>CM051236.1:303165058-304400600 GCA_027917425.1 Gastrophryne carolinensis | reverse complement strand
CTGTCGCACTGACTCCCCCCCCCTCCCACCACTTCTGTCGCACTGACTCCCCCCCCTCCCACCACTTCTGTCGCACTGACTCCCCCCCCTCCCACCACTTCTGTCGCACTGACTCCCCCCCTCCCACCACTTCTGTCGCACTGACTCCCCCCCCTCCCACCACTTCTGTCGCACTGACTCCCCCCCCTCCCACCACTTCTGTCGCACTGACTCCCCCCCCTCCCACCACTTCTGTCGCACTGACTCCCCCCCCTCCCACCACTTCTGTCGCACTGACTCCCCCCCCTCCCACCACTTCTGTCGCACTGACTCCCACCACTTCTGTCGCACTGACTCCCCCCCTCCCACCACTTCTGTCGCACTGACTCCCCCCCCTCCCACCACTTCTGTCGCACTGACTCCCCCCCCTCCCACCACTTCTGTCGCACTGACTCCCCCCCCCTCCCACCACTTCTGTCGCACTGACTCCCCCCCCTCCACCACTTCTGTCGCACTGACTCCCCCCCCTCCCACCACTTCTGTCGCACTGACTCCCCCCCCTCCCACCACTTCTGTCGCACTGACTCCCCCCCCTCCCACCACTTCTGTCGCACTGACTCCCCCCCCTCCCACCACTTCTGTCGCACTGACTCCCCCCCCTCCCACCACTTCTGTCGCACTGACTCCCCCCCCCTCCACCACTTCTGTCGCACTGACTCCCCCCCCTCCCACCACTTCTGTCGCACTGACTCCCCCCCCTCCCACCACTTCTGTCGCACTGACTCCCCCCCCTCCCACCACTTCTGTCGCACTGACTCCCCCCCCTCCCACCACTTCTGTCGCACTGACTCCCCCCCCTCCCACCACTTCTGTCGCACTGACTCCCCCCCCTCCCACCACTTCTGTCGCACTGACTCCCCCCCCTCCCACCACTTCTGTCGCACTGACTCCCCCCCCCTCCCACCACTTCTGTCGCACTGACTCCCCCCCCCTCCCACCACTTCTGTCGCACTGACTCCCCCCCCCTCCCACCACTTCTGTCGCACTGACTCCCCCCCCCCTCTCCACCACTTCTGTCGCACTGACTCCCCCCCCCTCCCACCACTTCTGTCGCACTGACTCCCCCCCCCTCCCCACCACTTCTGTCGCACTGACTCCCCCCCCCTCCCACCACTTCTGTCGCACTGACTCCCCCCCCCTCCCACCACTTCTGTCGCACTGACTCCCCCCCCTCCCACCACTTCTGTCGCACTGACTCCCCCCCCCTCCCACCACTTCTGTCGCACTGACTCCCCCCCCCTCCCACCACTTCTGTCGCACTGACTCCCCCCCCCTCCCACCACTTCTGTCGCACTGACTCCCCCCCCCCTCGCCACCACTTCTGTCGCACTGACTCCCCCCCCCTCCCACCACTTCTGTCGCACTGACTCCCCCCCCCTCCCACCACTTCTGTCGCACTGACTCCCCCCCCTCCCACCACTTCTGTCGCACTGACTCCCCCCCCCTCCCACCACTTCTGTCGCACTGACTCCCCCCCCCTCCCACCACTTCTGTCGCACTGACTCCCCCCCCTCCCACCACTTCTGTCGCACTGACTCCCCCCCCTCCCACCACTTCTGTCGCACTGACTCCCCCCCCTCCCACCACTTCTGTCGCACTGACTCCCCCCCCCTCCCACCACTTCTGTCGCACTGACTCCCCCCCCTCCCACCACTTCTGTCGCACTGACTCCCCCCCCCTCCCACCACTTCTGTCGCACTGACTCCCCCCCCTCCCACCACTTCTGTCGCACTGACTCCCCCCCTCCCACCACTTCTGTCGCACTGACTCCCCCCCCTCCCACCACTTCTGTCGCACTGACTCCCCCCCTCCCACCACTTCTGTCGCACTGACTCCCCCCCCTCCCACCACTTCTGTCGCACTGACTCCCCCCCCCTCCCACCACTTCTGTCGCACTGACTCCCCCCCCCTCCCACCACTTCTGTCGCACTGACTCCCCCCCCTCCCACCACTTCTGTCGCACTGACTCCCCCCCCTCCCACCACTTCTGTCGCACTGACTCCCCCCCCCTCCCACCACTTCTGTCGCACTGACTCCCCCCCCTCCCACCACTTCTGTCGCACTGACTCCCCCCCCTCCCACCACTTCTGTCGCACTGACTCCCCCCCCCTCCCACCACTTCTGTCGCACTGACTCCCCCCCCTCCCACCACTTCTGTCGCACTGACTCCCCCCCCTCCCACCACTTCTGTCGCACTGACTCCCCCCCCCTCCCACCACTTCTGTCGCACTGACTCCGCCCCCTCCCACCACTTCTGTCGCACTGACTCCGCCCCCTCCCACCACTTCTGTCGCACTGACTCCCCCCCCTCCCACCACTTCTGTCGCACTGACTCCCCCCCCCTCCACCACTTCTGTCGCACTGACTCCCCCCCCTCCCACCACTTCTGTCGCACTGACTCCCCCCCCTCCACCACTTCTGTCGCACTGACTCCCCCCCCTCCCACCACTTCTGTCGCACTGACTCCCCCCCCTCCCACCACTTCTGTCGCACTGACTCCCCCCCCCTCCCACCACTTCTGTCGCACTGACTCCCCCCCCCTCCCACCACTTCTGTCGCACTGACTCCCCCCCCTCCCACCACTTCTGTCGCACTGACTCCCCCCCCTCCCACCACTTCTGTCGCACTGACTCCCCCCCCTCCCACCACTTCTGTCGCACTGACTCCCCCCCCTCCCACCACTTCTGTCGCACTGACTCCCCCCCCTCCCACCACTTCTGTCGCACTGACTCCCCCCCCTCCCACCACTTCTGTCGCACTGACTCCCCCCCCTCCCACCACTTCTGTCGCACTGACTCCCCCCCCTCCCACCACTTCTGTCGCACTGACTCCCCCCCTCCCACCACTTCTGTCGCACTGACTCCCCCCCCTCCCACCACTTCTGTCGCACTGACTCCCCCCCCTCCCACCACTTCTGTCGCACTGACTCCCCCCCCTCCCACCACTTCTGTCGCACTGACTCCCCCCCCTCCCACCACTTCTGTCGCACTGACTCCCCCCCCCTCCCACCACTTCTGTCGCACTGACTCCCCCCCCTCCCACCACTTCTGTCGCACTGACTCCCCCCCCTCCCACCACTTCTGTCGCACTGACTCCCCCCCCTCCCACCACTTCTGTCGCACTGACTCCCCCCCCCTCCCACCACTTCTGTCGCACTGACTCCCCCCCCTCCCACCACTTCTGTCGCACTGACTCCCCCCCCCCTCCACCACCACTTCTGTCGCACTGACTCCCCCCCCTCCCACCACTTCTGTCGCACTGACTCCCCCCCCTCCCACCACTTCTGTCGCACTGACTCCCCCCCCTCCCACCACTTCTGTCGCACTGACTCCCCCCCCTCCCACCACTTCTGTCGCACTGACTCCCCCCCCTCCCACCACTTCTGTCGCACTGACTCCCCCCCCTCCCACCACTTCTGTCGCACTGACTCCCCCCCCCTCCCACCACTTCTGTCGCACTGACTCCCCCCCCTCCCACCACTTCTGTCGCACTGACTCCCCCCCCTCCCACCACTTCTGTCGCACTGACTCCCCCCCTCCCACCACTTCTGTCGCACTGACTCCCCCCCTCCCACCACTTCTGTCGCACTGACTCCCCCCCCTCCCACCACTTCTGTCGCACTGACTCCCCCCCCCTCCCACCACTTCTGTCGCACTGACTCCCCCCCCTCCCACCACTTCTGTCGCACTGACTCCCCCCCCTCCCACCACTTCTGTCGCACTGACTCCCCCCCCTCCCACCACTTCTGTCGCACTGACTCCCCCCCCTCCCACCACTTCTGTCGCACTGACTCCCCCCCCTCCCACCACTTCTGTCGCACTGACTCCCCCCCCTCCCACCACTTCTGTCGCACTGACTCCCCCCCCTCCCACCACTTCTGTCGCACTGACTCCCCCCCCTCCCACCACTTCTGTCGCACTGACTCCCCCCCCTCCACCACTTCTGTCGCACTGACTCCCCCCCCCTCCCACCACTTCTGTCGCACTGACTCCCCCCCCCTCCCACCACTTCTGTCGCACTGACTCCCCCCCCTCCCACCACTTCTGTCGCACTGACTCCCCCCCCCTCCCACCACTTCTGTCGCACTGACCCCCCCCCCTCCCACCACTTCTGTCGCACTGACTCCCCCCCCCTCCCACCACTTCTGTCGCACTGACTCCCCCCCCTCCCACCACTTCTGTCGCACTGGCTCCCCCCCCTCCCACCACTTCTGTCGCACTGGCTCCCCCCCCCTCCCACCACTTCTGTCGCACTGGCTCCCCCCCCTCCCACCACTTCTGTCGCACTGGCTCCCCCCCCTCCCACCACTTCTGTCGCACTGACTCCTCCCCCCCACTTCTTCTGTGACATTGACTCCCCCCCCCACCACTTCTGTGACACTGACTCCTCCCCCCCACCACTTCTGTGACACTGACTCCTCCCCCCACCACTTCTGTGACACTGACTCCTCCCCCCCACCACTCCCCCCCCACCACTCCCCCCCCACCACTCCCCCCCCACCACTCCTCCCCCCCACCACTCCCCCCCCCACCACCACTCCTCCCCCCACCACTCCTCCCCCCCACCACTCCCCCCCCCCCCACTCCTCCCCCCCCCACCACCCTCCCCCCCACCACTCCTCCCCCCCACCCACTCCTCCCCCCCACCACACCTCCCCCCCTCCACTCTCCCCCCCCTCCACTTCTCCCCCCCCTCCACTCTCCCCCCCCCAACACCCCCCCCCACCACTCTCCCCCCCACCACTTCCCCCCCCACCACTTCTCCCCCCCACCACTTCTCCCCCCCACCACTCTCCCCCCCACCACTTCTCCCCCCCACCACTTCTCCCCCCCCCACCACTTCTCCCCCCCCACCACCACTTCTCCCCCCCCACCACTTCCCCCCCCCCCACTTCTCTCCCCCCCCACTTCTCTCCCCTCCCACTTCTCTCCCCCTCCACTTCTCTCCCCCCCCCCACTCTCCCCCCCCACTCTCTCCCCCCCCCCCCACTTCTCTCCCCCCCCCCCCACTTCTCTCCCCCCCCCCCCACTTCTCTCCCCCCCCCCCCACTTCTCTCCCCCTCCCACTTCTCTCCCCTCCCACTTCTCTCCCCTCCCACTTCTCTCCCCTCCCACTTCTCCCCCCCCCACTTCTCTCCCCCTCCACTTCTCCCCCCCTCCACTTCTCCCCCCCTCCACTTCTCCCCCCCACCACTTCTCCCCCCCACCACTTCTCCCCCCCACCACTTCTCCCCCCCACCACTCCCCCCCCCCCACCACTTCTCCCCCCCCCCCCACTTCTCCCCCCCCCCCACTTCTCTCCCCCCCCCCACTTCTCTCCCCCCCCACTTCTCTCCCCCCCCCACTTCTCTCCCCCCACCACTTCTCTCCCCCCCCCACTTCTCTCCCCCCACCACTTCTCTCCCCCCACCACTTCTCTCCCCCCACCACTTCTCTCCCCCCACCACTTCTCTCCCCCCACCACTTCTCTCCCCCCCACCACTTCTCTCCCCCCACCACTTCTCTCCCCCCACCACTTCTCTCCCCCCACCACTTCTCTCCCCCCACCACTTCTCCCCCCCCACCACTTCTCCCCCCCCCGCCACTTCTCCCCCCCCGCCACTTCTCCCCCCCCCCACCACTTCTCCCCCCCCCACCACTTCTCCCCCCCCCCACCACTTCTCCCCCCCCCCCACCACTTCTCCCCCCCCCCCCACCACTTCTCCCCCCCCCCCACCACTTCTCCCCCCCCCCCCCCACCACTTCTCCCCCCCCCCCCCACTTCTCCCCCCCCCCCCCCACCACTTCTCCCCCCCCCCCCACCACTTCTCCCCCCCCCCACCACTTCTCCCCCCCCCCACCACTTCTCCCCCCCACCACTTCTCCCCCCCCCACCACTTCTCCCCCCACCACTTCTGCGACACTGACTCCTCCCCCCCACCACTTCTGTGACACTGACTCCTCCCCCCCCACCACTTCTGTGACACTGACTCCTCCCCCCCACCACTTCTGTGACACTGACTCCTCCCCCCCACCACTTCTGTGACACTGACTCCTCCCCCCCACCACTTCTGTGACACTGACTCCTCCCCCCCACCACTTCTGTGACACTGACTCCTCCCCCCCCACCACTTCTGTGACACTGACTCCTCCCCCCCACCACTTCTGTGACACTGACTCCTCCCCCCCACCACTAAATCACTACCACCCTCTTCTCTGGGACATGGAACCCCCTTCTGTGACACAATCTCCCCCATCCACCCACTCTGTAATCCTGTTTCTCCTCCTTTAGTCTGACATAAAGTTTCCTCCATTCTGTGACACTGTGAATCTGGGTCACTGAACTTTGTGACAAAGATTCCCCTCCCTGCGACACAAACATTGGCTTCCTTGTATTTTAAATGTTTTGTATTCACCTTATTTTTAATACACAATATTTTCTGAACATTTGCTGCATCTTTTTTGTTACACATGTAAATTATATAAAGCGGATGTTTACAAAACACAGTGATACTTTGTCATCATAGAACAGAAGTCTATGACAAGCTACTGTACACTATTAGTCATACAGAAACTCATAGGTCATAGATACATGTGTGTGGTTTTTATTTATTTTTAAGGGAAGCTGCAGTTAAAGTGGAATTTCAGTCCTAACAAAGGGGGAAAAAGTACATTGGCCAGCAGTCCATTGCTGTGCTCCCGGTCCTGGTTGCCGCAATCTAGAGAGAACAACCCCCCCCCCCCCCCCGGGCCTGCCTCAGCGCTATATATTTAACTGGGCTTCCACTTCAAAGCTAATGCCTCTTTTCTAACTGTATTCACTAAAATGAGCCAAGGTTAGGCCCTGTTCACACAGAGCGAATGCGAGAAGATTGCAAACACTCTGCAATCACCCGTGTTCAGCACTTGCGATGCCGATTTCACTCATTGGAGTGCATGTGCCATTGTGGCAGTGCATCACAGCCCTACATGACCACTAGCAGCCAGTGAAGGTTTCCAGACGGACTTGTACAGTCCTGTATGAACACTCCTGCCAATGGGGGTTTGTCAGGGCAGGAACGTGTACACAATGCTGTGCAAGTCTGTCTGGAAAACTTCCCTGGCTGCTAGTGGTCATGTAGGGCTCTGATTGCATTGTGTGAACCAGGAAGTAGGTAATTGAAGGGTATGAGTAATTGCTGATGTCCCACTTCATGTTGGCCAGGGAATCCCACTTGACCACCAGCCAGCAATTAGATGGCTGAAAAGAGAGCCAGAAAACAAGCTAAAATACTTGCCTACTTCCTAGTGCCAAAAAGGCCGTAAGCTGCGGCAAAGAGCAGCCTGCTGCAGAGATGTGCATCCATTCTCTCATCCCTGCTCCCTTGGTAGAGGAGTGATAAACATCCCTGCAGCTGGCATAGAAACATAGAAGGTTAGCAGAACATAGAAGTATTTTAGCATGTTTATCTAGTGTGTGGATTTGCCTGAGTTACATTTTTTTTATACTTTAGGTTTGCTTTAAAGTGAACCTAGAGTGTCCCTGTCAAGTAGGGTGTGGGTAGTCCATGAGCATAAAGAACTCCCTTGCAATGTCCCATGGTGTGAATTGTTGCCTTTTCCAGACTGGGTCTCCATGATCAGTGACTACACAATATGACTGCCGCTAGCTTTTTTGTTTTGTTTTCAGCAATGGTGGACTTTTTGTTCTTCCCACTTTAAGTTTCCCTTTGTTTGACGTGCCCTGTTCTATCCAAGGTAACGTTGATGAACAGTGACTTGTGTATCATGTGTGTATTCAATGCCATTTTTTTACTCTTTATGACAGAACACACAAAAACATGCATTAACTCATTGAAAACGTGTGGTAACACGCACAAGTGCACTTGAGAAATGCACAGAGATAGTTACTTTGCTAGTTTAAACATGACCAGCTTTAGTGCCTGTATGGGTGACCTCTGACCTGCTACTCATATGAGGAGAGTAACTTTGTCTGAATATACTGTATGGCCAAAAGTACAGGATAAGTGTAACTGCAGTTGTCTTATTTTTCTGATGTCCTATTTGAAATGCCATAGGCATAATTATAGAGGTGCGCTATGAAACTCTTAACAAGATTTTGAAGTTTGTTTTTATGCTTATTCATCTTCAGGTCATTATGGGGGTTAGACACTGAAGTTAGACGTGAAGTCCTGGTTCCCAGTCTCTGTTCTAGTATACCATATTTCAAAGGTGTTCAATTAGGTCCATTTATGGGGGGACCTGCCAGGTTTGAAGCAGAACGAAAGCTGACACATCCGGGCTTGTATTATGGGTGAATAAGTATATCTTAGCAAGGTCTTCACTATCTATCAATTCAATTCCTCCTCCCATTTTCTAATAAATCCTAGTGGTGAGATGTGATTGGCCTCTAATAGCGTTCGGTATAAGACTGCAACCGCATTCTTATCTGGGGGAGCTTGGGTCAGCACGAATTCCAACTGCATTAAGGGTTTAGTACCTTGATCTGCAAGGTTTTGGGATTTTATGAAGGCACTATGCTGTCCCGGTGTACCCTCCCTCAGCTCATCTAGCGTGGGGAGCCTGCCTGAGACCACTATGTCCCCCATGGTGACATTAGATGACGCCTCCCACACGAAAAAAACCCTTAGCTTATATGCCTGGAGCGAAGCAGTAATTATCAAAAAGTGGAGTCAGAGGGCCAGGTCTATGAACTACCTCACTTCGCCTAGTCATTTTGTCCCATACCCACAGGAATTGCTCTGCCAGAAATGGAAGGGAGTCTCTCTGCCGCTTGGGCAGAGGGCCTCCCCATGACAGAGAAGTTGGATTAATAGGAGACAATGCCCTCTCCAATTCCACCCATTGTTTTTCTCTTTCCCCTTCTGGGCCCAGTCAAGAATGTGGAGAGATATAACAGCTGCATATGTTCTCATGTCGGGGAGCCCAGCCCCCCCATTTGGCTTAAGCCTAGTCAGGGTACTAAATCTTATCTGGGGTTTCCCCGTGCCCCAAACAAATCTCAAAAATGCAATCCTCAGCCTCCTGAAAAAGCTGTTGGGCAAATAGATAGGTATAGTTTGAAAGAAATAGAGAAATTTGGGAAGAATATCCATTTTTGCTACATTGATGCTCCCAAACCAGGAGAATAGCTTCTTGTCATACGTGGTTAGCTCATCCAGCGGTCTTCAGGAGTAGAAGATGGGGGGGAGACCTTTTTTAATGGGTGATCTCGGGGGGGGGGGGGGGGGGGGGATACGTAGTGGGCATCCCAAATCCCAAATTGAGGTGCCCCTGGTGCAGTGAACAAATCCCAGGGTTGTGAAAATTTGGGGTTTTGTTTAACTTTTAACGACTGCTACTGTGTAACCCCAGACTCAGGAAGAAGGCAAAATAATTTCTATGCTGTCTTTACACACTGAACAGAGGTTAGAACCCCACCCCTTCCTACCCACCTCAGTTCTTTGTATTTCCTCCCTAAGGAACCACTGGACAGTAGGCTGCAACCAATTTGTTTTAGTTTTTTGTTTTCCGTTCCAGGAGTTCTGGAGGAGCCCACTGAGCCTCAAAAAATCTGTTATCGGGTATAGTTCACCCAAGGTTCACAGGCGGCCAGGGCAGTCCAACATAGCCTGACAGCACACTAGTTGTGCGAGTTTTGTCCCCAACGTGGGCTACCCAGAAGTACAGGCAGCACTTGCTCCCCAGCCTTACAGGAAGTGCTAGAGATTAGGCACAGAGCAACATTGGTGGCAGTGGCTAATCCACCCATGGTTAACTGATAGAGGCAAGGACCCCCCAAAAGCCAGCTCCAGGATTTTTAATCCATTAAACGCTGTGAATGCTGCAACATTACACTTCAGGATACCAGACAGAAGTCCTTATGTCAGGCATGCCTAAAGCTAGTAATGGGTGAGGAGACTTCAGCTGGTTACATGCCGTTAAAAGGGAACCTAGACCTCTAGTGTCCCTGATTACATCTATCCCTGCCACCAATTCTCCCAGCAGCAGTGACATCATTTCCATGCACCTCCGTGTTCCCAGTTAAAGGGGAATACACATGCGCTGTCTACTTATCTGGGTTTTTTTGGCCTCCCTCTATGGCATACAAAGGGTTAAGAATTAAGCCTTCCCAGTTTTTTCTCCAATCGTCTTTCAACATGACCCACTGATAGAGAGGCTCCACCCCCTGGGAGGAAACAAACTGAACAGAGGTTAAAACCCCACCCCTTTCTCCCCACCTCAGTTCTTTCTACTGGACAGAGAGTTGCTAGACTTCAGCCAATTCTTTATTTAAATAATTTTCAGACTCCAGGAGTTCTGGTGGAGCCAGGGTAGTCCCAGATGGACGCATTAGTTGTGCCATGTCCCTTTTAAATCCCCTTAGATTTTAAAAGTTTCCAGTTTCGGTTTTCCATACATTTTTCAAACTATGGTGGCGGAGTCTTGCAATTGGTGACCCGGAGCTCTGTCATCACTTCCGGGTGTGGCGCTGACACGTGTAGCAACCTGGAAGCAGTTAGGTGGCACTTTCTCCCCAGCCAGCGTGCAGGTTGGAAGGAAAGGACTCGTGCAGCATTCAGGGTGGCAGTAAGCGGCCAGGTACACCTCTTGGTCCGCAGAGGCAGCATCGATGGCAAAAGCAGCAGCTTAAAGAGACAGGTGCAGGCAATCCTTCTATTAGCCTTCTCACCTCAAACAAGATGTCCCAGGATAAACTGGTAATGTAAAAATCTTGTTTTAAAATTGAGATGTTTTGTATGCTGCATACAATTGGGGTATGTGTACATAAAAGGTTTTATGTGATTAAGACAACAACCCCCCGAAAGTAAAGCTCAAGGCCTCTAAGAAGTGAAAACGCTGTGAATCCTGCAGCGATACTCCTCCAGATACTTGGCAGAGGCCTTTGTCAGGAATGTAGGCGTTTAAAAATGGAGCCCTAAAGCCATTTCTAGGGAAATCCTTGCCATGAGGAATGAAATTGCCTCAATAAGGAATGTCCATAGCTCCTCCAGTTCTCGGCCAGAGGTATTCACTGCTACTGCATCTACCCCTCAGTGGGGGAAATTCGGGAACCAAAACCTGCAGTTTCGCTTACATCTGCAACCCTCAATGCACTCAGTTCAGGTCCGCTTTGAAGTAGGATCTGAAATTGTAGAAGAAAGCAAAGGTGATCTTTCTTCTCAGGATTCCCTGGATGACTGTACACAGGGTAATGATTCCAGGGTGGTTTCCCTTCCTTCGGAAAAACTGCCGGAAGAATTGGCAGGGTTGTAAAACGATATTTATGAAACTTGGGGAATTAAGTGTGATAATAAGCCACTGTCTGTACAAGATACAATGTATAGAAATGTTTGGGGGAAAACTTCTAAAGCTTTTCCCATTCATTCAGCACTTAAGGATATTATTAAGGCTGAACGGGAAAGCCCAAAAAATAATTTTTCCAAATCATTCTTTAGCATGACCACAAAGAGAGAGAAGGCTACACAACCTGGGAGGAAACGCAAACGGAACAAAGGTTAAGACCCACCCCTTCCTCCCAACCTTAGTTCTTTGTGTTTCCTCCCTAACGAACCACTGGACACAGTGTGCTTAGATGTGTTAGACTTCAGCCTGGCGTATTCCCACATAGTTTTGACCGAGCACGAGTAGTGCGATGTCTCCTTTAAATCCCAGACAACTGAGTAAGTTGCGGGTGTGCTGGGCCTTTAAGTATTTTTGGACTCGCTGCTGGATCAACCATTTGATACAAAAAGATTTATTGCGTAAGGAATATCCTTCTAGAACATGCCCCTATGGTCAATCTAGTCCTACAGGTCTAGGTCTTAGCCAGACAAGTGAGTGAACTACAGGCCTTATCAATGAAGGAACTTTACTGTTCCGTTCTCCCAGATAAAGTCATACTTAGACCTGATCCATTATTTTTGCCAAAAATCGTTACTGCTGCTAATAGGTCTCTGGATATAGTGCTTCCGGCGTTGCCAGGAGCAGGCAGAGGAGAGGATCTCATCTTCTTCTAGATGTGAGCAGAGCGTTTTTTTTTTTATTTATCTGGAATGATCCAAAGAATGGCGAATAGCAGAACAAATTTTAGTAACCTTCATTGGAAAAAGAGGCCTAGCTGCTTCAGCATCCACTATTGCTAGATGGATAAAACAGACTATTACCAGGGCTGTATTAAGGGTACATGCTGCCCTAGGCACTTTTAGTGCTCAACCCCCCCCCCCCCCCATTTACCTTGATATGCATACTTCAAAATACTCACCCATTCTGCACCTGGCTAGATGCCCATTCATGCAGACCTGGTTTTTGGGGAGGGGGGGGGCATAGTTGGCCCTTGTATGCTTGTGCACATATGGGAACTCTTCCTCCACACAAGATCCCACCAGGGCAGTGGAAGATAGGCCTGGGTTTCTGCTGACATTAGTATGCAAATTTGAGTTAGCAAAGAGAAGGAGAATGTTTTTTTTAACAGAGTGCAAGACTGCTTCAATTTGGGATGCGGTTGGCAGACTGGTTGAGGGAAGGTGAAAATATATGGGCCTGGTATCAGGGGGTATGGATACCTGTTGATCTGGTTTAAAGCAGAACTACACTCAAAAAATGATTGTTGTTCCGTAGTACTACTTCACAGCGTGGCAGAAGGACTTGGGCAACCCGGCTGCGTATCATGCGCCGTTAAAATTACGAAACCGGGTGGCACTTCCAGGCCTATTCTGTGGCAGCTGTGGCACAGCTTATCGGAATCGCGGGCAGTGCTGAAAAGCTTCTCGTGGTCACACTCCCCACGTGACCCAGAGCAGCCAGTGGGTGAGCCCATCAGCGCGGTCAGTGGGTGAGCCTATCAGCCCTGGCTGCGATTCGGCCTGGAATCGGTGAATTTCCCAGCACCCGGTTTCTTATTTTAATGGCGGCAGCCCAGTTCATGCTGCCCCGCTGCTAAGCAGTCATTTTTGACTGTAGTCCCGCTTTAAAGAGTAACAACCCCCAGAAATGTCATTATCGATTATGATTGTTGCACCTAAAGTGGACCTATCAGTGATTTGACCGGCCCTGGTGTCTTTTAGACTAGACCGGATGATTTACTACCCCCGGGGCATCCCTAATTAGTTGGTGCAATGCCCATTTGATCGTCCACAAAATTCACCTCTCGCTAGTCCTATGGGGCATGGGTTCGCATCCCCAGAACCACTGAGTAGAGCTCATGCTCCCAGACTGCAGGGACACCAGTGATGCGTTCACTCCCATTTCTATATGCCGAGCCCTGTTTCCAAACAGAACTGTATGCCATTCATTAATGTGCATGAGATACAGCTTTGATTAGACAAGAGTCTGCACATGCACCCTGGGTCTGCTGGAAAGGTGAATTTTGAGGACAATCTGGGGGGTTTCACATAGCGGGGCATCCCAAATTAGGATGGCCCAGGAAACCGGACCAACCACCACAATAGTGAAATAGTTTGCACTAGTGATTTCCTTGCACCCCTGACATGTGAAACAGCACATGGGCTACTATAGGCAGAATTTCAATGCTCTGCAATTGTCTGCAAACACCCCAATTTGAAACTGGCCTACCCTGCACAATTCTTTATGTCTCCTTCTCATCATACAACCTGTTGTGTCTGGGCCCCATAAACTACAGCCTCGTAAAATACTGCTCATTCCTCACATATATGTTATAGGGGATCCAGATCATGCAACCAACCAATTATGTCTGGGCCCCCAAAACCTATATTGTGATGACTGGGCCCCATGACAGCCACATACAGGGGCGGACTGGGAACAAAAAATGGCCACCCTGGTGTGAAAGTAGCCTAAATGTCATAGTACTGTGCTTCTATTCTTCCAAGTCAATTCTCTCTCTTTATGTGTATATATATATATATATATACCTGTGGCACGGCCCTGGCATGTTGCCGCTATCAGCTCCTCCTGGCCCTACTGTGGGGGAGAAGGGACAGAATGCAGAGAAAAGGGCCTGGGAATGTGAAGGAAGGTGAAAAGGAAAGACAGAGACAAAACAGAAGGAATTGTATTGGGGTTACAGCCTTGCAGTGCACTGACATGTGCTGCAACAATGGCTTTACAACCTTCTGTGAGCATACGCATTAAAGTGGGCCAAAACCCACCTGTCACATGGCCAGTGGTATAACTAAATGTGACAGGACCCTGGTGTGTAGATTAAGTGGGACGCTGTCTTTTCACTACAGTTAGATGCAGCTAAACTAAAGACTGAAACAGCAGAGACAAATGATGCTTTTCTTATCTAAATGATAGTAAATGATCACTAATATGATAAATAAGGTGGCGGAGCAACACTGATGGGGCCCCCCTGACCTTCTGGGCCCAATGCGGGCGCACCTCCTGCACCCTCTCAAGTTACGCCCCTTTATATGGCCCTCCCTATCCCATGGGGCAAATTCCTAGGTCACTGAGAAAACTTGTGTTTTTCTGGTGCTGGTGCAACTGGCAACCCCGGCTGCTGCACGCTCACCAGGTGTGCCTATCTGACTGGCTGGCAGGGATGTGCACAGCTGGGGGAGCAGGGCAAAGTGATGCCAGCCTGGACATGCAGGTAGGAATATGGAGTAAAGTAGAAATGTGGCAGCACTAGGGGCTTCACACACAGGGGAAATCCCAAATTGTGGTGCTTCACAGCAGCACAAATTGAACAGTTTTTCTAAAGTTCTTGACCTTGACTTGCCCACTTAGTGAGCGCCCTGAGCTGGGGGTTCATGGCGTCACAAAGTTAAACAGTATGCTGGCAGGTATGGGTAGCTCAGGGGTTATTAAAGTGGACCAACACCCAGGATTTTGACAATCCTGGGTATTGGTCCACTTCCCCGGGGTGCCCCGCTGTGTGAAACCCCCCAGAAAGCCCCCAAAACTCACCTCTCCCCGCTCCCACGTGGCCGCGCCGTCCAATCGGCGCCGACGGAAAAGCTGATTGACAGCGACGGACAAGCAGCTTGCCCGTCGGCGCCTCCCGCGCGTCACTCTTGACGTGTGCGCGCCTGCGCTGGCTATTCAGAGACGGCGGGCACGGGCACGTCTAGAGGAGCGCGAGTGAGGCAGCAGCGGCTGGAGAGGTAAGGTTTTTCGGGGGTTTTGGGGGGTTTACACCCCGCGGGACATCCCGATCTCGGATGTCCCGCGGTGTGTGAGGTGATCGGCCCGGGAATCTTATAGATTCCCGGGCCGATCACCTCAGGGTGTTGGTCCACTTTAAGCCCCCTCTCCCTCCTCCCACCCTATCCTCTCTCTTTGCTGACAGTCTGTACCTCTCTCCTTCCAAGGTAAAACGAGCAGCTTCCGCTCCCACCATCCACTGCCTGACAAGAAGCGCAGAGGATGAGGGAGAGGATGACGTCACTCCCAGCAGCGCTGCCCGTGGAGGTGGTGGATGGAGGGACCGGAAGCTGCTCCTTTACTTGTAGAGAGGTAAAGACTGTCAGCAAGGAGTGGGGGGGGGGGGGGGTAAGGGGGGGAGAGGAGGGCGTATTAACCCCTGAGCTACCTATGCCTACCAGAGTAACCTGAGAGTTCTGACTGTTCTTCTGCGGCTCTAACAGCCCTCACTACCTAATGTTGCTGCCCAAAGTATGCGGCCATCTTCCTATCATTGCAGCAGCTACCATAACGATGAAACATACAGGTAAAAAAAATCCCGACCTTTCACTCCATGCTGCTCAGACGGTAGCAGGGAAGCTGAGTGTCATCTGTGAGGGAGCAGGCTGATACAGCCACTGTATGCAGCATTGCATCGACGGTGGCAGAGATGGGTTGTGCGGGCCCGCAGGGGGCGGGCAGCGCATCCTGAAGTGAACCATCCTGTCACTGCGTGTGACGCACGTAGTAGGGGAGGGGGGCAGGCCAATACACTGGCAGGGTGCTGCCGTTCCAGACAGCTCCGGGTGGTGGTAGCAGGCATAGTGGGCCTTCTGGCAGATACATTTTTTTATTGTTGTTGGCCTCCGCCCCCACTGTAGCCCCGCCCTAGGCACGTGCCTAGTGGTAAATACGACCCTGACTATTTCACAGGCTTATTCATCCAGGGGAGTTCCTCCCCCAGAGGTTTCTGTCCACTCCACGAGAGCCATGTCAGCATCCTGAACAGAGGGGACAGGTGCTTCATTGGAAGAGATCTGTAAAGTAGCAATGTGGTCATCACCCCACACCCTCCTCAAACATTATAGACTTGATCTCCTGTCTGCAATGCATCAGGCCTTTGGTAGAAGGTGATTGGAGAAAATCCCTGTTAGACTTACCGGTAACAGCTTTTCTAAGAATCTTTTAGCACAACCCCTTAGTAGCCACCCATAGTCCTACGGTTAACTTGAGTTACTTAAGACTGAGGTGAGAGAGAGAGTGGGGTTTTAACCTCTGTTCAGTTTGTGTTTTCTTCCCAGGGGATGGTGCCTCTCTTAGTGGGTCGTGCTGAAGGATTCTTAGAAAAGCTGTTACCGGTAAGTCTAATGGGGATTTATTCTTAGTATACAGTACGTCCTGCTCCAGATATAGTACTTACACTTGAGTTACCCTCCGCCAGATGGCGCTGCACTGCAGAGACATGCAAAAACAGGCTCCTCCCGGCCCTCAAATACCTGGGGACCTCCCACAAATCCCCAGATTTCTCTGCAGTGCTGACTGCGAAGACATGAAGTATCACTCTCTCGCAGGTGAGCGGGGCTATTAAAGCCTGCGGCCCTGTTGGACTATTCCCACCCGTCCTCCCTGTGATGTGCCTCCCAGCCTGGGCTGCGCTGGTCGGGTGAAGGTAGGCAGCACCATGTGTGCTTATGGAGCCATGCTCCACCGCAGTCCCCCACCAAAGGGTAGGCGGTTTAGGCTGATGGTGAGCCTCTAGGGCAGTGGTCCCCAACCCTGTCCTCAAGGCCCACCAACAGGCCAGGTTTTGCAGATCTCCACAAAGATGCACAGGTGGAGTAATTAGTGCAGCTGCAGAGCAATAGAGCTGGCTATTTGGAGATCCAAAAAACATGACCTGTTGGTGGGCCTTGAGGACAGGGTTGGGGACCACTGCTCTAGGGGATGCCCCTCCCGCACTATTGCCCCATGCCCCTTGTAGTGGTGGGCCCTGTACAAAGGGTCGCCATCCTCCCTCGTTCCCCCCGTAGCTCGGGGGGAAAGAAAGGGGGGGGGGTGTGTGGTGGTCTCAGAGTATGGTGTTTACACGCTTATGGCCTTAGTATTGTCCTTGACTGGTATTCCTGGTGTCAGAGCCGCGCTGTTTGCATTTTTATTGTGTATCTATGCGCCGGGCGGCGGCATCGCCTCAGACGCTGCGGCGTCTTCATTGGCAAATCGCTTTTCTAAGTGAGTCATTCAATTCGCTTCATGACAACGTTGAATCTATCTCGGAGCTTCCCGCTCTTCGGGGGGGCGGGGGCCTGGTTGGCACGCTCCGCGTCACTGCCCGCTCTGGCGCCATTTTGATGCTAGTCGCACGCACACGTGGTAGCGGTCCTCCTCCTCCCTTGGTCTGTAAGTGCCCTTGCGGGCGTTTTGTTTTCATGATCCTTGATTACTGCGCATGGTTCTGACACCCTTTATTCCCATTATGTCTTTCAGACTGGTGAACACCATTGGCTTCTCCTGGCCCGGTGTAATTAGCGGGCCTTGTAAATCTACTCCCACCTTCCTAGCGGGTCTTGGGGCATCCAGGGTTGCCTATTGCGTAAATCCCTGCTGGCATATTGTCTAAATAATCACCATATGGAGGCATCTCAGAATTATGTGACCGGGGTCCCTCTGGGACAAGACCGGCTGTGTATAGCGTGTGGACAACCCCATGCTGACGCTGACAGGGCACGGCACCCTGTGCCGAGCAAGCACTGGCTCTGCAATCAGGTCGGCCAGTGGCTGCACCTAGCTTCAATTCATCTATCACCCCAGGCTTAAATCTCACTCCTGCTGAGTCGCATACAATTGGGGAATTGCAGCCTGCTGGGCCTTCCAGACTGCCTACGGCTGAACAGATTATTGCTAGGTTGTCAGAGCGCATGGGCCCTGGTAGGAAGCGGCACCTGTCGCCTCATGTTTCTGCATTTTCTATGAGAACCGAGGAGTTTACTACTGCGTGTGACTATACCCCTTCTGATGAAGGGGAGTTGTTCTCTGACTCAGGCTCATCTGATGAGAGGCCGAGGAGTCGTGACGATTCTGGCCCTGAATACTGGGGCCAGTGTGACACTGACGACTTGTTGATTAAAGTCTTTAAGGCACTGTCTATCTCTCTCCCCGGTGAGGTCCCCAAGCCTAGAGGGGAGCGTTTCCATACTGCGACTGCACGTTTGGAATTTCTAGAGCAGGCTCATTTCCATGCTCTTGTGCTCAAGGAATGTGAATGCCCCAGTAAACTTCCAGGGGACTGGGATAGGAAATACCCTTTTCCCCCTGAGGTGGTTAATTGTTGGTCATCTCCCCCTGTGGTGGATGTGCCAATCATAGGGGTCTCTAATCCCCCCTTTATTACAACCCCTGCTTATAGTACCCTTCGGGATGCTGAGGACCGGCGCATTGATCTGCTGGCCTCCCATGCCTTTTCTTGTGCAGGGACGGCGCTGCGCCCGGTCTGTGCCGCGGCTATTACTGCAGTGGCCGCTAGAACCCTCATTAGAAAGTTGCTTGATCCATCACCCTGAGGATCTCCCCTGGGAGGTGTTTAATGCACTCTCCAGTTGTGATGTATTTGTAAAATTTATCCTATTAGCGCTGGATGACACCATTAGAATGTGTGTAAGATCTTCTGCCCTTGTAGTGGCTATATGTCGCTTGGTCTGGCTGCGACAGTGGGGTGCTGACGATGCTACTAAAAAGACTCTTACTGGGCTTCCCTTTAGAGGGCAACGCCTATTTGGGGCCCACCTGGACCTGTTCGGTAAAAAGGGCAAATCACCCCTACACAGACGGCTGTCTCGGCCCCCTCGGGGCAGGGGCACCCCTCCTCCCCCTACCTTAGTGTTAAACAGGAACCAGGGGTGTCCTTCCGGATTTTTCGTGCAGACTCCTGCCCCATGAGCAGCCGACAACGCCCTGGCCCCTCCGGCGGGGCTAAGCCCAAATCTTCCACCAAACCCCCTCAAGCATGATGGGGCGCCCTCGCCCGTCTGGGTGAGGGGATGGCTGCAGCACCTTGCTCTTATCAGGAGGCATCTCGCCTCATTCTGGTGGATTCAGGAGGTTGTGTCCTCCAGATACAAGATAGAGTTTGCTGTGTGGCCTTCCCCAGTTTTATCAGGTCCCAGGTACTCCTGGTCCCTGCCGCTGTTCAGTTGCTGGCACAGGCCATGCTAGGCCTGTGAGGTCTGAGGGTCTCTTGCAGATTGCTCGTAACAGGCAGAGGCAGGGGCCGCTACACCAACTTTTCCACAGTCCCCCAAAAGGATGGGTCGGGCTGGCCCATTCTGGATTAACAGCAATTCTCTAATTACAGGCAGTTTCTGCATGGAAACTCTGAGATGGGCCATCAGCACCTTGCGCCCAGTGGGCTTCTTGCCATCTGGGGAACTCTAAAATGCTTATGTTTACATCCTTGTGCCTTCAGGTCTCTGAGGCTCTTCAGGTTCGTGTTGGTAGTCCAACACTGCTAATTGTGGCCTCGTTATCTGGCCTCTCTTCAACTCCCAGAGTGCTCACTCAGGTGCTGACGATGGTGATGTCTCTGATGAGACCAAGGGGCGTCCGTGCGATGACCTACCTGGACGTCCTTTCTCACTTCAGTCTCTACGTCAGGCTAAGTTGGATACCCGGCTGGTGGTGTCCATTGGGAGTCATTTGGATGGGTGATAAATCACCCCAAGTCCTCATGGTCCCCTTAAAAGGTAACTCCATTACTAGGAATGATTCTGGATTAGGTTCAAACCAGAATCTCCCCTTCTCAGCAATAAAGTGGGCAATCTGGTCACATGGGCTCAGTCCCTCATTGCTGTCCCGGTCCCTTCACCAGGCAGGGATGCAGCTGGTGGACCCGTTGGTGACTTGCTAGGAAGAGGTCCCTTATGCTCAGTTCCCCTTGGACCCTTCTGAGACTTCTATTGTTAATACAGGACAGGGATCCAGCATCCCTGGAGCAGGGTCTGTGGGCCTTCCCACCCGGTAGAAGGTTTTCTCTTGGAAGTGAATGAACTCAAGGGACCTGTCTGGGGGCAGTTCCTTCTTGCCCCTTCCTGGAAACGGTCACCATGCATGCCAACCTATCAGGTTGAAGGGGGAGGGTTTCTTCTGAAACTCCCTGCGATTCTGGGGGTGGTGGGGCCCTTAGAAGGTCCTTACGCCTATTGAGGTTCTAAACAGTGAGCGTTTTCAGTTGGTTCTATCTCGCTTGACCACTTCCCTTCTGGACTTGCCAGTTTGGGGGCGCTCGGTCTGTCTGACGACAGATGTCCTACATTAATCATTGGAAGGGGCCTGGAGCTGGTGGACCCTCCAGGAAGTGTCTATGTTCCTTTTCTGGGTGGAGACAAAGTTCCCTGCATATCAGTGATATTAGCTCCGGTGGAGCCCCTCTGCGACAGGATGTGCTAATCCCCGTGTCACTATGGAGTCCAACCAGGTCGTGGATCTGTTCCGTCACTATCACAGGCTCTCGGCCTTTGTTTCCCTGTCCCAGGATCCTCTGTCAGTGGTCCGGGTGCCTTAGTAACGTCATGACAGGACGTTCGGTTCTGTATGTCCTTTCTCCATTCCCCCTGCTAGGCAGGGTTCTGCGCAAGATTGCTCTGGTAAGGGGACCAGTGATTCTGGTGGCCCCCAGGTGCCCTAGTAGAGTGTGGTTTGCAGACATGGTACCGAGGACAGTAGTTTTCTGTACCTTTGCCAGGAGTGCCAGCTCTGATCACTCAGGGCCCCCTTTACGTCACTCCAGTCTACAGTCTCTGGCCTAGTCGGCCTGACTGCTGAAACATACATCTTAATGGAGACAGGCTTATCTGTCTCGGTGTTTGAGACTATGGGAAGGCTAGGAGCAAGCTTCCTCTTCTTCTATCTGTTATAGGGTATGGCATACCCATATTGATTGGTGTGAGTCTAGGTCTCTTCCCTGTTGGGCGTTCTCGGTTCCCAGGGTTCTAGTGTTGTTTTCAGCATGATTTGGAGTTGGTTCTCCAACTCAGTACTCTGATGGGTCAGGTTCTGCCCTGTCCACCTTGCCTAGTAGTCTCTGGTTCAGTCTTCCTTGGTTAAGACTTCCGTCAGGGGGTACTCATGTGCGTCCCCCATGTAATCCTATGGTCCCTGTTGGGATTTGAAATTGAAATTCATTCTGCTTGCAGGATTTTGTCCCTTGGTCCTATTCAGGATACTGTCTGGCTGTTCTTACCCTCAAGGTTGTCCTTCTGGTGACTGTTACCTTGGTCAGGCGTGTGTTAGCGGGCGGCTCTGTCTACCTAGCCCCCATTCCTTGAGATGCACCAGGATAAGGTGGTGTCCCGCCTGAAGCCGGACTCTCTGCATCAGGAGGTGTCTTATGTTCATTGATTTGAGATATTGTTATCCCTGCTGTGCCTTTTTCCTAGCAACGCTGCGGAAAGGTTTCTGCATTCCTTAACCCTTTCAGTGCCAAGCACGTAGACTCTACGTGCTCGCTTCCACTCCACTTAAGTGCCAAGCACGTAGAATCACATTTGAACATTGGGAGCACAAAATAGTGCAAAATGGTCTGGCACCATGGGTGACAAAAACTCCAGGTAGGCTGGCAGCGAAAGGGTTAAACAGGTGTTGGAAGTTTTTCCTTGGTAGTCACTGTGTCCTTTAGGGGAACTGATGTTCCTTGGGGCCTATGGTCATTACATCCTGAATGTGCCCGATCTCGTCTGCTCTCGGGGAGTTGGGCGGCTTTGGCCCTGGTTATTACCTTAATGGATGTTCCTTCTGGTACTTGGTAGGGTCTTTTGGCTTCTGCCAAGTCTACTGTAGCGATTCCAGCAAGGGGAAGAATCTCCATTGTCGCCTTGATTCTTTTTCTACTCGTGCTTGACGCCTCTTGGGCTTTTCAGCACCAGGCTTCTGTTGAACTGGTTGGCTAGGCCACTAACTTGGCCTTCTGCTCATACCTTTGCAAAGTTTTACAAGGTTGATGTTAGGGCCTCAGCTCATGCTATCTTGGCCGTATGGTTATGCAGGTGACAGTGGTTTTAAACTGTCTGCTGTTGTTTTTTGTTGGGGATCCCACCCTACTTTATGGATACTGCTATTGGATGTCCCAAGTGTAAGTACTATATCTGGAGCAGGACGTACTGTATACTAAGAATAATACAATTCTGTGAAATACTCACCTGTAGAATTGGTATTATTTGTATACAGTACGTCCTGCTCCACCCCACCCTGGTTTTTTGCATTATTCTGGATCCCCTGTATGGCGATTGTTACCATTGTTATAGTTACCAGTTTTTGGTGGTTAAATTCTCCCGGCTTCTTGTTCACTGCTTTTCAATGCTGGGGATTTGTGGGAGGTCCCCGGGTATTTGAGGGCCGGGAGGAGCCTGTTTTTGCATGTCTCTGCAGTGCAGCGACATCTGATGGAGGGTAACCCAAGTGTAAGGAAAATATCTGGAGCAGGACGTACTGTATACCAATAATATCAATTCTACAGGTGAGTATTTCACAGAATTGTATTTTTAAGAGAGCAGCTCCTGGGAATCATCAAGTTACCTCACTCCAGGCATGGTGGATCAAGCATAACAAGTTATCAGTCTCCGCCTCTTTATCAACATATATGGGAAACTTTGTATCGGATCAACGCAATCCAGATCTCAGTCCAATGATTACTCTTCTGCTCAGTCTAGGATAAATAGGTCCGGCTGATTGTACAGTTAACTTTACTCTGTAAATATCCTTATTTTTGTGGCTAAGATCACGCTAGGAGTTACCAGAGTTTGGGCTGCTGCAGCCTCATTGATTGAAAGCCCTGCAGTTGAGCTGACACAGAGCTGTGCTGATTACAGGTCTGTTGCACCCTCAGCCTTATCAGTCCTAGACTGCCAGTGAGGACAGCATCAAGAAATCAACAACCTGTAATAAAAATCTTTTGACAGTAGAAAAGATGTAACCAGAAAAATGTTGGCAAAAACATGGGAAAGGTTTATGAGCTGCTTAGCGGGCAACAACTTTTCCTATACGTTCTGTTTCCTATACTATCTGTTATTTTGACATTTCTTCAAGACAAGGGTTTCTTGCTCAATAATCTGAAGGCTCAGGTGTCTGCTGTCAGTATATTTGGTTGCTTTAGAACCGTTGGTTAAAAGGTTTTTTAATGTATTGTCCAGAAGTAAACCTTTAAAATCTCCTTTATTAGTTGGATTTGTTTAAATTCATGCAGGCCCTTGTGGAACCACCTTTTGAACCCTTTGATACGGCATCAGTAGACATAGGCCTTGATTCATAAAAAATTCTCATTGTAGTAAAAAATTCATTTCATGAGTAAAAAGCATGAGAATTTCACTGTTGATGAATCACCGGTTATGTAGACAAAGAAACCTTTTACTGCAGTGTAAAAAGGAGTAAAAAGTTTGCTACTTTTCTCAGGGCTAAAGTACAGGTGGTGGTCAGTTTATCTCAGGTATATATCTTGTAGGTGCTGTCCCAGGGGATGACTAGGGAAACAGAGTTTTGTCTTACCTTTTTTTTTTTTTTCCAGGACCCCAACCAGGTTTGTTTGTGTATTACGAATATATGGGGATTTGGGGGTCTTATCCTAAGGTTTATTTATTTTTTTCTAGATCTTGGGAATGGTCTGGTGTTTACTGCATCCAGTGGGTGGGGTCATCTCTCATAGGTGCTGTCTGTCTTTTTTTTTCTGTGGGGCAGATTTGACCTGGATACCATCGCTATAGTCTTTGTAATTACATCCCTTGCATGCCAGGCATATCTTGCTAATATTGGGGTCAATTCTGAGCCAGGTAAGAATTCTCATTCCTTTTTTAGGAGAGAAAAGTTATGTTTACTTTCATTGTGTATCTTGGGACTGATTCAAGAACAGGGTGTAAATTTTCACATTAGCTATCTTCCAAGTCTGAATCTTTCTAAGTCTGCAGTGAATTTAACCTGAATTCAACCTGAAGGAAACCTGCATCGGATTCTGCTTGTCTAATTAGCTCAGCATCAACTAAAATGATTACCTTTTATCTCATCACACTACTTCCTCTTACCCTCAGAATCCTAGGCACACAGTATCCCCCTGCTCCTGGTACGTACCTATATATCTCCCCCTCTCTGCTCTCAACCTGCTACCTCTCCGCTCACGGAATTCTTTTCTCTGGCAAAATCACTAACCACCTCTATATCTAAGCACAAGACACATTATTCCACCCTCAAAAGCCACAACCATCTCTTCTCTCTCCTTTTACTCTTACTTGCCGCCGGTGACATCAGCCCTAATCCAGACCCACTCTCTCCACCCCTCTCCTGCAGAACGATTCCCTTTTCATCAAAGCCAAAAATCTGCAACCGTGTTAAACCTGGATACACACGCAACCTATCTAATCTGATACAGCTTACTCCCTCCTCACCCCTTCCCACCACTGTCACCTGCGCACTGTGGAATGCACGCTCAGTGCACAATAAACTCTCCTATATTCATGACCTGTTTCTCTCTAACTCTTTTACCTTCATGGGATTCACAGAAACATGGCTTACCCCATCAGATACAGCTTCACCCGCTGCCCTTTCACATGGGGGACTACATCTCAGCCACACCCCTAGATCCAACAACAAACAGGGAGGGGGTGTGGGCATCCTTCTATCCGAACTCTGCTCCTTTAATCCACTCCCTGCCCTGCCGTCTCTATCCTACTCCTCTTTTGAAGTTCACTGTGTCTGTTTATATTCTCCCTGTAACCTGAAAATCGCCATCATCTACCGCCCTCCTGGAACTACTACTCTTTTCTTCAACCCCTTTTCTACCTGGCTCCTTCACTTTCTGTCCACAGACATCCCTGCAATCATCATGGGTGACTTTAACATAGTTTACATTAGCAACCCTGCTGCCACCAGACTGTCACAAACCTCATCTTTCGGATTTAAGCAATGGTCTACTGCACCCACCCACAAAGACGGCCACACAATTGACCTCCTCTTCACTAACCTCTGCTATGTATCAAACCTCTCATCCTCTTTGCTCCCCCTCTCTGACCATAATCTGCTGACTATGACCCCCTCTCCAATTCCTGCTAACCCCCCTCCACACAAACCTACAATTCAACGCAGGGACTTAAGAAACCTAGATCTTCAGTCCCTTTCTGCCTCACTTCAACCTCTTCAGACCTTGACCTCATTCACGGACATAGACGCTGCATCATCACACTACCATAATACTCTCCTCAGCTCTAGACTCTGCCGCCCCCATCACCTATAGCTGTCCCCGCCACAAAAATCGCCAACCCTGGTTAAATGCAAGCACAACCAGACTGAAACAGTTGTCTCGAGCTGCTGAACGACAATGAAGGAAAACCAAAGCGACTTTCTGTTCTATAAACAAGCCCTTCAGGAACTCAGGACTGCCCTTTCATCTGCTAAGCAAGCATATTTCTCTTCACTGATTTCTGCACAAGCCTGGAATCCCAAACAACTATTCAACAGCTTCAGTTCTCTACTCTGCCCACCACCTCCTCCTCCAACCTCCCAAATAACAGCATTCTTCAAAGAAAAATTCGACAACATTCGACTTGGCTTTGCCCCTCAGAATACCTCACCACTTCAAACAATCTCCCTGCCTTACTCTTACTTTCTTCACTCCAATAACTGAACTTGGACTAACCTCTCTCATTTCTAGGGCCCACCTGACCACCTGCTCCCTCAATCCCATTCCATCCCGCCTTATTCCTCAACTGTCTCCATCCCTCACTCCAGCCTTAACCTCTATATTCAACCTTCCCCTCTCCACTGGTACCTTTCCTTCCTCCTACAAACATGCAGTTATTACTCCAATAATCAAGAAACCCTCTCTCGACCCCTCTGCCCTCTCTAGCTACCGCCCTATCTCACTACTGGCACAATACTTATTTACAAACAACTTACTTGACCCCTTACAATCAGGATTCCGCCATAACCTCTCCACTGAAACTGCCCTCACCAAAGTCACCAATGATCTGTTTACTGCCAAAAGCAAAGGTCACTACTCCATCCTCATCCTTCTTGACCTCTCCTCAGCCTTTGACACTGTCAACCACTCCCTGCTTCTTGATATTCTCTCCTCTCTTGGGGTTCAAGGTCTTGCACTCCCTTGGCTCACCTCTTACCTCTCCGACAGACCATTCAGTGTGTTTCATCCTCACGTTCTCTTTCTGTCGGTGTGCCGCAAGGTTCTGTCCTAGGCCCCCGACTTTTCTCAGTCTACACCTATGGCCTTGGCAAACTTATAACTTCACTAGGCTTTCAATACCACTTCTATGAGAATGACCCTTTCTCTCGAGCCCCAATCCCTCCTCTCTCCTATTTCGCCTCCCCAACTGCCTTGCAGCTATTTCCTCATTCATGTCATCTCGCTCAAGCTAAACATGGACAAGACAGAACCCTCCCCTCTCTAACACGTCTATTTCTGTCAGTAATTACACAATAACCGCAACTCCCCAAGCTCTGTGTCTGGGAGTCATTCTGGACTCTGAACTCTCATTCAAACCACATATTCACTCCCTGGCCACCTTCTGTCGCCTCCAACTTAAAAACATCTCACGCATCCGTCCCTTCCTCTCACCTGACACCACTAAAATGCTAGTGCACGCCCTGGTCATATCCCGACTGGATTACTGCAACATCCTACTTTGTGGCTTACCCACTAACAGACTGGCACCCCTCCAATCAATTCTGAACTCTGCTGCTCGCCTCATCCATCTCTCCTCTTGCTCCTCCAGTTCTGAACCTCTCTGCCAATGCCTACTCTGGCTGCCAGTCCCACAGCGAATCCTGTTCAAAACTCTCTCGTACAAAGCTCTCTCCAACCAGGCCCCTCCCAACATCTCATCCAACAATATCAACCTAGACGCAGCCTTCGCTCTGCTGCTGACCTTCCACTGTCATCCACCTTGATCTGCAACACCAATCTTCTGGAACGCCCTCCCCCACCCAATCCGGCACTCCACAACTCTCAAAACCTTCAAAGGTGCCCTTAAAACTCGCTTATTCAGACAAGCATATAATCTGGCTTAACCAATTTTCTAAAGGGCATATCTCACAAAGCTCAATACTGGCTGTTTGCGATCCTTCCCCCTCTTCACCCTTCTTCCTTTAGACTGTAAGCTCGCAAGGGCAGGGCTCTCTCCCCTATTGTATCTTGTATTCAGAATATCCATTGTTAACTCTGTAAAACTGCATTTGAAATAGTCTATGTACTGTATGTTTCTACCCTGTCTGTAATTACTACTTTGTAAAGCGCTACGGAAAATCTTCAGGGCATTTTTTCTTAGCTACTACAGTGGAATGCAAACATGTTGTGTGTTTTTAAGATGAAATGATCTCCAAATGCAATGTTGTTTTATTATTCTAAGCATACAGCATGTCCTGCTCTCGAATAGTAATAACATGTGGGTAATCCTCCGCCTCAGGCGCCGTGCACTGCAGACATGTAGAAAACAAGCTCCTCCCGGCACTACATATACCGAGGGACCTCCCACAAATCCCCAGATTTCTCTGCAGTGCTGGAACTGAAAGACGTGAAGTATCACGCGCTCGCAGGCGAGCGGGCCTTACAGCCCAAGGTCCTGTGGGACTTTTTCCACCCGTCCTCTTCAGAAGAAATATGCCTCCCAGCCTAGGCTGCGCGGGTCGGGTGAAGGTAGGTAGCACCTGGTGTGCTGAACGGAGCCATGCTCCACCGCAATCCCCCTCCATAGGGTAGGCGGTCAGGCTGATGGTGAGCCTCTAGAGGATGCCCCTCCTGCAATTTTGCCCGTGCCTCTCACAGAATTAGTCCATGGACACCGTCGGTTTCCCCCTCGCTTCCTCCCGTAACTTGGGGGAAAAGAAGGAGGGGGGGGGTGTGGCAGCCCTAGTGCTAATCGCCTTAGACCTTGGTTCTTGAGTTAGGGGGTCAGTGTCGCGCCTCGCTATACAGCGTGAGCTGTCTTTTTTACTAACAATCTGCTGTTCGGCAGCATCATTTCAGCGTGTCAGCATTAGATGTATGCTTATTCTCCGCTGTTCTACCTTTGCCGTTGGTTAGAGCTTCGCGCTCTTTGGGGGAGGCGGAGACTCGGCATGACCCGGCCTGGCCCACCCCTCGAGGTTCGCTGGCGCCGTTTTCTCTATCTTCGCGCGCGTGGTGTGATTCGCCTCCTCCCTCGGTCATGTAAGTGCCCTCCGGTGCGGCATGGTTCTATGTTTTTTTTTCCAGACAACGCATGGCACTGACTCCACCCTCCTTGTCCCATTATGTCTTTCAAACGCCAAGACTTCGTTGCCTTCCCCGGCCCAACATATATTACAGAGGGTCCTCTTTACAAATTCTCCCACATTACTAGCGGCTTTTTGGGGCATCCAGGGTTGCCTATTGCATAAATCCCTGCGTCATACTGCTTAATAATCACCATATGGAGGCATTTCAAAATTATGGTACCGGGGTCCCTCCGGGAAGTGACGGCCTGTGTGCAGTGTGTGGCCAGCCCTTGGCTGAGGCTGACAGGGCACAGGTCTGCGGACAGTGTGCAGAACAGGCAGGTTTGCTAACAGAGGAACCTCCCTTCTTTACTCCTGTCTCCCCGCTCCCAAATATCACTCATGACGAGTCCCAATCCAGCGGGGATGACCTGCAATCAGTGCCGCGAGCGTTGCCCACGGCGGAGCAGGTGCTTTCTGGATTGGCGGAGCGTATGGGCCCTGGTAAAAAGCGGTCCCTGACGCCTCCAGGCTCCCCGGTTCCTGACGATACCGATGACTCTGCTGATATGCAGGACCCTGACCCTTCTGAGGAAGGTGAGCTATTCTCAGACTCGGGCTCCTCACATGGGATGCCCGGGGGCTGTGATGATCCTGAACCCGGGTCCTGGGGTCTGTGTGACACAGATGAAATCCTTATCAAGATTTTTGAGGTTTTGTCAATCTCCCCTCCTGGGGAGATCCCCAAGCCGAAAAGGGAAAGTTTTCATACAGCGCCGCCCCGCGCTTGGGAGTTCCTGGAACAGGAACACTTCCAGAATCTTATATCCCAAGAATGGGAATCGCCTTGTAAGCTTAAAGGGATTCCAGGGGCCTGGGAATGGAAGTTTCCTTTCCCTCCTGATGTGCTTAATTTATGGTCAGCTCCCCTGGTGGTGGACACACCGGTTATAGGGGTCACAAACCCCCCTTTTATGACTGCTCTTTTTTATCGTACCCTTCGGGATGCCGAGGACCGGCACATTGACAGACTGGCTTCACACGCCTTCTCGTGTGCTGGGACGGCCCTGCGCCCGGTTTGTGCCGCGGCCATCACTGCGGTGGCCGCCAGGACTCTTGTCAGAAAAATATTAGATTACCGCCCTGAGGACCTCCCTTGGGCGGCGTTTAATGCGCTATCAGACTGTGAAGCGTTTGTGAAGTTTATTCTATCGGCACTGGATGACACCATTAAGATGTGTGCTAGAAACTCAGCCCTTGCGGTTGCTATTCGCCGCCTGGTCTGGCTGCAACAGTGGGGTGCTGACGGAGCTACGAAAAAGGCTCTCACTTGCCTCCCCTTCAGAGGCCAGCGGTTATTTGGGGCCCGCTTGGACCTTTTTGGAAAAAAGGCTATAGCACCCTTGCGCAGGAGGCCGCTCCGGCCTCCACGAGGCAGGGTCACCCCTCCACCTCCCTACGTTAGTGTCAAACGCGAATCTGAGGTGTGTTTCCAGCTGTTCGGTGTGGATTTCCAACATGGGGCGGGCAGGCAGCGCCCTGGGCCTTCTGGCAGAGCCAAGTCCAAATCTGCCAAAACCTCTCAAGCATTAGGGGGCGCCCTCGCCCGCCTGAGCGAAGGGACGACTGCCGCAGCTGTCTCACATCCAGGAAGATGCCTTCTCCTTCTGGTGGTTCCGGGATGTAACCCCCCTGGACACAGGATGGGTTTTTTGCTGGGCGGTCCCTCTCAGTGATTGTCAGGGTGCTTCCAGTCCCTGTTTTGCCTTCTGAAACTGGCGCAGGCCGGACTGGGCCTACAGTGTTGGGCGCACTTCCTGATTGCCCTTAACGGCATGGGGCCATGCCCTCTATATTATCCTTCCTCCCCCCTCAACAGTATGAGGTAGTCTGGACCGCGTTGGCCTATGGCAGGCTTAGCAATTCTACCTTCACAGGTAGTCCAATATGACAACTCTGTCTTAGGTCACGGGCCCCCTGCATGGAGGGGGGGCTTTCGGCCTCTTGCGAAGTACTAGATCTTCTTAGTCTCTCCTGGGTCTGCTGGACGCCAAGACTATTTCTAGACTGTCTCGCAGGATCAACCCTGCGGATTGAGGCATTACTTGGGGCCTCTCTCTCTCGTTTCCAGGCTACTCGCCTGGCGCGACTGGGGACACGCCTGGGGGGGGCGTCTGCGTTAGGACCTACCGGGTCGTCCTCCTTACTCCCCAGTCTCTGCATCAGACCGAAGTGGATCGGTTGGCCGTTAGTGTCCCCTGGGAGCTACTGGATGGTTACTCAGTCTCCTCATTCCCTCATGGTCCCTTATCCGCTATCCCCCATCCCTGGGGATCGGTTCAGGCTGGCAGCCTTCTTCCATGGCAATAGGGGACCCCTGGTTACGGGGGCTCTGCCCCCCTTTACTGACGCCTTACCTTCACCAGGTGGGATGGCAGCTGGTGGGCCCTTTGACGGCACATCAAGATTATGTCACGTATATACCGAGCCCTTGGGCTCTTCGGCGCAGTAGGTTACTGAACCTACATATGTCCCAGCACCTCGGTGCTTGGTCTGTGCTCATGCCTCCTTGGTAAGGTGGTTCCTTTTGAGCTTCCCATATGCAAGGGCCCCGTCAGGGGGGCACTCCCCTTCCTTACTAGCATCTTCTAGCGTATGGTCACCCTGGGTACCAAGTCTCGCAGGGTTGATGGGGGAAGGGAAAATTCTTCCACAATCCCCGTGGTTTCTAGGTAGGGCCCCCTAGAGTGTCCATCTTGCCTGCTGGGGATATTGAAACGGTGGGCCCCCGTTGACTCTATGGCTGGCATTCTCCTCCTTCAGGATCGGTCGGTTTATTGGGGGACTCCTGGTCTGTTGAATGACAGTGGCCTGTTTTTAATAATGGTCTAAAGATTGTGGCAGGTTGCTACCTCTGGAGGGTCCCTGATCCTGCCTTGGGCGGGGGTCTACTTCCCCTGCTTCTCAATGGATGCCCTTAGCGGCGGGTTATACTATCCCGGTCTTGCCCGGGGAGCCTAGCGTGGCTCTGTGGGGTCTCCCTCCTGACACAGGGGATCTGCCCTTGTTCCTACTGTCCCAGAATATTCTGACCCCGGTCGGGGGGGCTGAGTATTTAGGCATAGCCTTGTTATTTAATATGCCTTCTCTTCATCACCCCACTTGTGGGTTCTGCGCACGGTTGGCCTGATAGAGAGTCCTATGGGATCTATGGCCTGGGCGGCCTTGGGAGTAGTGGTTCGCAGATGCCTCTGCTGAAGGCTGCTGAATTGTGATATCTCCTCCTGGAGTGCGGTTCTGCCCTTATCAGGCCTCTTCCTGTTTCCAATATAGGGTCTCCTGTTTGGGTTTTGACAGCTGATTCATTCACCCCTTGGTGAAGGCCCTTATCTTCTGGGTGACTTAGTATGAGAGGGGGCTGGGAGCTAGCTTCCCCTTCCTCCGTCTGTGGGGGCTTTGTGGCATCCCATATGGATTGGCATGGGCCTTAGTCTCTTCCCTGTTAGATGTTCTCGGTTCCCAGGACCTTTATAGTCATTACAGCGTAAGTTGGGGTTGGCTCCCCATCTGGGGACTCTGAAGGTGTAGGTTTTGTCCTGGTCTTCCTGCAGGAGTCTGGTTCTGTCGCCCTTGTAGGGAATTCTGTTGGGGATTGCTTAGCTGCATCTCCCCAGTAGTTCCGTGGTCCCTGTGGGGATCAATTTTCAGTTTGTACCCTGCGGACCTCCTGGGGACCCTGCCTGGATGCTGTCTCAGCTGCCCTGTAGTCCAGCTCGCTTCTCTGGGGCCTCCTGACTCCGTCAGGTATGTGCCTGATACGATGGATCTGGTTACTTAACCCTGGCTCGTGGAGATAGATAGATAGATAGAGATATATATATATATATATATATATATATCTCTATCTATCTATCTATCTATCTATCTATCTATCTATCTATGTACAGATATATACGGCTACAAGCACCCCATGCCTGGGGGTGTTTCCTCTTACTCTGGGCCTCCGGTCCAGGTGGTCTGTAGGATCTTTGCTTCAGTCCCTTAGTCTATCCATGGGCTTATTCTTAATAATGCTAATATGAGGGCCTACATCCCTCTACAGGTATTGCACTTCTCCCCACATGGGCCTTCCTGGCCTTTAGGGGGACTGCTGCTGTTGGCGTCTACAGGCACCTCTTATGTATGCGCCTGCTATCTATTTCCAGCGCCATTGCGCCTTTGGATTAATCCTTCTGGATGTCCCCTGATCCTGAGGAAGCCTTGGCTTCCTGATAATTAGGGGTCTGTATTCCCGTCTTGGTCGGGTGACCTGTTCTGTTTCCCTTTGGGGGTGTTACAAGTGTTGCCACAAGGCTTCCTTGCCTGTGAGCTGGTTGGGTCATTACACTGACCTGTGTTCCTTTCAGGGGAGCGAATCTTCCCTTTTTGCTGTTTACTCAGTTATCTGGGTGCTTGGGTACCACTGCCCCTTCAGCACCAGGGTTTTTTCTCTGTTAATTCAGTTACTAGTCTTATGGCCTGTCTCTGTTCATACCTTCATGGTCCTGTATGAGACTGACGTTAGAGCCTTTGCTCATGTCAGGCCTGTTGCAAGTTTTGCAGGTGACAGCGCCTTTACTGTCCGCTGTGCCTTGTTTTTTTCTGGGGATCCCACCCTGCTTATGGACACTGCTATTGGATGTCCCACATGTTATTAATATTCGGGAGCAGGACGTGCTGTATGCTTAGAATAATACAACTCTGTGAAGTACTCACCTGTAGAGTTGATATTATATGCATACAGCACGTCCTGCTCCACCCCACCCTGGTTTCACTTATTCTGGATCCCCTGTATGGTGATTGTTATCATTAGATATTGTTACCAGTTATTCTGGGTGGTTTGTTCCTCCCGGCTTCTCTTCTCACTGCTTTTCAATGCTGGGGATTTGTGGGAGGTCCCTCGGTATATGTAGGGCCGGGAGGAGCTTGTTTTCTACATGTCTGCAGTGCACGGCGCCTGAGGCGAAGGATTACCCACGTGTTACTATTCGGGAGCAGAACGTGATGTATGCGTATAATATCAACTCTACAGGTGAGTACTTCAGAGTTGTATTTTTGTACATCTAGAGCTTAGAGCATCAGGGAACTTTGACCAACGTCTCAGACCTTAAAGCGTAATTTCAGTCTAAAGTTGATGCCCCCACCCTGCCACCTTACCCTGGCACTGAGGCAGGACAGGGGGTGTTACAATGAAAGAAAACACTTAGCTACCCCTCGGGCCAGCACTGCTCCTCCACCACTCCCGGGGGCCGCTGTCTTGCTAGAATGACAGAGCCTCATCCCCTGCTCTGTGTGTGCTCCTGTCTGCCCATTCAAGTGAATTAGCAGTGGGAGCGTGTGCTGACTTGGGGGATGCAGTTCTGTGCCGTTTTCTGAGGTGGCTGCTGGAGTCTAAGGTAAGGATTTATTCTAAGTATACAGCACGTCCTGTTCCAGAATATTCCTTACTCCTGGGTAATACATCCGCAAGATGGCGCTGGACTGCAGAAAACAGCTTGTGGCTCCTCCCGACCCTATATAAGTCAGGGACCTCCCACAAATTCCCCAGTTCTATTCTTAGTATACAGTACGTCCTGCTCCAGATATAGTACTTACTATCGGGTATTACTCCGCCAGATGGCGCTGGACTGCAGAGACATCGAAAATAGGCTTCTCCCGGCCCCTCAAATACCCAGGGACCTCCCACAAATCCCCAGATTTTCTCTGCAGTCTGGACTGCGAAGGGTGATGGTAGGCAGCCCCGCTGTTAGGTGGTTAGGAGCGCTGCTCCACCGCAATCCCCCACCAAAGGGTAGGCGGTTCAGGCTTATGGTGAGCCTCTATGGGATGCCCCTCTCGCACTATTGCCCCTCTCGCACTATTGCCCCTCTCGCACTATTGCCCCTCTCGCACTATTGCCCCTCTCGCACTATTGCCCCTGTCTACCGGTGGGCCCTATATTAAGTGGCCGCTGTCTTCCCTCATTCTCCTTGTAGCCTTCGGGGGGAAAGGGGGGGTGTTTTCTGTGTGTATGCAATGTATTTACGTGTATTGGCATTATGCTTTATTTCATTCTGCTTTGTGTCAGCCGCCGCGCTGACTTGCCTTACTATATCTGTTTTTAAAATTACCGCCGCACGCCTTTTTGTCACTATGCTCCGCGCTTGGCGGCGCCGGTGAGCCGTCATTGGCTGCTTGTCACGTGTTGGCTTTGCGCTCTTCGGGGGGGCGTTCCTTGGTTGGTCGTTGCTTGGTCGGCTTATGCATGACGGACATCTACCTACCGCGGTCCGTAAGTGCCCTCGACTTTATTACCAACTTTTTATTACCGTCTGCTTACGGCCCCCTTTTATTATGTCTTTCAGGCGGGCGAATCCATTGGCTTCTCTTGGCCCTCTATTATTTGGTTAACTTGTGAGGCCTAGTGTAATTACTCCTACTTCCCTAGCGGGTTATTGGGGCATCCAGGGTTGCTGTATAGCGTTAATCCCTATCGGCCTATAGTGCCGCTATAATCACCATATGGAGGCATCAAAGGATAATGTGACCGGGGTTCCTTCGGGACAAGCCCGGCTGTGTGTAGCGTGTGGGGAGTCTCATGTTTACGCTGACAAGGCGCGGGTCTGTGTACCCTGTGCTGAGCAGGTGCTTGCGCTGCAATCTGGCCTTCCAGTGGCTGGGCCTGCACCTCGTTTCACTTAACCTACCCCCCCCAAGCTTAAATCTCACTACTGAGTTGCATACAAGTGGGGATTCTCAGCCTGATGTGTCTTCTAGACTGGCTACTGTTGAAAAGTTGATTGCTAATACCTTGACGTGTAAGGCCCCTGCTAAAAAGCGGCACTTAACGCCTAATGTCACTCTTTTCCCTATGGAAACTGAGGAATTTTGGAATCTTTGTGGCTATACCCCTTCGGATGAAGGGGAGCTTTTCTCTGACACGGGGTCATCTGATGAGAGGCCAAGGGGTCATGACGATTCTAGCTCTGACCCCTGGGCACCGGATGACACTGACAGATTGCTGACCCAGATTTTTGAGGTTCTGTCCATTTCTCCCCCTGTTGCGGCTCCCAGGCAAAGGGGGGAACTTTTCCATACCGCTAAGTCACGTTTGGAATTTCCTGAGCAAGCACATTTAAATAAACTTGTGCTCAAGGAATGGAAGCGCCCCAGTAGACTTCCCGGGGTACCTAAAAGTTGGGATAGGCAGTATCCCTTTCCTGCTGATGTGGTAAAGTGTTGGTCATCCCCTCCCGAGGTGGATGCCCCGGTCCTAGGGCTATCGAACAGCTCTGTCATGCATTCCCCCGACTCTACTACCCTGCGGGATGCTGAGGACCGGCGCATTGACCAGCTGGCGTCCCATGCTTTTGCATGTCCGGGGACGGTGCTGAGCCCGGTCTGTGCCTCTGCTATTACTGCTGTGGCCATTAGGACCCTGATCAGAAGCATACTTGATAGTGCCCCTGATGATTTGCCTTGTGAGGTGTTTAATGCACTCTCCAGTTGTGATGTTTTTGTTAATTTTGTCCTCTCTGCCTTGGATGACACCATTAGAATGTGTGCCAGGACATCTGCCCTTGTGGTGGCTATACGCCGCTCGGTTTGGCTACGCCAGTTGGCTGCTGACAATGCTGCCAAGAAGGCCCTCACTGGTTTTCCCTTCAAAGGACTACGCCTGTTTGGGGACCGCCTGGACTTTTTTGCTAAGGGAGGCAGGTTACCCCAGTGCAGGCGGCAGTCTCGGCCCTTTCGGGGTCAGGGCTCCTTCTTCTCCCCCTACCGTGGTGCTAGACAAGGGAGGGGGGTTTCATTTACTGGGGCCCGGGAGACGTCTGGGATAGGGGCAGAGGACGTGGACGTCCTAGCTCCTCCTGGGTTCCCAAGGCTAAATCCTCCCCCAAGCCCCCTCAGGCATGATGGGGCGCCCTCACCCATCCGGGTGCGGGGACGGCTTCAGCACTTCGCTCACGTCTGGAGGCTTCTTGTCTCAGACCAGTGGATTCAGGAGGTAGTGTCCTCCGGTTACAAGATAGTTTGCTGCTTGGCCTCCCCCAAGATTCATTAGATCCCGGATTCCTCAGGACCCTGTGTTAGCTCAGGAGCTAGTGCAGGCAGTGCAAGGCCTCCTGGAGCTGGGGGTCATGTGCAAGGTCCCTTTAAGAGAAATAGGCAAGGGCTTCTATTCCAACCTATTCACAGTTCCCAAAAAAGATGGTTCAGTCAGGCCCATCCCGGACTTAAAGATCCTCAACAAATTTGTCAGGAGCAGGCACTTTCGCATGGAAACTCTGCGCTCTGCCATCAGTTCCCTGCGCCCAGGGGATTTCATGACTTCTGTGGACATCAAGGATGCTTACCTTCATATTCCTGTATTTGAAGGTCATCAAAGGTTCCTCAGGTTCGCTCTGGAGGATCAACACTACCAGTTTGTGGCATTGCCCTTTGGTCTCACCTCAGCTCCCAGGGTGTTCACCAAGGTGCTGGCTGGCGTGATGTCTCTGCTCAGGTATGAGGGCGTCTGTGTGCTGCCTTATCTGGACGACATTCTCATCACCTCCCAATCTCTACATCAGGCAGAATTGGATACTCAGCTGGTGGTGTCCACCCTGGAGTCATTTGGATGGGTGATCAACCACCCCAAGTCCTCACTGTCCCCCTCCTTGGTGACTCCATTCCTAGGAATGAATCTGGATACAGTTCAGGCAAGGATTTTCCTTCCTCAACAGAAGGTGGACAGTCTGATTGCACAGGTTCGGTCCCTGCTATCTTGTCGTCATCCCTCCATCAGGCAGGGGATGCAGCTGGTGGGCCTGATGGTGGCGTGCTTCGAGGCGGTCCCTTATGCTCAGTTCCACTTGAGGCCTCTGCAACTCCTCTTGTCAGTGTGGGACAAGGATCCAGCGTCCCTGGACAGGGTCTGTGTGCTCTCCCCCCTGGTCAGGAGGTCCCTCTCGTGGTGGATGGACTCAAGGAACCTGTTGGGGGGCAGATCCTTTCTCTCCCCTTCCTGGGAGACGGTCACCACGGATGCCAGTCTGTCAGGTTGGTGGGGTTTCTGGAAGTCCCTGTGGTTCCAGGGGAGGTTGGGCCCTCAGGAGGCCCACACACCTATCAATGTCTTGGAACTGCGGGCGATCAGGTTAGTTCTGGCTCAGTTGACTCCTCACCTTCGGGGCCTGCCTGTTCAGGTGCGCTCGGACAACCAGACAGCAGTTGCCTACATCAATCATCAGGGAGGCACCTGGAGCAAGGGGGCCCTCCAGGAAGTGTCTCTGATCCTGACCTGGGCGGAGACCAATGTTCCCTGCATATCAGCTGTGTACATCCCGGGGATGGAAAATCTCCTGGCAGACTGTCTGAGCAATGGGACCTCTCGCCAGTCAGAATGGTCCCTATGCAGCAGGGTGTTCCAATCTCTGTGTCACCGTTGGGGCCAACCAGATGTGGATCTGTTTGCATCCCGTCACAATCACAAGCTTCCGGCCTTTGCCTCCCTGTCCCAGGATCCTCTGGCCTTGACCACGGATGCTCTAGCAATGTCATGGCAGGACTTTCGGTTTCTGTATGTCTTCCCTCCATTCCCCCTGCTGGGCAGGGTTCTGCGCAAGATTGCTCTGGTGGCCCCCAGGTGGCCAAGAAGTGTGGTTCGCAGACGTGGTGCAGCTGGCAGTAGATCAGTACACTCTGCCACTGGTGCCAGATCTGCTCACTCAGGGCTCACTACGCCATCCCAATTTACAAACTCTGGCTTTGACGGCCTGGCTGCTGAAACCTCCATCTTGATGGAGAAGGGGCTGTCTTCCTCAGTTGTGGATACTTTGGTTAAAGCTAGGAAGAAGTCGTCTTCTTCTATTTATTACAGGGTTTGGAGTGCCTACATTGACTGGTGTGAGTCTAAGTCTCTTCCCTGTCGTGTGTTCTCTATTCCCAGGATTCTGGAGTTCTTACAGCATGGGTTGGAGATCGGGCTCTAACTTAGTACTCTAAAAGGTCAGGTTTCTGCCCTGGCTGTTTTCTTCCAGAAGTCCTTTGCTCAGCATTCTCTGATTAGGACTTTTTTCCAGGGGGTGACTCGTGCGTCCCCCACGCAAGACTATGGTGCCTGTTTGGGATTTGAACTTGGTTTTGTCAGCCTTGCAGGGTGCTCCTTATGAACCTGTGCAGGATGCTTCCCTGTCCATTCTTACTCTCAAAGTTGTCTTTCTGGTGGCTATCACCTCTGTTAGGCGTGTGTCTTGAGTTGGCGCTTTCCATTCAGCCCCCTACTTTGAGAGACACCTGGACAAGGTGGTGTTTCACTTCAAGCCAGATTTTCTGCCTAAGGTAGTGTCTGCCTTTCATTTGAATCAGGACATTGTTCTCCCTTCATTGTGCCCTAATCCTAGTAATGCTAAGGAGAGGGTCTTGCATTCTTTGGATGTGGTTAGGTGCCTGAAGTACTATCTGGTGGCTACTGCACCTTTCAGAAAGACTGATGCTCTTTTTGTGGTCCCTTCTGGTCCTAGGAGGGGTTTGGCTCCTGCCAAGTCTACTACCGGTATCAACAAATGGATCGGTCAGGCTGTGATTCAGGTCTATTCTGCTAAGGGGAAGAATCCTCCCTTCCGCCTTACTGCTCATTATACTCGTGCTATTGGTGCTTATTGGGCCTTTCAGCACCAGGCTTCTGTTGAACAAGTTTGCAAGGCTGCTACTTGGTCTTCTGTTCATACTTTTTCTAAGTTTTACAAGGTTGATGTTAGGGCCTCAGCTGATGCTGCTTTTGGCCGCAAGGTTCTGCAGGAGGCAGTGGTTTAAACTGTCTGCTGTTACCTTTGGGGATCCCACCCTACTTTATGGACACTGCTATTGGATGTCCCGAGTGTAAGTATTCTTTCTGGAGCAGGACGTATTGTATACTAATAATAATACAATTCTGTGATTACTCACCGGTAGAATTGGTATTATGAGTATACAGTACGTCCTGCTCCACCCCACCCTTGGTTTTGCATTATCTTGGATCCCCTGTATGGTGATTGTTATCATTGTTATAGTTACTAGTTTGGGTTATTTTACTTCTCCCGGCTTCTTGTTTAACTGCTTTTCAGTGCTGGGGATTTGTGGGAGGTCCCTGGGTATTTGAGGGGCCGGGGGGGGCCTATTTTCGATGTCTCTGCAGTCCAGCGCCATCTGGTGGAGTAATACCCGATAGTAAGTACTATATCTGGAGCAGGACGTACTGTATACTCATAATACCAATTCTACAGGTGAGTAATAACAGAATTGTATTTTTCTGCAGTCTGCGCTGAGAAGATAGCTCTCCTGTGGCGCAGGTGAGCGGGGCTTATTGCCTGCGGCCCTGCAGGACTATTCCCGCCCGCTCCGTCCCATTTTACTGCCTCCCAGCCTCGGCTGATAAGGTTTGGGTGAAGGTAGGCTATTGAAGCACTATGGCGCTGGGGAGCTAGGCTCCTACCACAGTCCCTGCTCTAACAGGGTAGGCAGTTTAGGCAAATGGTGAGCCTTTTAGGATGCCCCCACTGCCTCATGGTTTTTACCAGGTTATCCTGTGCAGTTAAACCCTATTCCCATTTCCCCCTCCACCCTCACTCCTCATATTAGTCCCTGGGCGCCGTTTCTCCCTGGGAATTCTGCCATTATCCTCCCTCACTCTCCCTTCGGGAGTTCTCGGGGGGGGGGGGGGTTGTCTAGTGGTTTAAGACTGTAGACATATGTTATGCTTTGTCACTTTATTAAAACGCGCCGCCACGCGTTTGTACTGCGCTCCGTGGCTGGCAGCCCATTCACCTCAGAGCTGCCAGGCCGCCACTGGCCGGCCGGATCACGTGGGCGCGCTTCGTGCTCTTCAGGAGGGGTGGGCTCTGTGGTTGATGCATTTTACCTCATATCTCCACGCGCGAACCGCGACGTCCCGCCTTTCTCCTCCCTTTGCTTCTCGTGTCTCTCGCCTCTGGCTGGACGGACGCCATCTTCCTCCGTGAGTGGCCCTTGGGGCCTCATTTCCTTCTTGACATACATATACATATATAGATTCTTTTTGTTATTGCTTACAGTATGTCTGCCTTTTGTGTGCTTGGGCATGATTGAGGTGCTGATTAGCCCTGTATTCTGTCTTCCAGGTGGCCCCTTGTTGGATCCTAAAGGGGTCCTCCCGGTCCTGGGGTCCCTGGTTTAATTTTAGAACTCCCCATAAATCCTCCCACTCGGGACACAGAAGGGGCATCCCGGGTCGCTTATATTGCGTAATTCCCTTGGGTATTGCGACTACCAATAAAATCACCATATGGAGGCTTCCCTGGGGGTGGGGGGCATCCCTTACAGGGGATGATGTATTCCTTTGCATACCATGTGCACAGCAGACTATTACGCGGCAGTCCGGATCCCATGCGTCTGGTTCTGCACCGCCGGCCCCTTCTCCTACCTCTCCCCACCTGATCCGTGCCCCGTGTGATGTTGTCACGAGTCGGGAGTCGCAATCTGAGGTGTGTGCCAGATTGTCCAATCTTGAAAAATTATTTTCTAGCTCTGTGGCCAGAAAGCACTTGTCCCCAGCCACGCAGGCTTCTGATCTTGAGGAGTTTGAGTCACTGGACTGGTCTGATTACCCCCGCTAGAGGAAGGGGAGCTTTTTGAGGAGTCGGATGGTTCTGACGATCAGCAGTTTGTGGGCGCTGATGCCGAGCGGGGTCAGGGGGATTCTTTGGATACCCCTAAGGTCCTGGCTCATATGTCTGAGGTTTTGGCAATCTCTCCCCCTGAAGTGACCCTTCCTCAGAAGGGGGAGTAATTTGAAGAGGCTAAGCCGCGCTTAGAATTCCCTAATCAAAGGCATTTTGACGGCATTATGCTTAAGGAATGGGAGAGGCCTACTCGGCTTCCGGGTGTCCCTCCGGGTTGGGATAAGAAATATCCCTTTCCGGTGGATGCGGTGAAGCGCTGGTCGCCCCCTCCCGAGGTGGACGCCCCCTCCCGAGGTGGACGCCCCTGTTTTGGGGTTGTCTAGCACCTCTGTCTTGAATTCTCTTGACTGTTCTACTCTCAAGGACGGTGAGGACAAATGCATTGACCAGATGGCTTGTCACGGTTTTGCCAGTGTCGGGTCGGCCTTGCGGCCTGTCTGTGCTTCTGCGCTTTTAATAGTGACTTCTAGGTCGGTTGTCAGGGACCTTTTGTCTACCTTCAGGCCTGACCCGGCTAGTGATGAGTTCACCGCCCTTAAGCGGTGCGAACTGTTTTTGTTATTTGTGCTAGCCGCCCTGGATGACACCATGGTGATGTGTAGTAGAACTTTGGCCTTGCTGGTGGCTATTCGGCGATCGGTTTGGTTGCGCCAGTGGGCGGCTGATTTTGTGTCCAAAAGGTCGCTTACGGCTCTTCCCTTTCTGGGCTTGCGGCTCTTTGGAGAAAAATTGAATTCGGTCGCAAAAGGAGGTAGGTTACCTCAGCGAAAGAAGCTACGTCGTCCCTTTCGGGGGGCGGCTTCCTTTACCCCTTCCTTTCGTGGGGCCAGACCTGGACGGGGATCGGCTGTCTTCTCCTCCAGAGGTGATTCCTGGAACAGGGGAAGAGGACGTGCCCGTCCAGGTCACAGCTGGGGCTCCAAGCCCAAAGCCACTGCTAAGCCGTTCAGCAATGAGGGGGCGCCCTCACCCTCGCGGGTGGGGGGACGGCTGCGACACTTCTCTCCGGTCTGGGACCAGGAGGTCTCGGACAGATGGATTCGGGAAGTGGTGTCTTCCGGTTACAAACTGGAGTTAGAGATCCGCCTCCTCCCAGATTCTTCAGGTCTCAGGTGCCCTTGGATCCTCTGGCCGCGCAGGGGCTCCGGGCGGCGCTAAAAGATCTCCTGGACATGGCTGTCATCTGCCCGGTGCCTCCCTCGGACTGGGGCCTGGGATGCTATTCCAATCTGTTCACGGTGCCCATAAGGATGGCTCCGTTCGTCCCATCCTGGATCTGAAGTTTCTCAACAGGTTTATCCGTTCCGCATGGAAACTCTGCGCTCTACCATAAATGCACTTCGGCAGGAGGACTTCATGACGTCCATAGACATCAAGGATGCTTATCTGCATGTCCCAATCTTCCCGGCACATCAGAGATTTCTCAGGTTCGCGGTGGAAGATCTGCATTTTCATTTTGTGGCTCTTCCGTTTGGCCTTACCTCGGCTCCAAGGGTTTTCACCAAGGTGCTGGCGGGGGTGATGGCCCTCCTCAGAGCCCAGGGTATCCGCATCGTGCCTTATCTGGACGATCTGCTTATTATGGCATCCTCTCAGCCAGTTAGATACCAGGACTGTGGTAGCCACTCTGGATAGATTCGGCTGGGTGATCAACTATCCAAAGTCCTTCCTCTCTCCGTCCAGGGTGGTGGTGTTCCTGGGAATGTCTCTGGAATTGACTCAGCTTCTCCTATCCATCCCTCGTCCGTTCATTCGGCTGGGGATGCGACTGGTGGGATTATTGGTGGCTTCGTTCGAGGCAGTTCCCTTTGCCCAGTTTCACACAAGGACGATCCAGCTCCATCTCTTGGCGGCCTGGGACAGGTCTCCGCTGTCTTTGGATCAGTCTCTTCTGATGTCCCCCCGGGTTCGGCGTTCCCTTCGGTGGTGGCTGGAACCGAGCAATCTGCTGAAGGGCAGATCCTTTCTGACCCCTCATTGGGAGACGGTCACCACGGATGCCAGCCTGTCAGGTTGGGGGGGGGGGGGGTTGGAAGGTTCTTCAGTTTCAGGGACTGTGGGGGCCTCAGGAGGCTCACGATCCCATCAATGTTCTGGAGCTGAGAGCCATCAGGTTGGTGCTGGCTCACTTGTCTCATCAGTTACGGGGCCTACCGGTTCAAGTTCGGTCGGACAATCGGACGGAGGTCGCCTACATCAATCACCAGGGAGGGACTCGCAGCAGGCGTGCCCTCAAGGAAGTGTCTTTGATCCTGGCTTGGGCAGAGAGCAATGTCCCATGCATCTCGGCGGTGTACATTCCGGGAGTGGAGAACACGGAGGCGGACTCCCTGAGCAGGTGCTCATCTCGCCGGGGGGAATGGTCTCTCAGCCCCAAGGTGTTTCGGTCGCTTTGCCATCGGTGGGGGACTCTGGAGGTGGACCTCTTTGCCTCTCGTCACAATCACAAGCTCCCGGCATTTGTGTCTCTCTCGCGGGATTCGCTGGCTCTGGCAGTGGATGCCATGTCTCTGACCTGGAGGGATCTGGGGTTTCTGTATCTGTTCCCTTCGTTTCCCATGGTGGGCAAAGTGGTGCGCAAGCTGGCCTTAGAGGGCGCGTCAGCAATCCTGGTGGCTCCAAGATGGTCAAGACAGGTTTGGTTCGCAGACGTGGTAAGGTTGGCAGCGGATCAGTTAGATCTGCCCCTTCTGCTGGATCTGCTCACTCAAGGTCCACTGCTGTACCCTAATTTACCAACGCTGGCTTTGACGGCGTGGCTGCTGAAACCTCCATCTTGAAGGAGGAAGGTCTTTCTGATGCTGTTATTCAGACTCTGGTTAGGGCTAGAAAGAAGTCTTCCTCTGCCATCTACTATAGGATTTGGAGGTCTTATATTGATTGGTGTGAGGTCCGGGCTTTTCCTTGCAGGGTGTTTTCTATCCCTAGGGTTTTGGAATTTCTGCAACATGGTCTGGACCAGGTTTTACAAGGTTGATGTGCGGGCCTCAGTGGATGCTGTTTTTGGCCGCAAAGTTCTGCAAGCTGCAGTGGTTTAAGTTTGTGCATTGTTGCCTTGTTTTTGGATCCCCGCCCTTTATGGACACTGCTATTGGATGTCCCAAGTGTAATGACTATCTGAAGCGGGGTGTGTGACATACTTAGAATAATACCATTTTGTGAATACTCACCTGTAAAATGGGTATTATAAGTAAGTCACACACCCCGCTTCACCCCTCCCTTTGGTGTTCAGATCCTTTCTATGGTGAACCTTTTTTACTGTTACTGGTTATTTTGGCTCTTCCTGGTCCCTTTACTGCTGTCTTAATATTGGGGAATGAGTGGGAGGTACCAGGTATTTATGGAGGGGCTCCCTTTTTTTCATGACATCTCTGCAAGATCGCCCTCTACAGGTCGGTATAACCCAAGTGTAATGACTATCTGAAGCGGGGTGTGACACATACTTATAATACCCATTTTACAGGTGAGTATTCACAAAATGGTATTTTTGTCTTCTTCCTGTTGCTGCTGACTCCTTGCGGTCTGTGAGTTCCCCGGTGGGGTGATTCTTCTTTGTTTTTTTTCTTATGCCTTATTCACATGTGAATATTTGATTTTGTCTTTCAGGCAGGGTAAAGCTTCGGTCCTGTGGTCTCTTCCGGCCCTCTCCCCTCATCATCTCCCACTTCCCATAGCGGTTCATTGGGGCATCCCAGGTAGCTCTTTAGCATTAACCCTTACTGGCCTACTGTGCCTTTCAAATCACCATATGGAGGCTTCTGGGGATAATGAGCCTAGGGTTCCTTCGGGACAAGCCCGGCTATGTGTTGTGTGTGTGGGGTATCCCCTATCAGTGATGATGTCAGGGTATGTGTATCCTGCGCCCAGCAGGTACTTGCACTGCAGTCTGGGAGTCTCAGCCTGATTTGACTGAAGAGGCGGCATTTATCTCTCGCCGTCTCCCTCTTTCCTGTGGAAACTGAGGACATTTTTGACAATACTGGTTATTCCCCCCTGGAGGAGGGGGACTTGTTCTCTGATTCAGAGTCATCTGAGGAGCAGCCTAGGGTTTATGGTGGTACAGGGTCTCCTTTTGGGGAAGATCTATGGTCCTTAGATGACACTGACAGGCTTTTGGCTTATATTTATGAAGTGCTCTGTATCTCCCCTCCTGCTGTGGCTCCGCAGCAGCAGGGTGAGCTCTTCCATACGGTTAAACCATGTTTGGAATTCCTGGAGCAGTCTCACTTTAATAATCTGGTGCTCAAAGAATGGGAGCGACCTAGCAAGCTGCCAGGGGTGCCCAAGAGTTGGGACAAAATGTATCCCTTTCCTGCTGATGTGATGGAAGCGTTGGTCATGTCCTCCTGAGGTGGACGCACACGTTCTGGGGCTGTCCAATACATCTGTCATGCATTCTCCTGACACTACTACCCTGAGGGATGGTGAGGACCGGCGTATCGACCAACTGGCTTGCCATGCCTTTGCCTGTGTGGGGACCGTGCTATGCCCGGTTTGTGCCTCTGCCATTACAGCTATTGCTATTAAGGGTTTGCCTAAGAGTCTCTTAGAGGGTGCCTCTGACGACGCGGGAGGAGAAGAGTATAGATCTCTCCTGCTTTGCTATGAATTTGTTGCATATCTCCTGTCTACTATGGATGATGCATTAGAATGTGTGGTAGAACTTCTGCCCTGTTGGTGGCTATAGCTGATAATGCTGCTAAGAAGGCTCTCACTGGTTTCCCTTTCAAGGGCCTGCGTCTTTTTGGTGAACACTTGGATTTGTTTGCCAGGGGCGGTAGGTTACCTCAATGTAGGAGGCCGTCCCGGTCCTTTTGGGGGATGGGTGCCCTTCTCCCATCCTTCCGTGGTTCCAGACCTGGCCGAGGAGTCTCCTTTACTGGGGGAGCAGAGGACGTGCCCGTCATGGCCTCTCCTGGGGTCCTAAGCCAAAATCCTCAACCAAGCCTCCTCAGGCATGAAGGGGCGCCCTCACCCATCCGGGTGGGGGTATGGCTTCGGCTCTTTGCTTACATCTGGAGGCTTCACGTCTCAGACCGGTGGATTCAGGAGGTAGTGTCCTCCGGTTCCAAGATAGAGTTTGCAGCCTGGCCGCCCCCGAGATCCATCAAATCCTGGATGGCTCTAAACCCCCTGTCAGCTCAGGGTCTGTGCCTTGCTGTCCAAAACCTTCTGGAGTCGGGGGTCATCTGCCAGGTGCCTTTGAGGGAAAGGGGCAGAGGCTACTATTCCAATTTTTTCACTGTTCCAAAAAAGACGGGTCCATCAGACCTATCCTGGATTTAAAGTGCCTCAACAAATTTGTCAGATTCAAACACTTTTGCATGGAGACTCTGCGCTCAGCTGTCAATTCACTGCGCCCGGGCGACTTCATGACCTCTGTAGACATCAAGGACGCTTACCTTCATGTACCAATCTTTCCAGATCATCAGAGATTCCTCAGGTTCGCTCTGGAGGATCAGCACTATCAATTTGTGGCTTTGCCTTTCGGTATCACCTCGGCTCAGGGTATTCACCAAGGTGCTGGCGAGCGTACTGGCTCTGCTGAGATCTCGGGGCATTCACATCCTTCCTTACTTAGACGACATTCTCATCATGTCTCAATCTCTCCAGCAGGCCGAGCTGGATACTCAGCTGGTGGTGTCCACACTGGAGTCCTTCGGCTGGGTGATCAACCACCCCAAGTCTTTCCTGTCACTGTCAATAGTGAGATCCTTTCTGGGCATGACTCTGGATACATCTCAGGTCAAGATTTTTCTTCCTTAGCAGAGGGTGGAGACTCTTCAGGCCCAAGCCAGGTTCCTTATGTCTTGCCCTCATCCGGTAGGGGATGCAGCTGGTGGGCTTGATGGTGTCTTGCTTCGAGGCGGTTCCATACGCTCAGTTTCACATGAGACCTCTTCAACTTCACCTCTTGTCAGTTTGGGATCGGGACCCTTGGTCCCTGGATCAGGTGTTGGTTCTGTCCCCTCTGGCCAGACGGTCTCTCTCGTGGTGGCTTGACTCAAGAAACCTGTTGGTGGGCAGACCCTTTCTGGCCCTGTACTGGGAGACAGTCACCACAGATGCCAGTCTGACAGGTTGGGGGGGCTTCTGGAAATCCCTGAAATTCCAGGGTCAGTGGGGCACTCAGGAGGCACCCCTATCAACATTTTGGATTTGAGGGCTATAAGGTTGGTTCTCGCCCAATTGACTCCACACCTTCGGGGTCGGGCGGTTCAGGTCCGCTCGGACAACCAGACGGCGATTGCCTACATCAATCATCAGGAAGGGACACGGAGCAAGAGGGCCTTCAAGGAAGTGTCCCTGATATTTTCTTGGGCGGAGGAGAATGTTCCCTGCATCTCAGCTGTGTACACCCTGGGGTTGGAGAAACTGGAGGCAGACTCCCTCAGCAGGGGGACCTCTCGTCTGGGAGAATGGTCCCTCAGCAGCAGGGTGTTTCGCTCCCTGTGCCACCGCTGGGGTCAGCCAGATGTGGATCTGTTTGCGTCCCGTCACAATCACAAGCTTCCTGTCTTTGTCTCTCTGTCCCAGGACCCTCTGGCCTTGGCCATGGATGCACTAGCAATGTCTTGTAAGAGCTTTCAGCTTCTCTGTGTTCCCTTCTTTTCCTCTGCTGGGCAAGGTGCTGTGCAAGATTGCTCAGGAAGGGGTGCCAACCATTCTGGTGGCCCCCTGTTGGCCAAGAAGGGTGTGGTTTGCAGACGTCATGCAATTGGCAGTAGATCAGTATGCTCTGCCCAAGGATCCAGACCTGCTCACTCAGGGGCAGCTACGCCATCCCAATTTACAAACGCTGGCTTTAACGGCCTGGCTGCTGAAACCTCCATCTTGATGGAAAAGGGGCTGCCTGCCTCTGTTGTTAATACCATGATTCGGGCTAGGAAGAAGTCCTCGTCATCCATCTACTATAGGGTCCCGGCATTGCTTACATTGCCTGGTGTGAGTCTAAGTCGCTTCCCTGTAGGGTGTTTTCTATCCCTAGGATTCTGGAATTCCTGCAACATGGTTTGGATTTGGGTCTTCAACTTGGTACCCTCAAAGGTCATGTTTTCTTCCAAAGATCCTCTGCTCACCATCGTCTGGTCAAGACCTTCTTCCAGGGGGTTACTCACGTGCGTCCTCCACGTAAGCCTATGTTACCAGTCTGGGATTTGAACCTGGTCTTATCTTTATTGCAGGGGTCTCCCTTTGAGCCTTTGTGTGAGGCCCCTTTGTCCATTTTGACTCTTAAGGTAGTCTTCTTGGTAGTCATCACTTCTGCGTGTTTCTGAGTTGGCGGCGCTTTCCATCAAACCCCCTTACTTTGAGAGACACCAGGACAAGGTGGTGTTTCTTTTTAAGCCAGATTTTCTGCCTAAGGTTGTGTTTGCTTTTCATCTCAATCAGGACATTGTTTTGCCTTCTCTATGCCCTAATCCTAGTAACCCTAAGGAGCGGGTTTTACACTTTCTGGATGTGGTCAGGATTCTGAAGTTCTATTTGGTGGCTACTGAATCCTCCAGGAAGACTGATGCTCTTTTTGTGCTCCCGTCTGGACCTGAGAAGGGTCTGGCTCCAGCTAAGTCCACTATCAGCAAGTGGATCCGCCAGGCTGTGGTACAGGCCTATTCTGCTAAAGGGAAGGAGCCTCCCTTCCACCTTACTGCTCATTCCACTCGTGCTATTGGTGCCTCTTGGGCTTTCCAGCACCAAGCTTCTGTTGAACAAGTTTGCAAGGCCGCTACTTGGTCTCCTGTTCATACTTTTTCTAAGTTTTACAAGGTTGATGTTAGGGCCTCAGCTGATGCTGCTTTTGGTCGCAAAGTTCTGCAGGAGGCAGTGGCTGAAACTGCCCGCTGTTACTTTTTGGGGATCCCACCCTACCTTACGGACACTGCTATTGGATGTCCCATGGGTAAGGAATATTCTGGAACAGGGCGTGCTGTATACTTGGAATAATACAATTCTGTGATTACTCACTTGTAGAATTGGTATTATATGTATACATCACGTCCTGTTTCATCCCACCCTTATCATTATTCTTAGTTACCTCTGTATGGTGAGTGTTCATATGTTCATTTTTGAATTCCTATTATTATTGTTCTCCCTGCTTCTTGTTAACTGCTTGTCAATACTGGGGAATTTGTGGAAGGTCCCTGACTTATATATGGCAGGGAGGAGCCACAAGCTGTTTTCTGCAGTCCAGCGCCATCTTGTGGATGTATTAGCCAGGAGTAAGGAATATTCTGGAACAGGACGTGCTGTATATATATAATACCAATTCTACAGGTGAGTAATCACAGAATTGTATTTTTTCTTTGTAATCCACCTGTCCTACCTCAGTGCCAGAGTGGAATGGCAGGGCGGGGGGGGGGGGGGGGGGGGGGTCAACGTCTGACTAAAGTTTTGCATTAATTAACTTGTTAGAGTAAAGGCTTGTTCACAATCATCTTTAATTAGTCCAGGTGATGCAAATGGCAAAGCTTTATAAATACCCAGACTCCTCTTACGTTGTGCCACAACAGCAGCCATGGATTCTTCTAAGGAGCTGCCCAACACTCTGGAAATGATTGAGGCCCACAAAACAGAAGACGACTAGAAAATTATGGCTAAGCAGATTCAGGTTGCCATTTCCTCATTTCAAAATGTGATCAAGAAAGGACTTTTACCAGGAGCAGTGAAAGTCAAGAGAAGGTCTGGAAGACAAAAAAAAATTCAGAAAGCCAAATTGGAACCACCGCTTGCCAGCAAAACACCTTCAGAAGACTGGGGTTTTGGTACATTCATGTTATTGTTCAGAGACACCTGCAATGTGGCCATTGTGGAAGAGTCATCAGAAGAAAACTCATGCTTCCTAACACAAAATTTTGTGGCCCTATTAGGTTAAAGTGGACCAAAACCCGGCGTGATCAGCCCAGGAATCTTATAGATTCCCTTCCCCGGGGAATCCAAAATCAGGATTCCTCACTGTGTGAAACCTCCCAGGTCTCCCTGTTCACTTACTTGCTTCCCTGTCCGAGCTGTGGCCGCATCCCCACTATCCCTTTAGCAGGCCACATGCCCACGCCAGGCATTTGTGAATGGCACTTTTCCTGTTAGAGGGAAGAGGGGGTTGCGGCCGCCAGCGCACAGATTGGACGAGCGGCTGCACATGCTCCGTAGGACCGGTAAGAGGTGAGCTGTGTTCGGCGATCTGGGTGGTTTCACACAGTGGGGTGTCCCAGGGGAAAGTCCACTTTAAAATGAGCAGTGCATGCAAGACGATCCTGGAATCTCACAAAACTGGAAGTCTTTTGCAAGGAAGAATGGATGAAAAATCCTGCAAGCAAGTATTGAAAGAAAATTGGCTGGCTACAAAATGCCTTTATGAGATGTGATACTTGCCATAGTGTTATAAGGTACTAACTATGCAGGGTTCCCAAAGTTTTGCTTTGGACCATTTTCATTTCATTTAAAAATTGTAAAGATAAAAAAAAATAAAATGAACAAATGTGCTTAAATACACTAAGGGGATGGTTAATTTATAAACTATAATTTGCCAGCTCTTCTAATTGGCTGAATATATTTTCATAACAGACAGTCCTTTGCCTCCCGGCTGATAAAGCTTGCATCTTGCTGCCCATTACTTTGTGATCCACTGTAATGATTTTTGTATGACAGTGTATCACAATGTAACGGCCAGTCGGCTGTTTACTTTGCAGCAGGAGAATGTAAATAAATAACATGGGAGGCAGAGAACATTCTGTGATGAAACTATATTCAGCCATTGCCAGAAGAGCTGATATTTACCAGGTTTACCTGGTATTTAACCTTCTGTCTTTTGGAGATCAATTTATCTTGAACTTGCTTAACTGTTTACTGTAGCAGTCATTTTTACCAGGCTGCCAAAACTTTTGCATGCCACTGTATATATGTAATGGTATATTGAGGCAAGTTTCATTGATGGCCAGCTTTGTCTGTTTTTTGTTTCTCTAATATAAATTCCAAAGCGCACCCTCATCAAAAGCAGCACCTCTTTGTCCAATATAACTGGAAACATCCATACTGTTAAGAAAGCTCCACTGAATTGCCTTGTTGTTGGCACAGACAGGATTGCATAAACCTGGGATGGCTGACAGATGTGATGGTTCCATGGCAACCCAAACAATAGTGCTACTGTATACTGCTTCCTAGGCAGTAAAGTTGACTCATCCGATGCAATTCCAGCAAGCGCTGGAGCCTAATTGTAAGCACAGGGTGGGTCTGCTCATCCAGGGCAACCATACCTTAAATTGTATCCTTTTCAGACCATTTGATAACATTTGAAGTACACAATCAGTTTCATTTATAAAAAGTTGTTCAAACTGCCATCGCCAATATGGCAGTTATGTTGGATTTATAAGACTGATCATAATTTGGTGTGGTAGTGCATGTGCAATTGCTTTATCATCTAAGGCAGTGGTCCCCAACCCTGTCCTCAAGGCCCACCAACAGGCCAGGTTTTGCAGATCTCCACAAAGATGCACAGGTGGAGTAATTAGTGCAGCTGCAGAGCAATAGAGCTGGCTATTTGGAGATCCAAAAAACATGACATGTTGGTGGGCCTTGAGGACAGGGTTGAGGACCACTGATCTAAGGTGTCTATCTGCTGCATAATCAAGGTGGGGGGGGGGGGTCTAACCAGCTTATTCTGCTACATCTGCCACAGACAAGATCCCACTGAGATACCGATCTGTGTGTTCCATTGTAAACTTGTTGACTTAATGCTCTGCTCCTGATCTGTGGAGTAGTGGCCAGTATCCCTGGTGTCCTTCCTTATACCTCATAGTTTACCACTCAAGGCAAATGGGGTTCAGGGAACAATAGAGAAGCCTGTATGTCGCAATGGTTTGGTTGGCAGTAAAGGGGAAATTGGCTTTCCAAAACTTGAAAGAAGTAGCATGTGCTGTTATCTCATCTTAAGTGAAGGAGTTATAGTCCCCATTCCATTTTAGATCTCTGATATTCTGATGCTAAGGCATAAATGTAGAGCATTTAATGCCTGAATGTTTGGGAGTGGTGGTATTACAACTTCACTGGCTTATTACACAGCAGACACTGTTTTTTAGCCCTCAGAAATGCATTTGCCCACATACAGTAAACTGTTGCAAAAGCATCTATCTTGCACCTGTGATTGATTTTTGTATCTTCTAAAATCCTGTAAAAACAAGTAACCAAAGGTTATGTTTGAATTCACCAGTATGATGATCACTTCTGCAATCCTTTATTGTGCATCTCCTCTCATCGACTGCTTATGGGGTGAGCTGATACATTGTACTTTCTTATAATGGTGGGGCTAGACAGGAGTTATCGTCCTTATCTCAAAAGAGAAATGCAACTTTTAGAGCCAGGTGTGTGACGTTGCCCATACATAATATACGGAGGTATACCAATGTTGTATATCAGCAAAATGTAGACTATAAAATGACCGCTTAAAGAAAAGTCTTTTTGTCAGGTTTTTGGTGTTCTGCCTTGTTGTTTTCCTCTTTTAGAATGTAAAATAATATTTTGTGTTATGGATGTGCCCTCATACCTGTAAGTTATTTATCAGCATGCTGCTTCCAGATTTTTCAGGTTCCTGGGGCAAACAAAAAATAATAGATTAAAAACATAATTTTGGCACACAATAGTAGAAACTTAAAATCTTAACTAAATGTGACGGGGGGTCATGGTACGAACAATACATGGGGCCCTTTCAAGGATCATACATTAAACTTTTTTTGTCTTCTAACTCAGTAGGATGCAGCTAGACCACTAAAGACTGAAACAGCCTTTGCCCCAGTGCAGTCACACCCCCTGCATCCCCTATACTTCAGTCCCTGCCTATATAGATTGTCCAGGCAAATATATAGACTATATATTCACAAGGCACTTAAAGTGGACCAAAACTCAGGCTATTCGACTATCCTGGGTTTTGGTCCTTTTTTGGTCCTAGCGCGGGCACAAGCTGTGCTAGAGGTATAGCAGGATGCGGCCACGGCTCTTAGATGCGCCGTGCGACTGGGAAATGAGGTAAGTGAATAGGGCAGGGTTTTGGATGCCCTGAGGGGGGGAATCGCTCGGCCTGGAAATCTTATAGATTCCCGGGTCGATAAAGCTGGATTTTGGTCCACTTTAAGCTCCTAATGATTTTTTTTGTATTTAAAAATGAATTTTTAATTTCCAGTCAGTGGGCATGGCTGCTCTGTAGTGCAATTGCAGACAGAGTTTATATTGGCATACTTTGACACCTAATCGCAATGCTGCAATACACAGGCAGCTTCGGGGGCAGAGTTATAGACCACCAGTCGAGCCCTATGATTGGTGGTTTGCTGCTAGGGGAATCGAGGGGAGTGCCAGGTTTCAGCTTCTAGGTGCTGCTGCGCAGTTACAGAAAGGGGTAGGACAGCTATGATGAGGTCAGCTGCTGATTCAGCTTTCTTAAATTTTGCCAGGATAGTCCCTTTATTTGTACTTTTCCTGTGAGTGAATATATGCCATGCACACTCCACGTGTATTCTATTACAATGTACTTTTTTTTTTTTTATGCAGGAAAGTCGGTCCGAAAATATTGTTGTTCAGTTGTGTCAATATGCTTTGTATAAAGTCTTCTCTCAGTCACTGGTGGCAGAGAATATGATTTCATGTTTTTTGAAAAAGCTCAGTTTTTAAAGCTGAATTTAAATGGAATTTTCCTCCATCCTTAAACTTGGTACAAAGCTACTTTACCATCACTAAATTGTCAAGCATTTATTTTTTAAGGAAGGGAAAAGTGACTATTTGACATTTTTTATACAGTATAGTGATAGTATTAACGTTTGCCATAGTTTGGGTTACTAGAGGGATTATCTGTGACTTTTCTGGTAATATTTTCTTGTACAAGATACAAACGGAGAAGTGTACTTCTTGAATTAATACAAGAAAAAAATAAAGACTTTCTTAAATATGCTTTGTCTTCATAACTTTTACACAGATTTTAGTGTGCAGTGTTTGAACAGCAGTAGGACATAGTGCTATACCTTGTACATTATGCATATCTGTATGAACTGAGCATGGCTGCGGGTCACTGAGCAGTAGGTAAATATTAACTGCCAATGCCTGCCGGCGCTCTGCAACCAAATGAATCATGCCTCTCTGGAAGTTCCTGTCTGTATACTGCTACCGGTAGTTGTGTGACTTTAACATATATGAAGGACATAGAACATTATGTACTTGAGTCTTTCTTTTTGTTATCAATGTGACCTGTCCATGCAAAGTATTGCTGCATATATATCATGTGTTTTCTGTCTGAACCGTAGGATTGTCATGCTGATTTATGTCCCTTTAAAGTCTTACCTTGTTGCAAAGTCAAAGTGAAAGTATTTATACTGCTGGTGGAACTTAACCCTTTGTGTCTGTCTAAATGTCACCCTCTTCAGCTGTACTCCACAATGCACAATATGTTTTGTAGAAACCGTATTGCTGTTCACCTGTATTGCTTGACGGCTTCTGTCTTTGAGCGGGTCTGTAGTCTAGGGATTCTGCTTTATGGTTGGCTTGCTCGGTGACAGAGCAGTAGAGCGACATGGCCACTTTAGTTTTTAAAGGTAAAGTCCACTTTTGATTAGCTTTTTTAAATGGATTGCTTTGTGCATAAATGCTTTGGGCCAAAATAATTTCATAAAGGGCCTGAACTTATCTACTATTTTCTTTTAATGTTTTGTTATGTTACCAAATGTGTGTATTGTGGAAGCGGGTTTCACTACCTGCAATCTGTTGCTAACAGTTCACCAAGTCTGTACATTTGGAGAGAGAGATGCGAGCCCCGTACACTCACCGTACACTGCTGCTGTTGAGGCAAGGGAGCTGACACTTTGTACATGGCTGATAGATATTTGTATACAGGTTTGGTGTATAGTTGCTTATAGCAACAGATTGCAGATAGTGAAAATAGTTTGCATAAATCACACACTTGCTAATATAAGAAAAAAAAACAACTACATCAGCTCAGCATCTTGAGGGCATAATTCTGACACAAAAAGATATACACTTTCATATATTGAAAGAGTACTTTCCCTTTTAGAGCGGTCCAACACCCAAAATGCATCCAGATTGCATAACCCTTGCAAATCCTGGTTTCACTTGCCTACACCATGGTCTCCAGGTGAGATGCGTTCCCGTGATCCACGTTGCCCGCCAACAGCTAATCGCATACCCCTGCGACTGTCTACGGCCCTGCACCCAATACACCCATACACAGGATTGCACTAGTTAGTATCATCCTCACCACTCATTGTTTAGCCTGATGTTTTGGGGTACTACACCTCCTTCTGAAGGCTGTATGATAACGTGATTCATCTCACATTTAACCTAGTAGGTAAATTAGAATTCTTTAGCTCTGTCGGTAGACAGTAATTATTACAGAGTTTTTACAACAGCAAAATTGAATGGGATAAATGACTATGATCCCATGGCCTATGCTCGGTAAACTAACACAAACAGCAAAGACGCATTCAATTTTTTTCTTCTCAGAATAAAAAACTGGATTTTATCTTTAATCCTGTATAGGAACAATACCTATTTATTCAGTTTTTTCCTACGACCTCTTGTAATCTTCATTGTATTTATTTGAAAACCAATTTGCTTTGGCTGAAATATCATCTATTTCTTGATATTTTCTTGTACAAAAATGTTATTAAAAAATAAAAAATGGACAATAACATATTATCAAGGTTTGACAGAATCTACAAATGCGAACTTACAAATGTAGGTATTCAGGTCAAGAGGCAATATGTAAAACACAGTATAACTACTAGTTTAAGACCATTGAAAGGCCCTGTAGGGTATAAAGTATTCAAGAGTGGATAACAAAATTTTAACAAACCAATTAGCTTGTCTTAACTATAAATAAAAAAGCAGTGTGAGCTACGCTATGCACTTTTTATGCCTGCCTGGGGCTATTCACCTAGAATGAGACCGTGTAGTCAGCTGAAGCGCTTCTGTTTACCAGTTTACCAGTCCTATCTTGTCTTTTGATATTTTAAATATTTAGGCTTTTCAGCCTTTGTGTTTTCCATGTTTTTGACTTTCGGTGCCAGTTGCAAACCTGTTGTAAATTGACTTCAGTGACCCCCAAATCACTTTTAAAGGCGCCACAATACTGCAACTTATCATAAAACAATGATTCTTTTTTTAGTTAAATAACAAACACTTTAAAACATTCCTAAAAAATATTGAAAACCTACCAGTAGAGGGCAGTAAGCGTATATGAAAAAAATATTAATATGAATATATCTGTAAATACATTGGAGACTTTGGTAATCTACAATGATGGGTATGCACTGTGGGGTTTCCCGCCGTAAACAGTGTCTGTGCCTACACCATGTTCATGCATGGTAATGTTATACCCAATAAATTAATGTATAAATAAATAGTAATTAATATTTGATCATTAGAGTGCTATATTATCTCTTATCTAAGGATCTATTCTTAGTATACAGTACGTCCTGCTCCAGATATAGTACTTACACTTGGGTTATCCTCCGCCAGATTGCACTGCACTGCAGAGACATGCAAAAACAGGCTCCTCCCGGCCCCTCAAATACCCACGGACCTCCCACAAATCCCCAGATTTCTCTGCAGTGCTGACTGCGAAGACATGAAGTATCACTCTCTCGCAGGTGAGCGGGGCTATTAAAGCCTGCGGCCCTGTTGGACTATTCCCACCCGTCCTCGTTGTGTTGTGCCTCCCAGGCGCTGATCGGGTGAAGGTAGGCAGCACCACGTGTGCTTATAGAGCGCTGCTCCACCGCAGTTCCCCACCAAAGGGTAGGCGGTGTAGACTGATGGTGAGCCTCTATGGGATGCCCCTCCCGCATTACTGCCCCTTGCCCCGTGTAGCGGTGGGTCCTGTACCGAGGACCGCCAGAAAAGGAGGGGGGGGGGGAGTGTGTGCCTGTGTGGTCTGTATTGGATCCTTGCACGTATATGGCCTTTTTTCTGTCTTTGGACCTTTATCGATATGGTGTCAGCCGCCGCGCCCTTTCTATGTATGGTCTGTATTGGACCCTTGCACTTATATGGCCTTGTCTGTCTTTGGACTTTTATAGATAAGGCGTCAGCCGACGCGACCTTTCTATGTATTTTACTTGCGGACTGCCGCCGCACGTGCTTCCTCCTTAGTTGAAGGCTCCGCGCCTGGCGGCGGCGTTACTTCAGACAACTACGTATCCTCATTGGCTGTTTTCGGACTTCGCGCTCTTCGGGAGGGCAGGGTCTGGTTTGGCGCACTCCGCATCATGGACCGCTGGCCCGCCCTTCGAGGTACACAGCGCCATTTTGCCTGTTCGCGCGTGACACGTGGGACGCTCCTGATTACTGCGGTACTGTAATTGCCCTCGCAGGCGGCTTATTCTCATTATAGTTTTCCTGATTCCTGGAACAGGCTCACTTCCATGCTCTTGTTCTCAAGGAATGGGAATGCCCCAGTAGACTTTCAGGGGTCCCAGGGGATTGGGATAGGAAATACCCCTTTCCCCCTGAGGTGGTTAATTGCTGGTCATCTCCCCCGTGGTGGATGCCCCGATCATCGGGGTTCCTAACCCCCCCTTTATTACAGCCCCTGCTCATAATACCCTTCGGGATGCTGAGGACCGGCGCGTTGAGCTGCTGGCCTCCCACGCCTTTTCTTATGCAGGGACGGCATTGCGCCCGGTCTGTGCTGCGGCTATTACTGCAGTGGCCACTAGAAGCCTAGTCAGAAAGATGCTTGATCATCACTCTGATAATCTCCCCTGGGAGGTGTTTAATACACTCTCCAACTGTGATATGTTTGTAAGATTCATCCTATTAGCGTTGGACGACACCATTAGAATGTGTGCAAGAGCTTCTGCCCTTGCGGTGGCTATACGTCGCTTGATTTGGCTGCGACAGTGGGGGGCTGACGATGCTACAAAAAACTCTTACTGGGCTTCCCTTTAGAGGGCAACGCTTGTTTAGGGCCCGTCTAGACCTGTTTGGGAACAAAGGGTAAGTCACCCCAACGTAGGTGGCCGTCTATGCCCCCTCGGGGCAGGGGCACCCCTATTTCCCCCTTCCTTAGTGGTAAACAAGAACCAGGGGTGTCCTTCCTGGGGGCTCGCGCAGACTCCGGCCCCGGAAGCAGTAGACAACGCTCTGGCCCCTCCGGCGGGGCTAAGCCTAAATCTTTCACCAATCCCCCTCAGGCGTGATGGGGTTCCCTCGCCCGTCTGGGTGAGGGGATGGCTGCAGCACTTTGCTCTTGTCAGGAGGCTTTGCGCCTCATACTGGTGGATTCAGGAGGTTGCGTCCTCCATACACAAGCTAGAGTTTGCTGCGCGGCATTCCCCAGTTTTATCAGGTCCCAGGTACTCCTGGTCCCTGCCGCTGTTCAGTTGTTGGCACAGGCCATGCCAGGCTTGCGAGGTCGGAGGGTCTCTTGCAGATTGCCCGTAACAGGCAGAGGCAGGGGCCGCTACGCCAACCTTTCCACAGTCCCCCAAAAGGATGGGTCGGGCTGGTCCATTCTGGATTCACAGCAATTCTCTAACAGGCAGGCAATTTCTGCATGGAAACTCTGAGATGGGCCATCAGAACCTTGCGCCCGGTGGGCTTCTTGCCATCTGGGGAGCTCTAAAATGCTTATGTTTACATCCCTGTGCCTTCAGGACAATGAGGCTCTTCAGGTTCGTGTTGGTAGTCCAACACTGCTAATTGTGGCTTTATCTGGCCTCTCCTCATTCAGGTTTCTGACGTTGGTGATGTCTCTGATGAGACCAAGGGGTGTCCGTGCGATTACCTATCTGGATGTCTTTTCTCGCTTCCCAGTCTCTACGTCAGGCTAAGTTGGATACCCGGCTGGTGGTGTCCATTGGGAGTCAATTGGACGGGTGATTAATCACCCCAAGTCCTCATTGTCCCCTTAAAAGGAAACTCCATTACTGAGTATGAATCTGGATTAGGTTCAAACCAGAATCTCCCCTTTTCAGCAATAAAGTGGTCAATCTGGTCACATGGGCTCAGTACCTCATTGCTGTCCCGGTCCCTTCACCAGGCAGGGATGCAGCTGGTGGGCCCGTTGGTGCTTGCTAGGAAGAGGTCCCTTATGCTCAGTTCCCCTTGGGCCCTTTCTGCGACTTCTATTGTTAATACAGGACAAGGATCCAGCATCCCTGGAGCAGGGTCTGTGGGTCTTCCCGCCTGGTAAGAAGGTTTCTCTTGGAATGGATGAACTCAAGGAACCTGTCTGGGGGCAGTTCCTTCTTGCCCCTTCCTGGAAACGGCCGCCATGGATGCCAACCTATCAGGTTGAAGGGGGAGGGTTTCTTCTGAAACTCCCTGCGACTCTGGGGGTGGTGGGGTCCTTACGCCTATTGATGTTTGAAACAGTGAGCGTTTTCAGTTTCAGTTTTTCCCCCCCCATTTTTCCCCCCCCATTTTCCCCCCCCCCATTTTTTTCCCCCATTTTTTTCAGGATGGCTTGGCCACCACTTCCTTTCCCTAGACAGGAAACACAAATCTGAGTATTAATGCCCTGCCCCTTCCCCTTGACCCTTATTGTTTTTGTGTTTCTTCTCCAGGAAACATGTGAGAGTATTTTTGCTCTGATGGTTGATGGCAGGTCCATATCCTCTTGTGCATTTTTTTGCATTACCCATATTCTCCCTGCATGCCTGGGCTTTTGTTCCGGTACCAGGACAGGATTGCACCTACCAAAAGATTTTGTTTTTCCTTTTGGAGACTGGAACTGGGGGAAAGTATGGGATGCAGAGTCTCCCTGCACTCCCCCACACCAGTGTAGGTCCCGGCCAGGTACTGTGCCCCTACAAAAATGCTCCCAGGTATGACGTTCCCAGACGGGCTTCAGGACAGTGATTGTGGGCCATTGGGCGCCGTATGTGATTGCGGGTCGGGTACCTGGTTCCGGGCAGTGTCAGGCTTAGTATATGGGTCCGGTGGCTCTAAGGTGAGGTTGAGGTGGCTGGTAGGAGGGTTGGGTGCTCGTCAGTGTGCCTGGTGCACTGGACTTCCCTTCCGGGTCGGGAACGGCGTCGTCTTAGAGCACCAGAAGGGTGCTGGAGTCCCTTCTGTGGGACAGATCTTTCAAGACTGGCTGTTTCTCTGCTTGCTGCAGAGAAACACAAGGGAGCATGACAGCAGCCGCCTTGTCGCAGCGGCTATGGACGGCGTACACTCTGGATTCTAAGTGACCTGGGATTTCCTCAGTCCTGTACTAGTGGTGGGAGAGGGAGCGTTAGTGTTTAGTTACCTAAGCCCGCGCATTTTACTTCCAAATTCAAAGAGGGAAAGATTGTGAGTTCTGTGGCACATGTCCTTTCCTATCAGTCAGTCTCTCTGAAACAGATTTTAGCCATTTTGGGTCTCATGACCTCCTTCATACCGGCAGTTCCCTGGGCTCAGCTCCACTCTCGACCTTCATTCTAAACACTTGGGTTCAAGGATCCAGCCTCCTTGGACCAATGAGTCACCTTGTCGGAGCAGGTTCGGGAAAGTCTGGTGTGGTGGATTTTATCGGAGAAACTGGCAGGTGGGTTGCCTTGGCACCAGAGCCTTTAGAAATTTCAATGGATTCCAGCTCTTTTGGATGTGGAGCCCATTGTCAGGGACTATACTTTCAGGGAGTTTGGACGAAGTCCACGGCCCGAAAGTCTTTCAACTAAAAATGGTGAAAAGGGCCTGGAGGACAGGTTACAAAACAGAGATGTCCAGTTCGTCTCAGGCAGTGTCACACTGGTAGTCTACCTAAATCACCAGGGAGTAACAACGTCTCATGAACTCTCCAGGCTGACCATATCATTGTTGAGCAGTCTAGCGGGAAGGATAAAATCCATCCAAGCTGTCCTCGTAAAGGTGGACCTGAACATAGAGCCAGATTTCCTGAGCAGGGTAAGAATAGACCATGCAGAATGGGTTCTGTATCAGCAAGTGTTTGGTCAGATAGTAGTTTGATGGGGTCAACCGGACTTGTTTGCCAACAGCCAAAATACCAAATACCCAAGGTACTTCTCTCTTAAGAGGGATCTAGTGACTTGGGGTTTGCATACATTCAACAACCATTGGGAGGAATTCGGCCTTTGTTGTACACTTCCTCCAATGAAGTTGTTGTGAGGAAGATCAGATCGGAGCAGGCCAGAGTTCTCCTGATCGCGCCACATTGGCCCCCGGAGACCTTGGTTCTCCCTCCTCTCTCGATTGTCCGTGGAACCCCCTTGGCTTCGACCAACACTTCCGGATGTTATTAATCAGGGTCCCATTGTCCATCCACAGCTCCAATCTTTAAAGCTAGCGGTCTGAATCTTCAATGGGGCATGCTGAGAGAGAACGGATTGTCTTATGGCGTAATTTCTACTGTTAGAAAGTAGAAAGCTGGTTAACCAAATGATTTACTGTAAAGTCTGGAAGTGGTACCTACCCTTACTGACAGTAAGTATTTTTGGAAAAGTATCTTGAGAAAATCCGTCATTAGACAGATTTGTCATTTCTTTTGCCAGAATACAGCCTGTTAAGTTTAAGATGTTTCCCAGCTGGGATCTGACGTTAGTCTACCAGGGGCTAACATTGCATCCCTTTGAACCTATTCAAGAAGCAACCTTAAAGATGCTATCCTTAAAAGTAGCTTTCATCTTAGCCATCACATCAGCCAGACGAGTCAGTGACCTGCAGGCCCTTTTAATCAAAGAACCATACCTTTAGAAGCTTTCCTGACAAACTTCTCCTTAGACCAGATCTTCTCTACCTACCTAAGATGATCTCAAAATTTCACAGACTGCAGGAAACTGTGTTACCTGTAGTCAAATCTTCCCATCGGGGCCAGGAGGCCAGGTCCTTAGGATTATTGGATGCTAGGATATTCATTCTACTGTATTTGCAGGTTACTTATGCATGGAGAAGGTCAGACCACTTGTTAATCTCCTTCACGGGGAATAACGGGTTACAGGCTTCTAAGGTTTTGATAGCAAGGTGGCTCAGAGATGCGATTGCTCTGGCCTACGAGGCATCAGATGCCCATAGAGGATGCCTGGTAAAAACCCCAGTTACTGTTACTGGTAACGGTATTTCCAATAGTCCTCCAGGACGGCATCCTACACCCCCCCCCCCCAATTTTGTTTATAACGTCATATAGTAACACGGGTGCTCATTCTTCTGTCCGTGTCCCATTTGGGTCTCTTGGTGGTTCCTGTATGCTTGCATAAAACACTTGAGCGTCAAGGGAAAGAGGTGGGGCTTTAATACTCAGTCAGATTTGTGTTTTCTGTCTAGGGAAAGGAAGTGGGAGCCAAGCTGTCCTGGAGGACTATTGGAATTACCGTTGCCAGGGTTTTGCCGCCATTGAACTAGAACAAATGGACAAGTAGACAACACCACACACACACACACACACACACACACACACACACACACACACACACACACACACACACACTCTGGATGTAGGGCCCTTTAACTCTTTTTATTAGCCTCTACGTGAATTTCATGTAGCTGCCTCTTCGACGAGCAACACCCATGTGGTCCGCTTTAGGTCTTCTCTGCACCCGGGGGGGGGGGGCATCCGATTTCCCTTCTCCCCCGTGCGTCTGACAGCTCTGCTGGCCACCGCAGGGAGGGGAATTTATATTAACAGCGTATGACGTCATCCCACTCTTCCAGTAAAAAAAGCCCTCTTCCGGCACCAGCAGAGCTGTCAGATGCCAAGTGATCGGTGGAGGGTGGGTGTGGACATGGGTCTCTGATCACCTGTCTTTGCAGGGAGGAAACACAAACTGAACAGAGGTTAAAACCCCACCCTTCCTCCCCACCTCAGTCTTTATCAAGTAATCCAAGTTAACCGTATGACTATGGGTGGGAACTAAGGGGTCATGCTGAAGGATTCTTCATCCTTTACTTTCAATATTTTTATTTTATTCAATCAGAAAAGTGAACGATACAGACACGGCCTTCAGCGGACCAAATGTAGTACAGAGGCCATCCCACGCAGGGGAGGTCATTATAGCTGAGCATACAAAGGTTACAGGATTTTGTCACTATAGGAGAGAATTCAGCTCAACGAAGCTATCCAATATGTATAACAGTACCACTATAACAGATTTGTAATGTCAATAAACTATTAGCTGACCACGTCTGTCTCCATTAAGTCCTTGCTCCCGGCCCCACCCCCCCGCGTCGGGGAAGCCACACCAGCCCCCGCTCGCCCGCCGCGACCCACCCCCCGCTGCCCCCCCGGCCCCCCAGCAAATGCCGGATGCCCCCACCCCGGTGGCCCGGGAGGGCAGCGCGGGGCAGGCCACCGCGCGCCCGAAGGGGTCACGGAACAAAGGGAGAAAGGACAAGGGAGAGGGAAGAAAGAACGAAATGATGTGGAAGGGTAGGCTAGGTTGGGGAAGGAGAACAGGGGAGGAAGTAAGGGGGGGGGGGGAACCTCGCAAACCAGCCCGCCTCCATCAACTAACCAAGCGTGCCCGCTGGCGCATCGGGCCAGACATGTTGTATCCATGGATCCCAAGTGGACAGGAACTTGTCCTGGGCGTCGGCCAGTATACTTGAAAGCCTCTCATTAATTAAAAATCCATTCATCCTGGCCGACACCTCAGAGAATGGTGTAACCTGTTTTTTCCACCCTCTGGCGATAGTTTGTTTAGTCGCCAGGAGCAGATATACGAATAATTTATGCTGCTTACGGGTGAGCTCTGGGGGTTTGCAATGGAGGAGGGCCACCCAGGGGTCCCTTTTGATTGTTGTTCGAAATATTTTGCCCGCTATCTTATAAACTTGTGCCCAAAAGCGGGTCAGCATAGGACATGTCCACCAAATGTGGAGGAAAGTGCCTTCTGTATTACAACCCCTAAAACAGGTGTTTACTTGTCCCGGAAACATTCTACCGAGGCGGCTTGGTACCAAGTACCATCTGTATAGGATTTTGTAGGCCGTTTCGGTCGTCAGGACATTTATAGAGCATGAGGATGCAGTTTTCCAAATATCCGACCACCCCCTCCCCAGACTGCACGGGCCCAATTCCTGTTCCCACCTCTCAACGTGTGCGTGTGTGCCTTCCCCTATAGCATTTAATGTAGAATATAGCATAGATATTGTCCCTCTACAAAATGGCTCCTCTCCGCAGACTCTCTCAAAGGGGGTACATCTCCGAAAGGGTAGTGTCCGACTAATCAAGGGGGACAACCAGTGCTTTAACTGTATATACTGAAACAGGACCCCCTGGGGAGCATCATACCTCTCCTTCAAGGTTCTAAAGGACATGAGACCATCCTCCGATAGGAGATCCCGCACCCTGAGCAAGCCGTGGTCCACCCACCATTTAAAGGACAGTCTATTGTCTAGGCCCGGGGGGAATGCCGGATTGCCCCAGAGGTGTGCCAGGGGAGCATGGGGGGACATCAAGGAGGCAGAGTATTTCACCGAGTCCCATACCGAGAGAGAATGTCTCATCAGTGGGCTAAGCGTCTTGGCTCTGGTTGCTGGGTCCATCCAGAGTAGGCCATCTATAGGGGTCGGAGAGGCGCACGGAAGCTCCAGAAAGGTCCAAAGGGGGGGCTTCGATAGGGAGTGCATTGGAATCAATTGAGATATCTGAGCAGCTTTATAATACATGCTAACGTTGGGGACCCCAAGCCCTCCTGACGACCTGTGGCTAAGTATTGTACGTCTAGGTACTCGCGGGCGTTTCCCAGCCCAAACGAAGGCTAAGATCCTTTTCTGCATTGCACGCAGCCTAAAGGAGGGGATCGAGACCGGCAGCACCCTAAAAAAGTACAGAAGCTTGGGGAGAATGGACATCTTCACTGCATTGACGCAGCCCAACCATGAAATTGGGTACGGCATCCAGGTCTCAAGCAACCGCGCCAGGGACCTAAATAAAGATGGATAATTGGCCCCATAGAGATCCTCATACCTCCCTGGGATCCGGACCCCCAGGTATGGGAGCGGTTCCGTTGACCATTTGAAGGGGAAATTCGATTTAATGTGGGCCACCAACTCGGGTGCCAGGGATACGTTTAGCGCTTGTGATTTGTCCCTATTAATAGCCAAACCGGATATGCGAGCAAAGTGATCTAGCGTTTGAAATACGTTTGGAAGGGATGTAATTGGTTGTGTTACCGCCAACATGGCGTCGTCAGCAAAGAAGAGAGCCTTGTGTTGAACTCCCGCGACCTCCAGCCCCTTAATGCTCTGGTTCTGTCGAAGCGCTATACCCAGGGGCTCAAGAGCCATTATAAAGAGGATTGGGGAGAGGGGGCACCCCTGTCTGGTACCTCTAAAAATCTGGAAGGACCCCATGTAGCGTACTCGCGCCGATGGGGCATTATAGAGAGCTCTAATCCAATCCAGAAAACGCTGCCCGAAACCCCACCTCTGTAAGACCCAGAGCAGGTAATCCCAAGAAATGGTATCAAAGGCCTTCTGGATATCTAGGGACAACAGGAAAGCCGGGATTTGCCTTGTTCTGGCATGGTGAATCAGGTGGACCACCCTCCTAATATTATCTCCGGCTTGCCGGGACGGAACGAAGCCCACCTGATCCCTGTGGGATTCTTCATCCTTTAAAGAAATTAACAAAACTTTAGATAACGAGGGCTGCAAGAATGGCAAGGCAGAAGTTCCCACAGTCATGCTTATTGGCTGGGGTGGTTTAATGAATAGATTAATGAAGTGTTAACAGCCCTATGAATTGTGATTTTTTTTTTTTTAAAAAGAAGCTAGTACAGATATTAAAACCTGTCCGCATTGAAAGAGACTGCCGAGAAAAGTTGGGGGGGGGGGGCATTCTCCTTTCTGTCGAGAGGTCACAAGCATAGTGTCTTTATCCCTCGTGCCCTCGTTAATGAAAGACTGGGTATATATTTTGTGTACAGTCTTTCTAGCTCAAATGATAGAATAAATAGTTTACAAGGTACATGTGTATTTTTCTGGTTCAACAACTCACTTGTGGTAATGAAATTAAATATATGTGCCTGCCGAACTATTTGTTTAAATTGTTACAGCTTTTTGCAGCATTTGAAGGAACTGTCTAGGCAAGTGGAAAAATATTTACTAATCTTGTGTCCCTCAAAGTTTGATTAATTTTAGTCCATCAGTGTAAAATGCATGCCCATTCTCCTTTTACCGACAACCACATAGAGCAACCTTCCACACAACAAGAAGGAAATAATTTAAATGTGAATAAGACTTCAGTACCAGATGGACTTCACCCAAAAGTTCTCAAAGAACTCAGTTCCATTATCTTATCACCCCTGTTGTTGATCTTTAAAGACTCACTAGCAACTGGTATAGTGCCAAGGGACTGGCGCAAGGCAAATATGGTGCCCATTTTTAAAAAGGGCTCTAGGTCTTCTCCGGGCAATTACAGACCTGTATGTGGGGGGAAGGGAACTAGCTAATTTGTTAGTACCCTTTGGGGGACTCCAGGCAAGAATGTGCGGTACTTGGTGTTAGGTGTATGAGTCCACCTCCCTCAATACTAAGAGCATAGGTTTGGGGGGGGAAGGTTATTCCCTCTTGAGATTTCGGGTGGGAAAAACCTTATACTCTAGTGCAAGGTGTCCCTTTACCTTCCATGTTTCTATTGAAACTAGGTTCCTTTACCTTCCATGTTTCTACTGAAACTAGGTTTCACTTACAAAGTATATTAGCCAAAATTCTAGCAGATAATGTATAGTACAAAAACAATTGTTAGGGTAAGTGATATCATTAAAAATGTATTTACAAGTTCCAGATTTTAGTTCATATTGACAGGATACATATACAGTTTGTAGCAAGTGATGTTGTTTGTAGCAATTAATAATAGGAATGGCTGATTACAGACGCGTTTTGCGGTTTATCGCTTCCTCAGTGTAATGTGCCATTGAGTCTAAGACATAGTTAAAAATTAGACATTAGTCTCGGTTTTAGTTAAGTTGGTACTTGTTAACAGTAACAAAAAATGGAAAATGGCTATACCTTGTGCACATCGCCGGCAGGAGTATAGTGTATATATAGGTAGGTATGTGGCTTGTGCCTGGTAGGTAATTTAGAATATTAGGACCTTTTTATTGAGTTGTATTGAGTAAAAATATATATTTTTTAAAATATTTTTCACATATGTTACCTTAGGTAGATGTTCTGTTGCAATCACTGTGAGCGGTATCCGTCCCTTTAGGAGAGAGGAGATTGGTTGGGTTTAGTGTACAGGTACTAGTAGTGCTGTAATAAGCTCCTAGAAGAGGAGGCAAATGCAATATGCTTTAGGCTTACAAGTTATAGGCAGCAGCTAAGTGGTAATAAAGGGGGACTTACTGTGAAACTTGTAACTTGCAGGCGAGTGGGACACCCGTCCTTTCGTGGGCGGCGGCGTCACTTCACTAATATCGTGTGCTGCGAGGTAGCGCTTAAGGCTGTCCATTTAAATTTGTCTTTTGTGTGACGTCGCCTGGGAGCCAAATACGCCAGGCTGGGGTCCTATTGGTTCCCCAGGCGTGACGTATGCTCCCTGTTGTTGGTTGGGAGCGGGCAGGAAGGGCTGCCCGGCCAATTAGGACAAGACTTGCGTGTGCCACTACCTGCTTGGCCCCCTGTTGTCCTGTCGTCCTGCTAGGCGGGTGCCATTTTATTGGTTATCTATGTTCAGATAACCTGCGGCCGCCATTTTTGTGTAGTACAGGCTGATTATATGGAGGAATTAGAAGCCATTTTTGGTTGGGTTCTTATTCTTAGTATACAGTACGTCCTGCTCCAGATAGATTACTTACACTTGGTTTATCCTCCGCCAGATGGCGCTGCACTGCAGAGACATGCAAAACAGGCTCCTCCCGGCCCCTCAAATACCCGGGGACCTCCCACAAATCCCCAGATTTCTCTGCAGTGCTGACTGCGAAGACATGAAATTATCACTCTGTCGCAGGTGAGCGGGGCTATTAAAGCCTGCTGCCCTGTTGGACTATTCCCACCTGTCCTTGATGTTATGTCCCTCCCAGCCTGGGCTGCGCTGGTCGGGTGAAGGTAGGCAGCGCCATGTGTGCTTAAGGTGCGTTGCTCCACCGCAGTCCCCCACCAAAGGGTAGGCGGTACAGGCTGATGGTGAGCCTTATGGGATGCTCCTCCCGCATTATTGTCCCATGCCCCGGTAGCGGTGGGCCCTGTGCAAAGGGCCGCCATCCTCCCTCATTCTCCCAGTAGACCCTCGGGAGGAAGAGAAGGGGGGGTGTGTGTTTGCGTGTGGATGTCCGTGTACTGTGATTACACGCTTATGGTCCGCTTTGTAATGTCTGCTTGGACTGGTGTATGTGGTGTCAACCGCCGCGCTGACTTGTCTTTTTAAACTGTTAAGGCCGCGCGCGCGCGCCTTTTCCTTCATTTGGATGTTCCACGCCGAGCGGCGGCATCACCTCAGACGCTTCTGCGTCCTCATTGGCTGCTTGTCTGTGGACTCTTCGGGGAGGCGGGGCCTGGCATGGCGCGCCTCGTGTCACGGCTCGCGCTGGCCCGCCCTTCGAGGTTCTCGGTGCCATATTGTCTGGTCGCGCGTGTGTGTCTGTGACGTTCTGTGACAGTGGTCCATAAGTGCCCTCGCGGGCGGCTTTATAATTCACTGTAGTGTGTTTCGGCGCTGACACCCTTCTTCTCATTGCGTCTTTCAGAGGGTGAATCCATTGGCTTCTCCCGGCCCGGTTTAATTGATAGCGGGCCTTGGGATCTGGAGTTTTACTGCATGGGTTGGAGTCGGTCTCTAACTCAGTACTTTGAAGGGTCAGGTTTTTACCTTGTCTGTCTTCTTTCAGAAGTTTTTTTTTGTTTAGCATTCCTTGATTAAGACTGCTTTTAGGGGGTTGCTCATGTGCGTTCCCCCACGACAACCTATGGTCCCTGTTTTTGGGATTTGGAATTGGTCTTGCCTGCTTTGCAGGGTGCTCCCTTTGATCCTGTGCAGGATGCTACCTTGGCCATTCTTACGCTCAAGGTTGTGTTTCTGGTAGCTATTACTTCTGTCAGGCGTGTGTCTGAGTTGGTGGTGCTGTCCATTCAGCCCCCCTACTTTGAGAGGCACCAGGACAAGGTGTTTCGTTCAATCCAGAATTTCTGCCTAAGGGTAGTGTCTGCCTTTCATTTGAATCGGGATATTGTTCTTCCTTCTTTGTGCCCTAACCCTAGCAATGTTAAGGAGAGAGTTTTGCACTCTTTGGATGTGGTTAGGTGTCTGAAGTACTATCCGGTGGCTACTACACCTTTCAAGAACACTGATGCTCTGCTTGTGGTCCCTTCTGGTCCTAGGAAAGGTTTTTGGCTTCTGCCAAGTCTACTATCAGCATGTGGATACGTCAGGACTGCGCTACTAAGGGGAAGAATCCTCCTTTCGCTTTATTGCTCTTGCTTCTCGTGCTATTGCTGCCCCCTTGGGCCTTGCAGCACCAGGCTTCTTTTGCACCAGTGTGCAAGACCGCTACTTGGTCTTTGGTCCATACCTTTTCAAGTTTTACAAGGTTGATGTTAAGGCCTCAGCTGTTGCTGTTTTTTGGCCACAAGGTTTTGCAGGTGGCAGTGGTTTAAACTGTCTGCTGCTACCTTTTTTATTGGGGGATCCCACCCTACCTTTCGGACACTGCTATTAGATGTCCCAAGTGTAAGTACTCTATCTGGACCAGGACGTACTGTATACTAAGAATAATACAATTCTGTGAAATAACTGACAACCAACACAGTTTTACTAGGGACAGAAGCTGCCAGACTAACCTGATTGGCTTCTATGAGGAGGTGAGTAGAAGCCTGGACAGAGGGACGCCTGTGGATATAGTTTTTTGGGATATTGCAAAAGCATTTGACACTGTCACCCATAGATGCTTATTGGGGAAATTGAGATCTTAAGGATTAGAAAACACAGTTTGTAACTGGATTGAAAACTGGCTGAATGATCGTGTGTAGGGGGTTGTGGTTAATGATACCTACTCTGAATGGTTACTGGTTGTAAGTGGCGTACCCTAGGGTTCAGTGCTGGGCCCACTATTTTTCAACTTGTTTATAAACGACATAGAAGATGGAATTAAAAGCACTGTCTCTAGTTTTTGCAGATGACACAAAGATGTAGCATAGTGCAGTCTTTTGAAGATGTTCACAAGCTTCAGGCTGAATTGGACACTTGAGTGTCTAGGCATCCACTTGGCAAATGAAGTTCAATGTGGAAAAATGTAAAGTCATACACTTGGGGTCTAACAACCTGAAGGCCATATATATCCTCGGGGAAGTAAAACTGGGAGAGTTACTTGTTGAGAAGTATCTGGTAGATCACAGGCTAAATAACAGCATGCAATGCCAAGCAGCTGCTTCCAAGGCAACAAGATACTATCATGCATTAAAAGAGGCATGGAATCACGGGATAGATATGTTATTCTAAGCAGACAGCACGTCCTGCTCCAGACATAGTCCTTACATGTGGGTATACCTCCGCCTTCAGCGCCGTGCACTGCAGAACATGAAGAAAACAAGCTCCTCCCGGCCCTACATATACCGGAGGACCTCCCACAAATCCCCAGATTTCTCTGCAGTGCTGGAACTGCGAAGACATGAAGTATCACGCTCTCGCAGGCGAGCGGGGCTTGACAGCCCGAGGCCCTGCGGGACTATTTCCACCCGTCCTTCTTGTTAAGAATATGCCTCCCAGCCTGGGCTGTGTTGGTCGGGTGAAGGTAGGCAGCACCTAGTGTGCTTACGGAGCTGGTCTCCACCGCAATCCCCCTCCATAGGGTAGGCGGTTAAGGTGAATGGTGAGCCTTCAGTGGATGCCCCTCCCGCACTAGTGCCCCCATGCCCCATCTAACTGTGAACCCTCTATTCGGGCCACCTTCCTTCCTAGATTCCCCCGTTAGGGGGGAAAAAAGAGGGGGGGGGCTTTGTGTTGATGGCCTACTCCTTGCCCTAGTACACTTTAGACTCTTACCGCTACTGGGTGTCAGAGCGCGCTTCACTTGCTTAATATTAAACTGATCGCAGCGTTTTACTGTGCCTTAGGCACACACAGCAGCACGTTTTGGGGAAGCTACGGTGTTTTTCAATTTCCCTTGCTCACTTCGTCAGACCTCTTCTCTGAAGGGATGCTGACGCAGCTACATTCTCTCCTGATTGGCTGCGCGCCCTCTAACTTCGCGCGCTCCGGGGGGGAGGCGTGGTTCGGCCTGGCGCGTTCCGCGTCATCGACCGCTATTGCCCGCCCTTCGAGGTTCGCTGGGCGCCATTTCCTTCTCGCATGCGCGTGGGGAAGAAGGTCCTCCCCTCGCAGACTGTAAGTGCCCTCGTGGGCGATCCTTTTCTAGCTTGTTTCCTCGCGCTCAGCTCTGACATCCCTGTTTCCCCTTGTGTCTTTCAGACAGCGGTCACCGGCGGCTTCCCCTAGTCCGACGTAGCGCCCGGTCCAGACCATTTTTCAGATTTACTCCCACTTCCCAGCGGGTCATAGGGGCATCCAGGGTTGCTTATAGCGTCAATCCCTACTGGCACATTGAAGTTAATAATCACCATATGGAGTCATCCCAGGACATCGCAAACGGGGTCCCCCTGGGACAAGCCCATCTGTGTGCAGCTTGTGGGGTTTCACCTAGCAGCAGTGACAATTCACGGGTCTGCGTACCTTGTGCTCAACAGGCGTTAGCCGGTCTCCACACCTCTTCCGAGGCTGGGCCCTCACCTCGCCTTATTTCCTCTACTCCCCCAAGCTTGAGCATAACCCCCAATACTAGCGGGGATTCTCATGCTGAATTGGCCTCTAGATTGGCCAGTGTGGAAAGCTTTATTGCTGGCTCCCTGGCGCGCAAGGCTACTGCCAAGAAGCGTCATTTGAACCCTGAAGCTACTATTCTCCCTGTAGAATCTGATTTGCTGCTTTCCTATGCTCAGTCCCCATCAGAGGAAGGGGAACTGCTCTCTGACCAGGATCCTACGAGGACGAGTCCAGGAGTCAGGAGGAGTCTGGCTCTGATCCTTGGTCCCAGGACGACATTGACAGACTGTTGTCTCAGATCTTTGATGTCTTATCCCTCTCTCCCCCTCCCGCGGCACCTCGGCAGCGGGGCGATCGGTTTCATACCGCTAGGGTGCGGCTGGAGTTTCCCGAACAAACTCACTTTAATAACCTAGTGCTGAAGGAATGGGAACATCCCAGTAAACTCCAGGGGATTCCCAAGGCTGTGGATAAGAAGTATCCATTCCCTGCCTATCTGGTTAAGTGCTGGACATCGCCGCCCGAGGTCGATGCCCTGATTCTGAGTCTGTCCAATACCTCTATTATGCACTCCCCTGACACTACTACGCTGTGGGATCTAGAGGATCGGCGAGTTGATCAATTGGCATGTCACACCTTTGCATTCGGGGGAGCGTCTCTCCGCCCGGTTTGCGCCTTAGCCATCATGGCGGTGGCGCTCAGGACTGTGGTTAAGACGGCTCTGGAAGGGGCGGATGACTTGCCCTCTGATACCGCCAATGCTCTGGCCACCTGTGAGACCTTTGTGAATTATATCCTATCTACGTCGGACGATGCTATTAAGCTGAGTGCTAAATCCTCTGCTCTGGTGGTAGCCATACGCCATGCGGTCTGGTTACGCCAGTGGGCTGCTGACAATGTCGTCAAGAAGGCCCTCATGGGGCTTCCGTTCAAAGGACTGCGCCTGTTTGGAGAAAGATTAGATATCTTTGCCAAGGGGGGCAAGCTGCCCCAGCACAAGCATCAGATTCGGCCCTTTCGTGGTCCAAGCTACCATTCTACCCCCTACCCGGGGACCAAGCAAGGTAGAGGGGTGTCCTTTTCTGGGTCGCGCTCAGAACCCTGAAACAAGAACAGAGGACGCCGTTCCGGCTCCTGGGGGCCAAAGCCCCCCCCCCCAAGACCCCCCAAGCATGAAGGGACGCCCTCGCCCGTCAGGGTGGGGGGTCGTCTATAGCACTTCGAGCATGTCTGGAGATGCCTCGTTCCAGACCGGTGGATTCAGGAGGTAGTCTCCTCCGGTTACAAGATAGAATTTGCGGTGCTGCCCCCTACCAGGTTCGTCGGGTCTCGGATCCCGCATGATCCTGCCTCAGCTCGGGTATTGATGCTGGCGGTGCAGGACCTTCTGGAGCTCGGGGTCATCTGCGAGGTCCCCTCGAGACAGGGGCATGGGGTTTTATTCCAACCTGTTCACGGTGCCCAAAAAGGATGGGTCAGTCAGACCCATTCTGGATTTGAAAATCCTAAACAAGTTTGTCAGAAGCAGGCATTTTCGTATGGAAACTCTGCGCTCGGCCATTGCCTCGCTGCGTCCAGGGGACTTCATGACAAATGTGGACATCAAGGACGCTTACCTGCACTTGCCGGTGTTCTCAGGGCACCAAAGGTTCCTCAGATTTGCGCTGTTGGATCAGCACTATCAGTTCGTGGCCCTCCCTTTCGGCCTCACGTCAGCCCCCAGGGTCTTCACCAAGGTGCTGGCAGGGGTGATGTCTCTCTTAAGACTAAAGGGCATACGCTTGTTGCCTTACCTGGACGATATTCTCATCACCTCTCAGTCTCTGCGGCAGGCAGAGCTGGACACTCGGTTGGTGGTATCCACCCTGGAGTCCTTCGGCTGGGTGATCAATTAGCCAAAGTCCTCTCTGTCCCCCTCCTCAGTGACCCCGTTTCTGGGGATGATTCTGGACTCGGTTCAGTCAAGGATATTCCTTCCTCCGCAGAAGGTGGAAGCTCTGACAAACCAGGCGAGGTCCCTGCTCGCGAACCCTCATCCCTCCATCCGGCAGGGAATGCAGTTGGTGGGCTCGATGATGGCAAGCTTCGAGGCGGTGCCATTTGCCCAGTTTCATCTGAGAACTCTGCAGCTTCACCTTCTGTCAGTATGGAACAAGGACCCAGCTTCCCTGGACGACAGCTGGGTGATTCCCCCCTCGGTCAGACAATCCCTTGCGTGGTGGTTGGACCACAGGAATTTGGCAAGGGGCAGATCCTTCCTGGCTCCCTCCTGGGAGACGGTCACGACGGATGCCAGTCTTTCGGGCTGGGGGGGTTTCTGGAAGTCCCTGCGCTTCCAGGGGAGGTGGGGCCCTCAGGAGGCCCATCTTCCTATCAATGTCCTGGAACTCAGGGCGGGGCGGTCAGGTTGGTGCTGGAACGATTGACTCAGCACCTGAAGGGTCTGGCGGTTCAGGTACGCTCAGACAACAGGACGGCCGTAGCCTACATCAATCATCAGGGAGGAACCCGGAGCAAGGGTGCTCTCCAGGAGGTGTCTCTGATTCTAATTTGGGCAGAGACCAATGTACAATGCATATCGGCTGTCTACATTCCGGGGATGGAAAATCTGCTAGCAGATGCTCTGAGCAGGGGGTCGTCCCGCCAGGGGGAATGGTCCCTCTGCGACAGGGTATTTCAGTCACTTTGTCACCGTTGGGGTGTGCCGGACGTGGATCTCTTTGCCTCACGTCACAATCACAAGCTCCCGAGCTTTGTATCCCTGTCTCAGGATCCTTTGGCTCTGGCCACGGATGCCCTGTCAATGTCTTGGAAGGAGTTTCGGCTCCTGTATGTGTTTCCACCAATTCCCCTTCTGGGCAGAGTGCTGCGCAAGATCGCTCTGGAAGGGGTGCCCGCGATTCTGGTGGCCCCAAGGTGGCCAAGAAGAGTGTGCTTCGCGGACGTGGTTCAAATGGCAGTAGATCAGTGCGATCTGCCAAGGTCACCAGACCTTATGACCCAAGGGTCTCTACGCCATCCCAATTTACTAACGCTGGCTTTGACGGCCTGGCTATTCAAACCGCCATCTTGAGGGAAAAAGGTTTGTCGGCATCTGTGGTGGCTACCATGGTCCAAGCCAGGAAGAAGGCTTCTGCTGCCATCTACTATAGAGTGTGGCGTGCCTACATTGACTGGTGTGAATCCAGGTCTCTTCCCTGCCGGGAATTTTTAGTCTCCATGGTGCTGGAGTTTTTACAACATGGTCTAGACTTAGGTCTGAAGCTTAGTACTTTGAAGGGCCAGGTTTCGGCCCTGTCTATCTTCTTTCAGAAGACCTTTGCCCAGCACTCTCTTATCAAGACTTTCTTCCAGGGGGTCACTCATGTGCGCCCCCCCCTCGGAAACCTATGGTTCCTGTTTGGGATCTGAATTTGGTTTTGTTGGCCCTGCAGGGTCCTCCTTTTGAACCTATTCACGAAGCAGCTCTTGCTGTTCTCACGCTCAAGGTGGTTTTTCTGGTAGCCATTACCTCGGTTAGACGTGTGTCTGAGTTGGCTGCCTTGTCTATTCAGCCCCTTTACTTCGAGAGACACCGGGATAAGGTGGTGTTTCGCTTCAAGCCAGACTTTCTGCCTAAGGTTGTGTCTGCTTTTCATTTGAATCAAGATATTGTACTTCCTTCCTTGTGCCCTAATCCTAGTAACCCTAAGGAGAGGGTTTTGCATTCCCTGGATGTGGTTAGGTGTGTCAAGTCTTACCTGGTTACCACTCAGGCCTTTAGGAAGATGCTTGCTCTTTTCGTTGTGCGTCACGGGCCTAGGAAAGGTTTGGCTCCCGCCAAGTCTACCATCAGTAAATGGATTCGTCAGGCTGTGGTTCAAGCCTATACTACTAAGGGGAAGGCTCCCCCCTTTCTTCTTACTGCTCATTCTACTAGAGCGGTTGGGGCTTCTTGGGCTTTTCAGCACCAGGCCTCTGTGGAGCAAGTTTGCAAGGCCGCTACTTTTACAAGGTTGATGTTAAGGCCTCAGCTGACGCTGTGTTTGGCCGCAAGGTTTTGCAGGCCGTAGTAGTTTATCTGCCTGCTGTTGCCTTCTGTTGGGGATCCCACCCTTCCTTACGGAAACTGCTATTGGATGTCCCACATGTAAGGACTATGTCTGGAGCAGGACGTGCTGTCTGCTTAGAATAATACAACTCTGTGAAGTACTCACCTGTAGAGTTGGTATTATATGCAGACAGCACGTCCTGCTCCACCCCACCCTGGTTTTCACTTTGTTCTGGATCCCCTGTTTGGTGATTGTTATCCTTGATATTTTTTTGCCAGTTTTGGGTGGATTGTTTCTCCTGGCCTCTCATGCTCACTGCTTTTTAATGCTGGGGATTTTGTGGGAGGTCCTCCGGTATATGTAGGGCCGGGAGGAGCTTGTTTTCTTCATGTTCTGCAGTGCACGGCGCTGAAGGCGGAGGTATACCCACATGTAAGGACTATGTCTGGAGCAGGACGTGCTGTCTGCATATAATACCAACTCTACAGGTGAGTACTTCACAGAGTTGTATTATTTTGCCTCTTTACAAGGCACTGGTGCGCCCTCACCTGGAATATGCCGTCCAGTTCTGGGCACCCATTCATAGAAAGGACGCTCTGACTATGGAAAGGGTGCAGAGGAGAGCCACCAAACTAATAAGGGGAATGAAAGATCTTAGTTATGAGGAAAGATTACGAGAATTAAATCTGTTTAGTCTTGAGAGGAGACGGCTGAGGGGGGACATGATTAACTTTTATAAATAATATAAATGGCCCATACAAAAAATATGGGAGAACACTATATCAGGTAAAATAGACAAGGGGGCACTGCCTTCGATTGGAAAAAAGAAATTTAGTCTCTGGAGGTGACAATAGTTTTTTACCATAAGAACTATAAATCTATGGAATAGCCTCCCACAGAAGCTTGTTACAGCTTCAAAAAAGGATTAGATGGATTATCAGTTACTATTAGCGGTTAGCGGTAAAAAGCAAAAAACAAAAAATAAATAGCTTCCCCTATAAAATAAAATAAAAAAAATAACTTCCTCCTACCCCAACACCCTTGGTTGAGCTTGATGGAGCTCAACCGTATTAACTATGTAACACCCACCTCCTGCGTCAGTCACATTGACACCCACACTCCCCCTAGTTACCGCTATAGTGAGAGCATGCCAAGGTCTGACCCCCGCCTCTATTACAGGTCTGCATGGCTGGGAAACCAGTGAGTTTTAAACTGCCCAACCTTGATGGATCAGCTTCATTGTTCACGAGGTTTTACTTGCCTGGACAGTCCCTTTTTAAAAGGAAGTATATATATATGAACCCCCACATAGGTCCACATAGGAGTTTTATTAAACACACTATGGCAAGCCTTTCCCTGTGGTGTATGCCTTTTTCCCCTATATAACTTATGTGTATTTTTTTTCTTTGTTCAGAATCTCAAGAGAGTACATCACCACAGTGCCTCCCCCCCACCCCCCCGCGCCCCTGTAATGGAAGACAGGAGCGGTAAGTGGTATATGTTGTGTGCAGTCTTTGTATAGCATATATAATTAATGCATTGGGCACCATGTCACATGTGGTAACCTGAAAATTAGTATAGGGAGATAGGAAAAGCTATGCAATAAATGTCTAAGTAATTTACCAGAGTTTTGTTTAAATGGTCGTTGCAAAATTTAGGTTGCCACCCTGCTGTGAAGTCTTAGGCCAGGCAGCCCATTCTTATGCTTTTCGTGATTCCTTGAAAGCTGGTTCGTTAGCCTGGGCAAGCAGGCTGTTGGTGGTCACATGGCTCAGGATACTGGTGGTTCTCTTTAAAAGATATCTACTGTGATTTCCATTACATGCTGTTGTGACCCCCTCCCCCCGGGCCCACACAGCGGACCATACCGATTTGGGATGCCCCTGAGGAAGGCCAGTGTCTGGCCCTGGAATCTTTTAGATTTGGGTTTTGTTCCCCTTAAAGTTTAAATGTAAAAAAAAAGACGGAGGGTTTAGTGGAGCAAATTACTAAACTTATTTTGTCTGGCAGCCCGCTGTAAAGTCCAGTCAGTATTTTAGGCAGAGCAAATGGAGGTTTTATTTTGCATTAGTGTTTACTTAGGGCTACTTTTATTTTGGATGGAAATTTTGTTTCGGTCATGTCATATTTGATTTGTCCATAAAAACTTTATTAAGCAATTGAAACAGCAAAATAGTTTTCTCCCTTCATCTTCAGGATGACCCATGGAGAAGAGCAGTCCCACCGCCTGGGAGGAAACACAAACAGAGGTTAAAACCCCATCCCTTCCTCTCCCCCTCAGTTCTTTGTGTTTCCTCTCTAAAGAACCGCTGGACAGTTAGGCTGCAGACAGTTTTATTTTTTTATATATTTCCAGCTCCAGGAGTGCCTGGAGAAGCCCGCTGGGCCCCCCACTTTTACTAATTTATCCTTAGGTGTAGTTCACCTGAACTGGACGGTAGCGGCAGTGGGTGCTAATGCATTTGCCCGGGGGGACCTGGGCTGGCTTACCAGAGCCTCCGGTTGGCGGCTCGGTCCTTTTCCTTTTCTTTGCCGGGGGGGGGGGGGGAGAATTGCTGCTGCTGACCCGGTGGCTCTCTGACCTCACTTCCCGGGCGTGGCCTCTACTCATAGGTTGACTCAGAAATGTAAGCAGCATTGGTTTTACGGCCTGGACTGGAAGGGATCCTGGACGAAGGAAGGCGACGGCAGCAGCCCAGTGGCGACTCACTGGCAGCCCACAGCAGTATGAAGCCTCCGTTCTCAGCCCACTAGAGGGCAGCGATTTCGGGCAGAGGAATCCAGGTGCAGGCAATGTATCACCTAGCCTTAACAATTCATGCAAAATGCCACAGGAAAAGCCAGTAATGTAAAGATCTGGTTTCATATTTTGCACTTTATGCTGTTATCCGGGTGTATGTATGCATAATTTTGGTATTTTGTCCTTTTAGTTTAATTCAACCAAAGTAAAGGGTACGGATCGAGACAAGAACCCCTCAAAAGAGAAGCCCAAGGATCCTAAACTCATAAGATGCTGTGAATCCTGTAGCGTTACCCTTCCGAGTACCTGGCAGAAGTCTGTATGTCAGACATGCCTACAGCTAAGAATGGGAGAGGAGACTTCAGCTATGTACAGGGAGATGTTAGCTATGGGGAAGGAAATGGCCTCTGTTTGAGGTATGTAAATCCTGTGGGTCGTACCCAGGGATTTCCACTGCAGACACACTCCTCCCTCAACCATTGCAGTTAACCCAGGATCCTAGTATCTCTTACTGCTTCTATCCCTTCCCTATCACTTACTCCTTATATCCCTTCTGCAGCCACCCACATTTTTGAGCTTGTTCAATTTGTAACAGGATCAGAGGTAGTGGCATAGAGTGAGGGTGACTCTCATCCGAGGACTTCCTTAACGAGAGTATACAGTTGGGTAAAAGGGGCGAGGGGGGCTCTGGTTCCTCTGGAGCTTTGCCAGAGAACTTGGCAGGTTTAATAGACAACATTTATGATACATACAATCAAGAGTGAGGATAAGTCCTTATCCATCCAGGATACCATGTAAAAGAAGTTTTTCGACAAAAAATCCAAAACCTCTCCTGTCCATTCAGCACTTAAGCAGCTCTATTTTCACATTTTCCTGGTGCAAAAGCCATCTGGAAGTTATGGAATGATTCTGAACCTGAAAAGATTAATTCTTTTTATCAGATACAAAAAGTTCAGAATGGAATCTATTTATTCGGTAAGAAACATTCTCATGAATCAGGCTCTTATGATCAATTTAGACCTGCAGGATGCTTACCTGCCTATTCCAATTCTGTCTTTACATTGCAAATTCCTGAGATTTGCAGTGCAAACAGACCAGAGGCTTTATCCCTACTGGACCAGCTGGACCAGCAGTCGCTGGCGGTGGGTCGGTCTTTCTTGCCAGTCCAGTGGATCATCCTGACCACAGAGACCAATCTGACGATTGGGTGGCGTTTTAGACAACCAGACGGTTCAGGATCTCTAGGACCAGTAAGAGTACAGGCTTCTAATCAATGTGTTGGAACAGAGGGCGATTCTGCTGGTTTTCAGGCATTGGTCGGTCCAGCTCCGGGGCCTTTCCGGTCAGGGTACAGTCAGACAGTTTGACAGCTGTGGCCTATATAAACCATCAGGAGGGTGTCAGGAGCTGGCAGGCATTCTAGGAAGTTAGTCGCATCATGAGGCGGTTCACATTCCGGGGGTCTCTTGGTGCGAATCTAAGAGCCACTCCTGTAGGAGGTTCTCGGTACTCAAAATTTAGGAGTTCCTCCAGCAATGCTTAGAAACGGCCTACAGTCCAGCATCCTTAAGGGCCATGTCTTGGCCTTGTCCATTTTTTTTTTTCAACAGACGATCGCAAAGCATAGGTTAATCTGCACATTGCACTCATGCAGGGTGATACGTATGTTTGGCCTCTTCAGCGGTCAAAAGTCCCGCCCTGGGATCTTAATCTGGTCCTATCAGCGCTTCAGGGGCCCCCCTTTTTTGTTGGAGGCTTCTCTGACGACACTCGCGTTGAAGGTGGCCTTTCTCGTAGCGATCACCTCCATCTGGCAGGTTTCGAAGCGGGCAGCCCTTTCGATCAGATCACCCTTTTTGGTGCTGCATAAACACAATGCGGTTTTTCATGTTAAGCAGGAATTTTTGTCCAAGGTGGTCTCTCCCTTCCATCCCAATCAGGAAATAGTGCTACTTTCAGCCCACGCCCCACTTACCTTAAGGAGCGACGCCTGCATTCCCTCAATGTGGTTAGGGCAATAAAGTATTACTTGGCCACTGCTCGAGAGGTACGTAAGATGGATGTCTTATTCTGGTGATATTAAAGAGGGGAATGCTATGGAGACAAAGGAATCCGGTAGTGGTTACAACAGATGCCATCTCCTGGGGTTAGGGAGCCCACCTGGACAATTTGAATATCCAGGGAAAATGTCCGCCATACATAGCAAGGCGATAGTTTCAGGCAACTAAAGGCTGGTCAAGCTGGTATTGGATCATTTTTACCAGTAATCTCAGGCATAGATGTCCAGATCCGATCCGACAATGCTTCCACAGTAGCATTTCTAAATCATCCGGACGGGCCCAGGCCTTTGTCCCCAATAAACCTCTCAAATGCCATTCTGTTTCCTCTACTGAAACAGGTCCTGTCAATATCGGCAGTTAATTTAACCCTTTAACCCTTCTATTGCCAGCCACGTAAAATTTACGTGCCTGACTTTGCCCCCTGCTAGCACATAAAAACTAAAACAAAAATCACTTACCTGACCCCTCATTCGATCCGTCCAGGTCTCCTCTTCACCCTGGGCAGCTCCGATCCCCCGTCGGGGCTCCTCCGGAGGCAGGGGAGTGCCCGGAATAGGTAGGCCTCTCAGCTGTCAGATGCCAGTGATCGGTTGCGAGAGAAGGAGGGGACAGGAGATCCTCTGGCTGCCGATCACCGGCATCTGTCATCAGATCAGCGGGGGACAGAGGAGCTAACGATCGGAGGTGAGTAAAGAAAAAAGATACGTTTTTTTTTTTTAAATCATTTTTTTCTATGCGTTTGCGTTTTTTTTTTTTACATTTAACCCTTTGTGAACTGGTAAGGGGTCCATAAGACCCCTATACCAGTTCACAAGACTGGGGGCTGGCAAGTCGCCTCCAGCTAGCCCAGGGGGGGGGGGCAGAAGAGCCCGGGCCCACAGAGGGTATGTGGGCTTGTAGGCTGCAGGGTGAGGGGCCAGCTGGCCCCTTCTGTTCTACAAGCCCCCTCTCCCATAGCTGGTCCCGGGCTGGTTATTTCGGGTAGGGGGGACCCTACGTCATTTGTTCTTAGTATACAGTACGCCCTGCTCCATATAGATTACTTACACTTGGGTTATCCTCCGCCAGGCCCCTCAAATACCTGGGGACCTCCCACAAATCCCCAGATTTCTCTGCAGTGCTTACTGCGAAGACATGAAATGATCACTCTCTCCCAGGTGAGCGGGGCTATTAGCCTGCGGCCCTGTTGGATTATTCCCACCCGTCCTTCGTGTGATGTGCCTCCCAGCCTGGGCTGTGCTGGTCGGGTGAAGGTAGGCTGCACCATGCGTGCTTATGGAGCGCTGCTCCACCGCAGTCCCCCACCAAAGGGTAGGCGGTATAGGCTGATGGTGAGCCTTTATGGGATGCCCGCATTAATTCCCATGCCCCGGTAGCGGTGGGCCCTGTACATTCTCCCCGTAGCCTTCGGAGGGGGAAGAAGGGGGGGTGTGGGGGTGTGGGTGAGCGTGTATCGTGATTTGTGCATACAGCCTGTTGTCATGTTTGTTTGGACTAGTATATGTGGTGTCAACCGCCGCGCTGACTTGTCTTTTTACTATTGCAAATGCTGCCGTTACCTCAGACGCTCCTGCGTCCTCATTGGCTACTTGTCGGATAGACTTCGCGCTCTTCACGGCTCGCTCTGGCCCGTCCTTTGAGGTACTCAGCGCCATGTTGTCAGGTCGCGTGCGCGTGTGACGTTCTTACTTACCGTGGTCCGTAAGTGCCCTCACGGGCGGCTTTATACTCATTGTAGTGTGTTTGGTTCTGACACCCCTTCTTCTCATTGTGTCTTTCAGACGGGTGAATCCATTGGCTTCTCCCGGCCCAGTGTAATTGATAGTTGGGCCTTGTAAAATTTCTCCCACTTCCCTAGCGGGTCATTGGGGCATCCAGGGTTGCTTTATAGCGTCAATCCCTACTGGCATATTGTGCCTAATAATCACCATATGGAGGCATCTCAGGATAATGTGACCGGGGTCCCTTTGGGACAAGACGCTGACGCTGACAAGGCATGGATCTGCGTACCCTGTGCTGAGCAAGCGCTGGCCTTGCAATTTGGCCTGCCAGTGGCTGCACCTCGTTTCATTACTCCCCCCAGCTTAAATCTCTCTCCTGTTGATACTTGTGGGGATTCTCAGCCTGATGTGCCTTCTAGACTGCCTACGGCTGAACAGATTTTTGCGAGGTCTTTAGCGCGTAAGGGCCCTGGTAAGAAGTGGCACTTGACACCTTATGTTACTGTTTTCCCTATGGGATCTCAGGAGTTTATGAATCTGTCTGGCTATACCCCTTCTGATGGAGAGCTCTTTTATGACTCAGGCTCATCTGATGAGAGACCAAGGGGTCATGACTATTCTGGCTCTGACCCCTGTGCCCCGGATGACACTGACAGATTGACCCAGATCTTTGAAGTTCTGTCTATCTCTCTCCCTGGTGAGGCTCCCAGGCAAAAAGGGGAGCGTTTTCATACAGCAACATCACGTTTGGAATTTCTAGAGCAGGCACATTTCCATACCCTTGTGCTCAAGGAATGGGAGTGCCCCAGTAAACTTCCCGGGGTTCCAAGGGATTGGGATAGGAAGTATCCTTTTCCCCCTGAGGTGGTTAAATGTTGGTCATCCCCCCCTGAGGTGGATGTCCCGATCCTAGGGCTAACACCCCTGTCATGCATTCCCCTGATTCTACTACCCTGCGGGATGCTGAGGACCGGCGCATTGACCTACTGGCCTCCCACGCCTTTGCATGTGCGGGGACGGCGCTGTGCCCGGTCTGTGCCTCTGCCATTACTGCTGTGGCCACTAGAACCCTTATCAGAAAAATGCTTGATAGTGCCCCTGATGATCTCCCTTGTGACGTGTTTAGTGCACTCTCCAGTTGTGATGTTTTTGTGAATTTTGTCCTATTAGCATTGGATGACACCATCAGAATGTGTGCAAGAACCTCTGCCCTCGTGGTGGCTATACGCCGCTTGGTCTGGCTGCGACAGTGGGGTGCTGACAATGCTGTGAAGAAGGCCCTCACTGGGCTTCCTTTTAAGGGGCTACGCCTGTTTGGGGCCCGTCTAGACCTGTTTGCTAAGAGAGGTAAGTTACCCCAGCGCAGACGGCTGTCTCAGCCCCTTCTGGGCCAGGGCACCCCTTCTCCCCCCTACCATGGTGTTAAACAAGAACCAGGGGTGTCCCTCGCGGGGGCTCGCACAGATTCCTGTCCCAGGAGCAGAAGACAACGTCCTGGCTCCTCCGGGGGGGCTAAGCCCAAATTCTCTCCCAAGTCCCCTCAAGCATGATGGGGCGCCCTCGCCCGTCAGGGTGAGGGGACGGCTGCGGCACCTTGCTCAAGTCTGGAGGCATCACGCCTCAGACCGGTGGATTCAGGAGGTAGTGTCCTCCGGCTACATGATAGAGTTTGCTGTGCGGCCTCCCCCAAGATTATCAGGTCCCGGGTGCCCCTGGTCCCTGCCTCTGCTCAGGTGTTGGCGCAGGCCGTGCAAGGCCTACTGGGTCTGGGGGTCATTTGCAGATTTCCCTTAAAAGACAGAGGCAAGGGACTCTACACCAACCTTTTCACAGTTCCCAAAAAAGATGGGTCAGCCATTCTGGGTTTACAGATCTTCAGCAAATTGTCAAGAACAGGCATTTGTCGCATGGAAACTCTACACTCGGCCATTAGCTCCTTGCACCCCGGGGGTTTCATGACGTCTGTGGATATCAAAGATGCTTACCTTCACATCCCTGTGTTTTTAGGACACCAAGGGTCCTCAGATTCGCGTTGGAAGATCAAGACTGCCAATTTGTGGCCTTGCCATCTGGCCTCTCTTCAGCTCCCAGAGTGCTCACCAAGGTGCTGGAGGGAGTGCTGTCTCTGATGAGGCCAAGGGGCGTCTGCGTGCTGCTCTACCTGGACGTCCTCATCACTTCCCAGTCTCTACATCAGGCAAAGCTGGATACTCAGCTGGTGGTGTCCATTCTGGAGTCATTTGGATGGGTGATCAACCACCCCAAGTCCTCACTGTCCCCTTCCTTGGTAACTCCATTCCTTGGTAACTCCATTCCTTGGAATGAATCTAAATTCAGTTCAGGCAAGGATCTTCCTTCCTCAGCAGAAGGTGGACAATCTGCTTGCACAGGCTCAGTCCCTCCTAGCTGTCCCTCCACCAGGCAGGGGATGCAGCCGGTGGGCCTGATGGTGGCGTGCTCCGAAGCGGTCCCTTATGCTCAGTTCCACTTGGGGCTTCTGCAACTTCTCCTATTGTCTGTATGGGACAAGGACCCAGCATCCCTGGACAGGGGAACCTGTTGGGGGGCAGATCTTCTCTTGCCCCTTCCTGGGAGACGGTCACCACGGATGCCAGTCGCAGGTTGGGGAGGTGGGGCCCTTAGGAGCCCATACACCTATCAATGTCTTGAAGCTGTGAGCGATCAGGTTAGTTCTGGTTCGCTTGACTACTCATCTTCAGGGCCTGTCTGTTCAGGGGCCCTCTGTCAATCTGACGGCAGTTGCCTACATCAATCATCAGGGAGGGACCCGGAGCAAGAGAGCCCTCCAGGAAGTGTCTCTGATCCTTACCTGGGTGGAGGCCAATGTCCCTGCATTTCAGCGGTATACATTCCGGGGGGATCCCTCTGCAACAGGGTGTTCCAATCTCTGTGTCACCATTGGGGCCAACCAGATGTGGATCTGTTTGCGTCCTGTCACAATCACAAGCTCCCGGCCTTTGTCTCCCTGTCCCAGGTTCCTCTGGCTGTGACCACGGATGCTTTAGTAAGGTCATGACAGGACATTCAGTTCCGGTATGTCTTTCCTCCATTCCCCCTGCTGGGCAGGGTCCTGCGTAAGATTGCTCTGGAAGGGGTGCCAGTGATTCTGGTGGCCCCCAGGTGGCCAAGAAGAGTGTGGTTCGCAGACGTGGTGCAGATGGCAGTAGATCAGTACGTTCTGCTAGGAGTGCCAGATCTGCTCACTCAGGGCCCCTTACGCCATCTCAATTTACAAACTCTGGCTTGACGGCCTGGCTGCTGAATCCTCCATCTTGATGGAGAAAGGCTTGTCTGCCTCGGTGGTTGAGACCATGGTGAAGGCTAGGAAGATAACTTCTTCTACCATCTATTATAGGGTATGGCGTACCTACATTGACTGGTGTGAGCCTAGGTCTCTTCCCTGTCGGGGGTTCTCAGTTCCCAGGGTTCTGGAGTTTTTTACTGCATGGGTTGGAGTTGGTCTGGTTACTCAGGTTTTTTTCTGACCTGTCTTGTCTTCTTTCAGAAGTCTTTTGTTCAGCATTCCTTGGTTAAGACTTTCAGGGGGTTACTCATGTGCGTCCCCCACAAAAACCTATGGTCCCTGTTGGGATTTGATCTTGGTCTTGTCTGCCTTGCAGGGTGCTCCCTTTGAACCTATTCAGGATGCTGTTCTGGCTGTACTTACCCTCAAGGTTGTCTTTCTGGTGCTTATTTCTTCGGTCAGGCGTGTGTCTGAGCTGGCGGCTCTGTCTATCCAGCCCCCATACCTTGAGAGACACCAGGATATGGTGGTGTTCCGCTTTTAAGCCGGATTTTCTGCCTAGGTGGTGTCTGCTTTTCTTTTGTATCAAGATATTGTTCTTTCTTCATTGTGCCCTAATCCTAGCATTGCTAAGGAAGGGGTTTTGCATTCCTTGGATGTGGTCAGGTGTGTAAAGTATGACCTAGTAGTAACTGCGTCCTTCAGGAAAACTGATGCTCTTTTTGTGGTCCCTTCTGGTCCTAGGAAGGGTTTGGCCTGCCAAATCTACCATCAGCAAATGGATCCGTCAGGCTGTGATTCAGGCCTATTCTGCTAAGGGGAAGAATCCTTCCTTCCGCCTTATTGCTCATTCTACTCGTGCTATTGGTGCCTCTTGGGCCTTCCAGCACCAGGCTTTCTGTTGAACAAGTTTGCAAGGCAGCTACTTGGTCTTCTGTTCATACCTTTTCAAAGTTTTACAAGGTTGATGTTAAGGCCTCAGCTGTTGCTGTCTGCTGTTACCTTTTTATTGGGGATCCCACCCTACTTTATGGACACTGCTATTGGATGTCCCAAGTGTAAGTAATCTATCTGGAGCAGGACGTACTGTATACTCAGAATAATACAATTCTGTGAAATACTCACCTGTAGAATTGGTATTATAAGTATACAGTACGTCCTGCTCCACCCCACCCTGGTTTTTGCATTATTCTGGATCCCCTGTATGGTGATTGTTATCATTGTTATAGTTTTTGGGTGGTTAAATTCTCCCGGCTTCTTGTTCACTGCTTTTCAATGCTGGGGATTTGTGGGAGGTCCCCGGGTATTTGAGGGGCCAGGAGGAGCCTGTTTTGCATGTCTCTGCAGTGCAGCGCCATTTGGCGGAGGATAACCCAAGTGTAAGTAATCTATCTGGAGCAGGACGTACTGTATACTTATAATTCTACAGGTGAGTATTTCACAGAATTGTATTTTTTGGGGATTTTTAAGGGTTTTTAACCCCTTATGTTTATAGTGTGGATAGTAGTATACTCTTAAGTATGCGGCACGTCCTGCTCCAGATAATGATTCATAACAGATGGGATTACCTCCCCCAGAGGGCGCTTGACTGCAGAGATGGCAAAAAGAGGCCCCCCCCGGTCCATATATACCCGGGACCTCCCACAAATTCCCCAGTTTTCTTCTCTGCAGTCGGCTGCGAAGGTCAGAAGATGGCTTCTCTTATTGCAGGTGAGCGGGGCATAACAGCTGGCGGCCCTGTAGGACTATTCCCACCCGTTCCACTTATTACTTATGCCTCCCAGCTTTGGCTGCGCTGGTCGGGTGACGGTAGGCAGCACCTATCACAGGTGCTCTTCTTTGCGGAGCCTGGCTCCGACCGCAATCCCCCACCAAAGGGTAGGCGGTGCAGGTTATGGTGAACCTGATTTGGGATGCCCCGTCCGCTCTTGCCCTTCCCTGCCCTGGTCATTGGTGGGTCTTTTATTTGACATCCACTCTCCCCCCCCCCCCCTCTCATCCCGTTCGGGGGGGAGGGGGGGTGTGTATGTGCAATTATTGCCTTTTGTGTGTGTGTAATTGCACTTCATTCAGGGCTCCGCGCTTTGTCTATTCTAAGTATGTCACACACCCCGCTTCAGAATAGTCATTACACTTGGATTATACTGACCTGTAGAGGGCGATCTTGCAGAGATGTAATGAAAAGGGAGCCCCTCCCAGTCCATAGATACCTGGGACCTCCCACTCATTCCCCAGTCTTTCATCTCTGCAGTCGGCGAGCAAGTCAGAAGATGGATGTCTCCTCCTTGCAGGTAGCCGGGGTAACTCCCGGCCCTCTTGTTGGTCTATTCCTGCCTGGACCCACTTTTATTTAAGCATCCCTTGCCTCCCAGCCTAGGCTGCTGGTCCGGGCACAGGTAGACAGCACCTTATGGTGCTCAGGAGCTCTGCTCCGCCGTGAGACCCCATACTAGGGGGTAGGCGGCTGTCCGGGTTGGTGATCCCGGAGTGGGATGCCCCATCCCTGACCCCTCCACTTCTAAGTGGGTTTCCCCCTCTCCCTGTCACCCATTGCTCCCTTATTGAGGGGGGGGGAGCGCACACCTTCTCCCTTGTGAATTATCTCTGTGGATGTTATTGAGGTGTGTGTGTTATTTACTGTTGTGTGCTTTTTCTGTTCACTCTTTTCTTGGTTCAGCATTTTCTTGGGGGAGCTTCTTCCCCTCAGGTTCCGTGTGGGGGGGTGGGGCCGGGCGCTCGGCGCGCTCCTACGGCCCACCCCCTGTGCTGCTGGCGCCGCTGCGGAGCCCCGCCACTGGCCGGGAGCCGCGTTCTGTCAGGGGAGGGGGGCGGGGCCGGGCGCTTAGTAGAACGTTGGCCTTGCTTGTGGCTATTCGGCGGTCAGTTTAATTGCGCCAGTGGGCGGCTGATTTTGTGGCTAAGAAGTCGCTTACGGCTCTCCCCTTCGTGGGGTTGCAGCTTTTTGGAGAAAAATTGGATTCGGTCGCGAAAGGAGGCAAGTTACCTCAGCGAAAGAAGCAGCGTCGTCCCTTTCGGGGGGGCGGCATCCTTTAACCCTTCCTTTCGTGGGGCCAGAGCTGGCAGGGGATTGGCCTTCTCTTCCTCCAGAGGAGATTCCTGGAACAGGGGCAGCGGACATGCACACCTGGGGTTCCAATTCCAAGCCAGCTGCCAAGCCAGCTCAGCAGTGAGGGGGCGCCCTCACCCTTGCGGATGGGGGGACGGCTGCGACACTTCTTCCAGGTCTGGGACCAGGAGGTCTCAGACAGATGGATTCTGGAAGTGGTGTCTTCCGGTTACAAGCTGGAGTTAGACATCTGGCCCCCTCCCAGATTCTTCAGGTCTTGGGTGCCTTGGGACCCTCTGGCCGCGCAGGGGCTCCGGGCGGCAGTAAAGAATCTTCTGGACATGGCTGTCATTTGTCCGGTGCCTTCCTTGGAAAGGGGCCTGGGCTACTATTTCAATCTGTTCATGGTGCCCAAGAAGGACGGCTCCATTCGTCCCATCTTGGATCTGAAGCTCCTCAACAGGTTTATCCGTCCCCGGAAGTTCCGCATGGAAACGCTGCGCTCGGCCATCGATTCTCTTCGTCAGGGGGACTTCATGATGTCCATTGACATCAAGGATGCTTATCTGCATGTTCCTATCTTCCCAGCACACCAGAGATTTCTCAGGTTTGTGGTGGAGAATCGGCATTTTCAGTTTGTGGCCTTACCTCGGCTCCAAGGGTTTTCACCAAGGTGCTGGCGGGGGTGATGGCCCTCCTCAGAGCCCAGGGTATTTGCATCGTGCCATATCTGGACGACCTTCTCATTATGGCATCCTCTCACAGCCAAGCGGAGCTAGACACCAGAGCTGTGATATCCTTTCTGGAGAGATTCGGCTGGGTGATCAACTATCCCAAGTCCTCCCTCTCCCCGTCCAGGGTGGTGTCTTTTCTGGGAATGTCTCTGGATACTTCTCAGACCAGGGTGTTCCTCCCTCGACCCAAGGTTCTGTTGATTCAGGAGTTGATTCAGCTTCTTCTGTCAACCCTCGCCCGTCCATCCGGCTGGGGATGAGACTGGTGGGATTGATGGTGGCTTCCTCCGAGGCGGTTCCCTTTGCTCAGTTTCACACAAGGACGCTCCAGCTCCATCTTTTAGCGGCTTGGGACAGGTGTCCGCTGTCATTGGATCAGTCTTTTCTGATGTCCCCCCGGGTTCGGCATTCCCTTCGGTGGTGGCTGGAACCAAGCAATCTGATGAGGGGCAGGTGCTTTCTGACCCCTCGTTGGGAGACAGTCACCACGGATGCCAGCCTGTCAGGTTGGGGGGGGTTTCTGGAAGGATCTTCAGTTTCAGGGACTGTGGGGGCCTCAGGAGGCTCACAATCCTATCAATGTTTTGGAGCTGAGAGCCGTCAGGTTGGTTCTGTCTCACTTGACTCTTCTTTTGCAGGGCTGATGTGCGGGTCTCAGCGGATGCTGTTTTTGGCCGCAAAGTTCTGCAAGCTGCGGTGGTTTAAGTTGTGCGTTATTGCTTTGTTTGGATCCCACCCTTTATGGACACTGCTATTGGATGTCCCAAGTGTAATGACTATTCTGAAGCGGGGTGTGTGACATACTTAGAATAATACCATTTTGTGATTACTCACCTGTAAAATGGGTATTATAAGTATGTCACACACCCCGCCCTTTGGTATTCTGGATCCTTTATAAGGTGAACCTTTTTTACTGTTACTGATTATAATTGGCTCCTGGTCCCTTTTTCCTTACTGCTGTCTTAATACTGGGGAATGAGTGGGAGGTCCCAGGTATTTAATGACCGGGAGGGGCTCCCTTTTTTTCATTACATCTCTGCAAGATCGCCCTCTGCAGGTCAGTATAACCCAAGTGTAATGACTATTCTGAAGCGGGGTGTGTGACATACTTAGAATACCCATTTTACAGGTGAGTAATCACAAAATGGTATTTTCACTTTGTCATTTTGAATTTGCCGCCACTGACACGCGGGCCTTCTGGCGTCCGCGGTCAGCGGCGGCATCATCATCAAGAATCCCTGCGCGCCCATTATCTGGCCTGTCTCTGCGCTTCTCGGGGGGGGGGGGGGGGCGTGGCTTGCTCTGTTGGCGCGTTCCGCGTCGGACCCTCCTGCCGCCCGCCCCTTGAGGTTCTTCCAGCGCCATTTTGGTCCTCTCCTGGTGTGATTGCTGGCTTCCCACCGCGGACCGTGAGGGCCCCTGCGGGCTTGGCTCTTATTTATTTGTCATTTCTGAGTGCTTATGGGGTGTCACTATTATGTCTTTCAGGCGGGATAACTGTTTTTAAGAGGTTTCTCCCGGTCCTGTCCCCTCTATTAGTTATAATAACTTTATTAGAGGCCTACACTGTTTAATCCTCCCACTTCCCTGGCGGACATTTGGGGCATCCCGGGTTGCTTATACGGCGTAATTCCTATTGGCCAGTTGTGCCACCTTAATCACCATATGGAGGCTTCACAGGATATTGTGCTCGGGACAAGTCCGGCTGTGTGTAGTGTGTGGGGCATCCCCTGTGAGCGATGATGTGCGTGTCTGTGCACCCTGAGCCCAGCAGGCGCGTGCTCTGCATTCTGGGCTATCTGTGACTGGGCCTGCGCCCACTATGTCCTCACCCACTCCCCCTCGCTTGATTATGACTCCCAGTGAACTAAATACTAGTGGGGAGTCTCAGCCTGACGTGTCTTCCAGGTTGGCTAACATTGAGAGGCTGATTGCTAGCTCTGCGGCCCATAAGGCCCCGGCTAAAAGGCGGCATGTGGCGCCGGGCGCGTCTGCCTTTCCTGTGGAGACTGAGAATTTCCTTGATTTGTCTGATTATACCCCACTTGAGGAGGGGGAATTATTCTCGGATTCAGAGTCATCTGATGATCAGCATTTCAGTGGTGCCGACTATGGCTCTGATCATTGGGATGCTGATGACACCAATAGACTGTTAACTCATATTTTTGATGTGCTTTCTATCTCCCTTCCTGCTGCGGCTCCCAAGCTACAGGGGGAACTTTTCAGTACTGCTAAACCACGTCTGGAATTTCCAGAACAGGCCCATTTCAATAATCTTGTTCTCAAAGAATGGGAGCTTCCCGGACGGCTTCCCGGAATCCCTAAGGGCTGGGATAAAAGGTACCCTTTTCCCACTGATGTGGTTAAATGTTGGTCAACCCCCCCCCAGAAGTTGATGCACCAGTATTGGGGTTGTCCAATACATCTGTGGTCCATTCCCCTGATTCCACTACCCTCAAGGATAGTGAGGACCGGCGCATTGACCAGCTGGCCTCCCATGCCTTTGCCTGTGTGGGGTCTGCCTTGCGCCCTGTCTGTGCTTCTTCTATTACTGCTGTTGCTGTTAGGACTCTCCTTTAAAGGTCTGTTGGAAGGCGCCCCTGATGATACTTCTAGTGCCAAGTTCAGGGCCTTGTCACAGTGTGAAATGTTCATTACATATGTCCTTTCTGCCTTAGATGACACCATTTGGATGTATAGTAGAACCTCTGCCTTGGTGGTTGCTATGCGCCGCTCTGTTTGGCTGCGTCAGTGGGCAGCTGATAACACTGCTAAGAAGGCCCTCATGGGGCTCCCTTTTAAGGGTCTGTGCCTATTTGGTGATCGCTTGGACCTGTTTGCCAAGGGGGGTAAGTTGCCTCAATGTAAGAAGCAGCTGTGGCCCTTTCGGGGTTCGGGTGCCTTTGCCCCCTCCTACCGTGGATCCAGGTCTGGGAGAGGGGTTTCCTTTGCAGGTCCTAGGGGGTTCTGGGGCAGGGGCAGATGTCGTGCCCGCTCCGGATCTTCCTGGGGGTCCAAGCCCAAATCTGTCGGCAAGCCTCCTCAGCCATGAGGGAGCTTCCTCACCCATCCGGGTGGGGGGACGGCTGCGGCTCTTCGCTCATGTCTGGGGGCAGCAGGTCTCAGACAGATGGATTCTGAAGGTTGTGTCCTCTGGCTACAAGCTAGAGTTCGCTGCCTGGCCGCCTCCAAGATTCCTCAGGTCTCGGATTCCTCTAGAACCCCTGGCAGCTCAGGGTCTGTTTCTGGCTGTACAAAACCTATTGGACATGGGGGTCATCTGTCAGGTCCCTCCTGGGGAGAGAGGTCTGGGTTTTTATTCCAATCTCTTCACAGTACCCAAAAGGGATGGTTCCATCAGACCCTTTCAACAAGTTCATCAGGACCAGACACTTTCGCATGGAGACCCTGCGCTCCGCGATCAGCTCTTTGCGCCCGGGGGACTTCATGACCGCCATAGACATCAAGGATGCTTACCTTCATGTACCGGTCTTCCCAGGGCATCAGAGATTCCTCAGGTTCGCACTGGCGGACCAGCACTACCAATTTGTAGCACTGCCCTTCGGTCTCACCTCAGCCCCCAGAGTCTTCACCAAGGTGCTGGCAGGTGTCAAGGGCTCTCCTCAGAGCTCGGGGCATTAGCATTCTTCCATATCTGGACGACCACCTCATCACTTCTCATTCTTTCCAGCAGGCAGAATTGGATACCCAGCAGGTGGTGACTGCTCTGGAAACATTCGGATGGGTGATCAATCACCACAAATCCTCCCTGTCTCCGTCTCTGGTGACCTCCTTCCTGGGCATGAATCTGGATACTGTTCAGGCCAGGATTTTTCTTCCTCAGCAGAAGGTGGATTCTCTTCCAGCTCTGGTTCATTTCCTTCTGTCCTGCCCTCGCCCTTCCATCCGGCAAGGGATGCAGCTTGTGGGACAAATGGTATCCTGCTTCGAGGCAGTTCCTTATGCTCAGTTCCACATGAGACCTCTTCAGCTCCATCTCCTATCAGTCTGGGACAGGAGTCCCCTGTCTCTGGATCAGGCCTTTGTTCTGTCTCCTCTGGCCCGGCGGTCCCTCTTGTGGTGGCTGGACTCGAGGAACCTGTTGGGGCGCAGATCCTTTCTGGCCCCCTGTTGGGAGGACGGTCACCACAGATGCCAGTCTATCGGGTTGGGGGGGCTTCTGGAGAACCCTACAATTCCAGGGGCTGTGGGGCCCTCAGGAGGCCCATGCCCCCATCAACGTCCTGGAACTGAGGGCGGTTCGGTTGGTACTGGGCCAGTTGATCCTCACCTTCAGGGCCGACCGGTCTAAGTTTGCTCAGACAACCAGACGGCAGTTGCTTACATCAATCATCAGGGAGGGACTCGGAGCAAGAGTGCCCTCAAGAAGGTGTCCAGGATTCTGTCCTGGGCGGAGGACAATGTTCCTTGCATCTCAGCAGTGTACATTCCCGGGGTGGAGAATCTGGAGGCGGACTCTCTGAGCAGGGGGACCTGTCGCCTGGGGGAATGGTCTCTCAGCAGCGAGGTCTTCCTGTCCTTATGTCACCGTTGGGGGGTACCGGATGTGGATCTGCTTGTGTCCCGCCACAATCACAAGCTCCCAGTCTTTGTCTCTCTGTCCCAGGATCCCCTGGCCCTTGCGGTGGATGCTCTGACTCTATCCTGGCAGGGGTTCCGTCTCCTGTATCTTTTTCCTCCGTTCCCCTTGCTGGGCAGGGTTCTGCGCAAGCTGGCTCAAGAAAGGGTACCAGCAATCCTGGTGGCACCCTGGTGGCCAAGACAGGTGTGGTTCGCGGATATCGTTCAGCTGGCGGTAGATCAGTACGCTCTGCCCCTGGTCCCGGACCTTCTCACTCAAGGGCGGCTATGCCATTCCAATTTCCAAACGCTGGCTTTGACGGCCTGGTTGCTGAAACCTCCATCTTAAGGGATGAGGGGCTTTCTGAGTCTGTGGTTAACACTCTAATCAGGGCTAGGAAGGAATCTTCTTCTACCATCTACTATAGGATCTGGCGGGCCTACATTGACTGGTGTGAGTCTAGGGTCCTTCCATGTCGGGTGTTTTCCATTCCTAGGATTCTGGAGTTCCTTCAGCATAGTTTGGATCTGGGACTTCAGCTCAGCACGCTCAAGGGTCACGTTTCTGCCTTGGCTGTTTTCTTTCAGAGATCTTTCGTTCAACATCCTCTGGTCAAGACTTTCTTCCAGGGGGTTGCTCATGTGCGTCCCCCTCACAAACCTCTGTTGCCAGTTTGGGACTTGAATTTGGTTTTGTCTGCCCTTCAGGGCCCTCCTTTTGAGCCTGTGCATGGGGCTGCTCTGTCTATTCTTACTCTTAAAGTTGCCTTTTTGGTGGCTATCACCTCGGTCAGGCGTGTTTCGGAGTTGGTGGCCCTTTCTATTCAGGCCCCCTACTTTGAGACACACCAGGACAAGGTGGTTTTCAGATTTAAACCTGATTTCTTGCCTAAGGTTGTCTCTGCCTTCCATCTCAATCAGGACACTGTGCTTCATTCCTTGTGCCCTAATCCTGGTAATTAAAAGGAGAGGGCCTTACATTCCCTGGATGTGGTCAGGAATTTGAAGTTCTACTTGGTGGCTACTGCACCTTTTAGAAAAGCTGATGCCTTGTTTGTGGTTCCTTCCCAAGAAGGGCCTGGCCCCTGCTAAGTCTACTCTTAGCAAATGGATTTGTCAGGCTATTTTTAGTGCCTATTCTGCTAGGGGAAAGGATCCTCCTTTCCGTGTTACTGCTCATTCTACCCGTGTTATTGGGGCTTCCTGGGCCTTCCAGCACCAGGCTTCTGTTGAGCAAGTTTGCAAGGCTGCTACGTGGTCTTCTTTTCATACCTTTTCGAAGTTTTACAAGGTTGATGTTCGGGCCTCAGCGATGCTGTTTTTGGCCGCAAGGTTCTGCAGGCGGCAGTGGTGTGAACTGCGCGTTGTTGCTTTTGGTATCCCACCCTGTTTACTGACGCTGCTATTGGATGTCCCATCTGTTATGAATCCTTATCTGGAGCAGGACGTGCTGCATATTTAGAATAATACAATTCTGTGATTATTCACCTTGTAGAATTGGTATTATAAGTATGCAGCACGTCCTGCTCCACCCCACCCTGTTTGCATTATCTTGGATCCTCTGCATGGTGATTATCCTTGTTAACGTTGTTAATTTTCGTTGGCTTCTCCTGGTTCTCCTTACTGCTTTTCTATACTGGGTAATTTGTGGGAGGTCCCAGGTATATATGGACCAGGAGGGGCCTCGTTTTGCCATCTCTGCAGTCAAGCGCCCTCTGGTGGAGGTAATCCCATCTGTTATGAATCGTTATCTGGAGCAGGACGTGCTGCATACCAATTCTACAAAGTGAGTAATCACAGAATTGTATTTTTATTTGTAAATGTTATAAAGTGCTCTTTTCAGTTTGGGGGGGGTCTCCTGGGTAAGAATGGGGGGGGCTATCGATACATATGTGGTACCGTTGTAATCGGGAGAAATGCAATTTCACATGCAATATGGTTTTCATTAATAAAACAAATGTTTTATTTAAAATAAAGGAGACTTGTCTAAAAAATATTATTTTATTTTTTTGTTTTTTTATGCTAAAATATTGAAAAAACAGTAGAAAAATTACAAACAAGACATTTCATGTTAAAGCCTAAACTCTGCTGCAAAACTATATATATATATATATATATATATATATATATATATATATATATATATATTCCTGGAAATTCTGGCAAAAATCACGGGTAAACATGGCGCAAAATGGGGAAAAATGACCTGTCAACAGAGGGTGACAAAACTTCAAGTAGGCTGGCAATTAAAAGGGTTAATAATACCTATGCATTCAGATTTAGCTTGTTTTTTCTTATTTGCTTATTGATATTTTAGGAAAAGTTTTTTTTATTCTGCTTTTTTATACATTTTTTAGTGAAACCTTGTGCGACCTAAGAATTCTTCGAGATATTACTTCCAGAAATATTAGCCCACTACAACAAGCTGGGTATGCTTAGAAAGCTTAATATGTGTACTTTCAGGGAATATATGGTTTATGGGGGATATTGGAAATGTAAAGGGTTGTTTTGGTAGAAAAAGCACAAGGTGCGCACTTTGTCTGCAGAGCTGAAATTTTGAAGTAAAATTACCGTTATGCACATGCTTTACTTTGGTGTGTTTGGCAATTCTTTCCTTGACATGACCTATGCCTGTTGGGTATTGTTCTGTTTGGGGGACCTTGCTTTTTCAGATTTTCAGTATTCTTAGTATACAGTACATCCTCCAAATATAATACTTACAATCGGGTAATACTCCGCCAGATGCCGCTGGACTGCAGAGGCATCGAAAATAGGCTCCTCCCGGCCCCTCAAATACCCGGGGACCTCCCACAAATCCCCAGAATTTCTCTGCAGTCTGGCTGAGAAGGACGAGAAATTGGCTCTCTACTCGCAGGTGAGCGGGGCTATTAGCCTGCGGCCCAGTAGGACTATTCCCACCCGTTCCACTAGTATTATGCCTCCCAGCCTTGGCTGCGCTGGTCGGGTGAGGGTAGGCAGCACCGCTGTTAGGTGCTTAGGAGCGCTGCTCCACTGCAATCCCCCACCAAAGGGTAGACGATTCAGGCTTATGGTGAGCCTCTATGGGATGCCCCTCCCGCACTATTGCCCCTTGCCTCTTGCCCCTGCCTATCGGTGGGCCCTATTTAAGTGGCTGCCGTCCTCCCTCATCCTCATAGTCTTCGGGGGAAAAGAGGGGGGTGTGTATGTGTATAGATATGTATGTTATGCATTCTGTGTTTTACACTCTCTTTTCACATGCCTTTTATTCGTGTGTCAGCCGCCGTGCTGACTTGTCTTTACTGCTTTATTAAATTTGCCACCGCCGCGCGCTGACTTCGTTCCGCGCTTGGCGGCGGCATTACCTCAGGCGCTGGTGCGCCATCATTGGCGGCTTGCCATTCTGGCTTCACGCTCTTAGGGGGGCGGGGCCCGTCTTTGGCGTGTTCCGCGTCATCGCTGTTACTGGCCCGCCCCCGAAGGTATACCGACGCCATCTTTCCTGCTTGGTTGGCCTATGCGCGACGGACTCCTACCTACCGCGGTCCGTAAGTACCCTCGCGGGCAGCTTTATCTCCTTCACTTTTGTTACGATGTACTTAAGGTCTTGTCTGCTTATGTCTTTCAGGCGGGACGAACCCTTCTTGGCTTCTCCCGGCCCTGTTTTAGTATGTTACTTGTAGGCCTTGTAAAAATTATACTCCCACTTCCCTAGCGGGTTATTGGGGTATCCATGGTTGCTACATAGCATTATTCCCTATCGGCGTATAGCACCGTTATAATCACCATATGGAGGCATCCCAGGATAATGCGATCGGGGTCCCTTCGGGACAAGACCAGCTGTGTGTAGCGTGTGGGCAGCCTCATGCTGACGCTTACAAGGCGCGGGTCTGTGTACCCTGTGCTGAGCAGGTGCTTGCATTGCAATCTGGCCTGCCAGTGGCTGCACCTCGTTTCACTTCGCCTACTCCCCCAAGCTTAAACCTCATTCCTACTGAGTTGCATACTAGTGGGGATTCTCAGCCTGATGTGTCTTCTAGACTGGCTACTGTTGAACAGTCTTTAGCGCGTAAGGCCCCTGCTAAGAATTGGCACTTGACTCCTAATGTCACTGTTTTCCCTATGGGAACTGAAGAGTTTTGGAATCTGTGTGGCTATACCCCGTCTGATGAAGGGGAGCTCTTTTCTGATTCAGGCTCATCTGATGAGAGACAGAGGGGTCATGACTATTCTGGCTCTGACCCCTGGGCCCCGGATGACACTGACAGATTATTGACCCAGATTTTTGAGGTTCTGTCTATCTCCTTCCCTGTTGAGGCTCCTAGGCAAAGAGGGGAGCTTTTCCATACAGCAAAATCACGTTTGGAATTTCCAGAGCAGGCACATTTCCATAACCTTGTGCTCAAGGAATGGGAGCGCCCCAGTAAACTTCCCGGGGTTTCAAAGAGTTGGGATAGGAGGTATCCCTTTCCTGCTGAGGTGGTTAAATGTTGGTCATCCCCTCCCGAGGTGGATGCCCTGATCCTAGGGCTATCTAACACCTCTGTCATGCATTCCTCTGATTCTACTACCCTGCGGGATGCTGAAGACTGGCGTATTGATCAGCTGGCATCCCACGCCTTTGCATGTGCGGGGACGGCGCTGCGCCTGGTCTGTGCCTCTGCCATTACTGCTGTGGCCACTAGAACCATTATCAGAAATATGCTTTATTAGTGCCCCTGATGATTTGCCTTGTGAGGTGTTTAATGCACTCTCCAGTGATGTTTTTAAAATTTTTAAATTTTGTCCTCTCAGCATTGGATGACACCATCAGAATGTGTGCCAGAACTTCTGCCCTCGTGGTGGCTATACGCCGCTCGGTTTGGCTGCGCCAGTGGGCTGCTGACAACGCTGCCAAGAAGGCCCTCACTGGGTTTCCCTTTAAAGGACTGCGCCTGTTTGGGGACCGCCTGGACCTTTTTGCTAAGGGAGGCAGGTTACCCCAGCGCAGGCAGCAATCTCGGCCCTTTCGGGGTCAGGGTTCCTTTTCCTTCCCTTATCGTGTTGCAAGACAGGGAAGGGGGGTTTCTTTCCCTGGGTCCCGGGGAGATTTCTGGGGTAGAGGCAGAGGACGTGGACGTCCTGGCTCCTCCTGGGGTACCAAAGCTAAATCCTCTCCCAAGCCCCCTCAGGCATGATGGGGCGCCCTCAGCCATCCGGGTGGGGGGACGGCTGCAGCACTTCGCTCACGTCTGGAGGCTTCATGTCTCAGACCGGTGGATTCAGGAGGTAGTGTCCTCCGGTTACAAGTTGGAGTTTTCTGCCGATCCCCCTCCAAGATTCATCAGATCCCGGATTCCTCAGGACCGTGTCAGCTCAGGAGCTAGTGCAAGCAGTGCAAGGCCTCCTGGAGCTGGGGGTCATCTGCCAGGTCCCTTTAAGAGAAAAAGGCAAGGGCTTTTATTCCAACCTATTCACAGTACCCAAAAAGGATGGTTCTGTCAGGCCCATCCTGGACTTAAAGATTCTCAACAAGTTTGTCCGAGGCAGGCGCTTTCGCATGGAGACTCTGCGCTCTGCCATCAGTCCCTGCCCCAAGGGGATTTCATGACTTCTGTGGACATCAAAGATGCTTACCTTCATATTCCTGTGTTCCCAGGTCATCAAAGGTTCCTCAGGTTCGCTCTGATGGATCAACACTACCAATTTGTGGCCTTGCCCTTCGGCCTCACTTCAGCTCCCAGGGTGTTCACCAAGGTGCTGGCTGGCGTGATGTCTCTGCTCAGATGTCAGGGCGTCCGCGTGCTTCCCTATCTGGACGACATCCTCATCACTTCCCAGTCTCTACATCAGGCAGAGTTGGATACTCAGCTGGTGGTGTCCACTCTGGAGTCATTTGGATGGGTGATCAACCACCCCAAGTCCTCACTGTCCCCTTCCTTGGTAACTCCATTCCTAGGAATGAATCTGGATACAGTTCAGGCAAGGATCTTCCTTCCTCAGCAGAAGGTGGACAGTCTGATTGCACAGGCTCAGTCCCTCCTAGCTTGTCCCCATCCCTCCATCAGGCAGGGGATGCAGCTGGTGGGCCTGATGGTGGCGTGCTTCGAAGCGGTCTCTTATGCTCAGTTCCACTTGAGGCCTCTGCAACTTCACCTATTGTCAGTATGGGACAAGGACCCAGCGTCCCTGGACAGGGTCTGTGTGCTCTCCCCCCTGGTCTGGAGGTCCCTCTTGTGGTGGATGGACTCAAGGAACCTGTTGGGGGGCAGATCCTTTCTTGCCCCTTCCTGGGAGACGGTCACCACGGAGGCCAGTCTGTCAGGTTGGGGGGGGCTTCTGGAAGTCCCTGCGGTTCCAGGGGAGGTGGGGCCCTCAGGAGGCCCACACCCCTATCAATGTCTTGGAGCTGAGGGTGATCAGGTTAGTTCTGGCTCGCTTGACTACTCATCTTCGGGGCCTGCCTGTTCAGGTGCGCTCGGACAACCAGACGGCAGTTGCCTACATCAATCATCAGGGAGGGACTCGGAGTAAGGGGGCCCTCCAGGAAGCGTCTCTGATCCTGACTTGGGCAGAGGCCCCTGCATTTCAGCTGTGTACATCCCGGGGGTGGAAAATCACCTGGTGGACTCTCTGAGCAGGGGGACCTCTCGCCAGGGAGAATGGTCCCTATGCAGCAGGGTGTTTCAATCTCTGTGTCACCGTTGGGGCCAACCAGATGTGGATCTGTTTGCGTCCCGCCACAATCACAAGCTCCCAGCTTTTGTCTCTCTGTCCATGGATCCTCTGGCCCCGACCTCGGATGCACTAGCAATGTCATGGAAGGACTTTCAGTTCCTGTATCTTTTCCATCCAATTCCCCTGCTGGGCAGGGTTCTGTGCAAGATTGCTCTGGAAGGGGTGCCAGCAATTCTGGTGGCCCCCAGGTGGCCAAGAAGAGTGTGGTTCGCAGACGTGGTACAGCTGGCAGTAGATCAGTACGCTCTGCCCTTGGTGCCAGATCTGCTCACTCAGGGCTCACTACGCCATCCCAATTTACAAACTCTGGCTTTGACGGCTTGGCTGCTGAAACCTCCATCTTGATGGAGAAAGGTCTGTCTTCCTCGGTTGTGGATACTTTGATTAAAGCTAAGAAGAAGTCTTCCTGTTCCATTTATTACAGGGTTTGGCGTGTCTACATTGACTGGTGTGAGTCTAAGTCTCTTCCCTGTCGTGTGTTCTCTATTCCCAGGATTCTGGAGTTCCTGCAGCATGGGTTGGAGATGGGGCTCCAACTCAGTACTCTGAAGGGTCAGGTTTCTGCCCTGGCTATTTTCTTCCAGAAGTCCTTTGCTCAGCACTCTCTGATCAGGACTTTTTTCCAGGGGGTCACTCATGTGCGTCCTCCACGTAAACCTATGGTGCCTGCTTGGGATCTGAACTTGGTTCTGTCAGCCTTGCAGTGTGCTCCCTTTGAACCTGTGCAGGATGCTGCCTTGGCCATTCTTCCACTCAAGGTTGTGTTTCTGGTGGCTACTACTTCTGTCAGGCGTGTGTCTGAGTTGGTGTTGCTGTCCATTCAGCCCCCCTACTATGAGAGACACCAGGACAAGGTGGTGTTTCGTTTCAAACCTGACTTTCTGCCTAAGGTAGTGTCTGCCTTTCATTTGAATCAGGATATTGTTCTTCCTTCTTTGTGCCCTAATCCTAGCAATGCTAAGGAGAGAGTTTTGCACTCTTTGGATGTGGTTAGGTGTCTGAAGTACTATCTGGTGGCTACTGCACCTTTCAGGGAAACTGATGCTCTTTTTGTGGTCCCTTCTGGTCCTAGGAAGGGTTTGGCTCCTGCCAAGTCTACTATCAGCAAGTGGATTTGTCAGGCTGTGATTCAGGCCTACTCTGCTAAGGGGAGGGAGCCTCCCTTCCGCCTTACTGCTCATTCTACTCGTGCTATTGGTGCATCTTGGGCTTTTCAGCACCAAGCTTCTGTTGAACAAGTGGTCTTCTGTTCATACTTTTTACAAGGTTGATGTTAAGGCCTCAGCTGATGTGACTTTTGGCTGCAAAGTTCTGCAGGCGGCAGTGGTTTAAACTGTCTGCTGTTACTTTTGGGGATCCCACCCTACCTTACGGACATTGCTATTGGATGTCCCAAGAGTAAGGAATATCTTCTGAAACAGGACGTGCTGTAAACTTAGAATAATACAATTCTGTGATTACTCACCTGTAGAATTGGTATTATATGTATACAGCACGTCCTGTACCACCCCACCCTTGTTATCATTATTCTTAGTTACCTCCTTTATGGTGATCAATTTTTTACAACGGTTATAGTTCTCCCGGTTTCATTTAACTGCTTTTCAATACTGGGGAATTTGTGGGAGTCCCTGGTATATATGGGGCTGGGAGGAGCCACTTTTCTCTGCAGTCCAGCGCCATCTACTGGATGTATAACCCAAAAGCAAGGAATATCTTCTGGAACAGGACGTGCTGTGTACATATAATACCAATTCTACAGGTGTGTAATAACAGAATTGTATTTTTATCTGAAAATCTCCTAAAGCGTTGTTTCAGTTTGGGGGAGTCTCCTGGGCAGGAAAGGGTATCTACCAATACATATGTGGTACTGCTGTAACCGGGAGAAATTGGGGTATCACACGCAATAAGATTTTATTGATAAACTTACATTTTTTTATTACAAAAAAACACTACAAATTGTAAAAAATAGATTTTTTAATTTTTTTGCACATATTTCACCCAAAAATATTGAGAATACACTTAGAAAATGTTAAAGCCCAGGCTCTGCTGAAAAAAACAATATATCACTTTCCTGGGAAATCCCTCAAAAATCACAGTTGAACATGGGGAGCGCAAAATGGTCTGGCAACAAAGGGTGACAAAATCTCAAGGTAGGCCGACGGTTAACGCGTTAAAGGTTACCCTGAACACAGTTGCAGATTTTGGAAGTCAGGTCTGGGTACAGCAGACCAAATGGAGTCTAAACCAGGACCTCTTTGCCAAATGGCTAGCAGTAAGTACGCTAAAGACTTGGACTTCAATGGACTTCATTATCCATTTTTCTAGACTATCGATTGAGACAGAATCAACTTATTAATAATTTTTTAAGACATTTACCTGTAAAAGGCCAGTACTTTTTAAAGGTTTTCCGGGGTGGGACTTAAACTGGACCTTCAGCATCATATAATGAAAAGTAAATATGTTTTCAGTCACTTACTTATTCTTTCGCCCACTGGGCTGAGACACTGTTAGGGACTCTAGGATTTGTGCGCTGCCATCTTGCCTCAGAAGTATCATGTACCCAGGAGATGAGGAGAGGGGGGAAGTGCACGGGGGCGAGGTTATAGCTGTGCTCTGCACAGACAGAGCAAAGCTGAGGTCCTGTCTATAGGCAGCCTGAGACTCCATGAGCCGCCATCTTGTATGCTTAAAGGTTCCGAAAAGCACTAGGCGCAGGTAGGAAGCTTATTGATAGTTATAGGAAGTGACTGATTTCAGTTATTTTTTCCAAAGGGTGTGCAACCAAATATTAAGTTAAGAATGCCAATAATTTTGTCCAGCCCATTTTTGGAGTTTGATGGGAGGAATAAATGTGTATAGCAAAACATGTGTTACTGCAATCCTTTTCTGTGTGAAATACTTCATTTTCCTGAAAAAATTAAGTGGTGCCAACATTTATGGCCATAACTGTGAATATGTATGTGTGTGTATTTTTTTTATATACATTTATTGTTATAATAATGTTTCTTTAAATCTAAAGGGTTGTTGTTTATGTTGTTGCTTGTTAGGGAAGATGTTTGTTTGGGGCACCTGCAGTATAGAGCTTGCTAAAGAGTAAACTAATCAGTTTTTTAAATATGTATCAGGGAACAGCAGATTTGCTTGTTCTTTCACTAGTCATGCAGAGCCTGCTTTCCTCAGTATTCATGGGTACAGTCAGATGCAAACTGGCCATAGGAATTACCCCCCTAACCCACCCAAATTACTGCCGCAGCAACAGCTGCTTCAGGGGTTTTTGCTAATTATTGCCATGTGGGGTGGGAAAATGATTGTAGGGCTGTCCTGGGCAAACTAAGCAAGCATCTGTGGTTGTCCTGGAGAAAATAAGGATGCATTTGCATCTCTCGTGGGCAAAACTGCTCTGTATCTGACCAAAACATTTTTGTGTGTTTATTAATAATTGGCCCTTTTGAAGGCAACCATAATGCTAATGTCCCCTTCAGTAAAAATGAGAATGACACCCCTGATCTACATGATCACAGAAATAGAAAAGGACTCCTCCTAAAAATGTGAAATTATGACACATTGGCAGTTGGACTTTGAGGCTCTGTCAAGTTTCATTGCAGAGCACACGGGTATCTTTTACTTTCTCAATGTATGCATGACTCCCTTAGCCCCACCTCTTGAGTCATTTAAACAACATCAAAGTAATTCTAAATAAAATTGCTGGATACCTCCTTTATTTTACAAATAAAAATATTTTACTGTGATTCTAAATTCCCAAAGTTTTTAACCATTCCTGAAGTACAATAAAAAGAGGGAAGTGCTCTTGGTTACTTATATGCTGGTTCAGAATATAAGCTATCCCAGGTTGTTTAAAACTGTACATATTTCTATATATTGTATATATTTTATTCACCAGGCCAAGATTTATTCACATACGTGTATGGAGTCAGTGGTAACAACGAACCACTGGCTGCATTGTACAGAGCATAAAGAGTTTTTATACTTTCTCAATACATAGATGATAGTTACATTTTCATAAAGATAACCAGGAGCCTAGGATTGGTTCATGTAAATAATACAGATAAAAATTACTAATGCAATTGCGCAGCCTTGTTAAGGGGCCACACCCTAGCCCCTTCCTTAAAAATAAACATAACCTTGTCCTGCCACCTCCAAATAGCGATCCTGCTAATGTAATTAAAGAATTAATTTTTATTTAATAATTTTATTACTTTAGGAGGATCGCTCTTTGGAGGGGGCAGGACAGGGGTTATGTGTTTTTTGTGGGAAGGGGCTGGAGTGACCTTTTAAAAGGTGTGGCTATGACACTTCAGATGTGAGGCCTCTTTCATCCTCCTGCTCCCCATGTTTTGCAGGGGCCACTTTTACTAATAAGGTCTAGGGCAGCCAGTAATTATTCCTTATCTTTTCACCCTTTGTTAGACTGAATATACAGTCAAGAGGATAAGGGGCTCAAATTCCAAGTTCATGTCCATTTGAAAAGAGTAAGGAGTTCAAATAAAGAACTCTGCCTCAAAGCTAGGTCTTGTCCACTTTTCTATATATTTTAATATAATTTATTTAAATTTATGTGACAGAAGAGATAGCTCATGCTATGAGAACACAAGAAGTAGTAGTATTTGGAAGGGATAGCTCATGCTATAATAGCACAACATGGTGTCACTGAAAGGGAGTGGAAGAATATGAGTTGCACAATGAATCATCTGAAAACCCCTTGTGCCAGTGTGTACCTAGTAGCCTCAGCATACATCACTGCTATTGAGACCATGCTGTATAATCACTTGATGCAGCCTGTCAGGGGTTGGAAGGCAGTGAGACCCTTTTACTACCACCAGTGGATAGATCTCTGACGGGCCCATATTAATTCCACCAGCTTTGTTTGATGTACCCCTGATTCGTTAACGGGATTATATTGGGTCAGAAGCCAGCCTGATAGCGTGCAATATAACTGAGAAACACTGATGACTGGGAGTTTGTGATTCGAGATAACAGAGCAGCCCTAGATTAAGTTATATATTTAATCACTTTAAGAGCCCACTAGAAAAACTATATACATACAATAAATAGGTGCATTACTGGTCAGAAGGGCAAATACATGTAAGTTACAATCAGAATGAGCAGTTGAAATATGTCAGTTACCTTATTGCAGACAACGACAGGGTGTGTTTAGAGCCACCTGGATTCTGGTCCACTCTCCACAAGTCATACATGATCCCCAGATGGAGGACGAAGAAGCATGGAGCTTCTTTATACATGGGTGCTGTTCATGCTATAAGACCTGCTTTCGGCGATGGCGCTTAGTGGGCAACCCCCCCAACCATAAGGCATTGGGTGTGCGCTGTCAGCATTAGATCTGACATTTATGCACATGAGTTTTGTTTTTTTGCCTGTGATTCTACCAGCAATATCACTAGCATGAGGTAAGGACCCCCCCGTATTAGACAACTTATAGTGACGCTGAATCCTTTATGTAATGTAATAAATTATGTCAAAGGTAAGAATTCATTGCTAGAAATTGAGTAGATAAGGCATAAGGCAGAAGAGAGTAAGTGTGGTGGTGTTAGATGATAGAGGCAAATGAATGCTTTTTAGATCCAAGAGATCTCTAGTCTAGTGGGATTTCTTGGAACAGAACGAAGATGTTTAGTTTAGTTGGAGGATATACTATTGAAGAAATGTCAAGTATTGTGGGGAGTGGCTGTAAGAAGATAGGAATGATGCAGGTTTCGCATGGAGGCGTTATACTCATTATTCAACTTTAGCAACACCCCAGATGTTTTTAAGTGCACTGAAATCCTCCCTCAGATTGTAGAACGTCAATTCTTGATTCAGCTGGTGTTTCTCTAGCTGAAGGAAGAAGTGATAATTACGCCCGGGATCCTGTTAATCCTGTTTGTTGCAGCAGAAGGGTGTGGAAAGAGTTAAGGGGATGGCAGTAGTGTTAAATTCCCAGAGTGTGTGAGATTCACTTGAATGCTTTGCGTCCTGTGAATAAAGCCCCACTTGTTTCTGTAAATCTTCTTTGCCCCGTAAGGGGCATTTAATAGACATAGATATAGATCTCTATCTTCTGGTTCCGCTTGTGGTCTTGGATGATCAGTTTCAATGGGGCAAGCATTTTTCTCCCGGCCTATGATTCCGGCCTTGTGCGGTAAGTAAAATTTCTACAAGAATAATTAACACTTGTGGTATACTTAACATTCTTTTAGATTCTGTATATTTAACCTGGAGCAGATCCCTTGATATACAAATCATATACCACACTTAATATAATGTTCTTAAATCATTGATAATTGTTTTATTTGTATATAAGGTTTTTATTTTTTTAGAATACAGTACGTCCTGCTCCAGATAAGAATCATTACACTTGGGCATTACTCAGCCAGATGGCGCTGGACTGCAGAGACGGCGAAATTGGCTCCTCCCGGCCCCTCAAATACCCGGAACCTCCCACAAATCCCCAGATTTTCTCTGCAGTCTGGACAGCGAAGGACAAGAAGATGGCTCTCCTCGCAGGTGAGCGGGGCTATTAGCCTGCGGCCCTGTAGGACTATTCCCACCTGTTCCATTATTAATGTGCCTCCCAGCCTTGGCTACACTGGTCCGGGTGATGGTAGGCAGCACCGCTGTCAGGTGCTTAGGAGCGCTGCTCCACCGCAATCCCCCACCAAAGGGTAGGCGGTATAGGCATATGGTGAGCCTCTATGGGATGCCCCTCCCGCCCTATTGCCCCTGTCTATCGGTGGGTCCTATGTTAAGTGGCCGCTGTCCTCCCTCGTTCTCCCTTGTAGCTCGGGGGGGGGGGGGGGGGGTTGTGCGTATGTGTGTATATGCCTTGGTGCCTCACTGTATTATGTTTTGTCTGGTTGGTGTCAGTCGCCGGGCTGACTTGGTTGCACTGGTTGCGTTTTTTAATTTGCCGCCACCGCAGCGTGCGCGTCCACTGCGCTCCGCGCTTGACGGCGGCGTTACCTCAGGCGCTGCTGCTCCATTATTGGCTGCTTGTCACTTGTGCTGCTTCACGCTCTTCGGGGGGGCGGGGCCCGTGGTTGGCGCGTTCCGCGTCACTGTCTCCGCGGCCCCTCGAGGTATACCCGGCGCCATTTTCTCTGGATTCGGCTGCTGCGTGCATGGCGTCGACCTACCGCGGTCCATGAGTGCCCTCGTGGGCGGTTTTTATTACCCTATGTCATTATACATGTCACTTACGGGGTTCTCTTCGCTTATGTCTTTCAGAAGGGCCGACCTCTATTGGTTTCTCCCTGCCCTACTCCTTCTATTTAAATATTAAACTTGTGAGGCCTAGTGTGTAATTTACTCCCACTTCCCTAGCGGGCTATTGGGGCATCCCGGGTTGCTTTTGTAGCGTGAATCCCTATCAGCCTCTTGTGCCGCTATAATCACCATATGGAGGCGTCTCAGGATAATGTGCTCGGGGTTCGGGTTGAGGTACTGTCTCTCTCTCCCCCGGTTGCGGCCCCCAGGCAACAGGGGGAATTGTTTCATACTGCTAAGCCATGTTTAGAGTTTCCTGAGCAAGCCCATTTTAATAATCTCGGGCTCAGGGAATGGGAGCGCCCCAGCAGGCTTCCCGGTGTACCTAAGAGTTGGGATAAGAGGTATCCCTTTCCTGCTGATGTGGTGAAGCCTTCATCCCCTCCTGAGGTGGATGCCCCGATCATAGGGCTATCTAACACCTCTGTCATGCATTCCCCTGACTCTAATACGCTGCAGGATAGTGAGGACCGGCGTATTGATCAGCTGGCGTCCCATGCCTTTGCATGTGTGGGGACGGCGCTGCGCCCGGTCTGTGCCTCTGCCATTACGGCTGTGGCTATTAGGACCCTGCTCAGAAGTATCCTGGATGGTGCCCCTGATGTGTCTAGTGAGGAGTTTAATGCACTCTCTCGTTGTGAGGTTTTTGTGACTTATGTCCTCTCTGCCTTGGATGATACCATTAGGATTTGTAGCAGAACCTCTGCCCTGGTGGTGGCTATATGCCGCTCGGTTTGGCTGCGCCAGTGGGCTGCTGACAACGCTGCCAAGAAAGCTCTCACTGGTTTTCCCTTCAAAGGACTACGCCTGTTTGTGGACCGCCTGGACCTGTTTGCTAAGGGAGGCAGGTTACCCCAGCGCAGACGGCAGTCTCGGCCCTTTCGGGGACAGGGCTCCTTTTCTTCCCCCTACCGTGGTGCCAGACAGGGGAGGGGGGTCTCCCTTACCGGGGCCCGAGGAGATTTCTGGGGTAGGGGCAGAGGACGTGGACGCCCTGGCTCCTCCCGGGGCTCCAAGCTTAAGTCTTCTCCCAAGCCCCCTCAGGCATGAAGGGGCGCCCTCACCCATGCGGGTGGGGGGATGGCTTCAGCACTTTGCTCACGTCTGGAGGCTTCATGTCTCAGACCGGTGGATCCAGGAGGTACTGTCCTCCGGTTACAAGATAGTTTGCTGCCTGGCCGCCGCCAAGATTCAACAGATCCTGGATTTCTCAGGACCCTGTGGCAGCTCATGCTCTAGTTCTGGCGGTGCGAAGCCTTCTGGAGCTGGGGGTCATCTGTCAGGTCCCCTTACGAGAAAGGAGCAAGGGGTTCTATTCCAACCTTTTCACCGTGCCCAAAAGAGATGGGTCAGTCAGGCCCATCCTGGACTTGAAGATCCTCAACAAATTTGTCAGGTGCAGGCACTTTCGCATGGAAACTCTGCGCTCTGCCATCAGTTCCCTGCGTCCAGGGGACTTCATGACATCTGTGGACATCAAAGATGCTTACCTTCATATTCCTGTGTTTCCAGGTCATCAAAGATTCCTCAGGTTCGCTCTGGAGGATCAGCACTGCCAATTTGTGGCATTGCCCTTCGGTCTCACTTCAGCTCCCAGAGTGTTCACCAAGGTGCTGGCAGGAGTGATGTGTCTGCTCAGGTCTCAGGGCATTCGCGTGCTGCCCTATCTGGACTACATTCTCATCACTTCCCAGTCCCTACATCAGCCAGAGTTGGATACTCAGCTGGAAGTGTCCACTCTGGAGTCATTTGGCTGGGTGATCAACCATCCCAAGTCTTCCCTGTCTCCCTCCTTGGTGACTTAATCTGGATACAGTTCAGGCAAGGGTTTTCCTCAGCAGAAGGTGGACAGTCTGCTAGCGCAGGTTCAGTTCCTGCTATCTTGCCCTCATTCCTCCATCAGGCAGGGAATGCAGTTGGTGGGCCTGATGTGTGTGTCGTGCTTCGAGGTGGTCCCTTATGCCCAGTTCCACATGAGGCCTCTGCAACTCCACCTCTTGTCAGTATGGGACAAGGATCCTTTGTCCCTGGACCAGGTCCTTGTGTTTCCCCCCTAGTCAGGCGGTCCCTCTCGTGGTGGCTGTACTCCAGGAACCTGTTGGTGGACAGATCCTTTCTGGCCCCCTGCTGGGAGACGGTCACCACAGATGCCAGTCTGACAGGTTGGGGGGGTTTCTGGAAGTCCCTGCAGTTCCAAGGGCGGTGGGGCCCTCAGGAGGTCCACACACCTATCAACATTCTGGAACTGCGGGCGATCAGGTTGGTTCTGACTCATTTGACTAATCACCTTCGGGGCCTGCCTGTTCAGGTACGCTCGGACAACCAGACGGCGGTTGCCTACATCAATCATCAGGGAGGGACCCGGAGCAAGAGGGCCCTCCAGGAAGTGTCTGATCCTGGCCTGGGCAGAGGACAATGTTCCCTGCATATCAGCTGTGTACATCCCGGGGGTGGAGAATCTGCAGGCAGACTCTCTGAGCAGGGGGACCTCTCGCCTGGGACAATGGTCCCTCTGCAACAGGGTGTTTCAATCTCTGTGTCACCGTTGGGGCCAACCAGATGTGGATCTGTTTGTGTCCCGTCACAATCACAAGCTCCCAGCCTTTACATAGGAAACATAGGAAGGTGACGGCAGAAGGAGACCATACGGTCCATCTAGGCTGCCCTTATGTGTATACTGTATGTACTCTTTATCTTAGGATAGATGTGTGCTTATCCCAGGCATGTTTAAATTCAGTGACTGTTGATTTTTCAACTACCTCTGCTGGAAGTTTGTTCCAAGCATCTACTACTCTTTCTGTAAAATAATATTTTCTAATATTTAATTGCTCCTGATCTTCCCCCCGACTAGGTTCAGGTTGTGCCCCCTTGTTCTATCATTATGCTTCTTCTTAAAAACACTTCCCTCCTGAACCTTATTCAATCCTTTCACATATTTAAAGGTCTCAATAATGTCCCCCCTCTCCCTTCTTTCCTCCAGACTGTACAAATTAAGTTCTTTAAGTCTCTCCTGATAAGTTTTACGTTTACGTCCTTCCACCATTTTCGTTGCTCGCCTTTGGACACGTTCTATTTGAATAATGTCTTTTTGCAGGTAAGGTCTCCAGAACTGCACACAGTATTCTAGCTGTGGCCTCACCAGGGCTCTATACAGCGGCATCACAACCTCCCTCTTCCTACTGGTGATGCCTCGAGCTATGCAGCCGAGCATCCTGCTTGCTTTTCCCACTGCCTGGCTACACTGTCCACTCATCTTGCAGCTATCAGTAATCAGTACCCCTAAATCTCTCTCCTCTGAGGTCCTGGCTAACACAGTGCTGCCCATACGGTACTCAGAGCAGGGATTCCTTCTACCCAAGTGCATGATTTTACATTTAGAGACATTAAACCAGGGCTGTGGAGTCGGTAAGCCAATGTTCCGTCTAACATGGGTCTTAGATTGATAGAATATAAAATTTATCTATAAATAACATTTTACGCTTCTTATGAAAGCTTCATTAATTATACAATACTATTTAGAGATTGTCTTTCTTATGATGGAGTTGACACATTTCTACCAACTCCACAGCCCTGCATTAAACTCTAGTTTCCACAGTTTTGACCATCTATCTAGTAAAGCTAAATCATTTTCCATGTTGCAGACACCTCCAGGAATATCCACCCTATTACTAACCTTTGTATCATCAGCAAACAGACAAACTTTTCCTACCAAGCCTTCTCCTATGCCACTTACAAATATATTAAAGAATGGGGCCCAGGACAGAGCCTTGCGGCACACCACTTGTATCTCGCCTTTGTTCAGATTGCACACCATTTACAACAACGCTCTGATACCGATCCCTCAGCCAACTGGAAATCCACTGAACTATCCAGGGATTGAGTCCTACCTTCAATAACTTGTCTATGAGCTCCTTATGTGGTACAGTGTCAGAGGCTTTGCTAAAATCCAGATAGGCGATATCCACAGCACCACCTTCATTTAACACTTTATTGACATCGTCAAAGAAATCAATAAGATTGGTCTGACATGATCTGCTCTCAGTAAAGCCGTGCTGTTTTGGGTCCAATAGATCATTAATTTTTAGATGGGAAATTATCTGTTTTTTTTAAGAGTGTTTCCATTAATTTGACCACTATAGATGTTAAACTAACTGGCCTGTAATTACTGGCTTCTTCTCTACTCCCCTTTTTATGGATTGGTACGACATTGGCCATGGCCATTCTCCAATCATCTGAAACCTCACCACTTGAAAGGGAATGGTTAAGTAAATCAGTCAGAGGGGCTGCAATCACAAACCTAAGTTCGCTTAGAACTCTGGGGTGGATTCCATCTGGACCCATCGCCTTACTTACCTTTAGATGTGCCAGCTCAGATAGGACATCAGCCTCCAGAAACTCCGGAGCTGTGCCCTCCCAGCGGGATGCTGTGCTATGGCCATGCCTGCTACTATCTGAAAATACCGAACAAAAGTAGCTATTCAGATGGTCAGCCACAGCCTTATCTCCGTCAGTATATTTATTTTCCCTATTTCTAATTTGTCTCCCTGTCCCAGGATCCTCTGGCCTTGGCCACAGATGCTCTAGCAATGTCATGGCAGGACTTTCAGCTCCTGTATCTTGACTCCGTTCCCCCTGTTGGGCAGGGTTCTGCGCAAGATGGCTCAGGAGGGGGTGCCAGCAATACTGGTGGCCCCCAGGTGGCCAAGAAGAGTGTGGTTTGCAGACGTGGTGCAGCTGGCAGTAGATCAGTACGCTCTGCCCAGGGTGCCAGGCCTGCGCACTCGATCACTTACGCCATCCCAATTTACAAACTCTGGCTTTGACGGCCTGGCTGCTGAAACCTCCATCTTGATGGAGAAGGGATGTCTGACTCTGTTGTTACCATGATAAAGGCTAGGAAGAAGTCTTCCATTTACTATAGGGTTTGGCGTGCCTACATTGACTGGTGTGAGTCTAGGTCTCTTCCCTGTCGTGTGTTCTCTATTCCCAGGATCCTGGAGTTCCTGCAGCATGGGTTGGAGCTGGGGCTCCAACTCAGTACTCTGAAGGGTCATGTCTGTTTTCTTCCAGAGGTCCTTTGCCCAGCATTCTCTGATCAGGACTTTTTTCCAGGGGGTTACTCATGTGCGTCCCCCGCGTAAGCCTATGTTGCCTGTTTGGGATTTGAACTTGGTCTTGTCTGCCTTGCAGGGTGCTCCCTTTGAACCTGTGCAGGAGGCTGCCCTGGCAATTCTTACTCTCAAGGTTGTCTTTTTGGTGGCTATCACCTCTGTTAGGCGTGTGTCTGAATTGGCGGCGCTTTCCATCCAGCCCCCTTACTGTGAGAGACACCAGGACAAGGTGGTGTTTCGCTTCAAGCCAGATTTTCTGCCTAAGGTTGTGTCTGCCTGTCATTTGAATCGGGACATTGTTCTTCCTTGCTTGTGCCCTAATCCTAGTAATGCTAAGGAGAGGGTCTTGCATTCTTTGGATGTGGTTAGGTGTCTGAAGTACTATCTGGTGGCTACTGCTCCATTCAGAAAAACTGATGCTCTATTCTTAGTATACAGTACGTCCTGCTCCAGATATAGTACTTACACTTGGGTTATCCTCCGCCAGATGGCGCTGCACTGCAGAGACATGCAAAACAGGCTCCTCCCGGCCCCTCAAATACCCGGGGACCTCCCACAAATCCCCAGATTTCTCTGCAGTGCTGACTGCGAAGACATGAAGTATCACACTCTCGCAGGTGAGCGGGGCTATTAAAGCCTGCGGCCCTGTTGGACTATTCCCACCCGTCCTCATTGTGTTGTGCCTCCCAGCCTGGGCTGCACTGGTCGGGTGAAGGTAGGCAGCGCCACGCGTGCTTATGGAGCGCCGCTCCTCCACAGTCCCCCACCAAAGGGTAGGCGGTGTAGGCTGATGGTGAGCCTCTATGGGATGCCCCTCCCGCATTACTGCCCCTTGCCCCGTGTAGCGGTGGGCCCTGTACAAAGGGCCGCCATCCTCCCTCGTTCCCCCCGTAGACGGGGGGAAAGAAAGGGGGGGTGTGTGTGCCTGTTTGGTCTGTATTGGATCCGTGCACGTGTATGGCCTTTGTCTGTCTTTGGACTCTTATAGATATGGTGTCAGCTGCCGCGCCCTTTCTATGTATTTTACTTGCATGACTGGCGCACGCGCTTCTTTCCTTAGTTGAAGGTTCCGCGCCGGGCGGCGCCGTTACCTCAGACACCTACGTGTCCTCATTGGCTGTTGTTGGACTTCGCGCTCTTCGGGAGGGCGGGGTCTGTTTTGGCACGCTCCGCATCATGGAACGCTGGCCCGCCCTTCGAGGTACACAGCGCCATTTTGTCTGCGCGTGACGCGTGGGGCGCTCCTGCTTACCGTGGTACTGTAAGTGCCCTCGCGGGTGGCTTATTCTCATTATAGTTTTCTTGGTTCTGACACCATTTTCTTCTCTTTGTGTCTTTCAGACCGGTGAACACCATTGGCTTCTCCCGGCCCGGTGTAAATTTATATTCTCCCACTTCCCTGGCGGGTCTTTGGGGCATCCAGGGTTGCTTATAGTGTAAATCCCTACTGGCATATTGTGCCTTAAACAATAACCATATGGAGTCATCTCAGAATTATATGACCGGGGTCCCTCTGGGACAAGACCGGCTGTGTATAGCGTGTGGACAACCCCATGCTGATGCTGACAGGGCACGGGTCTGCGGACCCTGTGCCGAGCAAGCACTGGCTCTGCAATCAGGCCTGCCAGTGGCTGCACCTCGCTTCATTTCACCTATTTCCCCATGCTTAAATCTCACTCCTGCTGAGTCGCATACAAAGGGGGATTTGCAGCCTGTTGCATCTTCCAGACTGCCTACGGCTGAACAGATCATTGCAAGGTTGTCAGAGCGCAAGGGCCCTGGTAAGAAGCGACACTTGACGTCTCTTGTTTCTGTTTTTCCTATGGGAACTGAGGAGTTTTCTACTCCGTGTGACTATTCCCCTTCTGATGGAGAGCTGTTCTCTGACTCAGGCTCATCTGATGAGAGGCCGAGGAGTCATGACGATTCTGGACCTGAATACTGGGCCCAGTATGACACGGACGATTTGTTGATTAAGGTCTTTAAGGCTCTGTCTATCTCTCTCCCTGGTGAAGCTTCCAAGCCGAGAGGGGAGTGTTTCCATACAGCAGCAGCACGTATGGAATTCCTAGAACAGGCTCACTTCCATGCTCTTGTCCTCAAGGAATGGGAATGCCCCAGTAAACTTTCAGGGGTCCCAGGGGACTGGGATAGGAAATACCCCTTTCCCCCTAAAGTGGTTAATTGCTGGTCATCCCCCCCCCCTGTGGTGGATGCCCCTATCATAGGGGTTCCTAACCCCCCTTTATTACAGCCCCTGCTCATAATACCCTTCGGGATGCTGAGGACCGGCGCCTTTTCTTGTGCAGGGACGGCGTTGAGCCCGGTCTGTGCCGCGGCTATTACTGCAGTGGCCGCTAGAACCCTCGTCAGAAAGATGCTTGATCATCACGCTGATAATCTCCCCTGGGATGTTTTTAATGCACTCTCCAACTGTGATGTGTTTGTAAAATTTATCCTATTAGCGTTGGACGACACCATTAGAATGTGTGCAAGAACTTCTGCCCTTGCGGTGGCTATACGTCGCTTGGTTTGGCTGCGACAGTGGGGTGCTGACGATGCTACTAAATAGACGCTTACTGGGCTTCCCTTTAGAGGGCTACGCTTGTTTGGGGCCCGTCTAGACCTGTTTGGTAAAAAGGGTAAGTCACCCCAACGCAGGCGGCCGTCTAGGCCCCCTCGGGGCAGGGGCACCCCTATTTCCCCCTTCCTTAGTGTTAAACAAGAACCAGTGGTGTCCTTCGTGGGGGCTCACGCAGACTCCGGCCCTGGGAGCAGCAGACAACGCTCTGGCCCCTCCGGCGGGGCTAAGCCTAAATCTTCCACCAATCCCCCTCAAGCGTGATGGGGCGCCCTCGCCCGTCTGGGTGAGGGGATGGCTGCGGCACTTTGCTCTTGTCAGGAGGCTTTACGCCTCATACTGGTGGATTCAGGAGGTTGTGTCCTCTGGATACAAGAGAGTTTGTTGCGCGGCCTTCCCCAGTTTTATCAGGTCCCAGGTACTCCTGGTCCCTGCCGCTGTTCAGTTGCTCGCACAGGCCATGCTAGGCCTGCGAGGTCTTAGGGTCACTTGCAGATTGCCTTTAACAGGCAGAGGCAGGGGCCGCTACACTAACTTTTCCACAGACCCCCAAAAGGATGGGTCAGGCTGGCCCGTTCTGGATTCACAGCAATTCTCCAATTACAGGCAGTTTCTGCATGGAAACTCTGAGATGGGCCATCAGCGCCTTGCGCCCAGGGGGCTTCTTGCCGTCTGTGGAGCTCTAAGATGCTTATGTTCACATCCCTGTGCCTTCAGGACACCGAGGCTCTTCAGGTTCGTGTTGGAAGTCCAACACTGCTAATTGTGGCCTTGTTATCTGGCCTCTCTTCAGCTCCTAGAGTGCTCACCCAGGTGCTGACGGGGGTAATGTCTCTGATGAGACCAAGGGGCGTCCGCGCGATGACCTACCCGGACGTCCTTTTTTCACTTACCAGTCTCTACGTCAGGCTAAGTTGGATACCCGGCTGATGGTGTCCATTGGGAGCCATTTGGATGGGTGATCATTCACCCCAAGTCCTCATTGTCCCCTTAATTGGTAACTCCATTACTAGGAATGAATCTGGATTAGGTTCAAACGAGAATCTTCCCTTCTCAGCAATAAAGTGGACAATCTGGTCACATGGGCTCAGTCCCTCATTGCTGTCCCGGTCCCTTCACCAGGCAGGGATGCAGCTGGTGGGCCCGTTGGTGGCTTGCTCGGAAGAGGTCCCTTATGCTCCGTTCCCCTTGGGCCCTTCTGCGACTTCTATTGTTAATACAGGACAGGGATCCAGCATCCCTGGAGCAGGGTCTGTGGGCCTTCCCACCTGGTAAGAAGGTTTCTCTTGGAGTGAATGAACTCAAGGAAACTGTCTGGGGGCAGTTCCTTCTTGCCCCTTCCTGGAAACGGTCACCATGAATGCCAACCTATCAGGTTGAAGGGGGAGGGTTTCTTCTGAAACTCCCTGCGATTCTGGGGGAGGTGGGGCCCTTAGAAGGTCCTTACGCCTATTGATGTTTGAAACAATGAGCGTTTTCAGTTGGTTCTATCTCGCTTGACTACTTATCTTCTGGGCCTGCCAGTTTGGGGGGCGCTCGGTCTGTCTGACGACAGTGTCCTACATTAATCATTGGGAGGGGCCTGGAGCTGGAGGACCCTCCAGGAAGTGTCTGACCCTAATCTGGGTGGAGACAATGTTCTCTGCATATCAGTGATATTCGCTCCGGTAGAGTCCCTCTGCGACAGGATGTGCTAATCCCTGTGTCACTATGGGGTCCAACCAGTTGTGGATCTGTTTGTGTTCCGTCACTATCACAAGCTCTCGGCCTTTGTTTCCCTGTCCCAGGATCCTCTGGCAGTGGTCCGGATGCCTTGGTAACGTCATGACTGGACGTTCGGTTCTGTATGTCTTTCTCCATTCCCCCTGCTAGGCAGGGTTCTGCGCAAGATTGCTCTGGTAAGGGGACCAGTGATTCTGGTAGCCCCCAGGTGCCCTAGTAGAGTGTGGTTTGCAGACATGGTACCAAGGGCAGTAGTTTTCTGTACCTTTTGCCAGGAGTGCCAGCTCTGCTCACTCAGGGCCCCCTTTACGTCACCCCAATCTACAGACTCTTGCCTAGTCGGCCTGACTGCTGAAACATCCATCTTGATGGAGACAGGCTTATCTGTCTCGGTGATTGAGACTATGGGAAGACTAGGAGCAAGCTTCTTCCTCTTCTTCTTCCATCTGTTATAGGGTATGGCATACCCATATTGATTGGTGTGAGTCTAGGTTTCTTCCCTGTTGGGCGTTCTCGGTTCCCAGGGTTCTAGAGTGTTTCAGCATGAGTTGGAGTTGGTTCTCCAACTCAGTACTCTGATGGGTCAGGTCCCGCCCTGTCCATCTTGCCTTAGTAGTCTCTTGTTCAGTCTTCCTTGGTTAAGACTTCTTTCAGGGGGTAATCAATGTGCGTCCCCCATGTAATCCTATGGTCCCTGCTGGGATTTGAATTTGAATTTTATTCTGTCTGCTTGCAGGGTTTTTTCCCTTTGGTCCTATTCAGGATGCTGTCTGGCTGTTCTTTCCCTCAAGGTTGTCCTTCTGGTGACTGTTACTTTGGTCAGGCGTGTGTTGGCAGGCGGCTCTGTCTACCTAGCCCCCATTTCCTTGAGATACACCAGGATAAGGTGGTGTTCCGCCTGAAGCCGGACTCTCCACATCAGGTGGTGTCTTATGTTCATTGATTCGAGATATTGTTCTTCCTGCTGTGCCTTATTCCTAGCAATGCTGAGGAAAGGGTTCTGCATTCCTTGAACAGGTGTTGGAAGTTTTTTCCTTGGTAGTCACTGTGTCCTTTAGGAGAACTGATGTTCCTTGGGGCCTATGGTCACTACATCCTGAATGTGCCCGATCTCGTCTGCTCTCGGGGAGTTGGGCGGCTTTGGACCTGGATGTTCCTTCTGGTCCTTGGAAGGGTTTTTTGGCTTCTGCCAAGTCTGTTAGCGATTGGATTCGTCAGACTGTTACTCATGCCTATTTCAACAAGGGGAAGAATCTTCCTTTTCGCTTTGATTTTTACTCTACTCGTGCTTTGATGCCTCTTGGGCTTTTCAGCACCAAGCTTCTGTTGAACTGGTTTGCTAGGCCACTACCTTGGCCTTCTGTTCATACCTTTGCAAAGTTTTACAAGGTTGATGTTGGGGCCTCAGCTCATGCTGTCTTGGCCGTATGGTTATGCTGGTGACAGTGGTTTTAAACTGTCTGCTGTTGTCGTTTTTGTTGGGGATCCCACCCTACTTTATGGACACTGCTATTGGATGTCCCAAGTGTAAGTACTATATCTGAAGCAGGACATACTGTATACTAAGAATAATACAATTCTGTGAAATACTCACCTGTAGAATTGATATTATTTGTATACAGTACGTCCTGCTCCACCCCACCCTGGTTTTTGCATTATTCTGGATCCCCTGTATGGTGATTGTTACAATTTTTATAGTTACCAGTTTTTGGTGGTTAATTCTCCCGGCTTCTTGTTCACTGGTTTTCAATGCTGAGGATTTGTGGGAGGTCCCCGGGTATTTGAGGGGCCGGGAGAAGCCTGTTTTGCATGTCTCTGCAGTGCAGCGCCATCTGGCGGAGGATAACCCAAGTGTAAGTACTATATCTGGAGCAGGACGTACTGTATACAAATAATATCTATTCTACAGGTGAGTATTTCACAGAATTTTATTTTTTGTGGTCCCTTCTGGTCCTAGGAAGGGTCTGGCTCCTGCTAAATCTACTATCAGCAAGTGTATCCGTCAGGCTTTGATTCAAGCCTACTCTGCTAAGGGGAAGAATCCTCCCTTGCACCTTACTGCTCATTCTACTCGTGCTATTGGTGCCTCTTGGGCCTTTCAGCACCAGGCTTCTGTTGAACAAGTTTGCAAGGCCGCTACTTGGTCTTCTGTTCATACCTTTTCAAGGTTTTACAAGGTTGGTGTTGGGGCCTCAGCTGATGCTGCTTTTGGCCGCAAGGTTCTGCAGGCAGCAGTGGTCTGACCTGTCTTTTGTTACCTTTGGGGATCCCACCCTACGTTATGGACACTGCTGTTGGATGTCCCAAGTGTAATGATTCTTATCTGGAGCAGGACGTACTGTATACTAAGAATAATACAAGTCTGTGATTACTCACCTGTAGAATTGATATTATGAGTATACAGCAAGTGGATTTTAATTGCTCCACCCCACCCTTGGTTTTGCATTATCCTGGATCCCCTGTATGGTGATTATTATCATTGTTATAGTTACTAGTTGGTTCTGTTTTAATTCTCCCGGATTCTCGTTTAACTGCTTTTCAATCCTGGGGATTTGTGGGAGGTCCCGGGTATTTCAGGGGCCGGGAAGAGCCAATTTCGCTGTCTCTGCAGTCCAGCGCCATCTGGCGGATTAATTCCCAAGTGTAATGATTCTTATCTGGAGCAGGACGTACTGTATACTCATAATATCAATTCTACAGGTGAGTAATCACAGAATTGTATTTTTTACTTGAGTGCCATGAGATTTTATTTTTCTGCTCAGTAGCATAAAGGGACAGTCCAGTTTAAGTAACTCTTGTGGTTCATGGGAGCAGCCATGATGGGATTACTGCAGCTGCTGCCCCATTGATTTCTATTCAGAGCTGAAAGGAGGGGGGATTGCTTTGTCTCTCTCAATAGAGAATGGGGCGTCATGTTTTAGACTGGACTGCACCTTTAAAGCATGCTTGTGCCCACGATTGGAGGCATGTCTAGTCTGACAGGCTTCCATGCTTCATGTAAAACAACCCACGGCCATTGCGAGTGGTGTAACTAAATGTGTTGGGGCCCCCGGTGGGAACATTAACCCTTTAAATGCCAGCCTACCTAGTATACAGCACGTCCTGTTTACTAATTCCTTATGTCTGGGATATCCGCCACAAGGTGGCACAGTGGACTGCAGAAAAGACTTGTGGCATCTCCCGGCCCTATAAAAAGCCAGGAATCTCCCACAAATTCCCAGTTTTCCTTCTGCAGTCAGGACTGCGAAGGTAGAACATGGCTCTCTATACTGCGCAGGCGAGCGGGGCTTACCAGCCTGCGGCCCTGCAGGACTATTTCCACCCATTCTGGACCCACTGCCTCCCAGCCTCGGCTGACTGTTCGGGTGAAGGGAGGACAGCACCAGGGTCGGGTGCTTGAGGAGCACTGCTCCAGACCGCAAACCCCTGTACCACAAGGGTAGCCGGTTCAGGCCTTTGGTGAGCCTGTTGTGCGATGCTGGGAATCTCGCTGTTCGCCTCCTTTGGGTAAGGGGTCCACACCCCCTCCTTCATCTTCCCTGGTTGGGCCCTTGCCGCTGCCCTGTTGCCCCCTCGCTTCTTCCTTTGGCTTGGGGGGGGGGGGGGCGGCGGCTGGCGGGGGTGCCCTGGGGGACTGCTGGTGTGTTCTTACTGTGTTTCTCTGTGTTTTTGACTGTGTTTTTCACCGCCGCGCCGCCTTGTACGAAGCTATATCTGAGGTGTCTTTTCTTCAAGTCTGTTATGGTGCTGGCGTGTCATGTGACCGCGATTTCGCGCTCTTCGGGGGGGGGGGGGGCGGGACCTGCGGATGACGCGTTCCGCGTCATACCACTGCGGCCTGCCCCTCAAGGACCTCTCCGGCGCCATTTTGTGATTACTTCGCTCTGAGACCCTCGTTTCTTCTAGAGCTGCGTCGTGCTTTCCCTGTGGTGCGGTCGGTGCATCTTATTCTCTTGGTCCGTGAGTCCCCTGTGGGTTTGTTTATATATTGTATATATATTGCTGCGGGATTTTTATATGTCCTTATTGTGTCTTTCAAGTGGGACAACCTTGACTGTGGTTTCTCCCGGACCTGCCCTTTTCATCTCCCACCTTTGCTAGCGGGCTTCTGGGCATCCCTGGGGAGGGCATCCCGGGTGGCTCTGGTTAGCCGTGACCCTATACTGGCTGTTGGCGCCTATAATAATCACCATATGGAGGCTTCCGGGGATAATGTGCTTGGGGTTCCTTCAGGACAAGCCCAGCTGTGTGCCGCGTGTGGGGTATCCCCTGTGAGTAACGCTGCAGTCTGGGTTGCCTGCTACGCTGCCCAGCTCTGTGCCCCTTTCGACATCACCTACCCCCCCCCCCGCGCCTGCATTTGACCCCTAGTGAGGGACATGCTAGCGGGGAATCACATTATGATTTGGCTATGCGGGTGGCCAGCCTGGAAAGGCATATTTCTGGGCCTGCCCTCCTTAAGGTTTCTGGCAAGAAGCGGCATTTAACTCCCGCTGTTTCCCTTTTTCCTGAGGAGGATGAGGGACATTCTTTTCTTGGCCATTACCCCCTAGAAGAGGGGGAACTTTTCTCTGATTCTGATTCCTCTGGGGAACAGCAGGAGGTTTATGGCAGTACTGGGTCTCCTTTTGGAGAAGATCCATGGTCTCCCGAGGATACGGATAGGCTGTTGGCTCACATTTTTTAAGTACTATGTATTTCCCCTCCTGCGGCGGCTAAAAAGCAGCAGGGTGAGCTTTTTCACAGTGTTAAACAACGTTTGGAGTTCCCTGAGCAGAACCACTTTAATAATCTGGTGCTCAAGGAGTGGGAACGTCCTAGCAGTTTGCCTGCAGTGCCCAATAGTTGGGACAGAAGGTATCCCTTCCCTGCTGCTGTGGTTAAGCGCTGGTCGTGTCCCCCCGAGGTGGATGCTCCCGTGCTTGGGTTGTCCAATACCTCTGTCATGCATGCCCCTGACACTTCTACTCTGAGGGATGGTGAGGACCGGCGTGTGGATCAGCTGGCCTGTCACGCTTTTGCTTGTATGGGAACTGCGTTGCGCCCTGTGTGCGCTTCTGCCATCACGGCTCTTGCTATTAAAGGGTTGCTCAAGCGCCTTCTGGATAATGCCTCGGATGCCAATAGGGGGAAGGACTATAGATCCCTCCTGCTTTGCTATGAATTTGTTGCATTTATTCTTTGTGCTATGGATGATGCTGTCAGGATGTGTGGTAAGACTTCTGCCCTTTTGGTGGCTATACGCCGTTCTGTTTGGCTGCATCAGTGGGCGGCTGATAATGCTGCTGAGAAGGCTCTCACTGGATTCCCATGGCTACGGCTCTTTGGTGAGCACCAGGATCTATCTGCCAAGGATGGTAGGCTGCCTCAACGCAGGAGGCAGCCGCGGCCCTTCTGGGGGCTGGTTCTTCCCTCCCCTCCTTCCGTGCTCCCAGGACTGGCCGGGGTGCACCATTTGTGGGGACACGTAGAGACCCTTGGGGCCGGTGAGAGGCCGTGGACGTCCCGGTCTCTCATGGGGTCCCAAGTCCAAATCTTCCCCCGAGCCCCCTCAGGCATGAGGAGGCGCCCTCACCCATCCGGGGCGGGGACGGTTGCGGCTCTTTGCCTGGGGACTGCGTGTCTCAGACCGGTGGATTCAGGAGGTGGTGTCCTCCGGTACAAGATAGAGTTTGCAGCCTGGCCGCCCCCAAGATTCATCAGATCCCGGATGGCTGAAAGCCCCCTGTTAGCTCAGGGCTTGCGGTCCAAAGCCTTTTGGAATTGGGTGTCATCTGCCCGGTGCCCTTCCTGGGAAAGGGGCAGAGGCTTCTACTCCAATCTGTTCACGGTCCCCAAAAAGGGGAGGCCCATCCTGGATTTGAAGCGCCTCAACAAATTTGCCAGGTTCAAGCATTTTCGCATAGAGACTCTGCGTTCGGCGGTCAGTACTTTGTGCCCAGGTGACTTCATGACTTCTGTGGACATCAAAGATGCTTACCTTCGTGTTCCAATCTTTCCAGGTCATCAAGGATTTCTCAGGTTCGCTCTGGATGATCAGCACTACCAATTTGTGGCCTTACCGTTCGGTCTTACCTCGGCTCCTCGGGTTTTCACCAAGGTGCTGGCGGGGTTGATGGCTCTGTTGAGATCTCAGGGCATACGAATCCTTCCATATCTGGACGACATTCTGATTGCGTCTCAGTCCTTCCATCAAGCCGAGCTGGATACTCAGATGGTGGTGTCCACACTCGAGTCCTTCGGTTGGGTGATCAACCATCCCAAGTCTTCGCTGTCTCTGTCCTTGGTGAGGTCCTTTCTGGGCATGACTCTGGATACATCTCAAGTCAAGGTTTTCCTGCCTCAGCAGAAGGTGGAGAGCCTGCATACGCAGGCACGGTTTCTAATTTCTTGTCCTCATCCCTCCATTCGGCAGGGGATGCAGTTGTTGGGCCTGATGGTGTCATGCTTCGAGGCGGTCCCCTATGCTCCGTTTCACATGAGACCTCTTCAGCTACACCTCTTGTCAGTGTGGGATCGGGACCCTGTGTCCCTGGATCAGGGATTTGCTCTGTCCCCTTTGGTCAGTCAGTCCCTCTCGTGGTGGCTGGACTCAAGGAATCTTCTAGTGGGCAGGACCTTTCTGCCCCCGTGCTGGGAGACTGTCACCACAGATGTCAGTCTGACAGGTTGGGGGGCTTTTGGAAGTCTCTGAAGTTCCAGGGTCAGTGGGGCCCTCAGGAGGCCCATGCTCCCATCAACATTCTAGAACTGCGGGCGATAAGGTTGGTTCTCTCCCAGTTGACCCCACACCTTCGGGGTCGGGCTGTTCAGATCCGCTCGGACAACCAGCCGGCGGTGGCCTACATCAATCATCGGGGAGGGACTCGGAGCAAGCGAGCCCTCAAGGAAGTGTCCCTGATACTGTCCTGGGCGGAATAGAATGTCCCCTGCATCTCGGCAGTTTACATCCCGGGAGTGGAAAACCTGGAGGCAGACTCCTTGAGCAGGGGGATGTCTCGGCTGGGGGAGTGGTCCCTCAGCAAAAGGGTGTTTCACTCTCTATGCCACCGCTGGGGTCTGCCGGATGTGGACCTGTTTGCTTCACGTCACAATCTTCCATTCTTTGTTTCTCTGTCACAGGACCCTCTGGCCTTCGCCACGGATGCGCTAGCAATGCCTTGGAAGGGGTTTCGGCTCCTCTGTGTTTCCTCTGTTGGGCAGGGTGCTCCGCAAGATAGCCCAGGAAGGGGTGCCAACCATTCTGGTAGCCCCCTGTTGGCCAAGAAGGGTGTGGTTCGCAGACATTGTGCAGTTGGCAGTAGATCAATACGTCCTGCCCAAGGATCCAGACCCGCTGGCTTTGACGGCTTGGCTGCTGAAACCTCCATCTTGATGGAAAAGGGGTTGCCTGCCTCTGTTGTCGATACCATGATTAGGGCTAGGAAGAAGTCCTCGTCCTTTATCTACTACAGGGTCTGGCATGCTTACATTGCCTGGTGTGAGTCCAAATCTCTTCCCTGTCGTGTATTTTCTATTCCCAGTATTCTGAAATTCTTGCAACATGGTTTGGATTTGGGCCTTAAACTTAGTACCCTCAAAGGTCATGTTTCAGCTCTGGCAATTTGTTTCCAAAGATCTTTTGCCAATCACCGTTTGGTTAAGACCTTTTTCCAAGGGGTTTCTCATGTGTGTCTGCCACGTAAGCCTGTTACCAATTTGGGATCTGAATCTGGTGTTATCTGCTCTGCAGGGTCGTCCCTTTGAGCCTCTTCGTGAGGCCGCTTTGCCCATTCTGACTCTTAAGGTAGCCTTTTTGGTGGCTATCACTTCTGTCAGGCGTGTTTCTGAGTTGGCGGCGCTTTCCATCAAACCTCCTTATTTTGAGCGACACCAGGACAAGGTGGTGTTTCGGTTTAAGCCAGATTTCTTGCCTAAGGTTGTGTCTGCTTTTCATCTCAATCAGGACATTGTTTTGCCTTCTTTGTGCCCTAATCCTAATAATCCTAAGGAGCGGACTTTGCATTCCTTGGATGTGGTCAGGGTTCTGAAGTTTTATTTGGTAGCTACTGAATCCTTCAGGAAGTCTGATGCTCTTTTTGTTCTTCCTTCTGGACCTAGGAAGGGTTTGCCTCCGGCTAAATCCACTATCAGCATGTGGATCCGTCAGGCGGTGGTGCAAGCCTATTCTGCTAAGGGGAAGGAGCCTCCCTTCCGCCTTACTGCTCATTCTACTCGTGGTTTTGGTGCCTCTTGGGCTTTTCAGCACCAACCTCCTTTGAACAAGTTTGTAAGGCCCCTACTTGGTCTTCTGTTCATACTTTTTCAAAGTTTTACAAGGTTGATGTTAGGGCCTCAGCTGATGCTGCTTTTGGCCGCAAGGTGCTTCAGGCGGCAGTGGTTTGAACTGCTCACCGTTGCTTTTGGGATCCCACCCTACCTTATGGACACTGCTTTTGCATGTCCCAGACGTAAGGAATTAGTGAAACAGGACGTGCTGTATACTTGGAAAAAATACAATTCTGTGAGTACTCACCTGTGGAATTGATTTTGTAGTATACAGCACGTCCTGTTTCATCCCTCCCTTGTTTTCATTATTCTTGGTTTCCTCTGTATGATGATTTGTTCAAATGCTCCTTTTGGGATTTCTTTGTTATTGTTCTCCCGGCTTCTTGTCTACTGCTTTGTAACTCTGGGAATTTGTGGGATGTTCCTGGCTTTTTATAGGGCCGGGAGATGCCACAAGTCTTTTCTGCAGTCCACTGCGCCACCTTGTGGCGGATATCCCAGAGGTAATGAATTAGTGAAACAGGACGTGCTGTATACTACAAAAACAATTCTACAGGTGAGTACTCACAGACTTGCATTTTTCCAAGTATACAGCATGTCCTGTTCCAGAATATTCCTTACACATGGGTTATACATCCGCAAGATGGCGCTGGACTGCAGAAAAAACTTGTGGCCACTCCAGGCCCCTTAAATTGCCAGGAACCTCTCACAAATTCCCAGTTCTTAACTGCAGTCTGGACTGCGAAGATAGAAGATGGCTCTCTATTCTGCGCAGGTGAGCTGGGCTTATCAGCCTGCGGCCCTGCAGGACTATTCCCACCCGTTTCCGGACCCACTGCCTCCCAGCCTTGGCTGACTGGTTCGGGTGAAGGTAGGACAGCACCAGGGTCAGGTGCTGAGGAGCGCTGCTCCTACCGCAATACCTGCACTGACATGGGTAGATGGTATAGGCTTATGGTGAGCCTTGTGGGATGCCCCTTCCTGCACTCTGGGTCCCCCGGCCTCCCCCCCCCACTTCACTTCTTTGGTGTAGTGGCGTTTTTTTTTACTTCATACACTCGTCGCTGCGCCGCTTGCACAGCACTCAGCGGACGGCGGCGACATTGCCTCAGCTGCTGCTGCGCCGTCATTGGATGGCAAGATCACGTGGGACGCTCTTTTGGGGGGGGGGGGCTCTGCGGATGACGCCTTTGGCGTCACATCTCCGCGGCCTGCCCCTCGAGGTCTGTGTGGGCGCCATTTTACTTCTCCTCCTCCTTTGCTCGTGCTGCGTGCGCTTCTGCTCGTTACTGGTGTGGTCCGTGAGTGTCCCTGCAGGGTGTTTTTATTCTGTATCTCACTTGTACTTGCTTATGGGGATGTCTTTTTATGTCTTTCAGGCGGGGTAAACATAACTGTGGTTTCTCCCGGCCTTCCTTCCTTTAGTAATCTCCCACTTCCCTAGCGGGTTCTTGGGGCATCCCGGGTGGCTATTACTAGCCTTAACGCTATACTGGCCTGTTGTGCTGCTCAAATCACCATATGGAGGCTTCAGGGTATAATGTGCCTGGGGTTCCTTTGGGACAGGCCCGGCTGTGTGTTGCGTGTGGGGTATCCCCTGTGAGTGACGATGTCAGGGTATGTGTAAACTGCGCCCAGCAGGCACTTGCGCTGCAGTCTGGGCCGTCTGTTGTGGGCCCCGGTGCTGTGCCCCCTTTTGGCTTCGCCTACCCCCCCACACTTACATCTGACCCCCAGTGAGGGGCACACTAGTGGGGACTCTCAATCTGTTTTGGCTGCACGGGTGGCCAGCATTGAAAAACATCTTGCTGGGTCAGCCCCATGTAAGGCTTCTGCTAAGAAGCGGCATTTATCTCCCGCTGCTTCCCTCTTTCCTGTAGAGGATGAGGGACCTTACTCACTTTCTGGCCCTTACCCCCTCGAGGAGGGGGAGTTGTTTTCTGATTCAGAATCCTCTGGGAATCAACCTAAGATCTATGGTGGTACCGGGTCTCCCTTTGGGGAAAACCCCATGGTCTTCAGATGATACTGACAGGTTGTTGAGTCACATATTCGAAGTGCTTTGTATTTCTCCTCCTGCAGTGGCTTCGCAGCGGCAGGGTGAGCTTTTTGATACGGTTAAGCCACGCTTGGAGTTCCCTGAGCAGACTCGCTTTAATAATCTAGTGCTCAAGGAATGAGAACGGCCTAGTAGGCTACCTGGGGTGCCCAAGAGTTGGGACAAAAGGTATCCCTTTCCTGCTGATGTGATTAAACGTTGGTCTTGCCCTCCCGAGGTGGATGCGCCTGTTCTAGGGTTGTCAAATACATCTGTCATGCATTCTCCTGACACTACTACCCTGCGGGATGGTGAGGACCGGCGCATGGATCAGTTGTCTTGTCATACTTTTGCCTGTGTGCGGTCTGCTCTGCGCCCGACTTTTGCCTCGGCCGTAACGGCTATTGCTATTAAAGGGCTGATTAAGTGTCTCATAGATGGGGCATCTGATGACGCGGGAGGTGAAGACTATAGATCCCTCCTGCTTTGCTATGAATTTGTTGCATATATCCTCTCTGCCATGGATGATGTCATTAGAATGTGTGGAAGGACATCTGCCCTTTTGGTGGCTATACGCCGCTCTGTCTGGCTGCATCAGTGGGTAGCTGATAATGCTGCTAAGAAGGCTCTCACTGGGTTCCCCTTGAAGGGGTTGCGCCTCTTTGGTGAACGCTTGGATTTGTTTGCTAGGGGCGGTAGGTTACCTCAACGCAGGAGGCCTTCTCGGCCCTTTCGGGGGTCTGGTGCCTCTTTCCCCTCCTTTCGGGCTTCCAGGGCTGGTAGAGGAGTTTCCTTTGCTGGAGCATGCATAGACTATTTGGACAGGGGCAGGGGACGTGGCTGCCCCGGCATCTCCTGGGGTCCCAAGCCCCAAATCATCCCCCAAACCCCCTCAGGCATGAGGAGGAGCCCTTACCCATCTGGGTGTGCTTATGTCTGGAGGCGACGTGTAGCAGACAGGTGGATCCAGGAGGTGGTTTCCTCCTGGTTACAAGATAGTTTGCAACCTGGCCGCCCCCAAGATTCATCAGATCCCGGATGGCTCAAAACCCTCTGTCAGCTCAGGGTTTGTGCCTTGCTGTCCAAAACCTTCTGGAGTTGGGGGTCCTCTGCCCAGTGCCCTTCTGGGAAAGGGGAAGAGGCTTCTATTCCAATCTCTTCACGGTCCCCAAGAAGGACGGGTCCCTCAGGCCCATCCTGGATTTAAAGTGCCTCAACAAGTTTGTCAGATTCAAGCATTTTCGCATGGAAACCCTGCGCTCAGCAGTCAATTCACTGTGCCCGGGCGATTTCATGACTTCTGTAGACATCAAGGACGCTTACCTTCATGTACCTATCTTTCTAGGTCACCAGAAATTCCTCAGGTTCGCTCTGGAGGATCAGCACTACCAATTTGTGGCCTTGCCTTTCGGTATCACCTCGGCTCCCAGGGTATTCACCAAGCTGCTGGCGGGCGTGATGGTTCTGCTGAGATCTCAGGGCATTCGCATCTTTATCCGGACGACATTCTCCTCACGTCTCAGTCCTTCCATCAGGCCGAGCTGGATACTCAGATGGTGGTGTCCACGCTAGAGTCATTCGGCTGGGTGATCAACCATCCCAAGTGTTCCCTGTCCCCGTCACTGGTGAGGTCCTTTCTGGGCATGACTCTGGATACATCTCAGGTCAAGGTTTTTCTCCCTCAGCAAAAGGTGGAGAGTCTTCAAGCTCAGGCCCAGTTTCTGCTGTCTTGTCCACATCCCTCCATCAGGCAGGGGATGCAGCTGGTGGGACTGATGGTGTCTTGCTTCGAGGCGGTACCCTATGCTCAGTTTCACATGAGACCACTTCAGCTACACCTTTTCAGTATGGGATCGGGTCCCTGGATCAGGTGTTTGTTCTGTCCCCTCTGGTCAGGCGGTCTCTCTCGTGGTGGCTGGACTCAAGGAACCTCTTGGTGGGCAGGACCTTTCTGTCCCCTTGCTGGGAGACTGTCACCACGGATGCCAGTCTGATGGGCTGGGGGGGCTTCTGGAAGTCCTTGAAATTCCAGGGTCAGTGGGACCCTCAGGAGGCTCATACCCCTATCAACATCCTGGAACTGAGGGCGATAAGGTTGGTTCTCGCCCAATTGACTCCACACCATAACCTAAATGCATTGTACAAACCACCACCAAATAAGTATATAGGGACATATCGCAGTGAAGTATTAGAGAAAACATATCGAAATAAACATTTTTGAGTGCTGCGGAGCTCTGGATAACAGCAGTCTGTCTACCCCATGTGAATACTTAAAAGTATCTAATTAGGGTAGCGCTATACAATTTCAATCTTATACAATCAATACACTCCAAACATTCATATTCTTGTAATATTAAATTAAAAATGTCCACACGCAAGGAGTAGCAAAAAACTGCAGCCATAGCAGTTCAGATAATCTTGTTACACTTTATAAGTCACTTAAAAAGTCCTCATATACTCCACGGGACGCAAACAAATATATAGATTTTTTTCTTCACCATGTGCTTCAATAAATCCCGTCACCTAAGTTAAGATCACGTACCAGATTGCTATTTAAGCCAAGCAATGGAATCCTCCAATTTTGGCTTTAGTTCCTCTTTAGGGGTACTGTCGGCTCTTAACAGCCTCTTACACAGACTCCTCTTAGATGATCAATTTATCCTCCTCTCCTTCTTACTTCCATATAAACACAAATCTCCCAGTGTATTATCAAGAAAGCTTCCACTTTTAATTACGTTTTTTTTAAAAACCTGTAAGACAAAAAAACAAAAGGCTCCAATAGCGTAATATTGCCTCAGAATATCCCGGCCAATATTGCTACACCTGCCGCTTACCAAATTACATTGTAAAGAACAGCATATATTTTAAAAGAAAGCTGCGCATCCACCGTAGTCTCACCAGACCGGCGATTACGCTCCTGAAGCACACAAGGCGTCCGCACACCCCGGCCGCAGGTGCGACGGCTTCCGTGTTGAATCCACTATATATCCAATATACACTTGGGAGATTTGTGTTATGATCATTTTTTTACCATAGTTCCGCTTTAGTTCCTGATTTGCTCTACCAATACAAAACGGCTTCAAAATGTGCTGAAAACTATCTGTTCATTTTATGCACCTTTAAAATGGTTTTTTATGTTTGTAACACATTTTTTCGTGACATCCCAGGAAAAGGTGAAAAAAAATGTGAAAGCCAAATGTTGTGCTAAAATACTATCCCCAAGAACCAAATAGACAAGCTGCAGAATCCCCCCCCTTCGTTATAGTCATCCCCCCCATTCCACACAAGCAGTGTGGCATTCCCCCCCCCCCTCATATTCCCTATTGGCAGTGTGGCATTCCCCCATCATATTCCCTATTGGCAGTGTGGCATTCCCCCCCCCCCATATTCCCCATTGTCAGTGTGGCATTCCCCCCCTCATATTCCCCATTGTCAGTGTGGCATTCCCCCCCTCATATTCCCCATTGTCAGTGTGGCATTCCCCCCCTCATATTCCCCATTGTCAGTGTGGCATTCCCCCCGTCCCATTCCCCATAGGCAGTGTGCCCCCGATTCCCCATAGGCAGTGTGGCATTCCCCCCATTCCCCATATGTGCAGTGTGACCCCCCCCCCCCCATTTCCCATATAGGCAGTGTGGCATTCATCCCCCTTCCATTCCCCATAGGCAGTGTGACATTTCCCACTGCGATTCCCCATAGGAATTGTGGCGTTCCCCATTATAGGCAGTGTGCCCCCCCCCACCATGAAAACTTTGTCCCTGGGACCTCCAGGGACCAAATTAGGCATTAGAAAGCTTTGTCTGATTTATTTGAACTCCTATCCAAGGCTACAGGATAAATGTGTGTTTTTTTACATTTTTTTTAGCATTTGTAAAATAAAGAATGTAAGTATTTAAAGCCATTTTGTGTGTAGATGCCCCATTCTTCCTGATTACAACGGCACCACATATGTATTGGTAGACACTGGTTCCTGCCCAGGAAACACCACAGACTGTAAAGAGCAGTTATCTATCAAGGGTTTAATCCCCATTATGTCCGACTGTATGTAGTTAAAGGAAAGGTAATGTTTTAAACTTAAAACGTAAACCAATTCTCCTATTAACCTGTGCAATATCTGCAGCCTGCACAGGTAGTGCGGTGAGAGGTGCTGGCTCCTCATGGAATAAAGAATAGACTTACTGCAATCAGGCTGTGGCCTGCACACCTAATGTGCCACAGATGCCTTTTTAAGGAGGTGCAGGGATTTGGTGGGCAAGCCCAATGTTGGGATGATTCCCCCCACTGTGACTGCTTAGCGAGACCATGGCCTCGATTTTAAGTGCTGTAAAAAAAATCCCCTTTTTGAGAAAAAAAGCGCAAGCATTTTACCAGCTAGAAAGTCAATGGTGCTTTTTTTTAATACAGTGTAAAAATTAGTAAAAAATTCACTACTCTTCCTAGCTGTAAGAATATAATTGACTTTTATTGTTTTCCTAGCTAGTGATTCAGCAATAGTGAAATTCAATGGAATTTCCCATTGTAAATTACATATTTTTTCAGCAGAGGCTGGGCTTAACCATGAAACGTCTTTTGTGATTTTTTTAGCATATTCTCGGATTTTAAAAATTTTTTAAAACATATTTAATCCAAAAATATTATTTTTGTAGTGTTTTATTGAAACGGTGCTTTAGATTTTCAGATAAAATACTACTACTATGCATGCCTTGCAATTTTTTTTATATTCTCAGAAACAACACATTAAGCTTTCTAAGCATACCCAGCTTGTTGTAGTGGCCACATCTTTCTGGGAAGTAATTCCTCGATTAATACTTTAGTTGCACAGGGTTTACCTAACAAATGTATAAGAAAGCTGAATAAAAACCAAATTTTCCTAAAATATCAGTAAGCAAAGAAGAAAAAATGAGCTAAATCTAAAAGCACAATGTCCCCTGAGCAGACCAATATCCAACATCCATTGGTACTATTCTAAGTATACAGTACGTCCTGCTCCAATATAATACTTACAATTGGGTTATCCTCCGCCAGAGGGCGCTGTGGCACTGCAGACATGCAAAAACAGGCTCCTCCCGGCCCTTCATATACCCAGGGACCTCCCACAAATCCCCAGATTTCTCTGCAGTGCTGACTGCGAAGACATGAAGTATCACTCTCTCGCAGGTGAGCGGGGCTATTACAGCCTGCGGCCCTGTTGGACTATTCCCACCCATCCTCCTTGTGATGTGCCTCCCAGCCTGGGCTGCGCTGGTCGGGTGAAGGTAGGCAGCACCATGGGTGCTTAACGGAGCCATGCTTCACCGCAGTCCCCCACCATAGGGTAGGCGGTTTAGGTTGATGGTGAGCCTCATAGTGGATGTCCCTCCCGCATTATTGCCCCATGCCCCGTGTAGAGGTGGACCCTGTTTAGAGGGTCGCCATCCTCCCCCCGTTTTCGGGGGAAAAGGGGGGGGTGGCGGTTTGAGTACATACTATTCACAGATTATGGCCGTATTTGCCCCGGACCGGCATCTAGTCAGAGCCGCGCTGCTTGCTCCGTCTATTCTGGCCGCCGCCGTCTTTCTCCCCTTGACTTCTCAATCTTGTAATTGTGTACAGCTTGTGCTGCCTTATCATCCTGCAGCTTGAGGCAGGAAGGTAGTCTTTTTACATCGCCTACGGGTGGCAAATTGGTGGCGGCGTCTTTGGCCCTTATGAGTACTCACTAGCAGACGCTTTTACTCATACTACATGATTGACTTGCCAGCCTTAACGGCCGCTTCTGAGCTTCGCGCTCTTTGGGGGAAGGCGGGGACCTGGCGTGGTGTGCTCCGCGTCACGCCCTGATCGGACCCGCCCTCTGAGTTCGGGCGGCGCCATTTTGTGGATCTTCGCGCGCGTGTTGCCGGTCCCTCTCCTCCCCTGGTCTGTAAGTACCCTTTGCTGGCGATTTCACTCTTTATTAATTCCTTTGCTGCGCATGGTTCTGACACCTACTATTACCCCAACGCGGCTCCCCAGCCGAGAGAGGAGCGTTTCCATACAGCGACACCGCGCTTGGAATTCCTAGAGCAGGCTCATTTCCATGCTCTCGTACTCGAGGAATGGGAACACCCCGGTCGGCTTCTAGGGGCCCCAGGGGACTGGGATTGGAAATACCCCTTCCCCCCTGAGATGGTTGATTGTTGGTCTTCGCCCCCTGTGGTAGACGCTCCGATCATTGGGGTTCCTAAACCCCCCTTTGTGGCAGCTCCTGCTTACTGTACCCTTCGGGACGCCGAGGACCGGCACATGGATAAACTGGCTTCCCACGCTTTTTTTTGTGCAGGAACGGTGCTGCGCCCGGTCTGTGCCGCGGCCATCACTGCAGTGGCCGCCAAAACCCTCATGCATGATGGGGCGCCCTTGTGCGGCACCTTGCTCCTATCAGGAGGCATTTTGCCTCTTTCTGGTGGACACAGGAGGTAGTTTCCTCCGGATACAGGATAAAGTTTGCAGCGCGGCCTCCCCCATGATTGTCAGGGTACTCCTGGTCCCCTGCTTATGTTCAGGTGCTGGTGCAGGCCATACACGGCCTGCGGGGCCTTGGAGGTCACTTGCAGTTTGCCCTTATCAGGCAGCGGTAGGTGCCGTTACGCCAACCCCTTCACATTCTCCCAAAAGAATGAGTCTGCCGGCCCTTCTTAATCACAAGCGTTGGCAATTCTGCTATGCAGGCACTTTTCTGCATAAGAATTTCTAGGATGGGCCACTAGTGCCTTGCGCCTAGTGGGTCCTTGCCTTCTGGGGAGATCAGGGATGCTTATGCTCTCTTCCCTGTGTCTTCTAGACACTCAGGCTTTTCTGGTTGTGTTGGGTGTCCAACACCGCTATTCCGTGGCCTTGTTATCTGGCCTCTCTCCTGCCCCCACGGTGTTCACCAGGGTACTAATGGAAGCCATGTCTCTGTGGAGACCAAGGGGAGTCCGCGAGAGGCCTGCCAGGTGGTCCTTCTCGCTTCCCAATCTCTGTCAGGTCGAGTTAGCTACTCAGCTGGTGCCATCACTTAAGAGTCTTCTGGATGGGTGTTTTTCTTCACCTCTTGTCCGCCTTGTCCTCTTGATGGGTCTCTCCATTTTTAGGGATGAATCTAGTCTCGGTCAGGCGAGAATCTTCCTCCCTCTACAATAAGGTGGACAATGTGGATGCATGGGTTCAGTCCCTACTTGCTGTTCCAGTCCCTTCACCAGGCAGGAATGCGGCTGGTGGGCCCGTCTTGGTGACTTGCTTAGTGAAGTTCCTTATATTCCTCTACCAGGTGTTTCCTTCTACAAATTCTATTCTTAATACTGGGCTGGGATCATGTGTACCCTTCCCCTGGGTTGGGAGTCCCTCTTTGAGTGGATTTACTCTAGGATCCTGTCTGGGGACAGTTCTTTGCTTGCCCCTTCCACAGATGATCACTGTGGATGCCAAACCTTCAGGTGGTGGGGAGGTTTCTTCCTTCTGTAACCCCATGCAGGTGTGGGGAAGATGGGGCCTTCTAGGAGGTCCTTGTACCTATCAGTACAGTGAGTTTTCAGGCTGACGCTATCTCGCCTGTCTTCTCCTCTTCCAGACCTGCCTGTTGGGTGGTGCTCGGCCCGTCTGACGACTGTGGCCTGCCATTATTCATCTGTGTGGGACCTAGTGCAGGATGGTTCCCCAGAAAGATATATTTTCCTGTTCTGGGTGGAGGATAATGTTCCCTGCTTATCATTGGTATTCGCCCCTGAGGAGTTCCCTCTGTGACAGGTGGCACTATCCCTAGGTTCTCTATGATGTTCAACCAGTATGGCTTGTTTGGTGCTCCGTCACCTTTTTCAGGCTTTTGCCACTTATTTCCCTGTCCCTGGCTCCTCTGACCGTGGTCATGAGGATTTAGTATTTTTTATGGCAGGGCCTTTTGGCCTTGTCTCCCTTCCCCTTGTTAGGCGGTTTTCTGTGCAGAATCGCGCTGGTAGGGGGTCCATTGATTTGGGTGGCCCCTGGGGGGCCTAGTGGAGTGTGGATTTGCAGACGCGATACCTTAGGGTGGTAGTTCTATACGTTCTGCCAGGGGTGTCGCCCTGTTTCGCCCAGGGCCTCCGTTACTTCACTCCAATTCTATGGTCTCTGGCCTAGCCGGCCTGGCTGCTGGTTCTTCCGTCCTTATGGAGACGGGATTCTTCCCTCTGTGTTAGTGACTGTTGGAAGTCTAAGAGCAGCGCTCTTCCTCTTCTTCTTCTTCCACTCTTTTTTTTGCATAATATTTTTATTGAAGATAGGCAATTATTACAACCAAAAACAGTTTGCATTTCAGTTTGTAAAGATCACATCCAGTTGAAATGCATATCATATAAATTAGAGCACAGGGAAGATGTTATACAAAGCATTTAACGCGTTTTGGAAACAACAACAGCTGAAAATTAAAATACAGAACATAATAAGAGAATAAAGAGAATAGCCGAGGGATGAAAAAGAGGGAAAGAAGGGGCGGGGTGGGTGTCCATCTACTTTCAAGTCAAAAAAGTTAACACTAGGTTACAGTAAGATGGGAGTTAAGGTACAAATAGGTGGCGGTCAAAGTGCTTAGGCTGAAAGTGGGAGATCCAGCCTTCCCAGGTCGCTAGGAAGGGAGTAAGATCCCCCTGCATTGAGGCAGCCATCTTTTCAAATAGCATTACCTCGTTAATACGGGGTATGAGACTACCACTGGGAATGGACTTACTCTTCCATGACCGAGCGATAGTCATTTTAGCAGCTGTTAGGATATGCCTCACTAGCTCAAAATGTGTTCTGGAGCAATCGGGAGGTCTTAGATTTAGAAGAGCTAATTGAGGTGAGGGGGTCAAACGTAGGCCTGTTGCCTTAAATATAAGATAGAATACCTTAGCCCAGAACTGTTTAACCAGCCTGCACTCCCACCAAATATGAATGTAGGTTCCTTGCTCACTGCAGTTTCTAAAGCATTCTGCAGAGTACGTAGGGCAAAACTTGTGGACTCGCTCTGGAACCAGGTACCAACGAAGTAGAACTTTGGTATTGGTCTCCTGGGCGCCTGTGTGGAGAAATTTAGTAAATGAGTTCCTCCATACTGCCTTCCAGTCCTCACCCGATAGGTTTATACCAAGATCCTCCTCCCATCTAGTAGTATAGGCCGGAAGGGAATTCCCATCCGCCTCCCCCAGTAACTGGTATAGCGTCGATACCGTCCCTTTGCCAAGAGGCTGCTTCTCACAGATGGACTCGAAGGGCGAGAAAGGTCTTGGTACTGACCCCAACTCTGTTTTAGCTCCTATATAATGAGTGATTTGCAGAAAGCGGAGAAATTCTTTACACGATATATCCTTGAGGGATTGAAGGTCGGAAAAGGTTATCATACCCCTGTGTGATAAAAAATCTTTAAATTTCGTTAAATTGTGGGCTCTCCACCAGGAGAAGGCCGATGGTTCCTGGAATGCAGGGAGGAACTCAGGATTACCAAGTATGGAAAGCAAGGGGGTCTGAGGGGAGGAGAGGTTAGCTCTCAATCTATTAGTCTTCCATATTTTGAGAGAGTGGTTCAAAACAGGGTTGTCAATGACTTTATAGGTCGACGATGGCAGCCATAATACATTCCCTATCTCTATCGGGGAGCAGCTGGTCTGTTCAATATCAACCCACAGTGGTCTCTCCATACCAGCGTGGAGGGCAGATAGTTGGGCAATCTGGCAGGCAGAGTAATAGCGTGCTAAATTGGGAACCCCAAGGCCCCCCTGATTCTTAGATCTGTATAATGTCCTACGATTAACCCGCGGTTTTTGCTTCCCCCAGATAAAGGAGTTCAAAGATGCCTGGAGACCCCTAATAAAGGGAGCCGGGATTGAAATTGGAAGGACCCGAAAAAAGTAAAGTATTTTAGGAAGCCAAGTCATTTTGACCGCCGTTATCCTTCCCAACCATGACAGGTTCAATCTGGTCCAGGTGACCAGAAGGGCGCGAAGGTCCTTAGCCATAGCAGGGTAATTGGCGGCATAAAGGGAATCGTAATTTGCCGTGAGACGAACACCCAAGTATTTAATATGGTGGTCTTGCCAGGAAAAACTAAAAGAAGACTTAAGCGTAGCCACTGTACCCTCAGATAGGGAGATATTGAGCGCTTGAGACTTTGAAGCATTAATTTGTAGGCCAGATATCCTGGAAAAATCATCTAAGGTGTGGAGGAGGTTCGGGAGGGATATTATAGGGTCAGATACCAACATTAAAATATCGTCTGCAAATAGAGAAATCTTATGGTCTGTCGTTGGGGAATAAATCCTGCCTGCTCTTTGGAGATTAGAGATCCTATAAACTTATTGAGTCTTGTCGCCAGGACTTTAGCGAGGAGCTTAACATCAATGTTTAATAGGGAAATGGGCCTATAGTTGGACCAAAGAGAAGAGTCAGCATTGGGTTTGGGTATCATACAGACTGCTGCAGTGAGCGCATCCCTACTCCACGAGTCACCTTTACTAAGGGAATTAAATATGCGAACTAGACGTGGAGAAAGTACTTGGGAGAATTTTTTATAAGAGAGGGCAGTAAAGCCATCTGGGCCCGGCTGTTTCCCAATTTTTAAAGAGCTAATGGCCTCCTGGACTTCAGAAAGCTGAACCGGCATCTCCAATGAGGCCCTGGCCTCTTCAGAGAGGGAGGGTAATTGTAGTTGGCCCATCAATTTCTCAGCAAGGTGCTCATCAAGTGCAGCCTTAGGCTTGTAAAGGTCTTCAAGATGTTTACTGAATGTCGCTACCACCTTCGCAGGGTTACTTGAAAGTGAGCCATCTAAGGTCTTAATACGTAGAGGTTTAACCCTCTGTGAAACTCCTTTAAGCCTTCTAGCCAAAGGGGTGTTGGGCTTATTACTAAGACGATACCACTTGAACCTAGATCTATTAATTTGGCGTTCAGCCTCAGAGGAGAGGTACATATTAAGCCGGTCGCTGGCCTGGTTAAATGCAATCCTGTTCCGTCTAGACGGGCAGGTCTTAAAGTCAGCAGAGGCTAAGTGGTATGCATCTAGTAATGTATTGAGCTGCTTCTTGTACACAGCTTTTCTTCTGGCTGATTCTTGGATGAAATGACCCCTAAGAACAGCCTTATGGGCTTCCCAAAGCAGAACATCCGAACTTACGGACCCTATGTTTTCCGAGTAGAAGTTCTCAATCACCTTTCGTGTGCTTTCAAGGAGGATCTCATCGGATAGCATGGGGTCGCATAATTTCCAGGATTTTTGTGAAGATCTTTGCGTAAGGGAGTTTAATTCGATCAAGACCAGGTCGTGATCGGACCAGACAATTGGTACAATAGAGGAGTGGGCCAGGAGAGGTAAGGAAGACAGCTGTAAGAAAATATGGTCGATTCTAGTAAAAACGTTATGTGGACAGGAATAATGGGTATAGTCTCTTTTAGCGGGGTGGAGTTCCCTCCACGCATCAGCTAAGTGATAATAATTTAAAAGGGAGCAGAACGCCTTTCCTGAGGAGCCATCCGTAACCGCATCTACTGGACGACCAACCGCATAGCGATCTAGAGTCGGATGCAAAATTTGGTTAGAATCCCCTGCTACTATTAAGAACCCCTTTATCAAGGGATCAAGGGTTTTCAGGAACTCCTCGAAAAAAGCGCCCTGATTCTGATTTGGAGCATAGTACGTAGCAATCGTAATTGGTTGATCCTGGATTGTACCCACAATTATGAGAAAACGACCCTGAGGGTCTCGTATTGTCTGCTCCGAGGAGAAGGCGAGTGAACGCTTAAAGGCGATGAGGACCCCTCTTTTTTTGACGTCGGCCGAGGCCGTAAAAAAGAGGGGGTAATCAGCGCTAATGAATTTGGGGGTATTGTTCTTGGTAAAATGGGTCTCCTGAAAGCAGACAATATCAGCATGTAGAGTCCTCATCTGACGAAAGGCTTTAACTCTTTTCTGGGGAACATTCAGGCCCTGCACGTTGAGCGAAACCAATTTAACTGCCATATTTAAAGTGTTTAGAAGCCGCTACTGTGAAGAAGATGGACACCCAAAGACGGGAAAAAGGGAAAGCTAAAAAAAATGGACAGAGGGAGAAAAGTTGAGAAAGACATATCGTGGGAGACCTGAGGGAAGAAAAGGTGCCTCCCAACTTGAAAAGAAAATTTCCCACTGGGGCTAAGAATCATGAGCCCCAATGGGGAATGCTGTCACAAGAAGGAACCTCCTAATGAGGTTACAATCTGAACTGGAGGATTGACTGACCCTCAATAAGGGGTCAGTATCAAAGGCTTCCCAACTCGGTGGAAACCAACGGGTTGGGGAGCTTGGAGTGTGCAAGGCATAGAACCTGGGCCCCCGGCCCGGAATACAATTATCAAAACATTAAACAGTAAGAATTTATACAAACAACATTCTATCAAATAAGGGTAACGGTGCTCATTTGAAGATAATTTTTAGAAGTTTGAAGAACTCCTTTGTTCAACAAACAGAGTCATAAAACCTAAGAAAAGGATGCATTTGTAGAAGTAGTGTCCGGTTAGACTTGAAACCTCAATTAAAGTAAACTGCAAACAACTTTAAACAGGAACAGCAGAGTAAACACCAGGCACGACCACCTAAGGATCGAGATGATGAGTAAGAACCCCAGCATAACACACCGGGAATCCCACCCATCACCCCTCTCCAGAGGCCGGCTTACCAAACTTATGGGACAACGCAGTCACTGACTTGCTCGTAGAAGGAGTGCTTCTCCTTGGACCACGTTTGTCCTTAGGCGCTGGTGAGAAGGAAAGTGCTCTCTTCTTTTGTGGAGGAGGGGTTGGTACTACGGTATGGGCTTTTAAACCCATTGATGCCAGGATATTCTCCAACTCTTGTGGCGTGGATGCCTCGTACCTCTGGTCGGAGTAGAGAAAAGAGATTTTGAAGGGGAACCCCCATTTGTATCGGATTCCTTTGGCCTGCAGAATTTCAAGTGATGGTTTCATAGCCCGCCTCCTGCCAATAGTCTGTGGGGAGATGTCAGCAAATAATTGGTAATCAAAATTCTGAAATTTAAGTGAGCTTTGATCCCGCGCAGCCGCCATGAGCAATTCTTTTGTTCGGTAAAAATGAAATTTCACCAGAACGTCCCGCGGAAGGCCATCTGCTCTCTTCTTCTGCAGGGCCCGGTGAATTCTGTCGAATTCCAATCTCTCAATTGGAATGGATGGAGCTAGCTCCTGGAAAAGAGCCGTAGCAGTGGGTTGTAAGTCCGTAACAGATTCCGGGATACCCCTGATTCTAATGTTGGCTCTACGGGAACGATTCTCCATGTCCTCCAGCTTATGATGAAGAATAAGATTTTCGTTTTTCAGGGCCTCTACTTCCGTTCCAAAGGAGGACAGCTCAGAGGTATATACTGACTGTTGTTGTTCGAGATCATCGACTCTTTGGCCCAGTTCTTTGATTTCCGCCGAAAGATTGGTGGAGATCTGTGTTGTAATGTTCAGGGCCCAACGTTCAAGGGCTTTCTCAAGCATGGCCTCATATCTATCCAGTGGCGGCGGTTGCGGTCTGGTAGGTGAACCATGCAGGGAGTCGTCCATCCAGGACTCATCCTCTGGCAGGAGGTCGGAGGGGACTTGGGGGTCGCCCTGGGGGGGCGTAGACGCTTCCATTCTAGATATAGAACGTGGGCAAAATTGATGCCAAAATTAGTTGGAGCCACGCTTCAAGGCCACGGAAGGTAAGGCCTGCAGCCCAGTCTGGTTTTAATAATAGCTTAGATAAGTGACTTGCTGTGGCTAATGGGGACTGCGCTGCGGACTATGGAGAGGTGAGACCCATTCAATGCTGATGCGAGCTGCAATAATAGCTAGGTATGTGAGGCCTGAGGCATAGCCTGGGCTGAAGGGTTAATCTGTAAGCCGGAATTCTTGTGTTATATGTCTGGCAAGCTTTATTGAGCCACTTATAGATCTGATATGGTATCACTGGGGAACAGTGAGGGGCAATGTGGGAAGTACTGCAAGAGCTCAGGCCCCCATTTATAAAGTGCCTTTCCCCTTTAATAATGGCTGCTCCAGGGAGGATATTAGCAGTGTCAGTGTCAGAGGAGGCTAGATGGAGATGGCAGGGGCTGCTCTTCACTGCCTGCTGGCCTGATTTCGGGACCCCCCTCAGAAGTGGTCAGACTATGGATGATGGGGTCCTGGGATCTGCCCCGACCTGCGGAGCCCGAAACCGCCGGACCTGAAAGCAATGGGGGGCCGGGGTACCTGATAGCCGGCAATCAAAGATGGCGGCGTCCTCTCCACTCTGCCAGCCGCCCTGCACGTTGTCGGGACCCCCCTCAGATCGGATCAGGAGTTGGCAGATATGATCCTTGGGTCTGCCCCAGCTTGCGGATCACGGAACCGCCAGTCCCTGAAGCTGTAGGAGCCGGGGAGCCAGACTGCAGCTAAATACAAGATGGTGGCGGCCGCTTCTCTCCGCCTGTCGTCCAGCGGCTGTTCGGGACCCCCCGCGGATCCGTCCAGGAGTTGGTGAGTGGGGTCCTGGGGTATGCCCCAACTAGCGGAGCCCGAAACCGCCGGTCACTGCGGGCTGTAGGGGGCCGGGGAGCCAGGTAACAGCGGAGCGCGGATTTTACAGTATCATCCGCGCCCCGCACGCATGCGCACTCCTTCTTCTTCCACTCTTATGAGGTATGGCTTACCCACATGGATAGGTGTCAGCCTAGGTCTCTTTCCGGTTGGGCATTCTCTGTTCCTAGGGCTCTAGCGTTATCACAGCATGACTTGGAGTTGGCTCCCCAACTCGGTACTCTGAAGGGTCAGGTTCTACCCTGTCCGCCTTCCGGCAGAAGTCTTTTGCCTATTTCCCTCGGCTATGCTTTCCTTCGGGGGTTGCTCATTGCGTGCCTCATTTATTTCTATGATCCCTGTTGGGATTTGAATTTTTTATTACTGTGGCCTTGTGGGACTTTCCTTTTGGGCCTATTCAGGAGGCTGTCTGACTGTCTTTACTTTCATCGTTGTCCCTTGGGCCTGCTGATTCAGTCAGACGCGTGTCTGAGCGGGTGGCTCTGTTTCGCTAGCCCTCGTTCCTTGTTATGCACCAGGATAAGGTAGTGTTCCGCCTTACACCGGACCTTTCTTCCTCTGGTGGTGGTTTAGGCTCATGTGTTAAGACATCGTCCTTCTTTTGTGCCTTATTCCTAGTAACTCTGAGGCACGGGGATTATTTTCCCTCATCAGGTGCTGGAATCCTTTTCCTGGATTGCTTTTCTGGTCCCTTAAGGGGACTGATGCCCCTCGGGGTTTGTGGGCACCTTACTCTGTGCCAGATCTTGTCTGCCTCCAGGGGTTACGCGGCCTTGGCCTAGCCTTCACTTGTTTGTTTTTTTCCTTCTGGTCCTAGGGAAGATTGGCTTCTTCCTGGAATGATTGTTAGAGCTTGATCTTGTCAGGCTGTTGCTCAGACCTATTCCTTTGAGGTGCTGAGCTTCTCTAGCCTTCTTCTGTTTCTACTGGTGATTAGGTATCTTTTGGCCTTTCAACACCAGGTTTTGTCGTACGGGTTTGCTAATTGGCTACCTTGGTTTCTGGTTCATACCTTTTTCATGGGTTTTTACTATTTGACGCTGGAGCCTTTGCTCCTGTCGCTTTCGGTGGCGAGGTTGCAGGTTACAGTGCCTCGACGGCCTAATGTGCCCTTTTTGTTGGGGATCCCACCCTATTTTATGGACACTGCTATTGGATGTCCCAATTGTAAGTATTCTATTTGGAGCAGGCCTACTGTATACTTAGAATAATACAATTCTGTGAAGTACTCACCTGTAGAATTGGTATTATACGTATACAGTACGTCCTGCTCCACCCCACCCTGGTTTTACATTATTCTGGATCCCCTGTATGGTGATTGTTGTTGTTATCATTACCAGTTGTTTTGGTGGTTGGTTTCTCCCGGCTTCTGGTTCACTGCTTTTCAATGCTGGGGATTTGTGGGAGGTCCCTGGGTATATGAAGGGCCGGGAGGAGCCTGTTTTTGCATGTCTGCAGTGCCACAGCGCCCTCTGGCGGAGGATAACCCAATTGTAAGTATTATATTTGGAGCAGGACGTACTGTATACGTATAATACCAATTCTACAGGTGAGTACTTCACAGAATTGTATTTTTAACCCTTCTAACTGCCAGCCTACTTGAGCTTTTGTTACCCTCTGTTGACAGGTCATTTTTCACCATTTTGCGCTGTTTAATGGGATTTTTGCAGGAATTTCCAGGTAAATTTTATATTTTTTTGGCAGAGTTTGGGCTTTAAAGTGGACCCAGTGCGATCCAGGGTCTGATGGACCCATCTTTTTTTGGGGACAATGAAAAGATTGGAATAATAGCCTTTGCCCCTTTCCCTCAAGGGCACCAGGCAGATGACACCCAATTCCAGAAGGCCTTGGACAGCCAGGGACAGACCCTGAGATGGCGGGGGGTTTTGAGCTAACCGAGATTTGATGAATATTGGGGGCGGCCAGGCTGCAAACTCTATCTTGTAACAGGATACTACCTCCCGAATCCACTGGTCTGAGACATGACACCTCCATGAAGTTCCCCAAAAAGGCGTAGCCCCTTGAAGGGAAACCCAGTGAGGGCCTTTTTGGCAGCATTGTCAGCTGCCCACTGGTGCAGCCAGACCGAGCGGCGTATCGCCACCAACAAGGCAGATGCCCTGCCACACATTCTGATGGTATCATCCAGGGCAGAGAGAACATATGCAACAAATTCCTCACCGCGCAGAAGAGCTCTATACTCTTCACTACCTGCATCATCAGGGGCCCCATCTAAGAGACCCCTAAGCAGGCTTTTATTAGCAACAGCCATAATGGCAGAGGCACAGACCGGACGCAGCGCGGTCCCCACACAGGCAAAGGCATGGCAAGCCAGCTGATCTATGCGCCTGTCCTCCCCATCCCTCAGTGCAGTAGAGTCAAGGGAATGCATGACGGATGTGTTGGACAAACCCAGAACTGGTGCATCCACCTTGGGAGGACAAGACCAACGTTTAACCATCTCAGCGGGAAAGGGATACCTCTTATCCCAACTCTTTGGCACCCCGGGAAGCCGGCTAGGCCGTTCCCACTCTTTGAGCACCAGATTTTTAAAGTGAGTTTGTTCAGGAAACTCCAAGCGTGGTTTAACAGAATGAAACCGCTCCCCCTGCTGCCACGGAGCCACGGCAGGAGGAGAGACACAGAGTACTTAAAAAATGTGAGCTAAAAGCCTGTCAGTATCATCTGAAGCCCAGGGGTCAGACCCAGAATCGGCACCATAAACTTCAGGCTGATCCTTAGATGATTCTGAATCAGAAAATAATTCCCCCTCTTCCAGGGGGGTATAACCGGTAACGTCAAAAAATCCTCAGCCTTTATAGGATAGAGAGTAACACCAGGTGATAAATGCCGCTTCTTAGCAGAAGCCTTACGCGGGCCAGAGCCAGCAATATGTCTCTCAATGCTGGCCACCCGTGTAGCCAAATCAGGTTGAGACTTCCCAATGGTATGCACCTCACTGGGAGTCAGATGTAAGCGTGGGGGGGGGGGTAGGCGAAGCCCGAGGGGGCGCAGTTCCAGCCACCGGTAACCCAGACTGCAGCGCAAGCGTCTGCTGGGCGCAGGGTACACACACCCTGACATCATCACTTATACGGGATACCCCACACGCCACACACAGCCGGGCTTGTCCCGAAGGAACCCCAAGCACATTATCCTGAGAAGCCTCCATATGGTGATTATTGTGGCACAATATGCCAAGTCGGGTTTGACGCCAATAAGGCTACCCGGGATGCTCCAATAGCCCGCTAGGGAAGTGGGAGATATACAAATACAAAAGAGGACCGACCCCCTTGGGGGGGCTTTTTGCACACCATTTGGTTCAGATTTTTTTTTCTATTCCTCCTCCAAATCCTGGGTACGTTTTATTGGGGGGGGGGGGTAAATATGGTAGTTTAGACTATATGGTAGTTTAGGAGTTTTGTTTCTTTGGTGTTAGCTTTGTGTTTACTTTTTGGTGTCTGAACGCTTCTATTATTCTGCTGTTCCTTGGTTCACATTTGTGCAGCCCCCTCCATAACATTAATTACGTGTAAGCAATCCATCTTCTCTAGCGAGGGAGTGTGTCAGGCTTGATATTCACTTGCCTAGGCCTAGACTACTAAGAAAAATAGAGAACTGTTTACTCCTTTCTACACTGTAGTAAAAGCTGCCATTGACTTTCATTGTCTTTTTTTCTAGTGATTCAGTAACAGTGACATTCTCAGGCTTTTTTCTCATGAATTGAATTTTTTACTACCATGAGAATTTTTTTCTACCTTTATTGAATCGAGGCCCTAGTCTCTATAAAGTATTTGAGAAATAGTTGAAGTCAGGTTTAGGCGTTGGCTGGGCTATTCCAGCATCATGTTATTTAGAACAGGTTATGTTTTCATTTATCTTTACTAAAGCCTAATTTCCAGCTGCAAAAAAACACATCCAAAACTTATTTTTTTAAACATAAGTCTACCTTGACCGTGCATCTCTATAAGTATGGTGTTCTTTTGATAATGCATGGTGGTGCCAAACATAATCTTGCTTTAATTATGGCCAAAATGTTCAACTTTGGTTTCCTTAAACCATAAAATGGCCTGGTAAAAAAAAGGCTTCTGTTTGCCACCCTACCCCCAGTTTAAGAAACTGCAGGCATTTCTGGATGTAACAATCTCCCATAATCTTCATATCTTTAACCCTTTAACCGCCAGCCTACCTTGAGATTTTGTCTCCCTTTGTTGCCAGACCATTTTTGCGCTCCCCATGTTCAACTGTGATTTTTGAAGGGATTTCCAGGGATTTCCCAGGAAAGGGATATATTGTTTTTTGAGTCTGGGCTTTAACATGAAATGTCTTGTTTGTAATTTTTTAGGTGTATTCTCAATATTTTTGGATGAAATATGTGCAAAATAAACAAACTATTTTTTACAATTTGTAGTCTTTTTTTGTAATAAAAAATGTAAGTTTGTAAAAAAAATCTTATTTCGTGTGAAACCCCAATTTCTCCCGGTTACAGCGATACCACATATGTATTGGTAGACACCCTTTCCTGCCCAGAAGACTCCCCCAAACTGAAACAACGCTTTAGGAGATTTTCGGATAAAATACAACTATGCTATGCAATATGCGCACCTTGCAGTTTTTCAAGAAAAACAACCCTTTACATTTGAAATACCCCCGACAAACTATATATTCTCTGGAAGTACACACCTCAAGCCACCCCTTTCTAGGCGTACCAGGCTAGCGCAGGTGACTTGCCAGCCCCCAACCTTGTGAACTGGTATAGGGGTCTCATGGACCCCTTACCAGTTCACAAGGGGTTAAGTGTAAAAAAACACACAGACACATGGAGAAAAAAATATATATTTTTTTATACTTCCCTCCCATCCATTCCTGGGCACTGTGTCCCACGCTGATCAATCTGGCTTTCTGCTCTCCCGGTGCTGCTGGAAGCCTTTTATAGCTGCTGGGCGACAGAGCATAAGGGGTTAATTTAAAAAAGACACATTTTTGGGGGGGAATTTTAAGGGTTAGGGTTAGGCTAACCCTAACCCTTACATTTTTTTTAAATAATTACGTAGCCTGACAGGCTCTCTCCTGAAGATGGAGAGCCCTGGGGTGGGGGGATTGGAGGCCCCCCGGGTGAAGAGGAGGGCCGCGAGATCGAGCGCACATGGAGGTGAGTAAATGTCATTTTTATTTTATTTTTACAGGAAAAGCCAGCGGCCGCAAAAACGGGTGGGGGGGGGGAGGGGGCGGGCCTACTCGGGCTCTCCTTCCTCCGGAGGAGACCCGACGGGGGATCGGAGCCCCCCAGGGTGAAGAGGAGACCCCGCCGGATCTAATTAGGGGTCAGGTAAGTGTTCTTTTTACATTTTGCAGTCACTAGCAGGGGGCAAAGTCAGGCACGTAAATTTTACGTGGCTGGCGTTTAAAGGGTTAACCCTTTAAGTGCCAGCCTTCCTAGAATTTTTGTCACCCTTTGTTGCCAGACAACGTTTCACTATTTGGCGCTACATATGTTCAACCTTGATTTTTAAAGGGATTCCCAGGAAAATTTGTTTTCAGCAGAGTCTGAGCTTCAACATGCAATGTCTTGTTTGGCCTTTTTTTTAGTGTATTCTCAATACTTTTGGGTGAAATATGTGCAAAAAAAAATAAAAATCTATTTTACAATTTGTAGTGTTTTTTGTTAAAAAAAAAAATGTAAGTTTGTCAATAAAATCTTATTGCGTGTGAAACCCCAATTTCTCCCGATTACAACGGTACCATATATGTATTGGTAGACACCCTTTCCTGCCCAGGGATTTTTCAGATAAAATACAACTATGTTACGCGCTAAGCGCACCTTGCAGTTTTTCCAGAAAAACAACCCTTTACATTTGAAATACGCCCCACAAACGATATATTCTCTGGAAGTACACGCCTCAAGCTTTCTAGGCGAAATCAAAGCCACATTTTCCTAAAAAAAAAAAAAAAAAATATATGCAAACAAGAAAAATTTTAATTGAAATTTTCAGCTCTGCTGACAAAGTGCACACCTTGCAATTTTTCAACCAAAACAACCCTTTACATTTGGAATATCCCCCATAAACCATATATTCCCTGAAAGTACACGTTAAGCTTTCTAAGCATACTGAGCTTGTTGTAGTGGGCTCATCCTTTTGGAAGTAATCCCTTGAAGAATTCTTAGGTTGCACAGGGTTTCCCTAAAAAAAATTATAAAAAAAACAGAATAAAAAAACATGTTTTCGGGGGGCGTGGCCTACTAATGGAGGAGTAGGAAGCCAGAGTACGAGGCTCCCTGTATAATCCCCCTTAGATACCTTAAACAAACGAGCAGCAACCTCAAAGGATGTCTAAAAGGAGGAAGACCAGGAGCATATTGAAGCCCCACCAGAGGAACCCCATCTCAGTGTATTTTGGTGCCCCGGGGCCGCAGAGCCCTAGATCGCCACCGGCAACAATGGCGGCAGCCGACGGAAGATCGGGAGAGACGGAGGGGCCGCAGCTCTCTGCCCCTGCAACACCTGTCTTACCTCCGAGGCGATGCGGTGAGGGGATGGGGGTTGGATCGGCGTCCTCCTGCCCGCCGGAGAGGAGGAGGGAGACCTCACCAGCCGAGACACTGAGCAAGGCGGAGTGCGGGGAGTCCCGAGGCAGGATGGCGCCGGCCGCGCCGAGACAAACAGCCTCGGCCGCGCAGCTGGGACCTGCTGCTGGAGACACTGAGCAGGGGAGGATGGGGCGAGACCGCGATACCGGCCTAATGACAGCTGAGAGGCCGCATGAACAGCCAGCACCAGACAGAGGAGCGGTGAGTCACCCTGCAGGGGGAGAGGAGATTACGTATGCCGGGGGAAGGGGGCTGCTGATAGAGGCCCTGATTCACCCTTCAGCAGATGGGGGAGGGCAGATAGCCTCTGCACAAGGGGCATTAGATGAGCCTCAGACCAGGCATAAATGCTCACATGATGGAGAAGGCCTCTTAAAGGGACAGAACACCACAATATGCCGCTTGAACCACTCATCATCAGTGAGAGAAAGCAGCAAGCTGACCCCTGAGAGCCAGTCAGCCAGATATTCTCACATGGCGCTAGCAGAGTGGGAGCGGGGATCCATGTCCCCACCTGGATCCCGCAGCCCTAGGATTCTGGACAGCTCTGGAAAGGTGGGATTCCCCATGTCACCCACCGAAATTCAAGTGGCTGGATGCTCTAGAGACGGGCTGGCGGAGTGGAGACGGGAGCCCATGTTCTCGCTGGGTCCCCACAGCCCCATGACCTTCTTACGCACGGAGGAGATGAGGCGCCCCACGCTGGGGGAGCGGCAGATCACACATGCCGAAGCGGACACCTTTGAAACACCTTTGCCCCGCGCACTGATCTCAGCTATAGCAGAATCGGTAAGATGCAACATCATTGATGCCCTCAAAGCACTGCCGTCCAGGTCTGACTTCGAATCTTGCATATCTAGAATGGAGGACACTTTCCGTAGAGAAATAACTTCCATGCAGAACTCTATGGCAGACCTATCCAACAGAGTAGAAACTAACACGGTTGCGCAGGCGACAATCCAAGCTAGAGTGGAAGCGTTATAATGCGAACAAGAAACCACACGCAGGATGCTCTCCAATTTCCAAGCACAGCAATATGATCTGGAAAACAGAAACCGTCGAAACAATATACGATTGAGAGGCATCCCTGAGTCGGTGAGCCCAGCAGCACTAAAACCAATAACATGTGAACTGTTTAACAAACTACTTGAGCGCCAACCAGAGGAACGGATTGAGATCGATCAAATTCATCGAGCCCTGGGGCCTGTGAGTAATGACCCCAACAGGCCAAGAGATGTTATATGTAGAATACACTTCTTTCAAATTAAGGAAGCACTAATGAGAGCGGTGTGGTCCAAAGGCCCCAGCAACCTAAATGGAGCTTGCTTCACCTTGCTGCCGGACTTATCTCGCAGAACCCTCCAAATGCGGAGAATGCTAAAGCCTTTACTTGATCTAATACAGCGACAGAGGGCGACCTACAGATGGGGGCACCCCTTCCAGCTGCTTGTACGAAAAGACCGCAGAACATACGCCCTGAAAACGCAAGAATTGGAGGGTCTATTCGAGTTCCTGGGATCGGTTCCCGTTATCGTCCCGAACTGGCTCACCATAGACCTTGACGGAGGACTGGCCCCGCTTCCACAGCGCCCTAGGAGACGGGAAAGAGAACGACGCAGACCGGTGCGGCGACCTGGTCCAGATCCGGGTAGAGATCCAGTCCCCATCAACGGTGAACGAGGAGCCGGACAGGTCGAGTAAAACAGGGACACATGAAACATCTAGCATTATGGTTTGCCTGGTTGTATTTCCTGTTGCCGTTTTTTTTTTTTTTTCAGATCGTTAAGATTATAGTTATAACCAAAGTTACTGTTATGTCCACGTGTGGCCCTGCTGCTTCGCTTCTCCCGCTTGCCTTATAAGAGCCGGGACATCTGACTCGGGCGGACGCGCGGATTGCCGGGCTGTCCTGGTATCTACTGCCCGCGGGGCCCCCGGGCGGACATATTGTACTGGGCCCGTTATTCGGGTTGTTGCCTGAGATGCGGATTGTTCCTTGACTCGGAATAGATCCGATAAATCCAAAGGGGCAGGTGAGGGGAAGTAGCAATGGGTATCTATACCCAAAGCAAAAGCCCAGTGGAACTGGGTGTTTCTCCTGTCTCCCTCTTCTCCTGTATTACGGCCACGACTCTGATATTATAACTAATATGCAGGGCCCTGCTGTCCTGCTCGCCTGACCTGCGGGGAGGCTGTGACGTTCTTGTTGCCTCCCGGGGGGCCTGATGGCTCGTTTGGGAACTGCGGACCGATCGGGGTCCCCGTCCGGGGCACGGGTCGCCCCCGTGTGGGGGTGGTCCCCGGTCGTTGTGGGGGCGGGACAGCAGACGGCCCTATACCAAAAGTTGAGTTACTGCTGATTAACTTTCACAATAACTGAGGTCGCTGTTCCTTCCCAGATATACTTAGCATACGCCCTCTGCTCGCGTCACAGATGATGGTAGATGAAGTGGGATTTTGAGGGTCTTTAAACGGGGGAGGGTGGCTGTCGCCGGTGGTCCTTTGGGTGTTCGGTTTTGGGGCTGCCTGCGTGGCCGGGTCCTGGTCTGGGGCCGCCGCTCACCGGAGGGTGACTGGATGTTGACTAGGTGCGCCTACACAGGCCGCGGTTGACGTGCCTCCGTGGATGGCGGTGCCACTGGGACTGGTGGCCGCTCGGCTCTGAGGGGTGGGGTGCTCCCGCATCTCCTGGGGACCCCCTCCGGAGCCGGGGGATCGCTCGCTGGGGAAGTGTGTCAGTCCTGTGGGGTCTGGGAGCGCCACCCGGGGCGGCGTAGGGAATTCTCCCCCCCCACCTGTGGGGGACTGGCCCGGCCTCCTTTAAACAATATGGGGCTGAACAGGGGTGGAGAGGTCACCTGATGACATGCGTGTGGGAGGAGATGGGCCTTGTTGGAGGGGATGGCCCCTGAGAGGGGAGACGGGAGAACTGTTAATCACTCATCAATGCACTATGACATACTTAAACTGTTTAGTGTATTTAATGTTGCTGCTCAACTGCAGATGTGTTTTAGGGGTGGAGAGGGATGCCGGGCTGGATAGATATAGATCGAGAGTTATATCTGTAGTTGCTCTGTTGGTTCTGGCTCCTCTTCACTTGGCATCCATTTTTCCCTGGTGACCCAGGTGTTCCTCTGGAGGAAGCTACATACTATATTAGGGTGGTCGATACCTAGACTTTAAGTGACCCAACTTTTTCCTTGGGTTCTCTCCGGAGTTTTGTTCCTTTCTAAAAAGTTAACTCTTTCTGATTCGTTACCCTCCACCCCTGATCCTTTCCCTATCCCCTGCTCCCCACCCAACGTCACCGGGGTCTCCGGCTCCGCGCCCTACCTGCCCGCACAGAGCGGACGACCATTTACAGAATCTATTTTTTCTTTTTCCTGGGGCCCCGCTGTCTGGGTCTTGGGGGGTGAGATGGAGGCTCGGGGCTATCACCCGTCGGGAACGGACATGAGGGCGGTATCCCTGAACTGTAGGGGCCTCAATGTACCTGAAAAGAGATCGGCCATGATATCAGAACTGAGAAGATTGAAAGCCAACATTTTTTTTGCAAGAAACACATTTCAAGGGAAACGCCTGCCCTAGGATGTCCCCTAGAGATTTCCCACAGAGGTTTGTATGTTCCTCACCAGACTCCAAAACCAAAGGAGTGGCGATACTGATAGCCAAGGATATCCCGTTTCAGATGACGGACACCTCTGTGGATGGAGAGGGCAGATACATAATGGTGAAGGGTACGTTATTTGGAGAAAAATACACTATTGCTTCGGTATACGCCCCTAACAGCGCACAGGTGGACTTTCTCCTACGTTTTTTCACCAAACTGTCAGATTTTCAGGAGGGAAGGATTCTCTTGGGAGGAGACCTGAATATTACACTAGACCCACTTGTTGACTCATCCACCGGTAAGTCTTCCACCTCATATGGCGGACTGCGGAAAGTTAAGCAGGCCCTACATAGACTACAACTGTGTGACCCCTGGAGAATCCACAACCCAAAAGGTAGAGACTACTCCCACTTCTCGCCAGTGCATTCGACATACGCAAGATTGGACTACGTGCTTCTCTCGCACAGTCTACTTCCTAAGGTAGCCGACTCCACTATAGAGTCGGCGTCCCTATCGGATCACAGTTCGGTATGGGTGTCTCTGGTCACTAGTGAGGGGAAAAGGAAGGCCTGGACACGGCGACTAAATGAGAGCCTGTTAAAAGACCCCGTAACCGTACAAGCAGCACAAACAGCCTTAACTGATTACTTCGAACTGAACTGTTCGGTAGAAGTAACACCAATGACAGTATGGCAAGCACATAAAGCTGTGATGAGAGGGATCCTCATCCAGCACACAACCAGACTGAAAAAAGCCCACACTACACAGAGACCAGCTGCTCTCACAAATACAGGAATTAGAAAGGAAACATAAAGAAACTCAGGCACGAGAGTTCCTAAAGGACCTGACAACATGCAGGGAGAAGCTAAACTCCCTACTGCTAGGAAAGGCAGCATTTGCCATAAAGAGGTGTAAGCGGTTTTATTATGAGTGGGGTAATTAGAGTGGCGCACTACTGGCCAGAGCTCTGAGAAAGCAGCAGTCCATCAACTTTATTGGGCAATACTCGATGAGAAACAGCAGAAATGGCACAAAACAATAGACATCGCTAGAGTATTCCAGGAATATTACCGCGGGCTATATAACTTGCGCTCACAGGGGGAGAGAAATACCCTAACCGACAGGTCCAAGATACGGCAATACATTGTGGCCTCAGGCATGCCGAGACTTGGAGATGAAGACATAGCCAAGTTGGAAGACCCAATCTCGGGAGCTGAGTTACACCAAGCAATAAAGTCCACACCGAATGGTAGATCCCCGAGACCCAACGGTCTAACCATAGCATACTATAAGAAATTCGAGGGTATCCTGAGTAAGCACCTTCTTCGAGCCCTTAATGCCACTGGAAAAGAGGATGCTACCGCGGTATTCCCAGCGGAAGCATTGGAAGCCCATATCACAGTTATCCATAAAGCAGGGAAGGACCCATTGAGCTGCAAAAGCTACCGCCCTATTTCGCTACTAAACGTAGATCTTAAGTTATTCATCAAAATACTCGCAACTCGGCTGGCAATTCACCTACCGGACCTGGTTGAGAAAGACCAATGTGGGTTCATCCCTGGCAGAGAAGCCAGGGACAATACGATAAGGACCCTAAACCTTATACACCGGTCACGGATGGATAACTCCCCTGTAATGTTGCTATCCACAGACGCTGAAAAAGCGTTTGATCGGGTAGACTGGAACTACACGTTTGAAGTGCTAAAACATATAGGGCTCCATGGGAGGCCATTAAGGTGAAGTAAAAGTGAACGGTCACCTCTCTCAACCTTTCCAGATCTCAAACGGGACCAGACAAGGATGCCCCCTGTCCCCCCTCATCTTCGCTCTGGTAGTAGAACCTTTCTTAAGACACATAAGAAAGAATAGACTTGAGAGGAATCTAAGAACTAGACGCAGAGCACAAGGTCTCCGCTTACGCGGACGACCTTCTATTCTTCATTTCCAGCCCAGTTGTGGGACTCCCGAACCTCATGAGGGAATTCGAGAAATTTGGGAAACTTTCTGATTTTAAGATCAATTTTAACAAGTCAGAGGCACTCAATGTTGGACTGCCGGAAGCCGTAGTATCCCTCATCAAGTCCTCTTTCCCATTCAGGTGGTCATCACCCACGTTATCTTATTTAGGTACGAAGATCTCGAAAGACGCCGAAGATGTCTTCAGATACAACTTTGTTCCTATGCTGAATAAAATCAAGGCAGATTTAGCAGCATGGGACTCTTACGCTTACCTGGTTGGGAAGGATGAGTGCCATAAAAATGACAATCCTCCCAAGAATATTGTACCTATTTCAAACCCTCCCGTGCCACATACCAGCAAGTTACTTCAAGAACCTGAATACACTATTCCTAAAATTCATTTGGGGGGGTTAGGAACCCAAGGATCCGATTTGGACTTCTACAGAGGTCACAAACGAAAGGAGGCCTGGCTGTCCCAAACCTGAAGAGGTACTGGCAGGCAGCTCACTTACAGAGAATAGTAGATTGGGGAAGAAATGGAAGAGAGAAAAAATGGTTCGCAGTGGAGTCTAGCTGCGTGGATACCCCGTTGAAGGAGATCCCATGGGCTACAGAGACCTCAAGCCGATGAGGAAGCCCCAACCTAATGATCGGGGCGACTCTCAGGGTTTGGGATGCGGTTAGGAGGCTTGGTGGGATCTCACCTTGGCCGTCGCCTTTGATCCCTGTAATTGGGAACCCGGAGCTGCCCACTAGTCTGGGATTGCTAACCAGAGGGAACTGGAGAGACCTGGGAACAGTCGGAGGGAGAGACCTATTGAGAGGAGGGGAATGGTGCAGAATAGAGGAGCTTAGAATCAAATGCGGTAGACCCCCGGCAGTTGCTACTTTTCCAACACTGTCTGCAAAGAACAGCTCGAAAAACTCATTTGGACAAGACCTTACCCAATTTGAGACCTTGGTTACGCAAAAGGATTCACCACAGAAGGTGATATCCCAGATATATCCGTTTCTTGATGCAGAGCAAGAGACGACACCTGCCTTTTGCGGAGAATGGGAGAGAGAATTAGGCAGGGTGTTCACGAGGGACGAATGGGAGAAAATATTCTCACTCGCTTATAAATCGTCAATCTCAGCACAGGTACAGGAAACGAACTATAAATATCTATCTAGATGGTACTACACTCCAAAGAGATCATGGGCTCACAAGTCCCGCTCTGCCCAGCCCTCATGCTGCTACATCACACCACTAGCAGCGTGACATCATACAAAAAGTCGATTCTGAGGCACCTAATAAATGCAGCCAAAATGTTAATTCCTAGGCTTTGGAAGACCGAATACACCCCGACAGAAAATGATTGGATCCGAGAGGTGGACAAAATAAGGGAAATGGAAGAGCTGACGGCTGCAGCTCAGGACAATGAGGAGAAGACCCGAATACTCTGGACGCGTGGTATATGTACCGACCCCCGGCGGCTTGCCCCGCCGCCCCCTCATCCTTTGAGACCCAGTGCGGAACCTGAAGCGGATGACAGTCAGTTAAGTGGCCACTGGCAACAATCTGGTTATGTTCCCGCCTAGGAGTGGAGCGTTGAGACTTGGGGACCCCCCCTCCTATACTTCTCCCCCTTCCTCCCTCCCCCCCCCTTTTTTTTTTTTTCTTTTTTTTCTTTCCCTATCCCTTATACATTCACTCTCTCTTGCTGGCCTGGTTCTGGTCGTGAAATATCCCAAATAGACCCCAACATTTTCAAGACAAACCGGACAAATTGAACCTGATAGACAAGGAGCTCACTGAGATGTCCGGGTAAACAGCGAATGGATACTCGGAGATCCGAGTCATTACTTTATGAGCCGAGAAAAGTAAATAAAAGCCAAAAACCTTCTGGGGAGACAGGAGACAATAGAGAGACGCTGTCAGTGCCTACTTACGAACTCCTGGATCCACTAGGACACGTTAGAGACAAATAAACCATAAGAATGTGGGGGTTAATCATACATATGACGGGCCAGAGCTACTGTTACCTGTATGTTATTCTTGTATTTACTGCAAACAAGAAAAAACAAGCTAAATCTGAAAACGCAAGGTCCCCCGACCAGAACAATAGCCAACATGCATAGGTACTATTAACCCTTTTAATTGCCAGCCTACTTGAAGTTTTGTCACCCTCTGTTGACAGGTCATTTTTCCTCATTTTGCGCCATGTTTAACCATGTTTTTTGCTGGAATTTCCAGAAAAATGATATACATATTTTTTGCAGCAGAGTTTATGCTTTAACATGAAATGTCTTGTTTGTAATTTTTCTACTTTTTAGTACTTTTTAGTTTTTTTGCGTAAAAAAACAAAATAAAATATTTTTTAGACAATTGTCTCCTTTATTTTAAATAAAAAATTTGTCTTATTAATGAAAACCATTGCATGTGAAAGCCCCATTTCTCCCGATTACAACGGCACCACATATGTATCGGTAGACCCCCCTATTCTTGCCCAGGAGACCCCCCCAAACTGAAAAGAGCACTTTATCATAACCAGCCCGGGACCAGCTATGGGGGCTTGTAGAACAGGGTGCAGGGGCCAGCTCTGGTGCCCCCCCACCCTGCAGCCTACAAGCCCACATACCCTGTGTGGGCCCGGGCTCTTCTGCCCCCCTTTGGGGAGGCAGGTAATTGAGGGTGCCAGGGGTTAATGGCAAGTCACCCACTAGCCGCAGGTGACTTGTCAGCCCCCAGCCTTGTGAACTGGTATAGGGGTCTCATGGACCCTTACCAGTTCACAAGGGGTTAAATGTAAAAAAAATACCTCCCATCCATCCCTGGGCACTGTGTCCCACGCTGATCAATCTGGCTTCTGCTCTTCTGCTGCTGCTGGAAGCCTTTTATAGCTGCTGGGCTACAAAGTATAAGGGGTTAATTTAAGAAAAGACATGGGGTCCCCCCTCCCGGGGAAGGGGACCCCATTTTTGGGGGAATTTTAAGGGTTAGGATTAGGCTAACCCTTAAAAATAAAAAAAAGACATAGGGTCCCCTCTACCCGTCATAACCAGCCCGGGACCAGCTATGGGGGCTTGTAGGAACAGGGTGCAGGGGCCAGCTTTTGTGGCCCCCCCACCCTGCAGCCTACAAGCCCACATAGGCTGTGTGGGCCCGGGCTCTTCTGCCCCCCATGGGCTTTGGGGAGGCAGGTAATTGGGGGTGCGGGGGTTAATGGCAAGTCACCCGCTAGCCGCAGGTGACTTGCCAGCCCTCAGCCTTGTAAACTGGTATAGGGGTCTCATGGATCCCTTACCAGTTCACAAAGGGTTAACAGTAAAAAAAACACACTGACACATAAGAAAAAATTTGACTTTTATTAAAAAATAAAAACTTCGTCAGCTCCTTTGCTCCCTAGCGGCAAGATGGCGGCGCCCGTCGGGAGAGGAGGGGGAGAGCTCTTCCAGGCTCTCCCCTGAAGCTGAAGAGCCGGGGCGGGCGATCGGAGGCCCCCCCCCAGTGAAGAGGAGACCCATCGGGAGACAGCGCGACCGCAGGTAAGTAAATATCATTTTTATTTATTTATTTATTTTACAGTTAGCAGCGGCCGCTGCCGAAGCGGGGGGGGTCGCTATTCCGGCGGCTCTCCTGGGGGGGCTCGGATGGCACCAAATTAAAGAGGAGACCCGGCCGGATCCAACGAAGGGTCAGGTGAGTTTTTTACTTTTATATTTTTTTTTTTACTGTGGGGGTTTAACGTCAGCTATGCGAGTCTCGCGTAGCTGGCACTTAAGTGGAGTAGAGGCTGCTACGTGAGACTCGCGTAGCTGGCACTAGAAGGGTTAATGTTTCTGTATTCTGGTCTTTTCATCAATTTTATAATATTTCTGTTGTGTCAAATTGTATCCCTTTCTTAAAGACCATCTTCATTGTGTTTCATTGTATATCTAATGCCTTGGATCTTTTTTTGTACCTTGATCTGGATTGATACAGGACTTTTTTTTTTTTTTTTTAACAGTGATATCCCCATGTGTAAGCTATTTACAGACTATAGCTTTTTCTGTATGATGGGGCTAAGAAAATCCTAAAGAAACAAAGGAGGGGTGGCAGACGTTCAGACCATTTTATAACTAACCTGGGAGGTTCACGTTAGCAGGGCAATTAGGATACAAAATCTTAAAGGAGGCACAGCACTCAACCCTTTTAGCTTGCAGACCAACCTAAAATATGTCTCTAAACTTGGTTAAAAACAAAAGGCTCTGTCCCACACATTTGCAGAAGTATGCTTAAGCTGCACGCCTGAGAGCCCCATTTGGGACATACAATGCAATAGATAAATTGGGAGCAGGCTTACCTGAGGTTGCCCTAAACCTAAGAAAATCTTAACTGACTTCATATGGGATGCTACAGAATTCTTTTAAGATGGACCAAAACCTTTTTTTTTTTTTTTTGTCCTTTGGTTTGGTTCATTCTCCTGTGGCATCACTGTGTGAAATCCCAGCAGAACGCTCCAAAACCATACCTTTTCTTTATTACCACACAGACTCGTGTCCAATCAGCGCTTGCATATTAATGCACGGCACAAAGACCTCATCTCCGATCTCCCTGTGGATGGCAGGTGCACTCCTGCCCCCAGCCTTTCTGAATGGCTAGAGGCATCAGGTTTAGGGGTCACCAAAACGGGTGGTTGATCCACTTTAAATTATGTACTGACTACTATTTTATGTGAGTTTTAAAGTAATTGGCTAATTGAACACATACACAACCACTTCCCCAGTTATAAGTCTGTGTTTACACTAATGCATCCATATTTTCTGAGTTTTGTTATTTTTATTCTCCCCTACGAAATTATTTCAGTTGGATTTTTTTATTAAATTGCACAGATTATAGATTACATTGAAGGTGGAAAAAGTTTTAAAATGATTCTTCCTAGTCTTTTTTTTTTTTTTTCTTAGATGACCCTAACCACTGCCACTTTATTAGACTATGTCCAGTTTAAGCAATACATAGTAACAGTTTTTTTTTTCAAATTAGGCGCAAATAAGAGGCAACAGCACTACTAATGCATTCATAGCTATATAAAACCTCTTCATGTAGAAGAGGATATTTGTCTTATTTTTTTTTTTTAATTCTTTCAGAAGAGGGGGATACCATGCCTCCAGCACCCCCAACTCCACCTACCAAAAAGAAGGGCAAATTCTCCGGCATTGGAAAACTATTCAAGCCTTGGAAGTGGAGGAAGAGGAAGAGCAGTGACACTTTTCGTGAAACTTCTGAAGGTAATTTTAAATGTTTTGTTTACATGAATGCTAAAGCCCCAGGCTTTGATAAGCAAAATATATCCACTGGTAATACAAATTAAGGAGATAACAACTGGTATGCACCTAATTAAAGGTATAGCTGGGATGCGGCCGCTGCGTAGGATCATCGGTGAGGTGAGCAATTCCGGCCAATCCCCCAAGATACACACAGGGAGGCATCCCAATTCAGGATAACCCATAAAGCGGGAGATCACCGGCCCTAGAGCCTATAATCTAGTGAGTTGTTTGCTCTTTAAAGACCCTTTATAAAATAAGTATAGGAGAAAGGGAGTTGCTCCAACAATAGTATTTATAAAATGTATTTTGGGGCAGGGCTGTAAACAATGGAACAGTCCAGTGTAACCCTCTCATTGCTATATAATATTCTGTAAGTGTCAATCCTGTAAAGAAATCAGGGACCTGCAAAATAACAAAAGACCTGTAACTGCGAGCTGTTCCAGTATGTCTTTTACTGTTCAAAATGATCCAGGTATCAAATGCTGCTTGTTCAAGGAATGATTTAAAAAATGATTAAAAAAAGTTATTGCAGTATTTTAACTTAACAAACTAGAAATCCACTTTAAGGCCTACAATCAAATCTGTATTGTGTTTCCAATTAAATGGATTCCCAGATGCCCTAATACTGCCAATCCCATGAAGTTGATTCACTGCCCAGATCCCTTAACTTTGCTGAGCTCTCTGGTCTCTCTGTTGGCTGGTTGACAGTTCATTCTACTAAATGGAGAGAAGGTTTGCACGCTGTGGGACTGTCTGAACCAGGTAAGCTTTATGTAACTGGAGTAGGATAGAATAGCTGCAGGGGACAAGATGTGGTTAAGAGTCTCTTAAAGCAGAAGTCTCTTAAAAGCAGACTGGACATCATCCACTTTAAAAATTATGGGCTTGATTCAGCAAACAAAAAAATCAGATTGCATGCAAAGTAACTTCGACTGATTCAGCAAAGCTGGCTAATTAAACTTGTGCAATTGAATAGGCTCACAAATGTGGGTGAAAAATGTGTTTTGTTTGGGAAAATGGCTTTTGTGAGCTTTAAGTTCCGGAAAATCAGTTTGTATTTTCCCGCTGAAAATTGAAAATCTCTGAAAGCATCTCTTGTACTGAGAATCCTTTACTCAAAATGGTGCCTGGGTTTTATACATTTCACACCGCTTCAGAATGATCAGGAGACGTCCCCATTAAAAATGTCTGTGTACTTTATGTCCCCGAATTGAAAATATCATTGTGAATCCATAGCAATTATTTTGTTAATGCACCTGTGCAACTACTTTGTTCTGAAGGATCACATTTATTCACATAATGTTAGTTAATAGATCAAAGCTACTGTTTTTTTTTTCTTTTGCTCCACATGTTTTGCTATTTATCCCACCGCATGTGTGAATTCAACATGGGGGTCATATTAGTTCTTTTCTGAAGTAGATTTAACTATGTATTACTTTTATTTGTGCAGCTCACCTAGATGTAAGTTTCGGTTCAGTCACTAAAAGTGCACACAAAGTATTAAAAAAAAAAATCACTTGCTGCTGTTATGGGGCATTCTTACATGTGAGGTAGAACATTTTTCCATGAGCTAAGGAGAATTTTAGAAAGATTAGAAACGGCACCCTTTGGGGTATTCCATAGATTTTTTGCTTACCCCATAAGTTGCTGTATTCCTAGTATGTCACACACCCCGCTTCCAACATTCATGACACTTGGGATACCGGCCTGTAGAGGGCGATCTTGCAGAGATGACATGAGAAAAAGGAGCCCCTCCTGGTCCATAAATACCCGGGACCTCCCACTATTCCTCAGTCTTTTCGTCTCTGCAGTCGGCGAAGCATTCAGAAGATGACTCTCCTTCCTTCAGGTAGCCGGGTTACGCCCGGCCTTTTTCTATTTCTGCCTGAAGCCACATTTTTGTATTGTGATTTGTATGTTATGCCTCCCAGCCTTGGCTGATGGGCTCGGGCAAAGGTAGATACACCCTTGGTTGTATATGGTTGCTCCCTCCGTGAGACCTCAAATAAGGGGTAGGCGGAATCCGGGTTGGTGTCCCCCGGCATGGGATGCCCCGTCCCTTTAAATCTCCTTGTGCCTATTGGGTGCTTATTGTTTTCCCCCCTTTTGGCCCTCCTGGACCCTGCTGGGGGGAAGGGGGGGGGTATCTTTTGGCCTATGCATTTGTTTTTTTTTTGTTTTTTTTTAAAAAGGAAAGGATAAGAAAGTGACATACCTGTTTTGAGTTTTTTAAATTTCCCTCTCTTTTTTTTCGTTCGGCCCCGTTCTATGATGTTATGCTATTGTCTTTGGCTGACCCGCCCTCTGCTCTCTGAGCAGTGCTAGGTGGTGGGCGGGGCTTCGAGTCGGCGTCGCATTTCTGCTTCCTCTTCCTGTTTGACATGTGGTTTGCTGGTTCCTGTTCTGGTGCTGGGCTCCACTGGTCCTGGCTGCTGCGTTGGTGCCGCTGCTGGGCTTTTCTCATATCGATTGATCGCTGGGCCGTTGCGGTCACTGTGAGTACCCTTTAGTTATACTAAAGGGAAATCTTTTTTATTTACTGTCATTTCTTTCTTGCATATGCATAAGGCTCATTGTGTTTTCTCTATCTTCCAGGGGGAAACTCTCTTAATAGGGGCTTCTCCTGGTCCTTGTTTAAAATCCTCCCACCTAGGGACTATTAAGGGGCATCCCGGGTAGCTTCGGCTGTAAAAATCCCATATACTCGGCGACTATAAAAAAAATTAAGTATTTTAATAAACACCATATGGAGCCATCTCAGGATACTGGCTTTTCAGTGCCTGCGGGACAGACTCGGCAGTGTTTGCGATGTGGGGCATCCCTTGTTGGGGATAACGCATTTTTTTTGTGTATCTTGTGTTCAATTGGTTATAATGCAGCAGTAAGGGGCCCAAGCCTCAGGGTAGGTGACTCCTGCCTCTTCCCCCACACCGCCTTGTCTTGTTCATACCCCCAGTGATATGGGTAGAGAGTCGCTTTCTGATGTATGTGCCTGATTGGCTCACATTGAAAAATAAATGTCTAGCTCTGTGGCCAAGAGGGCCTCAGCTAAAAGCAAACATTTAGCTCTGCCGTTGAGGCAAATGAGCTTGATTGTAGCGAGCATATTTGATTGTTCTCCGTTTGAAGAAGGAGAATTCTTTGAAGAATCTGATGTTTCAGATGTTCAGGAATTGTGGGTATTGACTCTGAACAAGGTGAATGGGGAGAATTTTGACACCCCTAAAGCTCTTGCTCAATTATATGAGGTCTTGGCTATCGATTTTCCAGAAGCAGTCCCTCCTCAGAAAGGGGAGTTCTTTGGAGCCTCCAAGCCTCGTTTTGAATTTCCTAATCAGAAACATTTGGAAGATATCATTCTTAAGGAATGGGAAAAGCCTGCGCGGCTTCCTGGCATTCCTTTGGGCTGGGATATAAAAAAAAAATATCCCTTTCCTGCAGACACTGTAAGCGTCCCCCCTGTGGTGGATTCACCTGTGCTCAGTTTGTCCAATTCCTCTGTTTTGCATTCTCCGGAATCTACTTCTCTTAAAAGATGGGGAGGACAAACGTATTGAACAAATGGCTTGCCATGTGTTTGCTAGCGTTAGCTCGGCCTTGCGGCCTGTGGGTGCCTCGGCACTTATGGCAGTTGCTATTAGGTCTGTTATTAGAGACCTATTGAATACCTCAGGGCTTGATCCAGCCTCTGATGAGTTTTCCGCTCTCAAGCGATGTGATTTATTTGTGTCTTTTGTACTTTCTGCTTTAGATGACTGCATGGTCTTGTGTAGCAGAACTTCTGCCTTGCTTGTTGCTATTCGGTGGTCTATTTGGCTACGCCAGTGGGCGGCTGACACGGTGGCAAAGAAGTCGCTTACAGCGCTTCCCTTTGGGGGATTACGCCTCTTTGGTGAGAAGTTGGATTCTGTCATTAAAGGAGGCAAATTGCTTCAGTGTAAGAAGCAACGTCGTTCCTTGCAGGGATCTGCTTCCTTTTGACCCTTCCTTTCGTGGTTCCAGAACGGGCAGAGGATCGGCCCTTTTCAGCCCCAAGGGGGACTGCATGGTACAGAGGAAGAGGACGTGGCCGTCCAGGTCAGAGTTGGGGATCTAAGCCCAAGTCCACTTCCAAGCCTTCCCAGCAATGAGGAGGCGCCCTCACCCGTACGGGTGGGGGGACGGCTGTGATTCTTTTTTCCAGGCTTGGGTCAAGAGGTATCAGACAGATGGATTCTGGAAGTTGTGTCCTCCGGTTACAAGCTGGAATTCGAGGTTCGGCCTCCTCCCAGAATTTTCAGGTCTCGGATGCCCGCAGATCCGGTGATCGCACAGGGGCTCCGTGCAGCTGTGGCGAACTTTTTAAACATGGATGTTATCCGCCAGGTTCCTCCAGTGGAAAGAGGTCTGGGGTTTTACTCCAACCTATTTACGGTTCCCAAGAAAGGACGGCTCTGTTCGGCCTATTCTAGATTTGAGACGACTCAATCAGTTTATGCGTTTCCGAAGGTTCCGCATGGAGTCGTTGCGTTCAACGATCTACGCTCTCCGCCAGGGGGACTTTATGACGTCCATGGACATCAAGGATGCTTATCTGCACATTCCTATTTTTGCCGCTCACCAAAGGTTTCTCATATTCACAGTAGAAGACCACCATTTTCAGTTTGCGGTCTCACTCCATTCCCAAGAGTGTTTACCAGGGTCCTGGCAGGAGTAATGGCTATTCTCGGGGTCCAGGGAATTCGCATTGTGCCATTGCTGGATGACTTGCTCATCACAGCGTCATCTTTCATTCAGACAGAACTGGACACCAGAACAGTGGTGACTACACTAGAGAGGTTTGGTTGGGTGATAAACCATGCCAAATCCTCTTTGTCCCGTAAGGGAGATTCCCTTTCTGGGCTTGATTCTGGATACCCTTTTGGCCAGGGTATTTCTTCCTCAGTCCAAGATTGTTCTGATTCAGGATTTATTTCATCTGTTCCTGTCCAATCCTCATCAGCCTATCCCCTTGGAGATGAGATTAGTGGGGTTGATGGTGGCCACGCTCGAAGCGGTTCCTTTTGCTCAGTTCCACATGACGCTTCAGCTCTTTCTCCTGGCGTAGTGGGACAGGTGCCTGTTGTCTTTGAATCGGACTTGTCTGTTGTCTCCCCTCGTCCTGCAGTCCCTCCAGTGGTGGCTGATTTCGAGCAATCTCAGGGGCGGCAAATCATTTCTGACCCCTTGTTGGGAGTTGGTCACCACAGATGCCAGCCTTACGGGCTGGAGGGGGCATCTGGAGGAGACACCCTTTTCAGGGGTTGTGGGGGCCTCTGGAGGCTCATTCCCCAATCAATTTATTGGAACTTCGGGCAATTCGTCTTGTGCTGCTCCGACTGACTCATCTCTTGCGGGGTTTGCCGGTTCAGATTCGGTCAGACAACCGAACAGCAGTTGCATACATCAATCACCAGGGAGGGACTCGCAGTTGGGGTGCCCTCCGGGAAGCGTCTCTGATCCTTCAGTGGGCAGAGATCAATGTTCCCTGCATAGCGGCGGTTTACATTCCGGGGATAGAGAAGGTGGAGGCAGACTCCCTGAGCAGAGCATGCGCTCGCCATGGAGAATGGTCTCTCAACCCCGAGGTCTTTCAGTTCCTTTGTCACAAGTGGGGGACACCGCGGTTGGACCTGTTTGCGTCTCGCCACAACCACAAGCTTATAGCCTTTGTGTCTCTATCCCAGGATCCTCTGGCAGTGGCAGTGGATGCCATGTCTCTTGCCTGGAAAGGATCTGGGGTTCCTGTATCCTTTTCCCTCATTCTCCATGATAAGCAAGGTGGTACGCAAGTTGGTCCTGGAAGGGGCACCAGCAATTCTGGTGGCTCCAAAGTGGCCAAGACGCCTGTGGTTCGCGGAGGTCACAAGGCTGGCAGAGGATCTGTTGCCTCGGCCTCTTCTTCCAGATCTCTTAAACTCGGGGTCAACTTTGTTACCCCAATTTACCAACGCTGGCTTTGACGGCGTGGCTGCTGAAATCTCCATCTTAAAGGAGGAAGCCTTTCTGATGCTGTCATTCTGACTCTTGTTAGAGCTAGAAAGAAGTTTTTCTCTGTGGTTTATTACAGGACTTGGAGGTCCTATATTGACTGGTGTGAGTCTAGGTCCCTGCCTTGCAGGGTATTTTCTATCCCTAGGATTTTGGAGTTTCTGCAACAGGGTCTGGATTTGGGCTTCCAGATTAGTACTTTGAAAGGGCAGGTTTCTGCTTTGGCTATTTTCTTTCAAGGGTCATTTGCTCTTCACCCTTTGGTTAAGATTTTTTTCCAGGGGGTCACGCATGTGCGGCCTCCTAGAAAGCTCCTACTTCCAGTTTGGTATCTTAGTCTGGTGCTCTCTGCTATGCAGGCGGCTCCTTTTGAACCCTTACAGGAGGTTCCTCTTCATATTCTCACTCAGAAAGTTGCCTTTTTGGTTGCTATTACCTCTGTCCGTCGGGTTTCTGAATTGGCGGCCCTGTCAATACAGGCTCCTTACTATGAGAGGCATCAGGATAAGGTGGTTTTCCATTTTAAACCAGATTTTCTTCCTAAAGTGGTGTCTGCCTTCCACTTAAATCAGGATATAGTTCCTCCTTCATTGTGCCCTAATCCTAGTAATAACAAGGAAAGGGTTTTACATTCTTTGGATGTTGTTCATTGTGTTGTGCCTTCTGGGCCTAGAAAGGGTTTGGCACCCGCCAAATCTTCCATTAGTAAATGGATTCATCAGGCCATTGTTGGGACCTATTCTGCTAAGGGGAAGGTTCCCCCTTTTCGTGTTACTGCTCATTCTACTCGTGCTATTGGTGCGTCCTGGGCTTTTCAGCACCAGGCTTCTGTTGAACAAGTTTGCAAGGCTGCTACTTGGTTTTCGGTTCACACTTTTTCTACGTTTTACAAGGTTGATGTGCGGGCCTCAGCGGTTGCTGCTTTTGGTCGCAAGGTTCTGCAAGCTGCAGTAATTTGCCTTATTTTCCTTGTGGAATCCCCGCCCATTATAGACACTGCTATTAGATGTCCCAAGTGTCATGAATGTTGGAAGCGGGGTGTGTGACATACTAGGAATAATACCATTTTGTGAGTACTCACCTGTAAAATGGGTATTACGAGTATGTCACACACCCTGCTTCCCCTGCCCTTTTTTGTTCTGGGATCCTTTATATGGTGTTTCTTATTATTTTTCACTATATAATTTGCTCTTCCTGGTTCTTCACTGCTTTTTTAAAAGACTGAGGAATAGTGGGAGGTCCCGGGTATTTATGGACCAGGAGGGGCTCCTTTTTCTCATGTCATCTCTGCAAGATCTCCCTCTACAGGCCGGTATCCCAAGTGTCATGAATGTTGGAAGCGGGGTGTGTGACATGCTCGTAATACCCATTTTACAGGTGAGTACTCACAAAATGGTATTTTTCCCTCCTAGGAAAATGATGTACCTCGTCTGGGGAAAATACCAGACGCAAATGATTGTCTTTGACAAAAATTGTAGCAAACATTTTTTACTGCATGTTTTTGTGTGTCAAAAAGGTCACTCGGATGTAAATTTCAGTTCACACCCAAAGGTAAACTCGATTTACCAAATCTTCAGCATGACCTCCAATGCATATTGGAGAAGGCAACTGGATTACTTGTGAAGTGTGTTGAAGTAAAGAAAAAAAGTTATTGCAATTGCCAAGATTTATTCTTGCAGACATGCGGGAGTTAACTTTTTTTTTTTTACGGTTTCAGTTATAATAAAAATAAATCATGGTCCATTCCTCCACATTACCAGACTGGTGCACCAGTGTTGACTGCCTAGGGTGTCGGTGGTAAAATGTAATAATAATTACATTTAGTAATAATTAAAGCAGTGATAAAAAATATTAAAAAATGAATTCCACATGTGTTTTCACTGATAAAAAAAAACACGCTGGCAATCACTGACATGGCTTTTTTCACTATATTCAGTCCAGGTCTTCCCAGAATTAATGACATGTGGGTATTCCACCGCTAGGTGGCGCTCGACTGCAAGATCAAAAGCTGTCGCTTCTCCCGGCCCCCTATAAAAGCAGGTGTGTCTCTATCATTTCCCAGTGTTCATCTTGCAGTGCTGCTGCTAGGATCGTTGGAACTCTCTCCTGGATATTGCAGCTGTGCAGGGCCTCCTAGCCTGTCGGCCGCTGCGACCTTATTCCCACTGTTCCCGTGGACCCACTATGCCTCCCAGCCATGGCCGATTGGGACGGTGAATGTAGGGAAGAACGCCGGGGTCAGACATTGACAGAGCTAGGCTCTGGGCCGCAGACCCTGACCAAAGGGTAGCCGGCCATAGGCTGATGGTGAGCCTATGGGGGGGAAACCACTCATGCCCACGACGATTTTTTCATAACCCTCCCTGCCCCACAAGCTTTATTATTTGTGTTTGTGCTTGGTGAACTTCACTTATTCATTGATGTCTTGGACTGTATTCCAAGTATGTTACACACCCTGCTTCCAATATTCATGACATCTGGGTTATAGCCAGTAGAGGGCTAACTTCTGCAGAGATGACAGGAAAAAAAGGGAGGCCCCTCCCGGTCCATAAATACCTGGGACCTCCCACACATTACCCAGTATCTTCTCTGCAGGACGGCGAGCAAGTCAGAGATGTCTGCTTATCTTCCTTGCATGTAAGCCGGGCTTACACCCGGACATTTTTTGCTCTATTTCTGCCCGGACCCTTATACTTTAAGCCCAATACTAGCCTCCCAGCCTTGGCTGCAGGTCCGGGTGAGGGTAGACAACACCTTATTAGGTGTTCAGGGAGCTATGCTCCCCCGTGAGACCCCATATCAAGGGGTAGGCGGAATCTGGGTTGGTGATCCCGGTTGGGATGCCCTGTCCTCACGTGTGTGTGTGTATATATATATATATATATATATATATATATAAAATGTATCCCCTACACCCATGGTGTTCCGGGTTGGTGATCCCGGTTGGGATGCCCTGTCCTCACGTGTATATGTATATATATATATATAATGTATCCCCTACACCCATGGTGTTCCGGGCCCCTCGGTTAACCCTCTAGTCGGGAGGGGGGGGGGATGTACTTTCTCCTTCATTCTTTTCGCTCATCTGTGGGTGAATGTGTGTGTGTGATGTGCGCTTGGGTGCTTCACGTTACAGGGCTGGCCGCCATTTTTCACTCTTTTTGCTATTTGCTGAAGGGAGCTTCTCCACCTCAGGCGGCGTAGGTGAGGGGGCGGGGCCCGGCGCTCACGCGTTGCCGCGCCCTGCCCCCTCCTGCTGGGAACCGCGTTGCTGGTCGTGAGGGAAGGGGGCGGGGCCAGGTGCGGCGCGCGATCCGCGCTGGCCCGCCCCTTCTCTCTCTCCTTCTCTGAACTGCTGAGCTGGCTGACATGGCGCCATTGTTGCAGACACGTGAGTGCCCTCCGAGGGCCCCCCTTTTATTGTTTACTGACTTAGCCATGTGCCCCATTCAGACAGGGGACAGCGCTGGTCCCTTTTCTCACATTGTATTATGATTTATGATATTATGATATTTTATATGTGTGTGTACATGTGATTATGGCCCACTCCTTTGTGTCTTTCAGGAGGACTCCCTGCTTCTTGATTAAAAGGGGGTTCTCCCGGTCCTAGGGTCCCTAGCAGTAAATTGGGCACCTATAAATCCTCCCACTTGGGACTTAAAGGGGCATCCCGGGTAGCTTATCAGCCTAATTCCCTCTGGTCATTGCGACTACCTTAAAATCACCATATGGAGGCTACACACGATACCGGGCTCGGGTAGGCAGGCCTTCGGGACAATCCCGGCTATGTGTGGGATGTGGGGTTCCCCTTACGGGGGAGAATGTACTGATTTGCATACCATGTGCGCAACAGGCCATAACGCGGCAGTCGGGGTCCCAGGCGTCTGGGTCAGTGCCGCCCGTCTCATCTCCTACCCCACCCCACATTATCCGTACCCCAAGTGACACTGTCATTAGCGGGGAGTCGCACTCTGATGTATGTGCTAGGCTGCCCAACATTGAGAAAATTATTTCTAGCTCAGTGGGCAGAAAAGCCCCTGCTAAGAAAAGGAATCTGTCACCGGCTGCGCCGGTACTTGAATTTGATGATTGACTCTCTTGACTGGTCTGATTATTCCCCGCTTGAGGAGGGGGAATTGTTTGAGGAATCTGAGACTGAGGATCTGCAGTTCTTTGATTCTGATGCCGGACAGGCGCTGGGGGATGCTGGGGATACCCCCAAAGTCCTGGCCCATCTCTTAGAGGTCCTGGATATTTCCCCACCAGCGGAGGCCCCTCCGAAGAAGGGCGAATTCTTTGGGTCCTCTAAGCCCCGCTTGGAGTTTCCAAATCAGGATCATTTCGATAGCATGATTCTTAGAGAATGGGAGAAGCCGAGCCGGCTTTCAGGTGTTCCTCAGGGATGGGATAGGAAGTATCCCTTTCCGGTTGACGCGGTGAATCGCTGGTCTTCCCCTCCCGAGGTCGATGCGCCCGTCCTAGGATTGTCCAACACCTCCGTTGTACATACTCCTGACGCCACTACCCTTAAGGATGGCGAGGACAAGCGCATTGATCAGATTGCATGCCATGCCTTTGCCAGTGTGGGTTCAGCCTTGCGGCCTGTTTGTGCATCAGCGCTCGTGGCTGTGGCTACCAGGTCTGTGGTTAGGGACATGTTAAATGGTTCCCAGCTCAACCCGGCCAGGGTTGAATTCGCAGCCCTTAAGAGGTGTGAATTGTTCATGAATTTTGTCTTGGCTGCTATGGACGACACTATTATCATGTGTAGTAGAGCCTCGGCTCTGCTGGTGGCCATGCGCCGATTGGTCTGGCTACGCCAGTGAGCGGCTGACATTGCGGCCAAGAAATCACTTACTGCACTGCCCTTCCTGGGTACGCGGCTGTTTGGAGACAAATTGGATTCTGTGGAGAAAGGTGGAAAGCTACCTCAGCGTAAGAAGCAGCGTCGCTCCTTTCGGGGAGCAAGCTCCTTCAATCCTTCCTTTCGCGGTGCCAGAGCAGGCAGAGGACGTGCCCGTCCAGCCTCTACCTGAGGTTCCAAGCCCAAGTCCGCTGCCAAGCCAGCTCAACAATGAGGAGGCGCCCTCACCCTTACGGGTGGGGGGGATGACTGCGGCTCTTCTTCCAGGTCTGGGCCCAGGAGGTCACAGACAAGTGGATTTTGGAAGTGGTATTGTCCGGGTACAAACTGGAATTTGAGTACTGGCCTCCTCCCAGATTCCTAAGGGCCCGAGTGTCAAGAATCTTCAGGGTATGGAAGTCGTACGCCCGGTGCCTTTCTCAGAGAGAGGCCGGGGCTATTACTCAAACCTTTTCAACGTCCCCAAGAAGGATGGATCCATAAGACTCATCCTGGATTTGAAGCTTCTCAACAGGTTTATCAGAACCAAGAAGTTCTGCATGGAGACTCTGCGCTCAGCCATCAATTCCTTTTGTCAGGGGGATTTCATGACATCCATAGACATCAAGGATGCCTACCTACATGTACCAATCTTCCCAGCACACCAGAGGTTTCTCAGGTTTGCGGTGGGACATCAGCATTTTGTTTGTGGCCCTCCCGTTCGGGCTGACCTTGGAACCGAGGGTGTTCACCAAGGTTCTGGCAGGCATAATGGCCCTGCTCAGCGCACAGGGCATTCGCATTGTGCCGTATCTGGACGACCTACTCATTACAGCTTCTTCCCTATGTCAGGCGGAGCTGGACACCAGGATGGTGGTGACGACGCTGGAAAGTTTCGGATGGGTGATCAACCACCCCAAGTCTTCTCTCTCCCCATCAAGGGAGATCTCATTCCTGGGCATGAATCTGGATACCAGTCAGGCCAGAGTGTCCCTACCTCACCCAAAGGTGCAGAGGGTTCAAGATCTGATACGTATTCTCCTTGCCAATCCTCGCCCCTCTATCCGGCTAGGGATGAAACTGGTAGGATTGATGGTGGCTTCCTTCGAGGCAGTCCCCGTTGCTCAGTTCCACATGAGGTCGCTCCAACTCCATCTATTGCTGAACTGGGACAGATGTCCCCGGTCCTTGGATCAGTCCTTTCTGCTGTCTCCCAGGGTTTGGCAGTCCCTTCAGTGGTGGCTGGAACCACGCAATCTGATGAGGGGCAGATCATTTCTGGCCCCTTGTTGGGAGACGGTTACCACGGATGCCAGCCTGTCGGGCTGGGGAGGTTTCTGGACGGATCTTCAGTTCCAGGGGCTGTGGGGTCCTCAGGAGGCTCACACCCCCATCAATGTCTTGGAGCTCAGAGCTATTCGGTTGGTTCTGTCATGCTTGACACATCACCTACGGGGCTTACCGGTTCAGGTTCGATCGGACTCCCTGAGCAGGGGATCCTCTCGCCGAGGGGAATGGTCTCTCAACCACAAGGTATTCCGGTCCCTCTGTCACAGGTGGGGGTTTCCGGAGGTGGATCTCTTTGCCTCACGTCACAATCACAAGCTCCCAAATTTTGTGTGTCTGTCTCAGGATCCTCTGGCCCTGGCAGTGGACGCCATGTCTCTTGCCTGGAGGGATCTGGGGTTCCTGTATCTGTCCCCCCCCTTCTCCATGGTAGGCATGGTGGTGCGCAAGCTGGCTCTAGAGGGTGCGCCAGCAATTCTGGTGGCCCCAAGGTGGGCAAGACAGGTTTGGTTCGCAGACGTCGTAAGGCTGGCGGTAGATCAGTACAGGCTGCCACTGTTTCCGGATCTGATCTCTCAAGGTCTACTACGTTACCCCAAATTACAAACGCTGGCTTTGACTGCGTGGCTGCTGAAACCTCCATCTTAAGGGAGGAAGGTTTGTCTGAGGCTGTGAGTCAGACTCTTGTTAGAGCTAGGAAGAGATCTTCCTCTAACATATACTACAGGACTTGGAGGTCCTACATTGACTGGTGTGAGGCTAGGGCTTTGCCTTGCAGGGTGTTTTCGATTCCTAGGATCTTGGAGTTTTTTCAACACGGTCTGGACCTGGGATTCCAGCTTAGTACCTTGAAAGGGCAGGTCTGTGCCCTGGCGATTTTTTTTTTCAAAGGTCTTTTGCTCTGCATCATCTGGTTAAGACCTTTTTCCAGGGGGTCACTCATGTGCGGCCTCCTAGAAAGCCTTTGGCGCCCTTTGGGATTTGAATTTGGTTCTGTCGGCCCTTCAGGGGCCTCCTTTTGAGCCGGCGAAGGATGTTGCTCTTTCTGTGCTCACTCAAAAGATTGCCTTTTTGGTGGCTATTACCTCTGTTCGGCATGTCTCTTGGCGGCTCTGTCCATTCAGGCCCCTTACTTTGAGAGACACCAGGACAAGGTGGTTTTTCGCTTTAAGCCAGATTTTCTTCCTAAGGTGGTTTCTGCCTTCCACCTCAATCAGGATGTAGTTCTCCCTTCCTTGTGTCCTAAGCCTAGCAATGACAAGGAGAGAGTTTTGCATTCTTTGGATGTGGTTCGTTGTGTGAAGTACTATTTGGTGGCTACTTCTCCCTTTCGTAAGATGGACGCCTTGTTAGTGGTGCCCTCCAGGCCCAGGAAGGGTTTGGCGCCCGCCAAGTCTACCATTAGCAAATGGATACGTCAGGCCATTGTTGGGGCCTATTCTGCCAAGGGGAAGGTTCCCCCTTTTGATATCACTGCTCATTCTACTCGTGCTGTTGGAGCTTCTTGGGCTTTTCAGCACCAGGCCTCTGTTGAACAAGTTTGTAAGGCTGCTACTTGGTCTTCCGTTCATACTCTTTCCAAGTTTTATAAGGTTGATGTGCGGGCCTCAGCGGATGCTGTTTTTGGCCGCAAGGTTCTGCAAGCTGCAGTGGTTTAAGTTTGTGCATTGTTGCCTTGTTTGGATCCCCACCCTGGTTGGACACTGCTATTGGATGTCCCAGATGTCATGAATATTGGAAGCGGGGTGTGTGACATACTTCGAATAATACAATTTTGTGATTACTCACCTGTAAAATGGGTGTTATAAGTATGTCCTACACCCCGCTTCATCCCGCCCTTTTTTGTATTCTGGATGCTTTATATGGTGAACCTTTTATTGTTAAGATTTTTGGATTTGGCTCTTCCTGGTCCCCTTACTGCTTTCCTATACTGGGTAATGTGTGGGAGGCCCCAGGTATTTATGGACCGGGAGGGGCCTCTCTTTTTTTCCTGTCATCTCTGCAGAAGTTTGCCCTCTACTGGCTATAACCCAGATGTCATGAATATTGGAAGCGGGGCGTGTGACATACTTATAATACCTATTTTACAGGTTAGTAATCACAAAATGGTATTTTTGGCCATTTACCTCCCTCGCTCACTCGAGGCTCCTGCTCTTCTCCCCTCTCCATCTTGTTCTGCGCTGTGAGGGGGGCGGGCGTCGGCTTTTGTGTTTGGCTGGGAGGCCGCGACCTCCCCTCCGTGGGCCACCCTGCGCTCCTCTTCCCCGGGCCCCCCTCCATCTTGGGGGCGGGCGCCATTGATGGTGCTTTTCACTCGAGGAACGCGTGCAGCTGCCTGCTCCACGCCATCTTGCCTGCTCTTCCTGCACACTGGTCAGCCTCCCGAGCTGATGCTATCGCGGTGTCGTGAGTCCCTCTTGCTAAAAACGTTGTTACATTGTGCATGTGCTGTGGGATGCTTATGGGTTTTTTTCTGCTTATGTCTTCTAGGTGGGCCCCCTTGATAGATTAAGGGTTGTGGTTCCTCCCGGTCACCGACCCCCCCCCCCTCCCTCTGCACCCTCTGCCTATTAAGAGGGATCACTAAGAGGGACTTAATTTTGAGGGATTATTAGGTTTGGGCTGACGGCGCCGTGTAACCTGTATACCAGCACTCTAATCACCATAATGGAGGCTTCTGGGGATAATGAGCTAGGGGCCCCATCTGGGCGGGTGAGGCTCTGCCCCTTGTGCGGTGTCAGTCCTATGGGAGCGCCTATATGGAGCACGATCGGGCGGGCGTATCTGCCCCTAGCCCGTTATTGCCTACAACCTCTCCAGAACCCCCGCTACTGCATTCAGCCCCCAGCGAGGGGGAAGCCGGCAAGGGGCCCCGTGTTAATTTGGCATGCCGGGTGGCCAGCCCTAAGAGACAGATCTCTGGCACGGCTCCTAGGACGACCACGAGTAAGACGCGCCATATCGAGCCCGTCTGGTTACGGCAATGGTCGGCTGATGCCGCGGCCAAGAAGTGACTCACTAGTATCCCCTTCGTGGGGCACAGGTTTTTTGACGAGCGTCTGGACCGCCTGGTCAAGGATGGTAAACTCCCTCAGCGGCGGAAGCCTGCGCGGCCCTTTCTGGGGTTTTTCCGCCTATTGCTACTTTAGGGGAGGTAGAGGCTCTTCATTTTCAGGTGGCCGCAGAGAGTTTTGGGGACGTGGTAGGTCCCGCGGTTGACCCAATCCCTCCTGGGGATCCAAGTCCAAGCCCCCTACCAAGGCTCCTCAGGCATTAGGAAGCGCCCTCACCCTTCTGGGTGGGGGGATGGCTTCTGCTATTTGCTCATGTCTGGAGACAGCGCGTCTCAGATCGTTGGATTCAGGAGGTGGTGTCCTCCGGTTACAAAATAGAGTTTGCAGTCAGGCCGCCCTCAAGATTTCTTCAGTCTCTAATATCCCAGAACCCAGTGCAGGCACAGGGCCTGAGAATGGTCGTGCAGCACCTCCTGCGGTTAGGGGTGATTTGCCCTGTGCCTCGTCAGAAACAGAGCCAAGGGTTCTACTCCCAAGAAGGACGGTACATTACGCCCTATCCTGGACCTGAAGGGTCTCAACAGGTTTGTAAGCGTCCGACATTTCCGCATGGAAACCTTACGGTCGGCGGTGAGCTTGCCTATTTGCACATCCCGATATTCCAGGGACATCAGAAGTTCCTGAGATTTGCTTTAGAGGACCAGCATTACCAGTTTGTGGCTCTGCCGTTCAGGATATCCTCAGCCCCCCGGGTTTTCACCAAGGTGCTGGCAGGCATCATGGCTCTTCTGAGGATTCAGGGCATTCGTGTGCTGCCTTATCTGGATGATTTACTGATTGCGGCTAAGTCCCTTCAGCAGACCGAGAGCGACACATGGATGGTGTTATCCACTCTAGAGGCCTTCGAATGGGTAATCAACTACCCAAAGTCTTCGTTCATTCCCTCAATGGTGAGGTCCTTCCTGGGCGTGACGTTGGACACCTCTCAGGTCAAGGTTTCCCTGCCACAGCAGAAGGTGTTGGGCCTTCAGACGCAGGTGCAGACCTTGCTGTCTTGTCAGCAGCTGTCGATACGTCTGGGGATGAAGCTGGTGGGCCTGATGGTGTCATGCTTCAAGGCAGTGCCCTTCGCCCAATTCCTTATGAGACCTCTTCAATTGAACCTGTTGGCCGGCTGGGACCGGTGGCAGGAGTCGCTGGAACGGGAGTTCTCACTGTCCCCCCTGACCAGACAGTCCCTCGTGTGGTGGCTGGAACCCAGAAAGCTGTTGGTGGGCAAGTCCTTTCTGACTCCCCGGTGGGAGATACCACGGATGCCAGTCTAAATGATCCAGGATCAGTGGGGCCCGCAGGAGAACCACTTGCCCGTAAATCTACTGGAGATGAGAGCGATCCGGTTGATGCTTCTTCATTTGACTCCACATTTAAGGGGTTGTGCGATCCAGGTACGCTCAGGCAATCAGACGGCTGTCCCCTACATCAATCACCAGGGTGGGACTCGGAGCAAGCGAGCCCTCAAGGAGGTGACCCAGATTCTGACTTTGGGCAGAGGAGAATGTTCTCTGCATCTCGGCGGTTTACATCCCCGGGGTAGAAAACCAGGAGGCAGACTCCCTGAGTAGGGGGGCCTCTTGTCTTGGGGAATGGTCTCTCAGCAACAAGATCTTTCATGCTCTGTGTCTCCGCTGGGGTCAGCCGGACGTGTTTGCATCCAGACACAATCACAAGCCCCCAAGGTTCGTCTCCCTGTCAAGAGATCCTCTGACCTTTGCCACAGACGCTCTAGCAATTCCTTGGACGGAGTTCAGGCTCCTTTACGCATTTCCTCCGTTTCCACTCCTGGGCCGAGTGCTGCGCAAGATAGCCCAGGAGGGGGTACCAACCATCCTGGTGGCTCCTCGGTGGCCGAGAAGGAGTTGGTTTGCAGACCTAGTTCAGATATCAGTGTATCGTTACATCATGCCCGACGACCCAGGGCTTCTCACACAGGGGTTGCTTCGGCACCCGACTTTACAGACGCTGGCTTTGACGGCCTGGCTATTGAGACCTCAATCCTGATGGAAAAGGGCCTGTCTGCCACGGTTGTGCGTACCATGATTCAGGCACGAAATAAGTCTTCTTCCATGATTTATTACAGAGTTTGGCATGTCTATATTGCTTGGTGTGAATCCAAGAGTTTCCCTTGTCGCACTTTCTCTATCTCTAGGATCTTGGAGTTTTTACAACACGAGACTTGGGTCTCCAGCTCAGCACCCTCAAGGGCCAGGTCTCTGCCTTGGCTATTTTCTTCCAGAGATTGATCAAGACCTTTTTCCAGGGTGTTACCCACGTACGTCCACCACGTAAATCTGTATTACCGTGTGGGACCTGAATTTGGTGCTTTCTGCTCTCCAGGGGCCTCCCTTTGAGCCCCTGTGTGATGCTGCTTTGCCTATTTTGACCCCCAAGGTGGTCTTTTTGGTAGCGATAGCCTCGGTGCGTTGTGTGTCTGAGCTGGCCGCGCTTTGTATGAAGCCTCCTTATTTTGAGCTGCATAAGGATAAGGTGGTTTTTCGTTTTAAACCTGATTTTTTTGCCTAAGATTGTGTCTCCCTTTCATCTTAATGAGGAGGTAGTATTTCCTTCCTTGTTTCCAGCACTGACTGAGGCTAAGGAACGGACCCTCCATGCCTTGGATGTGGTCAGAGCTGTTAAGTATTACCTGGTTACGACTGAATCCTTCAGGAATTCGGATTTGCTCTTTGTCCTAACAGAGGGCTCTCGGAAAGGTTTACCACTGGCCAAGTCCACCCTCAGTAAGTGGATCAGGCAGGCGGTGGTGCAAGCATATTCTGCCAAGGGGAAGGAACCCCCTTTTCATATCACAGCTCATTCTACCAGAGCTATTGGTGCCTCTTGGGCTTTTCAGCACCAGGCATCAGTTGAACAAGTTTGTAAGGCCGCCACTTGGTCTTCAGTTCATACCAAGTTTTACAAGGTTGATGTTAGGGCCTCAGCTGATGCGGCCGAAAGGTGCTTCAAGCGGTAGTGAAATGAACTACATGCTGTTCCGCACTGGGGATCTCGCCCTAAGGGAGACTGCTTTTGGATGTCCCACATGTCATTAATTCTGGGACGACCTGGACTGGATATAGTGAAAAATACAATTCTGTGAAACTCACCTGAAGAATTGTTTTTGAATATATCCAGTCCAGGTCGTCCCACCCTGCCCATGTTCTCTTTATCTCTGGTTTGCCTGTTATGGTGCTTACCATTTTTATATTGGACTGTTGTCCTTAAGTTTTGTGTTGGAGAAAGTACATGCTGAAGCTATGTGAAGTAACATGGTTTCTTGGCCTCCCGGCTTGTCTCTTTTTCTTACTGCTATTTAACCACTGGGAAATGATAGAGAGATAACTGCTTTTATAGGGGGCCGGGGGGAGCGACAGCTTTTGATTTTGCAGTCGAGCGCCACCTAGCGGTGGAATACCCTCATGTCATTAATTCTGGGACGACCTGGATTGGATATATTCAAAAACAATTCTACAGGTGAGTTTCACTGAATTGTATTTTTAGTTAAACACAAGGGTATGAGTATTTTTTAAATATGCGCAGGGCAACTGTAAAACATCCATTCAAAAGAGTTGTAAAGACTAGAATCAAAACAGCAGTGAATTACACTATTTTTTTACAATTGTAATTTTCAATTGTATTCTTTTTAGACTAAACTTTTCACTTATAAGAGAAGGCAAGTGAAAAACATTTTTTTGTAGAAATAAAGCATGATTCTTTGGGGAATCTGAAAAAAAAATGAAAAAAGCTAAAAATGTATTTTTTTTTCTCAAAAATCAGCTGAGCTGGCTTCTCAATGTCTTACAATTTTTATGTGCGTATTAGAACAATAAAATATGAATGTCTGGTGGTGGGGCTTCATATGAATAAAAGGAAAGATAGAACTTTTTTCTGACTTTCTTAAACCCCTCCTTATTGATTTTAGTCCTGGAAAGAAAAATCTCAATGAGGAAGCCAAGAGAAGAGCTGATAAAGCGAGGGGTCCTAGTTGAACTACCAGAGGAAGGCAAGGACCAAATCATTTTAATTTAATGCTTTCAACTACACTGTTTTTTTCTGTTGTGTTTTTTGTTTTTTTTGGTGCAATTTAAATCAGTGTTTGTTTAAATCAGTGCATTAGGTGTGTTACAGTGTTGTGTTGGCCCACAGATACACAAGTGCCATCAGAATCTCCTCCCCTGAGAAATGGCCACATGAACCAAGGGACAGTGGAACAACAAGAAGATAACAAAAGTATAAAGCGTACCAGTTATAACCAAGGCACAGCTGAGCCACAAGAGGATGACAAAAATATAAAGCATAACAGTCGGAACCTAGGAACTGTTGAGCCCCAAGAGGATGACAAAAGATTGAAGCGTACCAGTCGACAGGGTAATTCCTTTAAGTGCTACATATATAGGTTAAAAAAAATTGTAGGTGCATTGTAAACATATTTACTTTTTTCCCCCCATGGTAGATTCAGGGGGATCACGTCCAAATTCACAAGTGGAATCGGCTCCCGAAAGCTTCCGAGAACCTCAAAGACCTCTGCTTCCTCCAAAAAAACTGCTGTCAGTCTCCACCTCGATCACATCTGGTCAGGATCATAATGAGGGGAAAAGAGAACAGATTCCTGCCACCCCACAATCGCTGAACTCTGCTCCCAGCCCTGCCCCGAGAACCTTGCATCCACCTCCAGCCCCTAAACAACCCCCTGTTCCTCCACCTAAGCCTCTAAACAGAAACAGCAACCCATTGATGGGTAAGAAATGTCTTCCTCCTTTTTTCCCTAATTATCCACCTAAATTCTGCATGCCAAAACATGAAATATATGACATGACATGTAAATCTTATCTACATGCACAAGAAGACCATATCTTTTTTGCCATTGACCTACAGTAAAGGGCACAGGGCTCTGCTTTTTTCTTTACTGATGGGTAATGTCAACATCTTCCAGGTTAATGGACACTTAAAGTGATATTTCAGGCAAAGGAGATTGTTAGACCATTGGGCTATTCTTGGCAGCACGTCCTGCTCCAGATAATGATTCATAACAGATGGGATTACCTCCGCCAGAGGGCGCTTGACTGCAGAGATGGCAAAAAAGAGGCCCCTCCCGGTCCATATATACCCGGGACCTCCCACAAATTCCCCAGTTCCTTCTCTGCAGTCGGCTGCGAGGGTCAGAAGATGGCTTCTCTTCTCGCAGGTGAGTCAGGCTTAGCAGCCCTTGGCCCAGCTTTGGTTGCGCTGGTCGGGTGATGGTAGGCTGCACCTACCACTGGTGCTCTGTTATGGAGCTTGGCTCCGGCCGCAATCCCCACCAAAGGGTAGGCGGTACAGGTTATGGTGAACCTGAGTTGGGATGCCCCGTCCGCTCTTTGCCCTCCCATGCCCTGGTCTTGGTGGGGCCCCTTAAGGGTCACCCACTCTCTCCCCTCTCTCTCCTTGTTCCGTTGCGGGGGGGGGGGGTGTGCATGTGACTTTCTCTACTTTTCGGTGGTTTTTCACTTCTTTCTTTCAGGGCTCCACGCGCGCCCTGTGGCGTCAGCGGCGGCATCATTATCAATTTTCCCTGCCTTCCTATTGGCTGCTGCTGCAGACCAATTGCGCGCTCTGCGGAGGGGGCGTGGCCTATTGGGGACGCATTCCGCGTCGTCCCCATAGGCGACCCGCCCCTCGAGGTCCCTCCAGCGCCATCTTGCCTGCCTCCTGGAGTGTCTGCTGGCCCCCTAACGTGGTCTGTGAGTGCCCTTGCGTGCTTTATTTTTGGTTATTCCTTCTTCACTGTTGTGTGCTTATGGGTGCTCCCTTATTATGTCTTTCAGACGGGAAAACACTGTATTAAAGGGGTTTCTCCCGGTCCTGGCCCCTCTATTAGTTTTCTATAACTTTATTAGAGACCTAAATTGTTGAATCCTCCCACTTCCCTGCGGACATTTGGGGCATCCCGGGTTGCTTGTATGGCGTAAATTCCTATTGGCCAGTTGTGCCACCTTAATCACCGTATGGAGGCTTCACAGGATATTGTGCTCGGGGTCCCCTTCGGGACAAGCCCGGCTGTGTGTATTGTGTTGGGCATCCCCTGTGAGTGATGATGTGCGGGTCTGTGTACCCTACGCCCAGCAGGCGCTTGCGCTGCATTCTGGGCTATCTGTGACTGGGCCTGCGCCCACTATGCCCTCACTCACTCCCCCCGCCTGATTATGATTCCCAGTGAGCTAAATACTAGTGGGGAGTCTCAGCCTGACGTGTCTTCCAGGTTGGCTAACATTGAGAGGCTGATTGCTAGCTCTGCGGCCCATAAGGCCCCGGCTAAAAGGCGGCATGTGGCGCCGGGTGTGTCTGCCTTTCCTATGGAGACGGAGGACTTTCTTGATTTGTCTGACTATACCCCACTTGAGGAGGGGGAATTGTTCTCGGACTCAGAGTTATCTGATGATCAGCATTTCAGTGGTGCTGACTATGGCACTGACCATTGGGATGCTGATACCAATAGAATGTTAAAGCGGACCTTCACTCTAAATAAGAGCCTATATTATATGTTTCCCACACCCTGTACATACAGATTGTCCACATTAAAAATCATCCTACCAGCATCTACTGCATGTTATGAGCCTTTAAACATCCAAGATGGCGGCTTATGGAAGCCGCCATCTTATCAGGCAGCCTGCAAACAGGAAGTGCCTCCTGACTGTGCTGCTCTGCATTCTGGGACTGCTGACCATTTCCTGACCCCAGTTCTGCTCTGTCTGAGCTATAACCCGCCCCCTGTACCTTATCCCACTCTCCTCTCCTCAGTAAGTGTGATGCTTCTGAGTCAAGATGGCGGCGCCTGTATCCTAAATTCCTGAACAGAGTTGCAGCCCAGTGGGGGAAAGAATAATAAGTTAGTGACTAAAAACGTAAAATATATTAATTTTAGATGCTGGGGAACCGTTTTTTAAGAGTTTGTGCTTTTCAATAAATCATGGTGAAGGTCCGGTTTAACTTAAAGATTTTTGATGTGCTTTCTATCTCCCTTCCTGCTGCGGCTCCCAAGTTGCAGGGTTTCAGTACCGCTAAACCATGTCTGGAATTTGCAGAACAGGCCCATTTCAATAATCTTGTCCGCAAAGAATGGGAGCGTCCCGGCCGGCTCCCGGGAATCCCCAAGGGCTGGGATAAATGGTACCCTTTTCCCGCTGATGTGGTTAAATGTTGAAGTGGATGCACCAGTATTGGGGTTGTCCAACACTTCTGTGGTCCATTCCCCTGATTCCATTACTCTTAAGGATAGTGAGGACCGGCGCATTGATCAGCTGGCTTCCCATGCCTTTGCCTGTGTGGGGTCTGCCTTGCGCCCTGTCTGTGCGTCTGTGCTTCTGCTATTACTGCTGTTGCTATCAGGTCTCTCCTCAAGGGTCTGTTGGAAGGCGCTCCTGATGATACTGCTAGTGCCGAGCTCAGGGCCTTGTCACAGTGTAAAATGTTCATTGCATATGTCCTCTCTGCTTTAGATGACACCATTAGGATGTGTAGTAGAACCTCTGCATTGGTGGTTGCTGTACACCGCTCTGTTTGGCTGCGCCAGTGGGCAGCTGATAACGCTGCTAAGAAGGCCCTCACAGAACTCCCCTTTAAGGGGCTGCGCTTATTTGGTGATTGCTTGGACCTGTTTGCCAAGGGGGGTAAGTTGCCTCAACGTAAGAAGCAGTTGCGGCCCGTTCGGGGGCCTTTGTCCTCTCCTACCGGGGGGCCAGGCCCGGGAGAGGGGTCTCCTTTGCTGGCCCTAGGGGAGACTTCTGGGGCAGGGGCAGAGGTCGTGCCCGCTCCGGATCTTCCTGGGGGTCCAAGCCCAAATCTGTTGCCAAGCCTCCTCAGCCATGAAGGAGCGCCCTCACCCATCCGGGTGGGGGGACGACTGCGGCTCTTCGCTCGTTTCTGGAGACAACAGGTCTCAGACAGGTGGATTCAGGAGGTTGTGTCCTCCGGCTAGAGTTCGCCGCATGACCGCCTCCAAGATTTCTTTTCTCGGATTCCTCTGGACCCCTTGGCAGCTCATGGACTTTTCCTGGCGGTGCAAAATCTACTGGGCCTGGGAGTTATCTGTCAGGTCCCTCGTGTGGAAAGAGGTCTGGGTTTTTATTCCAATCAGTTCACAGTTCCCAAAAGGGATGGGTCAGACAGACCCATTCTGGACTTAAAGCTGCTCAACAAGTTCATCAGGACCAGGCACTTTCGCATGGAGACCCTGCGCTCCGTGATCAGTTTGTTGCACCCGGGAGACTTCATGACCACCATAGACATCAAGGATGCTTACCTTCATGTTCCAGTCTTCCCAGGGCATCAGAGATTCCTCAGGTTCGCCCTGGCGGACCAGCACTTGGACTTAAAGCTGCTCAACAAGTTCATCAGGACCAGGCACTTTCGCATGGAGACCCTGCGCTCCGCGATCAGTTCGTTGCGCCCGGGAGACTTCATGACCGCCATAGACATCAAGGATGCTTACCTTCATGTTCCAGTCTTCCCAGGGCATCAGAGATTCCTCAGGTTCGCCCTGGCGGACCAGCACTACCAATTTGTCTTCGGCTCCCAGGGTCTTCACCAAGGTGCTGGCGGGTGTCATGGCTCTCCTCAGGGCATTCACATCCTTCCCTATCTGGACGACCTTCTCATCATTTCTCAGTCCTTCCAGCAGGCGGTATTGGATACCCAGCAGGTGGTGACGGTTCTTGAGTCCTTCGGCTGGGTGATCAATCACCCCAAATCTTGCCTATACCCATCTCGGGTGACTTCTTTCCTAGGCATGAATCTGGATACTGTTCAGGCCAGGATCTTTCTTCCCCAACAGAAGGTGGACTCTCTGCAAGCTCTGGTTCACTCCCTGCTGTCATGCCCTCATCCCTCCATCCGTCAGGGGATGCAGCTAGTGGGGCAGATGGTGTACTGCATCGAGGCAGTTCCATATGCACAGTTTCACATGAGACCTCTTGAACTCCACCTCCTCTCGGTCTGGGACAAGAGTCCCCTGTCTCTGGATCAGGCTTTCGTTCTGTCCCCTCTGGTCCGGCGGTCTTTCTTGTGGTGGCTGGACTCGAGGAACCTGTTGGGGGGCAGATCCTTTCTGGCCTCCTGTTGGGAGACGGTCACCACGGATGCCAGTCTGTCAGGTTGGGGGGGCTTCTGGAGAACCCTACAATTCCAGAAGCTGTGGGGCCCTCAGGAGGCCCATGCCCCCATCAACGTCCTGGAACTGAGGGTGGTTCGGTTGGTACTGGCCCAGTTGACTCCTCACCTTCAGGGCCGGCCGGTCCTAGTTCGCTCAGACAACCAGACGGCGGTTGCCTACATCAATCATCAGGGAGGAACTCGAAGCAAGAATGCTCTCAAGGAGGTGTCCATGATTCTGTCCTGGGCGGAGGACAATGCTCCTTGCATCTCAGCAGTATACGTTCCGGGGGTGGAAAATTTGGAGGCGGACTCCCTGAGCAGGGGGACCTCTCGCCTGGGGGAATGGTCTCTCAGCAGCGAGGTCTTCCTGTCCTTATGTCACCTTTGGGGGGTACCGGATGTGGATTTGTTTGCGTCCTGCCACAATCACAAGCTTCCAGTCTTTGTCTCTCTGTCCCAGGATCCCCTGGCCCTTGCGGTGGATGCTCTGACTCTATCCTGGCAGGGGTTCGGTCTCCTGTATCTTTTTCCTCCATTTCCCTTGCTGGGCAGGGTTCTGCGCAAGCTGGCCCAGGAGAGGGTGCCAGCAATCCTGGTCGCCCCCCGGTGGCCAAGACTGGTATGGTTCGCAGATATTCAACTGGCAGTAGATCAGTACGCTCTGCCCCTGGTCCTGGACCTTCTCACTCAAGGGCAGCTTGCCATCCCAATTTACAAACGCTGGCTTTGACGGCCTGGCTGCTGAAACCTCCATCTTAAGGGATGAGGGGCTTTCTGAGTTGTTGCCAGTTTGGGACTTGAATTTGGTTTTGTCTGCCCTTCAGGGGCCTCCTTTTGCATGAGGCTGCTCTGTCTCTTCTTACTCTTAAAGTTGCCTTTCTGGTGGCCATCACCTCGGTCAGGCGTGTTTCGGAGTTGGCGGCCCTTTCTATTCAGGCCCCCTACTTTGAGAGACACAGGACAAGGTGGTTTTCAGATTTAAACCTGACTTCTTGCCTAAGGTTGTCTCTGCCTTCCATCTCAATCAGGACATTGTGCTTCCTTCTTTGTGCCCTAAAAGGTGAGTAATCACAGAATTGTATTATTCTAAGTATGCAGCACGTCCTGCTCCACCCCACCCTGTTGCATTATCTTGGATCCTCTTTATGGTGATTGTTATCCTTGTTAACATTGTTTATTATCATTGGCTTCTCCTGGTTCTCCTTACTGCTTTTCTATACTGGGGAATTTGTGGGAGGTCCCGGGTATATATGGACCAGGAGGGGCCACTTTTTTGCCATCTCTGCAGTCAAGCGCCCTGAATCATTATCTGGAGCAGGACGTGCTGCGTACTGTAAGAACAACCCCCCCCCCCCCCCGGGCACACATGCCCACACTCACAGATGCACATGCCCGCGCTCCCAGACACGCGTGCACTCCCCCAAATGGGAATTCCCACGCACCCCAAGATGCACATGTGCACACTCCCATGCACGCTTGTGGGCACTCTTGGATGCACATGCGTGCACTCCCAAACACATGCACACACCAAAACGCACATGCATGCACCACCTGGAACATATGGCACTCCCAGGCACACATGCGAGCACCTCCAAGATCCGTAAGTTGGTTGGACAGGCATGCAAGCACTCCCGGATGTGCATGTGTTGCACTCCCAGATCAGTAGGTGGGCAGGTAGGTAGCTAGGTTAGTGGGCAGGTTGGTGGGCAAGTAGGTTAGTAGCAAGCAGTGCAGGTAGTTTGGTCAGTGGGTAGGTAGTTGGAGAGGCCATAGTGCTTGCTGTGGGTCGGCAGATAGGAGGTGCAAGCAGCATCCAACACCCCCCGCCAGCAGCACCATTTTCGAGCTCTGACCTCTCTGCACCTCCGCTGCTGTTGTTTTTTACACCCTAATGATCAGATGATCAGGGGGACAGGCAGGCCGATTGAGTCAGGAGGGCCGTCTTGGCCGATCGAGTGGGGGGTCGACAGGCTGCCCAGTTGGGTGCGGGGGATTGGGCAGGACAATCGGTTGGGGGGCTGGGCTGGCCGAATGAGTGGTCCTGTGGCCGATCGGGCAAGCCAGTGGAAGATTGGGTGCACATGTTGCGAAGGTATGGCCAAACCGGTGGCCGGGCAGGTGGAAGATTAGAAGGACAGCTGGTTGGACCATCAGGAGGGAGGGTGGGTGATTGGGAAGGCGGGCAGGTGGAAGATCAGAAGGTCTGGTGGAACGGGTGGTGCAGCGGCAGCTGTCCTCCTGGCATAGTTGAGGGAATCGCACATGCGCCCCGCTAGGAAGCTTTTCGCTCACAGTCTGTTAGGGAAGCCGAGGAGGGTAAGGGGGTACTTACCACCACTGCACAGCTCTACTTCCTGCTGTATCACGACCCTTCTCTTCTCGCTGCTGGGCCGTATAGCTGAATGCTGGGGGGAAAGCCTGTGTGAGAGGCATCTCTTTCCCCCTGCATTCAGCTATAAGATCCAGCAACGAGAAAGGAAGGGTCGACCGGCTCCCCGCATTCAGGGTACAGCCAGCATTGAAAAGGGAAGTGTTGCCCAGCTCCTTCCCTCAGCATTAGTCATGGTGCAGTGTAGCGGGGAGCAGAGGAAGGCTTTCCCCTCCCCTTCCCTCACTGGCTTTGGTGACATTTATTGGTGGTAGGTGGCTGGAGCCGCAGATGAGGAAGTCTATTTCCACATTCATGGCGCCGAACTGAGAGGAGGGACAGCGTTGGAACAACGTTTGGCAAGGTAAGCTGCTGTTTATTTTTTTTAGCATTTGCCTTTAGAATGCTTTCAATAAAGGCCTCTGGGTGCATTACTCTTCCCAGGAAGAGACGGGCCAGCTCTTTCAAGTGTCCCAAGGGTTTGATGTGCCTTTTAAGACTTAAAGTGGACCAAAACCCAGACAAAGCGGATTTGGGATGCCCTGCTGTGTGAAATGCATATATTTGCATATTTCTTTGACTGTTCATGTTGACGCTCGGCATAACTGCATGGCTGGCGTGGCTGCACACATCCATAGAGCAATGCAGGGGGTGCTGCACACCTATCATGAATCTAGCTCCCATTCAGCTTCTTTAGCTGCACATTAATATGCGCAGCCATAAAAACTGATTGGAGCAGATCTGTCTCTGCGCCGTGAAAACAATGGTGAATTATGTATCTCTATTGAAGCACCCAAATGGACCCCGTAGGGTAGTCTCCTATCAGTCAAGAATTTGGCAGCACATTTCTTTTCAAGAGTTAGTAACTGAGCCCTAACTGATATATACTAAGGCAGAGGTCCCCAGGCTTTTTTCATGAAGTACCACCTATTTCCTAATTTTCTCAAGTACAACATGCCTGGCACGTATGGGTATCAGGCACGTCAAACAATGTAATAAACGCACAAAACAACCATTTTAAGGTGCATGAAATTCACATAAATAGTTTTCAGCACTGAAGTGGTTTTATACTTTATGGAGCAAATCAGGGTTTTGGTCCTTGCCCCCAGGGCACCCGGATTGGGGATTGCCCGCTGTGTGAAACCCCCTAAGATCGCTCGAACTGATATCTGCAGTGCTGATGCATTCTCTGCTTAGCTCGTCTAAGGAGCCGAGTCTAGCCGGGCACTGCAGCACTGCATCCTCGTTACCCTTTAACATTGAGCGTGCCCAGTGCCAGCCATTTACAAATTCCTGGCACCGGCACACATCCTGCTAAGGGGTTAGCGTGGATGAGGTGCAGCTTGTGCATGTGCCATTGGAGCTGGGCTGAAGGTGAGCATACCGGGCGACCTGAGGGGTTTCACACAACAGGGCATCCCGATTCTCAATGCCTTGGGGGGAGGGACTCGATCTTTCCAGGAATATTATAGATTTCCAGGCCGATCTCTGTGGCTTTTGGTCCCGTTTTAGTAAAGAATTCTGATCTTTTCTGTCGGTGAGCTTTCCCACCATTTTTCTGAAAACCTATTGTTTCGAACATTCTTATTATGTTGTCAAACCTCGCACAAATGTATATGCTTAGCTCTGTTTATGGTAACATTTAGTATAGCACATATGTAGAAGACTTTTGTGACTCAGTTATGCTCTATTGTAACCCTCTAAAATACTGTAATTTTGAAATGGAAGGCTTGCCTTGTAGGGGATTTTCAGTGCTACCAAAATAATAGTCCTGAGGTTATGGTGTCTAGTAATTGTGGTGTTGCAATGTCTATGCATTGGGTCCTTTCTACGAAAATAGTAACACCACATAAGAATATTGTCTAATCAATCTAAATGATCAACCCAGCTCAGGATAAAATACAGTCTGGTCAGTGTTGCATACACAGTTTTTTCAAAATTGACCAAGGGCCAGGGACATTTAGGCCTAATTTACTCCAGAACTTTAAAAAGGCTGGCTGATTGCCACGGTGAGCAAAATGCAGAGATGCCAACCCGATTCCATGCCTTTTTAAATTTTTCTACAGTCCTTAGCACTGATCCATTTTCTCCTGAGCTCAGCCAATTAACTAGGTTGAATAGGATTTCCTATTATGTAAGTGCAGGTGTGTTAAGGTTAATAATCATCGTGAAGTGCCTGTCTGGGGTAAAATCACTAGAATGGGTCAGGTTCCCTTTTAGTAACCCTTTAGCTACTGGAACACAAGACTGTGATCCCCTTATTTTTCATCTCTGCATCAGCCAATCAATGGTATTGCATATGTACTCCAAAACACCACTTTGGTCATATAAACACATAGTTGCAAACAAATAAAAAATAAAATAAATAACAGATAAGCTCAGCACATTGAGGACATAATTTTGGCACATAATAATGGAAACCTAAATAGGCCATTGAAAAAGCAGAAGTCCCTTTTAAAAGTCTATGGACAATTGGTCGGTCACAAGTAGACACGTTATATCCAGACTCAACAGGCAGTTTATGTAGTTGTCGACTGCTAGCAGAGAAGGCCCTAGTGAGGGTGATTTTTACAGGTTTGTATAAGAGCAGAAGCATTTGTTTACTCAAAAATGTTACTCTTTGTGGCTTTCACGTCAGGTGTCTTGTAGTTTGGCATCGTTGTCCGCTTGTGCAACAAAGCGGTGTGCTAAGTGTCACCACAGTTTAGTTGCCTGAGATTTGGTTCACGTTTTTCAAGCACATGAAATAACTTTCTTGATGCTAGTTGTCATCCTTTCTGAAAGAACGGCAACTTTTGGTCTCTTAGATTAGAGTACAGGATGTGCGACTGGTTCCAGAAGTTGTATAGTTTGTTCTGAGATCCAAAACCAAAGAGGGATTGGTTGGCATATATAGTGCCTCTGTTGTCTCACAGCTTTTAGCTCTTCTCAGCAAAGTGGGTTCTGTGAAGTTGCTACAGCTGGCTGTTCATTTCTTTCCACAAGGCATATCCTTGATGGCCCGGACAACAGCCTTGAGTGCCCTTTTTGGGTATGCATGGCCTTTACAGACTTTATATGGTTGTACCAAACATGTAATTCCTTCTTTTAGATTTCACATGCCTTGTGTTTTAAGTTGAAACAAAACCCAATGCAGCTGGCCCTCCTCTGGGACCCCCCCAGTCCACTATGTCCCACTGTGTGGACCCTTCCACCGATACACAGCAAAACTCGCCTTCTTCCTGGCTCCCTCGTCGATGTAAATACTGGATGGCCGCATTCCCCAGCATATTTGGTCTGTGCGAGTGCTCACATTTGGCAACGGTTCTGTTTATAGCAACCGGGAGTGTGAGCTCACTATCTGAATGGCTCGCTCTCCCAACTGGACGAGATCCCATTCATGTGCCAAAAGACCAGGGAAAGTTTTTATTCTTAGTATACAGTATGTCCTGCTCCAGATAAGAATCATTACACTTGGGTATTACTCCGCCAGATGGCACTGGACTGCAGAGACCGCAAAATTTGCTCCTCCCGGCCCCCCAAATACCCGGGACCTCCCACAAATCCCCAGACTTTCTCTGCAGTCTGAACTGCGAAGGACAAGAAGAGGTGAGCGGGGCTATTCGCCTACGGCCCTGTAGGACTATTCCCACCCGTTCCATTATTAATGTGCCTCCGAGCCTTGGCTGCGCTGGTCCGGGTGATGGTAGGCAGCACGCCTGTCAGGTGCTTAGGAGTGCTGCTCCACCGCAGTCCCCCACCAAAGGGTAGGCGGTATAGGCATATGGTGAGCCTCTATGGGATGCCCCTCTTGCACTATTGCCCCTTGCCCCTGTCTATCGGTGGGCCCTATGTTAAGTGGCCGCTGTCCTCCCTCGCTCTCCCTTGTAGCTCTCGGGGGGGGGGGGGGGGGGGCTGGCCCTGCGCCACGTATAGCCTCACCTACTCCCCCAAGCTTGAATTTGACTACCATTGAGTTGCATACCAGTGGGGATTCTCAGCCTGATGTGTCTTCCAGACTGGCTAGTGTTAAGAAGTTGCTTGCTAATACCTTGGCGCGTAAGGCCTCTGCTAAGAAGCGGCACTTGAAGCCTGATGTCACTCTTTTCCCTATGGAGGCGGAAGAGTTATTTGATCTGTCTGGTTATACCCTCTTGGAAGAAAGGGAGTTGTTCTCTGATTCAGAGTCATCTGATGAGAGGCCCAGGGGTCATGATGATTCTGGCTCTGACCCAGATGATACTGATAGGCTGTTGGCTCAGATTTGCCTTTGCCTGTGTGGGGATGGCGCTGCGCCCGGTCTGTGCCTCTGCCATTACAGCGGTGGCTATACGGACTCTGTGTCTAGCGAGGAGTTTAATGCACTCTCTCGTTGTGAGGTTTTTGTGACTTATGTCCTCTCTGCCCTGGATGATAACATTAGGATGTGTGGCAGAGCCTCTGCCCTAGTAGTGGCTATACGCCACTCGGATTGGCTGCGCCAGCGGGCAGCTGACACCTCTGCCAAGAAGGCTCTCACTGGTTTTCCCTTCAAAGGACTACGCCTGTTTGTGGACCGCCTGGACCTGTTTGCTAAGGGAGGCAGGTTACCCCAGCGCAGGAGGCAGTCTCGACCCATTCGGGGCCAAGGCTCCTTTTCTTCCCCCTACCGTGGATTCAGACAGGGGAAGGGGGACTCCCTTGCTGGGGCCCGAGGAGATTTCTGGGATAGGGGCAGAGGACGGGGACGCCCTGGATCAGCCTGGGGCTGCAAGCCTAAGTCTTCTCCCAAGCCCCCTCAGGCATGAAGGGGTGCGCTCACCCATCCGGGTGGGGGGACGGCTTCAGCATTTTGCTCACATCTGGAGGCTTCAGGTCTCAGACCAGTGGATTCAGGAGGTAGTGTCCGGTTACAAGATAGTTTGCTGCCTGGCCACCCCCAAGATTCATCAGATCCCAGATGTCTCAGGACCCTATGTCAGCTCGGGCTTTAATTCTGGCGGTGCAAAGCCTTCTGGAGCTGGGGGTCATTTGTCAGGTCCCCTTACGAGAAAGGGGTTCTATTCCAACCTTTTCACCGTGCCCAAAAGAGATGGGTCAGTCAGGCCCATCCTGGACTTGAAGATCCTCATCAAATTTGTCAGGTGCAGGCGCTTTCGCATGGAAACTTTGCACTCTATTAGTTCCCTGCGTCCAGGGGACTTCATGACCTCTGTGGACATCAAGGACGCTTACCTTCATATTCCTGTTTTTCCAGGTCATCAAAGATTCCTCAGGTTCGCTCTGGAGGATCAGCACTACCAATTTGTGGCATTGCCCTTCGGTCTCACTTCAGCTCCCAGAGTGTTCACCAAGGTGCTGGCAGGGGTGATGGCTCTGCTCAGGGCATTCGCATGCTGCCATATTTGGACGACATTCCCATCACTTCTCAGTCCCCCCATCAAGCAGAGCTGGATACTCGGCGAGTAGTGTCCACTCTGGAGTCATTTGGCTGGGTGATCAACCATCCCAAGTCTTCCCTGTCTCCCTCCTTGGTGACACCCTTCCTGGGAATGAATCTGGATATTGTTCAGGCAAGGATTTTTCTTCCTCAGCAGAAGTTGGACAGTCTGGGTGGGCCTGATGTGTCGTGCTTCGAGGTAGTTCCTTTATGCACAGTTTCACATGAGGCCTCTGCAACTCCATTTTTTGTCCGTATGGGACAAGGATCCCGCGTCCCTGGACCAGGTCCTTGTTCTATCCCCCCTAGCCAGGCGGTCCCTCTCATGGTGGCTGGACTCCAGGAACCTGTTGGCGGGCAGATCCTTTCTGGCCCCCTGCTGGGAGACAGTCACCACGGATGCCAGTCTGACAGGTTGGGGGACTTCTGGAAGTCTCTGCAGTTCCAAGGGTGGTGGGGCCCTCAGGAGGCCCACACACCCATCAACATTCTGGAACTGAGGGCAATCAGGTTGGTTCTGGCTCACTTGACCCAACACCTTCGGGGCTGGCCTGTTCAGGTATGCTCGGACAACCAGACAGCGGTTGCCTACATGAATCATCGGGGGGGACCCGGAGCAAGGGGGACCTCAAGGAAGTGTCTCTGATCCTGTCCTAGGCGGAGGACAATGTTCCCTGCATATCAGCTGTGTACATTCCGAGGGTGGAGAATCTGCAGGCAGACTCTCTGAGCAGGGGGACCTCTCGCCTGGGAGAATGGTCCCTCTGCGAGAGGGTGTTTCACTCTGTATGTCACCGTTGGGGACAACCTGATGGGAATTTGTTTGCGTCCTGTCACAATCACAAGCTCCCAGCCTTTGTCTCCCTGTCCCAGGACCCTCTGGCCTTGGCCACAGATGCTCTAGCAATGTCATGGCAGGACTTTCAGTTCCTGTATGTCTTTCCTCCATTCCCCCTGTTGGGCAGGGTTCTGCGCAAGATGGCTCAGGAGGGGGTGCCAGCTATCTTGGTGGCTCCCAGGTGGCCAAGAAGTGTGGTTCGCAGACGTGGTGCAGCTGGCAGTAGATCAGTACGCTCTGCCCAGGGTGCCAGACCTGCTCACTCAGGGTCACCTCCCACGCCATCCCAATTTAGAAAATCTGGCTTTGACGGCCTGGCTGCTGAAACCTCCATCTTGATTCAGAAGGAGCTGTCTGCCTCTGTTGTTGATACCATGATAAAGGCTAGAAAGAAGTCTTCTTCCATTTACTATAGGGTTTGGCGTGCCTACATTGACTGGTGTGAGTCTAGGTCTCTTCCCTGTCGTGTGTTCTCTATTCCCAGGATCCTGGAGTTCCTGCAGCATGGGTTGGAGCTGGGGCTCCAACTCAGTACTCTGAAGGGTCATGTCTCTGCCCTGGCTGTTTTCTTCCAGAGGTCCTTTGCCCAGCATTCTCTGATCAGGACTTTTTTCCAGGGGGTTACTCATGTGCGTCCCCCGCGTAAGCCTATGTTGCCTGTTTGGGATTTGAACTTGGTCTTGTCTGCCTTGCAGGGTGCTCTCTTTGAACCTGTGCAGGAGGCTGCCCTGGCCATTCTTACTCTCAAGGTTGTCTTTTTGGTGGCTATCACCTCTGTTAGGCGTGTTTCTGAGTTGGCGGCGCTTTCCATCCAGCTCCCCTACTTTGAGAGACACCAGGACAAGGGGGTGTTTCGCTTTAAGCCAGATTTTCTGCCTAAGGTCGTGTCTGCCTTTCATCTGAATCGGGACATTGTTCTTCCTTCCTTGTGCCCTAATCCTAGTAACGCTAAGGAGAGGGTTTTGCATTCCTTGGATGTGGTTAGGTTTCTGAGGTATTATCTGGTGGTTACTGCACCATTCAGAAAAACTGATGCTCTTTTTGTGGTCCCTTCTGGTCCTAGGAAAGGTTTGGCTCCTGCTAAATCTATCAGCAAATGGATCTGTCAGGCTGTGATTCAGGCCTACTCTGCTAAGGGGAAGAATCTTCCCTTCCGCCTTACTGCTCATTCCACTCGTGCTATTGGTGCCTCTTGGACTTTTCAGCACCAGTCTTCTGTTGAACAAGTTTGCAACGCCGCTACTTGGTCTTCTGTTCATACTTTTTCCAAGTTTTACAAGGTTGATGTTAGGGCCTCAGCTGATGCTGCTTTTGGCCGCAAGGTTCTGCAGGCGGCAGTGGTCTGACCTGTCTGTTGTTACTGTTGGGGATCCCACCCTACTTTATGGACACTGCTATTGGATGTCCCAAGTGTAATAATTCTTATCTGGAGCAGGACGTACTGTATACTAAGAATAATAAAATTCTGTGATTACTCACCTGTAGAATTGTTATGAGTATACAGTACGTCCTGCTCCACCCCACCCTTGGTTTTGCATTATCCTGGATCCCCTGTATGGTGATTGTTATCATTGTTATAGTTACTGGTTGGTTCTGTTATCATTCTCCCGGCTTCTCGTTAACTGCTTTTCAATGCTGGGGATTTGTGGGAGGTTCCGGGTATTTGAGGGGCCGGGAGGAGCCAATTTCGCTGTCTCTGCAGTCCAGCGCCATCTGGCGGAGTAATACACAAGTGTAATGATTCTTATCTGGAGCAGGACGTACTGTATACTCATAATAACAATTCTACAGGTGAGTAATCACAGAATTGTATTTTTTTTCTCTTCTTCTCCACTCCAGGATATCAGGAAATCCATAACAAATGGGTTAACTCTCGACAGGAAGGCATGGACTGCAAGACAAAAGGTGTGGTTCTTCTCAGCCTATATACACCAGCTGCACTTCCATAATCCAGTTTCATTCTTGAAGTTGGACTGAACTGCAAAGGTGTGCCTGGAATTATTTTCTTTTAATTCATTACATTTTTTTTTTCATAGGATTTTTACTTTGGATGCAAGGGATTTAACCTAGTTTGTCTTCCAGGCCCCTGTATCCCAATGATCTGGTGGACCCATTATGCCTCCTTGTTCAGCTAAGATGATTATGCGGATCAGGGTGGTAGGGGTAAGCGTCAGGGTCTTGGGGCGCTACGAGGTGTCACTTTAGTATTTATGAAGCGGTCAGTCGCAGGTTTTTGTCTGGTGAGTCTGTGGGGGGGGGGGGGGGTGCTGGGGATAATTTTCCTCTTTCTTGTCCACTTTTCCCACAATTTACTTTATGTATGGCACTTTACATTTTTGAATTTCGCACCCTTCTTTTGGGTGAGGGGACGCTCGAGCAAGGAGTCAGAGCTAGGTGGCATGAAGAGGCAGGAGCCTCTGGGGGCTGTTCACTGAGCAGAGAAATATTGGGCCGGCTGCCTATAGGGCATGTGCCGGTGGACCGGGAAAGAAGGTGAGTTTATGGGCAACATGTGTGTTTCACACAGTGGGCCATCCCGATTCTGGATGCCCCGGGGGGAGGGAATCAATTGGCCCGACAATCTTATAGATTCCTGTGCAAATCTCCGTGGGTTTTGGTCTATTTTAAGAACAGTATATGTATTAACAGGTATGTAATCTCTTCTATGGATGATATGGTTAGGTCAAGCGATAGAGGTTTAGCTCTGTTAGTGTAAGTCGTTCATTATGGCTAAAGCAATGGGCGGCTGATGCTGCCTCCAAGAAGACGCTGACCGGACTCCTCTTTCAGGGGGGATGTCTGTTTGGGGAGCGTTTGGATGATATGGTAAAGGAGGCTACTGGAGGCAAATCTACTAGACTTCCACAAGGTCTGTTCCTTGATTTTGCATGTCCTCCATTCCCTGGCCCTTTCGGGGGGGGGGGGGTGCAGAGGTTCTGCCTCCTCTGGATACCAGAAAGAATAGATCAAAATAGAGCAAGATCTTTCTGGCAGGAAAGGGCAAAACCTCCTTCAAAGTGCCAGGCATCGGGACGCCCCACCCTTGCTGGTGGGGGACGGCTTCTGCATTTTTCTCACATTTGGAGGCTCTATGTAACAGATGTTTGGAAGCAGGAGGTTGTTTCCTCAGGTTACAAGATCGAACTGGGGATCAGTACTCATCTGAGTTTCTAGTCAGGGGTATCCAGAAATCATTGAATTCCGCTGTAACGCACCTTTTACAGATTGGAGTAGTCCGTCATGAGAGGTCAGGGTTTTTACTCCAATTTGTTCAGAATTCCTAAGAAGGACGGCTCTTTGCTCCCAATATTAGATCTCAAGGGCCTCTACAAGCTTGTCCATCTGAGGAAATTTTGCATGGAATCTTTAATATCCAGTGATGTTGCTTCAGCCATGAGAATTTATGACCACAGTGGATATAAAGGATGCATACTTGCATATCCCTATTTTTCCAGGTCATCAAAAATAATTGCGCTTTGCAGTGGATGGACTACACCTTCAGTTTGTGGCTCTGCCTTTCGGCCTCTCTTCAGCTGCAAGGGGGTTTACCAAGGTTTTGGCAGGTCTCATGGCCTTTCTAAGAAACCAAGGGGATACATATAATCCCTTACTAGAAAATCTGTTGATTAGGGCCCCATCCTTTCAGGAGGCTCTGCAGGATACACAGACTGTCTTATTGACGCTAGAAAAGTTCAGCTGAATAGTCAGCTATTCAAAGTCACATATCATACCTTCAAGAGTTATGTCTTTCCTGGGAATGACATTAGACTCGACTCAGGCCAAGTTATTTGTTCCGGAACAGAAGAGACTCTCACTTCAGGCCAGGGTACAGGCTCTCTGGTCCTGCCCTCACCCAACGATTCATCTTGGAATGCATCTGTTGGGCATCTGATGGTGTCCCGCTTCGAGGCGGTGCCATTTCATACAAGACCCCTGCAAATAGAATTGCTTTCGGTTTGGGATCGAACGACAGAAACACTGGATACCCCTTTTACATGACACACTCACCAAGGCAGTGCCCAACCTGGTGGCTAAATGCTCAGCCTCTTCAGGTGGGAAAATCCTTTCTTCTGGAACAATGAAAGATTGTCACCATGGATGCCAGTCTAACAGGTTGGGGGGTGTCAGGGGGTCACAATCGATCCAGGAACTATGGGGACTAGGAGAGAGCAGACGTCCCATAAATATGCTGGAACTAAGAGCGATTCTACGGTCCCTCACACATTGGACACCCGATCTGAGGGGGTCATGACGTCAGGATTCAAACAGACATCCTGATGGCGTTTGCATATATAAACCACCAGGGGGACACCAGATGCAGGAAAGTTCTCAAGGAGGTGAGTGGGATCTTACTCTGGGCCGAGGACCAAGTTCTATGTGTCCAGGCGATCCACATGCCAGGAGCGGATAATATGTAAGCCGTTCATCTAAGCAGAGCGGTCCTGCATCAGGGGTAATGGTCCCTCAACCTGAGTTTTTTTTTCAGTCCCTTTGCATCCGCTGTGGGTTTCCAGATGTAAATCTTTGTGTACCACGGCAATCGGAAGGTTGGATCCCGGTCCAGGGACCTTCTAGCAATAGCACCGAATGCACTGACCCTTCCTTGGTCAGCATTCAGGCTTCACTATGCGCTTCCTCTGTTCCAGAGTTGAGTACTAAAATAGATAGCTCATGAGGGAAGCCCAACCATTCTGGTGGCGCCCCGTTGACCAAGGAGAAACTGGTTTTCAGACATAGCAAGAATGTCGAAAGGCAACCATTGGCGGTTGCCCAACGATCCAGATCTACTCACTCAGGGGCCGATATGGCACCTCAATTTACGCGTTCTGGCTTTAATGGCATGACTATTGAAACCTCAATCTTGACAGAAAGGGGTCTCTCTGCCAGAGTCATCCAGACTAGGATTTGTGCCTGACAGCAGTCTTCATTAAGAATTTACCATAGTAAATTGTAGAACCTTTTCTGTTTCCAGAATTTTTGCAGAAGGGTCTTGATGAGCACTCTAAAGGGGTCAGGTATCTGCTTTATATTTTTTCAGAAATCCATTGCTGAAAATAGGCTTATTATGACTTTTTTGTAGGGCGTCACTCATTTGAGCCACTTCTGCTTGTCTGGGACTTGAACTTCGTTTTATTGGCCATCCCTTTGAACCATTGGCAGGAGCATCGCTGGGGTTGATGACACTTAAGGTCATCTTTCTAGTGGCAATTACCTCGGTACGGTGGATTTCTGAATTAGCAGCTTTATCGGTTAAGCCTCCTTATTTAGAGTTGCATAAGGACAAGGTCGTCTTCCGTTTTAAGCAGGATTTTCTTCCTAAAGTGGTCTCCCTTTTCATCTTAATGAAGAGGTGGTTTTGCCTTCCTCATGTCCTGCTCCAATTAGCCATAAGGAGAGGGTCCTTCATTCTCTGGATGTAGTGAGAGCACTAAAATATTATATCTCTGTTACACAAGCCTTCCGTAAGTCGGACTCCTTGTTTATTATAGTTGGTGGGCCGCGAAAGGTTCTTCCGCCAGCTAAGTCTTCCATCAGCTGATGGATTTGACAAGCGGTAATAAGGGCCTATATTTCCAAGGGGAAGAGTCACCCCCTTTCTGGTTACAGCTCACTCTACACAAGCTATTGGAGCTTCCCGTGCATTTCAGCACCAGGCTTCAGTGGAACAAGTATGCAATGCTACTACTTGATCTTCAGTTTATACGTTTCAAATTGTTTTAAGGTGGATGTTAGAGCGGCGGATGCCGCATTTGGTATCAAGGTATTACAGACAATAGTAAGCTAGAGGTTTGATTTTGGAATGGCGTATTCTTTGTTAAAGGAATAAGATTTAATACTTGGGATCAAACCCAGAAGTAAGGGCACTGCCCATGTCTCATTCGTTATTGATTTCCTGACGACCTGGGGTGGAATAGGAGAGAAAATACAATTCTGTAATTCTCACCTGTAGAATTGATTTCTCTCTGTATCCACTCCAGGGCATCAGACTTTCCCTATCTGCTAGGTTTCTATATCCATTCCTTAGATGCCTAGTCTTGTGCTGCTGCTTGTATATATGTAAATAGTTGTTCAGCATAAAAAAAAAAATGGAACAGAGAGGTAGAGATGAGCTTATCTTGTCTCTCCTTTTGTCTCCAAGAAAGACCTAGAGCTTCTTAGGATGTTTTATCCAAGCAGCTGTCTCTACTGCTTTTCAATTACTGGATTACAGAAGTGCAGCCGGAAGTATATACAGTCCTGGAGGAACCACACCTTTTGTCTTGCAGTCCACATTCTTTGATCGAGAGTTAACCCATTAGTTACAGATTTCCTGATGCCCTGAAGTGGATACAGAGAGAAATCAATTCTACAGGTGAGAATCGCAGAATTGAATTTTTTTTGTTTTTAAGGCCGGTGGGGGGGCGGTTGTGCATATTTTGCTTTTAAGTCCTAGGTGAATACTGCTACAACCTGAGTCTTATTAATGTACCCTTTTTGCAGGACACGAACACTGTCAAATAGCAACATTCTCCACAGGACTTGAACAAAATGTTGACTAACTGTCCTTTGTACTCTCCCCTTCCCTAAATATTTCAGATGTTAATTTTGTACTTTTCAATACATAGTAATTTATATTTTTTCCTATCTGTATTTAATCGGATATTTAAATTAAAACGCAGTTGGATGTAAACATAATTTACTAGTAAGGTTTCACAGCCAATGATTTTGGTTTGTTTCTCATAACATTAAATAAGGTCGATTTTATAATCGCAGATGTTCTATGCATTTGAATTTTTAGTGAACTGACACATAGCAAAATATATATATATATCTATAGTATGTTAATACTGTATAAGACATTCTGTATATTATGTCTAATATACCTTTTTAATCGTTTAGCGGAACTCTGCCAGGCACTGGCAGGAAACACTCTGACACCGGTTGGCTTACGACCCTCACCTCCATTGCCTCCAAAACAAGGACCTTCTCACACGTCAGATGCCGTTAGCAACAAAGAAAAGATCACTCAAACTATTTCACTTCCTCCACTCCCTGTCAATGAACCTGCACCTTCTATACCATCCCCAATGCTTCCACCCAAAGCTGCTATTTTACATCCACCACCCCCTGGTGATTCTCCACCTGTGGAAGTCTCTCCCCCTAGTAACGAGGAGGATAAAGAAGATATTCCACCTGGTGTGCCTTTGCTTCCTCTTCATATTCGCATTCAGCAGGCATTAAGCAGTCCTCAACCTTTGCCTGTCATAGATAATTCGCAGAGAGCACATTCCTTACTGTTTCTTCCGGAAGAGCATGGGTCGGTTGAGGAGAAAACAAGAGTAAGATCTCTTCCTGTCACTATAGAGCTTCTGAAAGTGTAAGTGTTAATCATCCTTAACTGTTTTCTGTTTTTATTGATCTTTCTATGCCCAGTCTGGACAATTTATTCTAAGCATACAGCACGTCCTGCTCCAGTAGTAGTAATAACATGTGGGTAGTCCTTCGCCTCCGGCGCCGTGCACTGCAGACATGTAGAAAACAAGCTCCTCCCGGCCCTTCATATACCGAGGGACCTCCCACAAATCCCCAGATTTCTCTGCAGTGCTGGAACTGCAAAGACATGAAGTATCACGCTCTCGCAGGCAAGCGGGGCTTTACAGCCCGAGGCCCTGCGGGACTATTTCCACCCGTCCTTCTTGTTAAGAATATGCCTCCCAGCCTGGGCTGCGTTGGTCGGGTGAAGGTAGGCAGCACCTAGTGTGCTTACGGAGCTAGTCTCCACCGCAATCCCCCTCCATAGGGTAGGCGGTTAAGGCGAATGGTGAGCCTTTAGTGGATGCCCCTCCCGCACTAGTGCCCCCATGCCCCATCTAACGGTGAACCCTCTATTCGGGTCACCTTCCTTCCCAGATTCCCCCGTTAGTGGGGGAAAAAGAGGGGGGGGGGCTGTGTGTTGATGGCCTACTCCTTGCCCTAAGTACACTTTAGACTCTTACAGCTACTGGGTGTCAGAGCGCGCTTCACTGGCTTAATTTTAAACTGACCGCAGCTTTTTACTGTGTCTTATGCGCACACAGCAGCACGTTTTGGGGAAGCTACGGCGTGTTTCAATTTCCCTTGCTCACTTCGTCAGACCTCTTCTCTGAAGTGATGCTGACGTAGCTACATTCTCTCCTGATTGGCTGCGCGCCTTCTAGCTTCGCGCGCTCTGGGGGGGAGCCGTGGTTCGGCCTGGCGCTTTCCGCGTCATCGACCGCTATTGCCCGCCCTTCGAGGTTCGCTGGGCGCCATTTCCTTCTCGCATGCGCATGGTGAAGACGGTCCTCCCCTCGCAGACTGTAAGTGCCCTCATGGGCGATCCTTTTTCTAGCTTGTTTCCTCGCGCTCGGCTCTGACATCCCTGTTCCCTTTGTGTCTTTCAGACAGCGGTCATCGGTGGCTTCCCCTAGTCCGACGTAGCGCCCGGTCCAGACCATTTCTCAGATTTTACTCCCACTTGCCAGCGGGTCATAGGGGCATCCAGGGTTGCTTAAAGCGTCAATCCCTACTGGCACATTGAAGTTCATAATCACCATATAGAGGCATCCCATGACATCGCAAACGGGGTCCCCCTGGGACAAGCCCGTCTGTGTGCAGCTTGTGGGGTTTCACCTAGCAGCAGTGACAATTCACGGGTCTGCGTACCTTGTGCTCAACAGGCGCTAGCCGGTCTCCCCACCTCTTCCGAGGCTGGGCCCGCACCTCGCCTTATTTCCCCTACTCCCCCTAGCTTGAGCATAACCCCCAATACTAGTGGGGAGTCTCACGCTGATTTGGCCTCTAGATTGGCCAGTGTGGAAAGCTTTATCGCTGGCTCCCTGGCGCGCAAGGCTACTGCCAAGAAGCGTCATTTGAACCCTGAAGCTACTATTCTCCCTGTAGAATCTGATGATTTGCTGCTTTCCTATGCTCAGTCCCCATCAGAGGAAGGGGAACTGCTATCTGACTCAGGATCCTACGAGGACGAGTCCAGGAGTCTGGCTCTGATCTTTGGTCCCAGGACGACATTGACAGACTGTTGTCTCAGATCTTTGATGTTTTATCCCTCTCTCCCCCTCCCGCGGCACCTCGGCAGCGGGGCGATCTGTTTCATACCGCTAGGGTGCGGTTGGAGTTTCCCGAACAAACTCGCTTTAATAACCTAGTGCTGAAAGAATGGGAACATCCCAGTAAACTCCAGGGGATTCCCAAGGCTGTGGATAAGAAGTATCCATTTCCTGCCGATCTGGTTAAGTGCTGGACATCGCCGCCCGAGGTCGATGCCCCGATTCTGAGTCTGTCCAATACCTCTATTATGCACTCCCCTGACACTACTACGCTGCGGGATCTAGAGGATCGGCGAGTTGATCAATTGGCATGTCACGCCTTTGCATTTGGGGGAGCGTCGCTCCGCCCGGTTTGCGCCTTAGCCATGACGGCGGTGGCGCTCAGGACTGTGGTTAAGACTGCTCTGGAAGGGGCGGATGACTTGCCCTCTGATACCGCCAATGCTCTGGCCACCTGTGAGACCTTTGTGAATTATATCCTATCTGCATCGGACGATGCTATTAAGCTGAGTGCTAAATCCTCTGCTCTGGTGGTAGCCATACGCCGTGCGGTCTGGTTACGCCAGTGGGCTGCTGACAATGTCGCCAAGAAGGCCCTCACGGGGCTTCCGTTCAAAGGACTGCACCTGTTTGGAGAAAGATTAGATATCTTTGCCAAGGGGGGCAAGCTGCCCCAGCGCAAGCGTCAGATTCGGCCCTTTCGTGGTCCAAGCTCCCATTCTACCCCCTACCGGGGGACCAAGCAAGGTAGAGGGGTGTCCTTCTCTGGGTCGCGCTCAGAACCCTGGAACAAGAACAGAGGAGGCCGTCCCGGCTCCTCCTGGGGGCCCAAGCCCAAACCCCCCCCCCCCCCCCAAGACCCCCCAAGCATGAAGAGGCGCCATCGACCGTCAGGGTGGGGGGACGTCTACAGCACTTTGAGCATGTCTGGAGACGCCTCGTCCCAGACCAGTGGATTCAGGAGGTAGTATCCCCTGGTTACAAGATAGAATTTGCGGTGCTGCCCCCTACCAGGTTTGTCGGGTCTCGGATCCCACAGGATCCTGCCTCAGCTCGGGTCTTGATGCTGGCTGTGCAGGACCTTTTGGAGCTCGGGGTCATCTGCAAGGTCCCCTTAAGAGACAGGGGCTTGGGGTTTTATTCCAACCTGTTCATGGTGCCCAAAAAGGACGGGTCAGTCACACCCATTCTGGATTTGAAAATCCTAAACAAGTTTGTCAGAAGCAGGCATTTTCGTACTGAAACTCTGCGCTCGGCCATTGCCTCGCTGCGTCCAGGGAACTTCATGACATCTGTGGACATCAAGGACGCTTACCTGCACGTGCCGGTGTTCTCAGGGCACCAAAGGTTCCTCAGATTTGCGCTGATGGATCAGCACTATCAGTTCGTGGCCCTCCCATTCGGCCTCACGTCGGCACCCAGGGTCTTCACCAAGGTGCTGGCAGGGGAGATGTCCCTCTTAAGACTAAAGGGCATACGCGTGTTGCCCTACCTGGACGATATTCTCATCACCTCTCGGTCTCTGCGGCAGGCAGAGCTGGACACCCGATTGGTGGTGTCCACCCTGGAGTCCTTCGGCTGGGTGATCAATTACCCAAAGTCCTCTCTGTCCCCCTCCTCAGTGACCCCGTTTCTGGGGATGATTCTGGACTCGGTTCAGTCAAGGATATTCCTTCCTCCGCAGAAGGTGGAAGCTCTGACAACCCAGGCGAGATCCCTGCTCGCGAACCCTCATCCCTCCATCCGGCAGGGAATGCAGTTGGTGGGCTCGATGGTGGCAAGCTTCGAGGCGGTGCCCTTTGCCCAGTTTCATCTGAGAACTCTGCAGCTTCACCTTCTGTCAGTATGGAACAAGGACCCAGCTTCTCTGGACGACAGCTGGGTGATTCCCCGCTCGGTCAGACAATCCCTTGCGTGGTGGTTGGACCACAGGAATTTGACAAGGGGCAGATCCTTCCTGGCTCCCTCCTGGGAGACGGTCACGACGGATGCCAGTCTTTCGGGCTGGGGGGGTTTCTGGAAGTCCCTGCGCTTCCAGGGGAGGTGTGGCCCTCAGGAGGCCCATCTTCCTATCAATGTCCTGGAACTCAGGGCGGTCAGGTTGGTGCTGGAACGATTGACCCAGCACCTGAAGGGTCTGGCGGTTCAGGTACGCTCAGACAACAGGACGGCCATAGCCTACATCAATCATCAGGGAGGAACCCGGAGCAAGGGTGCTCTCCAGGAGGTGTCTCTGATTCTAATTTGGGCAGAGACCAATGTACAATGCATATCGGCTGTCTACATTCCGGGGACGGAGAATCTGCTAGCAGATGCTCTGAGCAGGGGGTCGTCCCGTCAGGGGGAATGGTCCCTCTGCGACAGGGTATTTCAGTCACTTTGTCACCGTCGGGGTGTGCCGGACGTGGATCTCTTTGCGTCACGTCACAATCACAAGCTCCCGAGCTATGTATCCCTGTCTCAGGATCCTCTGGCTCTGGCCACGGATGCCCTGTCAATGTCTTGGAAGGAGTTTCGGCTCCTGTATGTGTTTCCACCAATTCCCCTTCTGGGCAGAGTGCTGCGCAAGATCGCTCTGGAAGGGGTACCCGCGATTCTGGTGGCCCCAAGGTGGCCAAGAAGAGTGTGGTTCGCGGACGTGGTTCAAATGGCAGTAGATCAGTGCGATCTGCCAAGGTTACCAGACCTTCTGACCCAAGGGTCTCTGCGCCATCCCAATTTACTAACGCTGGCTTTGACGGCCTGGCTATTGAAACCGCCATCTTGAGGGAAAAAGGTTTGTCTGCGTCTGTTGTGGCTACCATGGTCCAAGCCAGGAAGAAGACTTCTGCTGCCATCTACTATAGAGTGTGGCGGGCTTACATTGACTGGTGTGAATCCAGGTCTCTTCCCTGCCGGGAATTCTTAGTATCCAGGGTGCTGGAGTTCTTACAACATGGCCTAGACTTAGGTCTCAAGCTCAGTACCTTGAAGGGCCAGGTTTCGGCCCTGTCCATCTTCTTTCAGAAGACCTTTGCCCATCACTCTGTTATCAAGACCTTCTTTCAGGGGGTCACTCATGTGTGCCCCCCTCGGAAACCTATGGTTCCTGTTTGGGACCTGAACTTGGTGTTGTCGTCCCTGCAGGGGGCTCCATTTGAGCCTATCCATGAGGCCGCCCTAGCTGTGCTCACGCTCAAGGTTGTCTTCCTGGTAGCCATTACTTCAGTCAGACGTGTGTCTGAGTTGGCTGCTTTGTCTATTCAGCCTCCCAACTTTGAGAGACACCGGGACAAGGTGGTGTTTCGCTTCAAGCCAGACTTCCTGCCTAAGGTTGTGTCTGCATTTCATTTGAATCAAGATATCGTACTTCCTTCCTTGTGCCCCAATCCTAGTAACCCTAAGGAAAGGGTTTTGCATTCCTTGGATGTGGTCAGGTGTGTCAAGTCTTACTTGGTTACCACGCAGGCCTTTAGGAAGACAGATGCTCTCTTCGTTGTGCCTCATGGGCCTAGGAAGGGTTTGGCTCCCGCCAAGTCTACCATCAGTAAATGGATTCGTCAGGCTGTGGTTCAAGCCTATACTGCTAAGGGGAAGACCCCCCCCCCTTTCGTCTTACTGCTCACTCTACTAGAGCTATTGGGGCTTCTTGGGCTTTTCAGCACCAGGCCTCTGTTGAACAAGTTTGCAAGGCCGCTACTTGGTCTTCTGTACATAGCTTTACTAAGTTTTACAAGGTTGATGTTCGGGCCTCAGCTGACGCTGTGTTTGGCCGCAAGGTTCTGCAGGCGGCAGTAGTTTAGACTGCTTGCTGCTGCCTTCTGTTGGGGATCCCACCCTTCTTTATGGACACTGCTATTGGATGTCCCACATGTTATTACTACTACTGGAGCAGGACGTGCTGTATGCTTAGAATAATACAACTCTGTGAAGTACTCACCTGTAGAGTTGGTATTGTACGCATACAGCACGTCCTGCTCCACCCCACCCTGTTTTTCCTTGTTCTGGATCCCCTGTTGGTGATTGTTATCTTTGATATTTTTGCCAGTTTTGGGTGGTTGCTTTCTCCTGGTCTCTATTTCTCACTGCTTTTCAATGCTGAGGATTTGTGGGAGGTCCCTCGGTATATGAAGGGACGGGAGGAGCTTGTTTTCTACATGTCTGCAGTGCACGGCGCCGGAGGCGGAGGACTACCCACATGTTATTACTACTACTGGAGCAGGACGTGCTGTATGCGTATAATACCAACTCGTATTATCAATGTCTGTCTGTCAATTTCCAGGCCTGATGATGATGATGAGGAGGAGGAGGTGAGCTTAGGAGAGGAAGATTTTTCTCCAGAAGGTTCTGATTCCTATGCCTCAAGGGTATATATAGGTGATGTACCTTCTGTTACTGTAATACCAACCTACATACCTTCATCGCTCCAAGAAGAGGAGGAAGGCGGTGCAAGTGATAGTGATTCCGAGGGACCAATACTGTACAAAGAGGAGGAGGAGGATGAGGAAGAAGAAACAAGTACGTTTGGTCATTTGAAAAGTGTTCTGAAAGGCTGTGTAGTGTTCTTAGAAATAACCCTTAAACTATTCCCCAATATCTAAAATTAATATATTTAACATTTTTAGTTATTACTTATTCTTTCCCCCCGGGCTACAAGATTTTTCAGGACTCCAGAGAATGGTCGTCACCATCTTGTCTCAGAAGCTACTTGTTTTTCCTTCCCGGCATCATGCACTGAGGAAAGAGGAACAAGTGCGGTTGGTGGGTTATAGCTGTGCTTTGCACACACAGACCAGCATTGGGGTATGGAAAAGGACAGCAATCCCAGAATGCAGAGCGGCATAGTCAGAAGGCACTTCTGTTCTGTTGGCAGCCTGAGACTCCACGGGTCACTATTTTGGATGTTTTAAGGCTCAGAATACACATAAGATAAAGGTGGGATAAATTTTAATGTGGGCTACCTGTATGTATGGGGTAGGGAGAATATATAAGTTTCCACGGCACATCTAAGAGCAGCAGCTCTGACGGCCGCATCCTCCACCTCCCTCAAACAGGGAGCGTGCCCGAGCCGGTCATTCATCAGAGCCACTGCTCTTAGACGCACAGTGGGAACGCGATAAGGTGAGTTCACTGTGGCAATTTGGGGGGGGGGGGGTCACACAGAGGAAAGGACCAAAATCCAGGCTAGTCAAAATCCTGGGTTTTGGTCCACTTTAAAGCTTGTCCTGTCAAACTTGCTGGATTGTTTGATTGCACCGTCCAGTAAATTTGTCTTCCTGATTGCAGTAGTCATGTGCACAGAATGAGTCAGAACTGGTGATCCCCCCCCCCCCCAATATGAAACAGGAGACTGTACTCGCTGGCCTTCCCACAAGAGTTGGAAAGGGTTATATCTCCTTCAGCTGATGGGTTGGGGCTCTTCCTTGTGTATTCAAGAAGTCTGCAATGGCAAAGGGGTGGACTTCCTTCACACACACACCTGAAGGCACTCCCAGCACTTTATGCCAGCTCTGTTTCTCATGGAGCCTCTGCTTCACAAGAGGTGATTGGGCCTACTCTTTGTTTCTGGGAAGCTCGGATAGCAGTTCTCTGACATTACCTTTCCTGAGGCCACACAATCTTATCCCACTACACTATGCCTTATGCCTTATGTCCCCTTTATCTGAAGAGTTTTCTAGTTCTAGCTTTCCTCAGGGGTTTTCACTTTCCCCCTGGGCTACTCTGGGCCAGGCATCTCTAGCTAATTCAGTTGTTAGTGGACCCCCCACCACGGTCAGCAATAACTGCATCTATATGTTTCAGTTTTTTGTTGATTACTAGATATTTTCAGCCATTTGTTTGTTATAGTTCTCCTTATCTACGTTTAGAAGGCAAAAATATTAAAAATGTGAAACGGTTTACAAGATTTCAAGCATCTCAGTGCTAAACTGAGGGAATGATGGTGCATTTTCTCTGCATCTATGGAGATTGCTGAGGGAGTTAATTCCCAAGCTGACTGGATCTTGTCCATAGCATGAGAATTAAATCCTTTTGCCTCTGCCGTTTGAATATTGTTCTTTTTTTTTTTTTTCTGGTCCCGTCTCTTTATTTCTTCCTTCGATTCTAGTTTTCTGCACTGTGGGACAAGCTACAAATGACTATTCAAGGGAGGCCAGCCCTTCTGCAGCTCAATTATGGGGGTGAATTTTTAGCGCTCTGTGTAAAATCCTTTTCTTGTATTTCTGCACGGGGCTTCACTCCTAACTGTCAGTCTCCTCTTTGCCTTTTTCTCACAGATTCCATCTTGCTTCATGGTAAGGTGGCTTGATATTAGCGGTTTCCTTCTCTTTAATGGCACTGCTTACTACAATCTGAGGCCATGCCACTCCTAGTATGAGCTAAAGGTTTCTGTCTTTTTTTTTTGGGGGGGGGGGGGGGGTGATTGTCTATTAATAGGATCTGTGTAAAGATTCATGAAAAGTTGAGTCTCCAGCAGGGCTACATGCAAAGGATTTTACATTGAGTACTGAAATCCCATTTTTACTGCACTCATTGTCGGTTATTTTTTTCCTTTTGCAGTGTTATAGTAGTTTTTTTTAATTATTAGTAATTGAGTGTCTGTACCCCCTTTCCTTAAGAGCCAGGTATTGCGTAATAGATGCTTTTGTGTGTGTGTGTGTGTGTGTGTGGGGGGGGGGGGGGGGTTATTTGCCTCCTTCTTGATAGTTTCTTATAATGACTCTCCATTGTTCTCCAGGCTCTTTAGCCAATAAAGTAAAAAGAAAGGATACCTTGGCAATGAAACTTGGTGGAAAGACAGCTCCTCCTGAACCAAATCCTGAGTTACCTCAACGCAGTCGGGAAGAGTGGAATCAAATTCGGCAACAGATCGGATCACAGCTCAATCGCAGGTTAAGTCAAAGACCCTCTGCTGAGGAGCTGGAACAGAGGAACATCTTACAACGTAAGTACTGCAGGGAGCATTCCTTTATTTATAGGAGAAAAATATGATTCACGATAACGATCACAAGACCACACACAATGTCACCCCCAACAAAAAAAATGCTAATCCGTCCTGGTCCTCAATATAAGGAGTTCCTTAACAGGAGGACCAACATAAATTGGGTAGGTATGTAAATAACTGTATAAGAGTGGTCTATAGTTCTTTCAAGTACATGTCTCTCTTGTTTCATATGGGGCATGGCATGTTGCCCAGAGAAATTAGAAAATTTAAATGGACATGCTAATCAGGCAGCCTACATTATTGTATAATAATATTTCTTTCTGTACTGCTGAGTCAGGAGAAATCTCTAAAAATGGTATGCACAGAATTGGCGCTTATGATAGGTAAGGGATTATGAGATGTGTGTCTCAAGTCCTGTGCTTGAAATATTTTGTAAATTAAGCGTCAGGCCTGTCATACCTGACAGAAGCAGTGTCTGCTCACAATGGTTTCTAATGCAGTGCTGTATATTCAGACACACACATAACAATCTCTTAGCCATCATAAGTATTAGTTATGTGCAAGTTTTGTGACTTTGTGGGCATAAGTGAGCACTATGAAGGGTTTTGTGCCAATGTCTAAACCTCTGGCAACAAAAGGGAATACACGCCCAAAGTGTCAATATTTTGTGTGGCCACCATTATTTTTCACAACTGCCTTAAAGACGTGTTCCAAGCAAATAACAAAACAAAGCACCATTTTTAGCGGTGCAAATATTTAAATAATTTGCAAAGCTAAAAATTGAGCTGAATTGAATACAATCATTATAAAAACATTTTTCTTACAAAAAATAGGCAGAATAAAAAATTCTCACAGTGCCGAATCAGCCCTATTGTCCGTACGAAGCCCAACCTTTACTCTCCTTTTGTCCCACACAGACCATCATTCCTAGTCCGGGACTACAGCTCTTACTTGATCACTGGATCCATGTCCCCCACCACCCGGGCCCATCGTTTCTCGTCCATGCTTTCAATGGGGCGACGCCCTCCCCTCATTTACTGCATAGGAATGGATGTGTCAATACCTGGCACACCCTTTCTACTGCAGTGAAGGAAAGGGGTGTGCCAGCTCCACAGGGACTGATGGCGGGGGCTGTCGCCCCCCAAGAGAATATGAGAGAAACAATGTGCTACTTCGGTCCAGCAATCAGGTAAGAGCTAGAACTAGGAGCAATGGTCTCCATGGGACAAAAGCAGAATATAGCATTTTTCTCACAAAAATATTCTCACGGTGCTGAATCATCCCTCATTTCTTTTTAACTTCCTTGGGCATGGAGTTCACTAGAGATTTACAGGTGCCACTGGAACCCTCTTTCTCTCCTCATGATGACATGCTTGGTGCCAGCACAGCACTTTTAGCCTTAGTTTCTTAAACTGAACCAACAGCCTTGAACAGTTAAAAATAAAAAAAAAAAAAAAATCTTTTTTAGAAGACAAAAAGTGCCACTCCCCTTTGTCTACTCTGGGGCTGATTCCGAGACTGTTGAAAATTTACACCCAATAGACAATGAAAGTGAATGACCGTTTTCTTGCCTAAAGGATTGAGAATTCTCAACTGGCTCTGAATCAACCCCATTGTCAGCACTCCTTGTAGCAACCATTTTAAAGCACCCCTGAGGCTTCCTTACCCAGCTATGCTGCTGCCTGGATTAAGCTGGCATAACTCACAATGCATAGTGGCAGGAAACCCAGGAGCATATCCTCTTTGCAGGCAGCCTCATGGGATCCCATTTTGAGGGTAAAATCGACCACGGCAGGAGCACCACTAGTAGCAACGCATGGGTTAATGTTAGCCGTAGGCAGGGACTTTTCTTTCAGTCACAAGGGTCTATGACGATGTCTGGATTTTTTCTGTCCTTAGTACAGTGATTACCAGGAGCGAGGGCTCCAACTCCCAGCCCCTCACCAGCTGCAGCATTTCTGGGAACATCAGTTGGATGTTTAAAGTCTGTTTCCAAGCCGATAGCGTGGGATTGTGCAGAGTGTGGGGCACGTGCAAGGGTCCAGGTATGCGTGCCGGGGCTCGTCCGACTGGGTCTGAGCCCTGAGGATCAGGAACCTGCTGCCCTCAGGGTACCTTATCATTGGGCCTTGCATGGTGGCCCCTGTTCCCTCTAACCCCTGAGTCATCACCCACTCTGGACGCAGTCTGCCTTCCCTGGCTTTCTATGGCTGCTGCTGGTGGGCCTGAGATAGGTGGCCGGGCTCCCATGTGTCGGGGTGTGTGAGTTTGGTGTTTACTACTACATTCCATGACACCCTGAGAGGGAGGCAGCCATGCTTGTCGGAGCTCATTCAGAGCTTGGTGCCAGTGTTTGGCGGGGGAAGGTGGCTTCACCATGATGAGGCGTGGTCACCTATGCCTATTGGCAGACATGAAGAAAAGGACGGGCCGGCCGCATCGGCAGGGGTGCGTGGCTTCGCCCGTTCTGTCCTTACTGTGGAGAAGGGGACGGGGCGACCGCATTTATGAGGTCCATGGTTTCATCCTTCTACTCACTAACAGCACAAGACAGCACCATCTTGTGCGGTGCTGGAGGTCCCTGCTGCATTCCAGGATCGCAGCTCCTGCACTGCCTCCCTGTTCCTGGACTGATGATTGGTTCCTGGACTGATGATTGGTTCCTGCGCAGCTGCCACCCTGCGGTTTCCCTGGTCAGGTAGGGTTCCCCCCAGGAATCTAACATATGTTAATGTTGCACGGTGGGGGTGCTGTTGCATCTTTGGCCGGCGGGTTGATCTCAGGTACCGAGAGGTTGCTTTTCAGGTAGTGCAGGGAGGAGGGTGTGGTGACAAGAGCTCCAGCTGTATTGCTTAGTACTTGGAGCAGTAATTTTACCATGCCGGAGGCATGAGAGGCACCAGGGTTTGGTATTTTAATAGTTTTGCCGTGTGTCCCATGCACCAAACGCACCTGAGCTCGTGCAAGGGACCCGTGTGCACTACTGTCCTGCGCTGCTTGATGCAGCTGGCAGGTTCCACGCCTCAGTCGGATTATCCAGTTTCCTCTGCGGCTTTAGGCTCGGACTAGTATGAGCGGGATACCTCCACTGGGCGGCTGCCTGGTCCATTTGTGTCCCAGGGGCCTGCTGTTAGGAGGGGGAGGTGTCGTCCGGCAGCGGGCAGCCATGCTGGTCAGAGCTCATTCAGAGCTCTGTGCCAGCGTTTGGGGGGGGGGGGGGTTCGCTGCTCGCCATGGCGGCTTCCCGCGCTGGCCATTCCAATCATTCTGATTGACCCACACTGGCCCAGAAGTGTGTGGTTCGCGGATCTGGTCGGCCTGGCAGTGGAGCCCCCGTGGCGACTCCCCAACCACCCAGATCTTTTGCAACAGAGTCCTCTGCGGCACTTGAATTATCAAGTGCTGGCTTAGCAGCTTTGCTGTTGAAACCAGCATATGGGACGAGAAGGATTTGTCCGCAGCAGTACTTCGGGCCATGACTGGAGTACGGACGGAAGTCATCCACTAGAATTTGCTACAGGACTTGGAGGGCCTTCGTGTCTTGTCGCAAATCTAAGGGCCACTCCTGTAAGAGGTTCTCGCTAAACAAAATATTCCAAGTATACAGCACGTCCTGTTCCAGAGTATTTCTTACACATGGGTTATGCATCCACAAGATGGCGCTGGACTGCAGAAAAAGACTTGTGGCTCCTCCCGGCCCTATATAAAGCCAGGAACCTCCCACAAATTCCCAGTTCTTATCTGCAGTCTGGGCTGCGAAGATAGAAGATGGCTCTCTAACTGCGCAGGTGAGCGGGGCTTATCAGCCTGCGGCCCTGCAGGACTATTACCACCTGTTCCGAACCCACTGCCTCCCAGCCTAGGCTGACTGGTTCGGGTGACGGTAGGTTAGCACCAGGGTCAGGTGCTGAGGAGCGCTGCTTCTACCGCAGTCCCTGTTTTTGTCCCTGGGTTTTGCCTTAACCATTCCTCTCTAGGTGCCCCCCTCCTTCCACCTACGTTTTACTATGGGCCGCTGCTACCCTCCCTTATCTCGCTCTCTCCCTGGGGAGATCTCCGGGGGGGGTGGCGGTGGTCACTTTAATTGGGTATGTTTTACCCAATTGCAGATGCTGCGGTGCTACCATTGGTTAGTGTGATCACGTGGGGCGCGATTCACGCTCTTCGGGGGGGGCGGGCTTTGCGGATGATGCTTTTCGCGTCATCTCTCCCTGGCCCGCCCCTCGAGGTCTCTGCGGGCACCATTTTCTTCCTTCCTTGCTGCGTGCGCTGCTGGCTCCCTGTGCGGTACATGAGTGCCCCTGCAGGCTGTTTTTTTACTATATATCTTTGCACTTGTATTTACTTAGGGGGATGTCATTTATGTCTTTCAGGCGGGTTGAACTTCACTGTGGTTTCTCCCGGCCCTCTTCCCCCTGACAATCTGCCCCTCTCTTGGGGCATCCCGGGTAGCTATCATTAGCATTAACCCTTGACTGGCCGGTTGTGCCAATCAAATCACCATATGGAGGCTTCTGGGGATAATGTGCTTGGGGTTCCTTTGGGACAAGCCCGGCTATGTGTTGCGTCTGGGGTATCCCCTATAAGTGATGATGTCAGGGTATGTGTAACTTGTGCCCAGCAGGTACCTCTGCGTTGCAATCTGGGTTGTCTGTTACGGGCCTATGTGATGCGAGCCATGCTGGACCCCCTCTGGCTTCACCTACCCCCCCCCCCCCAGGCTTGCATCTCACCCCCAGCGAGGGGCATACTAGCGGGGATTCTCAATCTGATTTGGCTGCACGGGTGGCCAACATTGAAAAACATATTGCTGGGTCTGCCCCGCATAAGGCTTCTGCCAAGAAGTGGCATTTATCTCCCGCTGCCTCCCTCTTCCCTGTAGTGGATGAGGGACCTTACTCACTGTCTGGCCCCTACCCCCTTGAGGAGAGGGAATTGTTTTCTGATTCAGAATCCTCTGAGGAACAACCTAAGATGTATGGCGGTACCGGGTCTCCCTTTGGGGAAGACCCGTGGTCCCCGGATGATACTGACAGGTTGTTGAGTCATATATTTGAAGTACTTTGTATTTCTTCTCCTGCAGTGGCTCCGAAGCAGCAGGGTGAGCTTTTTCATGCGGTTAAGCCACGCTGGGTGTTCCCTGAGCAATCTCACTTTAATAATCTGGTTCTCAAGGAATAGGAACAGTCTAGCAAGCTACCTGGGGTGCCCAAGAGTTGGGACAAGAGGTATCCCTTTCCTGCTGATGTGGTTAAGCGTTGGTCATGTCCTCCCGAGGTAGATGCACCCGTCCTAGGGCTGTCTAATACTTCGGTCATGCATTCTCCTGACACTACTACCCTGCGGGATGGTGAGGACCGGCGCATGGACCAGCTGTCCTGTCATGCTTTTGCCTGTGTGGGAACCGCACTGCGCCCGGTTTGTGCTTCTGCCATTACAGCTATAGCTATTAAAGGGCTGCTTAAGAGTCTCTTAGATGGGGTCTCTGATGACGCGGGAGAAAAAGAGTATAGGTCTCTCCTGCTTTGCTGTGAATTTTTCGCTTACATCCTCGCTGCCATGGTTGATGCCATGTGTGGGACGACTTCTGCTCTTTTGGTGGCATTACGCCGCTCTGTCTGGCTGCGTCAGTGGGTAGCTGATAATGCGGCTAAGAAGGCGCTCACTGGTTTTCCCTTTATAGGGCTGCGCCTCTTTGGTGAACGCTTGGACCTGTTTGCAAGGGGCGGTAGGTTACCTCAACGCAGGTGGCCATCTCGGTCCTTTCGAGGGACTGGTGCCTCTCCCACCTCCTTTCGTGCTTCCAGGGCTGGTCGAAGAGTTTACTTTGCTGGAGCACGCGGGGACTATTGGGGCAGGGGCAGAGGACGTGGCCGCCCTGGCCTCTCCTGGGGTCCCAAGCCCAAATCCTCCCCCAAGCCCCCTCAGGCATGAAGGGGTGCCCTCACCCATCCGGGTGGGGGGACGGCTTCAGCTCTTTGCTGACATCTGGATGTTTCACGTCTCAGACCGGTGGATTCAGGAGGTAGTATCCTCCGGTTACAAGATTGCAGTTTGCAGCCTGGCCACCCCCAAGATTCATCAAATCCCAGATGGCTCAAAACCCCCTGTCAGCTCAGGGCCTGTGCTTTGCTGTCCAAAACCTTCTGGAGTTGGGCGTCATCTGCCCGGTGCCTTTCAGGGAAAGGGGCAGAGGCTTCTATTCCAATCTTTTCACTGTCCCCAAAAAGGACAGGTCCCTCAGGCCCATCCTGGATTTAAAGCGCCTCAACAAGTTTGTCAGATTCAAGCATTTTCGCATGGAAACTCTGCGCTCAGCTGTCAATTCTCTGTGCCCGGGCGACTTCATGACTTCTGTAGACATCAAGGACGCTTACCTTCATGTACCTATCTTTCCAGGTCATCAGAAATTTCTCAGGTTCGCTCTGGAGGATCAGCACTACCAATTTGTGGCCTTGCCTTTCGGTATCACCTCGGCTCCCTGGGTATTCACCAAGGTACTGGCGGGCGTGATGGCTCTGCTGAGATCTCGGGGCATTTGCATCCTCCCTTATTTGGACGATATTCTCATCACGTCTCAGTCCTTCTATCAGGCCGAGCTGGATACCTAGTTGGTGGTGTCCACTCTGGAGTCCTTCGGCTAACCATCCCAAGTCTTCCCTGTCCCCGTCCTGGGTGAGGTCCTTTCTGGGCATGACTCTGGATACATCTCAGGACAAGATTTTTCTCCCTCAGCAGAAGGTGGAGAGTCTTCAAGCTCAGGCTCAGCTTCTTCTGGCTTGCCCTCATCCCTCCAGCAGGGGATGCATCTGGTGGGCCTGATGGTGTCTTGCTTTGTGGCGGGTCTATACGCTCAGTTTCACATGAGACCTTTTCAACTTCACCTTTTGTCAGTATTGGATCGGGGCCTTGTGTCCCTGGATCAGGTGTTTGTTCGGTCCCCTCTGGCCAGGCGGTCTCTCTCGTGGTGGCTGGACTCAAGGAACCTGTTGGTGGGCAGAACCTTTCTGTCCCCTTGCTTGGGAGACTGTTACCACAGATGTCAGTCTGACAGGTTGGGGGGGCTTCTGGAAATCCTTGAAATTGCAGGGTCAGTGGGGCCCTCAGGAGGCCCATACTCCTATCAACATTCTGGAACTGAGGGCGATAAGGTTGGTTCTCGCCCAATTTACTCCACACCTCCGGGGTCGGTTCAGATCCGCTCGGACAACCAGACAGCGGTTGCCTACATCAATCATCAGGGTGGGACCAGGAGCAAGAGGGCCCTCAAGGAAGTATCCCTGATTCTGTCTTGGGCAGAACAACATGTTCCTGCATCTCAGTGGTCTACATCCCAGGGGTGGAGAACCAGGTGGCGGACTCCCTGAGCAGGGGGACATCTCGTCTGGGAGAGTGGTCTCTCAACAACCAGGTGTTTCACTCTGTGTCACCGCTGGGGTCAGCCGGACATGGACCTGTTTGCGTCCCGTCACAATCACAAACTTCCCAGATTTGTCTCTATTTCTCAGGATCCTCTGGCCTTCGCCATGGATGCCTTGGCAATACCTTGGACGGAGTTTCAGCTTCTCTGTGTTCCCTCCGTTTCCTCAGGGTCATGCGCAAGATAGCCCAGAAGAGGGTACCAGCCATACTAGTGGCGCCTTGTTGGCCAAGAAGGGTTTGGTTCGCAGATGTCGTGCGGCTGGCAGTAGACCGGCACGTCTTGCCCAAGGATCCAGATCTTCTCACCCAGGGCAGCTACGCCATCCCAATTTACAAACGGCTTGGCTGCTGAAACCTCCATATTGATGAAAAAGGGGTTGCCTGCTTCTGTTGATTACATGATTCGGGCTAGGAAGAAGTCCACGTCCTTTATTTAATACAGGGTCTGGCATGCTTACATTGCCTGGTGTGAGTCCAAGTCTCTTCCCTGTCGGGTGTTTTCTATTCCCAGGATTCTGGAATTCTTGCAACATGGTTTGGATCAGGGCCTTCAACTTAGTACCCTAAAAGGCCATGTTTCAGCTCTGGCAATTTTTTCCAAAGATCTTTTGCCAATCACCGATTTGGTTAAAACCTTTTTTCAGGGTGTTTCTCATGTGCGTCCACCCCGTAAGCCTTTGCTACCAGTCTGGTATTTGAATCTGGTGTTGTCTGCCCTGCAAGGGCCTCCCTTTGAGCCTATCCGTGATGCTACCTTGTTTATTCTGACCCTTAAGATAGCCTTTCTGGTGGCTATCACTTCTGTAAGGCGAGTTTCTGAATTAGCGGCACTTTCCATCAAACCTCCTTATTTTGAGAGACATCAGGATATGGTGGTGTTGCAGCTCAAGCCGGACTTCCTGGCAAAGGTTGTCTGCCTTTCATCTTAATCAGGACATTGTCTTGCCTTCATTGTGTCCTAATCCTGCTAATTCCAATGAGTGGACTCTGCATTCTTCGCGTCACGGTCGTGCGGGCCCCTCGAGGAACGTGTGCTGCTGGCTGATCCGCACCATCTTCTCCTCCTGCAAGCTGCTGTCGTCTCTGTCGGCCCTTTGAGCGGTGTCGAGAGTCCCTCTTGACATATTGTCTTTTATGCTCTGGGCATGTGCTGTGGGATGCTTATATGTTCATTTTGTGTCTTCCTGGTGGGCCCCTTGATATTAAGGGTTGTGGTTCCTCTCGGCCTCCAGCCACCCCCACCCGCTCCTGCTCCCCCTCTCTCTCCAAGCCCTCTCCCTGTAAGAAGGGATCACTTAAGAGGGATCATTTCTTGCGGGCTGGCCAGGTTGGGTCGTTAGTGCCTTGTACCTGTTAACATAACTCAAATCACCATAATGGAGGCTTCTGGGGATAGTGAGCTTGTGACCCCCATCTGGGCGGGTGAAGCTCTGCCCCATGTGCAGTGCTAGCCCTCTGGGCGGACTTAGCATGGTTGTGTCACTTGCGCCAGAAGTGTTATCTCGGAGCAGGATCGGGCGGGCGTATCTGTCTCTAGCCCGTTATTGCCTGCGGCCTCTCCAGAACCCCGCGCTTCCTCTCAGCCCCCAGTGAGGGGGAAGCCAGTAGGGGGTCCCAATCTGATTTGGCGTATCGCGTGGCCAGCCTTGAGAGACAGATCTCTCGTTCGGCTCCTAGGAAGGCCACAAGTAAGAGGCGGCATATTGAGCCGGTCTATTCTGATAATGATGGAGATGATGATGATGATGATCTCTTTGGAAGTGTTGGCCTTGATAGTGGGCCCGGTTCTTCCTCGGATGAGGATACATGGCTCCCTGATGATACGGAGCAGTTGCTGACTGCGATCCTTGAGACGCTGCACATTGTCCCTCCTAGAGTGGCTAGAAGGAAGCAGGGTGGATTGTTTCGGCCTTAGAGACAGAGACGAGTCTTTCCTGAGCAGGCCCTTTTTTTCTAACATGATTTTCAAGGAATGGGAAAGGCCTAACAAGTTACCGCCTAAGGGCCTGGGCAGGCGGTATTCCTTTCCCGAGGAGCTGGTCCGGCTATGGTCCCGTCCTCCCGAGGTGGATGTCCCTGTGTCTGTCCAACACTACGATCATGCCTTCACCCGAAACAGCTTCCCTACGTGATCCAGCTGACAAGCGCATGGATCAGTTGGTCTGTCATGCCTTCACCTTGCTGGCCAAGAAGGCACTCCCTAGTGTCCCCTTTGTGGGTCACAGGCAGTTTGGGGAGTGTCTGGACCTCTTGGTCAAGAGCGGAAGGCTCCCTCAGCGACGAAAGTCGGTGCGGCCCTTTCGGGGTTCATCTGCCTATTGCTCCTTCGAGGAGGAAGAGGCTCTTCATTTTCAGGTGCTCGCAGAGATTCCTGGTGACGAGGTAGATCCCACGGCCTCCTGGGGATCCAGGCCCAAGCCCCTTACCAAGACCCTCTGGCATGAGGGGGCAACCTCACCCATCCGGGTGGGGGGACGGCTTCTGCTATTTGATCACGTCTGGAGACAGCGCATCTCGGATCGGTGGATACAGGAGGTGGTTTCCTCCGGTTACAAAATAGAGCTGGCAGTCTGGCCGCCCTCAAGATTTCTTCAGTCATGGATTTCCCAGAACCCATTGACGGCACAAGGCCTATGGTTGGCCGTCCAACACCTTCTGCTGTCAGGTGTGATTTGTCCCGTGCCTCGTCAGGAACAGGGTCAGGGCTTTTACTCCAATCTGTTCACGGTGCAGAGGAAGGACGGAACGCTGAGACACATCCTGGACCTGAAGGGTCTCAACAGGTTTGTTAGGGTCAGACATTTCCGCATGGAGACCTTACGGTCCGCAGTGAGCTCGCTTCGACCTGGCGACTTCTTGACCACGGTGGACATAAAGGATGCTTATCTGCACATCCCTATATTCCAGGGGCATCAGAAGTTCCTGAGGTTTGTGCTGGAGGATCAGCACTACCAGTTTGTGGTGTTGCCATTCGGGATATCCTCAGCCCCCCATGTGTTCACCAAGGTGCTGGTGGGCGTCAGGCTATCCTGAGTATCCAGGGCATTCGTGTGCTTCCTTATCTGGACGATTTATTGATTGCGGCTCAGTCTCTTCTTCAGGCCGAGAGCGACACCCGGACCGTGTTGTCCATTCTCGAGGATTTCGGTTGGGTAGTCAATTATCCCAAGTCTTCAATCACTCCCTCGATGGGTGGGGTCTGGGCATGACGTTGGACACCTCTCTGGCCAGGATATTCCTGCCACAGCAGAAGGTGGTGGTTCTTTAGACGCAGGTGCAGGCCTTGCTGTCTTGTCAGCAACCATCTGTCCGTCTGGGGATGAAACTGTGGGCCTGATGGTGTCATGCTTCGAGGCAGTGCCCTTTGCTCAGTTCCACTTGAGACCTCTTCAGTTGAATCTGTTGACCGGTTGGGATCGGACGCAGGAGTCACTGGAACGGGAGTTTTCACCGTCTCCCCCAGCCAGGCAGTCCCTTTTGTGGTGGCTGGACTCCAGAAATATGCTGGTAGGCAAGTCATTTCTGCCTCCACGGTGGGAGATTGTCACCACGGACGCCAGCCTGACCGTCTAAGGTTCAGGTTCGCTCGGAAAATCATACAGCGGTCGCCTACATAAATCACCGAGGCGGAACTCTGAGCAAGCGAGCCCTCAAGGAGGTGACCCAGATTCTGACTTGGGCAGAGGAGAATGTTCCCCGCATCTCGGCGGTTTATATCCCTGGGATAGAGACCCAGGAGGCAGACTCCCTGAGCAGGAGCACCTCGCGCCTGGGGGAATGGTCTCTCAGCAACAAGATTTTTCACGCTCTTGTTTCCGCTGGGGTTGGCCGGACGTGGACCTATTTGCGTCCAGACACAATCACAAGCTCCCAAGATTCGTCTTCCTGTCAAGAGATCCTCAGGCCTTTGCCTCAGACGCTCTGGCAATTCCTTTGACGGAGTTCAGGCTCCTTTATGCGTTCCCTCCGTTTCCACTCCTGTGCCGAGTGCTGTGCAAGATAGCCCAGGAGGCGGTACCAACCATCCTTGTGGCTCCTCGCTGGCCGAGGCGGAGTTGGTTCGCGGACATAATTCAGATGTTATTAGTTCGCTATGTCTTGCCCGACGATCCAGGGCTTCTCACGCAGGGGTCGCTGCAGCACCCCAATTTACAGACACTGGCTTGACGGCCTGGCTATTGAAACCTCAATCTTGACGGACAAGGGGCTGTCAGCCACGGTTGTTCAGACACGGAAGATGTTTTCTTCCATGATATATTAGAGTTTGGCATGCCTACATTGCTTGGTGTGAATCCGAGAGCCTTCCTTGTCGCACTTTCCCTATCTCTAGGATTTTGGAGTTTTTTACAACACGGCTTGGGTCTCCAGCTGAGCATCCTCAAGGGCCAGGTCTCGGCCTTGGCCATATTCTTCCAGAGATCCATTGCCATTCATAGACTGATCAAGACCTTACAAGGGGTTACCCATGTACGCCCACCGCTTAAGCCTGTATTACCAGTGTGGGACTTGAATCTGGTGCTTTCTGCTCTTCAGGGTCCCCCCTTTGAGCCCTTGTGCGATGCTGCATTGTCTATTTTGTCCTAAAAGTGGTATTTTTGGTACCTATCACCTCGGTGCGTCGCGTGTCAGAGCTGCCAGCGATTGGTGTGAAGCCTCCTTACTTTGGACGGCATAGGGATAAGGTGGTGTTTCGCTTAAACCTGATTTTTTTCTTAAGGTCGTGTCTCCTTTTCACCTTAAAGAGGAAATTGTCTTGCCTTCCTTGTGTCCAGCTCCGACTAACACAAAGGAATGGTCCCTCCATTCCCTCCATACTCCTGGTTGCGACTGAGTCCTTCAGGAAGTCGGATTGTCTTTTCGTCCTCTCCTAGGAGACTAGGAAGGGCTTGCCTCCGGCCAAGTTCACTCTTAGTAAGTGGATCAGACAGGCGGTGGTGCAAGCATATTCTGCCAAGGGGAAGGAACCCCCTTTTTCGTGTTACAGCTCATTCTACTAGAGCTATTGGTGCTTCCTGGGCTTTTCAGCACCAGGCCTCTGTTGAACAAGTTTGTAAGGCCGCCACTTGGTCTTTACAAAGTTTTTACAAGGTTGATGATAGGGCCTCAGCTGATGCTGTCTTTGGCCAAAAAGTTCTTCAGGCGGTAGTGAAATTAACTACATGCTGTTTCGCACTGGGGATCGCACCTTAATGGACACTGCTTTTGGATGTCCCAACTGTCATTACTTCTGGGACGACCTGGACTGGATATAGTGAAAAATAGAATTCTGTGAAACTCGCCTGTAGAATTGTTTTTGAATATATCCAGTCCAGGTCGTCCCACCCCGCCCTTATTCATTATATCTGGATTGCCTGTTATGGTGATTACCATTTTTATATTGGACCATTGTCCTTAATTTGATGGAGAGAGTACATGCTGAAGCTATGTGAAGTAACATGGTTTCTTGGCCTCCCGGCCTGTCTCTTCTTACTGCTGTTTAACCACTGGGGAATCATAGAGAGACACATGTTTTATAGGAGACCGGGAGGAGCGACCGCTTTTGATCCTGCAGTCAGGCGCCACCTAGCGGTGGATTACCCAACTGTCATTACTTCTGGGACGACCTGGACTGGATATATTCAAAAACAATTCTACAGGTGAGTTTCGCAGAATTGTATTTTTCTTCATTCTATATTTTCCAGACGGGTCCCAGTCTATCCATAGGTGGTTCCTCCCGGTCTCTGTCCCCCCCCCCTTTCTGCCCTGTGCTTAAAGGGCTCAGATGGTCCAAATTGGGGATTGTACGGTTCTGGGCCGTTAGTGCTTTGTGACCCAATTTCTTCCGCCATAATCACCATAATGGAGGCTTCTGGGGATAGCGAGCTTGGGGCCCCCTCGGGACTTGTTAACCTATGTCTCATGTGTGGTACATGCCCTCTGAGCGGTCGCAGCGCTATTTGTGTACCTTGTGCCCAAAGCGTCATTTCGGGAACAGGATGGGGCGAGCGTTGCCTGCTCCGCCCCATTTTACCTACGGCCTTGCCGACACCCCCGCATCTGCGTTTAGCTCCCAGTGAGGGAGAAGCCAGCAGGGGATCTCAAACGGACTTGGCACTCAGGGTTGCCAGTATAGAGCATCAGTTATTGCCATCGGCCGCTGGCAAGGCCACGCATAAGAAGCGGCACTTGGAGCCGGTTTATTAATTTTTTGCTGATGATGATTATGAGGCCGAGGCTCCTTGGAGGAGGGTGAGTTATTTTATGATTCTGACTCCTCTGGGGATCGACCGGGGGGGGGCCTTGACAGTGGCCCCGGTTCCTCCTTGGATGAGGACGATTGGCTTCTCAATGATACAGAGAAGCTGTTATCTGCGGTTTTTGAAACCTTGCAAATTGTACCCGCTAAGGTGGACAAAAAGAAGCAGGGGGACCTGTTTTGGCCTGAGAGACAGCGTCTTGTCTTTCCTGAACAGGGCCACTTCTCTAAAATGGTTTTTAAGGAATGGGAGAAGCCTAATAAGCTGCCGTCAGTGCCTGAGGGCCTGGACAGATGGTACCCCTTTTTTGATGGCGCAGGGCCTACGATTGGCTGTCCAACGACTTCTGTTGTCCGGAGTGATTTGTCCTGTGCCTCTCCAGGAACGGGTTCGAGGGTTCTATTCCAATCTTTTCACGGTGCTCAAGAAGGACGGTACTCTAAGACCTATTCTGGACCTGAAGGGTCTCAACAGATTTGTCAGATTCAAGCACTTCCGCATGGAGACCTTGCGGTCAGCGGTGAGTTCACTTCGGCCAGGCGACTTCATGACCACGGTGGACATCAGGGATGCTTACCTGCATGTCCCTATTTTCCAGGGACATCAGACGTTTCTGAGCTTCGCGCTGGAGGATCAGCACTGCCAATTGGAATTTCCTCAGCCCCCCGGGTGTTCACCAAGGTGCTGGCGGGTGTCATGGCCCTGCTGAGGAGCCAGGGCATTCGTATTCTTCCTTATCTGGGCGACTTGCTAATTGCTGCTCAATCTTTTCAGAAGGCCGAGAGCGACACTCGGACGGTGTTGTCCACTCTCGAGGAGTTCGGCTGGGTGATCAATTATCCCAAGTCTTCGATCACTCATGCCCTTCCTGGGCATGATGTTGGACACCTCTCAAGTCAAGGTGTTCCTCCCCCAGCAGAAGGTAGAGGGTCAGCAGGCGCGGGCCTTGCTGTCGTGTCCACACCCGTCCATCCGTCTAGGGATAAAGCTGGTGGGTCTCATAGTGTCTTGCTTCGAGACTGTACCCTTCGCCCAGTTCCACATGAGACCTCTTCAGTTGAATCTCTTGACCATTTGGAATCAGACTCAGGAGTCCCTGGAGCAGGAGTTCTCTCTGTCTCCTCTGCCAAGCAGTCCCTCTCGTGGTGGTTGGACTCAAGAAATCTTCTAGTGGCAGGTCCTTTCTGACTCCGCGTTGGAAGATTGTCACCACGGAACCAGTCTGACCGGTTTGGGAGGTTTTTGGCAATCGCTGAAGTTCCAGGGCCAGTGGGGCCCTCAGGAGCCTCACTTGGCTATCAATCTCCTGGAGCTGAGAGCGATCCAGTTGATCCGTTTTCATTTGACTCCCCAGCTACGGGGTTGTGCGGTCCAGGTCCGCTCGGACAATCAGATGGAGTTCGCCTACATCAATCATCAGGATGGGACTCGGAGCAAGCGAGCCCTCAAGGAGGTGACCCAGATCCTGTCTTGGGCGGAGGAGAATGTTCCCTGCATCTCAGCGGTTTACATCCCCGGAGTGGAGAACCAGAGGGAGGGAGACTTCTCATCTGGGGGAATGGTCTCTCAGCAACGAGATCTTTTACGCTCTGTGTCGCCGCTGGGGTCAGCTGGACGTGGACCTGTTTGAGTCCCGACACAATCACAAGCTTCCAATGTTCGTTTCTCTGTCAAGATATCCTCTGGCGTTCGCCACGGACGCGCTGGAAATTCCTTAGACAGAGTTCCGACTCCTCTATGCCTTTCCTCCTTTCCTTCTCCTGGGTCGTATGCTGCGCAAGATAGCCCAGGAAGAAGTACCGACCATCTTGGTGGCCCCTCGCTGGCCGATGCGGTGTTGGTTCGCGGACATAGTCCAGATGTCAGTGGATAGCTACGTCATGCCCGACGATCCAGGGCTTCTCACTCAGGGTCGGTTAGGCTACCCCAATTTACAAACGCTGGCTTTGACGGCTTGGCTGCTGAAACCTCCATCTTGACGGAGAAAGGGCTGTCTGCCCCGGTAGTGCGTACCATGATTCAGGCTCGGAAGAAATCCTCCTCCATGATTTATTACAGGGTCTGGCACGCTTACATTGCCTGGTGTGAGTCTAGGGGTTTCCCCTGTCGCACTTTTTCTTTTTCTAGGATTTTGGAGTTCCTTTAACATGGTTTGGATTCATGTCTCCAGCTGAGTACCCTCAAGGGGCAGGTTTCGGCCTTGGCTATTTTCTTCCAAAAATCCTTTGCCAATCATAGACTTATCAAGACCTTTTTCCAAGGAGTTACTCATGTACGTCCACCGCGTAAGCCTATGCTACCGGTGTGGGATTTGAATTTGGTGCTTTCTGCTCTCCAGGGTCCTCCCTTTGAGCTCTTGTGCAATGCTGTCTTATCCATTTTGACTGAAGGTGGTCTTTCTAGTAGCTATCACTTCGGTGCGTCGCGTCTCAGAGCTGGCGGCACTTTGTATGAAGCCTCCTTACTTTGAGCGGCATCAGGATAAGGTGGTTTTTCGTCTTAAGCCTGACTTTTTACCCAAGGTTGTTTCTGCCTTTCATCTCAATGAGGACATTTTCTTGTCTTCTTTATGTCCTGCACCTTCTAATTCTAAGGAAAGGACCCTCCATTTTCTGGATGTGGTCCGAGCCCTTAGGTTCTACCTGGTTGCTACGGAATCCTTAGGAAGTCTGATTCTTCCTGACTTGCCTAGGAAGGGCTTGCCTCCAGCCAAATCCACTATCAGCAAGTGTATCAGACAGGCGGTGGAGCAAGCGTATTCTGCCAAGGGGAAGGAACCCCCTTTTCGGATCACAGCTCACTCTACCAGAGCTATTGGTGCCTCTTGGGCTTTTCAGCACCTGGCTTCTGTTGAACAGGTTTGTAAGGCCACTACTTGGTCTTCAGTTCATACTTCTAAGTTTTACAAGGTTAATGTTAGGGCCTCAGCTGATGCTGTTTTTGGCCGTAAGGTGCTTCAGGCGGTAGTGTCATGAACTACGTGCTGTTGCTCACTGGGGATCCCACCCTTTCTTGGACACTGCTTTTGGATGTCCCAATTGTCAAGAATGAAGCGACCCGAGCAGGACACCAATAAAAATACAATTCTGTGATTACTCACCTGTAGAATTGATTTTGTTGGTGTCCTGCTCGGGTCGCTTCATCCCTTGTTCTGTTATCCTCTTTTTTACCTTTTTATGGTTATTACTGTTTGAGCTTATTTTGGGGCTGTGTGAATTAACATGGTCTCTGGCCTGCCGGCTTGTCTCTGTATTTACTGCTTTTCAACCACAGGGGATTATTAGGAAAGCAGATGCCTTTATATGAGCCGGGAGGAGCCACAAGTTTCTTGCAGTCAACTGCGCCACCTTGTGGCGGATAACCCAATTGCCAAGAATGAAGCGACCCGAGCAGGAAACCAACACAGAATTGTATTTTTTCTGTCTGGAATTTTTGCAGACGGGTCTTGAGGGTCTTCAATTGAGCATTCTAAATGGTCAGGTATCTGCTTTATCCATCTTTTTTCAGAAACCCATTGCTGACAAAGTTATTAGGACAGTTTTGCAGGGGGTCACCCATGTGCATCCTCCCCGCATGCCTCTTCTGCCTGTCTAGGATCCAAAATTAGTTTTGTCAGCCCTTCAGGGTCCTCCCCTTGAACCACTGGCAGAAACATCGCTAGGATTGTTGGAACTTAAGGTAATCTTTCTAGTGGCAATTACTTTGGTACAGCAGGTTTCTGAATTAGCAGCTTTATTGGTTAACTCTCCTTATTTAGAGACAAGGCTATCTTCTGTTTTAAGCAGGATTTTCTTCCTAAGGTGGTTTCCTGCTCTGGTCAGCCATAAGGAGAGGGTCCTTCATTCTCTAAATGTAGTGAGAGCACTAACATATATTTCTGCTACACCAGTCGGACTCTTTATTTATTAAAGCTGAGGGCCACGGCCTTATCCCTACTGTTACTCTATCCACTCTTTGGATGCCTAGTTTTAGTGGAGCTTGTAAATATGTAATAGTTGTTCAGCTTTAAAAAAAAAAAAAAAAGGAACAGAAAAAAAATAAACTGAGAGGTAGAGAGGAACTTGTCTAATCTCCCCTTGTCTCCAACAAGGAAATTTGCATAGAGGAGCGCCTCCTGCATTCCCTCGATGTGGTCAAGGCATTCGTTTTGCGTACCTCTCGATTAGGGGCTAGGTCCAGGCAGGACCAAGGAGGGGCCTGGCGGCTGCTAGGTCCGCTCTTAGCAGGTGGACCACGCAGTTGGCATATGAGCCTACACCTGCAAGGGTAATGAGATGCCCTTCCAAGTCATGGCTCATTTCATCAGGTCCATACAGTGCGCCCCCCACCACAATTGGGGTTCCCCAGGGGATAGGTCCAAAACCCGGGATAGTCAAAACTATTGACTATCCTGGGTTTTGGTCCACTTTTAAAAGGCTTTCATACCTGATGATATTGAGACATCTCATTAAAATCAGGGGTTTACAATCTGGGAAATGTGGGGGTGTCCAGGGGGGGGGAGAGCCCGGTTGTTGTAACTTCGGGACCTTCATGGTTACCCCATCATATGTAGCCTCCCCCAGTCACTGTTCGCATGCCTGTCCCCCAGTACTACCACCAGGTAAGAGGGCCCAAATGCAGCGCTCGGGGGATAGGAATAAAGACCAGTCAGAGCGGGACATTGAGAGTGACTGTACCGGCCCATCCCCCATCCAAATTGTCTATCGTGCACTCACCGGCTTAGTGATGAGGAGCTGTCCATCATCTATGGTGCTGACACATACCATGGTGCATCATTTGTATTTTCCCTTGTGCACCACTCAGGCAATCATAGCAGGCGGCTGAGCTGGCTGCCCCGTCATAGCCACCCGCCGCCAGTCTGTGGGACCTCAAAGACTGGCAGTTGCGGTCTGCCATTTGATTACCCCTGGCTTAGGTCATCTTTATTTAGCAGCAGCAGCATTTTTGCCATATTGAATTTCCAGTGACCAGTGTGAGAGAGCAATAACACCAAATTTAACACACCTGCTTCCTATTCACACCCGAGAACTTGTGCCCAGTTAGCCATTTTCCCTCTCCATGTCATGCTGTTATTAGGGTTACAATTTGTTCATTTTCACCTAGGGGTGTACTCACATTTGTTGCCAGGCATTAATGGTTGGCTGTGCGTTGTTATTTTGAGGGCACATCAAATATACACTTATACAAGCTGTACACTGACTACTGGTACATTGTATCCGTTTCTTTTTCAGTGTTGTCCCATAAAAATGTGAGGGTGTACTCTTTCACATTCTGTAAATACATAGGCTGTTGACCTACATGTTTCAGAAATTTGAAACTGTACTGCAGCGCATGCTAATAATTCAGAAGACCTGTATGCTGCTGTGTTCACTGCAACATATTTTCATGTTAATGTTAAAATGTTGACATATTTTTGCAGATTTATTTTGAAATATTTAGTCGAAGTTCTTAAACCTGTTTATATTACAGAAAAGAATGAAGCAGATCGGCTAGCAGAAAAACGTGAAATTAAAAGGCGGCTGACACGCAAGGTAAAGTTGATTCTTTAAAAACCTATTCCCTTATGTGCTATTTTTACATTCTCAGTCTTCCCTGATGCTTAGCTGCTGTACCAGGCTTTCTTAGTAACTAATAATAAAGTTTTGTTTATTAAAAACAGGTTCTATTTTTAACCAGCTTTTATTACCATTCAGAATGGTACACTAACCGAAAGGTCTGTGCAACAGATTACACATAATAGAAATGAACAGCTATGGACATCAGAAGAGGTTAATCTAAAAAGCTAAATGCTGGTTAAAAAATAACAGACGGACAGACTTCTTATTTAGTGGGAAAAATAGAGGGATGGCCACCTCCAAGTCTTCCATTGGCAGGTGGTTTAGGCACGCCATTTCCCTAGCCTACACATGTCTACACAGGCCGTCCTGAAGGACAAAGGGAGAAAATCCCAGTTAGTGCTACCGGTAACAGTATTTCTACGAGTCCTTCAGGGTGGCTATAGTTACCCTCCCCAATGGCCTTTCGTTTTCTGGTCATTACTTGTCTAAATTACTGAGGATTGGGATGAAGATATGGGGCTTTTAAACTGTCCCAGTTTCCTCTCCAGGAGGAGGAGCCTTCTCTCTCAAGTGGCCGTCCTGTAGGACTTGTAGAAATACCATAACCAGTCTAGACTAACAGGGATTTTTTACTAGATGGGTACACCTTAAAACATGTCATGGCATTTTGTATTATAGTGTTAATACTGTATCTATATTTTTGATTTCTGCATTATAACTGATTGCAGAACACCCTAGAGTTTAGCTTGAATTAATATGCTGGTGTGCAGTAGGGTTGCTGGGTATAGTAGAAGTATAGTGCTCGTAATGGCAGGGTAGTGCCTGCCAATGAAACTTGTTAAACTTGGATCATCTTGGTTTATGCTTGTTAATGAACAGCAGGTTAAAATGAGTAAAGTTCATAGAACTTTTTTCAATATCTGCTAATGCTCCACATACCCTCATCACCTGTCCCATTTGGAAGGGACTAAATCAGTTGTGCTGTATTTAAATAACTATTTTTATTCCTCCCATAGGATTTCATATTGCTTATTTAGTCCAATCAGGACGGATGACAATGATTCTGGTATGGGATCTATGGCCTGATTTGTGAGGTTTTAATTTAGCATATCTATCCAGGCAATTACAAATAACAAACCTCCTTTATCTGCCAGCCCCCGTGACCTGCATCAGGGTCACAGGCATGGCGTGCATTGTAAAATTATAATTCAGGCACTGAGCCAGTGGTTGCAGAGGAGTATAGCATTTATCTTTGTAAGCAATGGCTCCATTAAAGTGGACCAAATCCCCCCCAAAAACAACTCCATCTACTTTGCTTCCCCATCCCGGGTACATCATCGTTTGTGTGTTTTCTGTCCTCAATGCTGCTTGGTGTTCCTGTTATAGTGATTTTTATTTTCCCCAGGTATGCCATTGTATGCCATTGGTTTCTGCCAGGATACCTTTCTTCTAAACTAAATGTTTAAGCCCTTCTCCCATTCTCATGCTGGGAGCAATTAGTAGCTATTGAAGGAAGGAAGATACGAACTAAGAAGAAAGATCAGCGCCAAAGTGAAGCTGATACATGTTTTTGTTTTTATTTTTTTTAATTTAACAAACCATAGGATGTGGTTGGTCCGGTTTAAAGTCAGTAAAATCCTCCCAGACCTGGCTTGCCCGGCCCCCCTGCTCCCCTCCCCAAGAAAATAGTTAATGTAAACGTACCTATCTGGTCGCATCGCGCTTGGCATCCCCTTTCTTACCCGTCATCCTCCATAGGGCAGCCATCTTGGAATCCCGACATACACTGCACTGCCCCTCAGATCTCGCGCATGCAAGTTTTGAAGAGCAGACGGCTAGAGGTAAGTCCGGCTAAGCTCGCTGTGATCGGTCAGCGACGGCTAAGGGGGGTGACTGGTGGATTGCAGCAGGATGCTGGCACCAACATCTAAAAGGTAGTGTGGGAGGGAATGTTTTTGCAGGAACAACATAAAAGGTCTGTTGTTCCTCTTTAAAGTGATTATTGTCAAGAATAATAGCAAATGGTGTCGCCCCCGTGTAGCCTGTCTATCATCAACATTAAGGATGCACTTTAGGCAGCTTGTGATTGAAAGTAATTAACTTTTTAGACAGACAGGTGGTGTGTTTGAAAAGCAGTTTGCCCATTTGTATAGAAACTGACAGTTATTCTAAGTATACAGCACGTCCTGTTCCAGAATATTCCTTACACTTGGGTAATACATCCACAAAATGACGCTGGACTGCAGAAAACAGCTTGTGGCTCCTCCCGGCCCTAAATAAGTCAGGGACCTCCCACAAATTCCCCAGTTCATTTCTGCAGTCTGCGCTGAGAAGATAGAAGATAGCTCTCTTGTGGTGCAGGTGAGCGGGGCTTATATGTCTGCCCTGCAGGACTATTCCCACCCGTTCCGTACTATATATTGCCTCCCAGCCTTGGCTGACAAGGTTCGGGTGAAGGTAGGTATGTAAGCACCAGGGTAGGTGTTGAGGAGCTACGCTCCTACCGCAGTCCCTGCTTTAACAGGGTAGGCGGTTTAGGCTGATGGTGAGCCTCTTTGGGATGCCCCCACTGCTTCTTGGGTTTTGCCAGGCTCCTCCTGTGCACTTAATCCTGTGACCATGGTATTCCCCTCCTCCCTCACTTTTCCGGGAATCCCGTATGCAACCCCTCTCGTTCTCCCTCTGGGTGATCTCCGGGGGGTCTTCTAGTTGTAAGCTTGTGTTTTACTTTTGTGTGTTTGCTTTACTGCATATTGCCGCGCGTTTGTACTGCGCTCCGCGTCATTCGCCTCAGAGCTGCCGGCCCGCTTTTGGCCGGCAGGATCACGTGGGCGCTCTTCGGGGGGGGCTCCAGGGATGATAATTTTGATGTCACATCTCCACGGAGCCCGCCCCTCGAGGTCTGCGGATGCCATTTTGTTGCCATTGCGGTGTGGGCTGCCTAGTTCCTGCGGTCCGTGAGTAACCCCGGTGGGGTAAAATCTTTCTCGATTTTCTGGCTGTATACTCATGGGAATGCTTGTTATGTCTTTCAGGCGGGTTACAATTTCAGCACTGTGGTTTCTCCTGGCCATCTCCCCTCATTATCTCCCACTTCCCTAGCGGGTTATTGGGGCGTCCCGGGTAGCTTTTTAGCGTTAACCCTTATTGGCCTACTGTGCCATTCAAATAACCATATGGAGGCTTCTGGGGATAATGGGCCTGGGGTTCCTTTGGGACAAGCCCGGCTATGTGTTGCGTGTGGGGTATCCCCAATCGGTGATGTCAGGGTATGTGTACCTTGAGCCCAGCAGGTACTTGCGCTGCAATCTGGGTTACCTGTTGCTGGGCCTGCGCCCCCTCTGGCTTCGCCTACCCCCCCACGCTTACATCTGACCCCCAGTGAGGTGCATACCAGTGGGGAGTCTCAACCTGATTTGGCTGCACGAGTGGCCTGCATTGAAAAACATCTTACTGGGTCTGCCCCGCGTAAGGCTTCTGCTAAGAAGCAGCATTTATCACCCACTGTTTCTCTCTGCCATAGAGGATGAGGAAATTTTCGACACTACTGGTTATTCCCCCCTGGAAGAGGGGGAATTGTTCTCTGATTCAGAATCCTCTGAGGAGCAGCCTAGGGTTTATGGTGCTACAGGGTTTCCTTTTGGGGAAGATCTATGGTCCTCAGATGACACTGACAGGCTTTTGGCTCATATTTTTGAAGTGCTCTGTATCTCCCCTCCTGCCGTGGCTCCGCAGCAGCAGGGCAAGCTCTTTCACACGGTTAAACCATGTTTGGAATTCCCTGAGCAGTCTCACTTTAATAATCTGGTGCTCAAAGAATGGGAGCGGCCTAGAAAGCTGCCAGGGGTGCCCAAGAGTTGGGACAAAAGGTATCCCTTTCCTGCTGATGTGATTAAGCGTTGGTCATGTCCTTCTGAGGTGGACGCGCCCGTTCTGGGGCTGTCTAATACATCTGTCATGCATTTTCCTGACACTACTACCTTGAGGGATGGTGAGGACCGGCGTATGGACCAACTGGCTTGCCATGCCTTTGCCTGTGTGGGGACCGCGCTACGCCCGGTTTATGCCTCTGCCATTACAGCTATTGCTATTAAGGGTTTGCTTAAGAGTCTCTTACAGAGGGCCTCTGATGACGTGGGAGGAGGAGAGTATAGATCTCTCCTGCTTTGCTATGAATTTGTTGCATATGTCCTGTCTGCTATGGATTATGCCATTAGAATGTGTGGAAGAACTTCTGCCCTGTTGGTGGCTATACCCCGCTCTGTCTGGCTACGTCAGTGGGTAGCTGATAATGCTGCTAAGAAGGCTCTTACTGTTTTCCCTTTCAAGGGCCTGCGCCTTTTTGGTGAACGCTTGGATTTGTTTGCCAGTGGCGGTAGGTTACCTCAATGTAGGAGGCCGTCCTAGTCCTTTCGGGGGATGGGAGCCCTTCTCCCATCCTTCCGTGGTTTCAGACCTGGCCGAGGAGTCTCCTTTCCTGGGGCCCGTGGAGATCACTAGGAAAGGGGCAGAGGACGTGGCCGTCCTGGCCTCTCCTGGGGTCCCAAGCCAAAATCCTCACCCAAGCCCCCTGAGGCATGAAGGGGCACCCTCACCCATCCGGGTGGGGGGACGGCTTCGGCTCTTTGCTCACGTCTGGAGGCTTCACGTCTCAGACCGGCGGATTCAGGAGGTAGTGTCCTCCGGTTACAAGATAGAGTTTGCAGCCTGGCCGCCCCCAAGATTCATCAAATCCCGGATGGCTCAAATCCTCCTGTCAGCTCGGGGTCTGTGCCTTTCTGTCCAAAACCTTCTGGAGTTGGGGGTCATCTGCCAGGTGCCTTTGAGGGAAAGGGGCAGAGGCTACTATTCCAATCTTTTCTCTGTTCCCAAAAAAGACGGGTCCATCAGACCTATCCTGGATTTAAAGTACCTCAACAAATTTGTCAGATTCAAACACTTTTGCATGGAGACTCTGCGCTCAGCTGTCAATTCACTACGCCCAGGGGACTTCATGACCTCTGTAGATGTCAAGGGCGCTTACCTTTATGTACCAATCTTTCCAGGTCATCAGAGATTCCTCAGGTTCGCTCTGGAGGATCAGCACTATCAATTTGTGGCTTTGCCTTTCGGTATCACCTGGGCTCCCAGGGTATTCACCAAGGTGCTGGCGGGCGTAATGGCTCTGCTGAGATCTCAGGGCATTCGCATCCTTCCTTACTTAGACGACGTTCTCATCATGTCTCAATCTCTCCAGCAGGCCGAGCTGGATACTCAGCTGGTGGTGTCCACACTGGAGTCCTTCGGCTGGGTGATCAACCATCCCAAGTCTTTCCTGTCACTGTCAATGGTGAGATCCTTTCTGGGCATGACTCTGGATACATCTCAGGTCAAGATTTTTCTCCCTCAGCAGAGGGTGGAGATTCTTCAGGCCCAAGCCAGGTTCCTTATGTCTTGCCCTCATCCCTCCATCCGGCTGGGGATGCAGCTGGTGGGCCTGATGGTGTCTTGCTTCGAGGCGGTTCCATACGCTCAGTTTCACATGATACCTCTTCAACTTCACCTCTTGTCAGTTTGGGATCGAGACCCTCGGTCCCTGGATCAGGTGTTGGTTATGTCCCCTCTGGCCAAACGGTCTCTCTCGTGGTGGCTGGACTCAAGAAACCTGTTGGTGGGCAGATCCTTTCTGGCCCTTGCTGGGAGACAGTCACCACAGATGCCAGTCTGACAGGTTGAGGGGGGTCAAGGGGGCCCTCAGGAGGCCCATACCCCTATCAACATTCTGGAATTCAGGGCGATAAGGTTGGTTCTCGCCCAATTGACTCCACACCTTCGGGGCTGGGCGGTTCAGGTCCACTCGGACAACCAGACGGCGATTGCCTACATCAGTCATCAGGGAGGGACCCGGAGCAAGAGGGCCCTCAAGGAAGTGTCCCTGATACTGTCTTGGGCGGAGGAGAATGTTCCCTGCATCTCGGCTGTGTACATACCGGGGGTGGAGAATCTGGAGGCAGACTCCCTCAGCAGGGGGACCTCTCGTCTGGGAGAATGGTCCCTCAGCAGCAGGGTTTTTCGCTCCCTGTGCCACCGCTGGGGTCAGCCAGATGTGGATCTGTTTGCGTCCCGTCACAATCACAAGCTTCCGGCTTTTCAGCACCAAGCTTCTGTTTAACAAGTTTGCAAGGCCGCTACTTGGTCTTCTGTTCATACTTTTTCTAAGTTTTACAAGGTTGACGTTCGGGCCTCAGCTGATGCGGCTTTTGGCTGCAAAGTTCTGCAAGCGGCAGTGGTTTAAACTGTTCGCTGTTACTTTTTGGGGATCCCACCCTACCTTACGGACACTACTATTGGATGTCCCAAGTGTAAGGAATATTCTGGAACAGGACATGCTGTATACTTAGAATAATACAATTCTGTGATTACTCACCTGTAGAATTGGTATTATACGTATACAGCACGTCCTGTTCCATCCCACCCTTGTTATCATTATTCTTAGTTACCTCTGTATGGTGATTGTTCATTTTTGAATTCTAGTTATTATTGTTCTCCCGGCTTCTTGATAACTGCTTGTCAATACTGGGGAATTTGTGGGAGGTCCCTGACTTATATAGGGCCGGGAGGAGCCACCAGCTGTTTTCTGCAGTCCAGCGCCATCTTGTGGATGTATTTCCCAAGTGTAAGGAATATTCTGGAACAGGATGTGCTGTATACGTATAATACCAATTCTACAGGTGAGTAATCACAGAATTGTATTTTTCCTTGTTACAGCTCAGTCAAAGACCCACCATTGCTGAGTTGCTGGAAAGAAAAATCCTTAGGTTTAATGAGTATGTGGAGGTAACTGATGCTCATGATTATGACAGACGAGCTGATAAACCCTGGACCAAGCTCACCCCTGCTGACAAGGTAAGGCGCTACTAACTATTCAATTATTACAACCTGAAATCCTTAGGATAACTTAAGTTGTTGTTTTAATGTATATTCCCAGTATGTCTCACACCCCGCTTCCGATTATTCATGACACTTGGGTAACCGTCCTGTAGAGGACGATCTTGCAGAGATGACATGAAAAAAAGGAACCCCTCCCGATCCATAAATACCTGGGACCTCCCACCATTCCCCAGTTTTTCGTCTCTGCAGTCGGCGAAGCAAGTCAGAAGATGGCTGTCTCCTCCTTGCAGGTAGCCAGGGTAACCCCCCGGCCGTTTGTTTCTATTGCTGCCTGAACCTTTTTTATTTAAACTATAGCAGTATGCCTCCCAGCCTAGGCTGAAGGTCCAGGCAATGGTAGGCTGCACCTGTGGTGTATATGGGAGCTTGCTCCCACATGAGACCCCATACAAAGGGGTAGGCGGTGTCCGGGCTGGTGATCCTGGCTTGGGATGCCCCGTCCCTCTTACCCTTTCACCTATTGGTGTGGGTTCTCCCCCCTATCGTGTCCCTCTGTGCCCCTTGGGGGGGGGGGGGGAGGCCTTTTCTCCCGTGGGTTGTTTGTCTTTATTTGGGGGAAAAGGTGTGTGTATGGTGTGTGTATGTGGTGTGTTTTGGCTGCCGTTGTTAGCTGGGCCTGTTTCTACTCAGGTGCAGTTAAGCGGGTGCTCGTCGCGGCCCGCCCCCCTCGAGGTCGGCTTCTCTGAGGCGCTCTGCTGGCTGAGGCCCGGGCCCTGCGTGAGGGAGGGGGCGGAGCCGGAGCCAGGCGCGGCCGCATTGTGCGCTGGCCCGCCCCTCTTCTTCCGGCCTCGCTGCTCTCGCTGCTCTCCCTCTCATTTCCTCGCTGCTGTGAGGGTTGACGGTCGCCGCTTTGCTGGTGTGAGTAATTTCTGTTTATTTCCCCATTTTATCTGTTCATATATGTGTTGGGTGATGTGCATGTTGTGCCTGTTCTCCCTGTTCTCATGTCTTCCAGGTGGGATCCCTTCTTTTGATGTTTAAAAAGGGGGTTCTCTCGGTCCTAGGGTCCCTTAAAATTTAATTTAGGGTTCCTAAAAATGTAAAAAAGAAAAAAAAAAAATCCTCCCACTTGGGACTTGAAGGGGCATCCCGGGTAGCTTAACAGCATAAATCCCTCTGGTCATTGCGACTACATTAAAAATCACCATATGGAGGCTTCTCAGGATACCGGGCTTGGGCTCCCCTCGGGGCAACCCCGGCAGTGTGTGCATCCCTTGCGGGGGATAATGTATTTGTTTGCATTGCTTGTGCTCAGCAGGCCATAACGCAGCAGTCGGGGGCCCAGGCCTCTGGGTCCGGTGTCCCGGCCTTATCTCCTTCCCCACCCTGCCTTATCCGTACCCCTAGTGAGGTTGTCACAGGTGGGGAGTCGCAATCTGATGTGTGCGCCAGATTGGCTAATATTGAGAAATTTATTTCTGGCTCTGTTACCAGAAAGGACTCGGCTAAGAGAAAGCATTTGTCTCCAGCTGCGCCGGCTTTTGCGTTTGATTATGATTTTCTTGACTGGTCTGATTATTCCCCGCTAGAAGAGGGGGAATTATTTGAGGATTCTGAGGGTTCTGACAATCCGCAGTTTGTTGGTGCTGATACTGAGCAAGGGCAGGGGGATGCTGTGAATACCCCGAAGGTCTTGGCTCACCTTTTTGAGGTTCTGGCAATTTCTCCTCCTGAGGAGGCCGCTCTGCAAAAAGGGGAATTCTTTGGGACTTCTAAGCCGCGCCTGGAATTCCCAAATCAAAAGCATTTTGATGGCATTATTCTTAAGGAATGGGAGAAGCCTACTCGGCTTCCAGGTATTCCTCAAGGTTGGGATAAGAAGTATCCCTTTCCGGTGGACGTGGTAAAACAATGGTTTTCCCCTCCCGAGGTGGATGTCCTGGTGCTCGTGTTATGTAATACTTCTATTTTGCATTCTCCTGACTCCACCACTCTCAAAGATGGTGGGGATAAACACATTGATCAGATGGCTTGCCACGCTTTTGCTAGTGTTGGTTCAGCCTTGCGGCCTGTTTGTGCTTCGGCGCTTACGGCAGTGGCTACCAGGTCAGTGGTTAGGGACCTGTTGAGTAGTTCCAGGCTTGACCCGGCTAGTGATGAGTTTGCCGCCCTTAAGTGGTGTGAATTGTTCATGTCCTTTGTGCTTGCCGCCTTGGATGACACCATGGTCATGTGTGGTAGAACCTCTGCCTTGCTTGTAGCTATTCGGCGGTCGGTGTGGTTGCGCCAGTGGGCGGCTGATTTTGTGGCCAAAAAGTCGCTTACAGCACTTCCCTTTGTGGGGTTGCGGCTCTTTGGAGAAAGATTAGATTCTGTCACGAAAGGAGGGAAGTTCCCCCTGTGTAAGAGGCAACGTCGTCCCATTCGGGGAGCGGCCTCCTTTAACCCTTCCTTTCGTGGTGCCAGAACTGGCAGAGTTTTGGCCTTCTCTACTCTCAGAGGTGATTCCTGGAGTAGAGGCAGAGGTCGTGCCCGTCCAGGTCACAACTGGAGTTCCAAACCCAAGCCCACTGCCAAGCCAGCTCAGCAATGAGGGGGCGCCCTCACCCTTGCGGGTGGGGGGACGGCTGCGACACTTCTTCCAGGTCTGGGACCAGGAGGTCTCAGACAAATGGATTCTGGAAGTGGTGTCTTCCGGTTACAAGCTGGAATTCGAGATCCGGCCTCCTCCCAGATTCTTCAGGTCTCGAGTGCCTTCGGATCCACTGGCCGCACAGGGGCTCCGGGCAGCAGTAAGTTATCTGCTGGACATGGCTGTCATTTGCCCAGTGCCTTCCTATTCCAATCTATTCACAGTGCCCAAGAAGGACGGCTCCGTTTGACCCATTTTGGATCTGAAGCTCCTCAATCGGTTTATCCGCTTCAGGAAGTTTCGCATGGAAACCTTGCGTTCAGCCGTCAATTCTCTTCGTCAGGGGGACTTCATGACGCCCATAGACATCAAGGATGCGTATCTGCATGTACCTATCTTCCCGGCACACCAGAGATTCCTGAGGTTCGTGGTGGAAGATCAGCATTTTCAGTTTGTGGCCCTTCCATTCGGGCTTACCTCGGCTCCGAGGGTGTGCACCAAGGTACTGGCGGGGGTAATGGGCCCTCCTCAGAGTCCAGGGCATTCGCATTGTACCATACCTGAACGACCTTCTCATTTTGGCTTCCTCTCTCAGCCAAGCGGAGCTAGACACCAGAGTGGTGGTATCCACACTGGAGAGGTTCGGCTGGGTGATCAACTATCCCAAGTCCTCCCTCTCCCCGTCCAGGGAGGTTTCGTTTCTGGGCATGACTCTGGATGCCTTTCAGGCCAGGGTGTTCCTTCCTCAGTCCAAGATTCTTCTGATCCAAGATTTGATTCGGCTTCTACTATCCAATCCTCGCCCGTCTATCCGGCTAGGGATAAGATTGGTAGGTTTGATGGTGGCTTCCTTCGAGGCAGTCCCTTTTGCCCAGTTTCACATGAGGTTCGTGGTGGAAGATCAGCATTTTCAGTTTGTGGCCCTTCCATTCGGGCTTACCTCGGCTCCGAGGGTGTGCACCAAGGTACTGGCGGGGGTAATGGGCCCTCCTCAGAGTCCAGGGCATTCGCATTGTACCATACCTGAACGACCTTCTCATTTTGGCTTCCTCTCTCAGCCAAGCGGAGCTAGACACCAGAGTGGTGGTATCCACACTGGAGAGGTTCGGCTGGGTGATCAACTATCCCAAGTCCTCCCTCTCCCCGTCCAGGGAGGTTTCGTTTCTGGGCATGACTCTGGATGCCTTTCAGGCCAGGGTGTTCCTTCCTCAGTCCAAGATTCTTCTGATCCAAGATTTGATTCGGCTTCTACTATCCAATCCTCGCCCGTCTATCCGGCTAGGGATAAGATTGGTAGGTTTGATGGTGGCTTCCTTCGAGGCAGTCCCTTTTGCCCAGTTTCACATGAGGACGCTTCAGCTCTATTTTCTAGCGACTTGGGACAGGTGTCCTCTGTCATTAGATCAGTCTTGTCTGCTGTCCCCCCCCCCGGGCTCAGCAGTCCCTTCAGTGGTGGCTAGTGTCAAGCAATCTGTTGGGAAATGGTCACCACGGACGCCAGCCTGTCGGGCTGGGGGGGCTTCTGGAGGGAACATCAGTTCCAGGGGTTATGGGGGCCTCAGGAGGCTCATACCCCCATCAACGTTTTGGAGCTGTGGACCATTTGGTTGGTCCTGTCTCGCTTGACTCTTCTCTTGCGATCGGACAATCGGACGGTGGTCGCTTACATCAATCACCAAGGAGGGACTCGCAGCTGGAGGGCCCTCACGGAGGTATCTCTGATCCTTGTTTGGGCAGAGAGCAATGTCCCATGCATCTCAGCCATTTACATCCCGGGAGTGGAGAACATGAAGGCGGACTCCCTGAGCAGGAGATCCTCTCGCCGAGGAGAATGGTCTCTCAGTTCCAAGGTATTCCAGTCCCTTTGTCACAAGTGGGGGACTCCGGAGGTGGATCTCTTTGCCTCACGTCACAATCACAAGCTTCCTGCCTTTGTGTCTCTGTCTCAGGATCCTCTGACCCTGGCTTGGAGGTAACTGGGGTTTCTGTACCTGCCCCCCCCCTCCTTCTCCATGGTGAGCAAACTCTAGAAGGGGCACCAGCAATTCTGGTGGCTCCAAGGTGGCCAGGACGAGTGTGGTTCGCAGACGTCGTGCGGCTGGCAGTAGATCAGTTTTATCTGCCTCTTCTTCCGGATCTTATCACCCAGGGTCAGCTACGCTACCCCAATTTACCAACGCTGGCTTTGACGGCGTGGCTGCTGAAACCTCCATCTTAAAGGAGGAAGGTCTTTCTGATGTGGTGGTTCAGACTCTTGTTAGAGCTAGGAAGAGATCTTCCTCTAACGTCTACTATAGGACTTGGAGGTCTTATATTAACTGGTGCGAGGCTAGGGCCTTGCCTTGTAGGGTTTTTTCTATTTCCAGAATTCTGGAGTTTCTTCAACATGGTCTGGACTCAGGGTTCCAGCTTAGTACTTTGAAGGGGCAGAAACTCTGGCGGTTTTCTTTCAAAGGTCTTTTGCTCTTCATCCCCTGGTTAAGACATTTTTCCAGGGGGTTACTCATGTGAGGCCTCCTAGAAAGCCCCTGCTGCCGGTTTGGGATTTAAACTTTGTTCTGTCGGCTCTCTAGGGGCCTCCTTTTGAGCCGGTGCATGATATTGCTCTTTCTCTGCTCACTCAGAAGGTTGCCTTTTTGGTGGCTATTACCGCTGTTCGGCGTGTCTCTGAGTTGGCGGCTTTGTCCATTCAGGCTCCTTACTTTGAGAGGCACCTGTACAAGGTAGTTTTCCGCTTCAAGCCAGATTTCCTTCCTAAGGTGGTTTCGGCCTTCCACCTCAATCAGGATGTAGTTCTCCCTTCCTTGTGTCCTAAGCCTAGCAATCACAAGGAGAGGACTTTACATTCTTTGGATGTGGTTCGCTGTGTGAAGTATTATTTGGTGGCTACTTCTCCTTTTCGTAAGACAGACGCCTTTTTTGTGGTGCCTTCCGGGCCCAGGAAAGGTTTGGCGCCCGCTAAGTCATCCATTAGTAAATGGATTCGACAGGCCGTTGTTGGGGCCTATTCTGCCAAGGGGAAGATTCCCCCTTTTCGTGTTACTGCTCATTCTACTCGTGCTGTTGGAGCATCTTGGGCTTTTCAGCATCAGGCTTCTGTTGAACAAGTTTGCAAGGCTGCTTCTTTGTCTTCAGTTCATACTTTTTCTAAGTTTTATAAGGTTGATGTGCGGGCCTCAGCGGATGCTGTTTTTGGCCTCAAAGTTCTGCAAGCTGCAGTAGTTTAAGTTTGCATTAATGCCTTTTTGGGATCCCATTATGGACACTGCTATTGGATGTCCCAAGTGTCATGAATATTCGGAAGCGGGGTGTGTGACATACTGGGAATAATACCATTTTGTGATTAATCACCTGTAAAATGGTTATTACAAGAATGTCACACACCCCGCTTCATCCCGCCCTTTTTTTTTTGGTTTTCTTGGATCCTTTATACGGTGAACCTTTTTCTTTGCTGTTTACATTTGGCTCTTCCTGGTCCCTTTACTTCTGTCTTATACTGGGGAATGGTGGGAGGTCCCAGGTATTTATGGACCGGGGGGGGGTTCCTTTTTTTCATGTCATCTCTGCAAGATCGCCCTCTACAGGATGGTTACCCAAGTGTCATGAATATTCGGAAGCGGGTGTGTGACATACTTGTAATAACCATTTTACAGGTGAGTAATCACAAAATGGTATATTCTAAGTCTGTCACAGACCCCGCTTCAAGACATTCATTACACTTGGGTATACTGACCTGTAGATGGCGATCTTGCAGAGATAACAAAAAAAAGGTCAGACCCTCCCGGCCCATAAATACCTGGGACCTCCCACTCATTCCCCAGTTTTCCATCTCTGCAAAGGCGAGCAAGTCAGAAGATGATGTCTCCCGGCCACTTTTTATTCTATTTCTGCCCGGATCCCCTTGTTTAATATTCCCTGCCTCCCAGCCTAGGCTGCTGGTCCGGGCAAAGGTAGTTGGCACCCCTGGTGCTTAGGAGCCGTGAGACCCCATAACAAGGGGTAGGCGGCTATCCGGGTTGGTGATCCCGGTTTGGGATGCCCCGTCCCTTGGCCCTTCCCTGGCATGGATTCCCCCTCTCCCAGGTACCCTTAGAAGGGGGGGGGGGGCAGGGTCCCTTATGGATTCCTGTCTTTTATGTGTGTGTGTGTGTGTGTTTTACATGTGTGTGCTTTACATTCACTTTCATGGCGCCGGAGGTCCCGCGGCGCCGGCCTCCGGCGTGCTAAGAGTGCTGCCCGCAATGGCGGCGGCGAGCCCATGAGGGCTTCTTCTCCTCCGGGCGGGGGGAGGGGGGCGGGGCCGGGCGCTCGCGCGCGCCTACGGCCCGCCCCCGTGCTGAGAGCGCGGCTTTTCATGTCCCGGCTGCAGGCCGGGAGACACGGGGGAGGGGCGGGGCGCGACCCGCGAACCGCACCGGCCCGCCCTCCCTCCTCCTACTGCACACTGCGCGTCGTTACCTGTGGTACCGAAGGTCGGGTGAGGAGCCTGATGGCCATCACTGTCATTTGTTATTATCTTCTATACATTTAGCATGGTCTGAGTGTGTGCTTGTGTTCTTGTGTTCCAGGTGGACCATTGATCATATTAAAGGGGGGTTCTCCTGGTCCAGGTCCCTGGTTAATTTTTAGCTGGCTTAAAATCCTCCCACTCGGGACTTAAAGGGGCATCCCGGGTTGCATTATTGCGTAATTCCCAAAAATAAAAAGAGCATTGTACACACTTAATTGTATATACTATATATAGTACTAAAAATCACCATATGGAGGCTTCCCCGGATACTGGGCTTGTGCCCCCCTCGGGGCAATCCAGGCTGTGTTTGGGATGTGGGGTATCCCTTTTGGGGATGATGTATTTCTATGTGTACCCTGTGCGCAGCGGTCTATTACGCGGCAGACCGGATCTCAGGCGTCTGGTTCTGCTCCGCCGGTCTCCTCCCTGTCTCCCCCTCGCCTGACACATGCATGTGATGTGGTCATTAGCGGGGAGTCGCTATCTGAGGTGTGTGCCAGATTGGCCAATCTTGAAAAATTGTTTTCTAGTGCCGTCGCCAAAAAGGCCACGGCAAAGAGGAAACATCTGTATTCGGCTGCGCAGGCCTTTGATAGGGAGGACTTTGACTCCCTGGATTGGTCTGATTGCTCCCCGCGTGAGGAAGGGGAGCTGTATGAGGGGTCTGATGACTCCGACGATCAGCAGTATGTGGGCGCTGATACCGAGCAGGGCCAGGGGGATTCCTCGGATACATCCAGGGTCCTGGCTCAGGTGTTTGAGGTCCTGGCTATTTCTCCCCCCGAGGTGGCTCCTCCGCTGAAGGGGGAGTTCTTTGAAGAGACGAAGCCCCGCTTGGAATTTCCTTATCAAAAGCATTTTGATGGTATCATTCGCAAGGAATGGGAGAGGCCGACGCGGCTTCCGGGTGTCCCACCGGGTTGGGACAAGAAATATCCCTTTCCGGTGGACGCAGTGATGCACTGGTCATCTCCCCCCGAGGTGGATGCTCCTGTTTTGGGGTTGTCCAGCTCCTCAGTCCTCCATTCTCCGGAGTGCACTACCCTCAAGGATGGTGAGGATAAACGAATTGACCAGATGGCTTGTGATGGTTTTGCCAGTGTTGGATCGTCCTTGCGGCCGGTTTGTGCTTCTGCACTTTTATTGGTAGCTGCCAGGTCGGTTGTTAGAGGACTGTTGGCCTCTTCCGGGCTTGACCCGGCTAGTGAGGAGTTTGCCGACCTTAAGCGTTGTGAGTTATTTTTGTCCTTTGTACTGTCCGCCTTGGGCGACACATTGGTGATGTGTAGCAGAGCTACGGCCCTGCTTGTGGCTATACGCCGGTCGGTTTGGTTACGTTAGTGGGCGGCTGATTTTGTGTCCAAAAAGTCGCTCACGGCCCTTCCCTTTGTGGGATTGCGGCTCTTTGGAGAAAAATTGGAGTGGCAAAGGGAGGTAGGTTACCTCAGCATAAGAAGCAGCGTCACCCTTTTCGGGGGGTGGCTTCCTTCTCTCAGTCCTTTCGTGTGGCTAGAGTTGGCAGGGGTTCGGCCTTCCCTTCGTCCACAGGTGATTCCTGGCCTAGGGGCAGGGGTCGGGCCCGTCCAGGACACAGTTGGGGCTCCAAGCCTAGAGCCGCTGCCAAGTCGGCTCAGCAATGAGGGGACACCCTCACCCTTGCGGGTGGGGGAACGGTTGCAACTCTTCTCCCAGGTCTGGGTCCAGGAGGTCTCGGACAGGTGGATTCAGGAAGTGGTGTCTTCCGGTTACAAGCTGGAGTTCGAGTTCGGCCCCCTCCCAGATTCTTCAGGTTCCGGGTGCCGTCAGATCCTCTGGCTGCCCAGGGGCTTCGGGCGGCAGTAGCAAGTCTCGCGGACATGGTTGTCATCTGTCCGGTGCCCCTTTCAGACCGGGGCCTGGGCTTCTATTCCAATTTGTTCACGGTGCCCAAGAAGGACGGTTCCGTTTGTCCTATTCTGGATCTGAAGTTGCTCAACAGGTTTGTCCGTCTCCGGAAGTTCCGTATGGAAACTCTGCGCTCAGCCATCCATTCACTTCTTTAGGGGGACTTCATGACGTCCATAGACATCAAGGATGCTTACCTGCATATTCCAATATTTCTGGCACACCAGAGATTCCTCAGGTTTGTCGTGGACAGTCAGCATTTTCAGTTTGTGGCTCGTCCGTTTGGCCTTACCTCGGCTCCAAGGGTTTTTACCAAGATGTTGGCAGGAGTAATGGGCATCCTCAGAGCCAGGGGTATCCGCATCGTGCCCTATCTGGACGATCTGCTCGTCATGGCGTCTTCCCTAAGTCAAGCGCAGATGGATACCAGGACTGTGGTGTCCACTCTGGAGAGTTTCGGTTGGGTGATCAACTATCCCAAGTCCTGCCTCACTCCCTCCAGGGTGGTGGAGTTCCAGGGAATGTCGCTGGATACTTCAGGCCAGGGTGTTTCTCCCCCGAGCCAAGGTTCTTCTGATTCAGGAATTGACTCAGCGTCTCCTATCCATCACCCGCCCGTCCATCCGGCTAGGGATGCGACTGGTGGGATTGATGGTGGCGTCGTTCGAGGCGGTTCCCTTTGCACAGTTTCACACAAGGACGCTCCAGCTCCATCTCTTGGCTGCCTGGGATGGGTCCCCGCTGTCATTGGATCAGTCTTTTCTGATGTCCCCCCGGGTGCGGCGTTCCCTTCGGTGGTGGCTGAAACCAAGCAATCTGATGAGGGGCAGATCCTTTCTGACCCCTCGTTGGGAGACGGTCACCACGGACGCCAGCCTGTCAGGTTGGGGGGGATTTTGGAAGGATCTTCATTTTCAGGGACTGTGGGAGCCTCAGGAGGCTCACAATCCCATCAATGTTCTGGAGTTGAGAGCCATCAGGTTGGTTCTGGCTCACTTGACTCATCAGTTGCGGGGCCTACCGGTTCAAGTTCAGTCGGACGGCGGTCGCCTACATCAATCACCAGGGAGGGACTCGCAGCAGGCGTGCCCTCAGGGAAGTGTCTTTGATCCTGGATTGGGCAGAGCGCAATGTCCCATGCATCTCGGCGGTGTACATTCCGGGAGTGGAGAACACGGAGGCGGACTCCCTGGGCAGGGGGTCGTCTCGCCGGGGGGAATGGTCTTTCAGCCCCAAGGTCTTTCGGTCGCGTTGCCACCGGTGGGGGACTCCGGAGGTGGACCTCTTTGCCTCTCGTCACAATCACAAGCTTCCGGCATTTGTGTCTTTCTCACAGGATCCGCTGGCTCTGGCAGCGGATGTCATGTTTCTGAACTGGAGGGATCTGGGGTTTCTGTACCTGTTCCGTCCGTTTCCCATGGTGGGCAGAGTGGTGGGCAAGCTGGCCCTAGAGGGCGCGTCAGCAATCCTGGTGGCTCCAAGGTGGCCAAGACAGGTTTGGTTCGCAGACGTGGTAAGGTTGGCAGAGGATCAGTAAGACCTGCCCCTTCTGCCAGATCTGCTCACTCAGGGTCCACTACCCTACCCCAATTTACCAACGCTAGCTTTGACGGCGTGGTTGCTGAAACCTCAATCTTGAGGGAGGAAGGTCTAGGAAGCAGTCTTCCTCTGCCATCTATTATAGGACTTGGAGGTCTTGTATTGATTGGTGTGAGGTCAGGGCCTTGCGTTGCAGGGCGTTTTCTATCCCTAGGGTTCTGGTATTTCTGCAACATGGGCTGGACCAAGGTTTGCAGCTTAGTACGCTGAAGGGGCAGGTTTCTGCCCTGGCGGTTTTCTTTCAAAAGTCTTTTGCTCTTCATCCTCTGGTTAAGACCTTTTCCAGGGGGTTACGCATGTGCAGCCAACTAGGAAGCCTTTGCTCCCAGTTTGGGATTTGAATTTGTTTTTGTCTGCCTTGCAGGGTCCTCCTTTTGAACCTTTGCAGGATATTGCACTTTCTACGCTTACTCAGAAGGTTGTTTTTCTGGTTGCCATCACTTCCGTTCGACGTGTTTCGGAGTTGGCAGCCTATGTCTATTAAGGCTCCTTACTTTGAGAGGCATCAGGACAAGGTTGTTTTCCGCTTCAAACCAGATTTCCTTCCTAAGGTGGTCTCTGCTTTTCTTTTGAATCAGGATATTGTTCTTCCCTCCTTGTGTCCTAAGCCCAGCAATGACAAGGAGAGGGTTTTGCATTCTTTGGATGTGGTTCGCTGTGTGAAGTACTATTTGGTGGCTACTTCTCCTTTTCGTAGGACTGACGCCCTTCTTGTGGTGCCCTCTGGGCCTAGGAAAGGTTTGGCTCCCGCCAAATCTTCCATTAGTAAATGGATTCGCCAGGCCATTGTTGGGGCCTATTCTGCTAAGGGGAAGATTCCCCCTTTTCGTGTTACTGCTCATTCTACTCGTGCTGTTGGGGCGTCCTGGGCCTTCCAGCACCAGGCTTCTGTTGAGCAGATTTGTAAGGCTGCTACTTGGTCTTCGGTTCACACTTTTTCCAAGTTTTACAAAGTTGATGTTCGGGCCTCAGCGGATGCTGTTTTTGACAGCAAAGTTCTACAAGCTGCAGTGGTTTAAGTTTGTGCCTTGTTTTTTTGATCCCCGCCCTTTATGGACACTGCTATTGGATGTCCCAAGTGTAATGAATGTCTTGAAGCGGGGTGTGTGACATACTTAGAATAATACCATTTTGTGAATACTCACCTGTAAAATGGGTATTATAAGTATGTCACACACCCCGCTTCACCCTGCCCTTTTGTATTCTGGATCCTTTATATGGTGAACCTTTGTTAGTTTTTATTGGCTTTCCTGGTCCTTTGATCTTACTGCTATCTTTAATACTGGGGAATGAGTGGGAGGTCCCAGGTATTTATGGGCCGGGAGGGTCTGACCTTTTTTTGTTATCATCTCTGCAAGATCGCCATCTACAGGTCAGTATACCCAAGTGTAATGAATGTCTTGAAGCGGGATGTGTGACATACTTATAATACCCATTTTACAGGTGAGTATTCACAAAATGGTATTTTTTCATCATCTGTGTATGTTCTGCCACATACCGGGTTAAAGTCACGGCTTAAATAATTTCAATTGGGGTCATTTTAGTTCGGGGGGGGGGGGGGGGTGAAAGGAAATGCAAGACAACTCTGGGCTCAACAGCAGGTTGTCTCCTTTGGCATTTATTTTGTACCTCAATCCCAGGTTATCTAACCTCCCAGCAGCTAGCTAGTTAGGGATGTTACTGGAATCCATAAGCTGCTTCAGTTTCATCCCTCAGTCTGAAGGTGAATGCTCAGCAGGCTGGTTAACTCTTTATTAAGAGGTTACATTTGAGTCCAGATAATGGAAGATGTTGGACTGGTTAGAAAACAAAATGCCAACTGGGAGATCTGGTATCCATACTAGCTAATATCCATCCTGCTAATTGTATGCACTCTGTGACACCGGCCTTTAAAGGTGGTGTTTACGCTGCAGGAGCCACGCCTTGCTTAGCTCAAGGCCACTTGGCAGTGGTTGTGGCATTATTTTTATGTAGCCATCAATGCACCTTTTTCACAATTAGCAGTACTGTGATGGGTTGTGCAACAGCCTAAGCAATTCTGGTTTCACGGATCAATGGGTAAAGGCTAGAGCTCTATTAGCGGACAGAAGCCCAACCATCTGGCAGACCATGCGTGTTCTTTAGATCTAATGGTTTCTCGATGGAAGCAGATACGTTTGTCCATATCCACATGACTCTGCAGACAGAGCTGCTATTTGATCAGGGACAGATCCACAGAGTCCCTGGATCTTAATTTTCACCTGAATGACTCTGACTCAACAGAGTCATGACTCGGTATTTGGATCCCCATCCGTCGCAGATAGGCCACTCCTTGGTTCTGGTTCACTGGACCATACGGCCTAGTAGGATGGGGAGGTGTGATGGGGACCCAGACTATTTAAGGACACTAGAGGCAACCAGAACACCCGTAACACATAAACATTACAATTGAGGTTAATCCTACTATCCCCCAGACATTGGTCAGGATTCAGACAGGCAATATAATAGCAGTTGGCTACATCAACCATATGGGTGGCACCAGCATCAAGTTGGCGCTTAAAGTGGGTTGTATTATGCAATGGGAAGAGCAGTATGTTCCATTTATCTCGGCAATCATTTTTTTCCAGGGATATAGAATATTAAGTCCTATTTCCTGAGCAGAACAAGACTAGATCAAGGGAAATTTTCCCTGCATTAGGATATTTGTATGGCTCTATGTGACTGCTGGGGAACACTGGACATGGAGTCACGTCACTACTAGAAGGTCAAGAGACTTGTCTCCAGATTCAGCGATCCCCTGTCAGTTGCAGTAGCTGCTCTAGCTCAACCTTGGTATGGGTTTAATCTGGCCTATGTCTTCTCTCCATTTCCACTCCTGGGTCAGTTATTGAAGAAGGTAGGTCATGAGAGGGTTTGGTAGCTCTAGTAAGGATGGTGGAGGGCCCACTCAACCATCTGAAACTAATGAGGAGGAATCACTTATACACCAAAACTAAATAAAACTCTCACTAAGCTTGTGGTTTTCTTCTCCTGGTTGAAATGTAGGAATAAATTCAAGGGAGACAGCTTTAGTCTACCAGGGGAGATAGGACATTTCTCCTCTGATTCCTCTTCCTTCAGGCACAATGCCATACGTGCTCCCTGCACCCGTGCACTGTTGGATAGAGGAGAAGGTGAGTTTTTTTGGGTGACCTGGGGTTTTTTACACAACGGGGTATCCCGAATCTGGATGCCCCAGGGGGATGGAATCAGACAGCCCTGGAGTCTTTCACTTTTTTCACTTTTGGTCCTTTTTTAAGTTCCCCTCAAAATGTATATTCAAATGGCATTACTCTTTAGATTTAGCCAACAGGGTTTTTTTTGACTGACCTTGCATTACCAGGTTCTCTTTGCAGGGCACCTCGCCTGAATTCAGGTGCGCAGTCTAAACTCAAAGATAGCAGGGGCTGTTTTTAGTTCCATTTACCAGTGTATTTTTCTCTGTTTGGAGGATAGTTAGAGACCCCTTTCCGCAGTTTCAGCCACCTCCAGGAATAGCATTTAGCCCCCGTCCTATTTTATCTGCTGCATTATCCAAGGTCCATCTGCGCTGTGTGTCAAAGTTGCCCTCACTCAAACCCCACCATCCCACCAACTCAAAAAAGGAGAGCTGGTCCCCATAACGACTGTTACCAAATAGATTAGAGTCCTTACTCTGTTAGAGGTAAAAAAAAAAGCCTCCTATGAAGGCTCATAGATCTGAGCCTGCTCTTGAGCGACTTGATTCTTCCATACCTTTTCAAAGTTGGCATCGGCTGATGCTGTGTTTCGAAATGTGTTGTTCCTTAGTACTGGTTGTTTTGCAGCCATTTAAATACTTTTATTTATTTTTATTGATATATATACTCCCACGCTACTTCTTACTAGTTTGGTATATCCCATCATTTCGAATATAGAAGTCCAAATGCTGCATGTGAAAATGTTTTTGTACTCCCTGTAAGAGTTCTTTCTTTGCATGTTGAGGATGCAGCTCCCTCCCTGTTTCTTTGGCTGCATGTGGCTCTTGTCAGATACTGAGATGGTTTCACATAGTTTTTTTCCTGCGGATGTAACTGCTTGTTTCGATCTACTTGCAACTGTTGCCAAGGGAGCATTTGATGTGCCTCGGAGTGAATTTTTATTTTCCTATTGCATGGCACGGCCTGCTTCAAGAAGTCCTTACGTATGGGATATTCCGCCACAAGGTGGCGCAGTGTACTGCAGAAGATTTGTGGCTCCTCCCGGTACCATATAAAAACAGGATCACCAATAGACTTCTCCAGTGTTTCCTCTGCAGTGATTCTGCGAAGATAGAAGATGGCTCTTTATATTGCGCAGGTGAGCGGGGCAACCAAGCCTGCAGCCCTGCATGTCTATTTCCACCCGTTTCTGGACCTTCTGTGCCTCCCAGCCTCGGCTGATGGATCGGGTGAAGGTGGAGGAGCACTAGGGTCAGGTGCTCGGGAAGCGCTGCTCCAAGTCGCAGACCCTGTCCCACAAAGGGTAGCCGGCCATAGGCTTTATGGTGAGCCTACTGAGGGATGCAAAGTTCCTGTCCTAGCTTCTGAGGGGGTGAGTGTTTTGGGGACTGTGTGCCTTGTTTCTCTGGTGTCTGGGGCCCCCATCCCTGGCCTGGCTCTCGCCGCTGCCTGCTCGCTCTCCTCCCCCCCTCTCCCCGAAGTGTTTTAACTGTGTTATTCTAAGTATACAGCACGTCCTGTTCCAGAATATTCCTTACACATGGGTAATACATCCACAAGATGGCGCTGGGCTGCAGAAAACAGCTTGTGGCTCCTCCCGGCCCTATATAAGTCAGGGACCTCCCACAAATTCCCCAGTTCTTTCTGCAGTCTGCACTGAGAAGATAGAAGATGGCTCTCTATGTGGTGCAGGTGAGAGGGGCTTACATGCCTGCGGCCCTGCAGGACAATTCCCACCCGTTCCGTACCATATACTGCCTCCCAGCCTCGGCTGACAAGGTTCGGGTGAAGGTAGGTTAGTAGCACCTATTGCAACCAGCACAGAGCTAGGTGTGAGTACAATTTAAGTCCTCTTTAGAATAAATCCATTATAAATCCATCTTCAACCAGTGCTTGAGTACTCAAAAGTATTGTGATCCCACCACCACATATTTGCTCTTACCAAAGATATGGCTTTAAATTGCGTTGAATAAATCAAGTATTTAAAATGTTGCCCACTCATAGGGTAATCGCCCACTTTTCACCCCCCTTAGAGGCAGTAGATATGAATAAAAACATAGAGATTGCGCATATAGAAAACAGGCCAGTAAGGCCAACTCACGCTGCTGCTACTGGGGTGACCGGGAAGTCAATATTGATGAACAATGCCGTTTCTTCCGTAATCCAGCCATTAATGACACCCATTTTCACATATTCACTCACATCCCTAGAGATGCTGTTAGTGGGGTTACCCTGAATGCTCTCATAGCTATGTGGGTCGTTCAGCATATCCAATATACCTGACCCATAGTCTTTATAGTCAAGTATCACGATGGCCCCGCCTTTATCGGCGGGCTTGATTATTATACTGTTATCTGATCTCAGAGTCCTGAGGGCCATGTATTCATCTTTCGTGAGGTTATGGTGTTGTCTCATGTTTTTGGCCGCGGCTATGGTATCTGCTCGGATAGTTTTAATGTATGTCTCAATTGACCCGAAGTGACAAAAAGAAAGACCCCTGCTCAGCAGGCTTACCTCAGCTGGCGTTAATGTCCATGACGAGAGGTTTATCACCGGGGTTTCTTGTTGGTGGATGTCAGGATTCTGCTTTTGTCGCTTGACCCGCCGGCCTCCCCGCCGGGGTCGTTTAGGTCGGTGGCCAATTGAAAAAGGTCGCCCTTCTGGCTAAGCGTTGATGGTTTTTTAGTGACCTTTCTTGAGTCAGATTCACTACCAGAAGAGTAATTTTCTGTGGGAGTTTCGCTATCCGATGGCTGTCCCTGGGGTGCACCCCTCGGTAGTCTCCTTCAAGGACCAGTTCTCCAATGCTGTGAGTATCTGCGCCTGGTTTCTTCCTGCCCGGTTAACCACGGGTATACCTTATTGTCTGAATAGTCGCGGCAGACCTGTTTGAATTTGTCCCTTTTGTACCGCTTCAGATTTTCAGAGTATATTGTGAGATCACTGCACACGCAGTTCAGGGAATTTATCTTTCGATTGAGCTGGCAAAGTTGGGCTCTCACCTCCTCAATCACCAAAAGCACGTAATTTAAGGAATTTTGATTAGATACTTCACACCATCTCTGGCAGAAATCTGGCTTGTTCCTGCCAATGGTGGGTTGATTCTTTATTCTGAAGCCGCGTGGTATTTTCTTGAGACGATAATATTCCGATAGTGTGAGTCCATGCAATTCAAGATCCGTCCTTTTCTTCTTAAGCTTCTTAAGCTCCCTCACCAAATCCTTGGTGGTATCCTTCCCAAAAGCTGCTGCCGGGTCTGAAGGGAAAAGGATAGTGTCTATCTCTGCTTGATTGAAAGATCGTGTTTTAGCACGTTTATCAGGATTAGTATAAATTCCAGAAAAAATCTCCATGAAGAAATATGGTGCACCGGTGGGGTAGGTGCAATTCTGTCGTTGCCAAAGGTCCACAGTGATAAATTGCACAGAAGCACTCTTACCCAGTAATCAATGTTGTGGGTGCTATGGCTGGCGGTGGCGCCGCACGACCATAAGAAGAACAATCAGCCAGCACTCCAATGCAAATTGTATTTAATGCAATCCAACAAGTTGATATACAGAGTATTGCAGCATAAGAAAGTCCGACGTTTCGGGGCATCTCGCGCCCCTTCATCAGGAGAAAACGTACAAGCAGAGGCTGACCTCTCAGAGGGTTAAATAGCCCTCTGGGAGACCCAGAATTCCCGCCTGACGTCAGTGGGTGTATCCAGCGCAGGTGCAGAATTACAGTGTGGACAACATAAGCATAAACATTATACACATGAATAGAGCTGCATGACATATGATACAAAATGTCAGTCTACTAGCTAAGATACACTAACCAGGGGAATGGAGCAGAAGAGTATCCTCCGCAGCAGCACACCGCCAGGCTCAAGCCAGTTCCTGCTGCCACAGCGCCGTCAGGCACCGACGGCGTGACAGGCTGCTCCCATTGGGTGACAGCCTGCCCAGGCAGCTCCCATTGGTCTGGGAGCGGCCAATAGCGGACCTACCCCACGTGATAACCCACCAACGCAGGCCTCTGTATCCAGGGCCGGCGCGTGTGGGGAGATCCGCCGGCGGCAGTAGGGACTATGCGCTGCTGAGCAGCCTCTTTGCTCCATGCCCCCACACAATCCCGGTAACTGCATAACTATATAGCACAACATAAAAACATATTGACCTACTCGACTAAGGAATCAGACCTACGCCGTGATACCAAGTGAAAGCATATGGCAAAAATAGGGGGGTTTGGAGGGACTGTTCAGCCCGCAGCGCACAGTCAGGCACCACCTATGCTCGCTGTCAGGGCCGCCGGATAACTGGCGGCGGACCAGGCCGCCACCATTGGGTAGCAGTCTGTAGCCACCGCTCCCATTGGTCCGGGAGCGGCCAATAGCTGACTTTCCTATCGCGTCTGCCCCTTCACTAAGGGCCAGCGCTTGCTACTGCGGGGGATACTCTTCTGCTCCATTCCCCTGGTTAGTGTATCTTAGCTAGTAGACTGACATCATTTTGTATCATATGTCATGCAGCTCGATTCATGTGTATAATGTTTATGCTTATGTTGTCCACACTGTAATTCTGCACCTGTGCTGACGTCACGCTGGATACACCCACTGACGTCAGGCGGGAATTCCGGGTCTCCCAGAGGGCTATTTAACCCTCTGAGAGGTCAGCCTCTGCTTGTACGTTTTTTCCCCTGGTGAAGGGGCGCGAGATGCCCTGAAACGTCGGACTTTCTGATGCTGCAATACGCTGTATATCAACTTGTTGGATTGCATTGAATACAATTTGCATTGGAGTGCTGGCTGATTGTTCTTCTTATGGTCGTGCGGCGCCACCGCCAGCCATAGCACCCACAACATTGATTACTGGGTAAGAGTGCTTCTGTGCAATTTATCACTGTCGACCTTTGGCAACGACAGAAATGCACCTACCCCACCGGTGCACCATATTTCTTCATGGAGATTTTTTCTGGAATTGATACTAATCCTGATAATCGTGCTAAAACACGATCTTTCAATCAAGCAGAGATAGACACCATCCTTTTCCCTTCAGGGAAGAGGCATTTGGGAAGGATACCACCAAGGATTTGGTGAGGGAGCTTAAGAAGAAAAGGACGGATCTTGAATTGCATGGACTCACACTATCGGAATATAATCGTCTCAAGAAAATACCACGCGGCTTCAGAATAAAGAATCAACCCACCATTGGCAGGAACAAGCCAGATGGTGTGAAGTATCTAATCAAAATTCCTTAAATTACATGCTTTTGGTGATTGAGGAGGTGAGAGCCCAACTTTGCCAGCTCAATCGAGAGATAAATTCCCTGGAACTGCGTGTGCAGGACAATATTCCCGAGGTACCCACCCTTAATGACTATCTTAAAAAGCTTGAAAGTGATCGCACAATATACTCTGAAAATCTGAAGCGGTACAAAAGGGACAAATTCAAACAGGTCTGCCGCGACTATTCAGACAATAAGGTATACCCGTGGTTAACCGGGCAGGAAAAAACCAGGCGCAGATACCCACAGCATTGGAGAACTGGTCCTGGTCCTGGTCCTGGTCGGCGGGTCAAGCGACAAAAGCAGAATCCTGAGATCCACCAACAAGAAACCCTGGTGATAAACCTCTCGTCAGGGACATCAACGCCAGCTGAGGTAAGCCTGCTGAGCAGGGGTCTTTCTTTTTGTCCATCGTCCAAACTGGACACATTTAAATTTGATGTTGAACTTTTCAAATTTGAAAGGTCATTGAAACTTAAACAGTTTTTCGCCAATAAGATTGACACAGTGGACCATTTGAGTGGGGACACTCAACGCTTTAGACTTAAAAGTCAGTTTATACCACCGGGTCACTTCGGGTCAGTTGAGACATACATTAAAACTATTCGAGCAGATACCATAGCCGCGGCCAAAAACATGAGACAACACCATAACCTCACGAAAGATGAATACATGGCCCTCAGGACTCTGAGATCAGATAACAGTATAATAATCAAGACCGCCGATAAAGGAAGGGCCATCGTGATACTTGACTATAAAGACTATGGGTCAGGTATATTGGATATGCTGAACGACCCACATAGCTATGAGAGCATTCAGTGTAACCCCACTAACAGCATCTCTAGGGATGTGAGTGAATATGTGAAAATGGGTGTCATTAATGGCTGGATTACGGAAGAAACAGCATTGTTCATCAATATTGACTTCCCGGTCACCCCAGTAATCTACGGCCTACCTAAGGTCCATAAGGGACTTGACCCCCTCAAGTATCATCCCATTGTTGCAGGCACGAAGTCGGCCACCCAGCCGTTAGCGCAATGGCTTGATTTCTATTTACAGCCTTATGTCAAGAGATTACCATCATATTTGAGGGATTCGGCCGATTTTTTACAAAAATTACACACTATCCCCATCGAGGAGAACACCTTAATGGCAACTATGGATATATCATCCTTGTATACCAATATCCCGAATGAACATGGGATAAAAGCCGTGAAACATTTCCTTAGACAAAATCCTCCTCCCATCCCGACAGAGTACATTCTAGCAGGTCTAGAATTGGTTTCGTATAACAACTGCTTTACGTTTGAACGGAATTACTATAAACAAATCATTGGGACGGCGATGGGTAGTGCGGCAGCACCATCATTCGCAAACCTGTTTGTGGGATACCTTGAAGAGCAATATATATATTTGAATCCCCCCTGTTCACAGAGAATGTGATCTTTTGGGGTAGATATATCGATGACGTCATGGTTATCTGGCATAAGAATGCACAGGAGTTCAAGACTTTTGTTGATTTCATTAATTCTTTATTTCCCACCATTACTTTTAATCCTGAGGTGTCTGAACACTGTCACGTTCCTTGATGTGGCCATTGAGAAGGACGAGAGAGGTAATTTATTTACTGGCTTGTTTTCCAAACCTACGGACCGTAACACCCTGCTGTGCTACGAAAGCGCGCACCCCAGAGGGCTAGTTAATAGTCTTCCGATCTCACAGTTCCTGAGGGTCCTTAGAATTAATTCAGATCCTGTGAAGAGAGAGAACCAAATCAAAGAAATGTATGATAAATTTAAGGTCAGAGGGTATCCGGAGGACATACTAAACACAACGTTGGAGAAAGCTCGCAGAATATTTCTAGGACCACATAAGGCTGACAGGAATAAGAGAAACGATGGGGGATTTTTTTTTTGCCTCTCCCGCCATAGAACACATCACAAGAAGACATCACAATGTCCTCTGCGCTGACCCGGACATTTGCCCATTACTGAAACAACCATTTAGGAAACTCTACTACAAAAAATTGAATCTCAGGGACATGCTATTTAAGGCTGATCTGCAGGAGAAATATTTGAAATCCTTAATTCCAATGTCGTCCAAGAGAGGCACGTTCCATTGCAATAATTTCAACATCTGCCACTCGTTGATTACGGGTGCAGAACTCGCACATCCACACTCCGGACAAATGATCAAGCTCGGGGGCCCCTTTAACTGTCTCACTGAATATTGCGTCTATTTGTTAAAGTGCCCTTGCGGCCTGGCGTATGTAGGTAAAACTGTGGGCCCTTTCAAGCCGGTTGCAGCACATTTTGTCAAACTGGGACACCAAACGCATGAACTCAGAGGGATGGTAATCAGAAACCACCTAGAGGTGGAGATCGGCATACTCAACTGTTACAAAGAGAGACTTTTTGGATACATAGACTTAACACTGTATATCCGAAAGGTCTCAACACTGCGTTTGGTTTTACATGCTTCCTTGAGAGACCCTGACCTGTAATTGTTATTCTCCTAGGGCGTGTCCCCGGGTTTCCTCCCTGGTCCTCTTCCATTTTTCCTTTGACCCTCTTCCCCCCTTCTGTTCTTTCCCCTTTTTTCCCCCTCTTTCTTCCCCCTCCTTCCTTTTTCTCTTTTCTCTCTTCTCTCTTCTTCTTCCCTTTCCCCCTCTTCCCCCCCCCCCCTCCTTTTTCGTTTATCCTTTTAATTTGGGTCTTCCCCTCCCGGTCCCCATTGGTCTCTTGTCCTTTTATCCTTCCCCTCTCCCCCCCCCCCCCCCCGTGCACACCCCGTGCTCACCCCGTGCTCCGGACTCCCCAACAAAGCCCCCCCCCCCTTTTCCTTCTTTCCCCCTCCTGTTTTCCCACAAATCCTGACAGCGAGCATAGGTGGTGCCTGACTGTGCGCTGCGGGCTGAACAGTCCCTCCAAACCCCCTATTTTTGCCATATGCTTTCACTTGGTATCACGGCGTAGGTCTGATTCCTTAGTCGAGTAGGTCAATGTTTTTATGTTGTGCTATATAGTTATGCAGTTACCGGGATTGTGTGGGCATGGAGCAGAGAGACTGCTCAGCAGCGCATAGCCCCTACTGCCGCCGGCGGATCTCCCCACATGCGTTACCATGTGGGGTAGGTCCGCTATTGGCCGCTCCCGGACCAATGGGAGCGGCCTGGGCAGGCTGTCACGGCACTGTGGCAGCAGGAACTGGCTTGAGCCTGGCGGTGTGCTGCTGCGGGGTTATACTCTTCTGCTCCATTCCCCTGGTTAGTGTATCTTAGCTAGTAGACTGACATCATTTTGTATCATATGTCATGCAGCTCTATTCATGTGTATAATGTTTATGCTTATGTTGTCCACACTGTAATTCTGCACCTGCGCTGACGTCACGCTGAATACGCCCACTGACGTACTCAAGCACTGGTTGAAGATGGATTTCTAATGGATTTACTCTAAAGAGGACTTAAATTGTACTCACACCTAGCTCTGTGCTGGTTGCAATATATGCTAGTGGACTTATTGGTGGGATATAAGTTTTGCACGTCGAGCTGATCAATTAATTTCTTTTGTATGTTCATAATTTGATGTTTAGATAAGTTAAGCGTGGTATTTTCTTGTTTTATAGGTTAGTAGCACCAGTTAAAGAGTTGCTGAGGAGCTAGGCTCCTACCGCAGTCCATGCTCTGACAGGGTAGGCGGTTTAGGCTGATGGTGAGCCTTTTGGGATGCCCCCACTGCTTCTTGGGTGTTTGCCAGGCATTCCTGTGCAGTTAACCCTTTACTATAGGTGTGTGTACCCTGCGCCCAGCAGGTGCTTGCGTTACAGTCTGGGTTGCCTGCTACTGGGCCTAGTGCTGCGCCCCCTCTGGCTTCGCCTACCCCCCCACGCCTACATCTGACCTCCAGTGGGGGGCATGCCAGCGGGGAGTCGCAACCTGATTTGGCTGCACGGGTGGCCAGCATTGAAAAACATATTGCTGGGTCTGCCCCGCGTAAGGCTTCTGCTAAGAAGCGGCATTTATCACCCGTGGTTTCCCTCTTCCCTGTAGAAGATGAGAGCCCTCACTCACTCTCAGGTCCCTACCCCCTTGAGGAGGGGGAATTATTTTCTGATTCTGAATCCTCTGAGGAACAACCTCAAATTTACGTCTTTGCCTGTGTGGGGACGGCGCTGCGCCCGGTTTGTGCCTCTGCTATTGCGGCTATTGCCATTAAAGGGGTGCTTAAGTGTCTCTTGGACGGAGCATCTGAGGATGCGGGTAGAGAAGAGTATAGATCTCTCCTACTTTGTGAGGAATTTATTGCATATATTCTTTCTGCTATGGATGATGCCATTAGAATGTGTGGTGAAACTTCTGCCTTGTTGGTGGCTATACGCCGCTTTGTCTGGCTACGTCAGTGGGTAGCTGATAATGCTGCTAAGAAGGCTCTCACTGGTTTCCCTTTCAAGGGCCTGCGCCTCTTTGGTGAACGCTTGGATTTGTTTGCCAGGGGCGGTAGGTTACCTCAACGTAGGAGGCCGTCCCGGTCATTTCGGGGGGATGGGTGCCTTTCTCCCATCCTTCCGTGGTTCCAGAACTGGCCGAGGAGTCTCCTTTACTGGGGCCCATGGAGATCACTGGGGAAGGGGCAGAGGACATGGCTGTCCTGGCCTCTCCTGGGGTCCCAAGCCAAAATCCTCACCCAAGCCCCCTCAGGCATGAAGGGGCACCTTCACCCATCCGGGTGGGGGGAAGGCTCTGGCTCTTTGCTCACATCTGGAGGCTTCACGGCTCAGACCGGTGGATTCATGAGGTAGTGTCCTCCGGTTACAGGATAGAGTTTGCAGCCTGGCCACCCCCTAAGATTCATCAAATCCCGGATGGCTCAAAACCCCCTGTCAGCTCAGGGTCTGTGCCTTACTGTCCAAAACCTTCTGGAGTTGGGGGTCATCTGCCAGGTGCCTTTGAGGGAAAGGGGCAGAGGCTACTATTCCAATCTTTTCTCTGTTCCCAAAAAAGACGGGTCCATCAGACCTATCCTGGATTTAAAGCGCCTCAACAAATTTGTCAGATTCAAACACTTTTGCATGGAGACTCTGCGCTCAGCTGTCAATTCACTACGCCCGGGCGACTTCATGACCTCTGTAGACATCAAGGACGCTTACCTTCATGTACCAATCTTTCCAGGTCATCAGAGATTCCTCAGGTTCGCTCTGGAGGATCAGCACTATCAATTTGTGGCCTTGCCTTTCGGTATCACCTCTGCTCCCAGGGTATTCACCAAGGTGCTGGCGGGCGTAATGGCTCTGCTGAGATCTCAGGGCATTCGCATCCTTCCTTACCTGGACGACATCCTCATCACATCTCAGTCCCTCAAGCAGGCCGAGCTGGATACCCAGTTGGTGGTGTCCACACTGGAGTCCTTCGGCTGGGTGATCAACCACCCCAAGTCTTTCCTGTCACTGTCAATGGTGAGGTCCTTTCTGGGCATGACTCTGGCTACATCTCAGGTCAAGATTTTTTTCCTCAGCAGAGGGTGCAGAGTCTTCAGGCCCAAGCCAGGCTCCTTATGTCTTGCCCTCATCCCTCCATCCGGCAGGGGATGCAGCTGGTGGGCCTGATGGTGTCTTGCTTCGAGGCGGTTCCATACGCTCAGTTTCACATGAGACCTCTTCAACTTCACCTCTTCTCAGTTTGGGATCGGGACCCTCGGTCCCTGGATCAGGTGTTGGTTCTGTCCCCTCTGGCCAGACGGTCTCTCTCGTGGTGGCTTGACTCAAGAAACCTGTTGGTGGGCAGATCCTTTCTGGCCCTTGCTGGGAGACAGTCACCACAGATGCCAGTCTGACAGGTTGGGGGGGGCTTCTGGAAATCCCTGAAATTCCAGGGTCAGTGGGGCCCTCCGGAGGCACACACCCCTATCAACATTCTGGAATTGAGGGCGATAAGGTTGGTTTCGCCCAATTGACTCCACACCGTCGGGGTTGGGCGTTTCAAGTCCGCTCGGACAACCAGACGGCGATTGCCTACATCAATCATCAGGGAGGGACCCGGAGCAAGAGGTCCCTCAAGGAAGTGTCCCTGATACTGTCTTGGGTGGAGGAGAATGTTCCCTGCATCTCAGCTGTGTACATCCCGGGGGTGGAGAATCTGGAGGCAGACTCCCTCAGCAGGGGGACTTCTCGTCTGGGAGAATGGTCCCTCAGCAGCAGGGTGTTTCGCTCCCTGTGCCACCGCTGGGGTCAGCCAGATGTGGCTCTGTTTGCGTCCCGTCACAATCACAAGCTTCCAATCAAGAAGCAACAAAGGTTGGGGGCCCTAGATACACCCCCTGTTTCCCCTATCACCGCCGCACACTATACTATGATTACAATAATATGTATAAAAATATATATGATTTTATTGAGTAAGGGCTTAAAAAGAATTACAAACATGAAAAGACATATTAAAAAACATTCAAACACAACAAACACTGAGAGGGGGCTCTTTATGAGGCTTATATTACTACCCAATAGGGATAAATAGATAACAACAAAACTAATAAATTAACCAATTAATTAAGATATGGATGGCAAGTTAGACCTTAGTAATGAGATCCAAAGTGCTAAGGTACAAGGTGCTAAGTATTAAGGTGCTGAGATCCTAACATAAATATACAAATGAATACCGTGAAAAACAGCAAATAGAAACCTATGTGGAGAGTCTATGTAGAACGTGAACAAAAAACCATGAACAAAAAAAAACTAATGCAAAACCAGGGCAATAAAAAACCTCAGAAACTTACAAACATATGGAACATATACAAATGAATAAATGGCAAATAGATATAGATATAAGTATAAAGTACAAAGTGCCTAGTGCCAATGTTTAGAAAAGCCGGTCCTCACTGCTGTGACATTATCAAGAAAAATGCAAATAAAGAGTCACATCACCGGTCAAATATGCCTCCGGGGTCCCCGCACAGCAGCCCAACACCAACACACAATCACAAGCTTCCAGTCTGTCTCTCTGTCCCACGACCCTCTGGCCTTGGCCATGGATGCACTAGCAATGTCTTGTAAGAGTTTCAGCTTCTGTATGTGTTCCGTCCTTTTCCTCTGCTGGGCAGGGTGCTGCGCAAGATTGCCCAGGAAGGGGTGCCAACCATTCTGGTGGCCCCCTGTTGGCCAAGAAGGGTGTGGTTCGCAGACGTCGTGCAGTTGGCAGTAGATCAGTATGCCCTGCCCAAGTATCCAGACCTGCTCACTCAGGGGCAGCTACGCCATCCCAATTTACAAACGCTGGCTTTAACGGCCTGGCTGCTGAAACCTCCATCTTGATGGAAAAGGGGCTGCCTGCCTCTGTTGTTAATACCATGATTCGGGCTAGGAAGAAGTCCTCGTCATCCATCTACTATATAGGGTATGGCATGCTTACATTGACTGGCGTGAGTCTGTCGCTTCCCTGTTGGGTGTTTTCTATTTCTAGGATTCTGGAATTCCTGCAACATGGTTTGGATTTGGGCCTTCAACTTAGTACCCTCAAATGTCATGTTTCTGCTTTGACCATTTTCTTTCAAAGATCCTTTGCTCACCATCGTCTGGTCAAGACCTTTTTCCAGGGGGTTACTCACGTGCGTCCTCCACGTAAGCCTATGTTACCAGTCTGGGATTTCAAATTGGTCTTATCTGCCTTGCAGGGGTCTCCCTTTGAGCCTTTGCGTGAGGCCCCTTTGTCCATTTTGACTCTTAAGGTAGTCTTTTTGGTGGCCATCACTTCTGTTAGGCGTGTTTCTGAGTTGGCAGCGCTTTCCATCAAACCCCCTTACTTTGAGAGACACCAGGACAAGATGGTGTTTCGTTTTAAGCCAGATTTTCTGCCTAAGGTTGTGTCTGCTTTTCATCTCAATCAGGACATTGTTTTGCCTTCTCTATGCCCTAATCCTAAGGAGCGGGTTTTGCTCTGGATGTAGTCAGGACTCTGAAGTTCTATTTGGTCACTATCAGCAAGTGGATCCATCAGGCTGTGGTACAGACCTATTCTGCTAAGGGGAAGGAGCCTCCCTTCCGCCTTACTGCTCATTCTACTCGTGCTATTGGTGCCTCTTGGGCTTTTCAGCACCAAGCTTCTGTTGAACAAGTTTGCAAGGCCGCTACTTGGTCTGCTGTTCATACTTTTTCTAAGTTTTACAAGGTTGATGTTAGGGCCTCAGCTGATGCTGCTTTTGGTCGCAAAGTTCTGCAGGTGGCAGTGGTTTAAACTGCCCGCTGTTAATTTTTGGGGATCCCACCCTACCTTACAGACACTGCTATTGGATGTCCCAAGTGTAAGGAATATCTTCTGGAACAGGACGTGCTGTATACTTAGAATAATACAATTCTGTGATTACTCACCTGTAGAATTGGTATTATATGTATACAGCACGTCCTGTTCCATCCCACCCTTGTTATCATTATTCTTAATTACTTCTGTATGGTGATTGTTCATATGTTTATATTCTAAGTATGCAGCACGTCCTGCTCCAGATAGTATTCATAACAGCTGGGTTTACCTCCACAAGAGGGCGCTTTACTGCAGAGATGGCAAAAAAGAGGCCCCTCCCGGTCCATATATACCCGGGACCTCCCACTAATTCCCCAGATTCTTCTCTGCAGTGGGCTGCAAAAGTCAAGATGATGGCTTCTCTTCTCGCAGGTGAGCTGGGCTTACAGCCCATGACGCTGTAGGACTATTCCCACTCGATCCACCTTTTATTCTGCCTCCCAGCTTTGGCTGCGTGGTCGGGTGATGGTAGGCAGACCTATTATTGGTGCTTTGTCAGGAGCTTGCTCCTACCACAAATCCCCCACCAAAGGGTAGGCGGTCCAGGTTTGCTGAGCCTGAATTAGGAAGCCCCGTCCACTATGTGCCCTCCCCAGCAGAACTTGGGTGTCATTATGGGCATCCATCTCCCCCTTCTCCCGCTATCCCAGTTCGTCGGGGGGGGGGGGGTGCACTGTTGCATGGAGCTACCGCACTGGCTATCAGGGCCAGTCCAGGAGTCCTCTCTGATCCGGCACCATTATGCTGCCTACCCGCGGTCAGAGGTGACGTCATCGGGGGCCTCTTTGGCTGCGAGGAGGCTGTCTCTCAGTCTGTCCTCACGCTTCCTGGAGGGGGCGTGGCTTAACCGGCGCTTGCGCAGCACTCTGGGCTGCCTGTGTCCGGGTCTGCGCCCACCATGTCCTCTCCCACACCCCCTCGCTTAATTATGACTCCCAGTGAGATCAATACTAGTGGGGAGTCTTAGCCTGATGTGTCTTCCAGGCTGGCCAATATTGAGAGATTGATTGCTAGCTCTGCGTTCCGTAAGGCCCCAGCTAAAAGACGGCACGTGGTGCCTGCTGCGTCAGCCTTTCCTTTGGAGATTGAAGATTTCCTTGATTTATCTGACTATACCCCGCTTGAGGAGGGGGAATTATTCTCAGATTCAGAATTTTCTGATGATCAGCATTACCTTGGCGCTGATGTCGGCTCAGAGCATTGGGATGCTGATGACACCCATAGACTTTTGATTCAAATCTTTGAAGTGCTTTCCATTTCCCTCCCTGCTGTGGCACCCAAGCAACAGGGGGAATTGTTTGGTACTGCAAAGCCACGTTTGGAATTTCCAGAACAGGCACATTTCAATAATTTGGTTCTCAAAGAATGGGAGCGGCCTAGCCGGCTTCCTGGTATCCCTAAGGGATGGGATAAAAGGTACCCTTTTCCCTCGGATGTGATTAAATGTTGGTCAACTCCCCCGGAAGTGGATGCCCCTGTTTTGGGATTGTCTAACACTTCTGTGGTGCATTCCCTTGATTCCACTACCTTGATGGATAGTGAGGACCGGCGTATTGACCAGCTGGCTTCCCATGCCTTTGCCTGTGCAGGATCGGCCCTGCACCCGGTCTGTGCTTCTGCTAGCAGTGGCCATTCGGTCTCTGGTCAAGGGCCTTTTGGAAGGCTCTCCTGATGATCCTTCTAGTGCTGAATTTAGAGCCTTATCACAATGTGAGATGTTTATCGCTTATATTCTTTCTGCCTTAGATGACACCATTAGGATGTGTAGCAGGTCCTCGGCTCTGGTTGTTTCTATTCGCCGCTCGGTCTGGCTGCGCCAGTGGGCAGCTGACAATGCTGCTAAGAAGGCTCTCACAGGGCTACCCTTTAAGGGGCTGCGCCTTTTTGGTGACCATTTAGACCTTTTTGCAGAGTGGTAAGTTGCCCCAACGCAAAAGACAGCCACGGCCCGTTCAGGGTCCTTTACTCCCTCCTTTTGTGGATCCAGGTCCGGGAGGGAGGTTTCCTTTGCGGGGCACAGGAGAGACTTCTGGGGCAAGGGCAGAGGCTGTGCCCGTCCCGGATCCTCCTGGGGATCCAAGCCCAAATCTGTCATCAAGCCCGCTCAGCCATGAAGGGGCGCCCTCACCCTTACGGGTGGGGGGACAGCTGCGGCTCTTCGCTCATGTCTGGGGGCAACAGGTCTCAGGTGGATTCTGGAGGTTGTGTCCTCCGGCTACAAGCTAGAGTTCGCTGCATGACCCCCTCCAAGATTCCCCAGGTCTCGGATCCCTCTAGACCCCCTAGCAGCTCAGGGTCTGTTTCTGGCTGTACAGAGCCTATTAGATATGGGGGTCATCTGTCCAGTCCCTCCGGGGGAGAGAGGTCAAGGTTATTATTCCAATCTCTTCACAGTACCCAAAAGGGATGGTTCCATCAGGCCCATCCTGGACTTAAAGCTTCTCAACAGGTTCATCAGAACCAGACGCTTTCGCATGGAGACCCTGCGCTCCGCAATCAGCTCTTTGCGCCCGGGGGACTTCATGACTTCCATAGACATCAAGGATGCTTACCTTCATGTGCCAGTCCTCCCAGGGCATCAGCGGTTCCTCGGGTGCGCCGTGGAGGACCAGCACTACCAATTTGTGGCACTTCCCTTCGATCTCACCTCAGCCCCCAGAGTGTTCACCAAGGTGCTGGCGGGGGTGATGGCCCTTCTCAGAGCCGGGAGCATTCGCATTCTCCCTTATCTGGACGACCTTCTCATTACATCTCATTCTCTCCAGCAGGCAGAATTGGATACCCAGACGGTGGTAACTGCCCTGGAAACGTTCGGATGGGTGATCAATTATCCCAATTCCTCCCTCTCCGTCCTGGGTGACCCCCTTCTTGGGCATGAATCTGGATACAATTCATGCCAGGATTTTTCTTCCTCAGCAGAAGATGGATTCTCTTCAAACTCTGGTTCATTTCCTGCTGTCCAGTCCTCGTCCTACCATCAGGCAAGGGATGCAATTGGTGGGACAGATGGTGGCCTGCTTCGAGGCAGTCCCTTACGCTCAATTTCACATGAGACTCCTTCAGCTCCATCTCCTTTCAGCCTGGGACAAGTGTCCCCTGTCTCTGTATCAGGCCTTTGTTCTCTCTCCTCTGGTCCGGCGGTCCCTGTGGCTGGACTCGAGGAATCTTCTGGGGGGCAGATCATTTCTGACATCATGTTGGGAGGCGGTCACTACGGATGCCATTCTGTCAGGTTGGGGGGGCTACTGGATAGCCCTCCAATTCCAGGGGCTGTGGGGCCCTCAGGAGGCTAATGCTCCTATCAACGTCCTGGAGCTGAGGGCGGTTCGGTTGGTGCTGGCGCAGTTGACTCCTCACCTTCAGGGCCGGCCGGTACAGGTTCGCTCCGACAACCAGACGGTGGTCGTCTATCATCAGGGAGGGACTCGGAGCAAGAGTGGCCTCAAGGAGGTGTCTTTGATCCTGTCCTGGGCCAAGGACAATGTCCCGTGCATCTCAGCAGTTTATATTCTGGGAGCGGAGAATCTGGAGGCGGATTCCCTGTGCAGGGGGACCTCTCGCTGGGGGGAATGGTCCTTCAACAGCGAGGTCTTCCTATCCCTTTGTCACCGTTGGGGGATGCCGGACGTGGATATGTTTGCTTGTCGCCACAATCACAAACTGCCAGCATTTGTCTCCCTGTCCCAGGACCCTCTGGCTCTGGCGGTGGATGCTCTGTCTCTGTCCTGGCAGGGACTCTTGTCTCCTGTACCTCTTCCCTCTGTTTCCACTTCTGAGCAAGTTTCTGTGCAAGTTGGTTCAGGAGAGGGTGCCAGCCATTCTGGTGGCCCCCAGGTGGCCAAGACAGGTGTGGTTCGCAGACGTCGTGCAGCTGGCAGTGGATCAGTACGCTCTACCCTTGGTTCCGACCTTCTCACTCAAGGACGCTCTGTTATCCCAATTTACAAACGCTGGCTTTGACGGCCTGGCTGCTGAAACCTCCATCCTAAAGGAGAAAGGACTGTCTGATTCGGTTGTCCATACTCTTGTAAGGGCTAAGAAGAAATCCTCTTCTACTATCTACTATAGGACCTGGCGGACCTACATTGACTGGTGTGAGTCTAGGGCCTTTCCCTGTCGTGTGTTCTCCATTCCTAGGATCCTGGAGTTCCTTCAACATGGTTTGGATATGGGTTTCCAGCTAAGCACTTTGAAGGGTCACGTGTCGGCCTTGGCGGTTTTCTTCCAGAGGTCCTTCACCCTAAATCCTCTGGTCAAGTCTTTCTTCTAGGGGGTTGCTCATGTGCGCCCTCCCTGCAAACCCATGGTACCGGTCTGGTATTTGAATTTGGTACTGCCTGTCCTTCTGGGTCCTCCCTTTGAACCTGTGCATGAGGCTGCCTCATCCTTACCCTGAAGGTTGCCTTTTTGGTGGCTATCACCTCTGTCTGGCGTGTTTCTGAGTTGACGGCTCTGTCTATTCAGGCCCCCTACTTTTGAAAGACACCAGGACAAGGTCTTCTTGCCTGAGGTGGTTTCCGCCTTCCATCTCAATCAGGACATTGTGCTTCCTTCTTTGTGCCCTAACCCTGGTAATTCCAAGGAAAGGGCATTGCATTCTCTGGATGTTGTCAGGAATTTGAAATTCTACCTGGTGGCTACTGTGCCTTTCAGAAAGACTGATGCCTTGTTTGTGGTCCCTTCGGGTCCCAAGAAGGGTTTGGCTCCTGCTAAGTCTACTATTAGCAAATTGATTCATCTGGCAATTGTTGGGGCCTATTCTACTAGGGGGAAGGATCCTCCTTTCCGTGTTACTGCTCATTCTACCCGTGTTATTGGGGCTTCCTGGGCCTTCCAGCACCAGGCTTCTGTTGAGCAAGTTTGCAAGGCTGCTACGTGGTCTTCTGTTCATACCTTCTCCAAGTTTTACAAGGTTGATGTTCGGGCCTCAGCGGATGCTGTTTTTGGCCGCAAGGTTTTGCAGGCGGCAGTGGTTTGAACTGCGCGTTGTTGCCTTTTTGGGGATCCCCACCCGTTTATGACCACTGCTATTGGATGTCCCAGCTGTTATGAATCTGGAGCAGGACGTGCTGCATACTTAGAATAATACAATTCTGTGATTACTCACCTTGTAGAATTGGTATTATAAGTATGCAGCACGTCCTGCTCCATCCCACCCTAATTGCTTTATTCTTGGATCCTCCTATATGGTGATGATTGTTCCTTGTTAACGTTGTTGAATTTGTTATTGGCTTCTCCTGGTTCCCTTACTCCTTTTCTATACTGGGGAATTAGTGGGAGGTCCCAGGTATATAACAGTGCCGCGGTGTGTGTGCCGTGCACCCAAGGTATCATTGCAGCCCAGGGGGTCACAATCTGATCTGGCACTTCGTGTGGCCAGCATTGAAAGGCAGCTTGCCAGGCCTGTTCCAGGTAAGGCCTCTGGCAAGAAGCGGGAACCTGGCTCCCACGCCCTGCCTCTTTGCTGAGGAGGATGAGGGAGTTGATGCCTTTGGTGGCCGTTACTCCCTAGAGGAGGGGAGCTTTTCCAGGACTCTGACTCCTCTGGGGACCAGCAGGAGGGGTACGACAGTGACCCTGGGTCTGCGTCCGGGGAGGACTCATGGTTCCCTGATGACACTGATAGACTGTTGTCTGACATTTTTGAAATTGTTTTGCACATTGTCCCCCCTGAGGTGGCTAAGGGGAAGCAGGGTGAGCCCTTTTGTCCTGATAAACTGCGTCTGGAGCAGGGTCACTCCTCTAATATGGTGCTCAAGGAGTGGGAATGTCCTAATAGATTGCCCGTGGTGCCCAAAGCATTGGATAAGAGGTATCCCTTCCCTGCTGACCTGGTCAAGCGATGGTCGTGTCCCCCTGAGGTGGACGCTCCCGTTCTAGGGCTGTCCAACACCTTGGTCATGCCTTCACCTGACACTACTACACTGCGGGACAGCTAGGACCGGTGTATGGATCAGCTGGCCTGCCATGCTTTTACATTTGTGGGGGCTGGGCTGCGTCCGGTCTGTGCCACTACCATTACAGCTATTGCCCTTAAGAAAAAGCTCAAGCGTCTCACTGATGGCGCTATGGCTGGTAGGAGGAGGGAGGATTATAGGGCCCTCTTGCTTTGCTCTGATTTTGTTGCCTTTGTCCTTACTGCCATGGATGATGCGGTACGGCTGGGTGGTAGGGCCTCTGCCCTCTTGGTGGCTATGCGCCGCTCTGGTTGCGTCAGTGGGCAGCTGACGCTTCTGCTGAAAAGGCCCTCACTGGGCTCCCCTTTGCGGGGCTGCGGCTCTTTGGTGAGCGTCTGGATGTTCTAGCCAAGGATGGTAGGCTACCTCGGCGTAGGAAGCAGCCTCAGCCTTTTCGAGGGCCCTCCGCTTCCCTCCCCTCCTTTCGTGCTCCCAGAGGAGGTCGTGGCTCCCTCTTCTCGGGTAGCCGTAGGGATTCTTGGGGCCATGGCATATCCCGTGGTCGTCCCAGTCTCTCATGGGGTTCCAAGCCCAAACCCCCTCCCAAGGCCCCTCAGGTATCGGCTCTTTGCTCACATCTGGAGGCTCCGCGTCTCAGACCGGTGGATTCAGGAAGTGGTGTCCTCCGGTTACAAGATAGAGTTTGCAGCCTGGCCGCCCGAAGAGTCCTCAGATCCCGGATGTCTCAAAACCCTCTGTCAGCTCAGAGTTTGCGCCTTGCAGTTCAACGTCTCAAGGAATCTTCTAGTGGGCAGGACCTTTCTGCCACCGTGCTGGGAGACTGTCACCACAGATGGCAGTCTGACCGGTTGGCCGGGCTTTTGGAAGTCTCTGAAGTTCCAGGGTCGGTGGGGCCCCTAGGAGGCCCATGCTCCCATCAATGTCCTGGAACTGAGGGCGATCAGGTTGGTTCTTTCTCAGCTGACCACACACCTTCGGGGTTGGGCTGTTCAGATCCGCTCGGACAACCAGATGGCGGTGGCCTACATCAACCATCAGGGAGGGACTCAGAGCAAGCGAGACAGTATCAGGGACACTTCCTTGAGGGCTCACTTGCTCCGAGTCCCTCAAGGAAGTGTCCCTGATACTGTCTTGGGCGGAAGAGAATGTCCCTTGCATCTCGGCGGTCTACATTCCGGGGGTGGAGAACCAGGAGGCAGACTCCCTGAGCAGGGAGACGTCCCGGCTGGGGGAATGGTCCCTCAGCAACAAGGTATTTCACTCCCTGTGTCACCGCTGGGGTCAGCCGGATGTGGACCTGTTTGCGTTCCACCACAATCACAAGCTTCCCAGATTTGTCTCCTGTCACAGGATTCTCTGGCCTTCGCCACAGATGCGCTAGCAATGCCTTGGACGGAGTTTCGGCTTCTCTATGTGTTCCCTCCTTTTCCTCTGCTGGGCAGGGTGCTGCGCAAGATAGCCCAGGAGGGGGTACCAGCCGTCCTGGTGGCCCCCTGTTGGCCAAGGAGGGTGTGGTTCGCAGACGTCGTGCAGTTGGCAGTAGATCGGTACGTCTTGCCCAAGGATCCAGATCTTCTCACTCAGGGACAACTGCACCATCCCAATTTACAAACGCTGGCTTTAATGGCTTGGCTGCTGAAACCTCCACATTGATGGATAAGGGGTTGCCAGCTTCTGTTGTTACTATGATTCGGGCTAGGAAGAAGTCCTCGTCCTTTATCTACTGCAGGGTCTGGCATGCTTGCATTTCCTGGTGTGAGTCCAAGTCTCTTCCTTGTTTTCGAATGTGTTTTCTATCCCCAGGATTCTGGAATTTTTGCAACATGGCTTGGATTCGGGCCTTCAACTTAGTACCCTCAAGGGACAGGTGTCGGCTGTGGCATTTTTTTTCCAAAGATCCTTTGCCAATCACCGGTTGGTTAAGACTTTTTTCCAGGGAGTTACTCATGTGCGTCCGCCACGTAAGCCTATGCTACCGGTTTGGGACTTGAATCTGGTGTTGTCTGCTCTGCAGGGTCCTCCCTTTGAGCCTATCTGTGGGGCTGCGTTGCCCATTCTGACTTTTAAGGTTGCCTTTTTGGTGGCTATTACGTCAGGCGAGTTTCTGAGCTGGCGGCGCTTCCCATCAAACCTCCTTATTTTGAGCGGCATCAGGATAAGGTGGTGTTTCGGCTTAAGCCGGATTTCTTGCTTAAGGTTGTGTCTGCTTTTCATCTCAATCAGGACATTGTTTTGCCGCCTTTGTGTCCTAACCCTGCTAATTCCAAGGAGCGGACACTTCATTCTCTGAATGTTGTCAGGGCTCTGAAGTTTTATTTGGTTGCTACTGAGTCTTTCAGGAAATCTAATGCTCTTTTTGTTCTTCCTGCTGGACCTAGGAAGGGTTTACCTCCGGCTAAATCCACTATCAGCAAGTGGATCCGGGCGATAGAGCAGGCCTATTCTTCTAGGGGGAAGTTTCCTCCTTTTAGGGTTACTGTTCATTCTACTCGTGCTATTGGTGCTTCTTGGGCTTTTCAGCACCAAGCTTCTGTTGAACAAGTTTGCAAGGCCGCTACTTGGTCTTCTGTTCATACCTTTTCAAAGTTTTACAAGGTTGATGTTAAGGCCTCTGCTGATGCTGCCTTTGGTCGCAAAGTACTTCAGGCGGTGGTGGTTTGAACTGCCTGCTGGGGACCCTTACGGACACTGCAGTTGGACGTCCCATACGTAAGGACTTCTTGAAGCAGGTCGTGCCATGCAATAGGAAAAAGACAATTCTGTGAGTACTCACCTGTAGAATTGCTTTTACTATGCATGGCACGGCCTGCTTCACCCCACCCTTGTTATCGTTATTCTTGGTTGCCTCTTTATGGTGATTGTTCCAAGTTAGTTGGGGTTTGTTACCTTTTTTACCTTTATTATCTCCCGGGTTCTTGTATAACTGCTTGTCAACGCTGGAGAAGTCTATTGGTGATCCTGTTTTTATATGGTACCGGGAGGAGCCACAACTCTTCTGCAGTACACTGCGCCACCTTGTGGTGGAATATCCCATGCGTAAGGACTTCTTGAAGCAGGCCGTGCCATGCATAGTAAAAGCAATTCTACAGGTGAGTACTCACAGAATTGTCTTTTGTAATATAGCTCATGAGTACAGCTCATCGATACCCACCGTTTAGAATAAGTAAGTCCAGGAGCTGCGTCCTTCACATGCACAGAAAGAGAACCTTTACAGTGTGTGCTAAAATTGTTTTCCTTACAATTTTTCCTATCCATGATGGCAGCAGAAACCAGCAAATAATTGTAGTTAATGACATTATGTCTGTTCTGTAGGCAGCAATTCGTAAGGAGCTGAATGACTTTAAGAGCACAGAAATGACTGTTCATGCAGAAAGCAAACATTTGACACGGTAAGTAATCTTTCTTCAAGCACTTGGATCTGCTGCATTCCCCGCTTCCCTAGGAATCCCTCTATACTATACTATATACTTAATTTTTTTTATTTTTAGTTCTTTGCTGTTTTCCCAGAAGCACAAATCCCAATGATTGGGCGCAACACTGCTTTAAAGCAACATTTTGAAGTGAATCTTCATTTATTCAATGCTACTTTTTTGTTCTTCAGGTTCCATAGGCCTTAACCACTTTGCCTCAGAGAAGAGAGTTTCCAAATGAAGCAAAGAAGCACTTACATGCATTCACGAAATGTGCCAATCGCAAGTCTGTTTTCCCACTGATGTACCTCATTCCAACAATGTGGAGTTGTGATATTTGAGAGTGAAACTATGCCCCTGTGTTTTCAAGTTTTCATCACGATTTCTTAATTCTTACATAGGATGAACTGTAGAGATTATAGCTTGAACAATTGCCTTCTAAGCTGGTGCTAGATTTGGGCTCTTGCAGATTATGGTGCCTTAATGCAGTTGTTTGAATCTAGGGCTGGCCCCATTTGTTAAAGACTGTATTTTGATTTGAGTGACCCAGATCCAAGTATGTCTACCTGTTAAGGTTTCATTAACTTTATAGGCAGATGTCCCATAGTTTCTTGTTCTGGCTCAGGGATTGATGGCATTTAGTTTCCGGTTTATTGCAGACAGATTTTTATTTTATAGGGTGACATTTTTTTCAGTGTAGTTGATTATTAACTATTGCAACCACCACCTCTTAAAGGGGTCAGTCTACTGTAAAAATATCATTCTTTGTTTTTTTTTTGTTGTAGATGCTGTAGAGTTAATGGCTTGTAACTTTAGTATGAAGATCTGCGTTCTGTGGTCTATACAAATGGTTGCCACTCTACCTGTATTTTAATTTATATTGAAATTCTGAATCATGCTTTAGAGGAGACAGGGACCATTACAAATGAAGAGACAGCGCGTAATGCCTTAATCTAGGGTCCCTGTGAGATCTAAGAAGCCAGTGTATGAGCAGACATCACCTATAAACTAAATATCATTTTTTGGTGGATGGTCTGCTGCTGTTTCATATGAAGGTCCCTGGCAGTCCACAGTTCCAAACCTTTATTGTCACAAAGCCAGTATTTTCCATTGGATGTTCCTTTTTATTGTTTGTAATTGGATTTTATAAGTTATGCACGTGGAACCTTAACCCAGGTCCCTCACAGGGAATCTTTACTTTGCAGTTTCTCTGAAGGCAAAACTGACATAAAGGGTTTATCTGTGTTAATTTCATTATAAAGACTAAAAATGGATTTCTTGAGTGTTAGAAAAGAACAATTGCATTATGTAACAGAGGTCTGTAGTGATCCTTTGAGAAAAAAGTTACTACGTTTATTACATTCTTACTTACATTTTAACACCATACCTGAGCTGTAATTGTACATTTAGGTATAAAGAATATGGGATAAGAAGTATGAAAACCCTCAAAGACTGTTATGCAAAATAAACACTATGCCTTATGTAACATGTTAACATTGATGGCAAAATATTATTTGAAAGATACTATATGTATATATATGTACCATATGTCTCTAAAATTGCAAGGGAGACCTTACAACTGGAACTTTTGACTGACTGTATGTATGTGTATATATATGTATACTTGGATTGGATCAGCATCTGTATATCCGTTTGTTTTGATCTGAATTTTAACAATGAGAATAAAAAAGAAACCTTATTTTAGACAAAATTTGACTGTGGCTCATTTTGCAGATGTCTAAAGGGGGCCCATAAATGGCCTGATAATCATAGGCTAATAGCGGGCTGATGGGCTGCAAATTTCTCCAGTGGCCCATGTTGCCTGTCAGGAGCAGCATTTGTTATTCACGAGCACTTTGCATTACCTGATGATAAACCTTCTATGTTTCTTAGTCCCCAAAATGAATTCACTTCTGAGGTGACTGAGACGGCCCTGCCGAAGGTAGAGCTTTCACACAAGATGCAGATGTCTCCATGTACAGCTCTAATCTAAAATCCACCAGCTCTCCTAATGGGACAGAGTCTATTTAAGTGGACCAACCACCATGTAAATCGGCCGAGTAGTCTAAAGGGGTGCAGAAAGCTTTCCCATTTCCAGGGCTCCTATGTCATTTATGTGGGCTGCAGCTGCATCCCCAGCCCCCCTGTAGCTGAGGTGCATTCCTGCGCTCTGCCATATAGATAGGGGTGGGAGAGCGACACACAGCAGGGAAACAGTAGATGGGCCTGCACCCTTATACCAGGCTTTGTGTCTATACAGTTCCATATACTGTACATTAATATGCACGATATATGATGCAGATTGGACGATAGCCTGCTCATGCGCCATGGGATTGTGAGATCATTGATCATTTTTTGAGCAATTAGGGTTTCTGTGCAGATATGAGAGAAGCAACTTGTTTTATCACATGAATGGACCTTAAACTCCTGAAGAGCATGACTATATAGCAGGACATGTGCATTGGTTTTGTTCTTCTGTCATCATTCAGCAGCTTGGGAGTGCCATTTCTGTCTAGCAATGCCCAAATTGAGCCAGGGTTGCCTGTTTGCACAACTAGGCTGACTGTAGGTCAGGAAGCAACAGAGTTCAGAGTAGATGTTAGTGCGAGACTGTAGAGTTATCAACTCATGTTGGTATAAGACAGCCATGTGTAAAGAGGTTGCAGAAAGTCTTACTCATGTTTCTGTGTAAGATTGCCAGTGGTAGGGAGAATGCTGAAAAGCCTGTGCTAGTAGGTTGTGGTTGGATAAGGGGCAGTGGGAAAAAAGGTTTATACTGAGCAGAGGTTAGTGAAGAGGAGATCTAGAATATAAACATCCTTGTTGGTGGTGGTCCATTCCTTAGAAAACTCCCCTTTCGATGGCATTTTCAAAAGTGAATATTTGTGCCAAATTTGTGTATTTTCTTATGTTAGCAAACGTGTACTTTATGGAAGCAACCTGTTGCTATTGGCAAGCAAACACTAAAATCTACAGGCCCTGTGAGTGCTGTACACACAGAATACTGCTGCTGGCCATGTGTAAATGTGAGTGAGCTCCTTCACCTCAGCAGCGGCCATAGCAGCAGTGTTCTTTGTGTACAGGGCTTTTCGTCGGAGGTTGACTTTACTTTTATGTCAGCAGCTTACCACCTCCTCCTCTGGCTGCTGTTCCGAGGGTCAATTTTACACACTGTTCTGAAAGAAATGAGAAATCTGATTCCTTTTCTGCCTCCCCTCACAATTCCGTTCACCAATGGAAGCCTAGGGCTTCCGACGGGACCACCTGCCTTTTTCATTACCATTCATTCAGCACTCCCACCGCGTCAATCTTGGTTAAAAAAAAAATGTTGTGCACCCCCCCTATCGGATACTAACCAGGAGCTGGGGTTGCTTTGGATCAGAGGCTAAATGCCCGGCTTTTGGCCATTCCAGACCCCAACCCCTATGCTCTTCTCCCAGAGGAAGCCACACCCAAGGGTATTAATGCCTCTCCTTTCGACGGGGAGTGACCAGAGCCTGGTAAGTTGTCAGCCTGTAAAGAAGGGGGGCCTTTGTTCTCTTACATTCAAACTCCAAGGCGAGTTTAGTTCATTAAAAGACTGTCCTTAAAAGGCTTTTCCCAACAATCGGAAACACCCACTGCCAGGGAAGGGAGAAATGCACTCAAAATGTCTAGGTATGTTTTTTGAAAATAGCCTGGTTATGTAAACTGGACAATGACTTTAAGTGAAAGAAAACTGGTGATTGGTTGAAGTCATACATGATGGAAATGTCACACTGAGACACCAAGCTGAGAAGTGCTTCATAAGAGCAGCCGGACCAGGAGAGCAATATAGGCCTCCAATTTTGAGGCATGCTATAAGGAATAATAGCACCCAGCATGTGCCATGATAGTCTGCCAGATTGTTATGCCAAACATCACCACTTCTCCATCTAAACACTCCACTGCTTGTATTTTGACCACAAGAGCTTGCAATCTACACACCACCGTCAACTTGCCTGCACCTGGCCCTTCTTCTCTCTATGCTAAGTGAAGCACTGCCCTATGAGCATTCAACTGTCTGGCCCCCAACCAACAGAGTGGTAGGAAGCAGGGCCGGCAGCAGCACCCGGTTCATGTCGGTGCCCTGGGCGATGGCACAGGCCCAGCGATTATTGCGGGCGGTCCAGCCTGCCCGCAAAGGGTAAGCCTCTCCCCTCCAAATGTTTGGGGGTTAAATGGGACCAAAACCTATGGCCCAAAAGCCCTGGCCTTCTTGATTCCCTCCCCAGGGGCATCCAGATTTGGGATGCCCTGCTGTGTGACATCTCCCAGGTCGCCCAGTAAACGTACCTTCCTCCACTGTCCAACAACGCATTAGCAAGCAGCATCCCTGCTATCCCTTTAGCAGGGCGTGTGCCTGCACCAAGCATTTGTGAGGATCGCCTTAGATGAGCTGACCCGAATTGGCATACCCCGATGTGTGGAACCCCCACAAACACCTACTGGTCTTACGGCACTTTCTAGGTGCTTCTCCAACATCTCTGAGGCTGTGGCGTGCTCCTGCACCCAGCCCTTTGGATAGGCCGGCTGTGGGAGCGCACCACAAACCACAGAAAGACCGGAGCTGTTCCTAGAATTCCGAATGTGGCATGGGACACTGGAAATGTATTTGCCAGGGTTTCACAAAGCAGGGCATCCCAAATTGGGATGCCCCAGGAGTTGTACGCCAGCCGGCTGGATTTTAACGGATCTTTTAGACTCTATAGCCGGCCACAGAGGCGCATTTTCCTCTTTAAAGTGGACCCATAACCAACTAGCCAGGCCCTGGAGTCTAAAAGGTTCCCTTGCATCCCTGCTGATGTGAGTGCTCCCATGTCCATCCATTCAGCTGCTCCCAACGAAGGGGGGCACAACCTCCACAGTTCACGCCACCATGTGTCCACAGTTTGCCCCACCCTGCGTTGGTGTGTCTGGGGTGGGAGCGCGCCCACGCCATGAGGGGTGCTGGGAGTGTGACACAAGGGCCCTCAAAACCCTGGAGCCAGCTCTGGAAAGAAGTACAGTGTACAAATGAGTATTTCACCTCTCCCGAAGGGTGTGGTCTGCAAGAACAAAGGTGTGTCTCCCAAGCCTATAGCCACCTGGCTGACTTGATGCACTTCAGTTTTCTTTCTTGCAGTGGTCACTGCAAGGACTTATCTGAACTCCTCTCCCATTTACTTTTTGTTTTAAAGAAATTATGCCTTGGAAGCGGGGGTAGTGGAAACCTGACTGTTCCTTGGCCCTTATACTCCTTGGATCTGAATGGACCCACTTTGCCTCCGCAGCTAAGCTGCATTCGGATCAGGATGGTAAGGTAAGCGCCAGGGTCTTGGGGCAATGTGGGGTGTCACCTTTTTTGTTTTTAAAAAAAGAGTGACACTACCTGGCTGAGAATTCCGCCACAGGAAAAAGCAGCCATAAGGCTTTTGTCTGGTGAGCCTGATTGAGGGGAACCAGGGGAATTAATTTCCTCTTTATTGCTCTTCCCATGTGTTTTTACTGGTTAAAAAATTCAAAATTTTCGCCCGCCGCTATGGAAACATTTTCAGCTTAGCATAGCAGCGAGCACCGGTGTGCGGCTCTTTTCTTAACCCGCTCTCACTGGAAGATTTTCGGCCGGGCGAGGCGGCAAGTGCCGCTAACATCGCGGTTCTCCTCTGGCCGCTCGCACTGCAACATTTCCGGCCAGGACTAAGCGGCAAGTACCGCTAACATCGCGGTTCTCCGGCCGCTCGCACTGCAACATTTTTGGCCGGGGCTAAGCGGCAAGTACTGCTAACATCGCGGTTCTCCTCCTGCCGCTCGCACAGCAACATTTTCGGCCGGGGCTAAGCGGCAAGTACCGCTAACATCGCGGTTCTCCTCCGGCCGCTCGCACTGCAACATTTTCGGCCGGGCTAAGCGGCAAGTACCGCTAACATCGCGGTTCTCCTCCTGCCGCTCGCACAGCAGCATTTTCGGCCGGGGCTAAGCGGCAAGTACCGCTAACATCGCGGTTCTCCTCCTGCCGCTCGCACAGCAAAATTTTCGGCCGGGGCTAAGCGGCAAGTGCCGCTAACATCGCGGTTCTCCTCCGGCCGCTCGCACTGCAACATTTCCGGCCAGGGCTAAGCGGCAAGTGCCGCTAACATCGCGGTTCTCCCCCAGCCGCCTTCACTGGAAGATTTTCGGCCGGGCGAGGCGACAAGTACCGCTAACATCGCGGTTCTCCTCTGGCCGCTCGCACTGCAACATTTCCGGCCGGGGCTAAACAGCAAGTAGCGCTAACATTGTGGTTCTCCCCCGGCCGCCTTCAGTGGAAGATTTTTGACCGGGTGAAGCACAGAGTACCGCTGAGATTGCGGCTCTTCTCTGGCCGCCTTCACTGGAAGAATTTCTGCTGGGGGAAGCACAAAAATACAGTGAGCCGCTACACGGCCACCCTCAAGCGGACCTAAATCTTAGGTAGGTCATTATATAATTATGTGTATTAATATGATATTTATTCATATATACATATTAAGGGTTTAAAATATATAATATATATATTAAATTATAATATATAATATATATATATATATATATATATATTTATTTATTTATATTAATGTGGTTCACCCTCTGAGCTCTCAGAATAGTCTTGCGACTATCGGGAACTGTTCACACACTAGGTTTTAGACCCCCTGGGAGGTAGTCTAGTATTAATCACCATGACGGAGGCATCTGGGATAATCGGATCTGGTCCTTTAGCAGATAGATTCACCCCATGTCCAGTATGCAAACAGACACTGGACGAGGATAGCACGGTGTGCAGGGTTATGCTACTGTAGTAGTGGATATGGAAGACAATTGCCTCCTCCCTGCAAGGGCTCTGACCCTTGTTGCCGGTGCCCTCTGAGCTTAAAAACACCCCTGACAGCCTTCAAGCGGACCTAAAACCTTTAAGTCATATGAGCTACTAAAAAGGTTTTGAAAAAAACAAAAGTTTTGAAGAGGATATTGTTGCTGCCATAGCCTCCTTCTGAGTCTTTAAAGGTTTAGGACCACTTGAGGGCTGCCAACAGAGTTTAGAGAGTCATTTAGAAGGATTGGCTACTAAAAAGGTTTTTAAAGAAGATTTATCCTCTAACTTGAAGAGGATATTGTAGCTGCCATAGTCTCCCAGGAAGTTATCCATTGGGAGGATTTATCCAGTAGGGACTGGTATTCAGAAGTCCTCTACACAGGGGGTGCTCAGTTAAGATGGATGGATGGTTTTGATTTCCTCGATTCTGGAGGATGTTGCAGAGCATACGCATTATGCTAATCTGATCAATAGGGAAATGGCAGAAGTCAGGTTGTCTTCTGCCCATTCCTAAAGTACTAGATACTATGTATCCCTTTCCTCCAGATCAGATTGAATTATGGTCTCACCCTCCTGTGGACGCTCTGGGGCCAGGTCTTTTTAAGATTTTGGTTATGCCATCCTCGGATAGTGCTTCTCCAGAGGATCCAGCGAATAAGCGCGTGGATCAGGTGGCATGTCCTGCTTATTCTATTATGGGGTTGACCTTGCGGCCGGCCTGGGCTACATCCATAGCATTTTTTGGGAGCAGGAGGTTGTTAAAACAACTGGACTCGAAGACTCGTAGGGGTCATTCATGGAAGTCATGCTCCCAGGTGATCAAGACCAGTTTGGCTACAACAGGTATATGATACGGGCTATGGAGGATTGAGCAGGTTAAGTGCCAGAGGCCTAGCTCTGGTGTTAGCCTTTAGATGTGCTTTATAGCTTAAGCAATAGTCAGCTGAAATAGCCTCCGAAAAAGAATGACAGGACTCCCCTTTAGGTGGGGTGTCTGGGGAGTGCTTGCTTGACATGGTAAAGCATACTGCTAGTGGTAAATCATCTGAATCTTTTTATTCAGAAACCCATTGCTGTGAATAAATGTATCAAAGCTTTTTGTACAAGGCGTCGCTCATGTGCGGCCTCCTTGTAAGCTACTTCTGCCGGTTTGGGACCTGAACTTAGTTTTATCAGCTCTTTATCAGCGTCCTCCTTTTGAACTATTGGCAGATCCATCATTAAGTTTATTGACTCTTAAGGTTATCTTTTTTAGTGGCAATAACCTCAGTAAGGAAGGTTTCTGAATTAACAGCTTAGCAGTTAAGTCTCCTTAGTGTTACATAAGGACTAGGTTGTCTTCTGCTTTAAACAGGATGTTCTTCCTAAGGTGGTTTCCATCTTAATGAAGAGGTGAATTGCCTTCCTTATGTCCTACTCCAGTGTCCGATAAAGAAAGGATCCTTCATTGCTGGATGTAGTGAAAAGCACTAAGATACTATCTCACTGCTACACAATCTTTCCGTAGGTCAGACTCCTTATTTTGTCATACCTGAGGGTCCACGGAAAGGTCTTCAACCATCTAAGTCTAGCATCAGCGATGGATTATAAGGGTTTGGCACAAAGCATGCCTGGGTGAGGGGGCTACATACAATTGATATAGGCTGCTGTTTGGGGTGTGGGTTGGCCTGGTAGTGCCAGTATTTTTTTTACTGTTGAGGATGGGAAGTGTATACCCGCAATTATAATTACCAGTAAATTGGCATCACCAGACCAGTAGCCTGTAATTTAAAAACAAAATACCAGCCAGGTGGCAACTCACCACACAGTCTTTAAAGTGGACCAAACCCCCCAAAAACAACGCAGTCTATTTTGCTCCCCCCACCCCAAGCATGTTACAGTTTGGATGTTTTCTGCTCTGTTATCCTTGGCATTCCCAGGTATTCCCAGTTATGCCATTTGTATGCAGTTGGTTTCTGACAAGCTTTTTAACCCCCCATCTCATGTTGGGAGCAATTAAAGCCTACTGGAAATAGGGCCAGAGGGACGATAAATGCCAAAATCATCATTTGTGAATATTTTTATCCAATTCATTACCAGGACACTAGGGAGTTGATTTTTTTATTTTAACCTTTCATGGGACGTAGTTGGGTAATTCTACTTTCAATGGCATATTTAAACGTTTCCATTATAGTACGCTGATATGATGTAATCTGTTTGCCGAGCGTATCTGTTTTTTGTTTTCTATTTGTTTGCAACTCCATTTTATAAAAGTAAATAATTTTCCCTAGCAACAAATTGATTACCTTAGCAATGCACATCCACGTGGTGTGTTAAAAGTACAGATCAGATACTTCCTTACTCTAGCTTGCTGATTGGCTGAGGCAGAGACAAGAGTATTAACACATTCTGCTTTAATTTGACCTCTTCAGATAGGAAGAAACAATCTTGTGTTCCAGAAGCTAAAGGGTTACTGGCAGCTTTCTCAAATGGAGAGATGATTGCTGCTGCTTTGTTTAGCCAAAGCTGCTAATGAGTTCACCTGTTACATGGGAAGAATTCTGGGAGGTTTGAAGTCAGAAACGATACCAAGGGCTTTACTAAAGGGCCAGAAAGCCACTTCTGTTTTACCAAGACAGAGGAATATAAGAAACTTAGCAAATCACTGGTCTGGGGGCACAATCCTAACATACATGTTTAGAGTAAATAGGATGTAAGCGTTAACTTCAAGGTAGAGTTAGTTGTATTTTATTTTAAATTCTCCTAAATGTGGATGGCCATGGTAGAACCCAACATAACAAAGGATAGCCTTCCTCATAAATTAGAGGATGCACTCCTTCTGGTCCTTTCCTCCATAAATGGTTGCGAGTACCGGTTAGTAAAAGCAGACCTCCAGGTAAAAAAAAAATCAAAGCTTAGTCCATTGCTCATTTAAAGCTCCTCTGTGACAATTGGTGACATAACCTTATTAAGAGGGAATACCACCATACAGATGTTTGGAATAGCAGGCAGATTCTACCCTCTTATACACACATGGCAGCAGCCATCTTTCCCAGAGTCGTAGCTGGGCTTTCTGGCACCCCAGTGCCCAATTTGCAGTATGGGGAGAGAAGAGACCCGCACAGCCATCATGGAGCTTTCCTGCCACCCAGCCATGCCCCCCCCACCCCTCACCAAATGCCATGTGAGTAGGCTGGCTGCTTCTCATCCCCCTCCCCCCCCCCCCCCACTTGCACAATAACCATTATCTGACCCACGACATCTAAAATCTCCCCTGCCTGACTGCTACCAATAACTAAGAGTGGCTACAGCACAACTCTTCCCCTCCCTTCACTTAGGAAGGTAGATAAGGCTGGTTTCACACCAGCTGCTCTTTTGGTGCCCCCTGACCCACTGCACCCAAGGCATGTGCCCTGTCAGCTCCCTCCCCCCCCCCCCCCAGCTACACCCCTGATCTTGCTACACATATGAGAGATCGGCTTCTGAAACCCTGAGTCAAAATTGCCTCATAGCTCTGTGTAATCATCTCTTCTTTTTAGCCAGAAGTAGTAAGCCCTCAGCTGAAAAGGCTCATCATTGCTGAAATCTTCTCAATACATTGTATCCCCTAACTGAACGCCATAGAGATACATTGTAACAGCTTCCCTCACACAGACTTCCTTTGCTACATTAGCTGTTTGTCATTCTCCTTGTTTCTGAGGCATATATCTCTTTCAATTTGGTGTGAATTGCTGCTGGCACAGCAACCCCCTATTTCTCATGTGTAAGCAGAACTATCAGGTGTGTGGCAAGATGGCCTCCCCATGTAACTCAAGAGTGAATAATCTTTATGCCATTCCACAACATCTGCATGGGGTTAAACCCTCTCAAACTGCTTATGCCACTAATCATAAGAAGGGAAGCAAATGACTAAACTTTCTTTTTTGGACTGGAGGTCCGCTTTAATTGATTGTGGACAATGGTATACCAAACTGTTTATACAGCATTGGGGAGGTCGATAGCAAAGGACCCCTGTGAGGCTCTGTTGAATGGCAAACTTCAGGACTGCAACAAGTTGGATAGCAAGTTACTGTAAACATATGACATAGTAATTGCAAAATCTTGGAAATCCCTAATCTTATCCTTTTGTAAAGTCAATTTTATAATGTGCCACAAAAATGTTTGCCTTATCCCAAGACATTTCTGAAGATTCGGTCTCCATGGTAGAATCATTATGTTCCCTGCGATGTGGATGGAGAGGTGATGACTCTGAGGAATCCTGCCCTTCCTCATATCCTGACTCCCTTCCCTATGTCCTCATCCCCTTTCTTTTTTTTCAGTTTTTTCTTTCTCTTACATTCCTTCTTTTCCTTTTCTTCTCTTTTACTCTTGTGTTTACTTTCCTCTCTCTCTCTCTCTCTCTCTCTCCTATTCTTGGCTCTTACATCCATTTCAATTCATACAACGTATGGCTCACGTCCACGCTGAGATATCGGCTGCGCTTTCCACTTTCATCTCTTATTGCAGAGTGAAAGGCGAAGCTTCCAGCAAAGTATATGGAACTCTCCAGATTTCAGCAATATAAACCTCAATGAGTCAGATTTTATGGAAGATATTATTTGAAGCCGCTATCTCTGTAATTGTTTTGTGATACGAATATGTTTACTGTATCAATATGTTATGGCTGAGTTGTAATGTAATTGAAAACAACAATAAAACCTTTGAAAAGAAAATCTCTGAAATTTGGCGAATCCCAAGAGTGCCGGGTATCAGCCTGTTGGCCCCATCCCCATTTTCCATGTTCAATAGGGACGCGGCTGCAGGTGAACACTGCATCATGGGAGCCTTTACCAGTCATCCTGTGGGTGTCACACAGTGGGGCATATCCCAATATAAGATGCCCCGAGGGCAGGCTGCATTAAAGGGAACCTGTGATAAAAGACAGGAACAACAGCAATACTGTGCTGACAGGAGAACATGGAATATGCACTTATGGCAGAACTGGAGTACTGTCAAATTTTGTAATGGTAAGTTATGTAAAATTGATATTTTACTGTTAAGTTTTATATTGTTTATATAGCAGCCATACACTATGTATTTGTGCCATGCTTCCTATCTCATGTTGGAAATATGTAGGCTAGCACTGGCTTAAACCGGACCTTCACCATGATTTATTGAAAAGCCCAAACCCTTAAACGATTCCCCAGCATCTAAAAATACAATTCTGTGAGATACCCACCTGTAGAATTGATATTATACGCATACAGCACGTCCTGCTCCAGATATAGTAATAACATGTGGGTAATCCTCCGCCTCAGGCGCCGTGCACTGCAGACATGTAGAAAACAAGCTCCTCCCGGCCCTACATATACCGAGAGACCTCCCACAAATCCCCAGCATTGAAAAGCAGTGAGAAAGAGAAGCCGGGAGAAACCAACCACCCAGAAAATGGCAATAATATCAATGATAACAATCACCATACAGGGGATCCAGAACAAGGTGAAATCAGGGTGGGGTGGAGCAGGACGTGCTGTATGCGTATAATACCAATTCTACAGGTGAGTATTTCACAGAATTGGATTATTCTAAGCATACAGCACGTCCTGCTCCAGATATAGTAATAACATGTGGGACATCCAATAGCAGTGTCCATAAAGTAGGGTGGGATCCCCGTGAAAAAAGGCACAGCCAACAGTAAAGCGCTGTCACCCTCAACCATGCTACCAAGAGCAACGAGAGCAATGCTCTAACCTCAGCCTTTGAAATCTTGTAAAGGCAGAACTGAACACAAGCAGCGGACTAGCCAGCTTGCTGAACAGAACCTAGTGCTGAAAGGCCCAAGCCAAGCACAAGTAGTCAGAGAGCAAAAACCAAGAGAGAAGAAGAATCTTCCCCTAAACGAGTAGGCCAGAGTAACGGCCTAACCATGCTACTGGAGAAAAAGGGTAGCCATGGCAACCTTAGAACTCTGCCCATCTGAGAATATGAACCCAGGTCTCAGGCGAGACCAGCAGGAATACTGAAAAACAACGCTAACAAGGCTCAGCAAGAGCCGAAACGTTTACTATTCTTGGTGTGCCACACACCCCGCTTCACCTTTAATTCTTCACGATTGGGTTACTCACCGGAAGTCTTGTAACGAGCCCCCTTCCGGCCTATATATACCTGGTACCTCCCATTTATCACCAGTGTTTTTCTCTCTGCATGACGACAAGACAGAAGATTGAAGTCTCCTGCTTACAGGTAGCCGGGGTCTTACCCCGGCACCCCCTTTTGGTCTATTTCTGCCCGGTTTTTGATTGTTTGTACCTTTATGGTGGAATGGAAGCCTCCCAGCCTAGGCTGCTCACTGGGCAATTGGTAGACGGCACTATAGGTGCCTAGGAGCTTATCTCCTCTGCTCGACCCCCTCTTTTGGGGGCAATGCGGCTATCCGGCATGGTGATCCGGAAGTGGGATGTCCCTGTCCCGAGGGTCCCCTTAGCCCCTTACTCTCCCGTTGCGGTCCCTTCTCCCTTCACTATGGGGGGGGGGGGTGTAGAGGGATGTGTATTGTGTGTATGGTTTACTGTATGTTCATGTGTTTTGCTTATTTCAACGTTGTCAGGCTGCACCGCAAGTGAGTGTGCATATGGCCTGACTTTGATTCCTCCTTATATGGCAGTCTCTGTTTTGCGGGCTGCTGCTGCTGGCCTGTAGGGCCAGAGCTTTGGGTCAGCTTTAGGGGTGACCGGGGCGGGCTGTACGGTGTCAGGCTTGCTTATGGCTGCCTGCGCTTTTCTCACTTTATCCAGCTCCCCTTCCCCCTCCGCTTATCTCCTTTGTTTTAATCGGCCACTCCCGCCTTCGCTGACATTTGCTGCCTGTCTCCACCACCTCTTTGGTCGGGTGCTGGGCTTTTGTAAGCCTTACTGGGGCAGGTAAGCGGCCTCACCTGGCGTGGGGCAGTCTATTTTTTTATGGTGTTTGACTGTTTATTTAAAAAGTAATATATTTAATGGAAAAATACTTTTATTTAAAAAAAAAAAAAAAGAAAAATATATAAGGAGGAAAATCAGAGGCCAGTTTTCTTGCCTCTTCAAAGCACTTGGTGCTGTGTATGTATGTTATATTGCATGTTGCCATTGGTTTCTGGGGGTCTTACTGTTGGTTTGTTTCTTCCCCACAGTTCCTGGGATTCCCTCAATACAGCGGCCTCCGGGTTTTTCTTTGCCTGGCTAGTCCTTTCTTTTCCTCCAAATTGGGACATATTTATATATTTATATATATATACATGTATATATATATTAAAAAAAAATATATATATATATATATATATTTATTTAAGGGGATCTTTATTATAAATTAAATCCTCCCTCCCGGGACATTAACATAAAGGGGCATCCCGGGTGGCTTATGCCTTAAACCCTAATTTTTGCGAATACCATAAATCACCATATGGAGGCTTCCGATATTACCGGCCATCTTGGGTATGCGGAGGATGTGGGACTCCGCTCCCAGCTGATGATGTTTTTGTATGCATTCCTTGTGCAAAGCAGAGTATTGCGCGTCAGTCCGTTGCTCCGGCTGCTGGCCCTTCGCATCCCTACCCCTCCCTCCCTATTCCGGACCCCGCGTGACATTGTCAAGAGTGGGGATTCGCAATCCGAGGTGGCGGCACGGTTGGCCAACCTCGAGAAAATAGTTTCCGTTAAAGCAGGGTTAAAGGCCACTGCGAAACAGAAGCACCTGACTCCTATACCTCCGGCTTCACAGGATGATGTATGTGAGCCTGTGGTTTGGTCCGATTGCTCCCTGGACGAGGAGGGAGAATTTTTGGTGGAGTCAGATGAGCCTGCAGATCAGCTTGAGGTTGATGCTATTGGCGATTTGTCTGCGGGGGGTTTTCGTGACACCCCCTCCATTCTTGCTCAAATGTTTGAAATTTTGAATTTAGATCCACCTGAGGCTGTCACCCTGCCAAAGGGTCAGTTGTTTAATGTCCCTAAGCCGCCTTTGGTTTTTCCCAGACAACACCACTTTGAGAAAATTGTGCTCAAGGAATGGGAACATCCCACGCGGTTAACTGGAATTCCTTCCAGTTGGGAGAAACGTTATCCTTTTCCGCCAGAATTGGTGAAGCTTTGGTCGGTTTCTCCTGACGTCGATACCCCTGTACTAGGGCTCTCCAGCATGGCTATGGTGCAGTCTGCTGAGACTACTGCCCTTAAGGATGGTGAGGATCGTCGGATTGACCAGTACGCTCGCCATGGTTTTAGTTACGCCGGGTCAGCGATGCGCCCGGTGTGTGCTTCAGTGCTTCTTCTTTTGGCGGTTAGATCTGTAATTCAGGGTCTGTGTGTGGATCTTGATCCCACTTGCAAGGAGCTTATTATTACAGTGTGAGTCTTTTGTTTCCTATGTTCTGTCCGCTCAGGACGATGCGCTGGCTATGAGTAGCAAGACAGCTGCAATGCTGGTGGCTATTCGTCGGGCAGTATGGCTGCACCAGTGGTCGGCGGACGCAGCTTCTAAAAAGGTGCTCACAGCTCTCCCCTTTTTGGGGTTGCGGCTGTTTGGTGATAAAATTGATTTAGTTGCCAAAGGTGGTAAAATGCCCCAACGTAAGAAGCCTCGTTGTCCCTTTCGGGGGGCAAGTTCTGGTAGACCTTCCTTTCGGGGATTCAGAGCGGGTAGGGGGGCTTCCTTTCCCGCTACCAGAGGTGCAGGTTGGACTCGGGGGAAGGGCCGTGGCCGTCCCACTCAGTCCTGGGGCACCAAGCCCAAACCTGCTGATAAGCCCGCTCAGCAATGAGGGGCTGCCCTCACCCGTGCGGGTGGGGGGACGATTGCGACACTTCTCCCTGGTTTGGAACCAGAAGGTTCCGGACAGATGGATCCGGGAGATAGTGTCGTCCGGTTACAAACTGGAATTCGAGTCTCGCCCTCCTTCACGGTTCTTTCGGTCTCAGGTGCCCATCGATCCTTTGGCCGCACAGGGGCTCCTGGCGTCGGTAAAGAATCTGTTAGAGATGGCGGTCATCCGGCCGGTACCGCGCTTAGAGAGGGGCCTCGGTTTCTACTCCAATCTTTTCGCAGTCCCCAAGAAGGACGGGTCTGTTCGTCCCGTCCTGGACCTGAAATTACTCAACAAGTTAATCCGTTTTCGGAAGTTTCGCATGGAAACTTTGCGTACGGCCGTCGGTTCCCTTCGGCAGGGGGACTTCATGATGTCCATAGACATCAAGGATGCTTATCTTCATGTTCCCATCTGCCACGCTCATCAACGTTTTCTTCGATTCGTGATGGAAGATCAGCATTTTCAATTCGTGGCACTTCCGTTTGGCCTTACCTCGGCTCCAAGAGTGTTCACCAAGGTGCTGGCAGGGGTGATGGCCATTTTCAGATCTCGGGGCATTCGTGTCGTACCCTATTTGGACGACCTTCTCATCATGGCTCCGTCACTCAATCAATCGGAGACAGACACCAGGATGGTGGTCTCCACGCTGGAAAGCTTTGGTTGGGTGATCAACTTCTCCAAGTCCTCCCTCGCTCCGGCCAGGGTGGTGTCCTTTCTGGGGATGCAGTTGGACTCTCATCAACAGAGTGTTTCTCCCCCAGTCCAAAATTCATCTGATTCAGGAGTTGGTTCGGGTCCTACTTTCCAATCCTCGGCCGTCCATCCGTCTGGGGATGAGGCTGGTAGGGTTGATGGTTGCCTCCTTCGAGGCAGTTCCTTTTGCTCAATTTCACACAAGGACGCTTCAGCTTTATCTGTTGGCGTCTTGGGACCGGCAGCCTCGGTTGCTGGATCAGCCCTTCCAGTTGTCCTCCCGGGTCCGGCAGTCCCTCCAGTGGTGGTTGGTCTCGACCAATCTCGTGAAGGGCAGGTCTTTCCTGACCCCTCTTTGGGAAATTGTCACCACGGACGTCAGTCTTTCGGGATGGGGCGGATTCTGGAAGGAGCTTCAGTTCCAGGGGCAGTGGGGGCCGCAAGAGGCCCACTTACCCATCAATGTTCTGGAACTGAGAGCAGTCCGTCGGGCTCTTGCTCTCCTGACTCATGACGTTCTGGGCCTTCCGGTCCAGGTGCGTTCAGACAATCGAACAGCGGTTGCTTACATCAATCATCAGGTAGGGACTCGCAGTCTGAGTGCTCTCAGAGAGGTGTCCCTGATCCTGACCTGGGCAGAGGCCCATGTTCCTTGTCTCTCGGCGGTATACATTCCAGGAGTGGAGAACCAGGAAGCGGACCGGTTGAGCAGGGGCTCTCCCCGTCTGGGAGAATGGGATCTCCATCCTCAGGTTTTTCGCTCACTGTGTCTCCGATGGGGGACACCGGAGGTGGACCTGTTTGCCTCTCGTCACATTCACAGGCTCCCGAACTTCGTGTCGCTCTCCCGGGATCCTCTGGCTCTGGCAGTGGACGCCATGTCCCTGAGCTGGGGGGATCTGGGATTTCTATACCTGTTTCCTCCGATACCCATGCTGGGCAGGGTGGTTCGGAAATAGGCTCTGGAAAGGGTGTCCACCGTTCTCGTGGCCCCAAGGTGGCCAAGGCGAGTGTGGTTCGCAGACATCGTTCGGCTGGCAGTGGACCAGTTCGTTCTGCCTCTTCGGCCCGATCTGCTCACTCAGGGTCGGTTGTGTTACCCCAATTTACCAGCGCTGGGTTTGACGGCCTGGCTGCTGAAACCTCCATCTTGAAGGAGGAGGGTCTTTCTGACTCAGTCGTTAAGACTTTGATCAGTGCCCGGAAGAGGTCTTCTTCTATCATCTATTATAGGACTTGGAAGGCCTATATCGCTTGGTGTGAGATTAGATCCTTTCCTTGTAGGGTCTTCTCGGTCTCCAGGATTCTGGAGTTTTTACAATCTGGGCTGGACTCTGGTCTTCAGCTAAGTACTTTGAAAGGGCAAGTTTCTGCCTTATCCTATCTTTTTTCAGAAGCGTTTTGCGCTTCATTCTTTAGTTAAAACTTTTTTCCAGGGGGTTACGCATGTGCGGCCTCCCAGGAAACCATTACTCCCGGTTTGGGATTTGAATTTGGTTCTTTTTGCTCTGCAGGCTCCTCCTTTTGAGCCTCTGCAAGATATTGCTTTGTCTACCCTGACTCAGAAGATTGTCTTCTTGGTAGCTATTACTTCGGTCCGGCGCGTCTCAGAGTTGGCGGCCTTGTCTATCCAGGCGCCCTACTTTGAGAGGCATCAGGATAAAGTGGTCTTTCGGTTCAAGCCAGACTTTCTTCCTAAGGTTGTTTCTGCTTTTCATTTGAATCAGGATATTGTTCTTCCCTCCTTGTGTCCTAATCCTAAGAATGACAAAGAGAGGGTTTTGCATTGTTTGGATGTAGTACGCTGTGTTAAGTACTACTTGATTATCACGTCTCCTTTTCGTAAGACGGATGCCTTTTTTGTTGTGCCCTGTGGGCCTAGGAAGGGTTTGGCACCAGCCAAATCTGCCATTAGCAAATGGATACGTCAGGCCGTTACTGCGGCCTATTCTGCTAAGGGGAAAGTTCCCCCTTTTCGTATCACTGCTCATTCTACTCGCGCCATTGGGGCGTCTTGGGCTTTTCAGCACCAAGCTTCTGTTGAACAAGTTTGTAAGGCCGCCACTTGGTCTTCTGTTCATACTTTTTCTAAGTTTTACAAAGTGGATGTGCGAGCCTCAGCGGATGCTGTTTTTGGCTGCAAAGTTCTGCAGACTGCAGTCATTTAAGTTATGCTTCACCTGGCCTTGAGTTGCCCATCCCTTGTGGACACTGCTTTTGGATGTCCCAATCGTGAAGAATTAAAGGTGAAGCGGGGTGTGTGGCACACCAAGAATAATACCATTTTGTGAGTGCTCACCTGAAAAATTGATATTGTTGGTGTGCCACACACCCCGCTTCACTCCCACCCTTTTCGGTATTCCGAATCCTTTATATGGTGAAGCTTTTATTTATATTGATTTATTTTGAGGTTACCGTTAATTTACTGGTACCTTGTCTTTCTGCTTTTTAATACACTGGTGATAGATGGGAGGTACCAGGTATATATAGGCCGGAAGGGGGCTCGTTACAAGACTTCCTCTCTGCACAGCGTCACCTGGCGGTGAGTAACCCAATCGTGAAGAATTAAAGGTGAAGCGGGGTGTGTGGCACACCAACAATATCCATTTTTCAGGTGAGCACTCACAAAATGGTATTTTAGGCTCAGAAGGACAAAACCAACCGAGCAAGACCAATCCAAGGGGCATCTACACCCGTGGTAGCAATCAGATCCGGTACATAAGGATGGAGACACCTATAAGCCCCAAAGGGCATAATCCCTACCAGGGACAAGAGACAGACCAGGAAATCTCCAACACCTGATGAGGGATACAGATCCCTTTCGCTCAGAGTGATCAAGACAATAGCCCAGAGGCCAGAGGGTCTGGACTAAAGGAGAATAAAAACACCGCCTGGACCCAATTCGGCGTAAGGCGGAACACCCTCACCTCATGGTGTACAGATATATAAACATATATATATATATATATATATATATATATATATATATATACAATGACTAGGACCACTAACAGAGCCATCCTTTATGGCATACTTCTGACTGAAGCAACCGCCCCAGAAGAGCGATATGAGGGAAGGAACAGTTCAGACAAGAACCTGAATAAGACCCAAGGGAACCCTTAGCAGGGCATCCGGTTAAGTAACCCCTCAAAAAGGGAGCATAGAATTCCCTGGGGAACGCACCTGAGCAACCCCTGAGGAATGCGCAACACAGAAGATTGAACTAGACTTCTGCAGTAGGTGAACAGGGCGAGCCCTGAAACCTTCAGAGCACTGAGTTGGGGAGCCAACTTCAACCGTGCTATAATATCTCTAGGACCCAGGAATAGGGAACATCCCGCAGGAGAGAGAGCTAGTCCAAGCAAAGCAGACTAGAAGAGCATACTCCAACATAGCCGGCAGAAAGGGGAGAAGAGGAGGAGGGAGCTAGGCCTAGCACTTCAATGGAGAAAAGACACCCACGGATACCCATCTCCAATAGGGTGAAAAGCAAACCATCCAATCGCCTAAAAGGCCTGTAGGTAAGGGCGACGTAGTAGGGAGCCTGAATAGGCAGAACAGCCCTCTTGAGAGGGCATACAGTACGACTGGGCCACCCAGGGCCCCCAGCATAACGATTCTCCCTTTCTACAGCAATCTTATGCAGAACCCCGCCTCGCAGGGTGAAAGAAGCTAAGACATATAGAATATAATGTCCTGACAGAAGCAATACTAGGCCCTCATGACCAAGGCCAGAGAGTTCTGGGACAATAACCCAGGACAGAGTCCCTGTAATAGCAAAGGGGCCCCACAGGGCCACACCAGTAGGGACTCGGTGAGATACTAGAATAGAACTTCCTGCCACGTTAGGGCAGCCAGCCAAGCTAATAGCAGTGCAAGGGATGTAAACCCCCACTTAGAACCGAACCTGAACCTTCTTGAAGGGTCAACCTGCGAGACCTTCACAGATAAAAAAGGACAAGCCACTGTCCTCAGACTGACTGAGAGTCCCCAAAAAGGACAAGTCCTGAAGAGGAGTAGTCCAGCAAATTAGAGCCCACCAAGGCTCAATGTGTCAACCGAAAAACCGTATGAAGATGGATCCCCTAAGGGAACCACGGGGGATTTCAGAAGAAATAAGACCCCCCAGTCAACCTGCAAGACTTGGGACCCATGATGACCATCTACAGGGAGAAGCAAGAAGGAAGGAATGGTCCCAGACAGCTTCCTTGAATTTACAACCTTAAAAGGAACCCCCGTATCGAGGGGGAGCGTACTGACCTAGTTCCAGGGGTGCTGGAACCCTGTCCAGGATAAGTAACCTAAGGTGTCGCAGGGCCCAAGGGCTTCTGAGAATAAGGGACAGCATCTGGGCCGCCAGCAACAGGCCCACCAGCTGCAAGGTGAAGGTAGTGTGACATCAAAGAGGGCAAGGCCCTTTCCATAATAAGTCCACATATAGCAGAAGGAAGGTTCTAACATGAACCCATCTAAATGCCACCCCGTAGGGAGATACCGAACCAGGGGACACCAAGTAAGTGATGTGCCTGAGCACCAATCCACAGGACTCCCAAAGGAGCCACAAGTCAATAGCCGACACCGCCTGATGCAAAAATAGGAAGCAAAGAAGGACAATCAAGTAGAAACTAGCGCGGACACCACACGGGCACGTCCAAGACACCACTCCCATACTCGCCTTGGTGAGCCGTCTGGGAGCAGGAGAGGAGCCAAAAACAATACCCCAATGCGCAAAGAGATGGACCTTCAACACTGGCTGGAAGTGGCCTAGGTGTCCTGAAGGCACAGGGGACCAAAAACGGGATTATAAATCCTCACATGCATCAAGAGGTCCACTGGACAAGAGCGCCTGCGGCCCAACAGGTAGATACCATGTAAGAACTGCCTGTGAAGGTATAAATGCTAGGCCCAAAATGCCAACCCGGGTCAGACTGTTTCATCCCGGAGGGGAAAGGTAATGTGGATGCAATCACAGTTCAAGGGCCAACCTGTAAGAGAGCCCGGACCCTGCACGCCGAACTCAGCCTGCCTCAACCCCCGAAGGGAAAACAGGGACTAGAAGAACCCTGATAACCTTAGAAAGGGACCGACCAGCAGACTCCATTCTGCATCCGGGGGGACTACCTCCTGTAACAACCTGAAAGAAGCATGGCGCCCTGCGATAGGAGCCCGGTGCTGCGGCAGTCCCCTCGCCCAACATGGCGAGGGCGTCCCTTCATGCTTGTGTGGTTTTGGCAGATTTGCAACCCCAATAATCGGAGCATCCACCTCGGGAGGGACTGACCAACAGTCAACCACATCAGGGGGAAAAGGGTACTTCCAATCCCAGACCCCCAGAACCCCTGTAAGTTTACAAGGTGATTCCCATTCCTTAGATATAAGAGCCTGGAAATGATCCTGCTCCAGAAATTCCAAGCGCGGCGTCGCTGTGTGGAAACTCTCCCTCTTGGGCTTGGGAGACTCTCCCGGAGGAGAGATGGACAGTACTCCAAAGATCTTGAGATCTTGAATGAGTAATTCATCAGTGTCACACAGGCCCCAGGAACCAGGGCCAGAATTATCACGGGTCCAAGGTATCTCGTCTGAGGAACTGGAACCTGAGAAAATTTCACCTTCATCAGAAGGATCAAGGTCCTGCATAGCAGCAGATTCTTCAGTTTCAGCGGGAAACATAGAACCAGGAGGCATCAGGGACCGCTTCTTTCCAGCGCCCAAGCGCTCCGCCAGACTAGACATCACCTGCTCAGCCATAGGTAGCCTGCGCGGCACCACCTGCTGGTTATCCCCGCTCGAGTGCGACTCCTCAGGAGTGAGATTTAAACACGGGGAGACAGGTGTATTGAAGCGAGGTGCAGCCACTGGTAAACCTGATTGCAGGGCCAGTACTTGTTCAGCACACGGTCCGCAGACCCGTGCTCTGTCAGCATCAGCATGGGGTTGTCCACATGCAGTACACAGCCGGTCTTGTCCCCGCGGGACCCCGGACACATAATTCTGAGATGCCTCCATATGGTGATTATCTAAGCAATATGCCAGCAGGGATTTATGCTGTAAGCAACCCTGGATGCCCCAAGACCCGCTAGGAATGTGGGAGAATTTAAATGTGAACCCGTTTAAGATATATATCAGGCCGGGAGATGCCCACGGAATCTTGGCGTCTGAAAGACATAAGGAGAAGAGTGGGTGTCAGAACCATGCGCAGCTGGAACAACATACAGTATAAAAAGGAGTCACCCGCGAGGGCACTTACAGACCAAGGGAGGAGGGGAACCGCCACCACGCGCACGAAGATCAACAAAATGGCGCCCAGAGAAAGAATGTATAAGACATACGGCGGCAGCCGAAAACCGAATAATGAGCAAGCAGCGCGACTCTGACATTTCAATGTTAATGAAGGGCAGAAATAAGGCCATAAGCGTGACATATTGGTACACCGGGACCGCCACACACATACCCCCTCCCCCTTTCTTTTCCCCCCTAACTAGTTGGGGAAATGAGGGAGGATGGCGACCCTTTACACAGGGTCCAGCACTACCCGGGGAATGAGGCAATAATGCGGGAGGGGCATTCACTAGAGGCTCACCATCAGCCTAAACCGCCTACCCTATGGTGGGGGATTGCGGTGGAGCATGGCTCCGTTAAGCACGCATGGTGCTGCCTACCTTCACCCGACCAACGCAGCCCAGGCTGGGAGGCATATTCTTCTACAAAGAGGACGGGTGGAAATAGTCCCGCAGGGCCTCGGGCTGTCAAGCCCCGCTCGCCTGCGAGAGCGTGATACTTCATGTCTTCGCAGTTCCAGCACTGCAGAGAAATCTGGGGATTTGTGGGAGGTCCCTCAGTATATGTAGGGCCGGGAGGAGCTTGTTTTCTACATGTCTGCAGTGCACAGCGCCGGAGGATTGCCCACATGTTATTACTATATCTGGAGCAGGACGTGCTGTCTGCTTAGAATATTAATATATTTTACGTTTTTAGTCACTTATTATTCTTTCCCCCCACTGGGCTGCAACTCTGCTCAGGACTTTAGGATACGGGCGCCGCCATCTTGACTCAGAAGCATCACACTTACTGAGGAAAGGAGAGTGGGATAAAGTACAGGGGGCGGGTTATAGCTGTGCTTTGCTCAGACAGAGCAGAGCTGGGGTGAGGAAAAGGTCAGCAATCCCAGAATGCAGAGCAGCACAGTCATAAGGCACTTCCTGTTTGCAGGCTGCCTGATGTTCCATGAGCCGCCATCTTGGATGTTTAAAGGCTCATAAAAGGCAGTAGATGCAGGTAGGATGATTTTTAATGTGAGCAGTCTGTATGTACAGGGTGAGGGAAACATAAAAGATAGACTCTTATTCAGAGTGAAGGACCGCTTTAACTAAAATGTCATGGGGCCCTGGTGCGAACATTATATGGGCCCTTTCAAGGCTCATACAGTAAACGTTTGTCTGTCTTTCAAATCAGTTGCATGCAGCTAGACAACAAAAAACTGAAACAGCAGAGATAAATGGTGCTTTCTTTTTCTTAATGATGCCAAGTGAGCACAAATCTAATAAATAAGGCAAAGGAGCAACAATGATGGGCCCCCGTAGACCCCCCTATAGTTACGGCCCTGTAGGTTACTGTTACCAGCTGAACTTGCCTCTTTCCCCTTCAGGTCACTATCTCTGCTATTGATGGTCTCTGCACACAGTTTCTCCTACCATCAGGAAGGGAGGATGGAAGCGTGTATTTTCTAGTGATGCAGCATGCTACCTCAGTATCCGAAGTGTACACTGGAGCTGGCTGTGGAATCTAAACTTTAGATTGAAAAAAGCTTAAAGCACCAGTCCAGGCAGACTGCCTGTTTTTTCCAAATCCTTATGCTCTTCTCAGCTCAGCCACAATCCAGAAATGTAGTAAAGAAAGCCCCTTAACTTAGTACGTGGCCTACATAAGGTGTAATCACAACTGATATATACCCTGATTCTGCACCACAAGCCAATCTGCTGCCATCTATTACCGTACCCAAGCTGATTTGCTGCATGAACACACAGCATATTTATCTTTCATACACTTTTAATGGCTGTTCTATGTGTTTTTACATGGTTTCTGGTGACAGCCCATAAGTTGTACTTTAAGGTTACCTTCTATAGGTATCAGTGGCTGGACAAGACCTGAGAATAAGCTTGTAGTGTAAAATAAGTTTGGGGGAAGGACTTGGTTCAAAATGCTTCAAAACTGTATTTGTATTTTTTCTGTCCATCTAAGCATATATGGCCAGATATTCCCTATTCTGGAGTGTAGATGCAGGGAGCTTAACTCTATAAAGATAAGAGCAAGTGGACTATCCTGGGTTTAGGTCAATCGGGGATGCCCCCCAGGTCACCTGATCTGACTTACACTTCCCCTGTCCTATGGCGCATGCGCAGCCTCTCGTGCAATCATCGCGCTTGGATCCGCTCCCGCCCCTTCCGCTAAGAGCACGTCTAAGGCGAGCATGTTGGCGGCCGCATCCCCCGCTACCCTCTAATGGGAAGTGTGCCTCCACCAGCCAAACACAAATGCCCTGCTAGAAGGATAGCGGGGATGCGGCTGCTGCTCACACATGCATCGTGGTACCGGTAAAGAAGGGGCATTTCCAGGCAACCTGGGGGGTATTACACAACGGGGCATCACAATTTTGGGATGCCCTGGGGGAGGTAATCTAATGGCCCTTATAGATTCCAGGGCTGTTGGGCGTGAGTTTTAGTAAAGCAACATTATGCTCATTTCTGAAACCCATCCACTAAGTTTAAGTAAAGTTTTAATGTTGAGATAAGCAGACTAATGCTTTGTGTATATAATGAAAGCCAGACGTGCTCTGTATTGTCTGTAAGTTGGTGCATTGCAATGGATACAGAACAGGACGTGTGTATAGGAAAAGGCAGAATACACTGCAAACTGCCTGAGCAACACACAGGAATGTTATCCACAAGTACAAACATGAAAGCGACCTGACAACAAAAGACAGGGCCAAATAAAGCAACTGGGGGAGGAATCGCTAGGAAGAGAGAAAGTGGGAGCTGCTCAGAGATGGCCTGTGCGTGGGACTTCCAGTTTCGGGTGCTGTTACTGGGTGACTCTGGCGTGGGGAAGACATCTCTGCTGCGGAGATATACCAATGAGGAATTTGCCGAGAGCACCGGGCCCACAGTGGGAGTAGACTTTTGCTGCAGAATAGAAGAGCCTGAAGATGGAGTTAAAGTCCGGCTTCAATTTTGGGATACTGCTGGCCAGGAGCGATACCGGTAAATTCATTTATTTCATCTGCATATAGTACAGTCTACATTTTAAACAAAGGTAGTTGAAGTTCCTAAGCAGTACAGCCAGGGCTTGAGATTATGAGTGGAGACAGGTAACATTGCTTGTAGCATCTTGTAGCATAGTATCACATGTCACAAATGGCTGCTCAATGCATCAGTCTCAAAGGGGGGCCGAGCACCCATTGAATGTTATACAGGACCAATGTAATAAAGGAAGAATCAGCAGGAATTTCACTATCCTGGTGATTGTTCCTCTCTAGCGGAGCATCCTGATTTGCCCTGTTATGTGAAACTCCAGGTTTTGCAGTGATCCCAACGCACATGTACAGGCTCTACTCTATTCAGGGAAGCAGCATAGAAAGCTGAATGGAGGGGGAGCTGTAGGCATACACTTATCTCTGTGCCTGGTCACGTCAGCCATTTATATAAGCCTGACATCAGCCACAGGGAGGTTCTTGGGGGTGCTGGGGCCTCCAAAGTCCTGATGAATCAGGAGGGACACCATTGACCCTAGAGTCTTATAGACTCTCTCTCTCTAGGCCAGTGCTTGCACTTCTTCAAAGTCATCTAATGCATAGTTAATATTATATTTGCATAACAGTCCAGACTTTTCTAAAACATAGTCACACCAGCCTGATGATTCCAATACGAGTCTATCCAGTGCCACATGCACAGATCCTGAGCCGTCCTGGTGATAGATTTATTCTAAAGTAAAACATTGTAATCTAGTAACTGGATACATACAGGAGTCAGAAAGCTGGAGATAGAAAGTATAACGTTCTGCACCAGCTATGTTACTTTATTTTGCCCTTTTATTTCTATATCCGATTTTGTTCTAATTCTTTACTCATCGTATACACTGGGCTAGATTAAGGGTGTCCATGGTATGGAGCAGTTCTTTTTTGGGGGCCTTCAATCAACATCCCACACTACACCCCATAACAACAACTGCATGTGACAACACCTAAGAAGGCTGCAGAGGAGGAGGCTCACACACACAGAGGAACTGGGGGAAGAGGAAGCTCACACACACACAGAGGAACTGGGGGAAGAGGAGGCTCACACACAGAGGAACAGGGGGAAGAGGAGGCTCACACACACACAGAGGAACTGGGGGAAGAGGAGGCTCACACACAGAGGAACAGGGGGAAGAGGAGGCTCACACACACAGAGGAACAGGGGGAAGAGGAGGCTCACACACACACACACAGAGGAACAGGGGGAAGAGGAGGCCCACACACACACACAGAGGAACAGGGGGAAGAGGAGGCTCACACACACACACAGAGGAACAGGGGGAAGAAGAGGCTCACACACACACACAGAGGAACAGGGGGAAGAGGAGGCTCACACACACACAGAGGAACAGGGGGAAGAGGAGGCTCACACACACACACAGAGGAACAGGGGGAAGAGGAGGCTCACACACACACACACACAGAGGAACAGGGGGAAGAGGAGGCTCACACACACACAGAGGAACAGGGGGAAGAGGAGGCTCACACACACACACAGAGGAACAGGGGGAAGAGGAGGCTCACACACACACACAGAGGAACAGAGGGAAGAAGAGGCTCACACACACACACAGAGGAACAGGGGGAAGAGGAGGCTCACACACACACAGAGGAACAGGGGGAAGAGGAGGCTCACACACACACAGAGGAACAGGGGGAAGAGGAGGCTCACACACACACACACACACACACACACAGGGGAACAGGGGGGAGAGGAGGCTCACACACACAGAGGAACAGGGGGAAGAGGAGGCTCACACACACACACACACACACACACAGAGGAACTGGGGGAAGAGGAGGCTCACACACACACACACACAGAGGAACAGGGGGAAGAAGAGGCTCACACACACACACACAGAGGAACAGGGGGAAGAGGAGGCTCACACACACACAGAGGAACAGGGGGAAGAGGAGGCTCACACACACAACGAGGAACAGGGGGAAGAGGAGGCTCACACACACACACACAGAGGAGCAGGGGGAAGAGGAGGCTCACACACACACACAGAGGAACAGGGGAAAGAGGAGGCTCACACACACACAGAGGAACAGGGGGAAGAGGAGGCTCACACACACACACAGAGGAACAGGGGAAAGAGGAGGCTCACACACACACAGAGGAACAGGGGGAAGAAGAGGCTCACACACACACACAGAGGAACTGGGGGAAGAGGAGGCTCACACACAGAGGAACTGGGGGAAGAGGAGGCTCACACACACACAGAGGAACTGGGGGAAGAAAAGGCTCACACACACACATAGAGAAACTGGGGGAAGAAGAGGCTCACACACACACAGAGGAACTGGGGGAAGAAGAGGCTCACACACACACATAGAGAAACTGGGGGAAGAAGAGGCTCACACACACAGAGGAACTGGGGGAAGAAGAGGCTCACACACACAGCGAAACTGGGGGAAGAAGAGGCTCACACACAGAGGAACTGGGGGAAGAAGAGGCTCACACACACACATAGAGAAACTGGGGGAAGAAGAGGCTCACACACACAGAGGAACTGGGGAAAGAGGAGGCTCACACACACACAGAGGAACTGGGGGAAGAGGAGGCTCACACACACAGAGGAACTGGGGGAAGAAGAGGCTCACACACACACAGAGGAACTGGGGGAAGAAGAGGCTCACACACACACATAGAGAAACTGGGGAAAGAAGAGGCTCACACATAGAGAAACTGGGGGAAGAAGAGGCTCACACACAGAGGAACTGGGGGAAGAAGAGGCTCACACACAGAGGAACTGGGGGAAGAAGAGGCTCACACACACAGAGGAACTGGGGGAAGAGGAGGCTCACACACACACAGAGGAACTGGGGGAAGAGGAGGCTCACACACACACACACAGAGGAACTGGGGGAAGAAGAGGCTCACACACACACACACAGGAACTGGGGGAAGAGGGGGCCCACACACAGAGGAACTGGGGGAAGAAGAGGCTCACACACAGAGGAACTGGGGGAAGAAGAGGCTCACACACACAGAGGAACTGGGGGAAGAGGAGGCTCACACACACACAGAGGAACTGGGGGAAGAGAAGGCTCACACACACACACAGAGGAACTGGGGGAAGAGGAGGCTCACACACACACAGAGGAACTGGGGGAAGAGGAGGCTCACACACACACACAGAGGAACTGGGGGAAGAAGAGGCTCACACACACACACACACACAGGAACTGGGGGAAGAGGAGGCCCACACACAGAGGAACTGGGGGAAGAAGAGGCTCACACACACACAGAGGAACTGGGGGAAGAGGAGGCTCACACACACACACACACACACACACACACACACACACACACAGAGGAACCGGGGGAAGAGGAGGCTCACACACACACACACACACACACACACACACACACAAACTGGGGGAAGAGGAGGCTCACACACACACAGAGGAACTGGGGGAAGAGGAGGCTCACACACGCACAGAAACTGGGGGAAGAAGAGGCTCACACACACACACAGAAACTGGGGGAAGAGGAGGCTCACACACACACAGAAACTGGGGGAAGAGGAGGCTCACACACACACACACAGAAACTGGGGGAAGAAGAGGCTCACACACACACACACACACACACACAGAAAATGGGGGAAGAGGAGGCACACACACACACACACACACACACACACACACACACAGAAACTGGGGGAAGAAGAGGCTCACACACACACAGAGAAAATGGGGGAAGAGGAGGCTCACACACACACACACACACACACACACACACACACACACACAGAAACTGGGGGAAGAGAAGGCTCACACACACGCACAGAAAATGGGGGAAGAAGAGGCACACACACACACACACACACACACACACACACACACACACACACAGAAACTGGGGGAAGAGAAGGCTCACACACACGCACAGAAAATGGGGGAAGAAGAGGCACACACACACACACACACACACACACACACACACACACACACACACAGAAACTGGGGGAAGAAGAGGCTCACACACACACAGAGAAAATGGGGGAAGAGGAGGCTCACACACACACACACACACACACACACACACACACACACACACACAGAAACTGGGGGAAGAGAAGGCTCACACACACGCACAGAAAATGGGGGAAGAAGAGGCTCACACACACACACACACACACACACACACACACACACACAGAAACTGGGGGAAGAAGAGGCTCACACACACACACACACACACACACACACACACACACACAGAAACTGGGGGAAGAAGAGGCTCACACACACACACACAGAAACTGGGGGAAGAGGAGGCTCACACACACACACACACACACACAGAAACTGGGGGAAGAGGAGGCTCACACACACACACACACAGAAACTGGGGTAAGAAGAGGCTCACACACACACACACACACACACACACACACACACACACACACACAGAAACTGGGGGAAGAGGAGGCACACACACACACACACACACACACACACACACAGGATGAGGCCGCAGTGGCACATAATGCCACAAAGTGGGACCTCTGGTCAGTTTAGAGTAAGGGCTTGTAGCACAATGCCTAGCTTTCCTGATGATCTTTGCTGTTTTGCCCTCCCTCAACTCTCTGTAACTCTCCATTGACTTACTACACTAGTTCCACATCTGGGCAAGAAATCCTAGTTGAGCTTTTAGGCTTCCTGTTTTTCAGATCATACCTGAACCTTGCTAGGAAGCTGAGTCCACTATTCTGCATTGCAGTGTGTGTGTGTGTGTGTGTGTCTGTGTGTGTGTCTGTGTGTGTGTCTGTGTGTGTATGTGTGTCCGTCCCCCCCCCCCCCCCCACTGGGGTCTCTGCAGCAGATGTTGTTCATGGGTGATTCTCATACATTAACCCTGGTTCTTTGCACACAGCTCATCTTGCCTCTTTTTCTCCTATTCCCACTCTCTCTTCTCCCTGTCTTATATTCATGCTCTTTCTTCCCTCTTCTCCTGGAAACAATATATTTCTGGGGGATGTATGAAAACAAAGTCCTTCTACATTTAGTTCAGCCTTGCTAGAGGCTTGTTTGCCCTGCTCTTTCTTTCACTACTTAGAACATGCCATAAATGAAGACTTAGAAGAAAGAAGCCGCGGCTCTATTATTGCTGTAAAATTCTATTCTTGAAGTATATCTGGATTACAAAGAACCTCCTCGGGTTGCGACTGCTCATTGTCCCCTTTAGATATCAACATGTTGTTCTTTGCTTGCTACAACTGTAGACCACACCCTGTTCCAGGATATATGAACATCCTCCTGGTAGGTGGAGTCTAGCAAAGAGTAAAAAAGCTGGGTCCCCAGATGTTCTTCAAGAAGATCATTTAGGGTGTGTACCAATATAGCTTGTATGCAATGCTGCTCACTTATGGTGATGATAGACATAACGGAACAAAACCCTCATGGCATGGCCCTGGAACCTAAAAGTCTTCAGGGCTGACTGCTGGCCTTCGCTCGGGGCATCCCAGATCGAGATGCCCTGATTTGTGAATACCCCCCAATTTCCTGCTTCTGGGCTCCCTTGCCAATTTAAACACTGGAGGCAGCTTCCCTTGCATCTCTGGGCTGTGCACATGTTCCCGCACACACACTCCAGGGGATGCTGCTGCTCTCACTCCAGTTGGCACAAACAAGAGCCGTTTGGCGAATATTTAATATGCACAGCAAAATGCTCTGATCGGACAATAGCACGCGCATGCGCTGTAGGACCGGTCCCAATTCAGTATGCCCCCGAGGCAGGGAACAAAACCCAGGAGAGTCCAAATCCAAAGTTTTGTTCCACTTTAAAGATATCTAATTTTTGGCTCTGTAAATATGCATGATAGTTACATATAGAGCTTTTCCCCGCATTAAAGGGAGAGTCTTTTTCTACTCCAAGAATTACTTGGCTATGGGGACTTCTGGTGTTTTAAGATAGAACAATGTCCAATGCATTCTGGGGAGACTTGGGATTGGCCTTTGGATGATGCAGAACCAGATTATTGCTATACAGCAGAATTGCACCAAAACAGGTTCATCACTAAAATGTGGCCTAAAGGGACCTTCCTCACCTGATAAAATGGGGGGGGGGGGGGGGGGGGCAACTGTTAAGGTCTTGCACGCACCTTTCTACCACTTGTTGGACACTGGGGCCTTCTGATGAGGATGGTTTAGGGTTTTGCTCTAATCTCTAAACTATTCTCAAAAAAGGACAATTCTTTATACCTCATTCTGTGAGCCGTCAGACGTCAGAAGCCAACCTAACCTCATTAGTAAATGGAGATCATAACGAGGCCTTTCAGGGCTGATCATTCACCAAGGTGACTGTCATAGTGGCTGAGTGTATACATTTCCTTACTGTGGAAGGTGCCCTTGGAACTTGAAGCCACCAGAGTGTGAGCAACAATCCAGTTCAGGTAGATTGTGAATGTCATTGTGTTTTAGGAAGTGAAATCTCATTCCTAGGAATGGAAACAGTGAGGACTCTTAGCCTCGGTTCCCTGGCTTTCCAAAGAACTTCTTACAAGTAGCTTAAAATCTCTCTTTTTTGTAAGGTATGTTTACCTGAAACCTAATCACGGGCTGAATGTTTCATGTTATCGGGGAGGCTGATTCATTAATAGCGCCAGGTAGCGACAGTTGAGCGACAGTAGCGTTATTTTCACAGCGCCCGCTAGTAGTCGCTGTGCTTGGCCGTTGTTCGGTAGTTGATAGCGACTCAGTCGGTGTGCGGTAATGTTGAATATTGGGTGAGGAGTCGCTATTTGACAGGTTCCGCGCTGTATGGGAGCGCATGATAGCGAATGGCCATAGCGAACGGCTCCCACCATATTCATTAACAAATCACGCTCCAAAAAATTCTCGCGCTGTGAAATGCTTGTTTAAACCCCAGAGCGCTGGCGGCGATGGGTTAAAAGTAGTTTTTTAACCCCCAAACAACCATATTTTTGGAAACCAAAAAAAAGTTTTTTATATAATTTTGTAATATGAATACATTAATATCAGACCTGTAATATCAATTCTGTACATTTTTTTATTTTATTTTTTTTACCTTTACCTTTTTTTTTTATTTAAAATGGCAGAAGTGGTCACAGAATTCTTCACATTTAAAAAAAAAATTAATAACAATTAATTATGAATATTTAAAGATTGTTCCATTGAAATGCATTGGAGAGCGCCAGGTAGCGAGAGGTCATACCTGTCGCTGTTCAAGGTCAGACGCTGGCGCTGTGGGCTGAGGCTGGAATAATGATGAATGAGTGGCTATATGGCGCTATCTCAGTCGCTAAGCAGGATCGGCTTGATAAATGTGTGATTGTGGTGGGGAGCCGGCGTTCTCGTGGCGGGGCCCGTCATTACCGGCCGCTCACCAGTCGCCACCTGTCGCTATCCCTCGTTAAATAAGGGCCCAAGTGTTTTCCACCAGCTATCTTTCAGCATCATGACGGGAGGCTGTTAGATGTACCATTTATGTGTCCTATAAATATACGTGAAAAAAAAAAACTTCTGTTTAGAGGGACTCTAAAGCTACCCTGTTTCCCCGAAAATAAGACATCCTCCGAAAATTAGGCCTAGTGCCTGCTTTCGGAGGATATCGTTATATAAGTCATCCCACGAAAATTGTATTGTAACCACTAGGGGGCGTAATGACGGGGCACGTAAGGGGGGAGCTCCAGGGAGATGGCGGAGACGCACGCTGTGCCATATTTCCGGGGTAAAAATTAATCTAAGACAGTGTCTTATTTTCGGGGAAACAGGGTAACTGCAATAATAAGCCAGCTCACCTGATGCCCATGTCCCATGTGCCTTTCCACTATTTCCTGCAGCACTGGATAGAAGCAGAAGCAGGGCTCCAAAGTTTGCAATTTTGTCAATTTTATTCCTCCAGGACCATACCAAAAAGTGGTTCCTTGGTTCTCTCAGTGTGCGTGAGTATGGCAAGCCACAGTGGTCCCACAGCTGTCTCTCACCACAGCAGAGCATGCTCAAGACTCATCATGACATGCCCTGGCAAGCTCAGCCATGACCCCAGAAAACTGAAATCAGTTTTGCCTAGAATACATGAGGCATTTACAGAAAATCAGAGATATTCAGGTGCTTTATTTACTGTTGGCAGTGGGGATAAGGTGGGAGAAAGAGTGTTTGCATGGACAGGGACATTTAGCCTGCAAAGGAAAAACAATGTGAATGGTCTATTTTGGCTGTCTGATGTAGATGCTATGCGGTTATAAACAAATGTAGCCAATGACTGTAAGCTTGGATTATGGGACAGGAGACCAAACTGGCAGCTGCCAGGGGGCACCCACTGACTGATGCTGAGGTCACAAACCCATAGAAATAAGTGGAAACATGTCTGCAGTGGTTTGCGTGTCACTGGGGAAGGGCTGTGACTAGGAAAGTAAATCCTTGTCAGTTTAGTAAACACCAATAGCTGTTTGCGGTTCTTCTACTGCCCGTTACTGCAATAGTGGCAGCTGGCCAGTGGCACATGTCATGCTGGCAGAATTCTATTGGCTGCCAGTGGTCAGGTGGGGCATAGTGAGTGATTTCACCTGATTTGGAATTCCTTTTAGTTTTCCATCCATATTTACATGGGACGGGAGTGTGCGCCACTGGGGATGCAGGGGATACGGCAGTACATGCTCCCTATTGAAAACAAACAGAGCCCTTTGCAGAATGATGTAGTCACGGCAGACAGCTCTGATTGGATGAGAACCCGCACATGCACAGTTGGAGCGGGGTAAGGTGAGTTACTACCTGTGCCCTGGGGGGGGGGTCTTGAATTGGGATGCCCTGGGGGAAAGCTAGTGACTGGCCCTGGAATCTTTTAGATACCAAGCCAGCCATTGGTGGGTTTTGTTCCATTTTAAAGGGGCGAATATAACTCCAAGAGTAGAAACCTATTTCCTAGTGTCCAACTTCCTGCCTATATCAGCTAAGTTGAATTAAGTGAGTTGCCACGGTAGATGACTTCTGGGGGAAGTTTACTTGGGGCCCTTCTGTAGACTGGGCAAACTTCAAAGCAATCTCATGATAGGTGTGGTAACATAAAAAACAGGTGAGCCATCCGGCTGATGTCCAACAATAAATGACAATAACGTTTATACATGGCCGGCCTTTGGGAGCCAAACTCTCTGTCTGACTGGAGCAGAAGGCCTTTCTTTGTAATTCTCTTTTACCTTTTTCCTTCTTCTTGTATATCACTTTCTCCTTCTTTCTCTTGTATTTAGTTTCTTTCTCTGCATCATTCTTATTTTTCCCTCTCTTTTTCTGGCCCTCTTTAAATATCTCACTTTCTCTTTCCTTCACCATTCTCTTGTTTCTACATTCCTCCAATGTTATTACCTCATCTATTCTCTCTCACGTTATTCCTTCTCTCAATTTCCTTTCATTTGTTTCTCATCTACCTTCAGTCTTTCTTTTTTCTGCACTCTGCCTATTTCTTCTTTATGTTTCCTCTGTTGCTCGCTTTTCATTGTGTGTGTGTGAGTGTGGGGGAGGGGGGGATGCCATCCTGAAATCCTGCACTGGGTCCATGTAGGTCTGCAAAGGTGCCAGGTCTAGGTATCTGTAGGAATCGAACCTGCCACCAGTAACAAGCCTGTTTCCCTACCTCTAGGCCATAACTGCCCCTAATATATATGATGATATATTTATCTGGAACACATTTCGCTAGTCTTCTGACTTTGTCAATTCCCAATGACTGATATGAAAAGTTGATATTATGCAGTGATAGTCTGTAGACACTGAGTAACAGCTCTTCTCTTTTCCCTTCTAGGGCCGTAACCCGCTCGTATTACAGAAACGCTGCTTGCGTCGTTCTGCTGTTTGACCTCACTGCTCATAAGACGTTTGAGAGCATCCAGAACTGGTACCAGGAGGTGATGGAACGCGCCCAGCCGCAGCCTCTGCTGTTCTTACTGCTGGGAACAAAAAGTGACTTGAGAGAGAAGCGAGATGTCACCCGGGAGGAGGCCCAGAACTTGGCCATCTCCATGAATGCGCCATATCTGGAGACCTCTGCCCGCACAGGAAGCAATATATCTGCCGCCCTCTCGCTTTTATGTAGGGAGCTGCTAAGGATCTGGAGAGAGCAAAAACAGACACAAATAGAGGCCAACACTGGCGGATTCTCAGCAGAGGAAGAGGTGCAAAAACAGCGGATGCTTTGTATATGCTAAAGAGAAGCCGCCATGATACAGGAAGTCACCAGCATATTGGGGAGATGTCTGCTCTCCTTCCTCAACATCAAACCATTGAAAGCAGTAGAAAGCGAACATCAAACCCTTTAAAGGAAAACTCTCTTCTTGGCAGGTCTTTGGTGTTTTCTCCTTTGGAATGTAAAATACACATTTGTGTTAGGATTGTGCTCTCAGACCTGTGATTTACTTACCAGCACGCTGTTTCCATGTTTCCTATATTCCTCTGTCTTGGTAAAGTAGGAGTGGCTTTCTTGCCCTTTGGTAAAGCTCTTAGTATACTTTCTGCCTACACCTCCCAGAACTCATCCACTGTAACAGGTGAGCTCATTAGCAGCTTTGGCTAAACAAAGTAGCAGTAATCATCTCTCTATCTGAGAAAGCTGCCCGTAACCCTTCAGCTACTGGAACACAACTTTGCTTTTTTTCCATCTGAAGAGGTTGAATTAGAGCAGAAGCGGTTAATACTGTTCACTCTGCCTCGGCCAATCAGATGATTAGCAAGCCAGAGTGAGGAAGGCTCTGATCTGTACTTTTAACACACCATTTTGTTGTACATCTAAGGGAGAACTGTCTTCTTTTATAATACAGAGTTACAAACTCATAGAAAAGAAAAAAATGATAGATAAGTTGAGCACATTGATTACATCATTTTGGCACACAATAATGGAAACTTAAAAATGTAACTGAAAGTGAAATTACCCTAAGAATATATAGTGGAACAAAGCCCACGACAGCTGACCCTGGAATCTAAAAGATTCCAAGGCTGGCCACTGGCCTTCCCCCGGAGCCTCCTGAGCCTCCTGAGAGATCACATAAATCTCAATATAATACATTTACATTTGTGGCTGTAACCTGAGGGGGTGTCAGTAAACCGGGGCCCAGAAGGTCAAAGGGGCCATCAGTGTTGCTCCTCCACTTTATTTATCATATTTGTGATCACTTGGCAGCATTTAGGAAGAAAGGGGGGTGGGAGCAGCTCAATCACTATTATTTATACAAAATTATTATCATTATTCAGGGCCTGGGAACTAATTTACCGCCCAGTTTAACCCTCTCATCATCTAAATATCAAGCAACAAACATGTCTAGCTATGTGGAAAGACAGAGATTTGGTTGCACATATCTGCAGATACATGTGGAAGCCACACTGCCCCGGCAAGGCACTCTGTGTTTAGTGTGGTCCCTACTCTTAATTCTGAGTCCCCAAAGTTCGGACATGCAATGCAGACAAATATATGAGAGCTACTCACCTGGAAAGCTGCCCAGCATTTAGGAAGCCCCATTTGTCTCTGCTGTTTCAGTCTTTAGTTGTCTAGCTGCATTTAATTGAATTAAAAGACAGAAAAAACATATATTGTATGAGTTGTGAAAGGGCCCCATCACATATAGTTATGGCACTGGTTAGCGTTTAATTAAGTCTGGACAATAACATAAAGTGGTATATACCGTATTTTCCATCCTATAAGACACACCCAGGATTTGGAGGAGAAAAATTAGAAAAAGACAATTCTGAACCAAACGGTGTGCTAAAATACCCCCTTCCAATCCCCCTATTATAGACTGTGTGCAGAATTCTCCCAATCACACAATTACAGGCAGTGTGCGACATCCCAAATGCAGGCAGTGTGCGAGCCTCCCCCCCCCCCCCACCAAAAGACACCTTCACCAGCAGCCATTTATCACACACACTCATTACCAGCATCCGCTGCCCCGTCCCTGCAAGATCCCGGCCGTTCCCAGAGTTCAATGACGCTGGCATGAGTAACAGGCCACGCCCCACCCGTTTGCCTGAACCGGGTTTCTGGGTACTTGGGGCATCGGCCGGCGGGCAGTCGGTAATGTATATGTGTGTGTTTATGTCGGCAGGAGACGGTTGCTGAGGTGTGAGAGCAGGATTTTTTTTTTTGCATTCACCTGATAAGATGCAATGATAACACACACACACACACACACACACTTTTGGGGAAAAATAAGTGCGTCTTAAAGTGCGGATGAATATTGCACCCTTTTTTTCCCTAATACCATGCACCAAGGATGCTTGCCAATGAGCTACAGACATTTTCCACACATTAGTCGTGTATTGTCGTGTACTAAGAGCCTTTATGGTCAGAAGTCCTTGAGGAATGGCCCCAGGGCCACAGCAGGTACACATGGGTGTATATGAGAACCACTGGAAGAATGTTTTTTTTTACTTTTGAAAGTGGACTTGTCCTTTGAAATTTGTATTTACAGACATGTTTTCCTGTGTTGTCTTGTGCAGCAGACAGAGCCTCTAAAACGGACCTAAAGCCCTCTTACCGATGAGAAGCTTGGCAGCTAAGAGACACTTTACAAAGCTAAGTTTGATGGAAGCTGCAGAACTATGTGTCTCTTACTGGTGGAGATATGGCTGCCAACAGGACAGGCCTTGGGGTGTGCAAGGTGGGACAGGGCACCACAGTCAGGGGGGCACTGTACGACTACTCCCTGCTGCTCGATGCCTGAACCCGCCTGCTCAATGTCAAATGGAGCTTCTGGGGTCCACAGTTGGTTGGGTCAGAAGGAAAGGGTACCTTTGCTCACCTCTGCTCTGTCCTTTATTGTGGACCAAGCCGGCTGATTCCCTATCCCAATGTGGGATGCCCCACTGTGTAAACCCCCCTGGAATCCCATGGCACATACACAGGCTTTCATCCAATCAGCACTCTATGCTGTATATATTAGTGCGGGTATAGAACTTCTATTGTAGATGGGTTAAATCTGTTCTAACTTAGGTGTGGACCTAGGTGGAGAAGAGATTAGTGTAGGTGTGCTGTGGATAAAAAGGCAGGTTAAAAGGGAGAGTAAATAAAGGGTTAATGTTCTCTTCAATCCTGTGAGGAAAAATAGGTTAGTGTATATACAAATGCAATAGTATTACCAAAGTGAAGTTTTGTTTGAGGGGGTGTTTCCACCTTTTAATTAAATCAGAAACAACTAGGTATCTTTGCCTCTGACTAATTAGGCCTCAAAAATTGTTGGAATTTTTAATTTTGCTGTCTGAGGGATTTCTCCTCTCAGGTAGCGTTATACAGATTGGTCAGTGATGATTACACTATTGGCCCTGTATTCTGAGTTCTTTGAGCTGGTTTGTGGTATATGATTCCTTGTTCAGGGTGAGTTGAGTTTCTAGCGGGTTGGAGCAATGTGGTTGGTGGAACCTAGATGGTTTAGAGGCTGTGGGTCGGCGCTGAAATGAAATAAGCGGTGTTCCTGAGGTCCAGGTAGGCAGTGTGAGTTGAGGTAGATGATTGTTTTGGATGGATGGAGATGATTATGTAATCAGAAAGGGTTCTGGTGGTTAGTGCAGACTAATTGGTTGGGGTCTGCTTTAATGTTCTGATTTTAGATGTGTTGTGAGGCTTGTAACCGTTGTGGGGGAAGTGTGAAACTTGTAGTTAAAGGTAAAATGAATATAAGGAGATTGTATGACTTACAGTTTCGGTAAGTTGATTAAAATTGATGCAACAATTAGTACAGTATATGCTCGGGGATTTTTATTCCCTGCCACAGCCTGGATTGTCTGTGGTTTTACTTATATCCTTTTAATTAATGGTAAACGAATTAAAGGAAATTGTATGAATTGCAGTTTCAGTAAGTTGATCAAAATTGCTAGGAAAATTAGTACAGTTGATGCTCGGTGATGGGCCTGGATAGGCTGTGGTATTAGTTGTAGTGCAGAGGGTGCAGGTGAAAAAACGGAAAAGCCGGTTATTGCAGAGGGGGCAGGCAGGAGCAGTGCTGAGGTTTCATCTGGGCTGGAGAAGTATAGGGGACGTTGGTCTGGCTGCCTTGGGTAGTCAGGTCTGAGCTGGTGACCGTAGGTAAGGCGGCGGGCAGGCAGGCGGAGAGGAGAGCCGGTTCACGGCTGGGTTTAAAATTGAAGCCGCAAAGGTGGCTGGAAAGTAGCAAAGTTCTTGCCTGATTTAAGTCTTTGAAAAGCTTTTGTAAAATCAATAGAAAATCGGTTCACCGACGGCCGTTTCGTCTATGACGTTGTCAAGGTGATCGGGGGCAGGTTAGGCGCCCAGCGTTTTTATTGGTTGTTTGTTGCTGAAAGGGTTACTGGGAGAAGTAGTTTCAGTCAGTAGTCTTTTCAGAGTGCGTGTGCGCTGGATACATTGTAATTGGTTGGTTACTTTCCGTTAACTAGGCGTACTGCCAAGGTTGTGAAAAGATACATAAGTAACATTTGGGCTAGGTGATTGACATTTTGTTGTTTTTTTCTAGCCTGAACTGAGGAGGCTTTAGTATAACACTTTGTAATACATTAGCGTGCTGCCAAGGTTTGTTCAAGATACAAATGTAACACTTGGGCTGGGTGATGGACATATTGCGGTTTTCTCTCAATCTGAGCACTGGAGGCTGTGTTCAGCTGTGATACTGGTAGAGTCATATAAGACGAGTAGAGACATATAGGAGGGAAGGATGTAATTGAGATTAATGTTAGATAACCCACTGGGTTATTTATTTTCTAGAAAGCAGTTTAGGTCTAATTCAATGTTGAGTCCTTGTGGGGTCATGGTGTTGAGCTCAAAGATCCAATAGGTTTCTCTCTTTGATAGTTCTCTTAGTAGGTCCGAGCCCCTCCAGCTGGGGGTGATTCTTTCAATGAGCCAGAATTCTAGTCCCTTGGGATCTTGGTTTTGTTTGACTCGGAAGTGTGCGTGGGTAGGGAGCCCTTTTTTGATGTTCCTTATATGTTCATTTAGGTGGACCTTGAATTGCCTTTTCGTTCGTCCTATGTATAGAAGGTTGCAGGGGCACTGGAGGCAGTAGGTGACCCCAGCAGTGTTGCAGGAAAATACAATTCTGTGAAATACTCACCTGTAGAATTGGTATTATACGCATACAGTACGTCCTGCTCCATATATAATACTTACACGTGGGTAATCCTCCACCAGATGGCGCTGTTCACTGCAGACATGCAAAAATAGGCTCCTCCCGGCCCTTCACATACCCAGGGACCTCCCACAAATCCCCAGCATTGAAAAGCAGTGAGAAAAAGAAGCCGGGAGAAACCAACCACCAAAACTGGTACTAATAACAATGATAACAATGATAACAATCACCATACAGGGGATCCAGAACAAAGTGAAACCAGGGTGGGGTGGGGCAGGACGTACTGTATGCGTATAATACCAATTCTACAGGTGAGTATTTCACAGAATTGTATTATTCTAAGCATACAGTACGTCCTGCTCCATATATAATACTTACACGTGGGACATCCAATAGCAGTGTCCATAAAGTAGGGTGGGATCCCCAACAAAAAAGGCAATGGCACGTAGCTCAGACTACAACCGCCTGCAAAACCTTGCGGCCAAAAGCAGCATCAGCTGAGGCCCGAACATCAACCTTGTAAAACTTTGAAAAGGTGTGAACAGAAGACCAAGTAGCGGCCTTGCAAACTTGTTCAACAGAGGCCTGTTGCTGAAAAGCCCAAGAGGCACCAATAGCACGTGTGGAAAGAGCCGTAAGACGGAAAGGGGGAGTCCTTTCCTTAGTAGAATAGGCCTGAATCACAGCCTGACGAATTCATTTACTGATTGTAGACTTGGTGGGAGCCAAACCTTTCCTAGGCCCGGAAGGCACAACGAAGAGAGCATCAGTTTTCCTGAAGGCCTTAGTGACAACCAGGTAATACTTCAAGCACCTGACTACGTCCAAGGAATGCAGAACCCTCTCCTTGTTGTTGCTAGGATTGGGACACAGAGAAGGAAGAACAATATCCTGGTTCAAATGAAATGCAGACACAACTTTAGGCAGAAAATCCGGTTTGAAGCGGAACACCACCTTGTCCTGGTGTCTCTCATAGTATGGAGGCTGAATAGAAAGAGCGGCCAGCTCAGACACACACCTAACCGAAGTAATAGCCACCAAGAAGACAACCTTGAGAGTGAGAACAGCCAGAGCAGCATCCTGAATAGGCTCAAAGGGAGCACCCTGCAAGGCAGACAAAACCAAGTTTAAATCCCAGACAGGGACCATAGGTTTTCGAGGGGGGCGCACGTGAGTGACCCCCTGAAAGAAGGTCTTAATCAGGTGATGTTGAGCAAAGGTCTTCTGAAAGAAGATAGACAGGGCAGAAACCTGACCCTTCAGAGTACTAAGTTTGAGACCTAAGTCCAGACCATGCTGCTCCAGAACCCTAGGGACGGAGAATTCCCGGCAGGGAAGAGACCTGGACTCACACCAGTCAATGTAGGAACGCCATACTCTATAATAGATAGCAGAAGAAGTCTTCTTCCTGGCCTGCACCATAGTAGCCACCACAGAGGCAGACAAACCCTTCTCCATCAAGATGGAGGTTTCAGCAGCCAGGCCGTCAAAGCCAGAGTTTGTAAATTGGGATGGCGTAAGGACCCTTGAGTTAGCAGATCTGGCACCCTTGGCAGATCGTACTGATCTACTGCCATTTGAACCACGTCTGCGAACCACACTCTTCTTGGCCACCTGGGGGCCACTAGAATCACAGGTACCCCTTCCAGAGCAATCTAGCGCAGAACCCTGCCCAGAAGGGGGAACGGTGGAAACACATACAGGAGTCGAAACTCCCTCCAAGACATGGACAGGGCATCCGTGGCCAAGGCCAGAGGATCCTGAGACAGGGAGACGAAGGCCGGGAGCTTGTGATTGTGAAGGGAAGCAAACAGATCCACATCCGGTAGGCCCCAACGGTGACACAGGGACTGGAATACCCTGTTGCAGAGGGACCACTCTCCCTGACGGGACATCCCCCTGCTCAGGGCGTCCGCCAGCAGGTTCTCCACCCCCGGAATGTAGACAGCCGAAATGCATTGTACATTGGCCTCCGCCCATGTCAGAATCTGAGACACCTCTTGGAGAGCACCCTTGCTCCGGGTCCCTCCCTGATGGTTGATGTAGGCAACCGCCATTCTGTTTTCTGAGCGTACCTGGACCGACAGACCCCTCAGGTGTTGGGTCAATCACTCCAGTACCAACCTGACTGCCCGTAATTCCAGAATGTTGATGGGCAAATGGGCCTCCTGAGGGCCCCACCTCCCCTGGAAGCGCAGGGACTTCCAGAATCCCCCCCCCAACCTGACAGACTGGCATCCGTTGTGACCGTCTCCCAGGAGGGGGCCAGAAAAGACCTGCCCCCTATCAAGTTCCTGTGGTCCAGCCACCATGCAAGGGACTGTCTGACCGAGGGGGGAAGCACACAGACCCCGTTCAAGGACGCTGGGTTCTTGTCCCACACTGACAGAAGGTGAAGCTGCAGAGGTCTCAAATGGAACTGGGCAAAGGGCACCGCCTCGAAGCTTGCCACCATCAGGCCCACCAGCTGCATTCCCTGCCTGATGGAGGGCTGTGGGCAGGAGAGCAGGAACCTGGCCTGCGCAGTCAGAGCTTCCACCTTCTGTTGAGGAAGGAATATCCGTGACTGAATCGTATCCAGAATCATTCCCAGGAACGGAGTAACCGAGGATGGGGACAGAGAGGACTTGGGGTAATTGATCACCCAGCCGAAGGACTCCAGGGTGGACACTACCGCAGAGCCGCAGAGACCGAGAGGTGATGAGGATATCGTCCAGGTAGGGCAACACGCGAATGCCCCTTAGCCTTATCAGGGACATCACCCCCGCCAGCACCTTGGTGAACACCCTGGGAGCCGACGTGAGGCCGAATGGCAAGGCCACAAATTGGTAATGCTGATCTTTCAGTGCAAATCTGAGAAACCTTTGGTGTCCTGGGAACACCGGGACGTGAAGGTAAGCGTCCTTTATATCTACGGACGTCATAAAGTCCCCTGGGCGCAGAGAGCCAATGGCCGAGCGCAGAGTTTCCATGCGAAAGTGTTTGTTTTTGACAAATTTGTTGAGGATTTTTAAATCCAGAATGGGCCTGACTGACCCATCCTTCTTGGGTACTGTGAAAAGGTTGGAATAGAACCCCATGCCCCTGTCTCCTAAAGGGACCTTGCAAATGACCCCTAGGTCCAGGAAGCCCTGCACGGCCAGCAACAAGACCTGAGCTGATGCAGGATCCTGTGGGATCCGGGACCCAACGAATCTGGTGGGGGGCCGTACAGCAAATTCTATCTTGTAGCCGGAGGACACCACCTCCTGAATCCACCGGTCTGAGACGTGGCGTCTCCAGACATGCTCGAAGTGCTGCAGACGTCCCACCACCCTGACGGGCGAGGGCGCCCCTTCATGCCTGGGGGGTCTTGGGAGGGGCTTTAGACTTGGGTCCCCAGGAGGAACCGGGATGGCGTCCTCTGTTCCTGTGCCAGGAATCTGCGCGGGCCCCAGCGAAGGACACCCCTCTACCTTGTTTAGCCCCACGGTAGGGGGTCGATAGGGAGCCTTGGCCACGAAAGGGCCGAATCTGCCGCCTGCGCTGGGGTAACTTGCCTCCCTTGGCGAAGAGGTCTAACCGATCCCCAAACAAGCGCAGCCCCTTAAATGGAAGCCCCGTAAGGGCTTTTTTGGCAGCATTGTCTGCGGCCCACTGGCGCAACCAGACCGCGCGGCGTATAGCTACCACCAGGGCAGATGACCTGGCACACATCTTAATAGCATCGTCCGATGCGGACAGGATAAAGTTCACAACCGCATCACAGCTGGACAGAGCATTGACAGTATCAGGAGGCAACTCATCTGTGCCATCGAGAGCACTCCTAACCACGGCCCTGAGCGCTACTGCCGTAATGGCTAGGGCGCAAACCGGGCGCAGAGTCGCTCCCCCAAATGCAAAGGCATGACATGCCAGTTGGTCAACACGCCGGTCCTCAGAGTCCCGCAGCGTAGTAGTGTCAGGAGAGTGCATAATAGAGGTGTTGGACAACCCTAGAATAGGAGCATCGACCTCAGGTGGCGATGACCAGCACTTAACCAAGTCAGCAGGGAAGGGATATTTCCTATCCACACTCTTAGGGACCCCATGAAGTCTGCTGGGATGTTCCCATTCTTTAAGCACGAGGCTATTGAAATGGGTTTGTTTGGGAAATTCCAAGCAAGCTTTAGCGGTATGAATAAGATCACCCCTTTGCCGGGAAGCCGCAGCAGGGGGAGAGAGGGACAAAACCTCAAAGATCTGAACCAGCAGTCTATCAATATCATCCGAGGACCAATGCTCGGAGCCAGACTCTTCCTGACCCCTGGACTCATCGTCATATGACCCTGAGTCAGAGAACAGTTCCCCTTCGTCTGAGGGGATATGGGCATAGGAATGCAACAAATCATCAGGTTCTATAGGGAAGAGAGCCGATTCAGGGTTCAAGTGCCGCCTCTTGGCAGTGGCTTTACGCACTAAGGAATTAGCAAGCAAGTTTTCAACACTAGCCAGCCTAGTGGCCAAATCAGTATGAGAATCCCCGCTGGTATTGGGGGTTAGACTCAGGCTTGGGCGAGTAGGTGAAGTGAGGCGGGGTGCAGGCCCAGCCTCAGAGGAGACGGGAAGCACCGAGGAACACAGACCCGTGCATTGTCACCGCTGCTAGGTAATACCCCACAAGCTAGACACAGCCGGGCTTGTCCTGAAGGAACCCCGTCCTGAGATGCCTCCATATGGTGATTTAATCGGCACAGTATGCCCGTAGGGATTAATGCTGTAAGCTACCCTGGATGCCCCAATAACCCGCGGGGAAGTGGGAGTAATTTTTAAAGGTCTCGACCGGGAGCTACACTGGGCCGGGAGAAGCCACCGAAATCCGCGGTCTGAAAGACATAAGGGGGAACAAAGAAGTCAGAGCCATGCGCAAGGGAGAATAAAAACTAAAGAAGAGTCGCCCATGAGGGCACTTACAGACAGAGAGGAGAGGACAGTCTTCACCACGCGCGTGTGAGTAAGAAATGGCGCCAAGCGAACCTCGGAGGGCGGGCCTGAGCCGACCGCGACGCGGAACGCGCCAAGCCGGAACCACGCCCCTCCCCAGTGAGCGCGAAGCTCGGAAAGCGTAGCCAATCAGTGACAGTAAGGCCATAACGCCTGAAGGAATTGACGCTCGGAGCCTATACAGGCACTGCTGAGATCTGAACTCAGGATCTCCTCTATACTATACAGGCGCTTTAACCAACTAAGCCAGCACCACCTAAGAAGAGCCACTACAGGCTACATGGGGCGTGGGGCAATGATGCGGGAGGGGCATCCCCTGAAGGCTCACCATCAGCCTTGACCGCCTACCCTATGGTGGGGGATTGCGGTGGAGCGTGGCTCCGTAAGCACACATGGTGCTGCCTACCTTCACCCGACCAGCGCAGCCCAGGCTGGGAGGCATATCACACAGAGGAGGGGTGGAAATAGTCCCACAGGGCTGCAGGCTGTAATAGCCCCGCTCACCTGCGAGAGAGTGATACTTCATGTCTTCGCAGTCAGCACTGCAGAGAAATCTGGGGATTTGTGGGAGGTCCCTGGGTATGTGAAGGGCCGGGAGGAGCCTGTTTTTGCATGTCTGCAGTGAACAGCGCCATCTGGCGGAGGATTACCCACGTGTAAGTATTATATAGGGAGCAGGACGTACTGTATGCTTAGAATAGATCTCCTTTTATTCTGTACTCTTTGCCTGAGATTGGGTTGGTAAAGTGGTTCTTTGTGTGTGTCGGAGTTTTATTTTGCATAGTCAGTTTGCAGCCATGGCAGTCACTGCATTTTGTGAATTTGTATTACGCTGGAGGTAATGTATTGTGACAGGGTTTTGGGCTTCCTGTAGATGAATCTTGGTTTTTCTCCAATGATGTTCCGTAGGGTGGGATCTGTTTTCAGGATTCCCCAATGTTTTCTGGTAATGGCTTCTATTTTTTTGTAGTCTTTGTTGAACTTGGTGATGAAGGCGACTTCTTCTCTCTGGGCTGTTTTCATTCAGGTCGGTGATGCTAGGCTGTGTGCTGATATCTTCTATGATTTTATCCAGGTGGTTTTCGTCGTATCCTTTTTCTATAAATCGTTTTTTAATGGTCGTGGCTTGCTGCAAGAAGGTGTTTTCGTCTGAGCAGTTCCTTTTTATCCTTTGAAACTGTCCTTTTGGGATGTTCTTCATCCAGGTCGGGTGGTGGCAGCTGCTTATTGGGATGTAGCTATTTCTGTCGGTTTCTTTGAAGAAGGTGCGGGTTTTGATCTTGTTATCCTCTTTATTGATCAGGATGTCGAGGAAGTGGATTTCACTAGTGCTTAATTCATGGGTGAACTTTATGTTCCAGTCATTATCGTTGAGTTGGTTAAGGAAGGTGGTGAGAGACTCTTCTGTCCCATCCCAAAGGAAGATGCAGTCATCTATGTAGCATTTGTAATATATCAATTCTTTTGGTTTGAACATGTCCATGATTTGGGTTTCCCAGAGTGCCATGAAAAGGTTGGCCACACTTGGAGCAAATTTGCCTCCCATGGCTACTCCTATTTTTTGTTGGTAATAGTCCCCCTCAAACCAGAAATAGTTGTGGTGGAGGGAGAATTCGAGGCATTCTAGAATGAACTGGATTTGTTCCACTGGAAGGTTTTTTTTCTCATTCGAGGAAAAAATTGACTGCTTCCAGACCCTTCTGGTGGGGGCTGATGGTGTATAGAGAGCTTACATCTGCGGTCGCTAGTACATGGTGGGGGGCGTTTTCATATTGTTTTAAGTCCCGTAGGAACCATTGCTGAGTCCTTTAGGTATGATTTAGTTTTTTGGACTGCTGGTTGCAGGAAGTGGTTGATATATTGGCCCAATCTACCGTTTAGTGATTCAATTCCGCTTATGATAGGTCTTCCTATTGGTGCTTCCTTGTTCTTATGTATCTTTGGTAGATGGTAGAGGGTAGGGATCCTTGGGGTGCTCAGGTTGAAATAGTTGAATTCCTGTTTGTTCAGAACCCCTAAATGTTTGCCTTTGTTGATGATGTCCTTTAGTTTAAGTTGATAGGTACTAGTGGGATTTTGTTTCAATTTCTCGTATGTGTCTGTATCTGCAAGTAGTCTGTGGGTTTCTTGTATGTATTTGGTTTTATCCAGTATCACAAGGCCTCCTCGCTTGTCTGCTGGTTTGATGATGATGTTGGGGTTTTGTTTGAGTTCTTTGATGGTTCTGAGTTAGTTTTTCTTTGTGTTAGATGATTTCTGGTTCATTTTGATCATTAATTCTCTCAGGTCTCTGGTTACCAATTCTTTGAAGACTTTGATTGCACCCCCCTAGCATCACGCCTGATACCAGGGGAACTGCCCCAATTCTGCATCACCTCCCCACCATCTGTCAGTTCTCCAGCCCAGATGGGTGGTCACATGGGGCAGTGAACTGGCAGCCTATGGCTAGGGAATGCTTCTGCATAAACTGAACCCTAAATTACAGGCCAAACCTTAACCCAGACATTTCAAGTTACAGTAGAGCAGAACTGTTTCATACACTATGGAGCAATAATGCTGAACATATGTAGTTTGCATATATAGCCATTTCTTTGTTTAGCATCTCCAGACACTGGACAGGCCTCTTCTCCCCAGAATATATCAGTAGCCATCTTTTCCCACAGTTCTGGAGGCCTATTCCTTGTCATAGCTTTAGCAAAACCCAGCCTAATAAAGCTTCTAGTCTGTCCTCCAGGGCCAGCATTTACTATTGTCAATACATGGAATTAATTGTATGAAGGTTTCTTTTTAAAATTAACAACCTTCTTGTTGTCTTTCATATGCAAAATATTGCAAATTGTACTTCCAAAACTGTGCCAATGTGCACTGGATAAAATCTAGTATCAAAAACTAAACCTTGCCTTTGTATAACACAGGTAAACTCAAACCCATGGCCATAGAGACACCTGATGTGGCCCCGACATAAAAGAGTATAATGCAGGACTGGAAGAAAATGAAGGTGGGACGCAGGATACACAGGAGCATTATGTGGGGGAGAATGAAGTGTAGGTATGCTGCTGTTGGAACAGTAGAAGATACTGGCACATAAAGGAGTTCACGTACCTCCATCACCTTATCTGGGCCTTCTTATACATCTTATAAACATTCTTATCCATAGTTAATACTTCTGCTTTTATTTCTATCAAAGACGACTTCAACCCCTAGTGCATTTGCCTAAAAGTCCCAACTTTTTGAAGAAAAAGTTAGAGCAGCGTATAGATTTCCAGTACATACTAAGTCATGCACAGAAGCATCTAGCCACCATGCTGAGTATTCCTGGGGACTGCTCCACTTTAAATAGAGGCTCAGTATGGATGGGAGGTTGCAAGAAGAGTAGAGTAATATAAGATTGGCAAAGTAGTGGCAGTGGCAAAGTAGTGGCCATTTATTGGTGGTGATATCCCAAAGCAAGCCCAGATAGCAGTAAAGGGGGAAACCTCTAGTATATTACCAAAGCCCCTGGATGAATTATCTGGCACAATAAAGTCACAGATTTTCTAAATAAATGGTTCCCTTAGTATTGGGGCAGAGATTTCGGCTGGGACTGATGTGGGAATGGGGCCTGTATATTAAGATATGAGGCAATCAGCATATGGGAAAAGAAACATATGAATGGGGCAATAAAAATACAATTCTGTGATTACTCACCTGTAGAATTGGTATTATACGTATACAGCACGTCCTGTTCCAGAATATTCCTTACACATGGGTAATACATCCACAAGATGGCGCTGGACTGCAGAAAACAGCTTGTGGCTCCTCCCGGCCCTATATAAGTCAGGGACCTCCCACAAAATCCCCAGTATTTACAAGCAGTTAACAAGAAGCCGGGAGAACAATAACGTCAAAAATGAACATATGAACAATCACCATACAGAGGCAAATAAGAATAATGATAACAAGGGTGGGGTGGAACAGGACGTGCTGTATACGTACAATACCAATTCTACAGGTGAGTAATCACAGAATTGTATTATTCTAAGTATTCAGCACGTCCTGTTCCAGAATATTCCTTACACATGGGACATCCAATAGCAGTGTCCGTAAGGTAGGGTGGGATCCCCAAAAGTAACAGCAGACAGTTTAAACCACTGCCACCTGCAGAACTTTGCAACCAAAAGCAGCATCAGCTGAGGCCTTAACATCAACCTTGTAAAACTTAGAAAAAGTATGAACAGAAGACCAAGTGGCGGCCTTGCAAACTTGTTCAACAGAAGCACGAGTGGAATGAGCAGTAAGGCAGAAGGGCAACTCCTTCCCCTTAGCAGAGTAGGCCTGTACCACAGCCTGATGGATCCACTTGCTGATAGTGGACATAGCTGGAGCCAGACCTTTCTTAGGTCCAGACGGGAACACAAAAAGAGCTTCCTGAAGGATTCAGTAGCCACCAAATAGAACTTCAGAGTCCTGACTACATCCAGAGAATGTAAAACCCTCTCCTTAGGATTACTAGAATTAGGGCAAAGAGAAGGCAACACAATGTACTGATTGAGATGAAAAGCAGACACAACCTTAGGCAGAAAATCTGGCTTAAAACGAAACACCACCTTGTCCTGGTGTCTCTCAAAGTAAGGAGGTTTGATGGAAAGCGCCGCCAACTCAGAAACACGCCTAACAGAAGTGATAGCCACCAAAAAGGCTACCTTAAGAGTCAAAATGGACAAAGGGGCCTCACGCAAAGGCTCAAAGGGAGACCCTTGTAATGCAGATAAGACCAAGTTCAAATCCCAGACTGGTAACATAGGCTTACGTGGCGGACGCACATGAGTAACCCCCTGGAAGAAGGTCTTGACAAGACGATGGTGAGCAAAGTATCTTTGGAAGAATATGGCCAAAGCAGAAACATGACCTTTGAGGGTACTAAACTGAAGACCCAAATCCAAACCATGTTGTAAGAATTCCAGAATCCTGGGGATAGAAAACACCCGACATGGAAGCAACTTAGACTCACACCAGTCAATGTAAGCATGCCATACCCTATAGTAGATGGATGACGAGGACTGCTTCCTAGCCCGAATCATAGTATTAACAACAGAGGCAGGCAGCCCCTTCTCAATCAGGATGGAGGTTTCAGCAGCCAGGCCGTCAAAGCCAGCGTTTGCAAATTGGGATGGCGCAGTTGCCCCTGAGTGAGCAGGTCTGGATCCTTGGGCAGAGCATACTGATCTACTGCCAACTGCACGATGTCTGCGAACCACACCCTTCTTGGCCAACAGGGGGCCACCAGAATGGCTGGTACCCCTTCCTGAGCAATCTTGCGCAACACCCTGCCCAGCAGAGGGAAAGGAGGAAAAACATTGCTAGAGCATCCATGGCCAAGGCCAGAGACTGGAAGCTGGAAGCTTGTGATTGTGACGGGATGCAAACAGACCCACATCTGGCAGACCCCAGCAGTGGCACAGGGAGCGAAACACCCTGCTGCTGAGAGACCATTCTCCCAGATGAGAAGTCCCCCTGCTGAGGGAGTCTGCCTCCAGATTCTCCACCCCCGGGATGTACATGGCTGAAATGCAGGGAACATTCTCCTCTGCCCAAGACAGTATCAGGGACACTTCCTTGAGGGCCCTCTTGCTCCGGGTCCCTCCCTGATGATTGATGTAGGCAATCGCCGTCTGGTTGTCCGAGCAGACCTGAACCACCCGACCTCGAAGGTGTGGAGTCAATAGGGCGAGAACCAACCTTATCGCCCTCAATTCCAGAATGTTGATAGGGGTGTAGGCCTCCTGAGGGCCCCACTGACCCTGGAATTTCAGGGATTTCCAGAAGCCCCCCCAACCTGTCAGGCTGGCATCTGTGGTGACTGTCTCCCAGCACGGGGCCAGAAAGGGTCTGCCCACCAACAGGTTTCTTGAGTCCAGCCACCACGAGAGAGACCGTCTGGCCAGGGGGGACTGAACCAGCACCTGATCCAGGGACCGAGGGTCCCGATCCCAAACTGACAATAGGTGAATTTGAAGGGGTCTCATGTGAAACTGAGCGTATGGAACCGCCTCGAAGCAGGACACCATCAGGCCCACCAACTGCATCCCCTGCCGGATGGAGGGATGAGGGGAAGACAGAAGACGCCTGCCTAGGGCCTGAAGATTCTCTACCTTCTGCTGAGGGAGAAGGATCTTGACCTGAGATGTATCCAGAGTCATGCCCAGAAAGGACCTCACCATTGACGGTGACAGGAAAGACTTGGGATGGTTGATCACCCAGCCGAAGGACTCCAGTGTGGACACCACCAACTGGATATCCAGCTCGGCCTGCTGGAAGGACTGAAAAGTGATGAGAATGTCGTCTAAGTAAGGAAGGATATGAATGCCCTGAGATCTCAGCAGAGCCAGTACGCCCGCCAGCACCTTGGTAAATACCCTGGGAGCTGAGGTGAGACCGAAAGGTAAGGCCACAAATTGATAGTGCTGATCCTCCAGAGCGAACCTGAGGAATCTCTGATGACCTGGAAAGATTGGTACATGAAGGTAAGCGTCTTTGATGTCTACAGAGGTCATGAAGCCACCCGGGTGTAGGGAATTGACAGCTGAGCGCAGAGTCTCCATGTGTCTCAAAGTGTCTGGATCTGACAAATTTGTTGAGGCACTTTAAATCCAGGATAGGTCTGATGGACCCGTCTTTTTTGGGAACAATGAAAAGATTGGAACAGTAGCCTCTGCCCCTTTCCCTCAAAGGCACCTGGCAATAGACCCCCGACTCCAGAAGGTTTTGGACAGCAAGGCACAGACCCTGAGCTGACAGGGGGTTTTGAGCCATCCAGGATTTGATGAATCTTGGGGGCGGCCAGGCAGCAAACTCTATCTTGTAACCGGAGGACACCTCCTCCTGAATCCACCGGTCTGAGACGTGAAGCCTCCAGACGTGAGCAAAGAGCCTGATCCGCCCCTTCATGCCTGAGGGGGTTTGGGTGAGGATTTTGGCTTGGGACCCCAGGAGAGGCCAGGACGACCACGTCCTCTGCCCCTTCCCCAGTGATCTCCAACGACCCTAGTAAAGGAGACTCCTCAGCCAGTTCTGGAACCACGGAAGGATGGGAGAAAGGCACCCATCCCCCGAAAGGACCGGGACGGCCTCCTACGGTGAGGTAACCTGCCACCCCTGCAAACAAATCCAAGCGCTCCCCAAAGAGATACAGGCCCTTGAAAGGGAAACCAGTGAGGGCTTTCTTAGCAGCATTATCAGCTACCCATTGAGTAGCCAGACAGAGCGACGTATAGCCACCAAGGCAGAAGTTCTACCACACATTCTAATGGCATCATCCATAGCAGACAGAATATATGCAATAAATTCCTCACAAAGTAGGAGAGATCTATACTCTTCTCTACCCGCATCCTCAGATGCTCCATCCAAGAGACACTCAAGCACCCCTTTAATGGCAATAGCCGTAATAGAGGCACAAATCGGGCGCAGAGCCGTCCCCACACAGGCAAAGGCGTGACAGGCCAGTTGGTCCAAAGCGCCGGTCCTCCCCATCCTGCAGGGTAGTAGTATCAGGGGAGTGCATGACAGATGTATTGGATAACCCGAGAACGGGCGCATCCACCTCGGGAGGACATGACCAACGCTTAACAACATCAACAGGAAAGGGATACCTCTTGTCCCAACTCTTAGGCACCCCTGGCAGCTTGCTAGGCCGTTCCCTTTCCTTGAGCATTAGATTATTAAAGTGAGACTGCTCAGGGAACTCCCAGCGTGGCTTAACCGTATGAAAAAGCTCACCCTGCTGCTGGGGAGAAATACAAAGCACTTCAAAAATATGACTCAGCAATCTGTCAGTGTCATCAGGGGACCACGGGTCTTCCCCAAAGGGAGTCCCAGTACTACTGTAAATCTTAGGTTGTTCCTCAGAGGATTCCGAATCAGAAAATAATTCCCCCTCCTCAAGGGGGTAAGGACCTGAGAGTGAGTAAGGGCCCTCGTCTTCTACAGGGATGAGGGAAACCGCGGGTGATAAATGAAGCTTCTTAGCAGAAGCCTTACGCGGGGCAGACCCAGCAAGATGTTTTTCAATGCTGGCCACCCGTGCAGCTAAATCAGGTTGAGACTCCCCACTATTATGCCCCTCAGAGGGGGTCAGATGTAAGCGTGGGGGGGAAGGCGAAGCCTGAGGGGGCGCCGCACCAGTAGCAGGCAGCCCAGGCTGCAGTGCAAGTACCTGCAGGGCAAGTATGTGTGATTTTAAAGGTGTTAGGAATTGTGGCTAGTGACCAGTTATTTATAAGGCACCATCATCTTCCATGGTGCTGTGCAAGGTAGAACCCAGGTAACCAGTTACCATATCACTTAAAGAGGATCCAGGAATGTCACACTTCTGGTGATTCCTCCCTTCCAGCGCAGCATCCATATTTGGGATTCCCCCGCTGTGTGTAAGCCCAGAGATAAAAACTCATCTTGCGGGCGATCCTGTGGCACATGCACGGGCTACCAATTGCGCCCCATTCAGCTTTACTGCAATCTCTACCACGTCAAGAGTGGCTTAGTAAACATGAATAGAGAGCAAGCTGCTGGTCGCTCCCCCACACCATTAATAAATGCCTGGCATGGGTACATGCATCAGCCAAAGGAGGCCACAGAAGACGCATGCACCATGGGTAGGGCGGTAAGCCGAGTACACCTGGCCAAACACAATGGTTTCTCTTCAAAAGTGGACCAAAATCCAGGATGTTAACCATATTGGGTTTTAGCACACTTTACTAGAGCATCCTAATTTGGAATGCCTCCTGTGTAAACCCCCCCCCCCAGATTTACCACTCCCACTGCAAATGTGCAGGCTCTCAGCCAGTCAGCTCTTTATGCCGTGCATATTAATGCATGCCACAAAATACAATTCTGTGAAATACTCACCTGTAGAATTGGTATTATACGCATACAGTACGTCCTGCTCCATCTAATAATACTTACACATGGGTAATCCTCCATCAGAGGGCGCTGTTCACTGCAGACATGCAAAAACAGGCTCCTCCCGGCCCTTCATATACCCAGGGACCTCCCACAAATCTCCAGCATTGAAAAGCAGTGAGAAAAAGAAGCCGGGAGAAACCAACCACCAAACTGGTAACAATAACAATGATAACAATCACCATACAGGGGATCCAGAACAAGGTGAAACCAGGGTGGGGTGGAGCAGGACGTACTGTATGCGTATAATACCAATTCTACAGGTGAGTATTTCACAGAATTGTATTATTCTAAGCATACAGTACGTCCTGCTCCATATATAATACTTACTCATGGGACATCCAATAGCAGTGTCCACAAAGTAGGGTGGGATCCCCAACAACAAAGGCAACGGCACGTAGCTCAGACTACAACCGCCTGCAAAACCTTACGGCCAAAAGCAGCATCAGCTGAGGCCCGAACATCAACCTTGTAAAACGTTGAAAAGGTGTGAACAGAAGACCAAGTAGCGGCCTTGCAAACTTGTTCAACAGAGGCCTGTTGCTGAAAAGCCCAAGAGGCACCAATAGCACGAGTGGAATGAGCCGTAAGACGGAAAGGGGGAGTCCTCCCCTTAGTAGAATAGGCCTGAATCACAGCCTGCCGGATCCATTTACTGATGGTAGACTTGGCGGGAGCCAAACCTTCCCTAGGCCCGGAAGGTACAACAAAGAGAGCATCAGTCTTCCTGAAGGCCTTCCAAGGAATGCAGAACCCGCTCCTTATCGTTGCGAGGATTAGGACACAGAGAAGGAAGAACAATAACCTGGTTCAAATGAAAAGCCGACACAACTTTAGGCAAGAAATCCGGTTTGAAGCGGAACACCACCTTGTCCTGGTGTCGCTCATAGTATGGAGGCTGAATAGATAGAGCGGCCAGCTCTGACACACGTCTAACCGAAGTAATAGCCACCAAGAAGACAACCTTGAGAGTGAGAACAACCAGAACAGCCTCTTGAATAGGCTCAAAGGGAGCACCCTGCAAGGCAGACAAAACCAAGTTCAAATCCCAGACAGGGACCATAGGTTTTCTAGGGGGACGCACGTGAGTGACCCCTTGAAAGAAGGTCTTAATCAGGTGATGTTGAGTAAAGGTCTTCTGAAAGAAGACAGACAGGGCAGAAACCTGACCCTTCAGAGTACTAAGTTTGAGACACAAGTCCAAACCATGCTGTAAAAACTCCAGAACCCTAGGGACGGAGAATTCCCAACAGGGAAGAGACCTGGACTTGCACCAGTCAATGTAGGAACGCCATACTCTATAATAGATAGAAGAAGAAGTCTTCTTCCTGGCCTGCACCATAAGTAGCCACCACAGAGGCAGACAAACCCTTCTCCATCAAGATGGAGGTCTCAGCAGCCAGGCCGTCAAAGCCAGAGTTTGTAAATTGGGATGGCGTAAGGACCCTTGAGTTAGCAGATTTGGCACCTTTGGCAGATCGTACTGATCTACCGCCATTTGAACCATGTCTGCGAACCACACTCTTCTTGGCCACCTGGGGGCCACTAGAATCACAGGTACCCCCTACAGAGCAATCTTGCACAGAACCCTGCTCAGAAGGGGAAACGGTGGAAACACATACAGGAGTCGAAACTCCCTCCAAGACATGGACAGAGCATCCGTGGCCAATGCCAGAGGATCCTGAGACAGGGAGACGAAGGCCAGGAGCTTGTGATTGTGGCGGGAAGCAAACAGATCCACATCCGGTAGGCCCCAACGGTGACACAGGGACTGAAATACCCTGTTGCAGAGGGACCACTCCCCCTGACGGGACATCCCCCTGCTCAGGGCGTCCGCCAGCAGGTTCTCCGCCCCCGGAATGTAGACAGCCGAAATGCATTGTACATTGGCCTCCGCCCATGTCAGAGACACCTCTTGGAGAGCACCCTTGCTCCGAGTCATTCCCTGATGGTTGATGTAGGCAACCGCCGTCCTGTTGTCCGAGCGTACCTGAACCGCCAGACCCCTCAGGTGTTGGGTCAATCGCTCCAGTACCAACCTGACTGCCCGTAATTCCAGAATGTTGATGGGCAAATGGGCCTCCTGAGGACCCCACGTCCCCCGGAAGCGCAGGGACTTCCAGAATCCCCAACCTGACAGACTGGCATCTGTTGTGACCGTCTCCCAGCAGGGGGCCAGGAAAGACCTGCCCCCTATCAAGTTCCTGTGGTCCAGCCACCACGCAAGGGACTGTCTGACCGAGGGGGGAAGCACACAGAACCCGTCCAAGGACGCTGGGTTCTTGTCCCACACTGACAGAAGGTGAAGCTGCAGAGGTCTCAAATGGAACTGGGCAAAGGGCACCGCCTCGAAGCTCGCCACCATCAGGCCCACCCACTGCATTCCCTGCCGGATGGAGAACTGTGGGATCGAGAGCAGGAACCTCGCCTGCACCGTCAGAGCTTCCACCTTCTGTTGAGGAAGGAATATCCTTGACTGAACTGTATCCAGAATCATCCCCAGGAAGGGAGTCACCGAGGAGGGGGACAGGGAGGACTTTGGGTAATTGATCACCCAGCCGAAGGACTCCAGGGTAGACACTACCAGACGAGTGTCCAACTCTGCCTGCCGCAGAGACCGAGAGGTGATGAGTATGTCGTCCAGGTAGGGCAGCACGCGTATGCCCCTTAGCCTTATCAAGGACATCACCCCTGCCAGCACCTTGGTGAACACCCTCGGAGCAGACGTTAGGCCGAATGGCAGGGCCACAAATTGGTAATGCTGATCCTTTATTGCAAACCTGAGAAAGAGTTGGTGTCCTGGAAACACCGGAACGTGAAGGTAAGCATCCTTGATGTCTACCGACGTCATGAAGTCCCCTGGGCGCAGTGAGCCAATGGCCGAGCGCAGAGAGTTCTTGACAAATTTGTTGAGGATTTTTAAATCCAGAATGGGCCTGACTGACCCATCCTTTATGGGTACTGTGAAAAGGTTGGAGTAGAACCCCGTGCCCCTGTCTCCAAGGGGGACTTTGCAAATGACCCCTAGATCCAGGAGACCCTGTACGGCCAACAACAATACCTGAGCTGAGGCAGGGTCTTGAGGGATTCGAGACCCAACGAATCTGGTGGGGGGCCGTACAGCAAATTCTATCTTGTAGAAAACACAACCTCCTGAATCCAACGGTCTGAGAAGTGGCGCCGCCAGACGTGCTCGAAATGCTGTAGACGTCCCCCCACCCTGACGGGTGAGGGCGCCCCCTCATGCCGGAGGGGCCTTGGAGGGGGCTTTGGGCTTGGGTCCCCAGGAAGAGCTGATACTGCGTCCTCTGTTCCTGTGCCAGGAATCTGTGCGGGCCCCAGCGAAGGACACCCCTCTTCCCTGCTTGGCCCCCCGGTAGGGGGTTGATAGGGAGCCTTGGCCACGAAAAGGCCGAGTCTGCCTCCTGCGCTGGGGTAACTTGCCTCCCTTGGCAAAGAGGTCTAACCGATCCCCAAACAATCGCAGCCCCTTAAAGGGGAGCCCCGTGAGGGCTTTCTTGGCGGCATTGTCTGCGGCCCACTGGTGCAACCAGACCGCGCGGCGTAGCAACCACCAGGGCAGATGACCTGGCACACATCTTAATAGCATCGTCCGATGCGGACAGGATAAAGTTCACAACCGCATCACAGCTGGACAGAGCATTGACAGTATCAGGAGGCAACTCATCTGTGCCATCGAGAGCACTCCTAACCACGGCCCTGAGCGCTACCGCCGTAATGGCTGAGGCGCAAACCGGGTGCAGAGTCGTTCCCCCAAATGCAAAGGCATGACATGCCAGTTGGTCAACACGCCGGTCCTCAGAGTCCCGTAGCGTAGTAGTGTCAGGAGAGTGCATAATAGAGGTGTTGGACAACCCTAGAATAGGAGCATCGACCTCAGGCGGCGATGACCAGCACTTGACCAAGTCAGCAGGGAAGGGATATTTCCTATCCACGCTCTTAGGGACCCCATGAAGTCTGCTGGGATGTTCCATTCCTTAAACACGAGGCTATTGAAGTGGGTCTGCTCTGGAAATTCCAATCGAGCTTTAGCGGTATGAAAAAGATCACCCCTTTGCCGGGGAGCCGCAGCAGGGGGAGAGAGGGACAGAACGTCAAAGATCTGAACCAGCAGTCTATCAATATCATCCGAGGACCAATGCTCGGAGCCAGACTCTTCCTGACCCCTGGACTCATCATCATATGACCCCGAGTCAGAGAACAGTTCCCCTTCATCCAAGGGGATATGGGCATAGGAATGCAACAAATCATCAGGTTTTATAGGGAAGAGTGTCGATTCAGGGTTCAAGTGCAGCCTCTTCGGTTGCCTTACGCGCTAATGAATTAGCCAGTAAGTTTTCAACACTAGCCAGCCTCGTGGCCAGATCAGGATGAGAATCCCCACTGGTATTGGGGGTCAGACTCAGGCTTGGGGGAGTAGGTGAAGTGCGGCGGGGTGCAGGCCCAGCCTCAGGAGACGGGAAGCACCGATAGCGCCTGCTGTGCACAAGGAACACAGACCCGTGCATTGTCACCGCTGCTAGGTAATACCCCACAAGCTACACACAGCCGGGCTTGTCCCGAAGGAACCCCGTTCACAATATCCTGAGATGCCTCCATATGGTGATTTAATCGGCACAATATGCCAGTAGGGATTGACGCTGGAAGCTACCCTGGATGCCCCAATAACCCGCTGGGAAGTGGGAGTAATTTTTTATGGTCACGACCGGGAGCTACGCTGGGAGAAGCCACTTGTGAAATCCGCGGTCTGAAAGACGTAAGGGGGAACAGGATGTCAGAGCCATGCGCAATGGAATAGAAGTAAAGAAGAGTCGCCCGCAAGGGCACTTACATACAGAGAGGAGAGGACGATCTTCACCACTCGCGCGGGAGAAGAAAATGGCGCCAAACGAACCTCGGAGGGCGGGCCTGAGCCGATCGTGATGGGTAACGCGTCAAGCCGGAACCACGCCCCTCACCAGCGAGCATGAAGCTCGTAAGGCATCAAGCCCATGAGGGCACAGAAAGTAGAAAAGTAGAAAGGCAGAAAAGCCTAATGTAAATGGCGCTCGGAGCCAGGACAGGCACAGCCGAGAGCAGTACTCGGGCTCTCCTGCGGCTCCCCGTCGGGGAATGAACCCTGGTCTGTGATAGAATCTGAATAAGACAAGCGCTCAAGCCAGCGCAATCTAGGAAGAGCCACTAAGGCTAAGAAAGTGAAGGAAGGAAGATGACGCTGAGGCGTCCGCAGTACGTGCGGTGCGAGCAGAGAGCAGACTAATGGTGCTGCGGTTGACAGTAAGGTAAGAGCGCGGCTCTGATCCCGTTCCCAGTGAAGCACAGCCAAGCCATAAGCGTGTAAGTATACACTGAGGACGCCATAGACACAACCCCCCCCCCTTTCTTTTCCCCCTAAGGGGGAAATGAGGGAGGAAGGCAACCCGTTGACATAGGGTCCACCGCTACATGGGGCGTGGGACAATGATGCGGGAGGGGCATCCCCTGAAGGCTCACCATCGGCCTTGACCGCCTACCCTATGGTGGGGGATTGCGGTGGAGCATGGCTCCTTAAGCACACAAGGTGCTGCCTACTTTCACCCGACCAGCGCAGCCCAGGCTGGGAGGCACATCATGCATATGATAGTAGTCCTGCAGGGCCGCAGGCTGTAAAAAGCCCCGCTCACCTGCGAGAGAGTGTTATTTCATGTCTTCGCAGTCAGCACTGCAGAGAAATCTGGGGATTTGTGGGAGGTCTCTGGGTATATGAAGGGCTGGGAGGAGCCTGTTTTTGCATGTCTGCAGTGAACAGCGCCATCTGGCGGAGGATAACCCAAGTGTAAGTATTATATATGGAGCAGGACGTACTGTATGCTTAGAATATCACTGTTTGTAGGAGAGCCTGGTATAGTGAAGCAGGAGCAGCCCTGCCTCCCCCATCTACCTGCGGCCACTTCCACCCTAACCTACTAGGAAGGGCCGTGGCAGGCCTGGAAATTCAATATCGACAAGCCCTAGAGTCTTTTGGACTCCAGGGCCAGCAGTATGTTTGGTTGGTCCTCATTAAGTGGTCCGTGCATTTCAAAATGCTGAGCCCTGTATAGAATGAAACAGGATGGTTTCATCATTGTCTGTGCAGATTCAAGTTAGTAGAAAGTTGTGAGTGCACCTACCTATGGCTACAGCTGTTAGAGGGGAGTCTGCTCTATAGCCGATGGCTTTACTTGCCTATGGTGGAAAAGCAAGAGGGCATCATATTCCCTGTGTTTGCTGCACTCATGTATGAGCAGGTAGGGGTTATTTAATATTCTATAATTCAGATTCTTTCAAATAGCTTTCTTTTTTTTTTAATAGCAAACAATTCTTTGGTTTCTGTAGTAAGCCCCAAAAAACAGCAATCGTGATTTACAACAACAACCTTTAATCAAACCACTTTCTGTTATATATACAAAAAGAAAAAAAAGACAGCGTAGCACGTTCCCTGCCAGAGGGCTCTGTAAAACAAGACTAATAAAGGCAAGTCCTCGTCACTAGGTGTACAGTGTACAGTCTCTGTCCAAAAAAGAGGCTCTTCTCTGAAGAGGTGGTGTCTGCACCAGTTCAACGCAGAATGATGGCGTCAACGTAGCAGTGCTGACTAACAATACAGCACTCGGGGGGGGGGGGGTTACTACTTTTTCTGGGTTTTCTTAATTAATGCCATTCTCTGAAAAAGAATGAAAGAATTAAACATTAGCAGCTTTTCTATACAACACTAGATAAACAGCAAGCGGTAATATTACAAAGGTGTACAGCTACAGCAAGCCACAATAAGACAGCAGCAGCTGAGAGGATTATAGCCTGGGGTGGTAAGTGCACTACCTCAATCACATGACACACATAGCTGATGGATTTAATAAGGAGTCATTGGAGAACACAACTTCAATGGGTTTGCCTTGTTTTAAAATCCCCAAGGAAATGCTACAAAGCCATATGGGTGCTTCTGTTAAATGCCACTATCTGCTGGATTTTAAGGCATGGTTGCAGCTGGCAAGCAACGTCGGGAACAATTCTAGATTGGCAGGGATGTCTGCTGCCTGCCAGAATGCCGCCAGCCGGACACCTTCTGCAGCTGAGATCACCGCCACCAGCACGGAACCACCACTGCTTCACCGATTCAGTCATCCAGAATGATGATGGAGCACAGGAGTCCGCAGCACCGCCACAAGAAAGTCGCATGTGTGAACCCGGCTCAGCCGGTCAGCCCCAGGAAGAGGAGCCCCCAGGCTCTACAGTGTCACTACTGGATGCCGCATTCCCTGCCCCGTAGCTCCAGGCCCTGCTGAGGAACTACAAAGCCCAGCAGACGCCCTAATGTCGTGGTGCTCCAGAGGATTCCTTAAACCGAACCTTCACCATCATTTATTGAAAAGCCCAAACTCTTATAAAATAATTCCCCAGCATCTAAAATTAATATATTTTAAGTTTTTAGTCACTTACTTATTATTCTTTCCCCCCACTGGGCTGCAACTCTGTTCAGGACTTTAGGATACGGACGCCGCCATCTTGACTCAGAAGCATCACACTTACTGAGGAGAGGAGAGCGGGATAAAGTACAGGGGGTGGGGTTATAGCTGTGCTTTGCTCAGACAGAACAGAGCTGGGGTCAGGAAAAGGTCAGCAGTCCCAGAATGCAGAGCAGCACAGTCAGAAGGCAATTCCTGTTTGCAGGCTGCCTGATGTTCCATGAGCTGCCATCTTGGATGTTTAAAGGCTCATAACATGCAGTAGATGCAGGTAGGATGATTTTTAATGTGAGCAATCTGTATGTACAGGGTGTGGGAAACATATAAGATATGCTCTTATTCAGGGTGAAGGTCCGCTTTAAGGCCACAGATACCCTGCCCTGTGTGAATAAAGCCCCGGTTTCGGTGAGCACCCACTCCCAGGTTCTCCTGGGGTTTGAAAATAAAAAACAAACTGGATGATGCTATTCCAGTGATTTCCTGGAGAGGAAACATAAAAAGGGAGGTCTGGGAGGAAGGGGTGGGGCTTTTAAACCGTCCCAGTTTGTGTTTCCTCTCTAGGGGGAGGAGCCTCTCTCCATGACCATCCTGAAGGATGAGGGGAGAAAAGCTCATTCAGAAGCAGTTTTCACTTCACTCAAAGGTAAACTTGTTTATAAAACTATTCAGATGATCCCAACTGTGTGTTCATTGGTTTTACCTGGGATTTTTCCTTGCCCTCGGGCATCCAGATTTGGGATGCCCCGCTGTGTGAAACTCTCCAGATCACCTGGAAAAACTCTCCTCATCCCAGTACTATGGCACATGCTCTCGTCCAATCAGTGCAGTGCCATAATATTAATGCTTGGCAATCTGGTGCAAAAGCAGGCGCATCCCAAGGTGCGGATTTCAGATCGTTTACCTCATCGAGGGAGCTGTCGGAAAAGGAGAGTTCTGCGGTGGGTTTCACACAGCGGGACTAGTCACAAAGCTTCCAAGTTTGGTTAGTAAATATAAATTCCTGATCCTTTCTACTCAGAGGAAAAAAAAGGTTTTGCCAACTTATAGTTAAAGCAGGCCTATAGCCAAAAAAAGAAAGTTTAGTAAATTGCTTCCCTTCTTACGATAACCAACTTAAAGAGGAACATTAGACCTTTTCCTCTGTAAATGCTGACATCTAGCAGCATTCCTGGCCCTTTTTCCCCCCATGGCACAGAGAATGACAGAATGGCGCTGCCCAACAAACGGCATGGGACTGAGGGATGCCAGAGCATGATGCGACCGGACAGGTACATTTCTAATTGTAAAGTTGTTCAATTGGAGGGGCAGAGCAAGCCAGGTTTGGGGAGTTTTTTATTAACTCCTTGATACCTGCAATGTTCCTCTTTAAGATGTTGTGGAATGGCATAAAGATTATTTGTTATTGAATTACATGGGGGGGGAGCATCTTGCCACACACCCGAGTCCTGCTTACACATGAGAATTAGAGGAGTGCTGTGCCAGCATTAATTCACACCAAATTGTAAGATGCCTCAAAAACAAGGAGAAGCTTGCCTGTCATTATTCACACACACAAACAGTGAAAAAAAACAGCTAATGCAGCATAAGAAAACTGTGTGAGCAAAGCTGTTACAATGCATTTCTATGGAGGGCTGCAGAAGCCCTGTCAGGGGATACAATGTATTTTAATCAGAGAGGAGTCACTATAGCCGAGGGCTTACTTCTTCTGACTAGAAATAAGAGATGATTGCACAGAGCTATGAGGAAATGTCTGCAACATTTTTCTGAACCAGCTTCTTCATGTGGGTGGCAAGCGAGTTGCTGCCATGCATGTTTAAGACTGCAGAATCTGCCTGCCATTCCAATCATCTGCATGCTGTTACTCCCTCTCAATAAAATTATGTCACCGATTGCCCCAGAGGGGATTTAGGGGAGCAATTTACTAAGCTTTGATGGCAAAGTGCAGTGCTATAAATGTAAGCGTCTAGAGCTTACCATCATTTAGACTGTAAGCTGGCAAGGGCGGGGCTCTCCTATTGTCTCTTGTTATCATATCTGGTTTGAACTTTGTAACATCTAGTTTAGAATGATCCCTGTACAGTATGTTTTACCTTGTCTGTAATTGTACAGCGCTAACGAAGAAGAGGGCACTAACTGAACAAACAATAGATCAGGGACTCCCAACCTTTTTTCATCAAGTACCACTGGGTGGTGCGTGAGCATCCTCATTCACCAAAAATATAATCGAAGCACACAAAACAGCCCCTTAATGTGAATCGCACACAATAATGGGGCAGTTTCTTTTTTACCTATGGTGCAAATCACACTTATATGAAGTATATATGGCAATAGATCAGGTTGGAGTACAGGTAAAGTCTGCAGCCAAGTACCACCTGAGAGGATCTTGAGTACCACCAGCAGTACTAGTACCACCTGTTGGGAACCCCTGGTCTAGATCGATCGCAGTTGTCCCTCCCGCCTCCATCACTTTTGTTTGGAAGTATGGACATTTTGGATGCATATACATCAGCTCTTTGATGCACAGTCATATGGAAGTTAAAGGCATCAGTATTGTGCAAGACGCGTCTCATTACCTGTTTGTGAGCCTCAGTCGTACACGCCTTTTTATAGGGTCTAATTTCTTCTGACCCAAAGCCTGGAATCCACATGTTCCATTGTCGCTCTGTTATATGGAGGGAAAAGGTTAGGATTTCAGTTTCTATATGCAAAACATCATGAGACACAGCCACTACTTGAGAAGAATAAATAAACCCAGGATATGACCAGATGAAAGTGGTAATGGGGAGAGGGGCAATGCACAAGTTTCCTGACTGGATGATACTAACAGAATATCAGGAATCTGTTTTTAGGAGGCTTTATGTGCACGGATCGCTTAGGTTTCGTCGGAATAAGAGCTCTTCCGTTTCAAACCACTTTCAGTGCTTCCGGCTGTCAGCTTGGTGTTGTCTCTACACAGTTGTCTTTTTTTTTACCTCCTTGTTCTCAGTGGGAGCCAGCCGTACATAGGGCTAGGTGACTGGTAAGCCCAAATCCCCCCTCCCCTCCAGCTCAGGGGAAGAAGCAGCAGTAGAATCTGTTCCGAAGGAGTAAAATTAAGGCTGAGCAGACCTATAGTGTAAAGCCAGTCAAACACCCCTCTTACATTTAGGCTAGGTTCACACCTATCGATTGCAATTCGAGCAGGCATTATAGGAATAGAGGTGCATTGTAATAGAATACGCGTGATTTTTATGCAGTTCCATTGAGGTAAAAATAAATAAATAATATAGAAACAACAGGTAAAATACAATTCTGTGAAATACTCACCTGTAGAATTGGCATTATAAGTATACAGTACGTCCTGCTCCAGATATAATACTTACACTTGGGTTATCCTCCGCCAGATGGCGCTGTGCACATCAGAGACATGCAAAACAGGCTCCTCCCGGGGACCTCCCACAAATCCCCAGCATTGACAAGCAGTGAACAAGAAGCCGGGAGAATTTAACCACCCAAAAACTGGTAACTATAACAATGATGACAATCACCATACAGGAGATCCAGAATAATGCAAAAACCAGGGTGGGGTGAAGCAGGACGTACTGTATACAAATAATATCAATTCTACAGGTGAGTATTTCACAGAATTGTATTATTCTTAGTATACAGTACGTCCTGCTCCAGATAATACTTACACTTGGGACATCCAAAAGCAGTGTCCATAAAGTAGGGTGGGATCCCCAACAAAAGAGGTAACAGCAGGCAGTTTAAACCACTGCCGCCTGCAAAACCTTGCGGCCAAAAACAGCATCAGCTGAGGCCTCAACATCAACCTTGTAAAACTTAGAAAAGGTATGAACAGAAGACCAAGTAGCGGCCTTGCAGGCTTGTTCAACAGAAGCCTGGTGCTGGAAGGCCCAAGAGGCACCAATAGCACGAGTACAATGAGCAGTAAGGCGGAAGGGAGGACTCTTCCCCTTAGCAGAATAGGCCTGAATCACAGCCTGACGGATCCATTTGCTGATAGTAGACTTGGCAGGAGCCAACCCCTTCCTAGGACCAGAAGGGACCACAAAAAGAGCATCAGTCTTCCTGAAGGACGCAGTGACTACTAGGTAATACTTCAGACACCTGACCACATCCAAGGAGTGCAAAACCCTTTCCTTAGCATTGCTAGGATTAGGGCACAAGGAAGGAAGAACAATATCCTGGTTCAAATGAAAAGCAGACACTACCTTAGGCAGGAAATCCGGCTTAAAGCGGACCACCACCTTGTCCTGGTGTCTCTCATAGTAGGGGGGCTGGATAGACAGAGCCGCCAGCTCAGACACACGCCTGGCAGAAGTAATAGCCACCAGAAAGACACCCTTGAGGGTAAGTACAGCCAGAGCAGCATCCTGAATAGGCTCAAAGGGAGCACCCTGCAAGGCAGCCAAGACCAAGTTCAAATCCCAAACAGGGACCATAGGTTTTCGTGGGGGACGCACATGAGTAACCCCCTGAAAGAAGGTCTTGACCAAGGAATGTTGAGCAAAGGACTTCTGAAAGAAGACGGACAGGGCAGAAACTTGACCCTTCAAAGTACTGAGTTGGAGACCCGACTCCAACCCTTGCTGTAAGAACTCCAGAACCCTGGGAACTGAGAACACCCGACAGGGAAGAGACCTAGACTCACACCAGTCAATGTAAGCACGCCAAACCCTGTAATAGATGGAAGAGGAAGATTTCCTAGCCTTCACCATGGTCTCAACCACCGAGGCAGACAAGCCTTTCTCCATCAAGATGGAGGTTTCAGCAGCCAGGCCGTCAAAGCCAGAGTTTGTAAACTGGGATGGCGTAAGGGGCCCTGAGTGAGCAGATCTGGCACTCCTGGCAGGACGTACTGGTCTACTGCCATCTGCACCACGTCTGCTAACCACACTCTTCTTGGCCACCTGGGGGCCACCAGAATCACTGGCACCCCTTCCAGAGCAATCTTGCGCAGGACCCTGCCCAGCAGGGGGAATGGAGGAAAGACATACGGGAACCGAAATTCCTGCCATAACATGGACAGAGCATCTGTGGCCAAGGCCAGAGGATCCTGAGACAGGGAGACAAAAGCCTGGAGCTTGTGACGGGACGCAAACAGATCCACATCTGGTAGACCCCAACGGTGACACAGGGACTGGAATACCCTGTTGCAGAGGGACCACTCTCCCTGACGAGAGGTCCCCCTGCTCAGAGAGTCTGCCAGTAGATTCTCTGCCCCCGGGATATACACAGCCGAAATGCATTGAACATTGGCCTCTGCCCATGTCAGAATCCGCAACACCTCCTGGAGGGCCCTCCCTGATGGTTGATGTAGGCAACCGCCGTCCTGTTGTCTGAGCGCACCTGCACAGACAGACCCCTCAGGTGATTGGTCAACTGCTCCAGTACCAACCTGATTGCCCGCAGTTCCAGAATGTTGATGGGTAAGTGGGCCTCCTGAGGGCCCCACCTCCCCTGGAACCGCAGGGACTTCCAGAATCCCCCCCATCCTGACAGACTGGCATCCGTGGTGACTGTCTCCCAGGAGGGGGCCAGGAAGGACCTGCCTCCCAGCAAGTTCCTGTGGTCCAGCCACCACGAAAGGGACCGTCTGACCAAGTGGGGGGGAAGCACACAGATCCCGTCCAAGAACGTTGGATCCTTGTCCCATACTGACAGAAGGTGAAGTTGAAGAGGCCTCAAATGGAACTGAGCAAAGGGCACCGCCTCGAAGCACGCCACCATCAGGCCCACCAACTGCATTCCCTGCCTGAGGGAGGGCTGGGGGCACGATAGCAGGAACCTCAGCTGCGCAGTTAGAGCTTCCACCTTCTGCTGAGGAAGGAATATCCTTGACTGAACCGTATCCAGAATCATTCCCAGGAATGGGGTCACCGAGGAAGGGGACAGAGAGGACTTGGGGTGATTGATCACCCAGCCGAAGGGCTCCAGGGTGGACACCACCAGCTGAGTGTCCAGCTCTGCCTGCTGTAGAGACTGAGAGGTGATGAGAATGTCGTCCAGGTAGGGCAGCACGCGTATGCCCCTTGACCTTACCAGAGACATCACCCCCCCCAGCACCTTGGTGAACGCTCTGGGAGCTGAGGTGAGACCAAATGGCAAGGCCACAAATTGATAATGTTGATCTTCCAACGCGAATCTGAGAAACCTTTGGTGTCCTGGGAACACAGGGATGTGAAGGTAAGCATCTTTGATGTCCACCGACGTCATGAGATCCCCTGGGCGCAGGGAGCCAATGGCCGAGCGCAGAGTTTCCATGCGAAAGCGCCTGTTTCTGACAAATTTGTTGAGGATCTTTAAATCCAGAATGGGCCTGACTGACCCATCTTTTTGGGGACTGTGAAAAGGTTGGAATAGAACCCCTTGCCTCTTTCTCTTAAGGGGACCCTGCAAACGACCTCCATATCCAGAAGGCCCTGCACGGCCTGCATCAAGACCTGAGCTGAGGCAGGGTCCTGGGGGATCCTGGACTTGGGGGGGGGGGGGGGCGCGCACAGCAAACTCTATCTTGTAACCAGAGGACACTACCTCCTGAGGGGGGCTTGGGAGAGGGTTTTGGCTTAGACCCCCAGGAAGCGCCGGGACGTCATCCTCTGCTCCTGTGCCAGGAATCTGCACGAGCCCCCGCGAAGGACACCCCTTTTCCCTGCTTAGCACCGCGGTAGGGGAGTGAAGGGGGCCCCTGGCCCCGAAAGGGCCGAGACTGCCGCCTGCGCTGGGGTAACTTACCTCCTTTAGCAAAAAGGTCTAGGCGGTCCCCAAACAGGCGTAGCCCCTTAAATGGAAGCCCAGTAAGGGCCCTCTTAGCAGCATTGTCAGCAGCCCACTGGCGCAGCCAAACCGCGCGGCGTATAGCTACCGCCAAGGCAGAGGTTCTGGCACACATCCTAATGGCATCATCCAAGGCAGATAGGATAAAGTTCACAAACATATCACAGTTAGACAGTGCATTAAACGTATCAGGTGGCACTTCATCAGAACCTTCAAGTACACTTCTGATCAGGGCCCTGAGCGCCACAGACGCAATGGCCGAGGCGCAAACCGGGCACATCGCCGCCCCCACAAATGCAAAGGCATGACACGCTAAGTGGTCAATACGCCGGTCCTCAGCATCCCACAGCGTAGTAGTGTCAGGGGAGTGCATAACAGAGGTGTTAGACAGCCCCAGAATAGGAGCATCGACCTCAGGGTGCGATGACCAGCACTTGACCATGTCAGCAGGAAAGGGATACTTTCTGTCCCAACTCTTAGGTATACCGGGAAGTCTACTGGGACGTTCCCACTCCTTAAGCACGAGGTTTTGGAAATGGGTTTGCTCAGGAAATTACAAACGAGCTTTAGCAGTATGAAAAAGCTCCCCCCTTTGCCTGGGAGCCGCAACAGGGGGAGAGATGGACAAAACCTCAAATATTTGGACCAGCAGTCTGTCAGTATCATCCGGGATCCAGGGGTCAGAGCGAGAATCATCATGACCCTTGAGTCTCTCGCCAGATGACCCTGAGTCATAAAACAGCTCCCCTTCGTCTGATGGGGTGTAGCCATACAGATGCAACAACGCCTCAGATTCCATAGGAGACGGAGTGGCATCAGGAGTTAAGTGGCGCTTTTTAGCGTAGGCCTTACGCGCTAAGGTATTAGCGATCAATTTTTCAACACTGGCCAGTCTAGCAGACACATCAGGCTGAGAATCCCCGCTTGTATGCAATTCAATGGGGGTGAGACTCAAGCTTGGGGGAGTAGGTGAAGTGAGACGAGGTGCAGGCCCAGCCACCGGGGGGACGGGTTGCAACGTTAGCGCCTGCTGAGCGCAAGGGACACAGACCCGCGCGCGGTCACCGCTGATAGGTGAGACCCCACAAGCTACACACAGCCGGGCTTGTCCCGAAGGAACCCCGGTCCCATTATCCTGGGATGCCTCCATATGGTGATTATTAGGCACAATATGCCAGTAGGGATTGACGCTATAAAGCAACCCTGGATGCCCCAATGACCCGCTAGGGAAGTGGGAGTAATTATACTAGGCCCAACTACAATTACACCGGGCCAGGAGAAGCCACTGGATTCACCCGTCTGAAAGACACAATGAGAAGAAGGGGCGTCAGAGCCATACACAGTAAATAATGAGTATTAAAGTCGCCCGCGAGGGCACTTACAGACCGCAGGAGGGGGGGACCGTTACACACGCGCGTGCGCGACTGTACAGGGAAATGGCGCCAAACGAACCTCGAAGGGCGGGCCAGAGCGAGCCGTGACGCGGGCGCGCCAGGCCCGGCCCCGCCCCCCTGAAGAGCGCGGAGTCCACCAGACAAGCAGCCAATGAGGACGCAGGAGCGTCTGAGGCGACGGGACATCCAAATGAAGGAAGAGGCGCGCACGGCGGCGGCGGCGTTTGCAATAGTAAAAAGACAAGTCAGCGCAGCGGTTGACACACATATACTAGTCCCAACACACATGCCAACAGGCGGTATGCACGAATCACGATACACGCTCAACCACACCCCCCCCCCCCTTCTTTTCCTCCCGAAGGCTATGGGGAGAATGAGGGAGGATGGCGGCCCTTTGTACAGGGCCCACCGCTACACAGGGCATGGGACAATAATGCGGGAGGGGCATCCCATAAAGGCTCACCATCAGCCTATACCGCCTACCCTTTGGTGGGGGACTGCGGTGGAGCAGCGCTGCTCCTTAAGCACACATGGTGCTGCCTACCTTCACCCGACCAGCGCAGCCCAGGCTGGGAGACACATCACACGAAGGACGGGTGGGAATAGTCCAACAGGGCCGCAGGCTTTAATAGCCCCGCTCACCTGCGACAGAGTGATACTTCATGTCTTCGCAGTCAGCACTGCAGAGAAATCTGGGGATTTGTGGGAGGTCCCTGGGTATTTGAGGGGCCAGGAGGAGCCTGTTTTGCATGTCTCTGCAGTGCAGCGCCATCTGGCGGAGGATAACCCCAAGTGTAAGTAATCTATCTGGAGCAGGACGTACCGTATACTAAGAATATAGTGAAGTCTATGGCACCTCAAGCACGGCAAAGCTATACTCTGTTGAACCGCCACTGCCATAGACTTCTACTGGCCTGTATAAGCGCAACAGATTCTTTACAATGGGGAGTGAGAGCAGCCACATGCCCTGCATCCTCGGGCCGTACGTACACTCCTGCCCCACCTATTCATTGGCAGGGCATCCCAAATTGGGATGTCTGTAGGACACAGCACCAAACCCAGGATAGTCAAAATCCCAGGTATTGTTACGCTTTAACAAAATTAAAGAAAGTAGTGGGCTACAATAAGTGGCTAATACCTAGATGAAGCTGAACATCTTTAACTTCCAACGTGTTGGACTTCCGATGTCGGGCCAGCTGGCAAGCTGCAGAGACCACACTCTCAATGAAATCATCTGCTATCTGCAGGAGCATCTGGAATGTGAGAAAATGTTGTAAGACTTTAAGCTTCAGCAACGAACTGTAATTTGCTCCTTTTTTACTCACCTCCTCGACATCTTCATCGAGCTGTTCATTAGGATCAATCTCTCGGACCAAATCGTGAAGCTTCTTCTTGGTTAAAACCTGGATATGGTAAACAAGATTTGTATTAGGCTATATAATAGAATATAGATTTTGTGCAGAGGGTTCCAGATAGTACAATATTATCTGTAATAATATCTGTAATGCCCATTCTACCCCGGGTCTAAGGTGGGGGTTAAAAGTAATAGAGTTTTCAAAGCCATTTTTTTTTTAAACGACTTTCAAGCGATTCTGCTTAAATTTGGCCATACCAAAGGGTAATTCCACTTTCAAAGGCATTTTTAAGTTTCCATTATTGTGTGGCAAAGCTAGGTCTTTAATGTGCTAAGCTTATCTGTTATTTGTTTTCATTTTCTATTTGTTTGCAACTTTGTTATGCAAAACTGTTTGCTTTTAAAACATAATGTGTTTACCGTAGCCATGCACACCAAAGTGGTGAGTTAAAGTACCATCAGTAAACATCACTCTAGCTTGCTAAGCCATGTTTAAATAATTCTGCTGAAATTCAAAAAAGTCTTGTGTTCCAGTAGCAAATGGGCTAATGGCTGGATTCTCAGGTGGATATTAGGTCATTAGGCTGCTTAGTCAACCTGCATTGTTGTTTTTACTCAAGGCCATGAAAACCACTCCCACTGTGGCAAAACCAGGTCCCAGGAATATGAGATAATATGAGAATCATGGAGACAGCATGCCGATAAGTAAATCATGCATCTGTGCCAGGCTGTTGGTCCAGTTTAAGCTAAAAGGGAAGAAGATGGAATGCTTCCAACAAATTGGGATGCCCCTGGTCGACACGAAACTCACCTCTACCACTGGTTCCTGCTACAAAGTAAACAACTCCGTCAGCATTCCCTTTACATGCGGGAGTGTGCCCACATGTAAAGGGAAACAGAAGATGCAGCCGTTCCTGCTCACTATTGCCAAGCTCTGCGACTAAACAGAACTGTATTGCCGACCATTAATATGCCCAGCATACGATGCTGATAGGACCAGGGCCTATGCATGTGCCGTATGACCAGGGAACGTTTTTTGTGTTTTTGTGGCAAACAAATAAACATATTTCATATATTTTTTTTTTATTTTATTTTTTTTACTAATGATGGCTACGTACTTGGTTGGCATCTGGGCTTGCGCGTCCTCCTCCAGGGGCTGCACCAGGTACTTTGTTTCCTGCAGTGCTGTTGGCCATGGTTTGCTCTTGTTTTACAGTGGCTGTGGCAGACATGTTGGAGGAAGTTGAAAAGTTGGACAGGTTGATGAGCGTAGACGCTCCGAACTGGTTCATAATCTGGAGTGCTTTACTCCTCAGCTCACCCAGGCGGGACACGTCAGCACGTTGCTTTGGGGTGTGGGGTCCAGGGCCGAGAAGCTAGGAACACCGTTAACATAGTTATCATGAAGACAATACCAGATAATCCATCAACCTCAAACTACTACTACTAGGTAAGCAGCATGAAGAGACAGCCAACAAGAATGTCATCTTATGTGATACTTCAAACAGTAATGTAAAGCGGATCAGAAAAAGACCCTTACTTAGCCTAGGTCCTGCGTGACCCGCCGAACAGAAAGTCACAAGGTAGAATCCCCCAGCTCTGTGCGTGTGTCCACCGCCCATTTGCTTGAATGGGCACTTGTCGCGTATGCATAGCTGGGGAATGCTGCCTCCTGCTTTTCTGTGTGGCTGGACCAAGGCTGAGGTAAGGGGTTTTTTTTTCCTTTTTTTTGTGAGCCCTTTGTCCTGTCTCAGCGCCAGGAAAGAGTGGCACGGGGGGGGGGGGGGGGAGATGCAGAACAACAGGGTCTAATTCATGTATAAACTTGAGAAAAAACGGGTGCACTCTGCGTAGGACAAATGCCGTGGGTGCAATAACCAAGGTTTTCCAAGACCCGATAATCCAGTAGAAAAAGAAGGAAGCTCTGCACTCCTAAAATATAGCTTTTATTGCCGTCCTTTTTTTAAATGATTACAAAAAATGGAAAACAGTGGTAAAAACATCAAGGGTGCTAGGACATAGAGGGTGCTAGGACTGCCTTGATGTTTTTACTGCTGTTTTCCATTTTTTGTAATCTAATTCATGTATCCTTAAAGTGATTGCCCAGGCAAAAAATAAAAGAGGAAGATGTTATAGTCCTCATTTGTCCCCTACAGATGAGTCCAGCACAGCATGCCCTGCCTGGTCACCAGATTGTGTCCAGCAGCAACCCAGGGAGCCACCCCCATAACAGTGATGCCGATACGCCCCTTTCATTATCTGCAATGGGAGGGGCATGCCATGCTTAAGATCATCTGTGAGGGACAGATTTCTTGCCTGGACAAAGACCAGGCTGGTTACATACATACAGTTTAGCTGTGCTTGGCAAGTTGGATACTACAGTCCTGACTGCCAGCTAAGCTCCTGCCAACATTTTATTGAAAATCCAAACATACAAGCCAAGACGCATGCTCCACTCTACCCACAACCTTATGCTATCCTGCACAACCCATACAATTCACTACTCCACAAACTTCCAAATCCTTAAATTGGATTTTCACCCTTCAGGTTTTGGTCTGCTTTCCAGGGGCATTTCTGTATGTGAACCCCCAGTATTGCCAGCTCTTACCTCACTGCCATGTCTCAATGAGTGGCTCCTTTTGAAAAATGTCAAATATATTCTGGGACAAACATGCTGTTTCAATTTGTGGGGTAGAGGGTGCAGGGAAGGGTTGGTAGTAGGGAAAAAAAACTTAAGTTAGTTATCTGGTAACTTCTTTTCTAAACATTGAAATTGCAGCATACCATCAAGATATTAAGGCTCCACGTGACCACCAAACTACACAAAAAATGTAGCGCCTCCTTCAAACACCAATTTAGCCAGCCTGAAGGAGGGACGCCTATATGTTGTTAACAGGTAACTAACCTAAATTTTCTCAAAACATCCTTGGGGCAGCATACCACTGAGAGGATAAGCGAGATACTACCTCTACTGGGTGGGAAAGGTTGCCTGCAACACCCTCCTGCCAAAGAATTGATCTTGCAAGGTGAGCAGATCCCGGCAGTAATGATTAATAAACCTCTTAGCTGAAGACCAGGTTGCCGTTCCACAGATCTGTTCAATAGAGGCGCCAGGTTGCTCTGCCCAAGATGTAGAAATGCTTCTCGTTGAATGAGCTGTAATCCGCCCTGGAGAGGAGATCCATTGTAAGCAAAACCGTTCAAAAAAGTGCTCTTCATCCATCTGGCTAATGTTGCCTTGGAAACACGCTGATCCGTTCTGTGACCCCAGAATAAAACGGAAAAGCTATTGGCCTTCCTCCAATCCTTTGTTTGTTAAAGGTATTCCAGCAAACAGGCCCCGACTTTCAAAGACTTATCTACAGAACCCATGGAGGGATCACTTTCCCCGGCAGATGGATAATCTCTTGGGTCCAATGAAAGTCAGAAGAGATCTTAGCAAGGATGCACTCGTAATATTGTACGATCCTGGAAAACTTGAAGAAAGGGGTTACAGGAGGATAGAGCCTGGATATCACGGATTCTGTGGGCTGAAGTTACTGCCACCGAAAAGAGCTTTCCATGTAAAAAATGGAATATGAAAGCTCAGGTTTAAAGGGTGGTGCAGTCAGAGCTCTAAGGGGAGAGATCCCATTGAGGAACTAACCATCAAAATAGCAAAATGAACCGGTCTGGACCGCCTGACAGCTAGAAAAAAAATCCTGACCAACGAGAAAGATGAAAGCCTCTTATCCCCAAAAAAAAACAAAACAAAAGGGCGGCTTTCGTTCAGAGTACCGATGCTAAAATTCAGGTTGACTCCATCCTGAAGGAAATCCAATACGACTGGAAGACTAGAAGAGAATATGTGATTACGCACCCTCCAGGTGTTAAGTTTTCCAAACTTTCAAATAAATCTTCTGTGTCACCTCTTGATCACATCCCTCGGAAAACCCCTTTTTCAGAAGCATCTCAATCTCAGGGTCCAAAGTGTCAGACGCCACTTCTGCTGATCCTGACAAAGCACTGGTCCCTGTGAGAGAAGATTTGGTCACACCGGGAGTACCCAAGGCTCTTGGATCAAGAGCCTCTTCAGTTTTCAAAACCATGGTCTCTTCGACCACCATGTGGCCAGCAATAGAATCGTGAAAGATTGGCAGGATATTTTGTTTAGAGCCTGACGGAGGCATAGTGTAAGCCAGACTGAAACACCACTGGTGAGCCATGGCGTCTATTCCTAAAGCTTGATCAGAAGAATCGAGGAAGAACTTCCTCAGCTTGTTGTTTCGACCGGAGGCTAAAAGATCCACCTCAGGAGTTCCCCTCAGGATACAAATCTGATTGAATACCTCCTGGTTCAGTGACCATTCTGCTTCCGATAGAGAGCAACTCAAATCTGCCACCTGATTTCGGCAACCTTTCATTTGACCTCAGATGACCTTGCCGCTACCTGACAATTCAGATATGCTATAGTAGTTGTAATGTCAGTTCCAATTTGTATGTGATGACCCTTCAGGTGGGGAGAGAAGGCTAGCAATGCCTCCTTCACAGTCATCAATTCTCTGAGATCGGATGAGGATAGGCTCAGTCTTCTGGACTATTTCCCTTGAGCGGTCAGGGATCCGCAATAGGCTTCCAACCCTTTGAAGAATCCGTCATCACTACCATGTCCCTGGGGTCCTACCAGGATAGGCCACTGACAAACCTGTGCTTGCCTTCACTAAATCTGAGACTTTGATTATCCTGTATATGGACTCCTGGAACCTGTCCCAAGAGTTTAGAATATGGAACTGTAGAGAGCTTGAGTGTAGCTAACCCCATCTTACAGCGGACGCACCGAAATTGAACAACTGGAACACAGGGACTGAATGGCTTCCTGAAGGATCTTTATCTTCGACTGAGGCAGAAAGATTTCTGAAGGATCATATTGATCTCAAACCCCAGATAAGTCATAACCTGTTATGGGACTAGACTGGACTTCCTGATCTGGGCCAGAGGAGGTCGTCCAGATATGCTAGAGTTTCCGCTAGGCATACAAATTGGAAGAGGAGTATTTGGTCCCCCAACTTTACTGCAAATCTCAAGAAGGCTTGAGCCGACAAGCGCATCGGTACCAGCCAATAGGCATCCTTCAGGTCTATTGAGACCATGAAGGAGCCAGGCGGGAGCAGATTCCTCACGGAGAAGATGGTAAACTACAGATGTTTCCGCATGGAGTCCCAACAGATTCAGCTTCTTCAAATTGAGAATGAAGCGGAATGCTCCAGTAGAACCCCCCCCCCCCCCCATTGGTGGCAGGGAACCAGGACAATCACTCCCATATCCAACATAGAATCTAGACTGCTGTAAATGGTCAGTCTTTCCTCCCTGCCCCCTGGGAGAAGAGTAACAAAAAACTTCCTAGGAGTGATGTGCATGAATTCTATTGAGAAACCCTTCCTTATTCCCCTGGAAATAAAAGGGCAATCCAGTAGAATCTCCCACCAATGTGTAATTATTTTAACTAGGCACCTATTAAGGACCTGGCGTCCTTGCTTATTAGGGACTGACTGCTGGGTAGCAAATAAAGTGAATCCTCTAAATGTGCCTCTCCTAGAAGTAGGAGGGCCCCTCTAAATGAGTGCATGCTAATAGAGGACTGACAAGAATTTTTTTCTATTCCTGAAATTCTACGCTTAGTGTGAAAAGACTTATTTCTGTCAGCAGACCTGTCTAATGCCTTCTCTAGTTCTGGACCAAAGAGGAATTCTCCCATTAACCCTTTAACCACCAGCCTACCTGGAGTTTTTGTTACGCTTTGTTGCCAGACCATTTTTCAGTATTTTGCACTATGCATGTTCAACTGTGATTTTTGAAGGGATTTCCAGGGATTTCCCAGAAAAAGTATATATTGTTTTTTTCAGCAGAGTCTGGGATTTAACATGAAATGTCTTGTTTGTCATTTTTTTATGCACAAAAAAAATCTATTTTTTACAATTTGTAGTGTTTTTTTGGAATAAAAAATGTAAGTTTGTCAATAAAATCTTATTGCGTGTGAAATCCCAATTTCTCCCAGTTACAATGGTACCACATATGTATTGATAGATGCCCTTTCCTGCCCAGGTGACTACCCCAAACTGAAACAGCGCTTTAAGAGATTTTCAGATCAAATACAGCTAATGCTATGCGCACCTTGCAGTTTTTCAATAAAAACAACCCTTTACAAGGGGGCGGGGCTTAGCGGCAAGATGGCGGCCGCCATCGAGGAGGAAAGGGGAGAGAAGGCTAGCAATGCCTCCTTCACAGAGGGGTCGACGGGAGCCAGCGCACACGCAGGTAAGTAAATGTCATTTTAATTTTTTTATTTTTTTTACAGAAAAGCCAGTGGCAGCTGAAACGGGGGGGGGGCACCCTATTCCAGGCCCTCCCCTGCAGCCGGAGGAGGTCCGACGGATGATCGGAGCCCACCATTTTAAAGAGGAGACCCGGCCGAATTTTTACTTTTGATGCTATTAGTTGGGGGAGGCAGCCACGTAAATTTTACGTGGCTGGCATTTAAAGGTTTAAAGGGCAAGGCACACAGGCGCAACTCTGAACCTTGACCAAGTACGCTGCCACAAAGTCCTCCTCAATAGCAGTTTGCTTCAAGAGACATGATTTAAGCTACTGCTGCAGCCAAAAATGAAGATTCCTAGCAATGCAAGTAGAAGCTTAAATTGGTTTGAGAGTACAGGATTCAACCTGACATGCTTTCTTCAAGAGAGAATCCATCTTCTTGTCTAAAGGATCTTTGAGGACCCCTGGAGACTTTGGAAAAAGAGCGCATCCAGTTTGGGGCATTTATCCCAAATATGTGAGTCTTCCCCAAATGAACTGACAATGCCTCTTAAGAGCCCCTGGTCTATAAACCATCATAACTGAAATAGGGAAGGTCATAGGGGAGTCAGGAACAAAAGCATGATAGAAGCCATCATGTTTAGACTTAGGGGTGCAACTCCTATCCTCAATGACCATAGAAAGATGAATTATATGCAGGAGGTATGGTAAATCCTCTGGAGGAAAAAGGAATTACACTGGTGAAACGGAAGTAGCAGATGAACAAGGGCCCTCCTCAGAGGAGGAAGGGCCCCCATCCCCCTCAGAAAGGGGAGTCCCGTGGGGTCCTAAGATTCTCAAAGGAATAGGTAATATTATCCCTTAGAACGCTAATCATGTCCATCATGCTGGGCTGACGTTCCTTGCTCATGACCTTATCGGTACAGGGCTTGCAAAGTGGCTTCCTATAGGAATCTAGTAGCTTGATTTCACAAATCGGGGATCTCCTATTTTTATCCTTAGACTTGCAGCCAGTTTTAGTCTTGGACACTTCCTTAGAGGGCTTGGTTTAAAATACAAAAGGAAGGAATAGTAGGCTGTAAGGATCCTATTTAACCTTCCAAACACACAATAATTCAAAGTAGCCCTTAAAACTGCAAGAGCGTGTCCATAAATAAAAAAAAGAGACTTACTGGACCCCTTCTTCCCAGACTGAGTGTCCGACAGAGTTCACGATTAAATTGAATCGGGTTAGAGGGATGTTGATCCACAGCAATGTCTCCCATAGTAGATAATAGAGGAGCAGGGACTTACAAGGATATCCCTGCCTGATCTGAAGTCTGGTGTGGGGTAGTGGCACCCCTACTCAAGCTCAAAAAATAATCAGGCAGGGAGGTTCCTAATTGCTGAGCCTTTTAACCCTCTAAGGTAAAATGAGAGGGAGGCCAGAAAAAGACACTTAAGATTAGCAAAGTACTTCCCCTTTAAGCAGAGAGCTTGTGCATTAACTGGGTCACTAGTTATTTCCACAATGCCTCCGACCGCTAGCATACTTGGTCTGAGGCTAGTGCTGACCCCCCCCCACCGGCTATGAGGGATGGGGAATCTAGCCTATCCCCTAAGAGTCCCCTGGTCCCGGGAAGGGAGCCAGGAAATGGGTCAACCCCATGAGGCCCACAGCCACCCAGTCTACCTAAACTGTGTTCCTTCCTTGGGGCAGTCTTAACATCTCAGTGGTATGCTACCCTAAGGATGTTTTGAGAAAAGTTCATTGTGCTACAGCCACTGTGAGCTGACTGAACAACTGATTATATATTCTTTAATCAATTTATCTAAAACTCTAAGCTTGTATATTTTAATAGGGAAAATAAGTGATCAATGTCTTTCAGTGGGATACGATCTGTTTAGTCACACATCATGGCACTGCAGAGGAGTTAATAAGGCTGTACAATACGGAGGTGCCCGCTATCACTCTACAGCAGCTCATGCTTACACGCATCTTACTTACAGCCAGCTGAGCATCTAGCTCTGCAATGACATCACAAACAGCTGTTGGACCGTTTAGCACACACGCCATGGTCACTGGCCCTCTGTGGACAATAACATCACAAATTGTGTACAGATCAGTGTGCACATTTTTGTGCAATGGAGGCAAAAAAGTCAGTAGAGAAACCAGAAGTTGTCAATGCTGTGCATAGCGTGATGACCACGATGTTGTTTCTCCAGTGGCAATACTGGCGGGACTCAACTAAACTGCAGATAAGGATCCCTAACATTTGACGCTTCCTAATCTAATGGCAGTATAAGTCCTCCCAGTCAGTGGCTCCCAGTGTATAGCAGATGAATAACACTAATATAGCAATCTGATGGTAGCCTTAGCTCTCTCCTCAAGGATCTCTACAAAGCCATACTAGGGATAGAATTATTCTGCAAGTACCTAATGAAACCTATATCTCCCCTCTCCTGCCTTGGGCACAACTGCAACATCACCGAGCCAATGGCTGCACCCCACTGACTTTTGGGGCACAAGTGCTCAGACCTCTCCTGAAGGGCCAGCAACAGGCTAGTCCACACTGATGCACAGGTGATGTTATTAAACCAGAACACCACAAAATAGGTGTGCCTAGTGCAGGGGGCATCCCGATTAGCAATACCCCCTGTACATTAAACAAAACAAATGAAATCTTACCTTTCTCCTCGGTTCTTAAAGTGGACCAACACCCAGGATTTTGACTATCCTGGGTTTTGGTCCACTTCGGTGGGGCACCCCGATCGGGGGTGCCCCGCTGTGTGAAACCCCCCAGAAAGCCCCAAAAACTCACCTCTCCTCGCTCCCACGTGACCCCTGCTGCCAATCCCTGCCGACGGACAAGCGGGAGGCAGCGACGTACAAGAGAGCGCGCCCGCCGCCTCCCATGTGTCACTCTTACAGGGCGCACGGCCGGCGCGGGTGCGCATCCTGCCAGAGGGACGCGCGGGAGGCGGCGGCGGCGGGCGCCGCTGGATCGAGGAGCAGGTAGGGATTTAGGGGTTTCTGGGGGGTTTCACACAGCGATCGGGGTGCCCCACAGTCAGGGGACTGATCGGTCCGGGAATCTTATAGATTCCCGGGCCGATCAGTGGAGGGTGTTGGTCCACTTTAAGGCGAAATCAAGATCTGTGATTGTCCTGTGATTATCTATAAGATTCCCAGACCAATCAGTCCCCTGACTGCGGGGCACCGATCGGGGGTGCCCCGCTGTGTGAAACCCCCCAGAAACCCCTAAATCCCTACCTGCTCCTCGATCCAGCGGCGCCCGCCACTGCCTCCCGCGCGTCACTCTTACAGGGCGCGTGCCCGCTCCAGCCATTCACAAACGGCCGGCGTGGGTGTGCGTCCTGCTAGAGGGACGCGCGGGAGGCGGCGGCGGCGGGCGCCGCTGGATCGAGGAGCAGGTAGGGATTTAGGGGTTTCTGGGGGGTTTCACACATCGGGGTGCCCCGCAGTCAGGGGACTGATCAGTCCGGGAATCTTATAGATTCCCGGGCCGATCAGTGGAGGGTGTTGGTCCACTTTAAGGCGAAATCAAGATCTGTGATTGTCCACGGTGGTCACGTAGTCTGTATCTGGGCACCGGCAACAACAGCCACTAGCCTGCCCCTGGGGCATCTGATACTGGAATGCCCCACTGTGGGAAAGCCCCAGGATTGCCGGTAAACTCACATTTACCAGTGGCTCCCACGATGTCTTCGTCTGCGAGAGCACCTCCGGTAGCGGAGGTGCTCTCCCGCATCCAGCCATTCAGATAAGCTGTGGGCGGGATCAATTCTTTATGTGAGTATATAGGCGATCCCAGGGGATTCACACAGTGACCGTGGAAGCCCCAAGGGCCCTGTAGACGTTTGGATTCTAGAGCTGGGTTCCCAGGATTTTGGTCCGTTTTAATCCCCCATCCTGCCTCAGCATTGAGAGAAGAGGGTTGTGGCATTTATGCTGGTTTCTAGAGTTAGAGAGTATAGAGTGGACTAATCACCCTCTGCGTCCGGTCTAGAAACTAAAAGATTCCTGGGCTGGCTGCTAGCCTGCTTTCAGGGCATTCTACACCACATACCATTCCCTGTGAAACCCCCCAGGGTGCCGGTAATCTTACCCGATCCTGGTGGGTCCCGCAATGCGGTCTGCAGCGGCATCCCTGGCTTTCCTGTAGCTGTGCGTGCTCAGCCAGTCAGACAGGCCAAGCGCGCGGGAGCGCAAACTCCACATCGAAGCCGGGGATGCGGCCGCCGACCCGAAGTTCAAATCAGCGTCTCTATGCCACATATTAGTATGTGTGGCATAAAGTGCTGATTGGACAAACGCCTGCAAATGCGCTGTGGGGATGGCGGAAAGGTGAGCGAAAGTGGGCAGTTGGTCCAATTTAACATTGCAGGCAAAAGGTTACATTGGGCTGTTTTTAGCTCCCCAATGCTGGCTGCATCTTTCATCCAGCCTGCTTTAGTTTTCCAGAAGTCCCAGTGAACTTTCTTCCTTCTGCTGGGCCTCCTCAGCAGCATCACATCCATGCATGTTTCAATCCACTCAGAAGTTAATTCAATCTGGAGACCCTGAAAAATGAGTAAGCACAAGGGAGCAAGTTTATCAGGGAATGCAAAGTGCTGGTGAATGAAAGCTGCAGCCTCTGACAGACAGCATAGGACAAGCAGCCCATTCAGGATGCCCCGCTGTGTGAACTCAACCCCCCCCTCCGAGTCCCCAGTAAAACTCCTTCTCCCCGACCCAATGACATATGAGTGGGCTGCAGTATGCTATACATTAGAAGGACTAGCACTGGGCATTTGTGAAGGACAGGCTTGGGCATGCACCCAGTTAGAGGGCAGCGGATATATGGCCGCCGGCGTACACAGCTGTTTCCAACTAGACTTAGCCATTAGCCGACTCATAGCAGATTTTGACAAGCATTCTGATTGGACAAGAGCCTGTGCATGTGCCGAGGGACCCGTGAGTTTACTGGGCGACCTGGAGGGGTGTGTTCACACAGCGGGGCAACCTGAATCAGGGTGCCCTGGGGCCAAGGACCACAACCGAGGATAGTCAAAATCCTGGGTTTTGGTCCACTTTAAGTCATGTGGAACGTCAGGCCTTCTTTGGGGGCATCCTGTCCCCAGCCATTTAGATAGGCAGGGGGAGGGAGCGTGCAGAGCTACTGGGGATGTGGCTGCTGCGATAGCAGAAGCTCTGCATGTAAACAGAACCATTTGGCGAGCATTACATAAAAGCATCTCTTCCTGCTCACATGCGCAGCATCCATTGGAGTAGGAAGAGATGCATTTATTGGGGCTGACAGTTTTGGATGCCCCTGAAGCAAGGAACCACTATCAGGTTAGTCTAGATGCCGGGTATTATTCTCCTTTAAGTTTCGGATGCAGCAAAAGCTCCCCTATGTCACTTCTCCACATCCCCGAGTTCTCGGTCACTCGGTCTTCATCATTCTCCATCTTCCACATTCCGCCTGCCTAGTTTTTCCCACCACACCCTTCTACTTTTCTCTAATTATGGATCCAAACTCATTGGACAGGGCTTCATAAAAGGGCAGCGCACCGGGAAGTGCAGAAAAGCGCGGGACTGATGCCCAATACAAGTTATTATAAGTTCCAGACGCGCTTCTACTGAAGCCCCGAGGCTGGCGCATGGCTGCGGGGCATGCGGCACCTCTGATACCAGAACTGCCAGCTCCACCAAACACCTACCACAAAAAAACATCGCTTACCTTGTCCGCTTTCTCACCCACCGGAAGCGCGTCACGACAACGCACATGCGCTCCACAGCCCAACTTTTTTTTTTTTTTTTTAATATATATATAACTTTATGTATACAAGTTTCAACTGTACATTTACATCAGTAAAATAGCATAACAACGCGACAAGCACGTACGTAAAAGCAGTGACGCAACCACGCTAGCTTCAGCGCCCGAACCCTCCCAGTTTCCCATAGTGCCTTGCTTATTTGCATATATTTGCATATGGTTTTATGTATGTTTTAATATGGTGTTCTGGTTCTATTTTGAGAGTAAATATAAAACAATACAAAAGGCTTAACATACACATGAGGCTTGTATATTATATGTAACTGGATGCTGAGAAACTAGCAGCCGAGGTTGTAGCAGTTAGTCGCCATAATGTGAGAGATAAGGCTGCGCCAGTTGGTTATGTTCCAGGTTAGGACACCGTTAAAAAGGGCTTGTGCCGTGACTGGCACATCATGGTCTCCTCTCGTAGGGGACTGTGGTGCGGAATCGATATCAAGAGATTTCGGAAGCATAATTTTTGTTAACAGGACTGCTAGTGATCATTATTCCGGGCGTCCTAATCATTATGGTAAAAAATAGAGCTGCAAGTATCACTCTTCATACTGGCTGTAGTGATTCTAGCTGGGTATTATAATTAGGGATATCATTGTTCTGGAGAACAGGGGGCTTTATCCTTGGATTCAGTTAGCAGCATTGACATCATTGGAGTAGATTTTTTAATTAGCCGCATGTTATATATATATTTTTTTTTAAGGCTTATAAAGAGCTATTTCTATTATCTTAATAGCATTGTGATTGATTAGATCCGTATCAGCTTTATATATTTATTGTATCATATACCTCCCGGGTATGTTATAGTCATGTTTTTAATTCGTCTTGTCATTTTGTTGCTTGTTTTTTATATGATGGCTCAATGTACATAATAAACTTATTGCTATACATGTTACCTAGTTGAGTGCCCTGGCTTTATACAGTCTCCTTGGTTGGGTCTTTTTTCTAGCTATTTGCTATATATATATATATTTATATGTAAGGAGCCCAGGGTGCACCTTCTGTTCATTTATATTATTTTGTCTTTGCTGTTATTAGTGGTGCCATCACCAATCTGTTTCTTGTTATATGCATATTAGACAAGAGGATAGGAGACCACACAGTTCATAACGGTGTAAACCCTCTCTCGCACAAGGGGTCCTGATCCACAGGGGCATTAATGTGGACCAATCATCAGGATTTTCACTAGCCTGGTTACTGGTTCTTGTCCCTGGGACATCCCGCAGTCCCACTGTGTGAAACCCCCTGCCACTGGCCATTTAAATGCACGACATTAAGCAATTGTTTTGGATTGACGGATGGCACGGGGAGCTGTCCCAGTCTCCCCGCAGAGTGTGCGTTCCCCCGCTACTGGTTCCCCCGCTACTACTAAATGGCTGGGTGCAGGAGTGTGCATAGCTAAGCTATAGGGATGCTGGAGATGGTAGACTAACTAAAGGTCTCCCTCCTGCTCCCCAACTGGTTCGATCTTTTTACAGAAATCATCCTCTTCCATGGCCTTCCTGCCAAGATCATCTCTCATCTCTGACTCAGTGTCTCAGTTTACCAACAAATTCTGGTCAGCTCTCTGCAAACATCAAACTAGCTCAATCTTCTGCGTACCCACTCCAATCAAAAGAGCACATAAACCAATCAATGGAGCAATTGCTCCATTACTACTGGTCTTCACTCAAGTATGATAGGGTACAACTGCTTCCTCTGGCAGAATTTGCCTACAACAATTCCCAGATCTATGCATTCCGGGTGATGTTCCTGACGCTCAAGATGTTCACTCCTAAATGGTCACAATCCACCAACAGCTTCAGAGCACCTTGCAGTTGGCACTGGTAGTAGACCTTCCCTTCATTCATTATGGAAGCTGCAGATTAGCCTTAGAGGCAATCTGTGGCCTAAGTGAAAATTCCCCACCCCAAAATATTATATTCCCAAGGGTCGTCCTCTTCAGCAGTGGCTGCCACACACTGATCTGCTAAATGCTAATCAAAGTTACGCTTGTTTGGCCTTGCCATTTGCATAGTTACCCTGGAAATGTGTGCCTGAAAATGCTTTGGACTACTTCTGTAAGGAATTTCAATACCTGTACTTGTTTTTGGAATACACCAGTGTATGGTGGTACCTTCTACTCAGCCCTGTTGCCTCAGGGGGCTGTGGAATATAAGCCAGGAGAGTGTGCAGCAGCCATGTATTTCTTGTCCCCCACCGGGGGGTGTGGATTACAGTTTGGCATTGTGATGCCAGGGTATGATGCAATAAAGCGTGAGAACATGGCTACAAAAATTTCCAACCAGACCCCAATCTGGGGCCTAACCCAGCATCTAATCCAGTTCCTAACCCAGCTCCAGACTTGGCTTCCCAGAGTGTGGAGGGGGCGGCAATAAAAACTGCTAATCCATTGTATGCTGGGATGTTTGCCTCACAAATCCCCAAGTTTAATGGGACTGAACTGTCATTGGAGGGATGGGCCGAACGTATAAAGAGCCTTCCTCCTGGATCATGCCCTTCAGGTGAAGATAGGGATTAACGTGCTGGAAGGCAATATTAGGAAAACTGTCCTACATATGGAGCCTTCAGAAAAAGACACTGTAGACAAAGTACTGATCATCTTGGATGAAGTATATGGTGACATGGCATTGTCACATGATCTGAAGAAGAGATTTATGGACTACCTGCAGAAACAAGGGGTCTGTCACGAAATATGCTAATGCCCTCCAGGACATTTCGGCCACCATCACGAAAACAGGAGCCTGCAGCTGAGGCCACCATGTCTCATTTGAATCGGTGGCTGTGTAATCATGTGTTGGGACTTGGGAGGAATGTCCTGTGGGGAAAAATGGAGCTCCAGATGGGAATTTACCTTCTTCAGCTCCAATGGCTAGGTCTGCTGGACGAAAAGGAGATGTCCAGTTTCGCCACGATGCAGCAGGCGCTGTGGACGCAGTGGCTGGAATTTAGACTTCTCCCCACCAAGGGGGGCAGGCCAAGTAAAGAGTCCATGTCACAGAGGTCACTGGAGGATATTGTTAAGACCCTAGAGGAGATGGTGGGCTATTTCTGTGCTAAATTGGAGGGCCAGTCCCTATCCCCTGATGCGAGGAGGGGAGACGTGCTGGACCATCTCAGCCAGGTCCAGGGGTGGTTTGCTGGAACTGTCGGTGAAGGAGGCATTTTGCCAGAGACTGTACCAATGGACCTTTTGTACACCTGGCAGCTGTCGAACTATCTAGCCCTGGAGTGGTGTCCGCCTCCTTGGGACAACATAGGGGTTGGCTAGGGGATGACTTCCCTGTCTCCCGGTTGGTGGGGAGAGTCCAGTGGTTGAAGTGAGTGTGGGAAGGAAGAAGACCCCAGCTCTGGTTGACACAGGCTTACAGGTGACTATGATGGAAGAACCCTTCTACCAGCTGCATTTTCCTGGCCACACACTCCTGGCTCTCCCTGACCGCTGCTAACAATGCATCCCTGGATGTGGCCAGTATTACCTGGTTAGATATCGAGATAGCAGGGTGGTGCCTGCCCTCCAGGGGGGTTGTGGTGGTGCATCAACGACCAGCCTCGGGGTACCCGTTATTGTGCGGATATTTGTGATATCGGATTTGGATGTGGAGAGGTTGGGGAGGTCCTCAGGAGCAAATATCCTCAAGACACCTCCTTGGTGCCGTTCAAAAGGAGGAGGCCCCAGCTGGAGTCATTCACGCTCTCCGGAAAGAACCCCTGATAGTCTCGTCTCAGCAGGAGGTGGTGGTGCTCTTGGAGATTGGGACCAACTGACCACTGCAGGGTATTAGTGAAACCCTGCCCCTATGAGTGTGCCATCCATGTTGCCCTAGTTCTGACCACTGGAGATGCAGGACGAGTCCCGGTACAGTTGGTAAATATGGGACCTAGCCAGGTGAGAGTGGGTAGTGGGACCATCCTGGCAGAAGTAGAGATCTTTCAGGGGCAAGTGTTGGTCGAAGGATCCCTGGGGAAGGGAGAGGCTCAGGGGCAGCATGGTGGGGTGGAGGGAGCCCTGGACCAGCAAAAGAAAGAATTGTGGTCTCTGATCCAGGAGTTCCAGAGGGTCTTCTCCACTCATGAGCTGGAACTGGGGAACACCACAGAGATTCAGCATGATATTCCCCTCCTATCCAGGAAAGGTACCAAAATATTCCTCCTGTGCCAAGTGGCCAAGGAGCTCTTGGGAAAAATTATTAAAAGGGAAGTGACTGAATAGAGTAAAAGCCCCTGGGCAGCCCCCATTGTGTTGGTGAAGAAGCCTGGTGGAACTTGTGTGTGGATTATCATATGCTGAACGCCGTGACTGTGCGAGACCAGCATTGGGTCGGAAAGTTCTACTTCTCCCTGGTGCCATAGGCTGTTTGCAGAAGGAGAAGACCGTTTTTGTCACTCCTATGGGCCTCCATAATTTTAACACTTTGGCCTCATGAATGCCCCAGTGACCTTCCAGAGGCTCATGGAGAGATGTTTGGGGGGCTCGAATTTCGAATGGTTACTTGGATGATGTCATTGTGTGTTCTCAGACTTTTGAAAAACATCTGCAACACCTGCGGGAAGTGTTTCAGTGATTGGCCCATTTTCTGCCTAAACTAAAGCCGAAGAAGTGACACCTGCTGAAACAAGAGGTTCAGTAGATGAGTCACATTGTTTCTCCGGAGGGTGTCTAGCCAAACCCGGGAAAGGTGACCAACGTTAAGGGTTGGGGAGTACCCCGGACCGTCACGGAGGAGTGGGCCTTCTTGGGTTTGGGTGGATAATGTTGGAGATCCACACCCAGGTTTACCCAGCCTCTTCTGTCCCTGTTGCAGGCTAGATGCAGACAAAGGGGAATGTCACGGTTAAGTGGACCGCAGCACAGCAGGCAGCCTTTGAGGAACTAAAGTCCCGAGTAGCCTCAGTCCCCATCCTAGCCCTGGTGGCTTTCAGAAAAGCTTTCTGGCTGTATACTGATGCCTGCTTAGTTGCGTTAGGAGCAGTGCTAACCCAGGAACAGGAAGGCAGTGAGCAGGTGATTGCCTTTGCCAGGCTTAAGTTGAGAGGGGCTGAATGGGATCCTGCTGTCTATAGTTCCTTTAGGTTGGAATTGCTTACCATGGTGTGGGCCATCACAGAATGGTTCAAGGAGTACCTAGCTGGGATCCCTTACCGATCCTCCTACCTAGCCATAGCCAAGCTGGGGGGCTCTGGAGAAGCGCTGGGTAGCCTGGCTGGCTCCTTTAAATTTTCAAGTAAAATATAAGGGAGTAGCTGCCACCAAAGCTGCCGATGCGCTGTTCTGGACTCCCTGGAATGAGCCGTGGGTGGATAGGGAGTTACAGGAGATAGATTTGCCCAACTGGTGGGATCTCTCCGTTAAAGGGGACCACCAGAAGAAGTTACCCAAGACGTCCCAGGTCATTCAAATCCAACTCCTGGGGCAAGGTGAAGGGTGGAAGGAAACCCAGCAGAAGTTCATGGAGGAACAACACTGCCTGAGGAGGGGACTGGTTAAGACTCAAAGAGGGGGTAGTGAAGAGGAGGGCAATTCCCAATGGGTGTAGCTTTCCCTTATGGTAAATCTCCTGTCCCAAGCCATGGCCCGGTGGGGGGGTAGAGCAGGTCCACCAGCAAACAGGGCATTGTGGGGCTGATAGGTTGGTGCACTGGCTTACCCCTCATTTCTACTGTAACAATTTGAGACAGGTGGTGCAGCAGTTTTGTGTGAGTTGTCCTGTCTGCCAACTGGTTAAAGTGGACCAAACCCACCCACTCGTCTAAGGATCGTCTAGCTGAGTCCTGATGAGCAGACCCGGTGGCCGCATTCCCGCTACCTTCTAACGGGGGGGCGTTCCCACACCATGCTAAAGGTATAGCAGGGAGCGGCACCACTCGGGCATGCGCCATTGGATCGGGGAGAAGGCAAGTTTACTGGGCAACCTGGGTGGTTTTACATAGCGGGGCATCCCGAATCTGGATGCCCCGGGGGGAGAAAGTATGTATGCCCACTGGTTTTTGGCCCACTTTAGGTGCTGGATTCCCGGTGAGGGAGCAAGGTTAAGGTAAAGTTGACAGGCATCCTGTGGGATTGTGTGCGGGGGGCTTTGATAGCAGTGGCGCTGGCAGCTACCAACACCGTCACTTCTGGGGTTGTTGGTCTGCTTTCAGAATTGTGCAGCATATGTGGCCAGCAGAGTACAAGATGTCCGCAGATCTCCTCCTCCCAGCTGGAAAGAAGAGAAGACCAGAGACCATCCCCATGTTCCCCAGATCAGCCCCCATCATTTCCGGTGGGCAGTGGGTGGTGACCAACAGTGTTATGTGTGCAAGAAAACCCGCTCTCTGAGCCACTTCTGCCCCAAGAAAATGAACCTCAAGCCACATGAAAAGTCCACTGCATCATATGCTGTCCTGTGGGTTTCAGCACAAACCCTGCATTGTTGACAACTTGCAACATGTCACCATTAGCAACCAGCTTGCTATAGGTATTCTGGTGCTGAGAATACCCTGGTGCACCCCATGCTGATTAGCCAAAAGTGGTTACCCTGGAAGGTACACTAACTCAAGTGTGTAAGGAGAAGGGTTGTACCCCTGTAATTGTGGCTCTTAATCTGTTGGTCTCTTCCCCTTGCACTTTATTATGCGGGAAGATGTGGCATTTGATGTCATACTTTCTATAAATTCACATTCCTTGCTCTCTCTTTCCCCCTTTTATTCCCAAAATGACCAGAATCCTAGCTTTGTTCCTTGTCTGTTGGAAAAAATAAACACTGCTAGCAGACCAGAAATGAATAGAGACATAAAAATTGGGGGAGGTTTGTCACAAAATCGATCGTTCAAGGACTGTTTGATCGAGCGATCTGCGACGTGTGTGTGGGCTGCTTCCAGCACAGAGAACAATCACACCAGAAACACCCCCACACCAATTACAACAAGCTGCCACCACCACAACTACGCTTTAAACGATTAAATCGGGCCGGTGGAACCCTCCTCAATCACCATCCGATCAAACTCTGCTGGTGAGTAATCAAGACAGTCACTACACACTTACCCACCCCTCTCCACATACAAGCAGGGCACAGGCAATCCGCACTAATTCCATCCCACACTTATCCCGTGGAGAGTCTGATCAGTTCTGCTGTCGAACAATCAGATACAATCAGCTTGCAATCTGCTGGCTCACACACAGTCACCATGCAGCACTCCAAGTTAATTGTGAGGCATTCACCCTTGTTACACTATATGATTAGTTACACGTTCCCAATCATACATTGGATTAGTTACAATCGATCTTACAGTCTATGGGTTAATACACATTTACGAGCGGTCATACAATCTTCAGAAACCAGGGTCGTTTTTAGAGCTCCAAGAAAACCAGGTTAGAGGATTTCTAATTGCCAAAAAGGTAGGCCCGTGCAAAATGGAAATTTTAAAATTTTAATAAAAAAAAATAGAAAGACAAAAATACAAATAATGAACACAAAAAAGACAATATACAAATGTGCAGAAAAACAGTTAGAAAATAAAAAGGGAGAAACCACCGAAAATCCTATACCTCATAAATGGATACAAGTCTTCAGTTTTCCGAGGGTTAGAAGGAGCAATGGATCAGACACACCGTGATCAAGGATTGGACCCTCTGTATGTGACAAAGAAAACCATTTCTCCCCCTGGATTTATCCTAAATTCCAAGGGGCTGGAAATACAGATGCCATCCCTCCTGGGTGGGTGCTGGGGGACAAATTATTTCTAGTTTCCCTTTTAGTAATTCTCTTCTCCAAGCTGCACTCCCTCCACCTTTCCTAATCAGTGGTGCTTTCTGTTGCTAGATAAGGATTTATTGCCCCTGTGTGCAGGAAGACTTTGAAGAACTGTTTATTTGTTATAGGATGTCTGTAGAAATGCTGGGGATGAGGTAGAGTGGAAATCATGACATAAATTAGGACATTGGATGTCACAAGGTTTATTACCCAGTGGTATTTTGGAATAGTTTAAATGTAAAACCTAGTCCAACAGGGGTTGGACATAAAGCTTCTAGCAAAGAAAAACTTTGTATCCCTTTAGGAGGTATAGGATTTTCAGCATTTTCTCCCATTTATTTTAGAACTGTTTACTGCATATGTATGTATATTGTTTTTAGTCTTTTTATTTCTAATTAAAATGTTCCAGTTTTACCACAAGCTTATTTTTGCCAATTCAACAATACCTAATGTGGTTCAATTGAAGCTCTCAAAACTACCACGGCTTCTGAAGAATTTATAACCACTCATAAATGTGTATTAACCCACAGACTGTAAAATCGATTCTACCTAATCCATTGTATACACTATATGCATCTAATCATATAGTGTAACAAGAGTGAATGAATTACAATTAAGTTTGGGTGCTGCATGGTGACTGTGTGTGAGCCAGCAGATTGCAAGTTGATTGTATCTGATCGTTCAACTGCAGAACTGATCAGACTCTCCTTGGGGTAAGTGTGGGACAGAACAGTGTGGATTGCCTGTGCCCTGCTTGTAGAGAGGGGGTGTGTAGGTGTGTCTCAATTACTTGCCAGCAGAGTTTGATCAGATGATGATTGAGTGGAATCTACCGGCCTGATTTAACAGTTTAAAGTGTAGTTAAGGTGGTGGTGTCAGCTAGTTCTATTGATGTATGGGTGTTTCTGATGTGATTGCTCTCTGTGCTGGAAGCAGTCTGCACACCCGTTGCAGATTGCTTGATCAAACCAGTGAACCAGTTTGTCCAGTATTCATAAAGCATGAACCGGATGCTGTTCGAATGGTCGGCCATATTGCTCTCTGGTGCTTTCCAGTAAAGATACATTCAGTTAAACACAGCTCAGCATTGGGGGTCAGCCTGATAAGTTCTAACTGCCATTATGTGGCAGTTTAACTTGGAACTGAATGAATTAGCATATGACTATCATTCAGCATTGTACTGCTTTCTGTTAGTGTTGTCATGAAAACTGGGCAAAAGCTTAATAAAAATAAAAGTGACTACATAAACTTCCTTTCTGGCTATAGGTAGTTTAAGAGGAAAAACATCCAGGATTTTAAATCTCCCGTGTATGGTTCCTCTCCAGCGGCACATCCTGATTGGGCTGTGTGTAACCCCTGGGATCACCATAAAAAAGTTCCATTTAGGTAATCCCATGGCACATGCAAAAGTAATCAGCCAATCAGCAGCTTGCACTCAATTTGTTTTTACTAATGGGATGCACATGCAGCAAGCTACTCCCCCAAGCAAGCAATTCCGAAACACCTGGCGTGGGTAAACACCTCAGATCAAGATTCTGTAAAACTGCATTTGAAATAGTATATGTACCATATGTTTCTACCATGTCTGTAACTACTACATTGTAAAGAGCTACGGAAGATGATGACGCTATATAAACAATAATAATAATCGAGGTGAGTGGGGATGCCAGCTCATACACCATGGGATTGATGGCTATCTGTGTATACTGAGCAATCTCATTGGTTTCACACAGCCAAGCAAATTGGGATACCCCAGGAGAAGATAGTCAGCTTGGCGATTGGTCCATTTTAAAGAGGAGCATCGGCCTTCCTGGAAACTAAAAGACCCCAGGGGGACCAATTCCCTATACCTGCGAGAAAATACAATTCTGTGAAATACTCACCTGTAGAATTGGTATTATACGTATACAGTACGTCCTGCTCCAGATATAATACTTACACTTGGGTTATCCTCCGCCAGATGGCGCTGCACTGCAGAGACATGCAAGACAGGCTCCTCCCGGCCCTCAAATACCCAGGGACCTCCCACAAATCCCCAGCATTGAAAAGCAGTGAACCAGAAGCCGGGAGAAGTCAACCACCAAAAACAACTGGTAATGATAACAATAACAACAATCACCATACAGGGGATCCAGAATAATGCAAAAACCAGGGTGGGGTGGAGCAGGACGTACTGTATACGTATAATACCAATTCTACAGGCGAGTATTTCACAGAATTGTATTATTAAGTATATATAAGTATACAGTACGTCCTGCTCGAGATATAATACTTACACTTGGGACATAGCCAATAGCAGTGTCCATAAAATAGGGTGGGATCCCCAACAAAAAGGCAACAGCAGACAGACGCTCACCTGCAAACCTCGCTATCAAGAGCGATACGAGCAAGGGCTCTAACGTCAATATCAAAACAACCTTTGAAAAGGTACGAACAAAAAAACAAGTAGCGTGCAAGCAAACCTGTTCAACAAAACCTGGTGCTGAAAGGCCCAAGGGCACCAAGGCACCAGTGGGATCAGAATAGAATGAGAAGAACTCTTCCCCTTAAGGAATAGGCCTGAGTAACAGCCTAACAATATCAAAGCTAATAGTAGTAGCCCAGGAAGAGGTAAAGCCTTCCACAGGACCAGAAGGGACGTCTATCCAAGTAAAAGCTAGGCCCAAGTCCGCTTAACCCCTGGAGGCAGACGAGATCAGGCACATCCAGATGTAGGTGCCCCCAACTCCAAGGAGCATCAGTCCCCTTAAGAGACAGGAGACAAACCAGGAAAAAAATTCCAACACCGCCTCATCTCGGTGAATATACATCAAAGAACGAGGGCTAGCTAGACAGAGCCACCCGCTCAGGCACACGGCCGGTTGAAGCAACAGCCCCAGAAGGACAACCCTAGGGAAGGAACAGTCAGACAGCATCCAGAATAGAGCCAAAGGGGAACACCCCTCAAGGCAAACAGGATAGAAATCAAATCCCAACAGGGACCCTAGAACTATGTGGGGAATGCCGCTGAGCAATCCCTCAGAGAATGGTCAACCCAGGCAAAGAACTGAGTAAGGACTTCTGCAGAAGACGGACAGGGCAGAGCCTGAACCACCAGGGCACCGAGTAGGAAAGCCGACTCCAACCCATGCTGTAATAACTATATCACCCCGGGAACAGAGCGCGCCCACAGGGGAGAGACCAAAACTCACACCAATCAATATGGACCATCCAGACCAGAGTCTGTAGATTGGGGTGAAATAGAAAAAGGGGGGCCTGAATGAGCAGGTCAGCACTCCTGACAGGACGTACAGGTCCGCTGTCCACAGTACCACATCTGCAAACCACACTCCACTAGGCCACCCAAGGGCCGCCAGTATCACTGGTTCCCCCTTCCAGAACAAACTTGCACAGAACCCTGCCAAGCAGGGTGAATGAAGATAAGACACACAGAACAGAATGTTCAGTACTAAGCCTCATGACCAAAGTCAGAATAATCTGAGACAGGGAAACAAGGGCCTAGAACCCATGATAGCGATGGGCCCAGAAAGATCCACACTAGACGGATTCCATAGAGACACAATAATTAGCACATCCTGTCGCAGGACATCCACCGGAGCGAAAATCGCAGATATGCAGGAGACGCCGTCCTTCACCCAGATCAGGGTCAGATACCCTCCTGGGGGATCATCCTGCTTCCTAGTCCACACAGATAATACAGGCCACTGTCGTCAGACAGACCAAGGAGCCCCCAAATAGCCAGATCCCGCAAGGGAGAAGGCCAGCGAGATAGAGCCAACCTGGAGGCCTACCGCTTCAAAAATAGACAGGTGAATGGACCCTTAAAGGTCCCACCTCCCCCGGAACCACAGGGGAATTTAGAAGAAAAAGTCCCCCCTCCGTCGACCTGATAGATTCGGTATCCAACTACAAGAAGACGCGGAGCGCGCCACGCCAGGTCCCCGCCTCCCCCAAAGAGCGCGAAGCTCTGAAGCAGCCGTTAAGGGCTTGACAAGCCAAGCATAGAATAAGCCAGTAAAGGCATCCGCTAGCGGATACTTGTAAGTCTAAATACGCCGCCACCATTCTGACGCCCGTAGGCGTGCACAAAATTAGTTTCCTGCCCAAGATGCAGGATAATAAGGCAGGACGTGCTGTACAATATTGCATATTAAATTGAGAAAGAGAAGGGCAGCGCGGCTCTGACACCTAGTTGCCGGTCAGGAGCAAAAGCACGGCCATAGGCGTGACCCTACCGTACACTGAGACCGCCAACGGACACACACACATACACCCCCCCCCTTCTTTTCCCCCGAATGCAGGGGGAAACGAGGGAGGATGGCGACCCTTTACACAGGGTCCACCGCTACATGGGGCAATAATGCGGGAGGGACATCCACTGCAGGTTCACCATCAGCCTATACCGCCTACCCTATGGTGGGGGACTGCGGTGGAGCATGGCTCCGTTAAGCACGCATGGTGCTGCCTACCTTCACCCGACCAGCGCAGCCCAGGCTGGGAGGCACATCACAGGGAGGACAGGTGGAAATAGTCCAACAGGGCCGCAGGCTGTAATAGCCCCGCTTACCTGCGAGAGAGTGATACTTCATGTCTTCGCAGTTCAGCACTGCAGAGAAATCTGGGGATTTGTGGGAGGTCCCCGGGTATATGAAGGGCCGGGAGGAGCCTGTTTTTGCATGTCTGCAGTGCACAGCGCCATCTGGCGGAGGATAACCTAAGTGTAAGTATTATATCTGGAGCAGGACGTACTGTATACTTAGAATATCCCCGGAGTTGCCTAGTACACTCATCTCACTGCCGGTTCCACAGTACATACATGGGCTGCATCCCTGGCTTCCCTCCAGCTCATGCACGTTCTCCCATTGGGAATTTCTGATTGGCTGCTGTGTGTACACACAACTGAAGAGGAGCAGACCAATCAGCAGCTTAGTAAAGCTAAATGGAGCAATGGCAGCTGATTCGTTCGTCTTTGATAAAGTGGTATACAGAGATATAGTAAGATCAGGGTGTCAGCCTCTAACCAGCTACACGATGGATCCTGTGTAACGCCTAGAACCTGTGTGAGGGAGTCATATTATGTCCTACTACTAGCCCCCTCCTCATCTATGGCCTCTCTAACCGCCGCACCAACAACAATGCAAAAAGTTACTAAGGAGTAAAAAAGAAATGCAGCAAACTGCGAGGCCACGCCCATCCTCTTCCTGACGCTACGTAGTGATTGGCTGACAGATCTCCACGCCCCCCGTTCTTTTCGTGCACGCGCTCGTCTGACCGGAAGTGGCGGCAGTGCGCCTGCTCAGTGTGTTAGAGGGGTGTGTGCGCGCGCTAGTGAGATCCGGCCAGTCCTGGGGAGTTGTGTGGAGCCTGGAAGAGACGGGAGGGTGGTGTAGGATGAGATCGTGTCGGGGGCGGCCCCCGGCCTCTTCTGCAGGGAAGCGGTGCTAGAAGGTGTGTGGCTGCCGAAACAATGCACGTTCATCTTTTATATGTGTTAGATTAGTATCCTGTGGTCAGCACAAGCTCCCAGTGTGTGAGCATATAATCCTACAGTGCAGACGCTCTCTAACATACTATGATTTTATTTTAAGGGTCAACAACGGTGTGTGACCGGCCCATGTGACCAATGGCCAACGCGGAGGTAACCGTCCCCATGGGGGATGTGGTAGTGATCCCCAGTGAGTGCGCAGAGGGGGAGGATCCTGAAGACACCAAGACGCAAGTGATCCTACAGCTGCAGCCAATCCCTGCGGGGTAAGTGTCACACATCACCATACCTCCCAACTGTCCCGATTTTTCCACAAAATCCCGTGGTCCCGGACCGTTAGCAAATGTCCCGGGACTCACTGCGCTGTGGTGGTGTGCCCAGGGCCGCAACAACGCCGGCGTCTTCTGTGTGAACACTGGCTGGCGCGAAGTTACTGACTTCCTGGCTTGCGGGTGAGCGTGCAGGTGGGCGGCGCACGGGGGGCTGGGTTGGGGATAAAAAAAAACTTACACAAGCTGGCATGCAGGGGTGAAGGCAGCCGACATTGCTGGAGGGCGTGACAGGGGGTGTGGCCGGGGTGTGGCATGGGTGTGTCCGGGGGCGTGGCTTGTCCCGCTTTCACATTTTCAGAAGTTGGGAGGTATGCATCACTGACCCCACCAGCATGACCCTCATCCCTGGCTTGGCCATGTACTGCCCCTATGTCATCCTGCGGTAGCCATGCAGTATGTGCACTGGGGATTCCAGTGATTGGATTGTAAAGTGTACAGTAAGAGTTGGGCTATTTATAAGCTTGTTTTGACTGTTGATCTGTATTGGGAGGGAATCCTGCTTGGTGATTCTCCTCTGCAGCCCTGGTCTTGCTTTCTGGTCCGCTGGTATTGAACTCACATGGGCAGATGGTCACACGATGTTTGAGCTCATCCAGGAAACCCAGTTGGCTGCTTGCAGGCATGGGGAAGTGGGAAGTACTGGCTGCCCAAGACCGAGCAGCCCACCAATAGTTCTTTTTAAGTTGGACTGTCCAAGGAAACAAAAACCTACACTTGTCACACATCTTCCTGAGCCCTGCAGCAGTGCTTCTTTGGAGAAATCTGCTCTGAAGCTGCCTGGCCGTCCCTCCAGGCCTGCTCAATCTGCTTGGTGGGACTGCCCTTTAAGAATGACCAAATCAAGATGGCGGTGCTCCGAACGGGCTATCGTTGGCGCTGGACTGCTGGTAAGGTAAGTGTTTTTATTTTTCTACGTTTCTCACCCTCCCCTCTGCTTCAGTGCTAGGAAAGGGTGGCAGGGTGGGGGGACTTTTAAAACACGCAGCCTGCCTGGACCGGCCCTTTAAGAACGCAGGACATACAACACACAAGACTTTTTTCTTTTTTTATTCTCTAGGGCTGTATATAATTAATGTAACTTTTCAGAGGCTCGGCTGTCTGCAGAAAATGGAGGCCAGTTTCTGAAAATGTACTGGGCCCATGAGTCTTGTAATTTTACCTGTGGAGTTAATGTGATAAGTCTTGGTTTAATACAGCACATTTATTTGCTGTAAGTAATGAGTTGAGCGCAAGCCACTGATTGGCACGCACCTAGGATCAGCGGAAGGGGAGGTTTCACCAGCGATTGCAGTGGTTTTACACAGTGGGGCTTCCCTAATTGGGATGCCTTCTGGAGAGTGAAAATCCTGTCTCTCTCTGTAAGAAATAGAAAAGAAAAGCTGGGATACACAGGACCATCCCCCTGCTTAAAAAGGTCAAATGGGGCTCCAAGGAGGACCTCGCCAAGATGCTATGCAAGGATTCTTTGTAAAATTATGAGTTTAGAAGCATTTTATTCAAAAAAATGTGACATCACATGATCCATAAGATATATAAAATAAGTGACTTTTGTGAATTAAAAAAGAAATTTTTCTATCACAGCATTCAGTTAATCATTGATTCACAATGTCTCCAATCCTAGAGAATTGGTGATAGAATCCCGCAGTACAGACTAGTTTCGCTTCACATTGAGCTTCATCAGTGTCTGCTAGGACTAGTAGTTATTTCACCATCTACGGAAATAAACAATCGTGCTATCAGTAAGCATCCTTACTAATTATATAGAGCTCCTTTAAATACCATCAGTGACATTGTTTTATGCTTTACTGTAGGAAAAAATCCTACATACCTGAATATAGTAGACAATTGCTGTGCACGGGGTGCTATTTGGGATGCCCAAACGGTGAAATGAACTCCGCAGAGCACCAAAAATGCAGATGCTTGAAACGGCCAACTATAGGGACAAAAAAATTAAGAAAAAGAGCGGGCTTTCATATGAAGTAACCAAGATAGGCAGTACAAAAAATAGTATCATACGTTAAATCACATCTATGGTCAGGGACAGTGCTGGTAACCCTGCGTGCCTATGTGGGGGCCTAAAGCAGCATTCCAAAGAGGGATAAGAAATCTATATATTGCAACGATTATGTGGGAAGGTATGAGAGACCGAAACAACAGGATCCCCTATGAATATATGGGGTCTGTAAGTAAAGTGTCCTCCCCATGGTTATGAGATATGTGCATCTCGATGGGGATAAGAGATACCGATCGTCCCAAAATGATCCCCCTTGCCACATGAGAGGTCCTAACCGTAGCTGCGGCCGTTATACACAAGTGCCCAATTACACAGAATAAATGTTTGTCTTACCCTGTGATTGCTGGAACGGGTGCCCTATTCGGCGCTGTGTCAGGGACGTCCGCGGCTGAGCTGGCAGGAATCACGTCGCAGAGAGCATGCCCTGAGCGCAGCGCACGTGACGGCTGCAGCGGGCTCTGTCTCCCGTCCCCGCTGTGTGAAAGCAGGCTGGGAGAGCCAGGTTAAACGGCGCGCTGGCGTCGATGTCACTTCCGGGCGTGTACGCGTGCTCTGCGCTCTGGTCCGAGACGCTGGAACGCAGCAACCCGGAAGTGACGTGGCACCCGGCTGTGTGGAGGTCAGAAGTTGTGCTCCGTGAATGTGGAGTCACAGCTTCGGTGTTCAGCGGGTCCTGTTAGTGATGCCATCTACAGGGGAGATAAAGGCCCAGTAATTAAAGCGGACCTAAGAGCCCATAGTTATTTATTACGACAAAAGACAATAATAGTAGTAAGATGTGTATTATATATTGATGACAGTTATTAGGAAAAAATAAGACAGAATGTCACTGACCTGTAAATAAATACGGGATAAGATATGGTGCCTCTAGATGTATGTCTTGGGAACTAAGCCCGCAGAACCACCTCCAACCTCCCACTAGCTAGGCCCCCCTCTCTCTGTAAGTACTTAAAGTGGACCTATACTGCATTGTTGGAGTTTGAGGGAGGCTGCTTTGGATTCATAACAAACCTTCACCCTCGCTTAGTCTGTTTAGGTCTGCTGTGACCCCCCCCCCCCCCCCCAAATAACCCTTGTGCCATCTGCTGCAAGCAATATTCACCTATTCTAAACCAAGTCTATGTCCAAACGGGGTAACAAAAGTAGCAGCAGTTGCTGCACGCTTGACCCTGACAAAAGCCAAGTGTTGGGGTTCTTGTCCTCAAGAAAGGTAGTTTTAACAACTCTGAATCTGAATGGTTCCGCTGCAGGGTAGCTAAGGGTTGCATGTATTTAGTTTTTCTTGGACGTATAAGGGTTGCATGTATTTCTTGCATCTAATTGGTTATTTTGTCCATCCAGGATGTATGAGGAGATGTCTGATAACAATGCTGCTGTTGTGTCCCTTGAGACTCACACTCTCAAGATGGGCGATGCACTAGGTTAGTGAAGAAACGATTGCTTTAGTCGATTGCTTTAGGAGTTTAGATTTTTTCATCACTATTCATGTCTCATCCCTTTCACAGATGCTGGTACGGTGGAGCTGAGCGATGAAATTGACATTGCATATCCCATCACCTGTGGAGACAGTAAGGCAGTGTTACTATGGAGGAAGTTTGTTTGTCCTGGAATCAATGTGAAATGTGTCAAGGTGAATTTATCAGCATTATATAAAAATCAGTGCATGTTCATTTACCTTTGCTTCTCCATATAAGAATAGATCTTCTATTTCACTGTTGTCGCCTTCTAGTTTAACGACCAGTTGATTAGTCCCAAGCACTTTGTACATCTGGCTGGAAAGTCAACCCTGAAAGATTGGAAGAGAGCAATCCGTCTGGATGGAGTCATGCTAAGGTGAGCATTTAGGAGATTGTATCTGGTGAAATCTATTAGCAGCACATTGAAATTGTTGCCAGGACCATATTTCAGAAACCTGTTTGGGTGCTTTGGGCAATGCTCCCCTTCTGCATGTTCCTATAAAAATGTTATCATTGTAGTCTCTCCTCCACAGGAAAATGATGGATTCAGGCCAGATTGACTTCTATCAACACGATAAACTTTGTACAAACACTTGCCGAAGCACAAAGTTTGACCTGCTGATTAGCAGCGCCCGTGCCCCTGTTCCAGGACAGACTAGTGTGGTACAGACCCCCACCCCTGAAGGTAAATGCCCTTCACACTTAACACTAGTGATTAACGTGCAGTATTTACACTAGGGTTTAATATAGTAAGACATGCAGTGCATAAATGATAACAAACAAGATGCTACAAAGTTCTTTATCTGGTTGCACTCTTTCATTCCTTCTGTCTCTATTTGCATTGTTTTCTCATTTCTCCATGCACTCCTCCTTCTCCCTGTTAACTTTCTTTCTCTCTAGTTCTGCACCCTGATCTTTCTGAGCTGCACTGCAGCATCTTTTATTTTCATTACTGTTCAGGAAATGTAGCCAGTGCTGGTATATAAGACACCAGGGCCAGCTGTTCCTCTCTGCCAGGACAGTCCATTGCCTTGTCGTATGAAACCCACATGTTCACCGCTAATTCTTACCTTACCGGCGGAGCCATATCACATGCACAGGCTCTCCACCAATTAGTGCAGCTGTATCTTCATTTAGCTACCTTTGCATAAGAGCAGCTAGTAAACATGGATAAAGGTACTGCCAAGCTGAATGGCTGAGAGCCTGTGGTTACACATGACGACAGGGCATCCCAAATCACAATGTTCCACCGAAGAGGACTACTGGCCCTATCGCCACCCCGCCCTGCCCCCATCCATTCCTGTTAATTCTAGCTTTGCCCCATCCATCCCTCATTCTCTCAGCTGTGTCCCTATCAATCCATCTTCTCCCAGCAATTACCCCATCTATTTCTCTTACTCCCAACTCCGACCCCATCCATCCCTCTCCTTTCATCTCTTCTCATCCATCCTGTTACTAGAATTGCAGGTTTCACAGGGCCAAACTAAAATAAATGCAGCTGTATGTTTTCTCCCTCCATGCCCAATAAGGATGATGATGGGGCAGCCATTATTTAGTTCTGCTTATGGAATAAATGGCACTTTGGTGCACTGATTTCAACTGCCAACATGCCCCCCCCCCCCCCAGCTAAAAGTACTTGAGTACGCCTTATCTAAAGGATAAGGGGTGGGAGACTAAGAGAAGAACATAAAATATGTTTTCTGTTAAGTATTGAGGACATCCATCCCATCTGGAAATCAATGCTTTTTAGTATTCCTCCTTTTATTACTCCATAATGTTACTTGTTAGACTGTTAAGGTAGTTCCTAGAAGCAAACGTCCTAACGCCTAACCTTCTGCAGGGCTTAAAGGGGTGAATATGTGTTCCAAATTAACTCTACTAGAAAAGGATTTTTACAGTGGGCACAAATAATTTTTTTCTATTTTTCTATCACAAAATTGTGTAATATTAAAAATCCATATAAACATGTTGGCTGAGGGGACACTTGTGCACATGATGTGAATAAAACTCCCGCCAAGCTTGTGGTTTTCCTATCCTGGTGGGAATACAATGAGGGGTGACAACCTGTCACTCCTGATTTTTCCCTGCCTTCCATTAAAATAATAAAACAAGCCTGGCTGGATATTTCTTGATGTCGCCATCCAGCATATTTATATGGATTTTTATCACCATTTTTCGCGATGGTGCTTCTTTAGAGAGTTTCCATTTAGTCCAGAGAGACGATGCTATTTTTATTCTGATTGTGCTATTAATATGCACATTTTTTAAGATGGACCCTCCTGGACCACAAAAGGGTGTATATATTGTGTAGCATTGGCAGCACTGATGAGCAACTAAACAGGTTATTAGAGTTTAAGTGCCTGCTTGGTATGGGGGGGCGTGCTATAGTTGACTGACCATTACTGCAGGAGGCATCCCAGGTTGTATATGTCATATAACTGATTCATTTTTTTTGAGGACTCATGACTGGGAGATTGTATGTAATTTAGTTGGCTGTGCCTAATCAATAAATGTCACAAAAAATAATCAAAATGTATTTACTGTGTGACATACATAATAAGCCTAGGGGGTCAAAGATGCCAACATTGGATGAAGATCCCCACAAAATGGTTGCACTTGGGTTACTTGTGAATAGGCGAGTGGGGGGCGGGGGGGATGCCACTCTGTGCAGCTGGTCTAAGATGGCTGCATTCGGAGGACAGTGCAGGATCCCGGGTGATTTTATTCTTCTTGTAACCCACCTACCTTAACGCTAGGGGAGGGAGGCAGGGTGGTTGGTGATTAGTAGACTGGGCTTCCACTTGAAAGAGTACGGTAAGTTTAGTCAAAAAGTAACCCCTGCCCTGCCACCCTACCCTGGCGCTAAGGCAGGATGGGGGAGTTAGATATTGTCAACAGTAGTAGGACAATTACACGTCAATTTGATTGTTTTTGTTTCTCTTCTGACCAGGCAGTCTTTCTTCTGTTACTCTCTCTGAGGAGACTGTTGAGGATGGCACTATAGACTGGGCATCTGGCCTTACTGCAACAGTGCAGGTGAATCGAGACGATCGAGGCAAGGAGGGAGAGGAGATCTCTGGTAAGTAAAACAAAGTCCGTGTATAGTGTTTTACTTTTACAGAATTGTTAGTGGAAAGTATGACCTCCATTTTGCAAGCAGATAAGATTTCAAAAAGACATTCCTAATCACCTTGGTTGGATAATTTTTAAAATGTGACACCGTTTAGCAAGAATGCTTTAGGAATCTATTGTGTTGGATGGGCTGGCTGTGTGCCAGATCTACAGCTAGAAAACTAGGCACATACACTCTCACGTCTCATGACGACTTTTAGAGTAAAGGTCATTTTACCTGCATTGTTCCCCAGCAGAGTTTGGATGTTCCAGCATGGAGTAGGGGGTCTGTACAAAAAGTAGTGAGATAAAAGTGATAGCTTTGGCTGGTACACTATGAGCCAATCCCTACTCAGTGTTGCAGATGTTGCTGCTGTGATCTCTTCTTTCTGGGTGGCATACATTTACTTTCCTTTTTAAAGGGCCAATCCAGCCTTTCTGAATCCACCATCCACCCTGTCTTCCTTAATAAGCATTAAAGTAGCGCTAATGTTCTAAAAAACAGACACTTACCTTGGTTGTACGCCAGCAGTAACCGTCACTCGATCACTGCGCCACCATCTTCCCGGGGCTGCACGTCTATTCAAGCAAGATAAGTGTCTTTGTTTTTTTAGAACATTAGCGCTTTTTAAGGAAGGAAGGCGGAGTGGGGTGGATTCAAATAGGGCAGTCTGACTGGGCTTGCCTTTTAATATGTGTTTATGTATTAAAAGTACATAGTGTGATACATTAGAACTTGTGGAAGCCAGGTAGATTGGTCAAAATATGTAATTAATTTTTACTTTTCCACTAGTTTAAAGTAATAAGTGTCTTCATTTTAGAGGAGACCCTTCTTTTCTGGAAAGGGATCTCTGATGTGGGACTTATGGATGAAGTAATCAGCAAAGTCCAAAATGAAATAGAAGATCTGTTGAGTGGTGTTGAACAACGAGTTGATCAGGCACCTTTACAGACCACAGGTTAGTAGTGCTGCCAGTGCTTCTTGCAAATGTGTGCCCTGTTATGCAAGACTTCTCAGTTTTACATTTTTCAAAGCGTTGCCATTTGTTTAAAGCGAAACAAAACTCACCAGCGGCCGGAAAAGATTCCAGAGCCAGCCACTGGGGCATCTTGAATTGTGAAACCCCCCAGGGCGCCGGTAATCGCTTACCCTCCCCACTGAAGTAAATGAGAACGGTTTGCTAAAGGATGTAAACACAGCAAATTGCTTTGATTAGCTGTGCATCCGCTCTAGGAACAAGGAAGAGGTGAGTTGTACTGTGCATTCTGGGGGGTTTCACACAGTTGTGCATACTTATTCGGGATGCCCCTGGGAAATGGGGGGGGGGGCAAGAAAGTACAATTTGCAGCTTTTGTTTCACTGCAACAAAGACTAAAGCCAAGAACTGTTCTGTACCAATTCATTATTAAGCAGCGATGAAGTACAACACTGTATATGCACCCAAAGGACTATTTTGTTGTGAGTAATGCAGCGGAATGACAAAGGATATGTTAAAATGTATGATACATCTGAAGTCGAGACTAGACCATTCACCATAAGGACTGTATTGTTGCATGTCGGAGTGTCCAGGAGCGGTGAAAATCTAAAATCTGGTAGTGAGACAGGTTCATCTGGATTTGGTGAACATTTTTCTTATGTTCATAGTGCAAGCTGTAAGGTTTGATGTAAAAAGGGTGTTTTCTCTACCCCTTTTTACACCAGATAAATGCACCTCCACACAGTGGCGATCTAGAGAATTGTGTGATTGAGAACCCAATAAAAAGGGGACTCCCTTTTTTGTCCTGGTCCCAGGCCACACTTCCCAGGTACTCCTTCTTCTTCTTTTTTTTTTTTTTTTTTTTTTTTGTCGTCTTCGGTGGTGAATTATTTAACATTTTATAAAGACTTATAGAAGATTGTTTACAGAGTCTTATGTAAAAGTACTGACCTGCAGCAGTTAGCACAGAGCTCCCACTTGACTACCATTGAACACTTTTAGGATGAAGTAGACTGTAAGATGGGCCATCTCCATCACCATGAATAGCTCAGCAAGCCTGTGTTAGGTATAGTGATTGTGCACTTTTTGTCCATGGTGAAGCAACTCTTCTTGCTTTTGTGTCAGTGTATAGTGAGTGTTTAGCAGAACAGTTGTGGACTTCACTGAGAGCCAGTATAGTGTTTTTTAGTACCACTACATCTTTGAAAATTTTGAACCAGCCTTCAAGTCCCTTTCCAGGCATTAAAAACTCGCCTTTTGCCACTGCTTCTCCATGCAGCCCTACTGTCCTCCAGTTCTGGGCCGATGTGGAGGCGTCAAATCAATCTGGCATCGCATCCTCCCCAGCACTCCTACTGTGGGTGTTGTAAACAAGGCCCCACGGACGCCGCCATGCTAGGCTAACAGCGATGGGAGTTGGAATTACTAGATCTCCCCTCTGTAAATATAAAGTTGCAGGTTGGTAGAGCTGCAGAAGACAAAGGGTGAGTATAGGTTTTTTTTTGCCCATCTGGACAATCTATTTAAAATGAATCTGTCACCAGGAGGGCTCAGGATGGCTTTAGCACATAAAGTGACAGGAAAGCCCCTTCCTAGATTCAGCTGGTCTGAATACTACACAAAAACATGAGACTATTACGCAGGGGACTTGTGTGCTGTTTTTAAGTTGGTTACATTTAGTGATGGGGGTACATTAAACTTTTTGTTTCTGCTTGGTTCGGTTTGCTTAGAAGCCTAATGTAAATTTGTACTAAAGATGGATCAAAATTGTTAATTTCAAGCACTGGCAGTCGCATCCCCTGCTACCCTCTAATAGTAAAGAAGGCGAATTTCCTGGCGACTTGGGGGGTTTCACACAGAGGGGCATCCAGATTCTGGTTTCCCACAGGGAGGGAATCCAGTGACTGGAATCTTACAGATTTCAGGGCTGATGGGGCGTGGGTTTTGGTCCTCCTTTAAGGCAAGGTAGACACAATGCATTACAATTGAGATATATCATCCTGCTTTTCCACCTGCAATTATCGATGTGCCCATAACTTTAACAAACATGCTGCCAAACAAGCTGTCAGATGTCCTAATCTGCATAATAGTTTCTGGTGACTCCGTATCTACTGCAACTGGACTTCTAATTTAAAATAGCTGCAGGCAAGGCTTTTACAGGGCGATTACTATGATGGCTCCTGAATTGTCACAGTGAATGTGCCTGTAGGCTGCTATGTGTAACAACACTTTGCTCTGGTGTAAAAGGGGGCCTACATTTTAGGGTGTATAATCTGGCTCATTAACATTGGTATATGATTTCCACTAATTGATAACATCTAAAGATGCAGCCTGACCTAATCTCTTTCCCATTTGTAGATGCAACAGTGCTTAGTAACATTGCTCATACATTTGGTCTTCTGGATGCAGTTAAGAAAGTTCTGGATCAAAAAAGGAGTCTAACAGACCAGAATGAACAGTACCAATATACACTGGCAGGTAAGTTCTAAATCAGAAAAACACTTGTACCATAGAGAGATCGTACAGTAAAAGCTGATGGCTGTATGAAACCATGCTAAATGCCTCCACTTCCACAATAATTTGACTAAACCCCAATGAGAAAGAAGCAACTGAAAATAGCTGGAAGCTCCCTCAAATATTAGAGGCCAGAAAACCTCCCTGCACTTCCAGAAATAAACAAATAAAAGTGCTTTCTAAAATGTCTGGTCAGCCAGCGGGAGCACAAGCAATTTAGTTGTGTATTTTAGAATAATAGATGCATATCTGACGTGCCATGGCTGAAGATTCTCTATAAGAGTCTTGAGATAAAACAGCTGATCTGGCATTAAAGAATAAACAAGTTCCTGCGGAAAATGTGTAGCCAATATGGTTAACAGCCAGGAGGTGTTGCCATGGCAGCTCTGAAAAGGGGATTTCTCTTTTTTACATGAGGTTTTCATTACCTTTTTTAGGGACTGGTGATAATCTATCTAAAGGGATTGGCCACTTACAGTACAAAATCCTAGTATCATTAGGTTACCTGCTGCTGCTGTCTTGTGTCCATTTTGCTCCCAGCAGATTCGAGGAGTAGAAATCACGCTGCTCTTCCTTTAACTTTGTCGCCTCCCCCACAATCCTGGCACCAATAGATGCCTGGAGCTTTAGGCAGGATTACCCCCACCATTTTCGAACTGTTAGAAGTATGTATGACTATAACTGTTGTATCCCTGTTAAAATCAATTTGGTGATGGGTGCTTTTGCCAGACCCTTGTCCATTCAGATACGCCCCTGCTAAGCCGATGCAGGGCTACATGTACAGGGAAAACTGTCCTTTGTGTTCCAAAAGTTTTTGCTCCTCCACTCGCCACCAGCTCCTTAACCACAGGTTTAGGTAATTAGACCGGGGCGCTGTGGGTCTGATAGGGTTGACCCATTCCCTTGCTCTAGAGGCAGCCTGCCAGGGACCCAGGGGATTCCCAGGGGATAGGCCAGATTCCCCTGTCCCTGACTTCTAGCCAGCAGGGGGGGTCAGCACTAGCTGGTCCGGGTCCCTTCCCTCCACCAATACCATATGTGGCTTGTGAGCCTCTGGCAAGATGTACGACTGTACAGCGGTCCGGTTGCATTGTGTTTTGCCCGCTGGTGCGGGTCTGTGGGCTCACCGGAAGCCAGGCTGCAGTATGGGCGCGCGCCTCTTCCGCTTTTCAATCTGATGGAAGGGGGGGAGGGATCTGCTACAGGGGGCAATTCCACTCGGCAGCGCTCCATGAAGTTAGCACTAGGTGCTGCTGCGAGACCCAGCTAATGCACATGCTCCCAGCCTAAAGGGGAAGCACTCTGCTAATCTTAAGTGTTTTTTGTTTTTTTTTTATGGCCTACCTCTCGTTTTACCTATAGCATATCTAGACAACCTCCTATTTGTCAATTCCAGATCCTGGAGCAACCTCTAGTGATCTGGGGCAAAGGATTTTTTGCTTCAATTGGGTTGGATCCTGAATTACCAGAAGTCCAGTCTAGTCCTGTTACAGGTTATGACTTATCTGGGGTTCGAGATCAATACGATCCTTCAGAAAAACTTTCTGCCTCAGTCGAAGATGGCAATCCTTCAGGAAGCCGTTGAGTTCGTCAAGCTATGTGAGTCTTGGGACTAATGACCTGTCCTTCTCCGCTGTAAGATGGGGTCAGCTACACTCAAAGACTCTGCAGTTGGATATTCTAAACTCTTGGGGCAAGCCTCAGGGGTTCATAGACAGGATAATCAAAGTCCCAGATTTAGGCCTTGATTCAATAAAGGTAGAAAAAAATTCTCATGGTAGTAAAAAATTAAATTCATGAGAAAAAAGACTGAGAATGTCACTGTTACTGAATCACCAGATAAAAAGACAATTCAAGTCAACGGCAGCTTTTACTACAGTGTAGAAATGAGTAAACAGTTCTCTACTTTTCTTGGGAGTAAAAAAGTGCCATTGACTTTTTCATTGTTTTCTTAGCTGGTGATTCAGCAACAGTGAAATGCTCAGATTCAATTCAAGAGAAAAAAGCCTTTTACTACCATGAGAATTTTTTTCTACCTTTTATTGTTTTGCTTACAAAGGATCTCCTTCTCCAGGGTGGATTACAGCTCATTCAACAAGAAGAATTTCTACATCTTGGGCAGAGTAAGCTGGTGCCTCTATTGAACAGATCTCTAGAGCCGCAACCTGGTCTTCAGCTAAGACATTTATTAATCATTACTGCCTGAATCGTCTCACCTTGCAAGATCAATCCTTTTGCAGGAGTGTGTTGCAGGCAGCCTTTCCCACCCAGTAGAGGTAGTATCTCGCTTATCCTCAGTGGTATGCTGCCCTAAGGATGTTGTGCGAAAACTTAAGTTAGTTACCCGTTAACTTCTTTTCTAAACATCCGAAAGGGCAGCATACAGGCTTCCCTCCCTCAGGCTGCGTTATGTTGTTTTAATGATTTAACAGTTGGTGCTTTGTCTTTGTTTTTCAGATCTCTTAAACTACTGGTGTCTGGAGGAGGAGCTAAAGCTTTTGTGTATTTTGGCGGTCATGTGTTCCTACCTTGGGGTTTAGCCTTAATATCTTGTTGGTATGCTGCCCTTTCAGATGTTTAGAAAAGAAGTTACCAGGTACCTACCTTGAGATTGCGTTTGGAACAGACCAGCACACTACGTTTCCAATGTAACATACCACAACCACAGCTCCATAGAAGTTTTTGGGAATATAATGTAAACAAAATATGTAAAATGCAATGCAAGTAAAGCCCGGAGGTGTAAGAGGTCAGGGCCACTTCCGTTGGATTCATTAGGGGGTTACCTTGACAATGTATTGGCAGTGATAAAACAGGAAAACAGAAAGTGCTGTAAATCATATACAGATGTTCGCTTTATATTTGGCTGCACTGGTGTGTCTGGTGTCAACCATAGGGTTAGAGGAGCAGCAGGGGCACGGAGAGTTGGCACCCACACAAGTGAAATCTCCATGAAGGGCCATGTGATTAGCATATAGGTGGGGTTATACCCCCCTATGCTTATGTAAGAACTCTTGTTCAGAGTATGCAGCCATGTGCACCTCCCTAGGATTTTTTGAAATACTGCATTTCTTTGAGAACTTTGTTTTTAAAAATGTTTTAAGCTGGGAACATTAGCTTTGGGGCAATATTTACCTCCCTGGACAATTACTTTAATTATAGCCTACCTGCTCTGATAGTCTCTGGATTAAAAAAAAATGTGTGAAATGTTTGGTATCCAGCAGCACATGATTCCGAATTGGAATGCCCCTCTGTGTAACCCCCCCTCCACGATCCCCAGATACTCACCAGATGTAGAAGCCCTCTGCCCCAACTCCGATCACCTCTAGCCGTACACCCACCCGCATCTGGCCTTTCTGATTGTGCAGCGGCATCACAGTCGGTTCCGCTCGGCCCTTCTCTGCTGCTTAGCTCTAAGCAAAACTGCAGGTGTCGAGCATGCTGATTGGCTGAGCAAATTAGCATGCTCCGTTCCAGCCAAGTGTGCACCGTGGGAACGCCAGGAAGGTGAATCAGGCTAACTTCAGGGGATACACACAGTGGGGCATTTTGAGTTCGGGATGCCCTGTCTGAGAAGAACAACACACGGGAAAATTAAATTCCTGTGTGGTGTTCCTCTTTAATATACAGTGGGATCAGCCATGCTGGATATGAGGTAAGTATGAATCATTATTATGAACCCTATAAGCACCTACACTCTCCATGACATCTGATCTATATCTTCTTTACAGTTAGGTGAAATAAGATCTTGGTTAAATACAGTCTGTGTGTTGACCTTCATTTATCAGTTCATTTTATTATCCTGTTGCAGATCTTGACAGGCAGCTGGAGGAGCAAAAGAAACAGGAAGGCAGCCACTCGCCTCTTCTTCAGAATGTTGTCTTAATGCCATTAAACAATCCTAAGCCACCCAAAAGGCCACGCCTCCAGCGTCCAGCTTCTGCTGGCACTCTGACTACTCCTTCATCTCAGCCACAGTATACAGTGTTGTCTCCCCTCACACTAGCTCCTGTGGGACAGCAGTTCTCTCTAGGTGGCTTGCGTTACACTACTGTGCTGGGCAAGACTGAAGAGGGAGATGCCCTTACTGTACTGGCTACAGAAATGCAGGACTCTGGAGCTCTGAGTGGCGTCATGAGCCCCGTAGAACTTGTTGCAATGGATTCAGGGCTTGAACCAGATGGAGTTGGTGAAGAAGGGCAAACAATCATTCAGATAGACCCTGCACCAGACCCAGAGGGAGGATCCAAAGTAATGGAGCTCGGAGATGGCAAGGTGTTGGGCGTTGGCCACCATGATGGAATGCATAATGTGGAAATTGTAGTATTGGAAGAAGACTAAGTTCAAAAATGGATGTAGAAGGACATAAAGCTATAATGTTATTTATTAGAGGAGAAAGTCCAATTTATTTTTTCAGCTATAAAGATTGCTCACAAAATCAGTTTGAAATGGAGCCTTTATCTGCTGTATGACGGCCCTTCCCTGATGATGCAGCTTTTGTGTTTGTGCTGTACATAGTGTGTAAAAGACTAAAATGTTGGAAAATAATTTTTTTATTAAAATAACAAATTACTATACAAATGCATATTTGGATACACATGTCTTAAAACATTTTTTGGGGGGGACGAACAAGATTGAAAAGTTTGAAAATAACCCTGCTGCTCTGGTATGTGAAAAATATGGCATTTATGACAGGTGGACGAAAGACCTATTAGACTCCTGGCTGTGCCTTGCTATGTGAACCCCCCAGGATGCCTGTAAATCTTACTTTTTATTCTAAGCATACAGCACGTCCTGCTCCAGTAGTAGTAATAACATGTGGGTAGTCCTCCGCCTCCGGCGCCGTGCACTGCAGACATGCAGAAAACAAGCTCCTCCTTCATACACCGAGGGACCTCCCACAAATCCCCAGATTTCTCTGCAGTGCTGGAACTGCGAAGACATGAAGTATCACGCTCTCGCAGGCGAGCGGGGCTTAACAGCCCGAGGCCCTGCAGGACTATTTCCACCCGTCCTTCTTGTTAAGAATATGCCTCCCAGCCTGGGCTGCGTTGGTCGGGTGAAGGTAGGCTAGTCTCCACCGCAATCCCCCTCCATAGGGTAGGTGGTTAAGGCGAATGGTGAGCCTTCAGTGGATGCCCCTCCCGCACTAGTGCCCCCATGCCCCATCTAACGGTGAACCCTCTATGCGGGTCACCTTCCTTCCCAGATTCCCCCGTTAGTGGGGGGAAAAAGAGGGGGGGGCTGTGTGTTGATGGCCTACTCCTTGCCCCCTAAGTACACTAGACGCTTACCGCTACTGGGTGTCAGAGCGCTCTTCACTTGCTTATTTTTAAACTGACTGCAGCGTTTAACTGTGCCTTATGCGCACACAGCAGCACGGTTTGGGGAAGCTACGGCGTTTTTCAATTTCCCTTGCTCACTTTGTCAGACTTCTTCTCTGAAGTGATGCTGACGTAGCTACATTCTCTCCTGATTGGCTGCGCGCCTTCTAGCTTCGCGCACTCCGGGGGGGGGGGGGCGTGGTTCGGTCTGGCGCGTTCCGCGTCATCGCCCGCTATTGCCCGCCCTTCGAGGTTCGCTGGGAGCCATTTCCTTCTCGCATGCGCGTGGTGAAGACGGTCCTCCCCTCGCAGACTGTAAGTGCCCTCATGTGCGATCCTTTTCCTAGCTTGTTTCCACGCGCTCGGCTCTGACATCCCTGTTCCCCTTGTGTCTTTCAGACAGCGGTCATCGGTGGCTTCCCCTGGCCCGACGTAGCGCCCGGTCCAGACCATTTTTCAGATTTTATTCCCACTTCCCAGTGGGTTATAGGGGCATCCAGGGTTGCTTAAAGCGTCAATCCCTACTGGCATATTGAATTTAATAATCACCATATGGAGGCATCCCAGGACATCGCGAACGGGGTCCCCCTGGGACAAGCCCATCTGTGTGCAGCTTGTGGGGTTTCACCTAGCAGCAGTGACAATTCACGGGTCTGCGTACCTTGTGCTCAACAGGCGCTAGCCGGTCTTCCCACCTCGTCCGAGGCTGGGCCCGCACCTCGCCTTATTTCCTCTACTCCCCCAAGCTCGAGCATAACCACCCAATACTAGTGGGGATTCTCACGCTGATTTGGCCTCTAGATTGGCCAGTGTGGAAAGCTTTATTGCTGGCTCCTTGGCACGTAAGGCTACTGCCAAGAAGCGTCATTTGAACCCTGAAGCTACTATTCTCCCTGTAGAATCTGACGATTTGCTGCTTTCCTATGCTCAGTCCCCATCAGAGGAAGGGGAACTGCTCTCTGACTCAGGATCCTATGAGGACGAGTCCAGGAGTCAGGAGGAGTCTGGTTCTGATCTTTGGTCCCAGGACGACATTGATAGACTGCTGTCTCAGATCTTTGATGTTTTATCCCTTTCTCCCCCTCCTGCGGCACCTCGGCAGAGGGGCAATCTGTTGCATACCGCTAGGGTGCGGTTGGAGTTTCCCGAACAAACTCACTTTAATAACCTAGTGCTGAAAGAATGGGAACATCCCAGTAAACTCCAGGGGATTCCTAAGGCTGTGGATAAGAAGTATCCATTTCCTGCCGATCTGGTTAAGTGTTGGACATCGCCGCCCGAGGTCGATGCCCCGATTCTGAGTCTGTCCAATACCTCTATTATGCACTCCCCTGACACTACTACGCTGCGGGATTTAGAGGATCGGCGAGTTGATCAATTGGCATGTCATGCTTTTGCATTTGGGGGAGCGTCGCTCCGCCCGGTTTGCGCATTAGCCATCACCGCGGTGGCGCTCAGGACTGTGGTTAAGACTGCTCTGGAAGGGGCGGATGACTGGCCCCCTGATGCCGCCAATGCTCTGGCCACCTGTGAGACCTTTGTGAATTATATCCTATCTGCATCGGACGATGCTATTAAGCTGAGTGCTAGATCCTCTGCTCTGGTGGTGGCCATACGCCGCGCGGTCTGGTTACGCCAGTGGGCTGCTGACAATGTCGCCAAGAAGGCCCTTACGGGGCTTCCATTTAAAGGACTGCTCCTGTTTAGAGAAAGATTAGATATCTTTGCCAAGGGGGGCAAGCTGCCCCAGCACAAGCGTCAGATTCGGCCCTTTCGTGGTCCAAGCTCCCATTCTACCCCCAAGGTAGAGGGGTGTCCTTCTCTGGGTCGCGCTCAGACCCCTGGAACAAGAACAGAGGACGCCATCCCGGCTCCGCCTGGGGGCCCAAGCCCAAAGCCCCCCCCCAAGACCCCCCCAAGCATGAAGGGGTGCCCTCGCCGTCAGGGTGGGGGGACGTCTACAGCACTTCGAGCATGTCTGGAGACGCCTCGTACCAGACCGGTGGATTCAGGAGGTAGTCTCCTCCGGTTACAAGATAGAATTTGGGGTGCTGCCCCCTACCAGGTTCGTCGGGTCTCGGATCCCACAGGATCCTGCCTCAGCTTGGGTCTTGATGCTGGCTGTGCAGGACCTTCTGGAGCTCGGGGTCATCTGCGAGGTCCCCTTAAGAGACACGGGTATGGGATTTTATTCCAACCTGTTCACGGTGCCCAAAAAGGACGGGTCAGTCAGACCCATTCTGGATTTGAAAATCCTAAACAAGTTTGTCAGAAGCAGGCATTTTTGTATGGAAACTCTGCGCTCGGCCATCGCCTCGCTACGTCCAGGGGACGCTTACCTGCACGTGCCGGTGTTCTCAGGGCACCAGAGGTTCCTCAGATTTGCGCTGTTGGATCAGTTCGTGGCCCTCCCATTCGGCCTCACGTCGGCTCCCAGGGTCTTCACCAAGGTGCTGGCAGGGGTGATGTGTCTCAAGACTAAAGGGCATACGCGTGTTACCCTACCTGGACGATATTCTCATCACCTCTCGGTCTCTGCGGCAGGCAGAGCCGGACACTCTGTTGGTGGTGTCCACCCTGGAGTCCTTCGGCTGGGTGATCAATTACCAAATGTCCTCTCTGTCCCCATCCTCAGTGACCCCGTTTCTGGGGATGATTCTGGACTCGGTTCAATCAAGGATATTCCTTCCTCCGCAGAAGGTGGAAGCTCTGATAACCCAGGCGAGATCCCTGCTCGCGGACCCTCCTCCCTCCATCCGGCAGGGAATGCAGTTGGTGGGTTCGATGGTGGCAAGCCTCGAGGCGGTGCCCTTTGCCCAGTTCCATCTGAGAACCCTATAGCTTCACCTTCTGTCAGTATGGAACAAAGACCCAGCGTTTCTGGACGTCAGCTGGGTGATTCCCCCCTCGGTCAGACAATCCCTTGCGTGGTGGTTGGACCACAGGAATTTGACAAGGGGCAGATCCTTCCTGGCTCCCTCCTGGGAGACAGTCACGACGGATGCCAGTCTTTCGGGCTGGGGGGGGATTCTGGAAGTCCCTGCGTTTCCAGGGGAGGTGGGGCCCTCAGGAGGCCCATCTTCCTATCAATGTCCTGGAACTCAGGGCGGTCCGATTGGTGTTGGAACGATTGACCCAGCACCTGAAGGGTCTGGCGGTTCAGGTACGCTCAGACAACAGGACGGCCGTAGCCTACGTCAATCATCGGGGAGGAACCCGGAGCAAGGGTGCTCTCCAGGAGGTGTCTCTGATTCTAACTTGGGCAGAGACCAATGTACAATGCATATCGGCTGTCTACATTCCGGGACGGAGAATCTGCTAGCAGATGCTCTGAGCAGGGGGTCGTCCTGTCAGGGGGAATGGTCCCTCTGCGACGGGGTATTTCAGTCACTTTGTCACCGTTGGGGTGTGCCGGACGTGGATCTCTTTGCGTCACGTCACAATCACAAGCTCCCGAGCTTTGTATCCCTGTCTCAGGATCCTCTGGCTCTGGCCATGGATTCCCTGTCAATGTCTTGGAAGGAGTTTCGCCTCCTGTATGTGTTTCCACCAATTCCCCTTCTGGGCAGATTGCTGAGCAAGATCACTCTGGAAGGGGTACCCGCGATTCTGGTGGCCCCAAGGTGGCCAAGAAGAGTGTGGTTCGCGGACGTGGTTCAAATGGCAGTAGATCAGTGCGATCTGCCAAGGTTGCCAGACCTTCTGACCCAAGGGTCTCTACGCCATCCCAATTTACTAACGCTGGCTTTGACGGTTTGGCTATTGAAACCTCCATCTTGATGGAAAAGGGTTTGTCTGCATCTGTTGTGGCTACTATGGTGCAAGCCAGGAAGAAGACTTCTGCTGCCATCTACTATAGAGTGTGGCGGGCTTACATTGACTGGTGTGAATCCAGGTCTCTTCCCTACCGGGAATTCTTAGTATCCAGGGTGTTGGAGTTCTTACAACATGGCCTAGGCTTAGGTCTCAAGCTTAGTACCTTGAAGGGCCAGGTTTCGGCCCTGTCCATCTTCTTTCAGAAGACCTTTGCCCATCACTCTCTTATCAAGACCTTCTTTCAGGGGGTCACTCATGTGCGCCCCCCTCGGAAACCTATGGTTCCTGTTTGGGATCTGAACTTGGTGTTGTCGGCCCTGCAGGGGGCTCCTTTTGAGCCTATCCATGAGGCCGCCCTAGCTGTGCTCACGCTCAAGGTTGTCTTCCTGGTAGCCATTACTTCGGTCAGACCTGTGTCTGAGTTGGCTGCTTTGTCTATTCAGCCTCCCTACTTTGAGAGACACCGGGACAAGGTGGTGTTTCGCTTCAAGCCAGACTTCCTGCCTAAGGTTGTGTCTGCATTTCATTTGAATCAAGATATTGTACTTCCTTCCTTGTGCCCCAATCCTAGTAACCCTAGTCTTACTTGGTTACCACGCAGGCCTTTAGGAAGACGGATGCTCTCTCCGTTGTGCCTCATGGGCCTAGGAAGGGTTTGGCTCCCGCCAAGTCTACCATCAGTAAATGGATTTGTCAGGCTGTTGTTCAGGCCTATACTGCCAAGGGGAAGACTCCCCCCTTTTGTCTTACTGCTCACTTTACTAGAGCTGTTGGGGCTTCTTGGGCTTTTCAGCACCAGGCTTCTGTACATACCTTTACAAAGTTTTACAAGGTTTTACAAGGTTGATGTTTGGGCCTCAGCTGACGCTGTGTTTGGCCGCAAGGTTCTGCAGGCGGCAGTAGTTTAGACTGCTTGCTGCTACCTTCTGTTGGGGATCCCACCCTTCTTTTATGGACACTGCTATTGGATGTCCCACATGTTATTACTACTACTGGAGCAGGACGTGCTTAGAATAATACAACTCTGTGAAGTACTCACCTGTAGAGTTGGTATTATATTCATACAGCACGTCCTGCTCCACCCCACCCTGTTTCACCTCGTTCTGGATCCCCTGTTGGTGATTGTTATCTTTGATATTTTTGCCAGTTTTGGGTGGTTGCTTTCTCCTGGTCTCTATTTCTCACTGCTTTTCAATGCTGGGGATTTGTGGGAGGTCCCTCGGTGTATGAAGGGCTGGGAGGAGCTTGTTTTCTGCATGTCTGCAGTGCACAGCGCCGGAGGCGGAGGACTACCCACATGTTATTACTACTACTGGAGCAGGACGTGCTGTATGCATATAATACCAACTCTACAGGTGAATACTTCACGGAGTTGGATTTTTTTTGTCAATCCCATGATACATGCTCAGGACAGATTCCCTGCTTTGTTCAGCTGATCTGCACTCCAGCTCCCAGCCATTCAGATACGCTGTGGGCGGGGGTTTGTCAGACTGAAGGGAAACTAGTTATACATCCAATCCGGGGCATCCCAAAGACCAAAACCCTGGATGATCAAAGTCCTGGGCTTTGGTCCACTTTAATGTAGTGTACGGTAGGTCATTAAAGTGACATGAAGGCTGCAATTGCTTTGACCAATCTCTGCAAATTATTTTTGCCTAGCCTTAATTAAAAACGGGCTATTGTCAGACTACCTTATGTACTGTTGGTCAGTAACTGAGTGGCATTGATGTAGTTGTAGCAGCCCGTCTGCTAGGCAAAAACACTGATGCTCCTTTAAGAATTGGTTGAACACTTTTTTTTTTTTTGTATTCGATTAGATGAGGCCATAGTGCTCACTGGAGACTAAAAATCCTGCCATTTTAACATCTTTGCTTGAGTTATTTAAAATGTGTGTCCTGTTGTCTGGTTTAATTTCTAGTACTGTTCATTCCTTTCCCTGAATTAAGCCATAGATATATACTACCCACAAGGCTCTATAAGTCTAATCCAGAACTAATAACCGCATGCTGTCCAAGTATCTGTTCCAGTGTCGACCAACACAAAATGTTGCAGAACATGGCTGCTTCCATAGTGTAAAAAAAAAAGGGGGGAGAGAATGTATAATGAAGTTTAGGTACAGAAACTAAAGGGCCACTTTAAGAAGCACTCTATCGTGCAGTTGCTCAGTCTCATGTCATGGGTGTCTGGCTGTGAATCTGACCCACCGACCTCAGATCAGATTTGCAAGAAAGCAACCTGGTCCCTCCCTTCAGCCGACCCGCAAAATACAACCCATCCCCTTCCAGAAAAATAATTTCACATGCCGGATGCCCAATCGCACCTTGGAATTGGGGCACTTGGTGATTTGTGGTGAATTTGTGGTGGCTGTTGGTGGGGAAGCTGGAGTGAGCGCTGCCAGCCATATCCCTCTACCTCAACTGTGGGTGCCGGTCATTCAGAAAGCCCAGATGTGGGCAAATGCCTAGCTAGAGGTATGCTGGTGGTGTGGCGTGAAGATGCAGTGAGAGGTTAGTGAATTGGGTGATACGGGGGTTTCAGAGCATATAGTGGTAGACACCCCCAATGAGTCTTAGAAATTTGAGGTGGGGTTATTCTTAGAGGCCATTTCTGGAATTTATAACAGGTATGCCCTAGAGATAAGAAATACCATGGGCTGCAGATTACATCCAATGTAGGTTAATTTCCACATAACCAGTTAATTTCTTTTATTGTATTTGATTTAACCTCCAGTACATTTAGACAAATATCCTGACTTTTTCTGCAAAAAAGGCCAGCTTATTGATTACAAAAGGGACCTACCTGCTGAGTCATGCAATGAAGCCTCCAACTGGTGGCAGAATCTCTTTAGAAGCTGAGCAAAACCTGGGATTTTGACTGTTCCAGGTTTGTTCCCCACTGTTTGAAACCCCCAGATCACCCACGTTTCCCTGGTCCTATGGTGTATGCATGGGCTCTCGTCCAGTCAGAGGAGTTTGGCATACATATGCAATGTTTGTCAAACTGCCCTATTTGGCAGTTGAGCATGGGCACACCCACAGCCCAGAGATGCTTGGAATGCGATGGCCGATTTACTGCGGGCGAGTCTGTGATGGTTGGAGAACCCGGGGGGTCTCTTGGCACCTAGCTCCTGGCTTTTGTAGTTCATCTAGGTTTTTTCCTTGGCCTGATCGGGTGCCTCCGTCCCCCCCCCCCCCCCCCAAGATACTCTTTCAGCCTGGTTGTGATTGATTTACCCCACCCTCATGGCAGCAAGAGTGATTCAGCTACTTCTCTCCTGTTGTGGGAGATGCTGTGCCCAGAACGGAGGATCTCCTACAAGCGCCAATGGTGGACTTGCAAGTAGGCTCCCAGTGAAGTATTTTTCTTTGCTTTTTTTTATATTATTCGTTTCTTATATTAGGTATTCATTTGTTCAGGTGGAGACCAATAATTAAATTGTCCCTGCACCACCCTTCAGATGGAAATTACAACAAGATCAGTGTGCATATGAATGGTGTCCAAAAAACAAGCAATTGAAATTTGCAAACAGATGTAATGTGGGGCCCAGTACCCCACAAGGACGGACACCAATAAATTGCACCACCAATCTATGTATTCAAAATTCAATCAAGGCATGTAACAATACTATAATATTTTAAATTGTAAATTTATTTACATCATGATTAAAATTTAGAGCTCATACAACATATAATTAAAACCATGATTGCTCCACAGGAAAATACCAAGCCAGAAAACAAAAAAGTGCCGTTGTGCATATAGTAATACAAATATAAAAAAATGTATATAAACCAGTGATATAGATCAATACAAAGTATCAAACAACCTCTAATCCAAGAGTGACTTGCAAAAAACTACAGAGTGTTAATGAAACAATATATGTGTATCATAAACTAACACATAAAAGATGCACACCTAAACTAATCATTTGTTCAGACTTCAGATTTTTTAGACATTGTTTTAATTTTTCTTGGAGGTAGATATTAAGGAGATGACCCATCCTAGGTGATCTTGGAGTAGTTGGTAGAGGTAGAGGCAGTTGCACTAGGATTATTGAGATGGAGCTGAAAAAGCCTAATAAGCTTCTCTCTATTTCCAGGATTTGGGATACTAAGTATCTGTTTCCTACAGACCTTCAATTATGATCTTTTCCTTCACATAATCCTGTATCTAAACTTTCTGTCAAAACCTGCCTCTATTATTGGTTCTGCCTTGCATCTGGTGTATTCTGTTTCTATGGTGGCTATGACTAGCAAGAGATGGATGATACATCTTAAAGATCAGCCACGGGCAGTAATTCCTGCAATTTTAGTTCCAGATTACAGATGACATTTTAAGGCTGAATGCCAGAGGGGACTCCTCGTATACAAGCTCGTACCTGGATTAGTGGGAGAGGAGGTTGTGGGGAAGGGACGACATGTGCCACAACATACTGTTGTGGCATATGTACATCGATGACATTCTTTTCTGGATGGGTACCCCAGAAATCATACAAGCCTTTGCTGAGACGTTAAACCAAAATCAGGATAATCTCAAAAAAATATTTAATGAGCAAATGGTCAAATTAATTGCACTTAATACCATATTGAGAGCTTTGAGCTCTCATTCTAGATCACTTTTTTAAAGTATACCATATGAGTAATATTAATATTTGAGGGTAAAGCATAATTGCTCTTCCCCAGAAGATTATGGCTGAAGAAATTTGTTAAATGGGTATATAATGATAAAATCCTGAAAGGGGGGGGGGGGGCGTGGCCTGGCTGCCAAGATGAATGGCTGTGCGAGGCTTAAGTTTCAGTCGTATTGAGCCCTATCAGCAGCAGAATCACATGTCAACAGAGGTCAAATTTCCCCTAAATGTTTCGATCCCATAGAGCAGAGCAGGCCAAGATGGCACTGACTCCTCACTCACCTTCCAGCTCCCTCGAGCATGAGGCGGGTGCTGCCTCCTCTGAAACTATACAGACATGTAAGCCAGCTACCAACGAAAGCCAATTTTTCCTCTATCGTAACAGATCAAAGACTCCATAGCCAAGTATCTGGAGGGCATACACTGGAAGAAGCATCTAAAGCACAGACATATGGAGGACTTGGATAATCAAGGCCGCTGCAACATCAAAGTGCGGGGCATCCCAGAAACCATGCTTCATGTCCAAATCCAATCAGCGCTCAAGTTTCAGTGTTCAGTTCAGAGTCTCTAGTGGAGTTTGTCTGGGCCCATAGAGTTAACCTAGACCATAAACCTAAACCTAAATAGATCAAAAATCTCTGAGAATCTGCCCCAAGATATATCATTTGCTGTTTACAGAGCTTTCCACTCAAGGAGGACATCCTAACCAGAGTCAGGGGCCAAGGTGCCATTCTGTTTAATGGAACACCTATAGAGCTTTTTCAGGACTTGTTGGGCATTACCCTGCAGCAACGTCGTTGTTACGCCCATTACTGCGAGTTCTCAGAAACAAAGGCATACAATACAAGTGGTGTTTTCCCTTCGCTTTAACAGCCAGCAAAAGCGGCAAAATGTTTAATTTGCATCTCCCAGATGAGCTGGAATCCTTTTGTGATGCCCTCTAAATTCCATGTCCAGACCTTCCAGACTGGCATTATGATCTGCCACCATTTGAGGATACCATCAGGCCACCGCAACCAAGCAGACGAAGATCTTCTGCTGTAGATGTGGCAGACCGCTGCATCTCCCCAGCAGCCATTCCACTATGCCTGAACTGGCAGTTGTTAGTCATCATTTCCAGTCTCAAGCTGGATGGATATGATGCGACCTGGACTTCATGGCACCTCAGGGTATACCTGAACCATTAGGGAAGTAAGTGTGTCCTGATACAGTTTGACTGGTGTGCCTTCATTGTTTTGTTGCTTCAAACTATTTCTCTATATCGGTTATGGTTTACATTGTTATTATAGTCTGGTTTAACCACTTAGAAGATGGAATGCTGTTGTTGCCTGAAGCTCAGGCATTGCTCAGTATTCTGTTGGGTGACAACTCAGATTACAGCAGCTGGGTTGCCTGGACTGAGGGAGGCTTGGGCAGATACTTTTTGAAGACACATTGGCTTGTTTATCAATGCTAAAGTATATTTTTAGCCCCCCAAAAAAAAGCTATACTCTCCTTTGCTCCTAGTCCAGGGCTGCAGTGCTTACCTGAAAGGCTGGATGCAGGTCTCTTGCCACCCGGCACTATACGCAGCCCAACTCTCTCGACGTGAGTCTCTTCGTGACTCCCTCTGATGTGGCAATGCCCCCACCATCAGCCATGGTGACTGCCAATGCCCCCCCTGCAGTGAATAGAGGGGGGCGGGCAGATGGTGGATGTGTTGCCATGTCGGAAGAGAGTCAGGGAGAGACTTGTGATGAGAGAGCGGCGCTGTGTATGGTGCTGGTTGGTCAGGGACTTGCATCCAGCCTTTCAAGTGAGATTCAGGTGAGATTTACAGGTATTTTGGAGGATTATGTACTGGGGCTCCAGCATTCTGGATACCCCCCAACCCAGACTGACTTATAGTGGTGGCCAACACCCGCGCCTGGTCCATTTTAATATATGCTATCTCTATGACTCTAACACACAGTTACAGCCCTGTATCTGATCACCTAACATGCAAGCAGAAACCTTATCAGGAGGATCTTTATGCAGGGGACAGGTGAGCTTGGGGTGCCAAGTTATATCTTCCTAAAGACTTCAGCTCAAAATGAAGCCCACATTGTAGAGAAAAGATAATGCACTCGCTTTGCTCTGTGTGAGATAAGCAGTCCTATAGCTAAGTACCTGCTGTAGAAGAATGGCTGAAGCCTTGCCCCTCTTTTACAGCCCAGTTATTCAGAATAACTATTCAAACATTTTAGAGCAAGTGCACTAACAATGCCGCTAAATCATGTGCACAACTGCGATTCCCACACCGCTTACTGCTGGCTCTTTGGTTGCCAACCAGTAAGATCCAGTGGCTGGGGTCTGGAAACTGAGACTTGTTGGACTTGTCCCATGAGTTGCTGAAGAACAATAACATTTGGTCTATTATTTTCTGGACCCTCAGGACTATGATTGTCACTTCAAACTGTTGGTGGATGCATTTTTATACTGCCCCCCCCCCCCCTTTACCCCGTTACTACATAGGCAGAAGAGATGGAGCAGTTGTAGTCTCTGATAACCCTTACCCCTAACATTTTTTCCCCCGGTCTTGAAATACATACCATGCCACTAACACATGGTCTCTGTTCACCCCCTGTAACCACTATTAGCTGACATTTCGTGATCCAGAGAGGCGGAGTGGGAGGGGTTTTAATTGTAAGATAGTGATACACCTAATCCAGTTCACTTCTATTGACTTGCTATGCACAAGGGATGCTAGACAATAATTGATGGAGAGTTTTGGTCTCTACCTCGAATTGCTGAGGAACTGTTTAAAATAGATAGAAAAAAACACATCAAACACTTTTAGGGGCTAGACCAATACAACATTTTTCTACACTTTTCCTTTTCTCACCCCAGACATCGGGGTCAGACACATTACCCCCAAATAATGAGATTTCTTGCACCTACAGGAGCCCTATCAAGAAGGTTTGTGTTAGCTGGATCACTGTAACACTTTAAGTGACTCTAAGTGCAATTCTCCCTTTTTGGCTCCTTCAGGTTTAATTGTTATTTTTTTTCTTTAAATAATTTTGGTCACACCAGTGGGTTCTTTATTCATTCTTCACTACTGTCCTCTACTACCCCCCCCCCCTTCTGTTGCCTTTCTCTTGATTCTACCTGGCTCACTCTCAAACCTAATACGAATCCTGAGTGCTGCAGTAGCTACCGGCACTAGTAGAGGTTAAACATGAACTAAGTCATGGGTTCTAATCTGAAATTAAACATCACATCTCTTAAGAGAAAGGGACTCAATATGTCTGAAAAGCGGCATTCCCTGTTCTCCTTGTTAAGAAAGAATAAAGCACACAGAGTGCTCCTATAAGAAACTCATTTCAGAGCGCATGCAATACCCAAAATGACCAATCGGTGGTACCCTGCTGGATTCCATGATGCTTCTCCAGCGAGCAAATTGAATGGAACCTCGATCCACATACATACTTATACTCTATCCCATTCAGGCTTATAGCAGAGAAAAAAGATCTAGAGAGCAGATACCTCTTTATTAAAGGTGGCACATAAAATGTTCACAAACATTTACTCCCCAAAATAAGCTGCAACCGCAGTTCGTAGCACATGTTACAGAGCAGCTGCTGTTGTTCTAGGAGGGAACTTTGATAATGTAAGGCAACCTGAACTGCTCACCGAATCCCTTAACAGACACCTCTGATTCTAAGTCATCAATGTCTTTCAAAAATCTAAAAAAATCAAAACCTATCTTTTCATATTGGCCCTAGTAGATGCATTGCATACTCAAACCCTGGGATCATACTTTTTATCCCCAATTCACAATCTTATTGACTATATTTTTATTCAGCACAGGGACATAGACAAAATGAGTGGATCTAAAATAGGGCATCTAAAATAAGGCAACAAACCATTTCAGATCATACCCTGGTTTTTATTAACCTTGAAATACCCCCATACATCTGTCAGATTGGACGTGGAGGCTTAACCCAGCACTGCTTAAGGATGTAGGCATCCAACACAAAAATCAGAGAACATATCCAATTGTATTAATCTGAAAACAAATCCTCGGATACAAATCAGATGACCTGCTGGGAAGCACACAAGTGCAGTATCAGAGGGGATTGCATTAACATGGCTACAAAAATAAGAAAAAGAAAAACAGCGAAAGATTGAAAAGCTTCTGGCTAAGGTTACAGAGCTATAAGCACAGCATAAGCATTCTTTATTAGAGGATCATTTGCAAGATTTAACTAGTACGAAAAGGAAGGAACTGGCTGACACCTTTCAACTAGCTCAGCTTAAGACTCAGGTATCAACCATTAAAGATGCCCGAGGAAACATCCCAACAATTCAGCAAATACTGCAAGGAGTTATATAATCAGCCGATTTTTCAAACTAGTCTCGCGCAACGATATCTAACTCACTCTAAAAAGACTAGGCTTCAGCAGGAGGAAATAGAGTCTTTGGAAGCCCTCTTCAAGAAGTGGCTAGGGCTCTGAAAGAGACTAAAACATGGAAAGCCCCAGGCCCTGGTGGGTTTTTAATTGCATATTACAAAACATTTTTGGACCTACTATTGCCACCACTTCTTGCTGCCTTCGAGACCTTGGTAGAAAATGTCTCTTTCCCAAATACAATTTTGCAGGCACAAATAGCAGTGATCCACAAAGAGGGCAAGGGCTCACAATCCTGTCAAAGTTATAGGCTCATCTCACTACTTAATGAGTATGTGAAGTTACTTGCAAAAGTCTTGGCAGACAGAATCAGCACCCTCTCTCATGATCAGGTTGGATTCATCCCAAATAGGGAGGCGAGAGATAACACCCTAAAAGCTTTATGAATCCACAACTGGGTAACCTCTAAAGGTCCAGGTGCGCTATTCCTGTCTACAGATGCTTAAAGGCATTCAACAGGGTGGCGTGGCCCTGGTTCCGACATACCCTACATTATCAAGAATTCAAAGTATATATTAATGAGGGGATAATAGCAGAATATTGTGAGGATGTAGAATCCTTGTGGGTAGACATGCAGGGCAATATAAACAATGTTAAAATACAATTTGGTGTAATCTATAGACCCCAAACATAACTGAGGAAATAGAGGGTTAGCTACATAAGCAGATTAAGCGAGCATCACAGGCTGGAACAGTGGTGGTGATGGAGGACTTCAGCTACCCAGGTATCGACTGGAGACATGGTTCTGCTTCTACCACAAGGAGGAAAGCATTCCTCAGCTTGCTACAAGATACTACATATGAATCAGTTCATGGAGGCACCTACTAGGGGTGATACTCTTTTGGATCTGGTAACATCTAATGATGATGACTTGAAAGGCACGTTAACAGTCCGTGAAAATATTGGTAACAGTGACCACAATAAAGTAGTATTCAACATAAACTGTAAGAAAGATTTTATGTCTGGGAGAGCAAAAACACAGAATTTTAGGAAGGCCAACTTTCCCAGGCTCAGAGCTGCACTGCGGGACATAGACTGGGAGCATTTGTTGAGGAATAAGGATAGAGATGATAAATGGGAGTGTTTTAAATTGTGAGTACCAACATTGCAAAATTGATTCTTATGGCTGACAAACATAAGCGGCTAAAATTCAAACCCTCATGGCTCACCTGCGGTTAAAAGGGCAATAAAGAACAAGAGGGAACAAGGCTGAGCTCTCAGCTTTAACCATCGATAAGTATAAATTAGTAAATAAAACATGTAAGAAAGAAATAAGGTTGGCAAAAGCAAAAAAAAAAAAAAAATGAAAGAGATGCGTCCAAAGAAAGCAATGCAACCCTAAATGTTTTTTTTTTTAAATATTAAATTAAAAGAAAACGAAATCAGAACATGTAGGTGCCCTAATTAATGATAATGAGGAAATGGTCACTGGGGATGAAGAGAAGGCAGAGCTGTTAAATGGATTCTTTCGCTCTATGTACACAAGAGAGAAGAAGCCAACACAGGAGATGCCACTGATAGCAATAGACCAAGTATAATACTCAACAAGCTAAACATAGATATCCAAGAAAGACTAAATAATTTAAATGTGAATAAGACTGCAGGACCAGATGGACTTCACCCAAGAGTTCTTAAAGAACTCAGCTCAGTTATCCCCTGTTCTTGATCTTTAAAGACTCACTAACAACTGGTGTAGTGCCAAGGGACTGGCGCAAATGTGGTGCACACTTTTCAAAAGGACTCCAGGTCTTCTCTGGGCAATTACATACCTGTAAATTTAGCATCCATTGTGGGAAAATTGCTTGAGGGGTTATAAAGGGACTACATACATGAATATGTAACTTTGCATAATATTATAGGTGACAACCAGCACGGTTTTACTAAGGACAGAATCTGCCAGACTAATCTGGCTTCTAATAGGAGGTAAGTAGAAGCCTGGACAGAGGGGCGGCTGTAGATATAGTTTTTCTGGATTTTGCAAAAGCATTTGACACTGTCCCCCATAGACGCCGTTTGGGGAAATTGAGATCTTCAGGATTAGAAAACACAGTTTGTAACTGGATTGAAAACTGGCTGAAGGATCGTGTGTAGAGAGTTGTGGTTAATGATACCTACTCTGAATGGTTACCGGTTGTGTGTGGCATACCCCAGGTTTCAGTGCTGGGCCCACTGGTATTCAACATGTTTATAAACGACATAGAAGATGGAATGAAATGCACTGTCTCTGTTTTTGCAGATGACACAAAGATATGTAGCACAGTGCAGTCTATTAAAGATGTTCACAAGCTTCAGCCTGACTTAGACACTTTGAGTTTCTGGGCATCCACTTGGCAAATGAATTTCAATGTGGATAAATGTAAAGTCATGCACTTGGGGTCTAACAACCTGAAGGCCACATATGTCCTCGGGGGAGTAGAACTGGGAGAATAACTTTTTGAGAAGGATCTGGAGGTACTGGTGTCAAACAGCTGCTTCCAAGGCCACCAAGATATCATGCATTAAAAGAGGCATGGAATCACAGGATAGGGATGTCATTTTGCCTCTTTACAAGGCACTGGTGCGCCCTCACCTGGAATATGCCGTCCAGTTCTGGGCACCAGTTCATAGAAAGTTCTGATTATGTAAAGGGTGCAGCGGTAAGCCACCAAACTAATAAGAGGAATGAAGGATCTTAGTTATGAGGAAGGATTATGAGAATTAAATCAGTTTAGTTTTGAGAGAAGACGACTGAGGGGGGCATGATTAACTTGTATAAATATATAAATGGTCAATACGAAAAATATGGTGAAACACTAAAGACAAGGGGGCACTCCCTTCGACTGGAAAAAAAAAAAATTCAGTCTCCGAAGGCGACAATCATTTTTTACCATAAGAACTATAAATCTGTGGAATAGCCTCCCACAGAAGCTTGCTACGATATCAACCACTGAAAGCTTGAAAAAAGGATTGGATGCTTTTTTAGAAGAAAATAACATTAACAGTTACTATTAGTTTTAATCGGCAAAAAAAAAAAAAAATGAAAAATAACTTCCTCTATTCCAACACCCTTATTTAAACTTGATGGACATAAGTCTTTTTTCAACCTTATTAACTATGTAACTATCTAGGCTTTGGGTAGAAAATGTGCAACAGAATACTAGCACTATATTCAGCTCCATCCGCTAGAGTAAAGGTCAATAACGTCCTCTCTAACACTTTTGCAAGTAGAAATGGAACCAGACAGGGGTGGCCACATTTTCCCCTTATTTTTGCCTTTACACTTGAGCCCTTTATTCATCATGTACAACACAGCGCTGACATTTTGGTGTGTCGATTAAAAAGACTGAGTGGACGACATGCTCTTTTTTTATTACAAAGCCATAGGTTTCCTTGCCTGTAAAAATAAATTATTCCAAGTCGTTAGCCTTGAACATCAATCTCCTGCAAGGTCTAATTAACCTGCTGCAGATGTCAATCTCGTTTAAAGTGGACCAACACCCAGGATTTTGACTATCCTGGGTCTTGGTCCACTTCGATGGGGCACCCCCGATCAGGGTGCCCCGCTGTGTGAAACCCCCCCCAACCCCCCGAAAAACTCACCTCTCCGCGCTCCCAGCGCCAACGTACAAGCTCTATTCCAGGACGTCTAAGCGGCTGCCGCCGCCGCCGCCTCCCGCGCGTCCCTTTTGACGCGCGCGCGCCCGCGCGGGCGCGCGCACGCCTGCAGGGGCGCGAGGGAGGCGGCGGCGGCCGGCCGCCGCCGAAGATCAGGTAGGGTTTTTCGGGGGTTTTGGGGGGGTTACACCCCGCGGGACATCCCGATCTCGGATGTCCCGCGGGGTGGGGGGTGATCGGCCCGGGAATCTTATAGATTCCCGGGCCGATCACCCGTGGGTGTTGGTCCACTTTAAGTGGAAGTCAACAAACTTTCAATATTCAGGCATCCAATTTCCATCAGACTCGAGGAAACTTTTTTTTGTTTAAATATTTTTATTGAAATTTTTTAATGATACAATTCTGCAAAGCACACAGCATCATACTGCCATCCCGCGCAGGGGAGGTATATAGAGAATGAAAAGGACTAGCGGCATACGTTTTTACAATATAGCAGGTTAACCAAACCAGTGTTTTAACAATTTACAGAATAATTGCAAGTATGGTGGGGCACGAGACATGAGCTTGATACTACTGGCACAAATTACATTACATCATGATCTTTTCTTGGACCGTGCGGGCCACGGAACCTTGCGGTGTCCGCAACCAGCACCGTCACCCATACACCCATAATCTCGTGCTTGTCACACTAGGTCCAATGGGGCATGCCAGTGGGCTGTCCGACACGACCATGCAGATGTACAGAAAGGAACCATCAAAAAACATTAGAGCTATTGTATTGCGAAAAAGAAAAGAAAGTGACCCAATACAGGGGGGGGGAGAGAAAGAGGGAGGAAGGGGAGGGGGGGGACTCGAGGAAACTTTTATCGCTTAATTATACCCCATTATGGGAAACCATCAAATCTGATCTAAAAAAATGGGCACTCAGAGTTGCCCATATCGAAAATATGGAGGGAATTATTCATTCGAAACAAGATAAGATGTCAATACATGATAGTGTGTGTCTTTCTTGGTACATATTAAAGGAGTTTGATAAGTACGGAGATAGTAGATTGCTAAGTGATGCATATTCCTTTTTAGTGAGGTAATTGTCTGATTGATAAGATCCGCGCAGAGTGAGCCATGGTGGACAACCACACCCCTTTATTCTTTCATCTTCCCCTCCCCCTTTTCTTTCTCTCCATTCCCCTCCCACATTTTTCCTTATTGCCGTCCCTATTTTTTCAATCCTTTGATAGCCACAGGAGTCCATGGTTGTTCTTTTCTTCCTTTTCTAAGGGTTTGTTGCAGTTACGATAATATTTGTGTGAGGGTTACACATACAAGATTAGGAGTATTTAGGCACTTAATTGGTTGACTTGGGCTATTGGCAGAGCAATGATGTCTAGGCACCAACTAGCTAGGCAGAATCCCGGTTCATATTAAGGTAATGTTATATATTGTATAATATATATATATATATATATATATATATATATATATACCTTATTTGCCGGCGTATAAGACGACTGGGCGTATAAGACGACCCCCCAACATTTCCACTCAAAATATAGAGTTTGTTATATACTCACCGTATAAGACTACTCCCTCTTCCGCACACCAAATAAAACGTAAAAGAACATCAGATTTTATTTCAACATGTTAATTCCCTTCCCCAGAGTCCCTGGGTGGCTTCTTACAGTCATACTTTCTGGCTTCTTACAGGCATGGGGGCATCCCTCAGTACAGGCATGGGGGCATCCCTTAGTACAGGCATGGGGGCATCCCTCAGTACAGGCATGGGGGCATCCCTCAGTACAGGCATGAGGGCATCCCTCAGTACACGCATGGGGGCATCCCTCAGTACAGGCATGGGGGCATCCCTCAGTACAGTACTCCTCCCCCCGCCCCGCCCCGCCGCTCACACACTTACCGATGGTCAGAGGGCCGGTCTGCCCGTCCCTGCTGTTCCTGTCGCCGCCACCGCTCTCATACACACTAACACACACACATACCTCCCAACTTCTGAAGATATGAAAAAGGGACAGGCCACGCCCCTGACTACGGGATCACGGGGGGAAAATCGGGGCAATCATGAAGGAATCGGGACAGTTGGGGAGCATGGGCTGTCACCCCACCACATTTGCCCCCTCTTCATTACAAGTTACTAGATAGGTCGGCACTCCACAAAAATGCAAAAACAGGAAAATCAAAGTTAACTGCTTAGATAGGGTGCTACTTCCTTTGGGACCAATTCCCCTTATGGTCCCTATGTGGATCCATATACAAATTTCAATAATAAGGAAGTGAAGCACACCCAATTAATTCATATGCCAAAAAGGAATTTAATTCATTAAAAAGAGAATGCTAGCAGAAATTTTACACTATTATATACAATTACAATAGTGACAACAAACTTCATAAACAATAATCAAAAAAGAAAAATTGTTCAAAATGTATATATCTCACAAGAAAAGGATACACTGTTCAAACAATGCCACATATGTTGTCCTGGGGAGGCTGTATGCACCAGAGTACTACAAAGTATGAATGTAGATTAGCTTTAGCAGTAGCAGTAATAGCAGAACACTATGAAAAAGGTAAAAATGTTACCTCAATATATACTAGTCCGGTGTCAATACAGTGGTCCCCAGTAAAGTCACATACAAGGTTAAGTGTCTGATATATCACAGTGGTTAAGGTCAAAGCATCAATATATATATACATTGGACAACCATGCATTTCAAAATGTATCTGAATCAGTGCATACTGTTGTCATCATTTACCAGACACGCAATAGAACGACAGTTTTGCTTAAAGAAGGATCTAATCATGACGCCCAGTCATAATCATGATAAGCAAATAGCAATGTAAACATGTAATGGCAGTAGCATTATATACCGGACTAGTATATATTGAGGTAACATTTTTACCTTTTTCATAGTGTTCTGCTATTACTGCTACTGCTAAAGCTAATCTACATTCATACTTTGTAGTACTCTGGTGCATACAGCCTCCCCAGGACAACATATGTGGCATTGTTTGAACAGTGTATCCTTTTCTTGTGAGATATATACATTTTGAACAATTTTTCTTTTTTGATTATTGTTTATGAAGTTTGTTGTCACCATTGTAATTGTATATAATAGTGTAAAATTTCTGCTAGCATTCTCTTTTTAATGAATTAAATTCCTTTTTGGCATATGAATTAATTGGGTGTGCTTCACTTCCTTATTATTGAAATTTGTATATGCCCCCTCTTCATTACCTCACCTCATACTGGTGCCCCTCTATCTACACCTACTCCTTCTCCATTACTTTTCATCCTCCACCCCTTACCCACTGCCCTGTTCTGTTACACCTTATCCCACACCTCCCCCTTTATTACTTTTTCCCTCTTCATACCTACAGTCCCCTCCCCCCCATCACTTCATGACTCACATTGGCCCTGGTGTCTGTGCAGGTCCCATTCATCCAGCAAGGCATCTGCCACGATTTATCCCTACAAGTGTGACACTGATGCACAGGGTCACCCCCGCCCATGCATTTCCCCCTCACCCGGGATATAGGTGAATTGCAGCTCCCGGGCGCCGGCCCTCAGCTTGCCGAGCAGCCGCTGGTACTTGAAGTTGGTGACTTCGCCCTTCAGGGTGGCGGCCAGCAGCTCGGGCCCAGCCAGCAATGACAGCCCGTATACATTGCCCTGTGACTGGAAGCGTCTTCAGTCAGTGGGCAGCAGACATGGGCGGCGGTGACGTCACTACTTAACACCGCTGCCAGGCCGCCTGCCCACCCAGAAGTCTCTTCACCTCCCCCCCCCTGCTCCCGCCCGGAAGTCTCGCCTCCCCCCACACCCGCGTTTTGCGGCCAGGAAGCATCCATTCAGAAGGCGCACAGTGCGCCGCTACCACGGCGCAGGGCGCTCCGGAACGATAATTAACGTTCCGGGACAGCGGGATCACGGGAGAAAATCGGGGCGATCCCGGAGGAATCGGGACAGTTGGGAAGCATGCACACACACATTCATTCTTACCGGCACTTCCTGGCTGTTGCGCGCTGGTCGTCGGTGGGCGTGCCCCAGATGGCCGGCGTCCATTGTTTTCATTGGACGGCGGCCATCTGGGACACGCCCACCGATGACCAGCGCGCAACAGCCAGGAAGCGAAGTAAGCATGAATGTGTGTGTGTGTGTTAGTGTGTATGAGAGCGGCGGTACCCGGCGTATAAGATGACCCCCCCACTGGAAGGCATGTTTTACAGGGGGAAAAAGTCGTCTTATACGCCGGCAAATACGGTATATATATTGTCAGGATCTGGGGCCAACGGCAATGACTCTGAAGACAGTTCTTGGTCAAATAAGCAATTTATTGAAAATAAATTCCAACAGGCAAAATATCTTTAGAGTGTGATGCAGCATACAATGCAGTACAGCAAGCGGTTACCTCACCAACTCTAGCAATGTCCAGTGTAGGATAATTACAGTGTATTGCAAGACCTTGTTATAACAGGTCCTCTTTCAGGGCATACAAGTCCAGGTTGTTAATCCACAGGTTCCAAGAACAGATAACACATAACATCCTTCGGCTGCAATTCAGCACTGTAAGTATTGGGAGCAGCAAGGCACGGGCTCCTCATCCCAGCCCCTTCATCTCCACTCTGAAAGCCTCCGCAATTCTTTTTATAGGGCTTCCTTCAATTAGTCTCATCACCTGGGAAGACCTGTGAGTAGGGGAAAAAGGATGTGGATTGGATCTCTGATATCCCGGCATGGATCGTGCCTGCCTGAAAACTTATGGGAAAAATAGACCCCATCCACCACTTTTCCATACACTTTACCACAATACATACATATATATTATAATATATATATATATATATATATATGTATTATGCAACTGTTTCATGTCCATCCCGGCTGAACCGTGCCCTACACCAAGTAAACAAAATCCTGAAGGAGGTTTATAGACAGACAAGTAAATTAAAGTGGAATGAACAACATACACAAATCAGTGCACATAGTATGTTGAAATATTCCACAGAAATATTGGTACATTTTGAAAAATGATCGCATAATAGGTAGAAATTTTGTCTAAACCAAAATGAAAATTTAGGAAGGTTTGTAGCCTGCTAGAGAGACTGTTGCACAGTCTATATGAAGGAGTAAACAAGAGGCAAACATGTTGACAAATCTCCATACCATTTTCAAATGCAGAAATGAGAGAAGCAGAACATTATATGAACTGCAATACCAAACACGGCGTATATTTCCTGACCTGCACTTGCGGCAGATTTTATTTAGGCCAACTGACTATAAAACTACACATCTGCATCTATGCAGTATAGTATAACAGGAAAAAACACTTTTCTTTGAGACAAGGGGGGGGGGGGGGGTCTGTTTGGCATGTTTTTGTTCTCAGGGTCTATGAAGATTACATCCAAACATCAGAGTTGGCAATATTAAAATATGAATCCTGAGGAGTGTAGCCAGATGGATAATCTGAAAGTGGCAGAACCACTCCTATAGGTGAGATCCGCGGAACGCACGTACCATCCGTGCACGCCCAGCACGGTTCAAAGGGTGATGCAAAGGGAGGGCTGTCATGGCTGCCCAAAGCAACGTCCTGGCTGGATCTGACATCCCCAGAAACCAGCAACCCTTCCTTGCTCTCCTTTTATTCCTGGACCATACAGGGATCACAAGGGGAGAAAAGGTATGCATACTGGCAGAGCTTGTAAAGTGGACCAAAACCTGTGATTTTCACTATCCCAGGTTTTGGTTCTTGCCCCCAGGGCACCCAGATTCGGGATGTCCTGCTCTGTGAAACACCCCAGGTCACCCAGTAAAACTCCACTTTCCCCGATCCTACAGTGCATGCATGGGCTCTCGTATAATCAGTTCGGCTGTGCTCGTCCATCTCAGCCAAGACTCAGCTAAGGGCCCCTGCCGGCCAGCCACACACAAATCCCAGGCACAGGCGCACTCATGGCTAAAGGTACAGCTTACAGCAGCCGTGGCTTGCACAGGTTTTTTACAGAGTTTTACACAGCTGGGCATCCCAAATCTTATACACTCCAGAGCTGCTTTTGGTCCACTTTGAACAGCTGCCTTATTTGTTTCTTTATAGTAATATCCCATATTAAGGCTTAATACAGTACATCTCTTTCATGATAGAAGACTTTAAAGCTGCAGAAGTTCAGTTTTCCTGCTGATGGATGGTGCACTTTTCCATCTATCTACACATATTTCCTTTGTTTACAGAACCTTCAGTTCTGTATGTAATAAGCAACTGTTTAGAGACAGAACTTATATTGTATCTATATTATTATAATTATTGTTGATAACATGGATAACAGATCTCCTTCCATTACTCTACCTATGTATTTGTGAAACAGCCCTCGTGTAACTTGGATAGTGGTGAGAAAGCCCTAATTAAAGGGGTGAAACCAGTCCACTTCCATTGTCTCACTACATTGAATAACGAAGATACATACCTAATATTTAACAACTTTGATATGAAAAATCAGTTCTTTATACAATGTATGAATTTTTGTTGCAGTATATCTTTATTTAATTTTGTTGCTAAACAGAACATTAGAAGAGGAAAAACAAAAGAGAAAACAAAGGCATATAACACATAGGGCAGTATGGCGACACAGTACAAGCTTTACATCCTACTAGGGGCACTTTATTCCCACCAATGCCCCCCTTGGCCCTGGAGCACGCCTGCCTCCAGGCCCGAGGAATCAACTCAGGAACCCCAGACAGGCCACCTATAACACTCCGGATTGCTCTGGTGGAGATGTCCTTCTCCCCTCCTACCTCCACTGGCCCCAACAAGCTGACCAATTCTGTGCTGCGACAACCGCCCCACCCGCCCTTCCTAGCAAAGAGGAAAGAACGGAAGGGCAGGAAAAGAAAAAGTTGAGAAGACAAAAGGACTATGGATCCCGGTTCCCCACCCCCCGGCCCCTACCCCCAAACCCAGCCCGACCTGTTCATAGCCAGCACCGTATCACATCTTTACCCCCAATCGCCTCCAACTCTCTACGCACTTTCCAGAAGCACCTGAAAGCCTGGCGACACCCACGACACCTCCCACAGGGTCCACGTTTTAGAGAACCTCTGAGCCCCCTCCTCAACTCTCTCCAACGTCAGCTCCTCCATCCTCTTAATGGTCTCCACTTCCCCATACCATTCCATTAGGGAGGGGACAGCATTAGTACGCCAGTGACTGGGAATCACAGTTCTGGCAGCGGTGAGCAAGTGCCTCAACAGCCCCTTCCTACCTCCCGCCACCGACCCCGGGATCATTGAAAGGAGGGTCACCTGGGGTGTATTCGGGATGCTTTCAAGCATTAGATGTTCGAAAATTCCAAGAACTCCCCCCCAAAAGGACTTTACTGACGGGCATTCCCACCATATGTGCACCATAGTCCCCTGGGACCCGCACCTCCAACAGTCCGCGCCCCTAAATTTCACCAAATCTGCCGGGCATTTGTACCATCTAACCAAGATTTTGTAATTCCTTTCCTGGGCCCTGCACGCCATAGATAATTTGTGGGTTAGAGCAAAGGACTTCTCCCATTCCTCTGCCTCGAATGTTCCTCCCATCTCCTGCAGAATTGTGGTAACTCCCGGACCTCCCCCCCATCCTGGAGAATCTTGTACAGATTGGAGATTGTGTGTTTAGGAGGTGTCGAAGCCTTCAATATCTGCTCCAGAGCCGTAAGGGGGAGAGAGAAGTCTGGTTCAGGAGTAAGTGAATTGATGAAGGCAACCAATTGGGCGTGCAGAAACCAGGAGATACCACCACCACCCTGGGCCCGGAGGTCAAGGAGAGATGGTGGGCCGGTACCCGACGCTACATCACCTAGTATAGTATCCTGAGAGGCGTCCCATATGAGGAGCGTCTTAGAGCCCATCCCAGGGGGAAAAGCCGGGTTGCCGAATAATGGGGATAAAGGTCCAGGTCTATGTGAATGTTGCCCCCGCCTCAAAATCCTGTCCCATAAGGTCAGTAAGGGGCCTGCCAAGTAAGGTAATTCCTGTTTCCTAGGCCGATTTGAAGGGTCCATCCAAGGCAAGGCCGACAGACTAAGTGGGGCGATGTCGCTCTCAATCTTGACCCGTTGTCCTCCGTACCCTGGGCTTCTTGTTATCCCAAACAAATTTGAAGAAAGCTTCCTGAAGCAGCTTAAAGAAACCCCTCTCTAGGAACCGCGGGATAGCTTGGAATAAGTATAACATTCGGGGTAGGACGTAAATTTTCTATATATGTATTCGCCCCCAACCATGAAAACTGTTTTTTGCCATAAGATTTTAGGGTATTAGTTGTACTACTAAGAAGAGGGGCATAGTTAAGTTTGTACAATTTCCCCAGGTCTGTAGATAGCTGGACCCCCAAATACTTTATAGCCTCCCCCTGCCACTTGAAAGGGAAATTTACCTGTAGGAGATGTTGGGCCTGCGCATCAAGGGATACATTCAATACTTCCATTTTGGAGAGGTTCACCTTAAAGTTGCTGAGTTCGCTGAAACGCTTAAACTCTGCCACAATAGAGGGCAAGGAGGTATGCGGCGAGGTTATATACATTAGCAGATCATCAGCAAAGAGAGAAAGCTTATACTCCCTCCCCTCGCAAGTAATTCCCATAATAGAAGGGTTAGCTCTTAGGGCATTGGCAAGGTGCTCCATAACTAGAACATAGAGTAGTGGGGACAGGGGGCAACCCTGCCGGGTACCTGTAATGCCCAGCGGGACACCAGCCTTCTGTAAGCAGGCAATCCCCAATCTCCACCGCCGCTTCTGCCTATAGTCAAGCCCCCGTTTGCCAGGACGCTAGGTACGCCTCACCGGACACGGTTGCCCCCAGGTCTTAATAATCACAAAGGATGGCTGCTTACGGTGAAGGCCGATGAACCACGAGGGTATCCCGAAGCCGAGGTCATTCACAGGTAGTCAATCCAGAGGGTGCGTCAGAGTACAGGGATAAGACAGGTGCGTAGTCAGGGATAGCCAATGGGTCAAGCCGGGAGGTCAGAGATCGCGGGGTATCCAGAGGGGCAGGCAGGTTCGTAGTCAGACAAAGCAGAGGTCGGTACAGGCAGCGGACAGGGATGGTCGATCAAGCAAGGTCAGGATCAGATAACAACTAACAGAATCACACCCTAATCACAAGCGACTATCACGGGCACTGAGTGCTGGGCTGACTCCATATTTATTTGGGAATCGACCAATGGCCACCCTGGGGGGGGGGGGGGGAGTGTATGTGCTGATTGGTGTAACTTACAACACTGTGAGTGATTGGAGGCACTATCCAGGGGCTGGTCAGTCTTGGCTGCAAGGCTGATCAGCCCCTGATTCCCATCAGGTGTGGAGCACTCTGCGCTGCCTGCCACTCGCAGCACAGCGCCTCCTAGTGGCGAAATTTACAGACTGCGGGACGCACGCCTGCACAGCTAGAGAGGGGCGAGGGAGACTGCCAGAGTGACGCGCCACGCTCCCAGCAGCAGGAGCTCTGCGGACGCTCGCCGCCGCCCCCCTGGCAGAGGTAAGTCCCTTACAGTACCGTTACGAATATTGATGGAGCCCGAGAGGGAGCCATTAATTTTTACCTTTGTGGTGGGGTCATGATACAAAGACATAATTTTCGCTAGCATAACCGGGCCTATCCCCGCCTGGCTCAGCGTGGCCCTAAGAAACCCCCAATGCACCCTGTCAAAGGCTTTTTCTGAATCCACCGCCAGTATGCAGGTCGGTATGGCCCATGACTGGGCATAGTGCATCAGAGAGATTAATAGTGTTATCTCTCGCCTCCCTTCCCGAGACAAACCACACCTGGTCCAAGTTGACCAGCGAGGGAAGCAGAGGCGGAATCCTGGTAGCAATGATTTTTAGCATAAAGTTTCATATCAATATTAATTAAAGAGATTGGTCTGTAATTCCCCGGCGAAGTGTTATCCTTGCCGGGTTTGGGGATGACCGTGATATTCGCCTCCAGGGCCTGGCTCGGGAAGGGGCAACAGGTCAAGATCACACTTTAGTCAAGAAGGGAGCGATCAGGGCTCCTAATGTTTTATAGAACTGGTCCCGGACTTTTCCCCACGGGGGACCCCCCTATAGCCCCGATCACTTCCTCCACTTTAAAAGGGTTCTCCAAGGAGTCTCTGTCCTCTGGTAACATGGTTGGGAGTCCTGTTTCCTCTATGTAATCTATTATTGACTCGCTCGGGCGCTGCTGCGTCCCTGGAGCTGGAGCACTCCTGATATTATAAAGTCTGGAGTAAAATGCTTGAAACGCTCTGCTATCAGGGGAGTCATATGGACCTCCTTCCCACCCGCATCCCTGATGGTGGAAATGAATGTGCAGCCCTGCCTTGGGTGGAGGGAATGAGCCAACATCCTACATGCATCCTACTGCTCGTACATACGGGCCCTATACCTGTCTCTAAATCTAGAGAAGCACTGGTCATATAGATCTCTCAGGTTCTGCCTAGCATCTAACAACTCTCTCAGATCTGCCTGGGCTGAGGTAGCTTTGTGCACCTCCTCTAATTCCTTAATGCGCTCCAATGTAGCCTTAATATGCCACGCCCGTTCCCTCTTGAGCCTAGCCCCGTGCTTAATAAAGATCCCACGCTTCACACATTTGAGTGCCTCCCACTGCTTTGGCAACGGGGTCTCATCGTTGCAATGGTCGGCTTGGAAATTGGCTATGGTGGTCTTTATTTCATTCAAACAAAGAGCATCTTTAAGTAGATTGTCATTGAGGCGCCAACTGCATTGCCTGGGGATCACGTCAGGAATCGTGAGGTTCAAGAAGACAGGGGCATGGTCCGACCACAGAATCTGCCCAATGGAGAATTCAGGGTTCCGTATGAGTGCATGGTGGCTGAGAAGAATATAATCCAGCCGACTGTAGGTATTTTGAGGGTGGGAAAAGAACGTGTAGTCGTAGTCCCTCTCTCCCCACCCTGCAGATCTCTCCAAACATCCACCACCTGGAGGGCCCGAAGGGCTCCACAGAGCCTATTTAGCTTGGAATGGGGTACCGCCGACCTACCCTGGGAAGAATCCAACCTTGGGTCCAGTACCAGGTTGAGATCCCCACCCACAATTATGGTACCCTCTGCGAACTCCTCCTGCTGCCGCAGTAACCCGAGGCCCACCTCCACCTGGTCCTGGTTGGGTAAGTATAAGTTGGCAAGGGTGTATTTGGCCTCATACAGTGTAAACTTAAGAAATATCTACCCTTTGGATCCACTTTAGAATCCAAAGGCTCTAGGGGGATGTTTTTATGAAAAGCGAAGGACACCCCTTTGGATTTATTTTCTGGATTGGGGCTATGAAACCACCTATCGTACTATTTATTTCTAATCTCCGGAATTTTCCCCTTACAGAAGTGCGTCTCCTGGATCATAATGATATCTACCCTCTCTTTGTGAAAACCATATAAAATTTTTGCTTGCTTTTCGGGTATATTCAGCCCCTTAGCATTAAAATTACAAATCTTGAGGTACGCCATAAAATCTAAATGCCCTGGGTTTAATGTGTTACTGTATTACAATGCGGCAGACAAGGGTTCCAAGCTGCACCGGGGCACCAGGGTCACGGGGTGCAAACCAGGGATCGGGACCCAAGGGAGGTACATTAGAGAAAGTAAAGACAGAAGAGAAAAAACACGAAAGAAAGGTTAGCCTCCCGCTGGTGAGAATCCAGAGAAGGCTCAGAAACAGGAAATCAGTGTAAGGTAGTACTAGAAACCTAAAAAGCCCTTCCTTACAGAGGAGAGCAAACAAAGACACAGGGAACAGGGTCCCCAACTACCGCGTACTTCCTGACGGGCTAAGATCCCACAGGATAGCGCGGAAAGATTCTTGGGGAAAGTGGCCTAGCAATTCAGGAGCCCAACTTATAAGGTGTGTGCTTATATGTGTGCTTCCCGTCAGGCAAGGCAAGCCGTCCCCTCTCCACTCTCCTCCATAATAATCACAGGATTGAGGCTAGAGAACGGCCCCCCAACTCGCCAAGCGGAGATCAGGGCCGCCCTATGTAGAGGCCCTGGTTCCGGCCCCAGCTATAAGCTCAGGGGGTCCTCGGGACCAATGTATGGCTAGAAAGAAAAGTCCCAACAAAGTGTGTCCTTTCTTGATGAGCGATCATTCCTCATTAGAATGAGGTGGAGCGATATAACACACAGCAGTCACCAATAAGAAGAACATTGATGCCAAAACGAGATGCGTGGGGGGGCCAGGACCACTCTCAGTGGTCCCGGTTTCTCCTAGGGGCGCCCGCTCATGGGCCATCCTGAGTCGTCGGGGGCCCGCTGCGGGAGCGGAGGCGGTGGGTCACAGGCCAACCAGTCCGGGATCGAAAAGGGCGTCAAACCCAGGAAGTCGAACATACTTGACAAGTCTTCCTTACTTCGAAGTGCAAACGTGGAATTATCCTTTCGTATTATAAGATAAAATGGGTGACCCCACTTGTACGGGGACCCTATCTCCCTCAGCCTGTCGAGGAGAGGCTGGAGCACCCTTCTCATCTGCGACACGACACAGGCAGGCAGGCAGGACCGTGATCTGCGACCCCTTCCCTTGCTAGATGTAAAGACAACCCATTTTAATACCAACAAAGATGCACTCACAAACAGATAAAATCGGGCTTCCTTTATGTTAGGAGGCACTTCTTACTTGCAAGTATACCAGTCGGGAGCGGTGAGAGCTGTTCGCGGTTTTTAACCTTTTACACGCTGAATGATTTTATCTGTTTGTGAGTGCATCTTTGTTGGTATTAAAATGGGTTGTCTTTACATCTAGCAATGTTGCACTAGTCTTTCCTTTTTACATTTTGTTACATGTGATTGGAGTCCTTTCTGGCCCTTATGGAATTGTGGCATTGAAGTTTAAGCCACATATTTACATTAAAGGAGAATTGAAGTCATTTTCAACTGGTTTTCCCTAATTTGAGAGGAATCATCATTCATTCTCTCTGGAGGAGTTTTGCACCTATATATTTAATGCACTAATCATGTTTTGATCTGGTAAGAGTTTTGAGATACCGGTGACGGGCATGCAACGGTGGATATCACATATGTTTTTTTGGGACATTTCACCAATTGATTCACTTAATTAGCTCTGTGTTTATATATTTTTTTGATTTGATCTGGACTTTTTTTGGACTTGAGTCATACACGTCGAGCTTATTACTTTGGGATTATTAATTTAGCGCGGTATTTTTTAAACAACTTGTTTGTTTAATCACTTTTTAACATTAAAAACATCATTTTGCCACACAATAATGGAAAATTTTCAAAAATGCCATCCAAAGTGGAATTACCCTTTAAGGACTCAGGATGTATCTAAATGATTTACTGATCCAAGCTCCTTCTATCCAGGAAGACTTGAAGGACTTCCAGATGGTCGTATCAACTGTGGAAAAGTTAGGTTGGATCATCACTTAGCCCACGTTGCATGTGGTCCCCTCAAAAGTAAGGTCTTTTTTTGGGAATGACCTTGGACACATCAGGCCTGAGATTTCATCCCAGAAGGAAAGACTCTTGAAGCCAAAGTAAGAGCCCTGTTGTGCCCCTCGACAAAACCTTCGCCTCAGAAGTTTGTAATAGTTAATCATTTAATTCAACAATAAAATTATTTGTCAGCACTACACTTAATGCTACATACTGCTACACTACCTGGTCCAAGGAGAGTTCTAGCATCAGCCAGATCTACCATCAATCTATGGATCACACAGGCAGTAATCAAGGCCTATGGCTGTAAGGGAAGGGAGGCCCCCTTCTGGATCACTGCACATTATGCCCAGGCTGTTGGATTATCCTGGGCCTTTCAAGCATCAGGATTCAGTAGAACAGGTATGTAACGTCTTCTATTCACAATTTTACAAAGTTCATAAGGTCCTTAGCGGAAGCTGTCTTTGGTCTTAAGGAGTTACAGATGGCGGTGAATTTCTCAGCCGGGGTCCGATTCTCTTGATGAGAGAAAATTAAATTCTGATATTCTCACCTGTAGAAATGTTTTCTCTCATCTTCCACTTCAGGGCGTCAAGGCCACCCTATTTCCAATGTTTACTATGTCAGTAGCATCTGAACTTTGGTTAATCCAAGATTTTATGTTTTTTGTTTAGCGTTGTTTTAGTATGTAAATTTTACTTACCTGGCTTTCCCCCCTGATAGCGGCTACCAAAAAAAAAGACACTCACCTGACCCCTCGATCAATCTGGCCAGGTCTCCTCTTCAACCAGGGGGTCTCAGATCCCCCCCCCCCCGGGCTTTTCCGGCTTCAAGAGAGGGCCTGTAATACCCCCCCACTTCAGCCACTGCCGTCATTTACTGTAAAAAAAAATAAATTTACTTACCCCGTGACGTCATCCCACTCCCATTGCTGAGCTGTCAGATGCTCGGGGCACCTGGAATCGGATCGCCGTGGGACAAAAAGATTGGAGGTGTGTTAAAAAAAAAAATGGAAGTCATTTTTAAAAAAAAAATGGAATGTGTTTTTTTTTTTTTTACAGTTAAACCCTTTGTGAACTGGTAAGGGATCCATGAGACCCCCTATACCAGTTCACAAGGCTGGCAAGTCACCTGCAGCTGGTGGATGACTTACAATTAACCCCCAGCCCCTCATTACCTGCCTCCCCAAAGCCCGGGTTGGGGGGGGGCAGAAAAGCCTGGGTCCATTTAGGCTGTGTGGGCTTGTAGCCTGCAGGGTGGGGAGCCACCGAGGCTGGCCCCTGCGCCCTGTTCTACAAGCCCCTGTAGGTGGTCCCTGGGTTGGTTATGATGGGAAGGGGGACCCCATGCTATTTTTTTCATTTAACCCTTTATAGTGTGGATAGTAGTTGTATTAAGTGCTCTTTTTCCTGTCCTCTTCCTTGGTTACTTCCTCGCACTCCCGCCTTCAAGACTTCTCTCGTGCCTCCCCACTTCTCTGGAATGCACTTCCCCGCTTGATCCGCCACTCTCCATCACTCCAAGCCTTTAAAAGCGCCCTCAAAACTCACTTCTTCAGACAAGCATATGACCTGGCGTAAGCAACTCCTATAACCTTCAATGGCACATGCAGCCATACTCAAGCTCTACCACTTGTGACCCCGCCCCTTTGTCTCCACCCCCATCCTTTAGACTGTAAGCTCGCAAGGGCAGGGCTCTCCTCCCTATTGTCTCCTGTGCTCACAACACTTGGTTTTAACCTGTGGCATCTAAATTTGTATTGTTCTCTGTACTGTATGTTTTACCCTGTCTGTAATCATACCATGTAAAGCGCTATGGAAGTTGATGGCGCTATATAAATAAACAATAATAATAATAATTTTCAGTTTGGGGGGCTACTGATACATATGTGGTACCATAGAAATCGGGAGAATCGGGGCTTTATATAGTTGTCTTTAATAAAATAATAATAAAATAAATGTTTTATTTAAAATAAATGAGACCATTTTTAAAAAAAGAATCTTATTTTTTTTAGTTTTTGTACTCAAAAATATTTAAAAAACAGTGGAAAAATGACAAACATTTCATGTTAAAGCCTAAACTCTGCTGCAAATATGTAATTTTCCTGAAAACTCCTGCAGAAATCACAGTTAAACATAGCGCAAGATGGTAAAAAATGACCTGTCAACAGAGGGCGACAAAATCTCAAGTAGGCTGGCAGTTAAAAGTAGCTGTGCATGGTGTTGTTCTGCTTTGGGGACCATGTGTTTTCAGATTTAGCTTTTTTTCTTGTTTGCATATTGGTATTTTAGGAAAATGTGTTTTTATTCTGCTTTTTTATACATTTTTTAAGGACAACCTGTGCAATCATGTGCACTCTCAGGGATATATGGTTTGTGGGGGGGGGGGGGGGGTATTCCAAAACTAAATGGTTAAAAAGTAACGAAAAATTGCAAGGTGCACACTTTGTCTGCAGAGCTGCAATTTTCAAGTAAAATTACCGTTATGAGCATGCATTACTTTGGGGTGTTTGGAAACTCTTTCCTTGACAGTACCTATGCATGCTGGGTATCCGGTGGGGGACTGGGACTATGAAACATCCCGGGACTTTTTGGGGCACACCGGCCCTGCTGCACTGTTCCTGGCCCAGCATAGTATAGTAATGTCACACATAATGTCCCCCGACACACATACACACTTACCAGCGCCTCCGCCGCTCTCATACACACGCGCGGGCACTTCCTGGTTGTTGCGCGCTGCTTGCTGGGCGTGCCCCATATGGCCGGCGTCCAAAAAAAACAATGGATGCCACCCAACCTACTCGCAACAGCCAGAAGCTGCCTGTTAAAATCAATGTCTGTGTGAGAGTGGCGGCCGCAACCCCTTCGTCCGCGATTGTTGCCTTCGCTCTCTCTATCTGCCGCAAATAGAGCGAAGGCCGCGATCGCGGATGAAGGGGTGGTGGCCGATGAGCAGAGAAGTGGAATAGGTGGAGGCCGCTCTGCCCATCGCCGCCGCTCTCACAGAGCGGAGCCGGTGGCAGCGGGCAGAGCGGCCTCCACCCATTGCACTTCTCTGCTCATTGGCCACCCCTCTTCCCGCGGTTGTGGCCTTGCCATGTGCCGGCCTACCGGGATTCTGCCCGGTATGCCCTATGGCCAGCCCGCCCCTGCTGGGTATTGTTCTGTTCAGGGGACCTTGCTTTTTCAGATTTAACTTTTTTGCATATTGTTTTAGGAAAATGTGGTGATTCTGATTTTTTAGGGAAACCCTCTGCAACCAAATTAATTGAATTGAATTGGATTACTTCCAGAAAACTGCGCCCACATCAACAAGCCTGGTACGCCTAGAAAGCTTGAGGTGTGTACTTCCAGTGAATTTATGGTGTGGGGGGTATTTCAAATGTAAAGAGATGGAAGGTGCGCATAGCAGATAGCATAGTTGTATTTTAGCTGAAAATCTCCGAAAGCAGTTTCAGTTTTGGGGAGTCTCCTGGGCAGAAAAGGGTGTCTACCAATACACATGTGGTACCGAAGTAACCGGGAGAAATTGGTATCTTATACGCAATATGATTTTATTGAAAAACATACATTTATTATTAAAAAAAAACTACAAATTGTACATTTTTTTTGCACATATTTCACCCCAAAATATTGAGAATACACTTTAAAAATGACAAATAAGAAATTTCATGTTAAAGGCCAGACTCTGCTGAAAAAAAAACTATATATTATTTTCCTGGGAAATCCCTTCAAAAATCACAGTTGAACATGTGTAACGTAAAATAGTGAAAAATGGTCTGGCAAAAAAGGGTGATCTCTAGGTAGTCTGGCAGTTAAAGTGGACCAAAACTTTCCCTGGCGTCCAAGAGACGCTAAAGCCAATTTACAGCCTCCCCTCAGGGCATCCTGAACTGCTGTGTGAAACCCCTAAGTTCACTTGAAATGCTTACCTTTCCCCAAGCCCACTTTGCATGCGCCGGCATCACTTGCATCCTTTATCAGCTGTGTGGCCACACCCGACGCAACTGAATGGCTGTGTGTGTGTCAAAGCACAACCGAAGGGCACCAGTGATGCACACCCGTGATTACATTCATCATCTCGCAATTAGCCTTCAGAAGCTGATTGGATGAGCAGTGTGTCATGAGCTCAAGGAGCGATGAGTAGTTTTGGCGACCTAGGAGGGTTTAACACACCAGGGCATCCCAAACTGCTGTGAGCAGAACTTCCTGTAACCCAAACAGGAGGGGAGTACACTCCCCAACACTGTCTCCATTCCTGTTCAGACTACTTAGGTCCCTATTAGAAATAACAAGATGCTATGACGCTTAAAAAACATTTTATGCGATGAAGCCGGACAGCAGCCGTGACAGGAAATGGCCGATGCTGAGGGACAGGGAAGTATCGGGGCGGTCTTTCCTCTATTATGTAGCAAGAACTCTTCTTCCAGGAAGCGCTGATGGGCTGATTAGAACAAGGAATGCGTCATCGCCTCAGCGAGTCGCGTCGGTGACGTCATTAAGGGCGCAAGACAACATTTAATACATAAACGTCAGCATTAGCTTCGTTTGTAAGCTTTCGCGTGCATGTGGTAATGGCATAACGATTTAGATTTTGTTTAGTGCCATACAAAATAAAGGTCGTTTTACATTTAGCCCTTAGTCAATATGGCGGTTGTGGCTTCAGACAGAGTTGGTCGGCGCCGGCGAGTGCACGCTGCAGGCTCCGCCCTATTCCTGCTTTCAGGGCGCGCTCCTGCCGCTTTTCCTGGATCGTCTCTACACCGACAACATGTCTGCCAGTAGCCTGCTGGAGCCGGTACCGAATCTTCTCTCCCCTCAGCGCGCTATTGTCTTTGCCCTCGTGCCGCATGGCGCCTCTCCTTTGCGGGCGTCCTTTCACCGCCCTCCGGTCACTCTCGTCACCTCTGTAGTATGTGTGTGTGTGTGTGGTCGGCATGTCTGTCTCCCGTGTGCTGCCTGGCTGTCCATGATGTGTGTGTGTATATGGTGAGGCTGCCCCTCGCACACCCTCCTGTCCCCGCACCAGCCGGCAGCCACACCTGCTGGGCCTCTCTGTCTGGATCACAAAGTTTGTGTGTCAGTGCATGGGCGACCCAGTGCCTGACACACACAAGCTTGCTAAATCCCTATCCGAATCAGCTTGTTAGACTCACCTCCCCCATGTCCCAATCGGATCTACCTCCCTCACACCATCAATGTTAGTATATTCCCTTTATCCTAGCCCATCTGTCAGGGGACAGGGAATGGTAACGCCCCCTCTTATAGGGAGGCATGCTTCACTGCAGCTGTTTCCTGTCCACTATCATACTGCTTTCCACACTTGAGAAGTCCCAGGGTGTGATTGTTAAACTGGACTAACAAGTCTAATCTACTTTCTCACCATATTGGCACAGCACATGTCAGATCTTGATGCTGTGCATAGTGCGCCTGCGAACCCATAATCGATAAGCCCATCATTCTGCCAGACCTGAGCCTACATGACCACTAGCAGCCTGTTGTTTGCCAGAGGGGCTTGTGCATTATCCTGCAGGCTGCCTGTCACATAGGTGGGTGCCTGATGGAAAGCTGGAAGCTGGCTTGCATGGTGGGCATTGGTGATCTGCCCCCCCCCCCCATGCCCCAGCTGATTGAGGTCTCCATTTTTTTTCTATTTTTCCATGGCTCACCTTTAAAAGAATTTAGGTTTTGCCTTAATATAATTTGCAAAGGTTCTGCCCATGTTCTGCTGAGGCATTCAGAGAGCTTTGCAGTCTAGGTTATGCTCCAGCAATGTAGAACTAGTAACACCCTGTTTCTATTTACAGAAGATGTTCAGTCAAATCTCTCTCATCCTCACAGTATGGGGGGAGGCCCTGTCATGCAACCCCCTGCTGGGCAGCATATAACTGCCATTTATGCATTTCATTGACAGATGGTGAAACATAGAAGGTTGACGAAGGAGACCATACGGTCCATACACTTGTGTATACTGTATGTACTCTTTATCTTAGGATAGATGGTGTTCACATGACTGGTAGCAGCCAATTGGGTGTTGTGTTGTGCAAGTCAGACAGTTACCTGGAGCAATGTGTGGCGAGTATGAGTTGCTTTGTCCCAGGTATCCTGAATATCCCTGTGCTGTGAGAGGGAAAGGGTCCCGACCTGCAGTACGCATACCATGGGGGTACTCGGCAATGTTCAAGGGTGCACCAACAGAGTTGCCCGGATAGGTCTGGTATATTTAACAGTAAAACACTCTTTCTGAGCAAAAAGCTCTTCAAGGCCGCTTCTTCATTTAGTTCTCACTGTTAAAGTGTTGGGGGTCTATTCATGCTTTGAATGTTATTTAAGAAATAGAACAAGTATTTACCTCCGCAACTCCTTTTCATCTGACAAGGCCCAGCCAGTGCACTGCTTTTTCAGCTTTAGTCCTGCAAGAGAGGAGTAGATGAGACGAGTACAAGTTAACTTTCAGAAAGGCAGCAGCAGCTTCATCTTTTTTTGTGGGGGGGATGTTTGGTGTCTCAAAGTGAACCAAAACCCAGGATTTTGACTATCCTGGGTTTTGGTCCTTGCCCCAGCTGTGTGAAACCCCGCAGGTCACCAGATCTGACCTGCCCTTCCCCAAGCCTACAATGTATGTGCAGCTGCTCGTCCAATAAGTGCGCTTGGATCCGCTCCTGTACCTTTGTCTAAGAGCTTGTCTAAGGTCAGTGGATCCGAGCATGCTGGCGATTGCATCCCCTGTTACCCTCTAACAGGGCACGTGCCCACGTTGGCCATTCACAAAGGGATATGCGCAGTTGGACCAGGAAAGAAGGTGAGTTTCCAGGCGACCTGGGGGGGGTTTCACACAGCCGGCATCCTGATTCTGGATGTCCCGAGGGGAAGGAATCTAGTGGACCTGGAATTGCTTTAAATGCTCTTCTTGAAAAAACAGAGGAAGCGTTGCCACATGGAGTGAGACAGTATATTTAAGGAGGATATACATTCTGGTTAAAGCCCCTCTTACCTGCTGCTCTGATTCATTTGGTCACTGAAGGCTCTAGCTTCGGAGCAGGTAATTTTTCTCCCTTCGTCCTTCAGGACAGCAACAGAGAGCGAGCTCCTCCCCTATAGAGGAAACGACTGGAACAAGTTTAAAAGCGCCACCCCTTTCTCCCAATCCTCAGTATTGTTTCCTTACTAGGGCCGCTGGAGCGATGGCCAGTTTGTTTTATTTTTTGGTTTTCTACACCAGGAGACCCTGGGGAGGTGCTCGCCAGCCCCCTGGCTTTACTCCCACAGGACAGTGTACCTGTGGCCAAGGGGGTCTGCTGAAGAACCGCAACACTGGTCAGGACCCCGAGACTCTGCACTGCTGGAGGTTGGGAAGGCAGTTAACTCTTGAGAGGGCGGAGCCTATCAGGCACCATCTGTGATGACTTCTGGGCCAGGAGGTCACTTCCGCCTGGAACCATGTGCGTTCCAGACGGACTTCCTGAGCAGAGGGAGAGACAGAGCAGCAGCGGACGGTCTTTCTTGCCAGTATGGTGAGGTATATAGATTCTGCTGTTTTGACGGATACAGATGTCAAAGGGGCCTATTGTATGTATCTAGCAGCCTCAGTTTTCAGTAATCCCATTGTCTCTTGGCCTCCTCCATCTAAAAAGGAGAAAGAGAAAATAAAGGATAAAGACCAAATTGGACATTAAAACTGTCAGAACACGAGATGGAAAACGAAGCTGCCAGTTACTTTATACAGATGAAGGGCAATATGCAGAATGACATGGCCTCTAACCTAGACCTCTGTAGATCTACTGCGATCATGGCTGGAGCGTCTTCCTCCAGGGCCATTACCTCTGCTTGGTCCCAGGGGATAACTAGTCTTGTTCCCACAGCCCAGCGCAGGCCTGTTTTCCTGCACCTAGTCCCTCTCCCCTATTGGTAGCCACTGAGTCGGTGGATAGTGAGGGTTTAATTTCATTGGATGAAGATTCCCTTAATATAAGCTTTAGGGGAGGAACCAATATCAAGACTGACCGCAGAGGTTCAAGCAGTAAGATTTCTGGAGAATGTTTGATACTATGCAGATTCACTCAGACGAAAAGCTTTTATCTGCCCAAGATTCTGTAAATTAAGTAAAGTGAAGACTTTCCGGTTCCTTCTGCCTTCCTTGATGTTAGAAAAAATCTCTGGAAACTGCCACTGCTTTTTTATGACTAGTTTCTTGAAGAGGAAATTCCCCTTTAATGATGTAGATTCTAATCTTTGGACCAAACTTGATGCCTTCCTGGCTCAGGTGTCACGATCCACTGACCTTGAATCATATGATTGATCCTATGAATCCTTAGAATTGCGTTGGATGCTGCAACCTTTTCCTAAACCCATGATAGCTTAAGATTGCATGGATAGAAACCTTGAGGCCTGGCTTTCTAACCTCAGTGGTTCTATAGAAAGACGCGCCCAGGCAGTCTCCCCTTGACATGCTACCTTCACGTTTAGAGCCATATCATTTTGGAGGATACCTTGGCCGAGGCAGTACAAGGGTGGTAGTAAACCAAACCTGATCTGTGCCCCCCACTTAATCGATAGACCTCAGTACTGACGCAGAGCTTTCTGTGGGCGTCAGACTAACTTTCTTTCTGGAAGCCTGGCGGTCAATTACACAGAACCAGTTCATTCTGGACCCAGTTGCTACGGATTACAGGCTGGTATTTTCCCAAAGACCCCTGGAGAAATGTATGTTTACCAGGCTTCCCCAGGTTACAGTATACAAGGTTAGCATTCCCACTAGCTATCTCGGAACTTTGGCAGAAAAGAGTCATAGAACCAGGCCCACTACATTGTCAGGGAAGGGGATTCTATTCCCTCATCTTTTTAGTCCTAAAAATATCCGGGGCAAGGAAAAGGACTACCAGAAAAATCTACGCTAAAGTTTGGAGACGTTTCAATTCATTCTGTGAATAAAACTGTTTGAAAAGAGACATGATTGTGATGGTACTTGAAATCCTACAAGAGGGCCTTGAACAGGGGTTAGCAGTAAATACCCTAAAATCCCAGGGCTCTCCCTTATTGGACTTCTTAGACAGAAGGCTATGGAATCACTCTTTGGTCAACAGATTCTTTATGCCTATAGCCTGGTAGAAACCTACTCTTGGTAACCGTTGTCCTTCCTGGGACTTCTTCCTGATCCTTAAAGGGGTAGACAAACCATCCTGTGTACCCTTAGATGAGGCTTCAGACAAGATCCTAACAATCAAATCAGGACATCTGGCCCTAACTTACATGCGCTATGCCTTCCATCGAAGGGTCTTGCAGACAGTTTCCCATTCCTAATTCTAAAGCACTTATCCTCTCTGTGGCCGTCCTGATGGACGAAGGGAGAAAATACCTGTTAGTCCTACCGGTAACTGTATTTCTATAAGTCCTTCAGGACAGCCCTTATAACCCCCCTATACATTAGGTCCTACAATTCGCCACCAATTAATACTTGTTTAATAGTGAGGACTGGGGAAAGGGGTGGGGGTTTTAAACTTGTTCCAGTTGTGTTTCCTCTATAGGGGGAGGAGCTTGCTCTCCCTGTGGCTGTCCTGCAGGACCCGTGGAAATACTGGTACCTGTAAGAGTAGCAAGGATCAAATGGGGCATAGCGGGGAAGTGGTACAAGAGTGTGTTTTTAATCAGTTGCACATAGCCTTAACATTCTTTGACAGAAAACGCTGTCATTATTGGGGCTGGTTGTGGCCAGTATAAAACATGGGTTTCTGATGCCAGTGGCATCTTTTGTCCATAGTTGTATTGTTATACCTGTTCTGTTGGGTAGGACTGGCCTGTGCCAGGAGGCTCTAATTTCATGATTCTACTGCTGCTGGCAGGCTGCTATTTGCAGACGTATCACAGACAGGAGCACAATGAATCACACAGGTAGTGTTGTCTACAGTGTCCTCTGAGCCCCTGGGGGCTCTTCTGGGCACTGTGTTGAATTATTTTCAGACATTAGGACTTTATGTTCGCAGGATGTTTGTTGCTGGCTGGAGGAGTCAACGTTTGTACTAAATAGCTGTCGGTCTGTTATAGTTTCATACTAATAAATGCTACGAAAACCTCCACACAGTGAATGGTCTGTGTCCACCAGCTCTATTATGTCAAGATGCTGGACAGTAACAGGAGTATGACTGAAAGCAGAGTTATTGAATTGCCCACTTTTTACCAGAGCAGTGTCAGAACTTTTCTGATCCCAAACAGCAGTATATTTTTTTATTTAAATTACGGCAGAAGTCTGTGATGGCATGGTAATCAATAATTCAGAGCCTTATACTTGGATACATATTATATTTAATTCCTGGAAGTTTCTTTGCCAGGATATTTACTTATATTTGTGTGCCTGATGGTGGTGTTTCTTATAAAAACCCAGCAATGAATGTGCCCCAGCCAAGTCTTGGTAGACGGGACTTTCTTCTCCCCAGCAGTTGTGTAGACCTGGCCACTTGTACACAGAGCTCTGAGAAATTGGAACGTCTGCTGGGTTTAATGGCCTCTTGTCGCTGTCTTTAGTGTACTGGGATTTGTGTGCCTCTTTCTGTTTAGTATTTCTAAGTGCAACCTGTAACCCTGTTATGAGTCCTCTTGGCCACTGAAGTCTTTTACCCTGGCATCTGTTCCAAACAGAGCAGCAAGCCATGCTACCTGTAGCATGTAGTGCAGCCTTTAATCTCTTGGTAGCTGGTAGTTTGCTGCCATAAAGTAGCATGGCTGCTAGGGGCCTGGGAATAGGATATCCATGCTTGTCCAGGTTCATAAAAACAAATTACATTCTTTCCAAGCCACAGAGACCCGCAGGCTGCTGCACTCCAGTTTCAGTACTGTTGGCACCAATAATGCATCCATTGAGCCAGTCACTGCCAGACTGTCCCTATAATCCTTTTTGTTAATGTTTCTTTTTCTATGATGGATTATTTTCTCACTTTTTTTTTCGTTTTTCTTTTCAGAGACCCAAGGGGCAAGGAAGCAAGGGTGAGTAAAATCAAATCCTTCAGACTTGAATAATTTTAAAGCAGGCTGTGTTAGGAAAATTATTCTTCAAATAGCCACCCTCAAAATACTGAAGTCTGTGCTTTAAAGCCCAACACCAGCCTTTATAAGTTTAGGACACAGCAGGGTAGAGTTACTAATGGCTTGGTTACTTTTTCATTGTGGCGATCTCTGCTTAACTGCACTGACTGAAATCCATGGGTGTCACTTGAGCAGGGACCACATATTTTGCTGCCCCGTCCTCACAGCCGATGGTATATAGAGATTTCTGATTAATAAACTTGCACCAGATGTGCAGCATGAAAACCGAATGCAAATTGTTGCAAATTGATCTTGATTGAAGTGTATGGCCTGGAGTTTATAGTGAGATTCCAGTTATAAGTTGAAGCGATACTGTAGGCAAAAGTAATTGTTAAACCATTGTGTCGGGCTACATTTGGCACTGTCCTAATACTTTAAATTTAAGCAGAAATGGCTGAGATATTGGGGGTTTACAGGGTTAGCCAATGACATTTACTTTTTCATCCTATCCCCCAATCGGCTCAGCAGAGCGGGGCAGGATTGCTGGTCTATCCCTCCTCTGCCACCTCCTCCTTCACCAGATTTATCACAGATTATGTATTACAGATCCAAGGGCCACGCCCTCTTGTTTTCAGAAGATCAATCACAAGCTAACAAGCTAAACCTGTAAACCTCTATATCTCGGCCAACACAAAACAGTTAGGACAGTGCCAAATGTAGCCCGATGCAATGGTGTAACAATTGGCCTACAATAGCACTTAGCCTACTTACTGACTCTTACTGACAAAATGAAGGGACTTCTGCAGGGACCCACGCACTGAACATGCATGGATGAGTTGTCATCTGCTTAGGAAGAAGGTAGAGAGTTTACTGGGAGTTTTTGAAAAATATAAAGCAGGTTGGATGGAAGATGCGCCCCTGACAGCCAGAATTGGGAGAGCAGAAAGCAGGCTAATTAAACTCTTTGCTTGGGATAGCTTTATGTTTTAAAATGGACCTACAACCTATTGCAGCTCTGAGCCTTGTTTCCTGGTTTACAGGGACAGTAAAGTAACCCATAATGCCATAATCCAACCCTGCATTAGAGAGTCTCCTTTTCCTAGCACAGTCCCATCCAGTGTGGGCTCAGGAAGTGGCTACACACTTGCGGAATCCCCATCTGCTCCAATAGGAGATGTGCTTCACTGGAGTGCACTGCTATTGCCTGTCCCCATCATAAAGGATTTTGTGCCTATTTCGGGCTCCTTAAAGCAGTCTAAAACCCACTGATCTTGTGAAATACATCACTCCTTAGGGTGTAGAACTAGAAGTGGATATTTTCGCTTTTTGAATTGTCTTGGAACACTTTTTTTTGCAGTCCCTTGGTGTGAGGTGGTGGGCAAAACGTGTGTACATAGATGTGGCAATGACACCATTGCCACATACAACAGTGGCAATGAATGGAGGTGGTGGAGCTTTACAGCTAAAACAGGCACCGTTATCTGGGATTAGAGTGAAATAGGAGCAGTGCAAATTGGCTAAAGGTACACTTGATAGGGGGAGCAATTCTGGGGATGCTAGTTAAAAATATTTTACTTTAACTGTAAAGGCCTCCCAAATTAGGATCATACAGGGCCAGTCGTTTCAAGACCTAAAGTAATTTTTGACCTTAGACCTGCTTTTAACATGTGATAGTTGGTGAGCCCCACAGCCATACAACCAGAGGCCTTAAATGAGCAGGCCATGTTCAGCCTTTGTAAAACCTTCCTGTCAGTGGTAGTAGGATAGTAGGAAGAAAGCCTAATACATTTTGTACTGCTTATGTAGACATGGTAAGCAACAAGAAAAATACACGATTTTATGCTTAGAGGACCAAAGTCCAGGATTGTTTCTATGTCTGGGCCATTCCGATTTGAGATGCTCTGTGTGGAAACCCGGGATCACCTGCAGAACTCACCTTTCCAGGGTACCACAGAGCATGCACGGGTTCTAGTCCTATGAGTGCTGGATGCCTTGCATATTATGCATTATGTTATGCATTATGTCCTGTAAATACATTAGGGCAGTGCACCTGGTGTAAAGAATTGTTCCTGTATAGCTAGTGTTTCCATTTTATGGCCGTTTAAAAGCCTTTCCAAACAGTGTGGTGTTCTGGGCAGATAGTTGTTTCTCCAGCTATTTTTTTATTGCTTCAATTGTGATATAACTATGCTAAATTGGAGGCTGTAATTACCTGCTAACGCGCTTGTGTGTGTTTCAGTACAAAATGGGAGTGTTCACCAGAAAGATGGAGTTAATGAGGATGAATCTGAACCCTACGTACATACACAAGAAAGACAGGTAAGAGGTTTGCTTCTAGGTTCATTCCTGGATCAGTTTCCAAGACGTGCATCTTGGGAAGCAATAGCTGCTTTCAGTACATGTGGATTGCCCGCAGTACTGTGTAAACCAAGAGGCAAACTGGTCTAGCTGGTTGTTTGCAGTACAAACACAGGAGCAGGCTGATCCTGTTCAGACTGAAGCTGTGTTTTATCTGCAAAGAAATAGCTGAGTATTACTTACACCTGTGTCTTATGGGTGGATGGACTTGTTGCATTTCCGTTGTTTTGAGGGTGTCGTTTTCCTTCCAGCTGCTCAAATAGGCCACAGCACTCAATCCTGTTAGCTTATAACCAGTCCTATAATCTGGTTAAAACCGAGGTCTTGGTTGGCACACATCTGCAGGAGTACGTTAAAGCCCCATTGGGACATACAATGGGATAGATAGATCATGAGCCTGAGGTTGCCTTAAAACCTCAAGTGCAGCACATGCGGAGAAATGGTTGAAATCCTTCTCCCATACAGCTCAAGACTTGCACCCCATGTGCTAGCACAGAATCAAAATACAAAGGGGGGGTGGTAGCTGCTCAGACCAATTTGTAACACGGGAGGTGCTAGTGAGTGGGGTATAAGAATGCATCAAATCTTAAAGGGGCCACAGCACTCAACCTTGTTAGATTGCAATCAGTCCTATAATCTGTCTCTAAATCTGATTAAAACAGGTCTCGGTTGGTGTGTTGAAGCTGCACCACCAAACTCCAAGATTCCTCTATGTAGGTGAAGTCCTAACTCTCATCTGTAAAATGAGTTTAGTTCTCCTTTCATAAGCATATTTTGGCTGACTATGGTCTGCACTGTAGACTTAGCTCTGACTCCACTCCAGATGGTGGTCTGACAATCGAGCCATTAGCAGATTAATGCTTTGTACTAAAACAGACTGGCATGTAGCCACCTGGTTGTATAGTCTAGTGAGCTCTAGTGGATGGAGTTTGCCTATATCATTGTAATTTGAGCATGCAGTCTTGTGCTTCTGTCAGGGGATGCGGGATTATATGATTTTAGAGCCTGTCTAGTTTGTCCCCAGCCCCCTCCACCTGCCTACACAAGGGTTTGGATTGCCAGTCCTCTGGCAGACCTATAGCAATCGTGAAAATCGTCCAGAAAGCTCCCAGGTACACATGTGAATCCCGCTTCTTTAGTATTTGCGGCTAATAATGTTGTATTGCTTTACTGCCTGAAGTAGGGTAACATCTGCCTTATGTGGCTGGGCACCCTGAGATCACTTGAAAGCAGGCTTTAGTCTCTATTTTAGTGAGTAGGCTGAGCCGTGCAAATAATCTTTTCAACTTTGGGATTCCAAGTGCTTGGAAAAGCTGCTTCGCCTGCAGTGCTTGGGTATAGAAACAAAGAAACGAATGGTATTCTAATGACAAAACATAAATAATAATAATAATAATAATTAATAATAAATAATGAGAAAAAGTCCATTAGCCTCGAAGTTGGGGGCTTTTCACCTTTGCTAATAAAGATCCTGTAGTAAACTTAGTCCTTGATTTCATTTTAATTGAGGCGATGACACATGAAATTGTCCCTTAATTTTTACCTGAAACTTTGTGGTGTAGTTCATACAGTTCATAAACGGCTCCACCTTTACCACATGTGTGACAATTGATGCTGGGGCCAGGCGAGGGCAAGCCTTACATTAGCCCCAGTTTTCTCAAATAGTGTCTTGAGCTGGTTATTGTTGCCTGACCAGTTGTCACACACGTGGTAAAGCTGAAGCGGGGTGTGACTTTTTTCTTTTTATAATGGTTTTGAATCAATGTGGTATATATTTGTAGTTTTTAGTATATCATCTAATAGAGTAAGCATTACAGTCTGTTACTATGTTTGGTTACTCTGGCGGTTGCATTTCTTGGAAAAATCAAGATTTTTCAGTGTGTAAAGAGATTGCCTAATGTGACTAAGGTTTCCTGTGAGAGAAGCTCACAATTCAAGGCCGCATTTAGAGGACCTCCAACCCTTGGAGCTGCTGCATCCCTCACCACTTTTATCTTGGGATGCCTGTCCACTGACAACCCTATTGCAAGACTGAAAGTCTTGCAGAAAACGTTCAGAGCCACGGGCATACCTGAGTGGCAAGCAACACACAGCCTGTGCACACCCAGTGAACCATTCAGATAGGCGGGAGCGTGCGCACCCCATTAAAGTAAATGAGAGCAGTTTGCCGAAAGAGGTAAACCGAGTAAACTGTTCTCATTGGCTGAGCGCCCATGCGTACGCTGTTGGAACATGGAAGAGGTGAGTTGTTTAGGGCTTTCTAGGGGGCGTCACACAGGGGGCCATCCCCAATAAGGATGTCCCTGGGAAATGGAAGAAACCCCAGGCTTTCATGAAAATAATGCTGGACTGCATAATAAAAGAATAGGCTCTCCATACTTGCTTTTTATATCTTAAAATTTAAGCCTATGCCACAAGAGCCACTCCCGGTCCTCTGCTGAAGCCCGGCAGCTGGATTATGAATTGTAACTATGGCTTATATTTCACTCATTAGCAAAAAGGCTTTTTTTTCAGGGCAGCCCTTATTTTATTTAGGGAAACAAGGTGTTTTGGGCGTTTGCCCTAAAACTGGGGTTCCCAATCAGTGGCATGGGTACTATTGGTGGTACTCCAGATCCTATATGATGGTGCAAGGTTGCAGCATGAGCTGTAAACCAACCTGACCTGTTGCCAAGCTTGATTTGTTTAGAAGTACAATTGAGCTCCAGAAGGTGTGGACAACTGTTTGTGTGTTATGCACTGTGAATGGTTGTTGTGTGTATCTAACATTGATTGGTCCGGCTACAATTAAGTGTCTATGTATTGCTTGAAGATTTGGCAGCTTGCAAACCTGAAGTGTCTTTGGTGAAAAAAAAAAAGTGGAATGTCTTTTAAAAAACAATGTTTAAAAACCTCTAAAAAATGTTATGGCCTTGTATTATAGACCTTGGAAAAGAAACCTATAATATAAGCACATGACATGCTTTTAAACAATTTGTCCTTAAAATGAAGCGGGATGGAGAGTAATGCAAGGGGGCTTGCAGTATTTTAGACAGTATCCTTTGTTAAAATGTTTGTTTTTTGTGCTTAACTTTTTTTTCTTTTACACCATAGAATGGTTACACGGCTTTGTCAGACTCATACCTTCCCAGTTATTACGGCCCTGCCATTGGCTTCTCTTATTCTCTTGGTGATGCCGCCTGGTCTACTGGAGGAGACCCTCAATCCACAATCCCGTTTCTTGCCTCTTATGGACAATTGAGCAGCGGCGAGCCCCACTTCTTACCAGATGCAATGTTTGGACCTCTAAGCAGTGCCCCTTTCTTGGGACAACCAGGATTTAACTTTTTTCCAAGCGGCATGGACTTCTCGGCCTGGGGTAGTGGAGGGAGCTCTCCTGGTGCATCTGCCCCTAGTTCTGGTTATGGTGGTAGCTATACATATGCTCCAAGCACATTGGGGGGTGCTGTTTTGGATGAGCAGACTAACTTTGGTGGTGGCAAAGCAGTTGGCAGTCTAGAGCATAGCATGGGTGCATTGAAGCTGGGAGAAGGAAATGTTCTAAAAACTGGAGTCAGCAGCCTACCCCCTGCAACGATTGCACCACCGAAGCAGGCATCGTGGGCTGATATAGCCAGTAAGCCAGCTAAGCAGAGCAGTGTAAAGACCCTTCTTCCTCCTGTGAAGCATAATATGGAGATTGGGACTTGGGAAAACAAAGCACCTTCAAATAACTGCCAGCAACCATCCCCTCCAGTGTTACAGCCACCTACAACTGCTTCATTGGCTTCACATCCTCCTGCTCGTTGGTCAGCCCCACGTAACAGAGGGTCAGAGCAAGCCCAGACATCACATACTTCAACAGACCCTCACCCGGTTCTGGAGAAACTTCGTTCCTTGAACAACTATAACCCCAAGGACTTTGACTGCAATCCAAAGTTTGGACGTGTGTTTATTGTTAAAAGCTACTCAGAAGATGACATACATCGTTCCATTAAGTACAACATCTGGTGTTCCACTGAGCACGGCAACAAGCGTCTGGATGCAGCTTACCGTTCTCTTAATGGCAAGGGTCCAGTGTACCTGCTTTTCAGTGTTAATGGGAGTGGTCACTTCTGTGGGGTGGCAGAGATGAAATCGGCCGTGGACTACAATACCTGTGCAGGCGTCTGGTCTCAGGACAAGTGGAAGGGACGCTTTGATGTACGCTGGGTTTTTGTAAAAGATGTGCCCAATGGGCAGTTGCGTCACATCCGTTTAGAGAACAATGAGAATAAGCCTGTTACCAATTCTCGGGACACGCAGGAGGTTCCCTTGGAAAAGGCTCGCCAGGTTCTCCGAATCATTGCTAGCTACAAACATACCACTTCCATATTTGATGACTTTTCACATTACGAAAAGAGACAAGAGGAAGAGGACAGTATGAAGAAGGTAATTATAATTTGTATAAAAACTGTAACTGCCATGAGAATAAAGGGAACAATGACGAGTGTTTGTTATAACATGTTGAACATGGGCACGAACATGTCTTGAAAGAAGGCAATTACAAGATGTAGATTCAAAGGAAATATATAACCTTTCCAGGTCTGCAGCAGCCTTTAAATGGTACATTGAAGGGGGAGGCCAGGCTAATTCATCTTGGCAAGCTAAAGCCCCTTACATACTGAAAGGGAGGTGACCTACATGAAATAAGGGACCAGTGTACTTGGTGATCTCATCAGCTTTTTCTGTCAGATCCAATCACCATTTCGGTGCTACTAGCACCATTTTGGTGCTATATTCTCCATATAGGCAGTTTGCCCCCCCCATTCCCTTTGGCTGTGTGGTATCCCCCTCCCCCCATTAGTATAGGCTGTGTGGCATCCCCCTCTCCCCCCCCATAGGCTGTGTGGCATCCCCCTCTCCCCCCCCATAGGCTGTGTGGCATCCCCCTCTCCCCCCCCATAGGCTGTGTGGCATCCCCCTCTCCCCCCCCATAGGCTGTGTGGCATCCCCCTCTCCCCCCCCCATAGGCTGTGTGGCATCCCCCTCTCCCCCCCCATAGGCTGTGTGGCATCCCCCCCTCCCCCCCCATAGGCTGTGTGGCATCCCCCCCTCCCCCCCCATAGGCTGTGTGGCATCCCCCTCTCCCCCCCATAGGCTGTGTGGCATCCCCCTCTCCCCCCCCCATAGGCTGTGTGGCATCCCCCTCTCCCCCCCCCCATAGGCTGTGTGGCATCCCCCTCTCCCCCCCCATAGGCTGTGTGGCATCCCCCTCTCCCCCCCCATAGGCTGTGTGGCATCCCCCTCTCCCCCCCCATAGGCTGTGTGGCATCCCCCTCTCCCCCCCCATAGGCTGTGTGGCATCCCCCTCTCCCCCCCCATAGGCTGTGTGGCATCCCCCTCTCCCCCCCCATAGGCTGTGTGGCATCCCCCTCTCCCCCCCCATAGGCTGTGTGGCATCCCCCTCTCCCCCCCCCATAGGCTGTGTGGCATCCCCCTCTCCCCCCCCATAGGCTGTGTGGCATCCCCCCTCCCCCCCCCCCATAGGCTGTGTGGCATCCCCCCTCCCCCCCCCCCATAGGCTGTGTGGCATCCCCCCTCCCCCCCCCCATAGGCTGTGTGGCATCCCCCCTCCCCCCCCCCATAGGCTGTGTGGCATCCCCCCTCCCCCCCCCCATAGGCTGTGTGGCATCCCCCTCTCCCCCCCCCCCCATAGGCTGTGTGGCATCCCCCTCTCCCCCCCCCCCCATAGGCTGTGTGGCATCCCCCTCTCCCCCCCCCATAGGCTGTGTGGCATCCCCCTCTCCCCCCCCATAGGCTGTGTGGCATCCCCCTCTCCCCCCCCATAGGCTGTGTGGCATCCCCCCTCCCCCCAATTCCCATAGGCTGTGTGGCACCCCCCTTTCCCCCCCAGTCGGCTTAAGAAAAAAAAAGTGTTAAACTCACCTCTCCACTGACTCCAGTGTCGGAACAGGCCACGCCCACCCCATTCACGGAGCTGGCCGTAAGAAGCAGCGGCGGGCTCTGTCCCGGCCCCGCCGCTGCGATCGCTGTCGTTTACCGGCAGCGATGACAGCGGCGGGGCCAGAGACAGCGCCCCCGCCGCTCCTCCATCTGCTGCCTCTTTCTGTCAGGTCACACACGAGCACCCAGGTCAGTGCAGCAGGTGGGTGTGGCCTGCACTGACTCGGTGCAGGCCACGCCCACCCGCTGCCCTGACCTGGGTGCTCGCATGTGCCCAGGAAGAAGCAGCAGATGGAGGAGCGGCGGGAGCGCTGTCTCTGGCCCCGCCGCTGTCATCGCTGCCGGTAAAAGACAGCGATCGCAGCGGCGGGGCCAGGACAGAGGACAGAGCCCCCGCCGCTCCTCTGGGCTCCCACAGTGTGACAGGCAACGCGGGAGCGCCAGGAACGGGTGAGGTTTTTTTTTTTTTTTTTTTTTTTTTTTACATTCGCCTGATAAGGCGCACGGACATTTTCCCCCACTTTTGGGGAAAAATAAGTGCGTCCTGTAGGGCGAAAAAAAAACGGTATATAAATAAACATTTGGTTTAGGAAATTAGTTTCATTAGAGATGGGGGTTTGCAATGTTTAGCTTTTAGCCCCCCCTTTCAACCCTAATGTTCTAGATGTATCTTTTAGTGCTACGTTTATCCATTAGGCCTAGATAATGTTTGATGTTTGGCAGGGAGAACAATTCATGATCTTATCTCCTCTCTCATTTAATAAATTCTGGAGTGAGCTGCCGTTTAAAAAAAAAAAAAAAAAAAAAAAAAAAACTTGTTGGGTATTCTATAGTCCCATTAATAAAAAGAGGGGTTTTATTTGGTTAAAACCAACCTATGATAAAATAACGCTGTGCCAAATTGTATTTTACAGTTAAATGGAAAGCCCACTTTCAATAGAAATTTTGAAAATGTCCTCAAGGTGCTGATGGTGTTCTTCTCTGCAATCTGTTGCTATTGGCAATTGTACACCAAGATCTACGAGAGGGATGTGAACCCTGTACACTCGAAAAGCTGCTGCTGGGCATGTTTAGGTGCACTTCCTCACCTCAGTGGCGGCATGGCAGCCGTACAGCTGCCAATATCAGCAGGTTGGAGGTGGTGAAAACTGCTTCTATAAAACATCAGAATAGGAGTTGGCACCTTTAGGACATCCTTTTGGCACAACACAAAAATACACGTTTAGATATGTTGTTGAAGCAAATACATTTTTATTTTATGATGGCCACCCTGACAGCTGGACCTCTTGTTAGCTTCTACATACTTTTGACAGGGGAGGAGGCTCCCAGCTGTACCGACTCAACCACTCCCACTCCACTCCCAACGTACTGACTCGTTCCTGACACCGCTCATACACCCTCCTCGCCTGTGGCCTGGAGCAACTTCTTCAGAGGGGGTGCACAGGTTAAGTGATGAAGATCCTTAGATCAAGCATTGGCCCAGCTCAGGGAATGCTTTTTATTATGGAAGTCCTAGGTATACCAGCCCCCGTTCCACTTACAAGGTCACAATGGGAAGTAGAGGCAGTTCCCTAAACCAGCGCATTTCACACATTGAAAAGGAATGGGAAGACACATTTCCAGCATAGCTCATTAAAGTATAGTCATTCCCCCTAGAAGTATATGATCCAAATTCTGATGCTTCCTTTAGGGATTTAGTCGAGAAGCATATGGATCAGTTATCTAGACATGCTTTTTGTGTTTTTGGTTCCGTCTTGCACGTGCCGTTTCTGTGGCTGTTATGGTAGGCAAGCAATAGCTGAAACAAAGATCGCTCTCAGGGCAGTCATTTCTATAATGCTAATCAGTTTTTTAAAGTTTTTTTTTATTTGGAAGTTTACAGGTATATAATCTCAGCCACGGATGACATGGTATGGCTAAATGTCCGTGGTCTAGCTCTGTTGGTTTTCCCAGACGCATTCAGAAGACTTTAAACAAGTTTACCTTTTGTGGGAGGCAGTTTGTCTGAGCGCTTTGGGGCAATTAAGAGGGCACCAGGTGCAAGATCCACTAGGCTTTCACAGAAGGGGAAACCAAAGTCTTTTGCAGATCCATGGACTCCTGGCCCTTTCAAGGTGGCAGGGGTTCAAACACCAGATGCCGGAAGGATTTTGGGGGGTGTGGGAAGTCAGTCCCGAATTAAGACTTTCTGGAGCAACAAGTTCAACCCCCCCCCCCCCCCCCCCTTCAAGCCTCCCTAGGGTGGGGGACATCTTCAGCTCTTTGCCCCTCTGTGTAGCCACTTGTTGTATGCTTGAGTCCAGGGGTAATCTCTTCAGACTGCAAAAACGAGTTTGGGGCCAGACCTCCACCCAGGTTTGTCCTTACAAGAATCTCCCAGAACCCAGAGAAGACAGAAGCACTCGGATCTGTGAGTTTTACTCTATTGTCTGTGTCTCCAAAAAGGATGACCCAGATTGCCCCATCATGGACTTCAATGGTCTCAATTTACTTATTCGACTATGGAAGTTTCAAATTGAGCCTTTTAACATCCACTATGTGTCATGTGGTATCACTGGAACAGGGGGACTTCATGGTCACAGTGGATATCGGGGACGCCTACCTGCATATTCCAATTTTTCCAGCCCATCCAAAGTTTCTGTAATCAGCTGTAGACTACAAACACTTCCAGTTTGTGGCTCAGCCTTTTGGCCTGTACTCCCTGTGAATATTCCTGAAGATGCTGATGGGTCTCATGGCTCCTGCTCATCACTCTGTATCTAAGCGATTTACTTCGCAGGAGGCCTTGAGGCATATCCGGGCATTCTAATCTATTCTCAGCAGGCAGGAGTCCATTTACCAGTAGAGAAGATACTATTCTAGGTAATTTATCTGCTAGGTCTAATGGTATCTTTGAGGGAGGCAGTGCCATTTGCCAAATTACACACAAAGACACCGCACACAGATCCACAGAGCACACAGATCTTTTGCTAAGGGACTCTTAACTAATCTGGTGGTTGGACTCTGCAAATAGGCCTGTATTTTGTTCCAGTTCCATAAAGCATGCTGACCATCGATGGCAGTCAGGCAGGTTGAGGAGGTGTTATGGGGATCCAGATAGTCCAAGGAATCAGAAGAATGCCTGTTAACCAACATTTTGTAGTTACACCGGACCAACAACCTGACACGGGGGGGGGGGGGGGGGGACTCCCCCCAAACTCCCTTGTCCCATCTGCATACATGATACTGAAGCATTTTCTGCACTTACATTTGCTCCTGCATCCACTCAAAGCTGAAATGCCACCTCACTCATTTTCTAGTGGCGGCAGCATATCGGCCATACTGCTGCCTGGATTCAACTGACAATGCACAGTAACAGGAAACCCAGCAGCACTTCCTGTTTGCAGGTGGCCTGCAGATACATGAGCTGCCATTGTGTTTCTAATTTAATAAATTACCTTTTTCTATGTGCGCTTTAGGAGGTTGCATTATGGAAAACTACATTCTGGGAGTATACAATGTATAGGCTGTGGGTTCTGACAGCTCTACATTGGCCAGGAAAGACATAGTTTGCAGATCTATATCCATAGCGCTTTTCCAAGTCTTCTCATACTGGGTCTTCTGTGGCACCCCAATTCTCGAGTGCTACCTTTGATGGCCTGGCTGTTAAAACCAGCATCTTTTTGGCCGGATTCACTCAAACTAGGCTTCTGGCTAGGAAGTAAAGACTGATTCTAGAATATATTACAGAATTTACAGAGCCTTTGTCACATGGCGTGAAGGCAATAGAAACACCTGCTCAAACTTCTCCATTTCCATTATTCTGGACTTTTTGCAGTAGGGTGTTGAAGAGCCTCAAAAGTACCCTCAAAGAAGTTTCAACCTTGTCCATTTTCATCCAGAAACCCATAGCAGAGAACAGGCTGATACGGATTGCAATTACTCATTTGTTCACCCAGACATCCTTGTTTTTTTTTCCACCTTGGGGCCTCAATCTAGTCGTATCTGCTCTATAAGGTCCTTTTTCTTACTGTTGACTATTGCCTGTGTTCGGAGTGAAAATCTCTGGCTGCCTCCTTTAAAAACTCGAAAATTCCACGATTGGTTGGATAACCGCCTTTGCTTTAAAGTGAGTGTGGCACCATGAAGGGTCAGAATGGCAGCTGGAGGTTTGTGTGTGATGAAAGGAGCACCCAGTTGGAAATCAATAGGCTGGTCTGACTTTTTTTATTTGATTAAAAAAATGTTGCAACGTTAATGCAAATTGCTGAATGAATCTGAATTGTTAAAATCCCTCCAGAAACAAGGAAACTTGATCCATCAAACAAGAATTCTTCCAGATTACCTCCACTCAGTCAGTTGTCATCCTGCTGCTCCATGCAGCTCCTGTTGCATTTCCACCTCCTGACCTGTAGTTGGATGTGTCTGAGTGGCGAACAAGGCCAGACTGAGGTGCCCATTATTCTGTGGATGCCAGCTAGAAGATTGAAGTTAGGGACCTGGCTTCACATACAAGGACTGGAGTGTAACATGGGGTTAGAAGGGGGCATTGTTCCCTAGTGTACCCTGATCTGAGGTCTGTAGGGAAAATCAAAGAAAGGGTTCAATGTTCTTTAGTGAATATTGCCTGTTTAAAAGTTGCCACTTCTGTAATGAGCCTAAAATGGGCCTAATGTTGTGCATAGAAGCATGTGAAAATTATCTGGGCAATCGGTTTACTTTGAAAACCACCCTCAAATTTAAACCACCTAATTGTTATATTCAGTTCCTATATCCCTTTTCAGAGTAGCCAATTCATTCCAGTAAGGGCCTATCAAGTGGCACGTGCACTGTAGCCTGTAAATTGCATCTGGCGTCCATGTTTACGCTAAAAACGAATGTCAGAATTAAAAGGTTTTATTTCTTGCCTGCGCCTGCGCCTGTGAGGCAAAAGCCCATTCACCTGGTAAGGTAAGGGGACAGGTCTCACGAGTCGTCCTCTAGATGACATGCTGCTTTTGGCATACCACATTACCGGAAGAGGGGAGCTAGAGCTCCAGAAGTGGAACTGTCCTTTCCAGCAAACAGGACAGGTTAGAGAATGGCTAAATGCAATAGTGAATGAGATTGGCCAAGTTCTCCTCTTCTTGAAGTTCTGCATGTTTAGCGTCGTCCTTGATGGAAGAAAAACCTGTGGAGCTTGTATGTATCTTAAGCTCTTGGCTGATTTTTAATGTCAGGTGCCTTCTCCATTGCTGGAATTTCAGTTCTCCGCTATTGGTGGTAAAATCCTTACTCTATCTGGCCTTAGATTATAATGTGGTGTATGGTTTGTGTCACCACTCACCGGGGCATGTGTAACTGGTGACTTATGTTCAAGCGAGGGTGTGTGAGTGCCTGTGTCACAATGTTATAAGATGTAAACACATGTAAATCACTGACTCTGATATTTTGTTATAGGTAATTAAGAATTAGAATCTGACCCAACAATCAGGTAAGCACTTCTGACTTCTGGAATGGTAGCTCACATCGGGTTTCTATGCTCCCTAATGAGGATACATTGGGGGAAGATGTGCCCCAAACATATATTTCACTAGGTTAGCAAAGATATCCTCTGTCTCCTTCCCTACTGTTTCATGAACTGGTAGTGTGTTGTCACATTTTGTGTTTGTGTCCAGATTCTGGAAACCTGATCTAAATTTTGGGCTGGGGGGTGCAACACAAAATACATGTAAGCATGGTGCTCACCTTTTTATTAAATGTATGATTTTTTTTTTTTAAATACATGTATTTGACCACAGCCTTCCTTCCTCCCTTCATAAATCTCTGTACATATGAGGTGTTGGATATTAGGATGCTGCTATTGGAGTGGTACAACAGGCATCTGGGCCTCTGGAAGGGTGGGGGGGGGCGATTTGGCAGCGATTCCTGTGTTTAAGCTTTGAGATGTGTGGGTAAAATTCTGATTATTTATTTTTCTTCTGTCTTTTTCTAGGATCACTGAACAGGCTTGCTTCTCTGCTTACATTTGTGTGGAACAGAAAGGACTTCAACCAAGCAGATATTTAATAACTGTATTACAGGACAAACGCAAACTTGAGGCCAAAGCCTCTCTATTTTACCTGTTCCTTATTTTCAGGGATTGAACTATATGATTTATTGCTGGGATGCAGTTCAGTTGGTTTATACCCCAGGATCTGAGATCAAGATTGGATTTTCTTTCCCGCATAGACTTTCTTTTTTTATCATGTTACTTTTTTTGCTTTTTTATTAACTTGTTTTGTGGCAAAAGCCCTCATTTCTTTTCTACAGCTCCCAGTGCATGTCCCCCCCCCCCCCCCCCATGTTTTTTTTTCCATGTATATTGTCCAGCGGTTCAAACATTTTTACATCTTGTTTGGATGTGATAGAATTATCCTCTACACCCCTCTGATATTGCTGTAAGCAGCATTTAAGTCCTATTCAGCACTTGGAGACGACACAATTTATATGGCACATGCATGCCTTTACTGTGGATGTACCTTTCATGGCAGGAGCATGGCTCAGCAGAATAAATGCAGAATCCTTTTCAGTTTAATTTGTATTTTGTTAACACTTGTGACTGCAGCTATAAAATATACAGCAGCAGCCTGAATATAAAGGCTTTACTTATTGCTAACTCTTATATACAGTTCATAAATTGTGTTTTTCGATCATTACGTAACCTGTCTGCCTTTGTCTTGTGCCAGGCTTTATTTTGGGTATCAAATGGGGTACTGATCTGCCCTGCCAATAAAATAAAAGTCAGCCTTCACTTAAGTTGCAATTTTACTTTCTGAGTGAGCATTTGAATGGTAAATTGACAATTCTCATTGTTTGGCAAGATGACGAATTACAAAAAAATTAGGAAATGTCTAAGGTGTTCTAAATTTCCGTTAAGTCAGTGTTAAAATCTCTGATCTCTGCTTTGGACCTGTATTCACAGGCTGCAGCATACGTGGCAATGGGAGCAGCCTTCAGGTCGTATTGCTACAACCATTTTAGAATTATTAGCATAGTTTGACATCAATATAGCTGTTGTGCCCTCTAAGTAATATGTGGAGGCTTTTCCCACTAGGAGAAATTCTGGGTCATTCTACTTAACATTTATATTTTGCTTGGCAAACCTGTTCCGTGGCTCCAGGCTAGCTACTCTTTTTAAACCAACTGACAAGATGAGAAGGCAAAGCTGATTTTGAAGGGACATTCAAGGTAAATTGGTCTGCTTCATACTCTTCCCATGCTAGCATCTTTCAATAGGTGCTGGTGAATAGAAGATGCAGAACCTGACAGCAAGAATAGGGCAAGCAGAAAGCAGGCTAATTTATCCCTTAATCTGGAATGTCCCATGTTTCACCTAGTTGTGATCTACTAGGGTAGGCCCTAGGGGATGTTTCTTTCTCGTCATTTATGAACATGGTTTCATCTTCAAACCCATTATGTACTAAACCTGGAAGTGGAAAACCTCCTAATTGTGTTCACATGCACAATTACAGCCTTGGTCAGCCTTATTTTAGCTACTATCTTGCGGTTTTGAGATTTAAAGGAATGTGGTCATGCCCCGCCTATCTCTAGCATGGGTGAGCATGGTAATATAAGCTGGAATAGGATGTCTTAACTGACATGCAACCAACAAATCCTGAATTTAAAGTGTTTTTGATTAATTCTTTGCCGATCGATCCAGACATTCATAGACATTTGCCATTTCAGATATGGAATTCAGGCCTGTCCTGTATTAAGTATTGTGCTTTTCCCAGACTCTTGAATGGACTCCTTGCATTGATAATGGTTTCACTCAATTTCTTCTTCTATTGTGTACCCATATTAATTTTAGGTCCAGCATGATGCTTTCAGTACAGCTCTGGTCTGTCAGAATGTCTTGAAAGCTGAGATGTATGGTTTTGCATGAGCTGCTAAAGCTTTTCAGTCCTCCATTTTAGTCTGTTAGAATTCTTTCATCTTGGCCTTCACAATAATTTCATGTATGCTTGGTATGTTTCTTTTTTCTGTATGTCCTTTTGGCCTCCTGGTTTCCTTTTCAAGTTATCAGATATAGGTCTATCTATGTTTTGGAATGGTACATGCTCCTGTTTTATGCAACAATGTTTACTTTTTAACCTGCTTTGTTCATCTACGTATACAGCATTTGGTGCCAATGCTTTAGTGTTCTGCTTTAGAACGGGGGAAGTAAACTGGTATAGGGAAACACTGGACCTGAGTCTCCTGGTCCACCACAGAGGAGAAACCATCTTCAGCATGTTTTCAAGTAGCTTTATTGGTCTATTGATTAGACCAATCAAGTGTGAAGATGGTTTCCCTCTAAACACAGATGCCAGCGAATGCCTGCAGCTTTTCCCCACGTCCCCTCCCTGTTTAGTAACTGTATACCAGTTAATATATAAGTAGTTCTTGGTTATTTTTGAGCATGACTGATTCACGATTGCCTGTCCAGTCACCCAGGAGAGTCTTAAATTCTCCTTGAGGTCTTGCATGATGCCTATTAACCTGTCTGCCCCAAGCTGCTAACTGGCCTTTTTTGGGAAATTCTGACACCAGGTCACAGCCTCTTTAGTAATTTGGGTCATGTGTTAAGGCTGAGATTGGTAACTTGTTCTGGCTTCTCTTTAGAAGAGAATAGGTTGCCAGGACCAAGCTTCACTTGCTGTCATGATTGTCCTCAGGATGAAAAGTGGGGGCTTGTGTGGCTTCAAGACCAGATACATAGACATCCAGCAAGACCACACGAAGGAGATTTTGGTTTGAAAGACATTTTAATGTTTTCTTCTTTGGGTTTCCCAAAGAGTAGCGTTATCTGCAAGGTTTTTTTTTCCGGAAGTACTGCTAACCACTTCCTAAGAATTGAATATGTTCAGCCTGCACCACATAGATGCCTGTTGCAGCACTCTAAAGAAATATTTTACATTTATCTAGATACTAATGACCTTAAAGGTAAACATAATCTGCCTTGCACCTCTCTAACACTCTATAACATTCAGCTGCAATGCTTAAATCTTTATTTTAAATGTTAACACCATTTCGAGGTCTAAACTTTAGAGCTGATGTTTTGTAGTTGTTGAAAATGTGACCAAAAGTAACACAAGTCAGGCCATTGTGGTCATTTGAAAGCCAGTTTGGGATCATTATAATTTAAAGATTACTATGTTCTTTGTCATGGTCAAGCATACATGTAAGAGAATCTTTGTTAAAATAAACTTCTGGTTAACTGGTCGGCCTTTGTTTATTAAAACCATGTGTGTAAAGTTGTTGCTATGCCATACTGCTTCAAGGCCCCTCTGAAGAAATATAGCCGGGGTAGATATTATAACCTGTTAGGGAAGATCTTTTTACGTGTGTGAAATCAAGCAGAAAATGTTAATTGCTATTGAAAAGGGGGTTGGGTAACACCACTAACAGTCTGTTTTGTGGATCTCAACGTAGCTGGTGCTATACAGTCATGGTCGTACATGTTGGCACTCCTGACATTTTTTCAAGAAAATGATTGCAGTTACACATGTTTTTATACACCGGGATAGTCCCTTTGTGTGCATTGAAACTAAACCAAAAAAGGGAGGAAAAAGGCAAATTGGACATAATGTCACACCAAACTCCAAAAATGGGCAGGTTGCACACACTTTGGAAAAAATAACTGAAATCAGTTGCGTCATATAACCATCGATAAGCTTCTTACACCTCTCAGCCGAAATGTTGGACCATTCTTCCTTTGCAAACTGCTCCAGGTCTCTTATTGGAAGGATGCATTTTCCCAACAGCAATTTTAAGATCTCTTCTCAGGTGTTCAATGGGATTTAGAGCTGGATGCTGGCCACTTCAGAACTCTCCAGTGCTTGGTTGCCATCCATTTCTGGGTGCCTTTTGATGTATGCTTGGCTCATTGTCCTGCTGGAAGACCCAATATCTTGGATGCAAACTTAGTTTTCTGACACTGGGCTGTACAGTGTGACCCAAAATCCATTGGTAATCCTCAGATTTCGTGATGCCTTGGACACATTTAAGGCACCCAGTGCCAGAGGCAGCAGAACAACCCCAAAACATCATTGAACCTCCATTTTTCACTGTGTTCTTTTCTTTGTAGGCCTCATTCCCCAGTTTTTCATGTTCCTCTGTGAGACAGGAGCCAAACCACTAGCCCATGAACCAGGTCGATTTAGGTAAGTAACTGACAGTGGGCTATTGCAGGCAAGTCCTTTTCCTTGTCCTAGAGGCAAATCTAGGCAGGGGCCCGGGATACCCTCAGGATCGCAAGCCAGTGTTCTATTCTTTGATCCCATTACTTGGGGGACAAAAGGGGTTAAGCCTCTATTTTCCCTCATACTGAGGATGACTTAGAAGTTGGGGGCACCAGCCCCATTTTATTTTTTTTTTCATTCTTTTTTACATTCTGGAGTAGGCTTTAGGATGGGAGCTTGAGACCCCCCCCCCCCCCGGCCAGGCGCTTACCTCCGATTCTGACCGCCATCTGTTGAGCAGAAGCCGCGGTCTTGGCATTTCCCCCTTCACTCTCCTCTCCCTCTTACCTCGCGCGCCCTGTAGAACGAGGTTGTCGTTCCGGTGGCAGGCATTCCGGTCTCTGCATCCTGAGCAATTGGAATGGGTCTCGGGATTGCTTGGAAGAGGAGTTCCCAGACTGTCAGCCACCATTCCAGAGATTTCTTCACCAAAGGGCAGATTTATCTATATTATTTAGCCTGGAGGAAGCCCTAGGAAAGAATAGTAACCATGGGGTTGAGTAGCCCATTGCGAGGTCTGGTCAGCTCAGGAAAGTGGGCCAGGCCTCTGAGTCTGTCTTCAAACCTAGGAGAATTAATTGCAGTGAAGGAAGCACTGTGTGTGTTGGCACACCATCTGAAAGATCGGCAAGTTCAGATCAGATTGGACAACGTTGCTACTGTGGCTTATTTGAATCGCCAGGGGGGAACCATGTCCCTTGATTGTTGATGGTGGCAACGGAGATCTTGTTGTGGGCAGAGCAAAATCTGAAGTCTTTTGTCAGCAGTTCATTTAAAAGGAAAATTGATTCGGGTAGTGGATTTTCTGAGTCGCTCCCCGCTAATGGAATAAAAATGGTCACTGAATCTAGAAATGTTTAGTCAAATTTGTGCTCAGAGGGGCACTCCAGAAAGCGGATCGGTGAATAATCAGTAATGAATAACAAGATAGTCAAGGAACAAGTCACAGTGTTGCTTCTGGCGCCCTGGTGGCCCAAGAGGTTGTGGTTTTCATCTCTGGTGGCTCCATCCATTCAGGAGCCTTGGAGACTCCCAGTGATTCTGGAATTGTTATCGCAGGGACCAGTACTATGTCCAGATCCTCAGAAGTGGAACCTCACATTGTGGACCCTGAGGTCTCCCTACTACTAAGGAAAGTATATTTGAGGAAGGTTATCAATGCTCTGCTTTCAAGTGGGAAAATGGTGACTAGAAAGATTATTTAAAGGTCATCTTCCAGTTATTCTTGAATTCCTTCAACATGGTGTGGAATTGGGTTTTAGTGTCAGCACCCTGAAGGTCCAGTTGGCGGCTTTGTGTTTTTGGATAAGAGACTGTGTACCTTCTCCATGGTCAGATGTTTTAGTCTAGCAGTTAAAGTGGACCAACACCCACGGGTGATCGGCCCGGGAATCTATAAGATTCCCGGGCCCCCCCCAAACGCCTTACCTTATCTTACCTTATCTCCCTCGCGCCCCTCTAGGCGTGCGCGCGCCCGCCGTCTGCGAATGGCCGGCGCGGGCGTGCGCGCGTCAAGAGGGACGCGCGGGAGGCGGCGGCGGAGGAGCCGCTTGTCTGCAGCTGTCAGATTCCTTGTCCGTCGCCGCGGGGAGAGGTGAGTTTTTCGGGGGGGTTTCACACAGCGGGGCACCCCGATCGGGGGGTGACCCACCGAAGTGGACCAAGACCCAGGATAGTCAAAATCCTGGGTGTTGGTCCACTTTAAGCTCTTCAAGCCAGTACGTACGTAGATCGTTTCACAATGGGATCTTGATAAAGTCCTTTCAGTTTTGTCATCTCCTCCCTTTGTCCCATTCGGGGAATCGAATTTCTCCAGTTATTCTCGGATCACGTGGTGTGGAGAGTGTTCCTTGTTATCTTCCGAAAATAGCCTCTGATTTTCACAGGAGTGTGTTTCCCTTTACTGGACAGTAAGGATTCTACAATTAAGAAATCTCTGAATGTCAGAGCGTGTCTCTTGGAATATCTTAATCGAACCAAAGAGTGGAGAAGGGCAGACAGCCTATTTGTTGCATTCTTAGGACCAAGGAAGGGTCAGGGAGTCTCTAAGACAACGCTGGCATGGTGGATGAAGAATACTATTAAGATGGCCTATCATAATAGTATTGTACGAGGTAGGATTACTGCTCATTCAAAAGAAGTGTTTCTACATCTTTGGCAGAGCAAGCTATTGACCAGTTTTGTAAAGCGGTCACTTGGTCTTCAGCCCGGACTTTTGTGAGGCATTACCACTTGGACTTACTAACTCAACAGTATCAGTCCTTCGGCAGAAGTATTCTTCCGGCTGTTCTTCCCACCCATTAGAGGTAGATCTCGGCTATCTCATATGTATGCTGCCCGGAGGATGTTTTGAGAAAACAGAAGTTAGTTACCTGGTAACTTTTATTATTTAAACATCTGAACAGGCAGCATACATTTCCCTACCTTAGATATATTGGAATGATTTTTTTTCTCTGCCTGATTTAACTAAATTCTTTTTTTGGTCTTTTTTTTCTCTCCTCTTTCAGATCCCTACAACAACTGGGTACTGGAGGGAGGAATCTGGTGGTCACGTATTCCCTGTCAAGGGGGGGGGGAGACTTGAGGTCTCATATGTATGTTGCCCGTTCGGATGTTTAGAAAAGAAGTTACCAGGTAACTACGTGTTTTTTGGTTTAGTTCCAATATACACAAAGGAAATAAGCATGTGTATAGCAAAACATGCAATCCTTTTCTTTGAGAAATACTTCATTTTCTTGAAAAAATATTCAGGGGTGCCAACGCTTAATGCCCATGACTGTAGCGCTAAGCACTTATTTTGTTACCTGGGAATCTGGGATCAGAGATCTGTAAATTGGTGGCTCTTGAGGAAAGGGTTGGGAACACTTGAGGGAATGAGTAGTATTCTGGGAAGGTGGGAGAATTTTGGACCTGCATCAACTCTGAGGTGTTACACAAGGTCTTCACCTATGTTACCAAACTCTGCTGACTTAAACCAGATTAAAAGTCATATTTGACTGACCCACAGTAGGAACCTAAACATTCCAAGCTGGAATCGGTGCTGTATTCAAATGTGCCACACTCATCCCATGATTTCTTGCTGTGCTCCTGCCCATGCCAATTCTCTCTTCAGACCGTCCAACATTTAACAAGGCATCTGTCTAATGGTGGGGAGGCAGTGTCTTAAATCTGATTTGTGTGGAGGCTGCTCCGATTCTCCCTTCTGTCCAGTTGGGACAGATTGGTCTTTGACTGGACCTTGGGGTCCTTGAATCTAAAATTCTCCTTGGCTGGTGGCTTTGGACACTAATGGCTCAGTACCATTTTTATTGTCACAAACTTGCACTGCAATAGAACAGATGTGAAGTGCTACTTCTAATAGGGCTACCAAAGTGAACTCTACACTATTCAGCTTTGAAATTACAACACCAAGAAGGACAAGCGATAAGGTTATGCAAATCAAAGTACCAGGTATCCATAAAAATCTTGCAAATGATCAGATTTGATCTGTGGCAGGTTCCACTGGCAGCAAAGCCAGTTTGAAGGTTTTGGGTTTTTTCTTTTGCCTCTTGAAACCTCAAATTTGATTGGTGTGTGTCATGAATGTGCAATGCCACCTATTTATCATCATGCTGATTATGCTCAGGTGTCATAGAAGGGTGGAGTCCTTGAACTGAAAGGCCATTGTTTATCACTCCTTTTAGATTGCTATATGCCTAAGCCGAGATGTCGGTACTGTTCAATATTGCGTGCCCTGGTAGTTGGGGATGTTGACAAACTGGAATGAGGGCAAGAAGTAAGTGAGCCTCCGCACCGATTAATCTTCTGACTGGAAGAATGGTGCATAGTGATCCATTCTGTTTGCAAGTGAAAATTGATGTTGCATCGCAAGTCATTGGTGGAAAACTGTGTTAATCATAACCATTAGAGAGTGGTTGCACGATATTGTGCAGAACCAGATGCCTTGTTGCAGGTGTTCCTTGTCTAGAAGGTAGAATAAAGGTCTATTCTCTTCAGAGACTGGTTCTTTTTTCTTGGATGGTGTTTACTTGGTCTCCAGCTCAGCCTCTGGCTAACACCTCAAAGAGACCTTTACAAAGAAAAATCACAGTGGTCCTGTGACCACAAATGCCAGACCCCTCTATTCTTCATTTCAGTTACACTAACAGCTCAGTGAAACATTGATTTGGTTGTGGAACCAGTGGCCTTTTCTTCAATGTGTTCCAGTAGTTGTTTGTCACCTGCACAATGCTAAGCAACATGTTGTGGCTATGGTGAGCAGCCTGTAGCTTCTGTCGTCTCCCATTGGGCTTGTCTAGTATATCATTGGTTGGTGGTTGAAAGGAAAGCTGTCATCAGTCCATCTTGGATCATTTGCAAGCCCAAGTTTATTCAGCATCGCATAATATTTATCGGACAAACCTTAACAATTTTGGCTTGACCCTAATTTGAGATGTTTTAAAAAAAAAGGTTTCATTTTTTTCATAATTTGCAGGTCGTTAACATGTACATCAGTCCTGTGACTTCTATAATTCTAGACCTTTTTTCTTTAATGGTGTTGCATTGTTCATGCTGAGGAGTTTATACTGCATTCATCAATCCACTATGTATACTAGGCCTACCAAGTGCTGAGTATTGGTGGTTCTATAATAAAGGCAAAGGAGAGAGGAAGAATGAAAGGAGCAAGAGAGAAAAAAAAGAGGAAGAGAAGAAGAATTGGTCAAAGAGAGTCACCGCCCCCAAAAATGCCCCCTATAGCCTGTCCGAGGGTATGTTGGGGTGGGCATACTTCAGCTAAGGCGATCAAACCCAAAAAATTCCCCACTGTCTATCCTCCAGGATGGGTGTCAACTTTTCATTAATCTGGAAACTGTCCATCCTGGCCTTAAACTCTTTACTAAAGACCCCTTCTCCATTCCTTGCAGCGCTGAGAAGAATCCTCTCAATGCCATTTTTCCAAGTATACAGCACGTCCTGTTTCACCAAATTCTTTACGTCTGGGATATCCGCCACAAGGTGGTGCAGTGGACTGCAGAAAAGACTTGTGGCATCTCCCGGCCCTATAAAAGGACAGGAACCTCCCACAAATTCCCAGTTTCCTTCTGCAGTCAGGACTGCGAAGATAGAAGATGGCTCTCTATATTGCGCAGGCGAGCGGGGCTTACCAGCCTGCGGCCCTGCAGGACTATTCCCACCCGTTCTGGTCCCACTGCCTCCCAGCCTTGGCTGCCTGGTTTGGGTGAAGGTAGGACAGCACCAGGGTCAGGTGCTTGAGGAGCGCTGCTCCAACCGCAATCCCTGTACCAAACTAGGGTAGTCGGTTCAGGCTTATGGTGAGCCTTTGTGGGATGCCCCTTCCTGCTACCTATAATTGTGGGTCCTTACTTCCCCCCTTCCACTCCCCCCCCTCCATATGTCTGCCTTGGGTGCCACTGCCGCTGTTTTCTCCCGCCTCGCTCTCTCCCTGGGGAGCTCTCTGGGGGGGGGGGGGGGGGTAGGTGGTGGTGTCCTGAGTAGTTTTGCTTTTTTTGCTTTGGGCGGGGACATACGCTGTAGTGAGTATCTGCGCTGTCATTGGCACTGGGGGGTCACGTGGCTTGCGATTTCGCGCTCTCCGGGGGGCGGGTCCCGCAGATGATGTTTTTTGCATCACACGCCCGCAGCCCGCCCCTCAAGGTCCATTCTGCCGCCATTTTGGCTCTGCGGTGTACTGGGGCCCTCGTGTGCTGCTGCGCGCTGCCTTTTTCTGTCCGGATCTCGGTGAATCGGTCTCTTGGCCCCTTCGGGGTTGTCTTCTTGCTATTTCGCCACATTATGGGATTGTTATGTGTGTTTTTATGTCTTTCAGGAGGGATAAACGTGACTGTGGTTTCACCCGGCCCTCTTCCCTTTTGTCATCTCCCACCTTCCCTAGCGGGTTTTGGGGCATCCCGGGTGGCTCTTGCTAGCCTTAACCCTATACTGGCCAGTGTGCCCATTCTAATCACTATATGGAGGCTTCCGGGGATAATGTGCTTGGGGTTCCTTCGGGACAAACCCAGCTGTGTGTGGGGTATCCCCTGTGAGTGACGATGTCAGGGTATGTGTGCCCTGCGTTTAGAAGGTACTTGCGCGGCAGTCTGGGTTGCCTGCCTCGCTTCCTAGCTCTGCACCCCCTTATACATCACCTACGCCCCCGCGCCTGCATTTGACCCCTAGTGAAGGACATGATAGTGTGGAATCACATTATGACTTGGCCTTACGGGTGGCCAGCCTGGAAAGGCATATTGCTGGGCCGGTCCCCCGTAAGGCTTCTGGCAAGAAGCGGCATTTAACTCCCGCTGTTTCCCTTTTTCCTGAGGAGGATGAGGGACAGTTTTCTTTCCCTGGTCTGTACCCCCTAGAAGAGGGGGAACTTTTCTCTGATTCTGATTCCTCTGAGGAGCAGCAGGAGGTTTATGGCGGTACTGGGTCTCCTTTTGGAGAAGACCCATGGTCTCCTGAGGATACTGATAGGTTGTTGGCTCACATTTTTGAAGTATTGTGTATTACCCCTCCTGTCCCGGCTAAAAAGCAGCAGGGTGAGCTTTTTCACAGTGTTAAACAACTCTTGGAGTTCCCTGAGCAGATCCACTTTAATAATTTGGTGCTCAAGGAGTGGGAACGTCCAAGCAGATTGCCTGCGGTGCCCAATAGTTGAGTTGGGACAGGAGGTATCCATTTCCTGCTGATGTGGTTAAGCGCTGGTCGTGTCCCCCTGAGGTGGATGCTCCCGTGCTTGGGTTGTCCAATACCTCGGTCATGCATTCCCCTGACACTTCTACTGTGAGGGATGGTGAGGACCGGCGTGTTGATCAACTGGCCTGTCACGCATTTGCTTGTGCAGGGACTGCACTGCGCCCTGTGTGCGCTTCTGCCATCACGGCTCTTGCTATTAACCCTTCTAGTGCCAGCTACGTGAGTCTCACGTAGCTGCCTTTCCAACCGTTAAGTGCCAGCTACGTGAGACTCACGTAGCTGACTTTAGAGCCCCATAAAAAAAAAAGTAAAAAACATACAGACTTACCTGACCCCTCGTGTGAAAGTGGCAGCGATTCTCTACAAGCATCACCATCATCATGTTCGATTTCCGCCCCCGGGCCTCTGATCTTCAGGAGGGGTCCCGGAATAGCCCCCCCCCTTCTTCCGCCGCTGACATCTGCAAGGAAAAAAAAAAAGGTAAATATTAGTACTCACCTCGCAGCACGATCGCTCTCCCTGGGTCTTCTCTTCACCAGGGGGGCTCCGATCCCCCCCTCCCTGGGCTTTCCATGCTGTTAGTGAGGACCCAGAAACGGGCCCTCACCATCCTCTTCGGGCGGCGCTGGCCCCGCCCACTTATGGAAGGAGCGGGATGACGTCATCCCGCTCCTCATAGTGTCACACCCAGGCTCCGATCTGTCACTTGTCGATAGCAATCGGAACAGGGAGGGTGGGAGGCAGGGAGGCTCTGATCTCCCTGCCTCCCACCCTCCCTGCTCCGATCACTACCGACAACTGTCATCTGCAGCAGCGCGGGACACGGGATCAGAGGTAAGTATAAGTGAAAAAAGAATAAATAATTTTGTGTCTGTGTCTTTTTTTTTTTAACTTAACCCTTTGTGAAGTGGTAAGGGGTCCATGAGACCCCTTATACCAGTTCACAAGGCTCTGGGGCTGGCAATCACCTGCGGCTAGCGGGTGATTAGCCAAAACTCCCAGCCCCCTCATTACCTGCCTCCCCAAGGGCCAGGGGGGGCAGAAGGGCCCGGGCCACTTAGTGGCTATGTGGGCTAGTAGCCTGTGCCCTGTTCTACAAGCCCCCATAGCTGGTCCGGGTCGGTAATGCTGGGTAAGGGGAACCCTACGTCAAAAAATGAGGTCCCCCCACATAGGAGGGGGGGACCCTATGTGTTTTTTTTTTTTAATTAACCCCTTACAACTATGCAATCGTATTGCATAGTTGTATCCTATCTGAAATCTCCTAAACTGCTGTTTCAGTTTGGGGGAGTCTCCTGGGCAGGAAAGGGTGTCTACCAATACATATGTGGTACCGTTGTAACCGGGAGAAATAGGGCTTTCACACGCAATAATATTTTATTAACAAACTTACATTTTTTATTACAAAAAAACACTACAAATTGTAAAAAATATTTTTTTGCACATATTTCACCCAAAATTATTGAGAATACACTAAAAAAAGGCCAAACAAGACATTTCATGTTGAAGCCCAAAAAACAATATATAATTTTCCTGGAAAATCCCTGGAAATCCCTTCAAAAATCAAGGTTGAACATGTGTAGCGCAAAAACGTGAAAAGTAGTCTGGCAACAGAGTGTGACAAAAAATCTAGGTAGACTGGCATTTAAAGGGTTAAAGTGCTACTCAAGTGCCTTCTGGATAATGCCTCGGATGCCAATAGGGGGGAGGACTATAGATCCATCCTGCTTTGCTATGAATTTGTGGCATTTATTCTTTCTGCTACGGATGATGCGGTCAGGATGTGTGGTAAGACTTCTGCCCTTTTGGTGGCTATACGACGCTCTGTTTGGCTGCGTCAGTGGGCGGCTGATAATGCTGCTAAGAAGGCTCTCACTGGCTTCCCCTTTACTGGGCTACAGCTCTTTGGGGAGCGTCTGAATCTGTTTGCCCCTTTCGGGGGGCTGGTTCTTCCCTCCCCTCCTTCCATGCTCCCAGGTCTGGTCGGGGTGCACCATTTGCGGGGGCACGTAGAGACCCTTGGGGCCGGGGTAGAGGCCGTGGTCGTCCCGGTCTCTCATGGGGTCCCCAATCCAAATCTTCCCCCAAGCCCCCTCAGGTATGAGGAGGCGCCCTCACCCATCCGGGTGGGGGGGACGGTTGCGGCTCTTTGCTCACGTCTGGAGACTGCGCGTCTCAGACCGGTGGATTCAGGAGGTGGTGTTCTCCGGGTACAAGATAGAGTTTGCAGCCTGGCCGCCCCCAAGATTCCTCAGAACCCGAATGGCTCAAAGCCCCCTGTCAGCTCAGGGCTTGCAGTCCAAAGCCTTTTGGAATTGAGTGTCATTTGCCCGGTGCCCTTCCAAGAAAGGGGCAGAGGCTTCTACTCCAATCTGTTCACGGTTCCCAAAAAGGATGGGTCCCTGAGGCCCATCCTGGATTTGAAGCGCCTCAACAAATTTGTCAGGTTCAAGCATTTTCGCATGGAGACTCTGTGGACATCAAAGATGCTTATCTTCATGTTCCAATCTTTCCAGGTCATCAGAGATTTCTCAGGTTCGCTCTGGAGGATAAGCACTACCAATTTGTGGCCCTACCGTTTGGTCTTACCTCAACACCTCCTCGGGTCTTCACCAAGGTGCTGGCGGGGGTGATGGCTCTGTTGAGATCATTGACGACATTCTGATTGCGTCTCAGTCCTTCCATCGAGCCGAGCTGGATGGTGGTGTCCACACTCGAGTTCTTCGGTTGGGTGATCAACCATCCCAAGTCTTCACTGTCCCCGTCCTTGGTGAGGTCCTTTCTGGGCATGTCTCTGGATATATCTCAGCTCAAGGTTTTTCTGCCTCAGCAGAAGGTGGAGAGCCTGCAGACGCAGGCACGGTCTCTACTTTCTCTACTTTCTTGCCCTCACCCCTCCATTCGGCAAGGGATGCAGCTGGTGGGCCTGATGGTGTCATGCTTCGAGGCAGTTCCCTATGCTCAGTTTCACATGAGGCCTCTTCAGTTGCACCTTTTGTCAGTTTGGGATCGGGACCCTGTGTCCCTGGATCAGAGATTTGTTCTGTCCCCTCTGGTCAGTCAGTCCCTCTCGTGGTGGCTGGACTCACGGAATCTCCTAGTGGGCAGGACCTTTCTGCCTCTGTGCTGGGAGACTGTCACCACAGATGCCAGTCTGACAGGTTGCGGGGGCTTTTGGAAGTCTCAGAAGTTCCAGGGCCAGTGGGGCCCTCAGGTGGCCCATGCTCCCATCAACATTCTGGAACTGCGGGCGATAAGGTTGGTTCTTTTCCAGTTGACTCCGCACCTTTGGGGTCGGGCTGTTCAGATCCACTCGGACAACCAGACGGCGGTTGCCTACACCAATCAGCAGGGAGGGACTCGGAGCAAGCGAGCCCTCAAGGAAGTGTCCCTGATACTGTCCTGGGCAGAGAAGAATGTTCCCTGCATCTCGGCAGTTTACATCCCGGGAGTGGAGAACCTGGAAGCAGACTCTTTGAGCAGGGGGATGTCTCGGCTGGGGGAGTGGTCCCTCAGCGAAAGGGTGTTTCACTCTCTGTGCCACCGCTGGGGTCTGTCGGATGTGGACCTGTTTGCTTCACGTCACAATCACAAACTTCCATTCTTTGTCTCTCTGTCACAGGATCCTCTGGCTTTGCCACGGATGCGCTAGCAATGCCTTGGAACGGGTTTCGGCTCCTCTATGTGTTCCCCCCGTTTCCTCTGTTGGGCAGGGTGCTGCGCAAGGTAGCCCAGGAAGGGGTGCCAACCATTCTGGTGGCCCCCTGTTGGCCAAGAAGGGTGTGTTTGCAGACATCGTGCAGTTGGCAGTAGATCAGTACGTCCTGCCCAAGGATCCAGATCTGCTCACTCAGGGGCAGCTGTGCCATCCCAATTTACAAACGCTGGCTTTGACGGCTTGGCTGCTGAAACCTCCATCTTGATGGAAAAGGGGTTGCCTGCCTGCCTGTTGTTGATACCATGATTAGGGCTAGGAAGAAGTCCTCATCTTTTATCTACTACAGGGTCTGGCATGCTTACATTGCCTGTTGTGAGTCTAAATCTCTTCCCTGTCGGGTGTTCTATTCTCAGGATTCTGGAATTCTTGCAACATGGTTTGGATTTGGGCCTTCAACTTAGTACCCTCAAAGGTCATGTCACCTTTTGGTTAAGACTTTTTTCCAGGGGGTTTCTCATATGCGTCCGCCACGTAAACCTATGTTACCAGTTTGGGATTTGAATCTGGTGTTATCTGCTCTGCAGGGTCGTCCCTTTGAGCCTCTCAGTGAGGCCGCTTTGCCCATTTTGACTCTTAAGGTAGTCTTTTTGGTGGCCATCACTTCTGTCAGGCGTGTTTCTGAGTTGGCGGCGCTTTCATCAAGCCTCCTTATTTTGAGCGACACCAGGACAAGGTGGTGTTTCGGTTTAAGCCAGATTTCTTGCCTAAGGTTGTGTCTGCTTTTCATCTCAATCAGGACATTGTCTTGCCTTCATTGTGTCCTAATCCTGCTAATTCCAAGGAGCGGACTCTGCATTCCTTAGATGTGGTCAGGTTTCTGAAGTTTTATTTGGTAGCTACTGAATCATTCAGGAAGACTGATGCTCTTTTTGTTCTTCCTTCTGGACCTAGGAAGTCCACTATCAGCAAGTGGATTCGTCAGGCGGTGGTGCAAGCCTATTCTGCTAAGGGGAAGGAGCCTCCCTTCCGCCTTACTGCTCATGCTATTGGTGCTTCTTGGGCTTTTCAGCACCAGGCTTCTGTTGAACAAGTTTGTAAGGCCGCAACTTGGAATTCTGTTCATACTTTTTCTAAGTTTTACAAGGTTGATGTTAGGGCATCAGCTGGTGCTGCTTTCGGCCGCAAAATTTTTCAGGTGGTAGTGGTTTAAACTGTTCGCCGTTGTTCTTTGGGGATCCCACCCTACTTTACGGACACTGCTTTTGGATGTCCCAGACGTAAAGAATTTGGTGAAACAGGACGTGCTGTATACTTGGAAAAATACAATTCTGTGAGTACTCACCTGTAGAATTGATTTTGTAGTATACAGCACGTCCTGTTTCACCCCTCCCTTGTTATCATTATTCTTGGTTACCTCTCTATGGTGATTTGTTCAAATGTTTGGTTGGGGTTCCTTCTTTTTTATTCTGCCGGCTTCTTGTCTAACTGCTTGTAACACTGGGAATTTGTGGGAGGTTCCTGTCCTTTTATAGGGCCGGGAGATGCCACAAGTTTTTTCTGCAGTCCACTGCGCCACCTTGTGGCGGATATCCCAAGCGTAAAGAATTTGGTGAAACAGGACATGCTGTATACTACAAAAACAATTCTACTGTTGAGTACTCACAGAATTGTATTTTTCCAGGACCACACATAAAATGGTCAAACAACTATGCTGTCCCTTGGGGCTCAACCACACTCAGAAATGGAAACAAAGCCAGCAGAATTGTTTGAAATAGATTGTTTCACACTGTTCAAGGGGATAAGGAGGGACAAGTATATGCCTAAACAGGGACTTTTTAATAGGGTACAGGAACCAATATTCCTCCATCAACGGATTCTAGGGTGGAAAACAGTGTTGCAGAAAGCGCTACTATCCAGATGTCTAGCTACAGGTGTTCTTCTTATGCTACCGATTTTATCATGGTGCACAACTAGGGAGGATAGAATGGAGGTCTATCCTTACCGGTGGCGGATCCTGCTTTTTTTTATTGGACTCACTGAGAGTCAGAGATTGGTCTGGTGTCCAAGTGGACAATGCCTCAAAGAGACCTGCAGAAGGCAACTTTACCGGTTCTCCTTCTGGGATAATGGTATGGAAAAATGTATCTTAAAGTGCACCTATACTCAGAGGGAAGTTTATATGGTCACTTTCTATCCCCAGCCCAGTGGTCCAAAAAAGCCCGTGTTCCTTATTTACTAAAGCCTTTGCCAAATATTCATAACAACACAAACTGGAAGTGGTCTATCATCCACACATTTTCTTTGAATCTCATTTTAAATGAAAACACTGTACTGTGTGAGCCATGAAGAGACTCCATGTAATGGATGCAATGGGGCCTGGTAACCTTTAGTTACCCGTCTGACTCCTTGCTGGCATTTATACAGGATTGTCACAGGGCAGGAGTTGTTAGCAGGCAGGCCTTGGCCTTCTTGTCTATTTTCTTGAGCTCCAGTGTCCTAGGCCCTTCCCTAGTTTCTTATCCAAGGAGTTTGTCTGCCTTGACTCAATTGTGTGAATGGTAGTCTAGCAAGTGGACCGTAGAAAGGCTCTCCCTTGGAGGTGGCTCTTCTATAAGTGGTCTCTTACTTATAAGTTGCCCTTCTTACTTACACTCAGTGGCTCCTCTGAATCTGAATTGAGCAAGCGCTGCCACATTCCTGCTTGTATCTAGCTGTGGGCGTGCCATGCCAGCCATTCAGAAAGGCCTTTGCATAGGTGCATACTTATTCAGAGATATAGCAGGGATACTTCCACGGCACTGGGGGCTCAGTGAATAGATGAGTCAGTCGGGCATTCCATTTTGGGAATCCCAAAGGTAGAACACTGCCCCATGGGTCTTATCGACTTGAAATTGTGATTGTTCCTCTTTAAGTCACCAATTAGTCTGGGGAGGCAAGGAGGGTTGTAATGCAGTTCATATGGGGAACCCATACAGGGACGGATTATAGCCAGGGCCCATGGGGCTCGTGCCCCTGGGGCCTCCACCATTTGCTATGTCCAGGGGGTCTCCACCACTTGTTCATTGTGGTCAGTGGGAGGCTGAAGCATGAAAGATGGAAGTTGTGGCATGTCTGCATTAGTAAAACAGTAAGCATCAGACTCACAGTAAAGGCCGGATGAGTCCTGGGAGCAGCTTCTACTGCACGGCAGCAAGCAGGCCAGGATAACAATGATGGGGCCACGATCGTCGGGGGTAGCGCAACTCCTTTTCTTTCCTTTTCAAGGAGTGTGCAGGGGGCCAGACATGTGGACTCTGTGGAGTTGAACAAAATACAAGCCTCTCCTAAGCCAGAAGGAGGAAGCCCAGAGAAATGAACCACACAGTCCAACAGAGGTGGAGAAGGATTCCCCTAACTGGCACAGACAGAGTAGCAGGTGTCTCCATGGCAGCCGTGTTCAAGCGGGGGGAGTCAACAATCTGTGGTTTGCGCTGGACTATTACTTCAAAGGGGAGAAAAATACTGGCCTCCACCAGATTTTCTACCTAGTTGCCTCCACCACACTTAAAGCGGACCACAGCCACTTGAAGCATGGAACAGGAGATCCCCTGGCAATGTCTCCTTAGATACAGGAAAACAGTGGTGTGTCCAGCTTCTTCTCGTGGTAAAATATAACTTTTATTCTTCTTGTTTAAAAATGAGCTGTCTAAACAATATTGAAACAAATTCCCAGTATGGATAGTGTTAGACAGAATCCAGGTCCATATATGTCCCACTGTCGGAACCCTGTGCTCTCACACCGAGGGGCAGCAAAAAAATCAGTGTTCCAGAACAATTAGAAAAGCAAAAATATTCATTTCTACTTCTACATCGTAATAAGGGAGTATTGGCAGGTGATTTGGCCAAATGTATTTTATAAGTTCAGTGGGTTTTGGTCCGCTTTAATCTGGGCCTGAACCCATAAACCATTTTGTTGCATAAGTCCTCAGAGTCACTCCCTGCAGGGAGAAGTCATAACTCAGAGCCAAAGTCTCCAGGTCCTTTAATTTCTGAATGGGCTTTCCCAATGGCATAATTAAAGGTAATGGGGCTGAGGGAAGCCCATATTATGTCATACATGAACCATACCCTCCATCTTGCAAAAATCTATATTCCATTATGTCTGTTTTGATATAACATTCCATTTTTGGTTCTAGTTTATGAACTAGGTGCCTAGTAGAGGGAGGATTTAGGTACAGTTTATAAAGGGCATATTAGAGGCCGATTCATTAATAGCACCAGGTAGCGACAGATGAGCGCCAGTAGCGTGATTTTCACAGCGCCAGCTAGTATTCGCTGTGCTTGGCCGGGGTTTGCTTGTTGACAGCGACTCAGTCGGTGTGCGGTAATGTTGAATACGGGCTTAGGGGTCGCTGTTTCACAGGTTCAGCGTTGTATGGGTGCGCCTGACAACGAATGGCCAGAGCGAACGGCTTGCTGCAGATTCATTAACAAATCACGCTCCGAATTTTTTCGCGCTGTGAATTCCTTGTTTAAACCCCAGAGCGCCGGCGGCGATGGGTGTAAAATCGTTTTTAACCCCCAAACAACCATATTTTTTGATTGTAAAATTATACAAGTTTATATAAACATTTTGTAATATGAATACATTAATATCAGACCTGTAATATCAATTCTGCACAATTTCTTTTTTTTTTTTACCTTAAAAAAAAATCCTAACATTGCAGAAGTGGTCACAGAATTTTTGACATTAAAAAAAAAAAAAAAAAACATTAATAGCAATTATTTATGATTAATTAAAGATTGCTCCATTGAAATGCATTGGACATCGCCAGGGAGCGACAGGTCATACCTGGCGCTGTGATGGGATTAGCAGCGGCGCTGTTCGTTGCAGTCGGCTACATGATGAATCCCGCGCTAGCTGCCGCTCTCGCCGGCGCTAGCCTCATTTAGCGTGATAAATGCGTCATTGTGACCGCTGCCGGGCGTACTTGAGTCAGTAGCCGCCGTTAGCTGGCGGTACCTGGCGCTCGTTAGACACTACCTGGCGCTAGCCCTTGATAAATAAGGCCCTTAGTCTGCTAGTGATTAATATGAGGGGACAGGCTGGGGCACCAATAACCTGCCCAAGAGGTATTACTGCATGTTGGTTAAGTGAGTAAAATCAATATAAAGGCAAAATAAGATGTGATGAAAAAGACTCTTTGGCTGTGTAAAATGTGGTGAGGCAGACCTAAGTCCTCAATGGCAGCTTCTTCCTGTCCGCTGCAAGGAAAAGGTGAGTATCTCTTTAGTTAAGGGCTCAATGATGCAGGATGGGGGTAGGTCAGTTTGGTCCCTGTGGACCAGGGCCTTCTTTGACAGTAAGTGTTTAGACTTGCTTTAACAGAACATTTTTTTGCAATAAAAATAACCTTTAGGTGCCGCCAGACACAACAAATAGAAAAGCCAACTGGCATTACCCAACCAAAAATAACATAATGCAGTTACAAAATCACCACTGGAACAGGCAGCAAAGGAACCCTTGACCTAGACCTAGACCTCAATTCATTTAGAATAAGTCAACTGTATAAAAGAGAACTTCAGCTAAGCCAAATAACTTGTAATAAATAACCCTTATGTGGGTGAGCAGTAACCAATGGGGTATTGTCTAGAGCTGATTTTATATTGAAGCTAGAGGCCTTATTAGATGCATTTAATGTGAAAAAAATGGCCCAATGCTAAAAATCCATATAAATATGCTGGATGTCGGGAGGAGGGGTCGCTTATACACCCAGCATCAAGAAATATCCAGTCAGGCTTGTTTCCTTCTTTTAATGAAAGAAAGAGGAAATAAAGGGGGCGGGTTCTGTCTTCCATTATACGCTCAAACCTGGCACCCCTGGATTTTATTCCTACCAGGAGAAGAAAACCACAAGCTTGGCAGGAGTTTTATTCGGCCTGGGTGTATAAGTGACCCCTTCTCTCAGTAGCCAGCCTGTTTATATGGAGTTTTAATATTGCACATTTTGTGATACAGCTCCTTTAAATACAGATGAGCCCCTCAGAGCAGCAGACATGGTGGCAACATGTGGCTACTATAGATACATAGATACGTGACCCCCTGTGACCAGTGGGGTTTGCAGGACGGGCAGGTGGACACAGGACTATACAAGTCTGCTTTGCAAACTTTACTGTCTGCCAGTAGTCACCTGGTGCCGCGATGCATCGTGGGAACATGAAATTAGCTGAATAAGTTAACCTACTTCAAAGGAACACGTCATTTTTGAGTGTTGCTCCTCATCAAGGGCAATATTTATCAACCTACATGTATATATAAAGTGGACCAAATTCCAGGTTTTGAACACATCTAGGTTGCCCCTGGGGAGAGCTTTCATCCTGTCCCAGGGTTGGCATTATTGAGTTTTGGCGTGCTTTAATGTGTGCTTGTTACCGACCAAAGCCTGTTCTGGCATCTAAAAGACTCTGGCTGCTTGACTAAGCGACCCTGGGACATCTTGATTTGGGATGCCACACTGTGTGAACCCCCTGGGCATGCTTGCTATCATTTACCTCTCCAGGATAGTAAAAATCCTGGTGATGGGTCCACTTTAATGCAGACCTATACTCCAGGAAGCAAAGTCTCTGCGGTGTAGATTTTGTGCTTTAGTAAATGTGTATGTAGACTTGACAACTCATTGATTGACAAACATGATTCCTGTTATCTTAAATGGATTGACCAGTCAAACTTTAAAATCATTTGCCTGGTAGCTTACCTGATGCAGTGCCAATCCCATGCTGTCCCTTTGCTCTAGTCACTAAAAAAGAAAGGGAATCTCTTCTTCCTCCTCCTCTACCCCCAGCACCCCTCATCCTGACCACAAATGGAATAATGAGGCTTGTGTCAGGTTGACTCCCCCTCTGCTAGTGAAAGGCTAGAATGCAGCCCTGCACAGTGTCAGTCAAGCCCAGCTCACTCCAATGAAAAGCACACAGTATGTAGCCCTTTCACTCCTATAACAGAGGGCATGAGTAACAGGAGTATAATTACTTTGGCTATACAGCTTGCCTTTCAAATAGGAAAAAATAAGAACATTGCCATGTGTAGCCCTACACAATGGGAATACTATTAAGTGTGCCAGGACAATGGCTTTAATAAAAGTTGTTCCCCTTTGCAGACAGGTCTGTGAGCTCTCACTTTCTGCTTACTTCCTGGTTACGGTGAGCATATCCATCTAACAGAAATGTACAATTGTGTGTTGCTGGGACTAGAAGCTGTCAATGGCACTGGGACTCCATATTTTGTGCTGGGAACCACTTGTCCTTCCTGTCACACCCATGGGTTTGATAAATGACCTGACCCTGCCTCTGATTTCTTCAGTGACCAAAATAGATAAAAAAATTATACTGCAAAGCCTGTAAAACAAAAATAGACATTTAAGCTGAGGTTGGGCGTTGAAGGTTAAAGCGAAGCACAACCCTCTTGGGGCACCCTGAGTAACCACCCACCTGAGTACCTTGGGCTTGGTAAAAAAAATAAAAGGGGTTCTCCAGCTGCGAGGCCAAACCCATTCGGCAATTTTGAGATTGCCTATTGGCTGATCTCAAGATTGCTGGATGCCATAGGCCAGGTGGCTGGCAGCTTCCCTGGCTTGTGATTTCAGCGTGCACGCTCTTATGCCCAGCCAGTTAGGGAGGGCTCAGGAGTACACGCTCTTATGCCCAGCCAGTTAGGGAGGGCTCAGGAGTACACGCTCTTATGCCCAGCCAGTTAGGGAGGGCTCAGGAGTACACGCTGTTATGGCCAGCCAGTTAGGGAGGGCTCAGGAGTACACGCTCTTATGCCCAGCCAGTTAGGGAGGGCTCAGGAGTCCACGCTCTTATGCCCAGCCAGTTAGGGAGGGCTCAGGAGTACAAGCTCTTATGCCCAGCCAGTTAGGGAGGGCTCAGGAGTACACGCTCTTATGCCCAGCCAGTTAGGGAGGGCTCAGGAGTACACGCTCTTATGCCCAGCCAGCTAGGGAGGGCTCAGGAGTACACGCTCTTATGCCCAGCCAGTTAGGGAGGGCTCAGGAGTACACGCTCTTATGCCCAGCCAGTTAGGGAGGGCTCAGGAGTACGCGCTCTTATGTCCAGCCAGTTAGGGAGGGCTCAGGAGTACACGCTGTTATGGCCAGCCAGTTAGGGAGGGCTCAGGAGTACACGCTCTTATGCCCAGCCAGTTAGGGAGGGCTCAGGAGTACACGCTTTTATGCCCAGCCAGTTAGGGAGGGCTCAGCAGTACAAGCTCTTATGCCCAGCCAGTTAGGGAGGGCTCAGGAGTACACGCTCTTATGCCCAGCCAGTTAGGGAGGGCTCAAGAGTACACGCTCTTATGCCCAGCCAGTTAGGGAGGGCTCAGGAGTACACGCTCTTATGCCCAGCCAGTTAGGGAGGGCTCAGGAGTACATGCTCTTATGCCCAGCCACTTAGGGAGGGCTCAGGAGTACAAGGTCTTATGCCCAGCCAGTTAGGGAGGGCTCAGGAGTACACGCTCTTATGCCCAGCCAGTTAGGGAGGGCTCAGGAGTACACGCTCTTATGCCCAGCCAGTTAGGGAGGGCTCAGGAGTACACGCTGTTATGGCCAGCCAGTTAGGGAGGGCTCAGGAGTACACGCTCTTATGCCCAGCCAGTTAGGGAGGGCTCAGGAGTACACGCTCTTATGCCCAGCCAGTTAGGAAGGGCTCAGGAGTACACGCTCTTATGCCCAGCCAGTTAGGGAGGGCTCAGGAGTACACGCTCTTATGCCCAGCCAGTTAGGGAGGGCTCAGGAGTGCACGCTCTTATGCCCAGCCAGTTAGGGAGAGCTCAGGAGTACACGCTCTTATGCCCAGCCAGTTAGGGAGGGCTCAGGAGTACACGCTCTTATGCCCAGCCAGTTAGGGAGGGCTCAGGAGTACACGCTCTTATGCCCAGCCAGCTAGGGAGGGCTCAGGAGTACACGCTCTTATGCCCAGCCAGTTAGGGTGGGCTCAGGAGTACACACTCTTATGCCCAGCCAGTTAGGTAGGGCTCAGGAGTACACGCTCTTATGCCCAGCCAGCTAGGGAGGGCTCAGGAGTACACGCTCTTATGCCCAGCCAGCTAGGGAGGGCTCAGGAGTACACGCTCTTATGCCCAGCCAGTTAGGGAGGGCTCAGGAGTACACGCTCTTATGCCCAGCCAGTTAGGGAGGGCTCAGGAGTACACGCTCTTATGCCCAGCCAGTTAGGGAGGGCTCAGGAGTACACGCTCTTATGCCCAGCCAGTTAGGGAGGGCTCAGGAGTACACGCTCTTATGCCCAGCCAGTTAGGGAGGGCTCAGGAGTACACGCTCTTATGCCCAGCCAGTTAGGGAGGGCTCAGGAGTACACGCTCTTATGCCCAGCCAGTTAGGGAGGGCTCAGGAGTACACGCTCTTATGCCCAGCCAGTTAGGGAGGGCTCAGGAGTACACGCTCTTATGCCCAGCCAGCTAGGGAGGGCTCAGGAGTACACGCTCCTATGCCCAGCCAGTTAGGGAGGGCTCAGGAGTACACGCTCTTATGCCCAGCCAGTTAGGGAGGGCTCAGGAGTACACGCTCTTATGCCCAGCCAGTTAGGGAGGGCTCAGGAGTACACGCTCTTATGCCCAGCCAGTTAGGGAGGGCTCAGGAGTACACGCTCTTATGCCCAGCCAGTTAGGGAGGGCTCAGGAGTACACGCTCTTATGCCCAGCCAGCTAGGGAGGGCTCAGGAGTACACGCTCTTATGCCCAGCCAGTTAGGGAGGGCTCAGGAGTGCACGCTCTTATGCCCAGCCAGTTAGGGAGGGCTCAGGAGTACACGCTCTTATGCCCAGCCAGTTAGGGAGGGCTCAGGAGTACACGCTCTTATGCCCAGCCAGTTAGGGAGGGCTCAGGAGTACACGCTCTTATGCCCAGCCAGCTAGGGAGGGCTCAGGAGTACACGCTCTTATGCCCAGCCAGCTAGGGAGGGCTCAGGAGTACACGCTCTTATGCCCAGCCAGTTAGGGAGGGCTCAGGAGTACACGCTCTTATGCCCAGCCAGTTAGGGAGGGCTCAGGAGTACACGCTCTTATGCCCAGCCAGTTAGGGAGGGCTCAGGAGTACACGCTCTTATGCCCAGCCAGTTAGGGAGGGCTCAGGAGCACACGCTCTTATGCCCAGCCAGTTAGGGAGGGCTCAGGAGTACACGCTCTTATGCCCAGCCAGTTAGGGAGGGCTCAGGAGTACACGCTCTTATGCCCAGCCAGTTAGGGAGGGCTCAGGAGTACACGCTCTTATGCCCAGCCAGTTAGGGAGGGCTCAGGAGTACACGCTCTTATGCCCAGCCAGCTAGGGAGGGCTCAGGAGTACACGCTCCTATGCCCAGCCAGTTAGGGAGGGCTCAGGAGTACACGCTCTTATGCCCAGCCAGTTAGGGAGGGCTCAGGAGTACACGCTCTTATGCCCAGCCAGTTAGGGAGGGCTCAGGAGTACACGCTCTTATGCCCAGCCAGTTAGGGAGGGCTCAGGAGTACACGCTCTTATGCCCAGCCAGTTAGGGAGGGCTCAGGAGTACACGCTCTTATGCCCGGCAAGTTAGGGAGGGCTCAGGAGTACACGCTCTTATGCCCAGCCAGTTAGGGAGGGCTCAGGAGTGCACGCTCTTATGCCCAGCCAGTTAGGGAGGGCTCAGGAGTACACGCTCTTATGCCCAGCCAGTTAGGGAGGGCTCAGGAGTACACGCTGTTATGCCCAGCCAGTTAGGGAGGGCTCAGGAGTATACGCTGTTATGCCCAGCCAGTTAGGGAGGGCTCAGGAGTACACGCTCTTATGCCCAGCCAGTTAGGGAGGGCTCAGGAGTACACGCTCTTATGCCCAGCCAGCTAGGGAGGGCTCAGGAGTACACGCTCTTATACCCAGCCAGTTAGGGAGGGCTCAGGAGTACAAGCTCTTATGCCCAGCCAGTTAGGGAGGGCTCAGGAGTACACGCTCTTATGCCCAGCCAGTTAGGGAGGGCTCAGGAGTACACGCTCTTATGCCCAGCCAGTTAGGGAGGGCTCAGGAGTACACGCTCTTATGCCCAGCCACTTATGGAGGGCTCAGGAGTATACGCTCTTATGCCCAGCCAGTTAGGGAGGGCTCAGGAGTACACGCTCTTATGCCCAGCCAGTTAGGGAGGGCTCAGGAGTACACGCTCTTATGCCCAGGCAGTTAGGGAGGGCTCAGGAATACACGCTCTTATGCCCAGCCAGTTAGGGAGGGCTCAGGAGTACACGCTCTTATGCCCAGCCAGTTAGGGAGGGCTCAGGAGTACACGCTCTTATGCCCAGCCAGTTAGGGAGGGCTCAGGAGTACACGCTCTTATGCCCAGCCAGTTAGGGAGGGCTCAGGAGTACACGCTCTTATGCCCAGCCGCTTCGGAAGGGCTCAGGAGTACACGCTCTTATGCCCAGCAAGTTAGGGAGGGCTCAGGAGTACACGCTCTTATGCCCAGCCAGTTAGGGAGGGCTCAGGAGTACACGCTCTTATGCCCAGCCAGTTAGGGAGGGCTCAGGAGTACACGCTCTTATGCCCAGCCAGTTAGGGAGGGCTCAGGAGTACACGCTCTTATGCCCAGCCAGTTAGGGAGGGCTCAGGAGTACACGCTCTTATGCCCAGCCAGTTAGGGAGGGCTCAGGAGTACACGCTCTTATGCCCAGCCAGCTAGGGAGGGCTCAGGAGTACACGCTCTTATACCCAGCCAGTTAGGGAGGGCTCAGGAGTACAAGCTCTTATGCCCAGCCAGTTAGGGAGGGCTCAGGAGTACACGCTCTTATGCCCAGCCAGTTAGGGAGGGCTCAGGAGTACACGCTCTTATGCCCAGCCAGTTAGGGAGGGCTCAGGAGTACACGCTCTTATGCCCAGCCACTTATGGAGGGCCCAGGAGTATACGCTCTTATGCCCAGCCAGTTAGGGAGGGCTCAGGAGTACACGCTCTTATGCCCAGCCAGTTAGGGAGGGCTCAGGAGTACACGCTCTTATGCCCAGGCAGTTAGGGAGGGCTCAGGAATACACGCTCTTATGCCCAGCCAGTTAGGGAGGGCTCAGGAGTACACGCTCTTATGCCCAGCCAGTTAGGGAGGGCTCAGGAGTACACGCTCTTATGCCCAGCCAGTTAGGGAGGGCTCAGGAGTACACGCTCTTATGCCCAGCCAGTTAGGGAGGGCTCAGGAGTACACGCTCTTATGCCCAGCCGCTTCGGAAGGGCTCAGGAGTACACGCTCTTATGCCCAGCAAGTTAGGGAGGGCTCAGGAGTACACGCTCTTATGCCCAGCCAGTTAGGGAGGGCTCAGGAGTACACGCTCTTATGCCCAGCCAGTTAGGGAGGGCTCAGGAGTACACGCTCTTATGCCCAGCCAGTTAGGGAGGGCTCAGGAGTACACGCTCTTATGCCCAGCCAGTTAGGGAGGGCTCAGGAGTACACGCTCTTATGCCCAGCCAGTTAGGGAGGGCTCAGGAGTACACGCTCTTATGCCCAGCCAGTTAGGGAGAGCTCAGGAGTACATGCTCTTATGCCCAGCCAGTTAGGGAGGGCTCAGGAGTACACGCTCTTATGCCCAGCCAGCTAGGGAGGGCTCAGGAGTACACGCTCCTATGCCCAGCCAGTTAGGGAGGGCTCAGGAGTACACGCTCTTATGCCCAGCCAGTTAGGGAGGGCTCAGGAGTACACGCTCTTATGCCCAGCCAGTTAGGGAGGACTCAGGAGTACACGCTCTTATGCCCAGCCAGCTAGGGAGGGCTCAGGAGTACATGCTCTTATACCCAGCCAGTTAGGGAGGGCTCAGGAGTACAAGCTCTTATGCCCAGCCAGTTAGGGAGGGCTCAGGAGTACACGCTCTTATGCCCAGCCAGTTAGGGAGGGCTCAGGAGTACACGCTCTTATGCCCAGCCAGTCAGGGAGGGCTCAGGAGTACACGCTCTTATGCCCAGCCACTTAGGGAGGGCTCAGGAGTATACGCTCTTATGCCCAGCCAGTTAGGGAGGGCTCAGGAGTACACGCTCTTATGCCCAGCCAGTTAGGGAGGGCTCAGGAGTACACGCTCTTATGCCCAGGCAATTAGGGAGGGCTCAGGAATACACGCTCTTATGCCCAGCCAGTTAGGGAGGGCTCAGGAGTACACGCTCTTATGCCCAGCCAGTTAGGGAGGGCTCAGGAGTACACGCTCTTATGCCCAGCCGCTTCGGAAGGGCTCAGGAGTACACGCTCTTATGCCCAGCCAGTTAGGGAGGGCTCAGGAGTACACGCTCTTATGCCCAGCCAGTTAGGGAGGGCTCAGGAGTACACGCTCTTATGCCCAGCCAGTTAGGGAGGGCTCAGGAGTACACGCTCTTATGCCCAGCCAGTTAGGGAGGGCTCAGGAGTACACGCTCTTATGCCCAGCCAGTTAGGGAGGGCTCAGGAGTACACGCTCTTATGCCCAGCCAGTTAGGGAGGGCTCAGGAGTACACGCTCTTATGCCCAGCCAGTTAGGGAGAGCTCAGGAGTACACGCTCTTATGCCCAGCCAGTTAGGGAGGGCTCAGGAGTACACGCTCTTATGCCCAGTCAGCTAGGGAGGGCTCAGGAGTACACGCTCCTATGCCCAGCCAGTTAGGGAGGGCTCAGGAGTACACGCTCTTATGCCCAGCCAGTTAGGGAGGGCTCAGGAGTACACGCTCTTATGCCCAGCCAGTTAGGGAGGGCTCAGGAGTACACGCTCTTATGCCCAGCCAGTTAGGGAGGGCTCAGGAGTACACGCTCTTATGCCCAGCAAGTTAGGGAGGGCTCAGGAGTACACGCTCTTATGCCCAGCCAGTTAGGGAGGGCTCAGGAGTGCACGCTCTTATGCCCAGCCAGTTAGGGAGGGCTCAGGAGTACACGCTCTTATGCCCAGCCAGTTAGGGAGGGCTCAGGAGTACACGCTCTTATGCCCAGCCAGTTAGGGAGGGCTCAGCAGTACACGCTGTTATGCCCAGCCAGTTAGGGAGGGCTCAGGAGTATACGCTGTTATGCCCAGCCAGTTAGGGAGGGCTCAGGAGTACACGCTCTTATGCCCAGCCAGTTAGGGAGGGCTCAGGAGTACACGCTCTTATGCCCAGCCAGTTAGGGAGGGCTCAGGAGTACACGCTTTTATGCCCAGCCAGTTAGGGAGGGCTCAGGAGTACACGCTCTTATGCCCAGCCACTTAGGGAGGGCTCAGGAGTATACGCTCTTATGCCCAGCCAGTTAGGGAGGGCTCAGGAGTACACGCTCTTATGCCCAGCCAGTTAGGGAGGGCTCAGGAGTACACGCTCTTATGCCCAGGCAGTTAGGGAGGGCTCAGGAATACACGCTCTTATGCCCAGCCAGTTAGGGAGGGCTCAGGAGTACACGCTCTTATGCCCAGCCAGTTAGGGAGAGCTCAGGAGTACACGCTCTTATGCCCAGCCAGTTAGGGAGGGCTCAGGAGTACACGCTCTTATGCCCAGCCAGTTAGGGAGGGCTCAGGAGTACACGCTCTTATGCCCAGCCAGTTAGGGAGGGCTCAGGAGTACACGCTCTTATGCCCAGCCAGTTAGGGAGGGCTCAGGAGTACACGCTCTTATGCCCAGCCAGTTAGGGAGGGCTCAGGAGTACACGCTTTTATGCCTAGCCAGTTAGGGAGGGCTCAGGAGTACACGCTCTTATGCCCAGCCAGTTAGGGAGGGCTCAGGAGTACACGCTCTTATGCCCAGCCAGTTAGGGAGGGCTCAGGAGTACACGCTCTTATGCCCAGCCAGCTAGGGAGGGCTCAGGAGTACATGCTCTTATGCCCAGCCAGTTAGGGAGGGCTCAGGAGTACACGCTCTTATGCCCAGCCAGTTAGGGAGAGCTCAGGAGTACACGCTCTTATGCCCAGCCAGTTAGGAAGGGCTCAGGAGTACACACTCTTATGCCCAGCCAGCTAGGGAGGGCTCAGGAGTACACGCTCTTATTCCCAGCCAGCTAGGGAGGTCTCAGGGGTACACGCTCTTATGCCCAGCCAGTTAGGGAGGGCTCAGGAGTACACGCTCTTATGCCCAGCCAGTTAGGGAGGGCTAAGGAGTAAAGACTACTACAGAGAAGGCGGGAATGTGGCGCCCAGCAAATGCAGCATTGCAGGAGCCGGCTGTAAAGGTGTGTTTACCTGTGGCCCCAGGGATTTCACGTGGGGGGGGGGGGGGGGAATCCCACTATAGGATGCCCCAGGGGAAGGCTAGTGACAGGCCCTGCAGTTTTTAGATTCCAGGGCCGGACGCAGAGGGCTTTCATCCACTTTAAAAATACCATTTTGTGAATACTCACCTTGTAAAATGGGTATTATAAGTATGTCACACACCCCGCTTCAAGAATCCATAACATGTGGGTAATATCGTCCTGAAGAGGCGTTCCTGCAGAGATGATAGTAAAAAGAAAGCCCCTCCCTGATCCATAAATACCTGGGACCTCCCACTCACTACCCAGTATACAGAAGCAGTAAGGTAAGGGACCAGGAAGAGGCAAATATAAAACGCAACCACGCAAAGTTCACAAAATAGAGGATCCCGAATACAGAAAAGGGCGGGTGAAGCGGGGTGTGTGACATACTTATAATACCCATTTTACAAGGTGAGTATTCACAAAATGGTATTATTCTAAGTATGTCACACACCCCGCTTCAAGAATCCATAACATGTGGGACATCCAACAGCAGTGTCCAAAAACAAGGGCGGGGATCCAAAACTAGGCAACAATGCACAACTTCAAACCACTGCAGCTTGCAAAACTTTGCGTCCAAAGACAGCATCCGCGGACGCCCAAACATCAACCTTGTAAAACTTGGAAAAAGTGTGAACAGACGACCAGGTAGCGGCCTTACAAACTTGCTCAACAGAAGCCTGGTGCTGAAAAGCCCAGGACGCTCCAACCGCACGAGTAGAATGAGCAGTAACACGAAAAGGGGGACTCCTCCCCTTGGCAGAATAGGCCCCAATGATGGCCTGACGAATCCATTTACTAATGGAAGATTTGGCAGGAGCCAAACCTTTCCTAGGCCCGGAGGGCACCACAAAAAAGGCGTCCGTCTTACGAAAGGAAGACGTAACCTCAAGATAATGTTCCACAACACGAACTACATCCAAGGAATGCAACGCCCTTTCCTTGTCGTTGCTAGGATTAGGGCATAGAGAAGGCAGAACTATGTCCTGATTTAGATGAAAAGCCGAGACCACCTTAGGAAGAAAATCCGGCTTGAAACGAAAGACAACCTTGTCCTGATGCTTCTCAAAGTATGGAGCTTTAATGGATAAAGCTGCCAACTCAGAAACACGCCTAGCCGAAGTGATAGCCACCAAAAAGGCCACCTTTTGAGTAAGCGAAGACAAGGCAACCTCATTCAAGGGCTCAAATGGAGGACCCTGAAGAGCAGAGAGAACAAGATTCAAATCCCAAACTGGAACCAAGGGCTTCCTAGGCGGACGTACATGCGTGACTCCTTGGAAAAAGGTCCTGACTAAAGGATGAAGTGCAAAGGACCTTTGGAAAAACACCGCCAGGGCAGAAACCTGCCCCTTCAAGGTACTAATTTGGAGCCCCAGATCTAAACCATGTTGAAGAAACTCCAGAATCCTAGGAATGGAGAACTCACGACAAGAGAAGGACCTACCTTCACACCAATCAATATAGGACCTCCAGGTCCTGTAGTAAACAGGAGAGGAAGACCGCTTCCTGGCGCTGATAAGAGTTGGAATCACCGCGTCAGAAAGACCTTCTTCCCTCAAGATGGCGGATTCAGCAGCCACGCCGTCAAAGCCAGCGATGGTAAATTGGGATAGCGTAGCCGACCCTGGGTGAGCAGGTCCGGCAGCAGAGGCAGAGCGAACTGATCCTCTGCCAGCCTTACAAGATCTGCGAACCAAACGCGCCTTGGCCACCTCGGGGCCACCAGAATCGCCGACGCGCCTTCCAAGGCCAGTTTGCGCACCACTCTGGCTAGCATTGGAAACGGAGGGAACAGATAAAGGAATCCCAGATCCCTCCAGGACAGAGACATGGCATCCACCGCCAGAGCCAGAGGATCCTGCGAGAGAGACACAAAGACTGGAAGCTTGTGATTGTGACAAGAGGCAAAGAGGTCCACCGCTGGGACCCCCCACCTGCGACATATCGAACGAAACACCCTGGGACTGAGAGACCACTCCCCCTGACGAGAGGAGGCCCTGCTCAGCAAGTCCGCCTCCGTGTTCTCCACTCCCGGAATGTAGACTGCTGAGATACACGGGACGTGGGTCTCGGCCCAGTCCAGAATCAAAGACACTTCCCTGAGGGCACTCCTGCTGCGAGTCCCTCCTTGGTGATTGATGTAAGCAACCGCCGTCCTGTTGTCCGACCGGACCTGAACTGGCAGACCTCTCAACTGATGAGTCAAGCGAAACAGAACCAACCTGATGGCTCTCAACTCCAGAATATTGATGGGCTCGTGAGCCTCCTGCGGACTCCACAGACCCTGAAACTGGAGGTCCTTCCAAACACCCCCCCAACCTGACAGACTGGCATCCGTGGTGACCGTTTCCCAACAAGGAGCCAGGAAGGATCTGCCTTTTGACAGATTGACAGACCCCAGCCACCATTGTAGGGAACGACGAACTCGGGGAGTCAACCGGAAGGACCGGTCCAATGACGACTGCGACCTGTCCCAAACCGCCAGCAGATGCAACTGAAGCGCCCTCGTATGGAGCTGCGCAAAGGGAACTGCCTCGAATGAGGCCACCATTAAACCCACCAGCCTCATCCCTAGACGGATGGTCGGATGATGGGCCAACAAGAGAAGCTGAACTAACTCCTGAATCAAGAGAATCTTGTCCTGGGGCAGAAAAACCCTGGCCTGCGAGGTGTCCAGAGACATCCCCAGAAAAGTCACAACTCTGGACGGAGAAAGAGAAGACTTGGGGTAGTTGATCACCCAACCGAACCTCTCCAGAGTGGACACCACCACTCCGGTGTCCAACTCCGCTTGGTTGAAAGAAGAGGCCATGATCAGTAGATCGTCCAGATAGGGCACAATGCGGATACCCTGAACTCTGAGCAGAGCCATCACCCCCGCTAGCACCTTGGTGAAAACCCGAGGGGCCGAGGTGAGACCGAAAGGAAGAGCCACAAACTGAAAATGCCGATCCTCCACCACAAACCTGAGAAACCTCTGGTGTGCTGGAAAGACCGGGACGTGTAAATAAGCATCCTTGATGTCTATGGACGTCAGAAAATCTCCCTGACGAAGAGAGTGAATGGCCGAGCGCAGCGTTTCCATGCGGAATTTGCGCGGCCGAATAAACCTGTTGAGAAACTTCAGATCCAAGATAGGACGGACCGACCCGTCCTTCTTGGGAACCGTGAACAGATTGGAATAGAAGCCCCTGCCCTGCTCCGAGAGGGGCACTGGGCAAATGACAGCCATGTCCAGAAGATTCTTTACTGCCACCAGGAGCCCCTGCGCCACCAGAGGCTCCGAAGGCATCCGAGACCTGAAGAACCTGGAGGGGGGGCGGAGCTCGAACTCTAGCTTGTAACCAGAAGACACCACTTCCCGAATCCATCTGTCCGAGACTTCTTGATCCCAGATCCGAGAGAAGTGGCTCAGCCGTCCCCCCACCCGCAAGGGTGAGGGCGCCCCCTCATTGCTGGGCCGGCTTAATAGCCGGCTTGGGCTTAGACCCCCAATGGTATCCAGAACGGGCACGTCCCCTGCCCCTGTTCCCGGAATCACCTCTAGAAGATTGGGACGCAGATCCTCTACCAAATCTGGCCCCACGAAAGGAAGATGTAAAAGCAGGCGTCCCCCGAAAGGAACGGCGCTGCTTTTTACGTTGAGGCAACCTACCGCCCTTGGTGACGGAGTCCAATGTTTCTCCAAAGAGCCTCAACCCAACAAAGGGTAAAGCCGTCAGAGACTTTTTAGACATGAAGTCGGCCGCCCACTGGCGCAGCCAGACCGACCGCCGAATAGTCACCAACAAGGCCGATGTCCTGCCACACATCATCAAAGTGTCATCCAAGGCAGTCAATACAAAGGACAAAAATAACTCACACCGTTTGAGACTAAGGAACTCAGCACTACCAGGGCGAAGTCCGGAAGATGACAACAAGTCCCTGACCACAGCCCTGGCAGCCAAGACCATAAGCTCAGAAGCGCACACAGGCCGTATGGCTGACCCAATGCTAGTAAAGCCATGACACGCCATTTGGTCAATACGTTTATCCTCCCCATCCTTAAGGGAGGAGCAATCCGGCCTATTTAAAACCGAGGAATTAGACAACCCCAGAACCGGAGCATCGACCTCGGGAGGGGAAACCCAGCGCTTAACCACCTCCGAAGGGAAAGGGTATTTCTTGTCCCACCCCTGAGGGATGCCAGGGAGCCTAGCCGGCCTGTCCCATTCCTTATCAATGATCTTGTGAAAGTGCCGTTGTGAAGGAAACTCCAAGCGCGGCCTGGACTCCTCAAACAACTCACCCTCCTGCTGTGACGCCACCTCGGGAGGGGAAATCTTCAGAACCTCCAACATCAGTGCCAGCGCGTGAGGGGAATCCGAGGATCTCCCCAACTCACTAAGCTCCTCATCAGCGCCCACAGACTGTGCATCGTCCGAAACCTCTGAGCCCTCAGAAACCTCACCTTCCTCTAGCCCAGAATAATCAGACCAATCCAGATTATTAAACTCGTCCAGGTCATCAGCCGGCAAAGCCGGGGACAAATGCTTCCTCTTGGCCGGGGCCTTACGGGCGGCCGACCTGGAAACAATTTTCTCAAGGTTGGCCAATCTGGCGCACATCTCAGCTTGCAGATCCCTGCCCATGACAACGTCACACGGAGCGCGTGTCAGGGAGGGAGGTTGAGATGACTCGGCCGGCGGAGCTGATCCAGAAGCCTGCGCTCCGGACTGCCGCGCAATAGTTTGCTGTGCACAAGGTATACAAAGCAGTACATCGTCCCCTGTAATGGATGCACCACACAACATGCACCTTTTGGGATGCCCCGAAGGGGCCCCTGCCCCAGTATCCGGGGATGCCTCCATAAGGTGAACTTTGTTGGTCGCAATGACCCAGGGAATTACGCCAATAAGCAACCCGGGATGCCCCTTTAATGTCCCAAGTGGGAGGATTTAAGACTAAGTGAACCCAGGAATCTAGGACCGGGAGAAAACCCTCTAATTACTAAAGATGACACTCCCAATAGGATACTCCGCCTGAAAGACAGAAAGAACCCCTTAAATATAAGACCAGAAGACAACAAAACAGTGTATGATAAATAGGACCCACAGGGCCACTCACAAATCCTATGGAACAATGGAGTCCACCACGAGCATGAGGAGACGCAGGCAAGGAATCCGGGGCGTGGCCAGGGGGCAGAGCGCGCGAAGTAAAGAGAAAACGCCCCTTCCCTGACAGCACGGAACTGACAAGGCTCCGCATTGGCGCCAGCAGCAGCAGAGAGGAGGGAGGGGCGGAGCCGCGGCGACGCACCGAAAACCCGGCCCCGCCCCCCCCTCCGACGAGGACGCATCTCCCTCTGCCGCCAACGGGACTGTGAGAACCGGCGCCTCCGCAGTAGCGGCGCCGGACAATATGACACGCCCGGCAGGTGCGACCGCAGAGTCCAGCGTCGCACCCGCCCGGCCTAACCTGGCATAATAAGAAACGGGGTCTCGGCCGCGGCAGCGCGCCGCGGGCCGGCCCCGCCCCCAACATGAAGTAAAGCTGAAAGTCTTCTTTGCAAAGCACCCGGCGCCCCGGCCGACATGGCGGTCGCGGCGCCCATAAAGTAGCACAATCACTAAACATACACACAGCACCACAAGGGGCAGCGGGAAACTACAGGCCCTGGGAAGGAGACCCCCACCCCCACAGATGAGTAAAATGAGGACTGAAGAGGGACCCAACCCCAGGGGCAATACCAAGGGACGGGGCATCCCAAACCGGGATCACCAACCCGGGACCACCGCCTACCCTCTTATTTTAGGGTCACACGGGGGGAGCACTGCTCCTAAGCACCAGAGGTGCCAGCATACCCTCGCTCGGGCCCGCAGCCAAAACTGAGGAGGCATATAATATAAGGGATTATTCAGTAAAGAAGGCCGAGCGGGAATATTCAATAAACGGGCCGGGAGTTACCCCGGCTACCTGAAACTCCCCCAGTGCAAGGAGGAGCCATCATCTTCTGACTTGCTCGCCGTCTTGCAGAGATGGAAAAACTGGGTAGTGAGTGGGAGGTCCCAGGTATTTATGGATCAGGGAGGGGCTTTCTTTTTACTATCATCTCTGCAGGAACGCCTCTTCAGGACGATATTACCCACATGTTATGGATTCTTGAAGCGGGGTGTGTGACATACTTATAATACAATGTTGTTTCTTTTATTTAAAGATAAATAATGTTATCTGAATATTTCAAAATGTAGATTACTCTCTGAAGACTTGTGGGAGGCACAGTGAAGCAGCTAGTTAGCAAAACCAACTAAACTCCTTAAAGCGGTCCTTCACTCTGAATAAGAGTCTATCTTATATGTTTCCCACACCCTGTACATACAGATTGTCCACATTAAAAATCATCCTACCTGCATCTACTGCATGTTATGAGCCTTTAAACATCCAAGATGGCGGCTTATGGAACATCAGGCAGCCTGCAAACAGGAAGTGCCTTCTGACTGTGCTGCTCTGCATTCTGGGACTCCTGACCCCAGCTCTGCTCTGTCTGAGCAAAGCACAGCTATAACCTGCCCCCCTGTACTTTACCCCACTCTCTTCTCCTCAGTAAGTGTGATGCTTCTGAGTCAAGATGGCGGCGCCCGTATCCTAAAGTCCTGAACAGAGTTGCAGCCCAGTGGAGGAAAGAATAATAGGTAAGTGACTAAAAACTTAAAATATATTAACTTTAGATGCTGGGGAATAATTTTTTAAGGGTTTGGGCTTTTCAATAAATCATGGTGAAGGTTTGGTTTAATTTCATTTCTACAGTGCTACCTTTTTAGATGCTTGATTAGCTTGATAAATCTGGACTGCTGTCTTTTTTCTGTGGGCAAGTGCGCCATCTGCTGGCCAAAAAGGATTCTGCAATGTGCTGTAACCAACATATCTTTATCACAGGGGTGCCTCAAAAGAATAAAAACCCCAAATCAAATTCACATCATATTTGTGCTCACTTGGCAGCATTTAGGGAATGGAAGCACCATTTGTCTCTACTGTTTCAGTCTAGTTATCTAGCTGCATCCAAATGAATTAAAAGACAGCCAGAACCTGTCACAATTAGTTACACCACTGCTCTCAATGTCTTTATTATTGCAGATCTGGAATCTATGTCTCCTGTAAATAAAGTTGGCTCATAACTGGGGATTCTGAAATGTTTTTTAAGTTGCCAGTGGTCCCCCCCCCCAATAATTTATATGCAGAACAGCTAGGGGGCCCCCACCCAATAATTAATATGCAGAGAGGCTAGCAGGTCCCACCCCCAATAATTAATATGCAGAGAAATGAGTAAGTCCGCCCCCCAGTAATTTATATGCAGAACAGCTAGGGGGCCCCCACCCAATAATTAATATACAGTTTGGCTAGTAGGCCCCCCCTAAAAATATAATGCGGAGCAACAAGCAGACCCAGCACCCTGCCACCCTACCCTGGCGTTAAGGCAGGAACGAGAGGTGGCAAAGAAAAAAACCTTATCCTTGGGCCAGTGCTGCTCCCCTGATCTCTGTGTGCTGCTGGTGCTGAGATTGACACAAAGTAGCATCCCCCGGGTTTGCGTACGCTTCTGATGCCCATTCATCAAGATGGTGGTGCCCAGGGTCTGCAGCATTGGAGGAGCCTTGCGGGTTCTCGATAAGGTAAAGGTTTTTTTTCTTTGTAACCCCCCCCCCCTGTCCTGCCTCAGTGTCAGGGTAGGGTGGCAGGATGGGGGGGGGGGGGTGGGCTTGTCACTGAAGTTCTGCAGGAGCATCCCTGGCTTCCCACCAGCTAAGGCGCGCAACGCAGGGGAGTGGGAACAAAACCTGGTACAGTGAATATGCCAGTTTATAATAATCTAGGGATGGTGGTCTCGCCCTTTGTGGGTCATCCTGATTTGAGATACACAGATGTGTGAAAGCCCGAGTGATCACCGTAAAGCTTACCTTTTCACTGATCACAAATTGAGATGCCTTAGGCAGAAGGAACAAGACCCAGGATAATGAAAATCATGGATTTTGTTCCTCTTTAATAATAGGGTATTACCATCAGGGCTGCACTCGGCGCTCTACACCATCTTTAACAAAAAACTACACACACAGCGTTGGCACTCTAAAGCTGGGCGCTGTAGCACAGAGCGCCAGACGCTGTGTGATTAAAGTCTGTTTTTGAACACATATCCACCAGTAACAAAGAGAAAGCACATGGAATGACATTGTTATAACACTGTGACAATAACACTTTACATATCTGTAAATACAATTCTGCATAAAAATATAAAAAGTCAGAAAAATTGATAAAAGTGTTTGCAGCCAGGAAAGGTCAAACTATGATTTGAGAAAAAAAAAATATAAATAATTTGCCAAACATGCTATTTATACACAACTAATGAAACTAATGAAATGTATGGGAGAGCGACACTGAGCGAAAGGTACTACATGGCACTCCTTAGCCGAGAGCACCGACGCTATAAACTGCGCCGTCTCTAGTAATACATGTGACGCTACATGGCGCTGTTAGAGGTGCTCACCAAATTCGCTTTTTTAAATGTGGTACGAGCGCTACCTGGCGCTATCCTTTCTTAAATAACCCCCATAGAGAAGAATTGCTGTGTCTGCACTAGCTCCACGTTACACAACAGCTTCAGGAAGGTGTCACGCCTCCCCCTAAATGGAGCTGCAGGCTCAGGAGGATCACCAGTCCTGGCCTCCATGAGACAGCACAGAGGAGACTTCAGCAAAAGGTACTGGCTAGCTTCATGCAGCACAGAATCTGCATCTACACTACACTTCAGAACTATAGGGGGACCAGAAACCACATCACATGTGTAGGACTATTGTAGGCAGTAGCATTCAGTTTAAAGCAGAACAAAACCCAGGATTTTGCTCTCTCAAGTTTTGTTCTATGCCTGGGGGCATCCCAAATTGGAATGCCCAACACCCGTCCGTCAGCGAATGGGAGGGCCACATCATGACAGGCTCGGGAGGGGGGCTTCCAGGTTGCTGGAGCCCCCATGAAATACCCCCGCAACACCCCGAAATTCTAACCTGAACCTCATTCTTTGGCTGAAATGCCGCTGAGGAACGGGTATGGGACCACTTTCAGTCTTTCTATTTCTATTTTCACCTTGTCATCGCTCTGATGGCACATGAGTGGGCTGTAGCTGCATCCCCAATTTTCTCCAGCTGAGGTGCAAACCAGAGCCAGAGATTTCAGAGAGACTCCTGGTTTATTCATCTTTGGTATGCCGCTCTAAGGTCAGAGGGGTATAGCAAAGAAGAATAGAAGCACGAGCCGCTAGTTGGTTGGTGAAGCAGGGATGCGGCTGTGTGAACTTCATGTGTTGCAGTAAAATACAGCACTGGGGTTAAACAGTGTTTCTGACTGTAGGGCATCCTAAATCGAAATGCCCCCCTGGAAGAATCATCAGATTTTAAAGGGAGGAGGGAACACTCCTTATGGTTTTGGCCCCAGGTAAAAATAAACTCTTTATCTGATATGTTGGTATGTTTCTATTTTATAAGAGGCACACGTGGGGGGGGGGGGGGGGTTTGGGGGCGCACCTTTCTATAGTTCAATTCAGGCAGCAGAAAGGCTAGGTTCACCCCTGGTTACCATGTAATACTCTGCCTCTTGTTCCTCTGCACTTTGCAATGTTAGTGGAAGCATGTACTTTTCTTCTGTTCCCTGATTCTGGAACCCTTTTTTGAGTTATAAAAGGACGATGCCAAAAAAGGAATACATTGTGAATTAGCAATTTCTCATACAGAGTATCCCAAAGATCCAAGGAGGGTTACCATACTCTGCCTACCAGCCCTGGTACTTGCCTGCTTCCGTGTTCCTATACAGCATGGTGTTCCCTTGGGAGTTTCCCATGGGCATCTTTACAGTGCTGTGACTTCCCAAGTAAACAAAGGGGGGGCGGGAGTAGCTCAGTCACTATTATTTATACAAAATTATTATTATTATTCAGGGCCTGGGAACTAATTTACCGCCCAGTTTAACCCTCTCATCATCTAAATATCAAGCAACAAACATGTCTAGCTATGTGGAAAGACAGAGATTTGGTTGCATATATCTGCAGATACATGTGGAAGCCACACTGCCCCGGCAAGGCACTCTGTGTTTAGTGTGGTCCCTACTCTTAATTCTGAGTCCCCAAAGTTGGGACATGCAATGCAGACCAATATCTGAGAGCTACTCACCTGGGAAGCTGCCAGCCTCCCTTTAGAACACTTCACAGGGAGAAATCCATATTGACTGAATTCCTCCCTGCTTGTGCTCATGGCAATTCAAATGAATAAAGGGGGGTGGGAGCAGCTCAATCACTATTATTTATACAAAATTATTGTTATTATTCAGGGCCTGGGAACTAATTTACCGCCCAGTTTAACCCTCTCATCAACTAAATATCAAGCAACAAACATGTCTAGCTATGTGGAAAGACAGAGATTTGGTTGCATATATCTGCAGATACATGTGGAAGCCACACTGCCCCGGCAAGGCACTCTGTGTTTAGTGTGGTCCCTTCCCAAGTAGGTAAATAAGTATTATTTGATTGGAGGGTCCTTGTTTTTGTGTAGAGAAGGGAAAATACTGTAGGTGAGCAATTATTTAGCTCTTTTACACTAGATTAAGTGAAGATTAATGTTATGACATATGCCCATTGCTAGCTGTTTTTCTTTACGGGATGAAACCTGGCCAGGGAACTGCTCCAGGTTTTGAGCCCATTTCCTCTGCATCAGTATGCTTTCCACAAGGTATGAATGTTGGTTCCCTTCCCTCATCAATACTCATTACTCTGTACGAGAAACTGTCAGTACTGCAGCCCTGCCCTTAGCTTATCCTTTTTGAACCAATGAGTACAATCAGAAACGTTTTCTGCCTTACATCCAGTTTTCCCGTACGCAGCTTGTTTACTGAATTGATATCATAATCTTGTGAAACTCCAGATGAACCTAATGGCCTTGTCATGGCTGCAGTGAGACTCATGGAAGTTGTACTAGGGCTTGTTTATTCAGAAAAAAACAGTAGCAAGCCATGTTAAGGTTAACCAGGCTGGCTTAAAGTCATTGTCCAGGTAATAAAAAAACACAAATAATTATCCCCCGCACCTCTTATTCCGGGGCTTGTAAACACACCAGATGATCCATTCCAGTGCGGCTGGCCCCTCCATTAAAGTATATGGATCAGGTGGGTTCGAGTGCCGATGGCCCTGGAGTGGATCATCAAGCAGTTGAGTTTCTAAAAAGTCAGCTGCGGGGGATAAAAGGTAAGTATAGGTTGGTTGTTTTAATGTCTGGACAAAAAGCACCCCTATAAATAGATTTATTAGGAAAAGAGTGCTTTCTTGCATGGTCCATACTGACCAAGAACAGCAGAATTACCATACTAAACGAGTAGACCAGTACCACAGATACTGTGTGTCTTAGGTTTCCTCTTGGTTGCACGCCCTCTAATATAAGTTGTGAAACTTTTTGTTACAATAATAGAATTGCCCATTAGCAGCCCTTAGAAGCCGCATGGAGCCATTAAAATGAGATATTTTGCCTTCCTTCATTGAGCGTCTCAGAAATATTTAGACACCCACACATTGCTCAGGTGTGGCTTTGTAATAATCACAAATCATTAATCACACGCACATGATAACACAGACATAAAAAGGACTATACAGGCAGAAAAAACAAAAGCAACAAGTGGGTTAAATGGGCATAAAGAAAGGTGTTTAGGGACCCAGGGTTAGCACCATACCCATATGGCCAGATAAATTAGTAAATTAGCCATATTAGGGAGACCAATGTCAGGCTTAAAGTGATTGTCCAGGCTAAAAAAACCAAATGATATAAGTGCCAAGTGCCCCATACACAATTACACATTTCAGGCTGGTCATCCCTTAGTAATATATGACTATACATGACATTTTACCTGCAGCAACACTAAAAATAATGCTGCACCCGGCCGATGCTAATATTTGGGTTCAGGGGTTAATGAGGTAGGCAGGCTACCAGCTGGGCTGTCAGAGAGACTCTTTGCAGGACTTAAAGTGGAACAAAACCCAGGAATTTCACTATACAGCCCCTCCATGGCTGATGCAGTAACCATTTTCCTGTCATTTTTTCTGTCATTTGTCGTTTTGTTAGGATACAACAAGAGAGTGAACAGAAAAGAAAAATGGCGCTGTGCTTCTTTTTCCTGCACAAGCTGCTGTGAGAGCACACATCTGATAAACAACATAGGGGACCTACAATTATGGCCTCATGCGCCGCAGTGCAGTCGCTACCTCTGCACCCCTGTGATTATGCCTTGGACTTGTTGAATGATTGGGAAGCATATATACAATACTACTGTTATTTCATCTACGCCCCCTGCTGTCTTCTTAACATGCTCACAGACTGAACCCCCAATTCTTAACATAAATATGCAGCATAGGTGCACCCAAACATAAATGGCCTCTTTCAGTCTGCATCCCCATTTAGTACCCTAAAATGAATATGCAAAGGGCATGCCAAACCAACTACATCCCTAAATTAGCTGCCCCCCACCAACAAGCAAACTCCCCTTAGTGCCCAAAACATAAAATGCAGCATACATGTGGATCACCCTCAGCCACAAGCCCCTGAACATGTCATATGAAAAGGATGTACCCCAGAAATAGAGGGATTAAAAGCATAAATGCAGCTTCAGAAATACTGGTTCATGCGAACCACTGAAACAGGACCCTCCTTCTGTGCAAGGATGAAGAAAAAAAAACCTTATTCGAAAGAGTGTGTACCCCCAACAATATGGAGACCGTATAGGTCTATTGTCTTAGTTGAAAACGCTGGTTGGATCGGTAGGCTCCCTCAAACATGAGTTAAGTATTGCCAATAGGGGGCTTAGGCCGACCCCACTTTACACTAAAACCAAGCCTACCACGTGTGTTCATCATCATATATTAAGAGCTTTCATAACAGTTAGAGTATGAAACATAGCAACATTTTATTCCACAGTGTTCAATATTTTAAAAAGAGTATTTTGAACATCATCACTGGATCATAATAAAAAACATGCAAATGACATTCCATGCGTGTTTTGTGAGTATCCCGCTTAGTCAAAAAGTATGGAATTCAGCTGGACGGGTGAACTAGTTTTGCCAACTTCTGGCTTCCTTCCTCAGCACCCTTCAGCAGTACAGTGCATCTATATTTAATAACAAAGGTGTTAATAAGTGTTCTGTAATATTTGATATACATAATAAACTCATGCTTTCTAACTGTACTGTGACAGTTTCATCATTTATAAAAGTACCTGAATTCTCAACAATATTAGGCGTGGTCCATAGACCATGAAGTGGAGGAACTCTCAGCACTTAGGGGAGTGCACAGTTCTTGAGTCATGTACTGTAATGTAGTTGCCAATCAGATGTTCTAAGAAAGAAATAGATATGTGTACAACTCTAAATATCTAAAATAAGCTGAATGCTAGACACAATATAGAACTGCTTATAAGGGGAAGGAGAGACTGGGGGAGAACAAAGCCCCCTATTGGCAATACGTAACTCATAAATGCAGCTTCCCAGCTCCCATGTTGGACACACAGGAGCATGTGGGAGATGCTTCAGCTGCAGATTATAATTAACCCCTTGCACCCTTTCCTCTCTCATGCCCTCTGCCCCTCAGACACACACACACACTCTCATACGCCATCAGCCATCTGCGTACAGTTCTAGAGTTGCCTAATTAGAATTAGGACCCTGGTTAGTAGTCAGAAAACCAAGCAGCTTCCATCTAGAATTTTTCTATTTTTCTTTTTTGTCCCTGGCAATATAGTCATAGCAATTCCACCTTATTAATATTATGGTTCATTTATTAATCATTATTATTTTCCATTAGACCTTACACATTGTTGGTTATAAAACAAGTTGGTTACTCATTAGAAGTGTGTTAGTAACCTCTGCCCCAGCAGAGTGATGGTGCCCTATAAATACCCTGTGCCTGCCTGACTCTTACAGATCACAGAACACCATTATGCCTAGTAAGACTGTTTTTCCCACAGCACAAGAGGCCCTCCCAGGGCGGACTCAAGCCCTTCAGGTGGCAGGTAAGAATTTGGTGAGCAAGCAAGTATCTGTGTACGTTGACCTTAGAAGCACTCACATTCTTAGCTGAACGTTCACTGTGATAAAGCAGTTATTATTGTTCACTTCATGATCCCTCCTATACACACACTTTCCAGGTCTATTACTAAATATTGCTTAATATTGTGCCCTTGTGCCAACCATTTTTGTTTACAGCTAAGCATGCAGTTAATGGAAACACAACAGTGGAGCCATTTCCAGCTGATTATGAGCTGGCAATGTTTGGTGAGTCCTATTACTATGGCCGTAACTGAAATTTGCTTTAGGGCAGCTAAGAGCGTGTTCTTCTACATAACAATGATTGTTGTACTTTTCAGGTATGGGCTGCTTCTGGGGAGTAGAAAGGCTCTTCTGGAAGCAGAAAGGTGTGTTTTCTACACAGGTCGGTTATGCAGGAGGCTTCACTCCAAATCCCACTTATAAGGAGGTGTGTACAGGTAAAGTACCATTTTTGCCCATTATATTTAGGGGAAATCTTGCATGAGTTTCTCAGTGTCTGTCTGACCGGCCAGTTTAATCTTGTTCCTCTAAATCTTGATAATGTAGACGTGGCCAGCCTCAGAGAAAATGTCACCCTGTACAAGATTTCTGGATGGTGCCCATCCCCTCCCCTAAACACATGTAATAAATAGAGATGAGCGAGTAGTGAAATATTCGAAATTTCGAATTTAGTTTCGAATAGACCGCGTTACTCGACTACTCGACCGAATATCGAATCCCATTATAGTCTATGGGAAAAAAATGCTCGCCACTTGGAAATCTCAATTCGACCACTTGGAGGTCACCAAGTCCACCCTGAAACATCAGAAAATGATGCCAACACTGCTGGAATGCAACTGGGACAGCAGGGGAAGCATGTCTGGGTGCATATAACGCGCCCAAGTCGCACTATTACGCCACTATCACAGCCACTCAACAATACACTCCAAACACAATATAACTTCTACGTAAAGTGAGACAAGACAAGGAAACCTTCTTTCCTCTACATTGCCATGGCCCCCAAGCCAAACTGTACAAAAAAGAAGAACAAAATTCTGCACCCCTTAAAATCACGTTGACTAATGACAACCACAGATGACATAGGTAAGGGGGAAAATAAATAGACACCACCCCTAATTGTCATTGTGTGTGTGTGTGTGTGTGTGAGATGTGGTCAGACATGTCCTCTTGTGTCATTGTGTCACCCTAGCAGTAAGGGAAGCTTAAAGGAGGAGGTTTGTTACAGTGTGTTACCCCAGCAGTAAGGGAAGCTTACAGGAGGAGGTTTGTTACAGTGTGTCACCCCAGCAGTCAGGGAAGCTTACAGGAGGAGGTTTGTTACAGTGTGTCACCCCAGCAGTCAGGGAAGCTTAAAGGAGGAGGTTTGTTACAGTGTGTCACCCCAGAAGTAAGGGAAGCTTACAGGAGGAGGTTTGTTACAGTGTGTCACCCCAGCAGTCAGGGAAGCTTACACGAGGAGGTTTGTTACAGTGTGTCACCCCAGCAGTCAGGGAAGCTTACAGGAGGAGGTTTGTTACATTGTGTCACCCCTGCAGTAAGGGAAGCTTACAGGAGGAGGTTTGTTACAGTGTGTTACCCCAGCAGTCAGGGAAGCTTAAAGGAGGAGGTTTGTTACATTGTGTCACCCCTGCAGTCAGGGAAGCTTACAGGAGGGGGTTTGTTACATTGTGTCACCCCAGCAGTAAGGGAAGCTTACAGGAGGAGGTTTGTTACAGTGTGTCACCCCAGCAGTCAGGGAAGCTTACAGGAGGAGGTTTGTTACAGTGTGTCACCCCAGCAGTAAGGGAAGCTTACAGGAGGAGGTTTGTTACAGTGTGTTACCCCAGCAGTAAGGGAAGCTTAAAGGAGGAGGTTTGTTACATTGTGTCACCCCAGCAGTCAGGGAAGCTTACAGGAGGAGGTTTGTTACAGTGTGTCACCCCAGCAGTAAGGGAAGCTTAGAGCTGAGACCTCTTAAAAATTGTGTGGAGTCCCAAGAGCTGAGACCTCTTAAAAATTGTGTGGAGTCCCAAGAGCTGAGACCTTTTAAAAAGTGTGTGGATTCCCAAGAGCTGAGACCTCTCAAACATTGTGTGGAGTCCCAAGAGCTGAGACCTCTCAAACATTGTGTGGAGTCCCAAGAGCTGAGACCTCTTAAAAATTGTGTGGAGGCCCAAGAGCTGAGACCTCTTAAAAATTGTGTGGAGTCCCAAGAGCTGAGACCTTTTAAAAATTGTGTGGAGGCCCAAGAGCTGAGACCTCTCAAACATTGTGTGGAGTCCCAAGAGCTGAGACCTCTCAAACATTGTGTGGAGTCCCAAGAGCTGAGACCTCTTAAAAATTGTGTGGAGGCCCAAGAGCTGAGACCTCTTAAAAATTGTGTGGAGGCCCAAGAGCTGAGACCTCTTAAAAATTGATTGTATTAAGCCCAAGAGGTGAGCCATATTTTTTTTTATTAATACAGCAATTCTACGGCGGTTAAGGAGGAGGAGGAGGAGGAGGAAATGGCACTTCATACAGATGGCACTTCACTCTTGGCTGCTTTCCACTGTTGTACAAGCAAAGTCCGGGTCAATCCACTTGCTGTTCATTTTGATTAGCGTCAGCCTGTCGGCACTGTCGGTTGACAGGCGGCTGCGCTTATCGGTTATAATGCCCCCGGCTGCGCTGAACACCCTCTCTGATAGCACGCTGGCGGCAGGGCAGGCAAGCACCTCCAAGGCGTACAGGGACAGTCTTCCCCTTTGTTGTGTGCTGCCACTGCGGTCCAGACCTCCAGCCAGGACACCTCCACATCTGCCTCTGCCTCGGCTACTTTGGGGCCTTCTCCTTCAGCCCCCCCTTCCCCCGCATCTTCGTCTGCACCTTCCATCTCCTCGTCCCATCAACTGTCCATCTCGCAGGCGTTCAACCGCAGGCGGAAGTACGCCTCCAGTCACCCCCAAGCCCAAGCCTTAACCTGCTTCATCTCCAAACTGCTGGCCCTGGAGATGTTGCCGTTTAGGCTTGTGGAGACGCAGGCCTTCCGCGACCTGATGGCGGCTGCCGCACCTCGCTATTCCGTCCCTAGCCGCCACTATTTTTCCCAGTGTGGCGTCCCCGCCCTACACCAGCACGTGTCGCGTAATATCAGGCGGGCCCTGAGGTACGCAGTCAGCGCAAAGGTCCACTTGACCACCGACTCGTGGACAAGCGCTTGCGGCCAAGGACGCTACATCTCTTTGACGGCACACTGGGTGAATGTTGTGGAAGCGGGGACGGGGTCGCAAACAGGGACGGCCTACATACCACCCCCGCCCAAGATTGCCAGCACGGGTTCTGATAGACCCCCCTCCTCTTCCTCCTCCTCCTCCTCCTCCTCCTCCTCTGCCTTAACATCGCCCTCAGCCCCTAGCTGGAAGCGTTGCAGCACTGGCGCGGGGAGACGTCAGCAGGCGGTGCTTAAGCTCATCAGCTTGGGCGACAGGAAGCACAGCGCTGCAGAGGTGAGGCACGCCATATTGCAGCAGACAGAGATGTGGCTGTCGCCGCTGCAGCTAGGACCAGGCATGGTCGTGTGCGATAACGGCCGTAACCTGGTGGCGGCTCTGGAGCTTGCAGAACTCAATCACGTACCATGCCTGGCCCACGTTTTTAATTTGGTAGTACAAAAGTTTCTAAAGACTTACCCCAACCTGGCAGAGCTACTGGTCAAAGTGCGGCGCTTGTGCGCTCACTTTCGGAAGTCAACTGTAGCTGCTGCTAGCTTAAAAAAAATCCAGCAACGCCTCCATTTGCCTCAACATCGGCTGTTGTGCGACCTGCCCACTCGCTGGAATTCCACCTATTGCATGTTGGCCAGGGTGTGTGAGCAGCAGAGAGCATTGATGGAGTACCAGATGATGCATCCACGCGTGCATCCAACTCAGCTCCCTCAGTTTGCCAACCACAAGTGGCCATGGATGGCAGACATATGCGATGTATTGCGTATCTTTGAGGAGTCCACTAAGAAGGTCAGCAGCGAGGACGCTATAGTGAGCGTAACCATCCCGCTCCTATGCGTCCTTAAAGAATCGCTCATCGCAATAAGGGAGAACGCATTGCATACAGAGGAGACGGGGGTAGGAGGAGACGCAACGCAGGTAGACAGTCAGACCACACTTTTGTCTGCTGCTCGGTGGCAGTTGCAGGAGGAGGAGGATGAGGAGGACAACGTGGAGGTGGCTGTGGAAGAGGATGCTGGCGGCGAGGGTAGCAGTCAGGCTGTGTGCGTCCCATTGGTTCAGCGCGGATGGGGCGGAGAGGAGGAGGAAGAGGAGGAAATGGAAAATGATCCTTCTGGTGGGGGCAGTGACGTCATGCCTACTCAGAGTCTGGCACACATGGCTGACTTCATGCTGGGCTGCTTTTCCCGGGACATACGTGTTGTCCGGATATTGGAGAACAAACTATACTGGGTCTTCGCACTCCTGGACCCCCGGTATAAAGATAACTTCTCCTCTTTTTTTTCCGGTAGAGGAGAGGACGAATCGATTACTGGAATACCAGAGGGAACTCTTGCAGAACATGATGCAGATTTTCCCACCCAGCATCGCTGGCGGCAGAGAGGAGAGTGTCTCCCAGAGTCTGACAACATCGATCAGGCCCACAGCCACCAGGGGAACACTCTCCAAGGTGTGGGACACGTTCATGTCACCCCCTCGTGCAACTTCCATCACTGCGGGGCCCGCTATCAGCAGGAGGGACAAGTATCGGCGGATGTTGCGGGACTACCTGGCAGACCACACCCCTGTCCTCCCCGATCCCTCGGCGCCCTACACTTACTGGGTCTCCAAGTTGGACACGTGGCTGGAAGGCAGTGGCAGCAAGACCGGGCGCAGGTTGTATTGCGTTTGCTCTCTCCCACTCAGCCCAGTGCTTGACTTCCAAGTGACGGCGCATGCCTGAGGTGGCCAGATTGCTCTTCTCAGAGCCCCTACTCAGTTTTGAGTGGCAGATTGCGCAAACCGCGCTCAGTTTGTCGTCCGCGCAAACATTAAAAAATCTCCACACCACAGAAGTACGAGGCCTCGATGGGGGAGCTTCGCGCGACTGCCTGCTGCCGGGAAGAGCTTCGGCCCTGCTGGCTGTGGCCTGCCTTCTCTGTCTGGACTGTCCTCTGCCTCTGGACTGTCCTCTGCCTCTTGCTGCCTTATTCGGTGATGCGCAGACCGCATCTCCACTGCTTTCCCCGCTGGACATCACCCCTGTCCAAGTGGGGTCAGTCATTTCGTCGTCCACCACCTCCTCTTCCACTTCCTCTCTCTGCTCCTCCACCTGCCCACTGGACATTCCAACAGCCTCCCTTGATGGCAACTGCGTCTCATCATCATCGCTCATGATAGCAGATGCTGGTTCCGGGTCCACATCACTAGGAGATGGCGGATACTCAAGTGTTTGGGCATCACTACAAACAAATTCCTCTGCTAGCTCCTGGGATTCTTGCGGCACATCTGGAAAAGGACCCGAAAAGAGGTCCTGGGAGGGGTCAAGGGTGGGCTGACTCTGTTGGCCAGGTTGGGAGGAAGGAGGGTCAGAGTGAGACTGTGTGGATGACTGGGTGGTGGACAAGTGACTGGAAGCGTTATCGGCCATCCATTGCACCACCTGTTCACGCTGCTCAGGCTTTAACAGAGGTGTACCCCGCCCCCCGCATAACTGTCCCATAAAGGCAGGGAAATGGGTGAGCGTAATGCTGGCTGCCCCTCACCAGCACGCATTGTATCCCCACTGGCTTCAACGCGGTTTGTGCCCCCACCAGCATTTCCGCGCCCCCGTCCTCGTCCACGTCCCTTTGCGCTAGCCCTCCGCATTTCAGACGTTTTACTTTTTTGGCCACGCGTTATGCCAAATATAAATATATTTTTTAGGAGAACACCTGGCTATACAGCCGTATACTGCCAGAAGGTGAAATGGTGCCTATACGCACCGGGTATATAACAGTCTTTTGTTGGCACAGAGGACACAAAACAGTAGAGCCAAATATAAATATATTTTTAAGGAGAACACCTGGCTATACAGCCGTATACTGCCAGAAGGTGAAATGGTGCCTATACGCACCGGGTATATAACAGTCTTTTGTTGGCACAGAGGACACAAAACAGTAGAGCCAAATATAAATATATTTTTAAGGAGAACACCTGGCTATACAGCCGTATACTGCCAGAAGGTGAAATGGTGCCTAATACGCACTGGGTATATAACAGTGTTTTGTTGGCACAGAGGACACAAAACAGTAGTGCAAAATATAGTTTTGTATATATGTGCTAATACACCACTGAAGTCTTTCTGTCCCTATTCCAGCAGCAGCTACCAGTCACTAAAGCAGCCGTTTTGAGCAGAGTGTATATAGTTTTGTATATAGTTGGTAATACACCACTGAAGTCTTTCTGTCCCTATTCCAGCAGCAGCTACCCCTCACTAAAGCAGCCGTTGTGTGCAGTGTGTATATAGCTAGAATGAGCTATATACCGTTCAGCATAGTAGCCCTAATAAGGACTCTCAATGACTCTCTTGTCTTCTGGTAGCTGGTATATATGGTGGTAAATGCGATATTCTGAGCTTCTGGGGCCCTGCCTGCCTACATATGAGCTATATACTGTTCAGCATAGTAGCCCTAATAATAAGGACTCTCAATGACTCTCTTGTCTTCTGGTAGCTGGTATATATGGTGGTAAATGCGATATTCTGAGCTTCTGGGGCCCTGCCTGCCTACATAGGAGCTATATACTGTTCAGCATAGTAGCCCTAATAAGGGCTCTCAATGACTCTCTTGTCTTCTGGTAGCTGGTATATATGGTGGTAAATGCGATATTCTGAGCTTCTGGGGCCCTGCCTGCCTACATAGGAGCTATATACTGTTCAGCATAGTAGCCCTAATAAGGGCTCTCAATGACTCTCTTGTCTTCTGGTAGCTGGTATATATGGTGGTAAATGCGAGATTCTGAGCTTCTGGGGCCCTGCCTGCCTACATATGAGCTATATACTGTTCAGCATAGTAGCCCTAATAAGGGCTCTCAATGACTCTCTTGTCTTCTGGTAGCTGGTATATATGGTGGTAAATGCGAGATTCTGAGCTTCTGGGGCCCTGCCTGCCTACATATGGGCTATATACTGTTCAGCATAGTAGCCCTAATAATAAGGACTCTCAATGACTCTCTTGTCTTCTGGTAGCTGGTATATATGGTGGTAAATGCGATATTCTGAGCTTCTGGGGCCCTGCCTGCCTACATATGGGCTATATACTGTTCAGCATAGTAGCCCTAATAATAAGGACTCTCAATGACTCTCTTGTCTTCTGGTAGCTGGTATATATGGTGGTAAATGCGATATTCTGAGCTTCTGGGGCCCTGCCTGCCTACATAGGAGCTATATACTGTTCAGCATAGTAGCCCTAATAAGGGCTCTTAATGACTCTCTTGTCTTCTGGTAGCTGGTATATATGGTGGTAAATGCGATATTCTGAGCTTCTGGGGCCCTGCCTGCCTACATATGAGCTAAATACTGTTCAGCATAGTAGCCCTAATAAGGGCTCTCAATGACTCTCTTGTCTTCTGGTAGCTGGTATATATGGTGGTAAATGCGATATTCTGAGCTTCTGGGGCCCTGCCTGCCTACATATGAGCTATATACTGTTCAGCATAGTAGCCCTAATAAGGGCTCTCAATGACTCTCTTGTCTTCTGGTAGCTGGTATATATGGTGGTAAATGCGAGATTCTGAGCTTCTGGGGCCCTGCCTGCCTACATATGAGCTATATACTGTTCAGCATAGTAGCCCTAATAAGGGCTCTCAATGACTCTCTTGTCTTCTGGTAGCTGGTATATATGGTGGTAAATGCGATATTCTGAGCTTCTGGGGCCCTGCCTGCCTACATATGGGCTATATACTGTTCAGCATAGTAGCCCTAATAATAAGGACTCTCAATGACTCTCTTGTCTTCTGGTAGCTGGTATATATGGTGGTAAATGCGATATTCTGAGCTTCTGGGGCCCTGCCTGCCTACATATGAGCTATATACTGTTCAGCATAGTAGCCCTAATAAGGGCTCTTAATGACTCTCTTGTCTTCTGGTAGCTGGTATATATGGTGGTAAATGCGATATTCTGAGCTTCTGGGGCCCTGCCTGCCTACATATGAGCTATATACTGTTCAGCATAGTAGCCCTAATAAGGGCTCTCAATGACTCTCTTGTCTTCTGGTAGCTGGTATATATGGTGGTAAATGCGAGATTCTGAGCTTCTGGGGCCCTGCCTGCCTACATATGAGCTATATACTGTTCAGCATGGTAGCCCTAATAAGGGCTCTCAATGACTCTCTTGTCTTCTGGTAGCTGGTATATATGGTGGTAAATGCGAGATTCTGAGCTTCTGGGGCCCTGCCTGCCTACATAGGATATGAGCTATATACTGTTCAACATAGCAGCACTAATAAGGGATTAAGGACTCTCTTGTCTTCTGGTAGCTGGTATATATGGTGGTAAATGCGAGATTCTGAGCTTCTGGGGCCCTGCCTGCCTACATATGAGCTATATACTGTTCAGCATAGTAGCCCTAATAAGGGCTCTCAATGACTCTCTTGTCTTCTGGTAGCTGGTATATATGGTGGTAAATGCGAGATTCTGAGCTTCTGGGGCCCTGCCTGCCTACATAGGATATGAGCTATATACTGTTCAACATAGCAGCACTAATAAGGGATTAAGGACTCTCTTGTCTTCTGGTAGCTGGTATATATGGTGGTAAATGCGAGATTCTGAGCTTCTGGGGCCCTGCCTGCCTACATATGATATGAGCTATATACTGTTCAGCATAGCAGCACTAATAAGGGATTAAGGACTCTCTTGTCTTCTGGTAGCTGGTATATATGTTGGTAAATGCGAGATTCTGAGCTTCTGGGTCCCTGCCTGCCTACATAGGATATGAGCTATATACTGTTCAACATAGCAGCACTAATAAGGGATTAAGGACTCTCTTGTCTTCTGGTAGCTGGTATATATGGTGGTAAATGCGAGATTCTGAGCTTCTGGGGCCCTGCCTGCCTACATATGAGCTATATACTGTTCAGCGTAGTAGCCCTAATAAGGGCTCTTAATGACTCTCTTGTCTTCTGGTAGCTGGTATATATGGTGGTAAATGCGAGATTCTGAGCTTCTGGGGCCCTGCCTGCCTACATAGGATATGAGCTATATACTGTTCAACATAGCAGCACTAATAAGGGATTAAGGACTCTCTTGTCTTCTGGTAGCTGGTATATATGGTGGTAAATGCGAGATTCTGAGCTTCTGGGGCCCTGCCTGCCTACATATGAGCTATATACTGTTCAGCGTAGTAGCCCTAATAAGGGCTCTTAATGACTCTCTTGTCTTCTGGTAGCTGGTATATATGGTGGTAAATGCGAGATTCTGAGCTTCTGGGGCCCTGCCTGCCTACATATGAGCTATATACTGTTCAGCGTAGTAGCCCTAATAAGGGCTCTTAATTACTTTCTTGTCTTCTGGTAGCTGGTATATATGGTGGTAAATGCGAGATTCTGAGCTTCTGGGGCCCTGCCTGCCTACATATGAGCTATATACTGTTCTGCATAGTAGCCCTAATAAGGGCTCTTAATGACTCTCTTGTCTTCTGGTAGCTGGTATAGATGGTGGTAAATGCGAGATTCCGAGCTTCTGGGGCCCTGCCAGCGACAGCCTGTCTTTCCCTGCTGTGAGCGTCTGTCCCTCACTAAGTTCAAGCTGCTAATGCTGACGAAGAGGAAGTGCTGAGTTTTGTATATTCGAGGTCACATGGTTTTTCCAGCCAATGCGTGTAGACGCCGTTCTCGCGATGCCAGCGTCCTCCCAGGACCTGTCCCACCCCCCCTGCATGGTGATTGGTGTAAAAAACGCGCCAGGGAAGGTGGGAGGGGAAACGAATTGTGAGTGCGCCATCGCCGCTGTACTCGATCGAAATCGAGTATGACGAACAGCGTAGTATTCGATCGAATACCGGCTCGGTCGAATACTACTCGCTCATCTCTAGTAATAAACAGAGAGAGACACAGAGGGAACACACAATAGAGCGGGGCCAGGAAATGGATGGGGCAAGAAAAAGGAAAGAGAGAATGAAGCATAAATTCTGAACCACAAAGGCATGAGTGGAAAAAAAGATAGTAGGAGGGCATATAGAAAAGAGAGAGAAAGGGAGGAGGTGGGGGAAAGAGAATAGAAAGGGAGTGAAAAAGAGAGGGAATGTGTAAGATAGAAGGAAATGATAAGTAAGAGAGAGTATGAGAAATGAAAAAAGGAGAGGAGGAAATAAGAGACAATAAGGGAATCTAGAAAAGAAAGAGTACAGGGGAATGACTAAAAAAGAGAGAAAAAAACGAGGAAAGGTGGAAAATAGAGGGAGAAATTAGAAATGTGGAAATGAGAAAGAGGAAATGTGAGAGAAGAGATGAAAGAAGGGTAGAAAGAAGTAGGGAATGTAGAAGAGAGAGGAGGGAATGTGGAAAAAAAGAGAGAAGGAGGGAATGTTGGAAAAAAGGGGAAGAATGGGGATGTAGAAAAGAGAGAACGAGGGAGAGGATGCTTTACAGGAGCAAAAGACTCTTGAGACAAATAACCGAGAACCAAGCCTATGTTCCATTGTGGCATATGGGCCTTCCTTGGGGGGGCTGAATGCGGATTACCACTTTTAAGAACCTCATTAAGAGAGCATAGTTTGCGCACTGCTTTCCATCAATACTGGAATTCTGTAAGAATTGAATAGTAGGAGATCATTGAGGTAGCAGAAATCTTGTACTCCCGCCAGGCCTAGTGCAGTGGCTAATACCACCAGCACCTGCAAAAAAGTTCTTGGGGAAACTGACAGTCCGAACAGCAATGACCCTCTCTGGCAAACCTCAGGAATTTCAGATAATCGCTGTTGATTGCGATATGCAAGAACACATGCTTAAGGTTTACTGATAGTATCCAGTCTTTTGCATGAATTGCTTGTGTGATCATCAGAAAAGCATCTTGAACCACAGCACGTGAATGCGACAATTCAGATCCCTCAGATCTACTACTGGCCTTAATTGACCAGTCTTTTTTGGAACCAGAAAAATTCTGGAGTACAACCCATGAAAATGTTCTGTGTCTGGAACCTTTATGATGGCTTCCTGCTGCTTTTCCTGCTGTAATAGTGTGGTGACGTACTTCTTGAAGGCTAGGCACTGATGAGGGCAAGCCAGGACATCTGTATTTATGAAGTGATGTTTTTTTTGAGACTGAACCGTACTCAGAACCCACCAATCCTTTGTGGTAGAGGCCAAGATGGAAAAGACATTATTTAATCTTGCCCCCATCTTTTCCATCAAAACTGCTTCTGTGACTCTTTAAGAATGAGGATTGTGTGCCCCTCTAGGTTTTCTTAAACTCTCTCCCAGGTTTGTATGCTCAGGCATCTCTGTTGAAGGTCTGTCTGGTCTCAAACTGACGTTGTTTCTTCCTAGTATCCTGGGGGGGATCAGTCCAGAGTTTCCTCTGTATACAACACAGATTGCCTCCTACAGTTTTTATTGCCTCCGCCATAGGAAATTTTAATCAAGGTGTATTTCAACACCGGATCTGTCAACCATGTCTTTAGCCATGAGTATCTTCTTGCTGTTACTGCAGACAACATTGCTCTGGATAACATCTTTAACACATCGCCCGAAAGATTGCCCCAAAAAGTCAGACCCAAGCTTTAACTCCTGAAGGGATGTAATGATGGCCTTCGTGTATGTCTGTTCCAGAAGTGCTTGTTCTATATTGGACACCCATGCCTTCAGAGCTATGGCAATCAAAGACACTATCAAGGGCTTACAGGTCAAGACTGCCGTGGTATAAATTCTCTTGAGGTTCATATCCATGCACCTGTATAGGCTGTCTTTAAAGAGGAACATTTTATGTATTGGGGAGTTAATAAAAACTCCCTAAACCTGGCTTGCTCACCCCACCCTTCCAGTTTCACAATTTAGAACTTTAAACTTATGTAAGAATCTTACCTGCCTCCCGTCTTCGGTCCCGCGGCGCGTCATCCGGCGGGTCGCAGCTTCCTGTCTTGCGGCGGCCCCGTCAGTCTGCTGCTCCTGGGCGCCGCTGTCAGGCTCTGGGTGCGGCGGCGGGGCGCTGCGGTCCCGCTGCAGATCGTGCGGTGGGGGCAGGCGGCCCCTCAACTTCTTCGGCCGGCGCGGCTGTGCCTTCCCTGGGTGGGAGCGCGCCCGGCCAATCACGTGGGCGCGCGCGTGCGCGACCACGATTAGCTTATGCCCCCCGGCGGCGCTGCTCCCAGCGCATCCGCCGGGGGCAAGTTTAACTTGTCCAATTCTGTGGTTCCAGATGGGAGACGGGCCCAGGGACTGGATTGCCTGTCTGGCCTGGGCGGTCCAGTCCCTGGAACCGCTCCTATTGGGTATTGTTCAAAGTTGCACCAATCAGCACACTTCCCTCTCTATCACTAGGTTCCCCTTCCCATTGGTCAGTTTTCCCTTTATTACTGTGCTGCCCCATTTTCCAGTGCCCGTTATAGCCTCTGGTGAATAGGGTGCGCTAGTCTGCTTCGTTAGTTTCAACTCGGCTTCGTCTTTGACCATCCTTGCCTGCTGCCCGCCCTGACCTTTTGGCCTGTCCTGACTTCGCTTTTGTCTGATCCCTCTGATACTGCGCTCTGTGACCACCCGGCTTGACCTCGGCTTGCTTTGACTATTCTTCGCTTGACCCCTTGGATACCGCGCTCTGTGACCACCCGGCTTGACCTCGGCTTGTATTTGGACCTCTCTGTGGGATTCTCCACCTGTAATCCCATTCACATTCCGGCATCCATATTCGGGATACCCCGCCGTTCATCCGTCTCCACCTTAAGCCAGTAATCTTTGCGCCATCTAAGTCCTGGGGGTAACCGAGTCTGGAGAGGCACATTCCGCGTCTCCTGCGAGCGGGGACTTGTCTAAAGGCAGAAGAGGCGGTGGAGATTGGGGATTACCTGGCTTAAGAGAGACGGGTGTCCGGCGCCTTACAGTATAACGGGCCCAAAAAGAATGGACCAGATATTGGAGCAGGTGCAGGCCTTAACCGCGGCTGTGGAGCACCTAGCCCATCGCGTGGCGGCCCAGGAGAACCGTCCAGCTCCTATAAACACCAGCCCTCAAGGGGCTTCGGCCGCATCACCAGTGGAACCCAAAATTCCACTTCCAGAGAAGTTTTCTGGAGACAGAGCCAAATTTGCCAATTTTCGGGATTCGTGCAAGCTCTACTTTCAACTTCGACCAGTCTCGTCCGGGTCACAGGAGCAGCGCGTGGGTCTGGTCATTTCCCTCCTCCAAGGGGATCCCCAATCATGGGCCTTCAGTCTGTCGCCCCAGGATCCGGCACGTCTTTCCGTGGATACTTTCTTCTCAGCTATGGAGATTTTATACGATGATCCTGACAGAGGGGCCACAGCAGATGCAAAGCTCCGCACCTTACGCCAAGGACGTCGCCCAGCCGAGGAATATTGTTCGGAGTTTCGACGATGGGCGGTCGATTCGCGTTGGAACGACCCGGCGTTATGCGGTCAGTTCAGGCTAGGCTTGTCTGACTCCATCAAGGACATTCTAGTGAACTATCCAGTTCCTCAAACCTTGGACGAAACTATGCATTTGGCCATACGCATTGACCGACGTCTGCGGGAGAGACGCCTGGAAAAAGGGTCACATCCCGACTCCAGCTTGAGAGCCGAAGTCCCAGCCTTGCCTTCCTCTGAGGAGCCTATGCAGCTGGGCGCAACCAGGCTCACTGAAGCTGAGAGACGTCGGCGCTTGTCAGAGGGTCTATGCCTTTACTGTGGCGGAATAGGACACATGGTCAGAGCCTGTACCAAGAAGCCGTCGGGAAACTTCAGAGCCTAGGGGGGATCGAGGGGACCCACCTAGGCTGTAAGGTATCTCCTCATGTATTGTCTCCATTTGTGATTCCGGTTCAGGTAAAAATTGACCTAGAGAGTATAAATTTAGAAGCTCTCTTAGATTGTGGAGCAGCTGGGAACTTCCTTGACTTTGGTTTAGCTCAAAGTCTAGGAATTCCGCTCCAGTCCCTTCCTGTAGCCATTCGGGTCTCTGCCATTGATGACACACCAATCGCGGGGGGGCTCGTTCAATATAAAACCCCACCAGTCTTACTTAGGGTGGGAGCGGGGCATTCTGAATCAATTTCCCTTTTAGTTCTAAAAATGCCTTCTACCCCTCTAGTTCTTGGGTTACCTTGGCTACAGAAGCATAATCCCCAAATTGATTGGGTAACTAGGCAAATAGTTAAATGGGGCCCTCAATGCTTTCATTCCTGTCTGGAACTTCCAGTGCGAGCCACTCAATTATCCCCTGAAGAAGTGCCTAGCCCATATCTAGATTTTTCTGATGTATTTTCCGAAAAAGCGGCTGATAAACTGCCCCCCCATAGACCTTGGGATTGCCCCATCGAGCTCCTTCCGGGTACTATGCCGCCTAGGGGGAAAATCTTCAATTTAACACGAGCCGAAAACCTTGCCATGCGGGAGTATATCGCAGAGAACCTAAAGAAGGGTTTTATACGGGCTTCCTCTTCCCCGGCAGGAGCAGGGTTTTTCTTTGTCGAGAAAAAAGATGGGGGACTCCGTCCCTGTATCGATTACCGGGGTTTGAATAAAATAACGGTTAAAAATAAGTATCCTCTGCCTTTAATTGATGGGCTGTTTACTCAGGTGGTTGGGGCCCAAGTGTTTTCCAAATTAGATCTCCGCGGGGCTTATAACCTTATTAGGATTCGGCAAGGAGATGAATGGAAAACAGCTTTTAATACCCACGAGGGACATTATGAGTACCTGGTGATGCCATTTGGCTTGTGCAACGCTCCCGCTGTCTTTCAGGATTTTGTGAACGAAATCTTTAGGGAATACTTGGGTCGTTTTGTGGTAGTTTACTTGGATGATATTCTGATTTTTTCCTCCTCGCTATCAGAACATCGTAAACATGTTCGTCTGGTTTTACAAAAGCTCAGGGAGAATCATTTATTTGCCAAATTGAAAAAATGTCAATTTGAGGTTACTGAAGTTCCCTTTTTGGGTTACATCATTTCTAATACCGGTCTTTCCATGGATCAATCCAAGGTTAAAGCGGTTCTGGAGTGGGAGCAACCCAAGGATCTGAAGGGTTTACAGAGATTTTTGGGGTTCGCCAACTTCTATAGAAGATTCATTAAAAATTTTTCCACCCTGGTAGCCCCTCTCACTAATCTCACTAAGAAAGGAGGGTATCCTGCTGTCTGGCCAGAACAATCCGTCTTGGCTTTCAGGGAATTAAAGAAAGATTTTAGTTCTGCCCCTGTGTTAGTGCACCCGGACTGCCAATTACCCTTTATCGTGGAAGTTGATGCCTCCGAACTTGGTGTGGGAGCAGTGCTTTCGCAATACAGCGGTTCTCCTGAGTGCCTTCATCCCTGTGCCTTCTTCTCCAAAAAATTTACCTCTGCCGAGAGAAATTACGATATTGGGAATCGAGAACTATTGGCAGTTAAATTGGCATTTCAAGAATGGAGACATTGGCTGGAAGGGGCTCAATTTCCCGTTACCGTCTTTACTGACCATAAGAACTTAGAGTATATTCAATCTGCTAAAAGATTGACTCCAAGGCAGGCTCGCTGGTCTCTGTTCTTCTCTCGGTTCAATTTTTCCATTACTTACAAACCGGGGTCTAAGAATGTGAAGGCTGATGCTTTGTCGCGTAGTTTTTCTTCTTCTACTTTACCCGAGGGGAAAAATTTGCCCATCTTACCCCAGTCTCTGGTAGTAGCTGCCATCCAGCCAGAGATTCCTGACTTAACCCAATTCCAGTCTGAAGCTCCGCCCGAGAAACCCAGTTATGCCCAATTCGTGCCCGCTGCCTATCGGGCTGCTATTTTATATCAGTTCCATGATTCTAAGACGGCAGGTCATCCTGGTCTCAAGAAAACCATCTCCTTGCTGTCTCGCCAGGTCTGGTGGCCGTCTCTTAGAAAAGACGCACAACAGTATGTACGAGCCTGTAAAGTTTGTGCCCGGAGTAAATCATTAAGACACCCTCCTGAGGGTTCCTTACTTCCATTGCCCATTCCCTCCCGCCCCTGGACCCATCTGGCCATGGATTTTATCACTGATCTTCCACCTTCCCAAGGGTACACTGTCATTTGGGTGGTGGTAGATCGGTTTAGTAAGATGGCTCACTTTATTCCATTAAAAAAGCTACCTACAGCTCAGGTCCTGGCCCAGCTTTTTGTCACACACATATTTAAAATCCATGGTATTCCGGAGGATGTTGTGTCAGATAGGGGGGTCCAGTTTGTTTCCCGTTTTTGGAGGGCTTTTTGTGCCAAGTTGGGGTTCACTGTCTCCTTATCATCTGCGTTTCATCCTCAGTCCAATGGGCAAACGGAAAGAACGAACCAATCCCTGGAGCAATATTTACGTTGTTTCATTTCGGATGTCCAGGCGGATTGGGTGTTGTTTCTTCCATTTGCTGAATTTGCCCTTAATAATGCCACACATACCTCCACTGGGGTGTCTCCGTTTCGTTGTGTTTACGGAAAAGATTTGAAATTTTCGGCCTTGTTGGATCGGCCTTCTAGAGTACCTTCTCTTGATGAATGGATGTCCCAGTGGCCGGAGTTATGGAATAAAATTCAGCAACACCTGTCTAAGGCTGTTCTCCAACAAAAAAATTTTGCTGATCGTAGGCGATATAATAATCCTGATTATATGGTTGGCGATTTGGTGTGGCTTTCGACAAAGAATCTGGCCTTACGCCAACCCTCTGCCAAGTTGGGTCCGAGATTTATTGGCCCCTTTCCCATACTGCAGAGAATCAATCGGGTTACCTATCGTCTGGATCTCCCGCCCTCTATGAGGATTTGTAACTCATTTCACGTTTCCCTTTTGAAACCTGCCAGAAACTTTGAACCTGATAACCCTCCGGATCCCATTCTAGTTGAAGGGCAACAGGAATTTGAGGTTGCTCGGGTTCTGGATTCTCGCTTTTTTCGAAATTCCCTTCAGTATTTAATTGATTGGAAGGGTTACGGTCCTGAGGAAAGATCATGGGTTCCGGCCAGGGAGGTTCATGCGCGGAGGTTGGTGAAGAAATTTCATAAGGAGAATCCTCAGAAACCCAGGTTGGAGGGTCCGGTGGCCCCTCCTCAGGGGGGGGGTAATGTAAGAATCTTACCTGCCTCCCGTCCTCGGTCCCGCGGCGCGTCATCCGGCGGGTCGCAGCTTCCTGTCTTGCGGCGGCCCCGTCAGTCTGCTGCTCCTGGGCGCCGCTGTCAGGCTCTGGGTGCGGCGGCGGGGCGCTGCGGTCCCGCTGCAGATCGTGCGGTGGGGGCAGGCGGCCCCTCAACTTCTTCGGCCGGCGCGGCTGTGCCTTCCCTGGGTGGGAGCGCGCCCGGCCAATCACGTGGGCGCGCGCGTGCGCGACCACGATTAGCTTATGCCCCCCGGCGGCGCTGCTCCCAGCGCATCCGCCGGGGGCAAGTTTAACTTGTCCAATTCTGTGGTTCCAGATGGGAGACGGGCCCAGGGACTGGATTGCCTGTCTGGCCTGGGCGGTCCAGTCCCTGGAACCGCTCCTATTGGGTATTGTTCAAAGTTGCACCAATCAGCACACTTCCCTCTCTATCACTAGGTTCCCCTTCCCATTGGTCAGTTTTCCCTTTATTACTGTGCTGCCCCATTTTCCAGTGCCCGTTATAGCCTCTGGTGAATAGGGTGCGCTTACTAGTCTGCTTCGTTAGTTTCAACTCGGCTTCGTCTTTGACCATCCTTGCCTGCTGCCCGCCCTGACCTTTTGGCCTGTCCTGACTTCGCTTTTGTCTGATCCCTCTGATACTGCGCTCTGTGACCACCCGGCTTGACCTCGGCTTGCTTTGACTATTCTTCGCTTGACCCCTTGGATACCGCGCTCTGTGACCACCCGGCTTGACCTCGGCTTGTATTTGGACCTCTCTGTGGGATTCTCCACCTGTAATCCCATTCACATTCCGGCATCCATATTCGGGATACCCCGCCGTTCATCCGTCTCCACCTTAAGCCAGTAATCTTTGCGCCATCTAAGTCCTGGGGGTAACCGAGTCTGGAGAGGCACATTCCGCGTCTCCTGCGAGCGGGGACTTGTCTAAAGGCAGAAGAGGCGGTGGAGATTGGGGATTACCTGGCTTAAGAGAGACGGGTGTCCGGCGCCTTACAACTTACCTGTACAGTCGCATCATGCTCCGGCATCCCTCGGTCCCACGCCGTCTCCATTGGGCAGCGCCATCTGGCCATCCCATTATGCACTGCACTGACCCTCAGATCTTGTCATTGCATAGACCACAATGACACTCGGCGCAGAAGAGCACAAGATTTAAGGAGTGAGTTTTGAAGAGAGGACGGCTAGAGGTAAGTACAGCTAAGCCTGCTGCAATCAATCCGCTATGGCTAAGGGGGGGGGGTGCAAAGGGGCCAGGAATGCTGCCAGATGTCGGCGTTTCCAAAAGGATGTTTGGAGAGGAGCATCAGAAAAGCTCTGATATTCCTCTTCAAGCGATACCGAATTCTCCATGGGAAGGGTAAGGTGTCTAGGCAGGCTTTGGCAGCATCTACCACCAGTGGGTCTTCTAGCCTTTTAAGTTCGCAAGAATTAAGGGTGTACTTGTTCTTCCACTGCACTGCTTCACGTATGGCCGTAGTATAGTGCTCAATCAGCATGAATGAGCTTTCCAATAGCTTTTCAGCCCCCAAGGGCTCCCAGTTCTTACTGCTGAGGTTGATACTTCTCGAGACGCTTGCACACGGGACTCCACCCCCACATGAACATATCCTTTATGGCCTGTAGAGGATTTGAGTCCCCAGTTGCTACTGAGGCAATCTAAGCACAGCCTTTTCCCTAGAACCATCGGCTCTTTGCAGGATCTGCATTCCTGGTGGTCAAACTACCTTCTTGACTCCAAATGGTGAGACCTGTGGCCGAAACTTGACCTCGAAGGGGATGTGACTTCTTTGACTTGTTGTCTTGTTAACTGTCTGCCACTTGTCGATTGAGACCTTGAGCACCTCTTGTCCCACTGCCGTCTCAAATCCGACCTACCTATATTCTGAACTCTTCGAGCGGCATTTTCTACAGACAAAACACATACATTAGGCTAGGCATCCAGGTCATGCACCGTCCCTTTAAGGTGTTTTGTTACCTGCGGGACACCGAACCCCATTCCATGGCAGATCTGTCTCCTACATTGCCCGGGACCAACATCGCCGCCGCTGTCATCTCAGCCACTGCTGTGGGAATAAAGTACAGTATGTCTTTTAAACACCTCTTATGTCTTCAGCCAGCTCCCTGGGCTCCAGCAAGCCTTGGCTATAAACATAGCCATTGGCCGCAGTGATGTGTTTTTCCTTATGGTGGTGTATTTCCCTTCAGGTTACTTATCTCTATTGCACCATTGCACACTTTGAAACAAGGGGTCCTCCACTTACACGTCACACATCTGTATGGTAATCCTAATCTGTAGCACCATCTAACTCACAGCAAACTTGTTTTGGCAGCCCAACCCCCTGTATTCATCATTACAAAAACTTGCCTCTATCTTGAATTATTTGTACCATAACCAAAGTTTAGAAATAGAGGATGTGATTGTCACATTGCGGCAGACCCATACTTTAGGGACTGTTTATGATCTTCTATGTCCTTTCAGCCTAGCATAAAAGTGTAGGTGGTAGTACTGCCCTGACAATAGCTAATAACAAATAAGAAGGCTGCAGGTCAGAATGTTTATTGTTAACACCTGTACTGTATTTTTTTTACTATTTAGTTACGATTCCATCTAACTAATGGGCTTGACTGGCCCCTTAACCTGATAATCCATAGATTTTATTAGTCTTGCCACTTTCTGTGGCTTACAGTATTGTCTGGGTACTATGTGTTATTCCCTCTCCTATTTGCTGAGCACTTAAAGCGGACCTCCTGTCCAAAAAATAAAGTTTAGTAAATTGCCCCCTAAACCCCCCCCCCCCCCCCCCCCCCACAATCGGTCCTTAAAACAGACCAACAGCCACAGTTGGAAAAAAAAACTCCCCCAAACTCCCTTGCTCCATCTGCATGCAAGATACTTAATCATTGTCAGTACTTACATTTGCTCCCAACTCTAGCCTAGATGCCTGATGTCAAAGCTGAAATGACGCTAATTTTCTCCCCAGCAGCACCCAGCAGCACTTCCTCTTTGCAGGTGGCCTGCAGCTCCATATGACCCCATTTTGGTCGTAAATTTAACCACAGCAGGTAAATTAATTTTTATGTACAACAATATGAATTGCCCTGGAGAGGGATGCATATGAGCCCTGTTTCTTGTAAGGTAGTTGGTGGTCTAGTTTAACTCTATGCCGATGTTGCAGAATAGCAGGCAAATGCTATGTCACTGAACTACACAGCTATGCTTCTGAAAAACCCTCCTATGGTCAAAGTTACCCTATTTTTATAGAGTAAATAATGCTTAAAGCGGACCTTCACTCTGAATAAGAGTCTATCTTATATGTTTCCCCCACACTGTACATACAGATTGCTCACATTAAAAATCATCCTACCTGCATCTACTGCATGTTATGAGCCTTTAAAAATCCAAGATGGCGGCTTATGGAAGCCGCCATTTTATCAGGCAGCCTGCAAACAGGAAGTGCCTGCAAACAGGAAGTGACTGTGCTGCTCTGCATTCTGGGACTGCTGACCTTTCCCTGACCCCAGCTCTGCTCTGTCTGAGCAAAGCACAGCTATAACCTGCCCCCCTGTACCTTATCCCACTCTCCTCTCCTCAGTAAGTGTGATGCTTCTGAGTCAAGATGGCGGCGCCCGTATCCTAAATTCCTGAACAGAGTTGCAGCCCAGTGGGGGAAAGAATAATAAATTAGTGACTAAAAATGTAAAATATATTAATTTTAGATGCTGGGGAATCGTTTTTTAAGAGTTTGGGCTTTTCATTAAATCATGGTGAAGGTCCGGTTTAATTTCTAGCCAGAAGTAATAAGCCATCAGCTGTAATGACTCTTAAAACATTGTATCAACATTGTAAACAACCGTTGCAATGATCTGCGTTATTCACTTACATTGATACATAGTTAAACTCATCCCCTCCAGCAGCTGGTGATTCAGTGTGTGTAACATGACAGACATGCTGATCCCTGTTTCTGAGGCAAATCTCCCTCTCAGTTTCATGTGGGCTGGTTATAGCATATCTCAAGCTCCAGCCTGACACTGTTGTCATCATATTCAGTACAGCCAGCTAGAGAAGGATTTTATCTCCTTCTAACATGTGTTAGAAACTGATACAATTCCTCTCTGGCTGTTTGGGCTGGTGTCTAGCAATGGCTCTCCATCATCCCCCTACTCATGCTTATGTGTAAGCATGACTCTCAGGTGTAATCTAAGATAGCCACTCCCATATAATTCTAGGAGCACAGATATTCCATAACATCTGCATGGGGTTAAGCCCTCTCAAACAGCATACATCACTGGTCATCAACGGGGGAGGGGGGCTTTAGGAGAGCAAATTACTAAACATTTGTTATTGATTAGAGGTCTGCTTTAATCAGACACGTGTTCTTACTCCAAGGTATTGCCACACATATTATTTTATATTGTAGAATATGATTAAATTTCAGGTTTTGGGGGAATTTAAGGCTGTCTTTTCACTTTTCTCCCTCTTTCAAGAAAGAGAAATATTTATGCATTGTTTCACTAGTAACTCTCTCTAAGTATTTACTGGACATCCACTCCTGGTGGCACAGACATTTAAGCTCTAACCACCATGTAGAAACTCCATAAAACAAATCAAATCAGATGTCTCTTACAAAATTACCACTGAAACAAACCGTTTTACAGTCGAGAGATATGCTTTGCCTCCATTATTAGTTATCTATTAAGCAGAAAAAAACTCACATTGCGGCCAGCCCTGGAATCTGAAAGATAGGGATGCCCCACTGTGTAATACCCCCCTGATTGCACTGCAAAACCCACCTTTTCCCCGTCCTATGTCGCATATGTGGGCACTCAGCTATTCAGAACCATGCACACATCAGACGGCAAACAGCTCTGCCCTTCTGCAACTTGGAGCGCAAGTGGGCGCATCCACAGCAGCGCATGTGCTCCTGCCCAAAGATGTGGACTTGTGCTCTTGATCGCAGAAGGGCAGAGCTGTTTGCTGTGCATATTTCTAATTGGATGAGAACCTGCACATGTACATATTACAGTCAGTGAGCTGCATCCCTCATTACAGACAGTGAGCGGCAGTGAGGGACCAGGGCTACGGAGCCCATAACTTCTCCTCCTCCCACCTTAACATTCGCTCCAAGGGGGAAAAGGGGGAGCTTTGTTAGCGGGGTGGCAGCAGCGCAGGACTAGTTCTATGGGGCCCATAACTTGTCCTCCTCCCAATGTAACATTCACTCCCAAAGCACACGCACATATTCCACCCACATTTGTAGGAGGTGGGGGCTTCCTATGAAGCAAAACATTTTAATAAATCAACTCACCTGATTGCTGTAATACTCCCCTGATTCCGGCAGGGGGCGGGACTCTGAATAGCATCTGTAGATGAAGCTACAGTTGGATTTGGGTAAATGACCAGTACAGTCACACGGCTGTACAGGATTGGGTGACAGACCACCCTGTGCATTTTCTCCAAGATGCCCAGGACCCGAGATGCTGGGGGAACGCTGCTGGATTACATAGCGACTGAACTTCAACTTTAGGAGTAGTTTGTAGTGGGTCCAATGCAGGAATTCTTTTTTATTTATTAATTTTTTTTAACAAACTTTATCTGTGTTTAAAAGTGCAGGCCCTTCAAAAACAAAGTGTCTAATCTGCCGCATTGGATGTATGTTTTGATTCTGCAAGAATACCGGAGTGTTTCCAGGTTCCAATGCAGGAATTCTTGATGAATATCATACTGCTCATACTGCTCCCTAGACTCCCTACTTCAGGAAACCCACCTATCTGTGGCCAGGGGATTTACTCCTGATTCTCCCATTCCTGGCGGTAGTGCGTGTCTTGCCATCCTCACTATAGGCCACACACGTTATCAGGATACCCCTAGATTCCTTAGATTGTGATGGGTACTGAAAAAATTATTGAGTACTTGATCTGGCACAGCCCTAACTCCTAATGTTGTGCTATTCTTCTATCTTCACTTGGGCTACAGACGCATTTCTTCCTTCTGCTCCGGCAATGCTGAGCTAAAGGCACTAAGCATGATTACTTTAGGTACATGCCCTTAAATAAGATCAGGAGAATTAATGAAGGAGTCTGTCACTTCATGACCTGGCAGGAGTGGGCCCTGGTGCCAAATATTTATTACTACTATTATTATTGTTTATTGATATAGCACCATATTCTTCCGTAGAGCTGTACAAAGTATAATTACAGACAAGGTAAAACAAAATTTCAGATGAAACCTTGTGAGAACAGGAAATGATAGGAAAGGGAGTCCTGCCCTTGTGAGCTTACAGTCTAAAGAAGAAGTGTGCTTGCAGCCCAGTTGTAGTGGGTTGAAGAATTGTGATGTGTTAGGAGCTGGGTCTGTGCTGGATCAAGGACCGAGTCTACTGGGTTAATGCAATTTTCCTAGCTTACAAATGCTCTGCATTGCATAAGTCTTGCAGGAGTTATGTAATGCTGACACATAGACTGGATTGCAGCAAAACGTTCCTTTTTTGCTTATGCTCAAGGACGGGGAGGCCGATTCATTAATAGCGGCAGGTAGCGACAGTTGAGCGACTGTAGCAGTATTTTCACAGCGCCCGCTAGTAGTCGCTGTGCTTGGCCATTGTTCTGTTGTTGATAGCGACTCAGTCGGTGTGCAGTAATGTTGAATACAAGGTTACGAGACGCTATTTGACAGGTTCCGCGATGTATGGGTGCGCATGATAACGACTGGTCAGAGCGACCGGCTCCCACCATATTCATCAAAAAATTACGCTCAAAAAATTCTCGCGCTGTGAAATGCATGTTTAAACCCCAGAGCGCTGGCGGCGATGTGTTAAAAGTAGTTTTTTAACCCCCAAACCACCATATTTTTGGAAACCAAAAAAAAAAAAAAATTTTTAAAGAATTTAGCAATATGAATACAATAATATCAGACCTGTAATATCAATTCTGCACAATTTTTGTTTTTTTTACCTTAAAAAAATTATCTAAAATGGCAGAAGTGGTCACAGATTTTTTCACATTAAAAAAAAAAAAAAAAAAAAACATTAATAACAATTATGAATATTAAAGATTGTTCCATTGAAATGCATTGGAGAGCGCCAGGTAGCGAGAGGTCATACCTTTCGCTGTTCAAGGTCGGACGCTGGCGCTGTGGGCTGAGGCTGGAATAATGATGAATGAGTGGCTATCTCAGTCGCTAAGCAGGATCGGCTTGATAAATGTGTGATTGTGGTGGGGAGCCGGCGTTCTCGTGGCGGGGCCCGTCATTACCGGCCGCTCACCAGTCGCTACCTGTCGCTATTCCTTCATAAATAAGGGCCTAAATCATTAGTACAAAACAACAAAGTACAGTACAAAAAAACTAATTTACATAAGTGATTAGCATGTGTTCCATTCCAAATTGTAAAAATGCTAAACTAAATTATACATGTATCTTCGATAGTTGCGTGCTTTAGAAACTGCCACTAGAGGGAGCCATATCACTTGTCATGAGTAACTGTCACGATAGAAACCTAGAAACACAACAGGTTTCAGTTTAACTGTGTAACACTGCTAACAGGGACACTGACTTTGTGGAGGCACCCCCCAGTGGTTTCTATTACTTTGTAAAATTGGTTACTAAATGTCTCTTATACTGTATTTCTTGTACCATCATTTTATTACTTACATTATCCATGTAATATGTATGGCCAGCTTCAAGCAATGGTACACATCCGATTCTAAAAAGAATATCCAGAGTCTCTTATAATATCATTATATTATGTTATGTTTTGCATTGCCATGAAGTATTATTCCACCGCTTATATTATATATTTATATAGCACTGAAGCATATTCCACAGCACTTTACTGAGTACATAGACTCATTCATGCCCTTCCCTGTCCCTAATAGGTGCTCACAAGCATATGCTTGTTTAAACACACACCATTACACTAGGGCCAATTTTAGCCAGACCCCAATTAACCTATTAGTATGTTTTTTTGTGGGTGCAAAGCACTAACTTTGAGAAAACATACTAATTTCATTTGACTTGGGACGGTAGAGCTAAAGTCAGTAGTACTAATCATTTAGACACCACGATGCCCAAGAGCCCACGAGGCACCCAGAGCCCTCATTCCTTATGTATAAACTTCATCATTCTATATTGACACACAGCTAACAGAATGTTACATTGTGATACACTGTATTTAAAAAAAACAATTGTTACAGTGCATCACAAAGTAACGGCCAGTCAGTTGTGTTTACCCCACAGTAGAAAATCATCTACCAGTTATCAGCTGGGAGGCAGAGAACTGTCTGCGATAAATATATGTTCATCCCATTGCCAGAAAAGCTGGCAAATAAGACTTGTCCTTTAAAACACAATAAAAACCTAAATGTCCATTTGAAGGTCTAACATGCACTTCTTTTCTCTCCTCAGGTCTCACTGCACATATTGAAGTTGTACGAATTGTATTTGACCCTAAAGTCATTAGCTATAAAGATTTACTGAAGTTATTCTGGGAGAACCACAATCCCACTGAAGGTATATTGGTTATTTTTATGAGCTTTGGGTAAAATAGCATGTGCTTGGGGAATGTGCTAACAAATACAAGTTAGCATTCTTTAATAGGCACTCTGGTCTAATTTCTATTGGACCCAACTGACAGACCCAGTTTAAATTAAGTGAATTGTCAGGCCAAAAATTAAAAAATGCCCCTCATCTTTTGTCCAGCGCTGCTCCACCCCAACCCCCCTTCCCCACCGCTGTATCAGAGTTTGAGCGCTGCTTCGGGGTTTATACCATGCTGTACACCCCCTCCATTCAATGCAATGGAGGGGGAGGTGTCACAGCAGAGTCATGAGGGCACGCCCCTTACATTGCTATAATTGGGGTCGACATGCTGCAGAGTGTAAACCTGACATGTCCATGGTCACCACCATCTCGGACTGGAGATAACTGACGGGATGTTCGATCTCCAATCTCTTCAAGTTGTACACCAGTGCACCCGGGCAGTGGAGTTGCATTGACTGGAATACCCCTTTAATTATGAGAACCATGCTTAATTAAAATAGGGTATTGGTCTGTGGAAATGTATTTAAAGTGGACCAACACCCAGGATTTTGACTATCCTGGGTATTGGTCCACTTCCCCGGGGCACCCCGATCGGGGGTGCCCCGCTGTGTGAAACCCCCCAGAAAGCCCCCAAAACTCACCTCTCCCCGCTCCCACGTGGCCGCGCCGTCCAATCGGCGCCGACGGACAAGCTGATTGACAGCGACGTACAAGCAGCTTGCCCGTCGGCGCCTCCCGCGCGTCACTCTTGACGTGTGCGTGCCCGCGCCGGCCATTCAGAGACGGCCGGCGCGGGCGCGCGCACGTCTAGAGGAGCGCGAGTGAGGCGGCGGCCGCGGAAGCAGCGGCTGGAGAGGTAAGGTTTTTCAGGGGTTTTGGGGGGTTTACACCCCGCGGGACATCCCGATCTCGGATGTCCCGCGGTGTGTGAGGTGATCGGCCCGGGAATCTTGTAGATTCCCGGGCCGATCACCTCAGGGTGTTGGTCCACTTTAATGATTTGGAGCCCCCCCCCCCCCCCTTCCAACCCCTTCTTTCTCTTTACATTAAACCTTGAGTTTCATAATCCAACTGACTACACTTTTCTTCATTTCCTTGAATTTGGATCCTCTTCCATATTATGACACCTTGGAATTTGGGAGAACCCCTTGTTTCTCCCTACTAACCTATAGTACTGTTCTTTAAAAAGGACAGTTTTCCAGGTCACATGTATAGCTGAAGGCAGTAAATAAATATTGCAGAACATACAGCACTTGACTATTAACAGAAAGGCACACCTCAGGTTGCTAGAAGTTGTAAAATATGAATAGATATCCCCAACTATGAAAGCATCACTTTATTTATCTCTGCAGGAATGAAGCAAGGACAGGATGTAGGCACTCAGTACTGCTCTGTGATATTCACCTATGGCGATCAACAGAGGCAAGCAGCTCTTTTGTCAAAGGACAACTTCCAAAAGGTAAACATTCTGCTATCTGCGTTTGGGCTGGTGATGCTGACATTCCTAAGCAGATGTTGTCTGTTGGTCCCTAGGGCTTCCTGTTGTCTTTCTGGCCTTCCTATGCAGCCCTTGATTATGAACATATATTTGTGGCACTGGTGGCATAGCTTGCTAAAGGCCTGTGTCTTGTCCTTTGTGCACTGCTTGAAAATGCCATGCTTGTGAGATTCTTTGAGCCTGGGCGTGGTGGGCAGTGGCAGCAATGGGCTGATCGCTGGCACCCTTCTCTTCTGCTGGCTGATTGGGGCTGTGTGACCACCACCTCTTCCTCTGAACTCTGATGGCCATGTTGGGTCTAGGACCTTTTCATCACCGCTGGAATCCTCACAGCGGCCCAAATGGATGACTAAAGAACTTAAGAAAATTAAGACCCCCCAAGTGGCCTGAACAATTTGTATTAAACAGTAGTGACACACAAGTGCCTTATACCAGTGGATACTGGGTGTTGAGCCACTTCAGGGGGACAGCCTGATTGCCAAGGTCCCCCCTCCTTGATCGAGCATTGTAAAGCCTGCAAACCTTACCTGACAACTCCCTCAGGTAAATGCGTTTTGTCGGCGGCTGTCACATTTTTCTCTTCTGCTTTTCCAGCAGCCTGCTATGTGACAGCCACCAGCCAATCGATGGGCTGCATTTTCCTGATGGTGCGAGTTGTCAGGTGCCCCTCCCGCAGTGGACCAACACCCATCCATGTTTTGTAAAAAGGATGTTGGTCCAGTTTAAGGAGTAGTGACATACAAGTGCCCTGTATAGTTGGTATGAAGGAGTAGTGACACCCAAATGGTTTGAGCAAGTGGTATTAAAGAAAACTGACACACAAGTGCCCTGAACCAGTGGATACTCCACTAGCAATTGGTATTAAAGACTAGTGACACCCAAGTGGTTTGAGCAAGTGGTATTAAAGAAAACTGACACACAAGTGCCCTGAACCCATGGATACTCCACTAGCAATTGGTATTAAAGACTAGTGGTTTGAGCAAGTGGTATTAAACAGTACTGACACACAAGTGTTTGAGAAAGTGTTAATAAACAGTAGTGACACTAAAGTGGTTTCAGCAAGTTGTATTAAAGAGTTGTTACTACAAAATTAGTATGGTGGGAATAGTGACCTATTATAGCCGTTTTAAAGTTGTAACAGCATTATTTAAGTTTAGGTATATCTATAATAGCAGCTCATGGGGGCCCAGTCACACTGAAATGGAAAAGACATATTTTGTAGCCCTCAGGTGGCCCATAGCAGTTTTCTTAGCTCAGTTGTGGAGAACACATCTACACGTAGTAGGCCAGAACAAACATTAGCCAATAATGCTTGTATAAGAGATCTTGGGGGTTACCCATCCTGTCATTGTGATGAAATTGCCCAAAATGAGCCTGTTATTTGGGTACATTGCGAAAAACAGGTAGCAGTTCTGAGATAATCCCTTACTAGCACACAGCAAAATATTAAGTGGGTGTAGCAAAAGATGTTTGAGTATCAATATTTGCTCTGACAATATGAGCGTTGGAGTTATGCACCTTCACGGAGCATCATATTTATATTAAAATACACCTGTAGATGGCTAAATAAAAAGCAGCCTATACTCTCCCTGCAGCTCCCACAATGCCCCCATTCAACGTAATAGGCGGGCCAAGATGCCCATACCCAGGGTTAGGGAACATGCTGGATAGTGGGGACCAACCAACCCGACTCAGCACAGGGAGGAGGGATGTTATAATGATTGTCCTGCTGTTTTAACCCTAATTGCTGCTTCGTGCTGTGAGTCTTTCTCTTTGTCTTTTGTGAAATTCCCAAATAGCTTCATATTATAAATCCATATAAACATGCTAGATAGTGAGAGAAGGAGGTATTTTATACACCCCAGATGAAAAAGCCTGAGCTTGCCTGTGGGAAACAGTAGCATAAACCACTTTAACATCTTCCCAATGCATTGCATGATTTTTTTTGAAGAGTTCTCCCCTGTAAAAGCAGAATGTTACATTGCAGACTTGTCACCCTGTTTCTTCTTCCTTTCAAAAATAGGAAAGGAACACGCTTGGCTGGATTTGGGTGTACAGTAAAAGTAACCGCTCTTATTGCTATCTAGCATATTTATGTAAAGTTTTATTACTGAACCATTTTTATCAATAGTGCTCCTTTGAAGCAGAAGTCCAGTCATTGTGTGACCCACTGAGGCAGGATGGGGGTGGATCCAGCCTTGTCACCAGCGTAGGGGTGGCAGATGTACAGGGGTGCACAGAGCGGCTTCCCCTTCAACGCTGTCCGTTCAAGTAAATGGGAGGTACAGAGCTTTGTGCAGCCTCTGCAAGATGGCTGCACCCAGGTCCCAAAACAGTGGGGAGACGGCACTGGACCCCCCCCCATTCCTGTCTTAGCGCCAGGGGTTACACAATGACTTGACTGCTGCTTGAAGGTTTTGTAAGGGCAGTGATGAGGCTGATGTAAAACGAAGAAGAACCCCAATGTGGGATGTTAAGGGATATTTTATTGTGAGCTTTGACCAAGTAGGTCATTATCAGAACATAATTAATAGTAACCACATTAGGGTTGATTTAGAGCCCCTTTCTCATCATTTTTATGGAGGTCTTGCTACCAAAATCATGCAAAAATGAAAACATTTCTCGCAGAAATAAAGGCTCTGCTGAATCAAACGAGGGGAAAAAATAAACGAAAATGGAAATTTTCATGCAAGAAAAAGACAAGAAAGGGTCTCTGAATCAACTCTATTGACCTACATTTTTTGGGGAACAACTGGTGTCATGTGAGGTCCTTGGGAATATATTTAGCTTTGTATTAATACGAAATAATATGCTTATTGTGATGTATTGACTAACTACCCTATATATCAAATTATAGGAGCTTGAGCGTTCCAACCTGGGTGGTATCACCACAGAGATCCGTTGTGCTCCAGAATTCTACTTTGCAGAGGACTATCACCAGCAGTATCTGCATAAAAATCCAGAAGGCTACTGTGGGCTCAAGGGAACTGGAGTGACGTGCATCCTGTAGATATCTGCCATCACCTTTAAACACATATTGGCTTCTGTGCTTACAATAAAGTGTCGATTAACCAACATGACTTGGTGTATCTTTATTCAATGAACTAATTATATCCTGTTGCATCACTAAACATATCTAAACTGTCTGAGTGACCTCTAGAAACCCTTGGCCAGTTTCCTAATTCATTTGGATCATTTACATAGATTACCTGTTAGCTTTCTGTGACTATGTATGATTTCTGTTGACACATACAGTATTTTTACATTTACTAGCCAATTTGGCTTTGTTAAGCTGTGGCCAGTGAGATTAGTTTGTAAATAATGTAAACAGTACCTGTTGGCCATTCTGTTTTTACACTTGTCCAGGCTCTTGCAGGATACTTTTCACCCAGCTGGAAATGGTGCTAGTTATCTTAGGTGCAAAGCAAACACAGCTATGTCTACAGGAGATTTGCTGTCTGTTCAGCTTTTGAAATCTCTTCTGATTGCATTAAAGTGAGCAGAAATATAGATTGCAAGGCACAAGGGATCAAAGGTGGTGCCAAATAAAATTGCTGCTCTGCCTTCAATTGGCCATCAACATCCATGAGCAGAAAATCCAGGCATGGCGCTAACCATCAGATGTCCTTGGGTTCAGATATGGGGAATAATTGTTAGTAACACATTTAGTATATGAAAACGGACAGGATGATTCATTACTAGTGCCAGGTAACTGCAGATGAGCGTCTGTACAGCGGCGCTAAGAGCGACCGCTAGTGGTCGCCTGTGAGTCACATTCACATTTAGGTTCTTCTTCTTTTTACATCAGCCTCATCACTGCCCTTACAAAACCTTCAAGCAGTCGCTGTAGTAACATTGCCGGCATTGATGAATTTGATGTGTGAGTTGCTATAACACCAGTACAGCGCAGTATGGGAGCGAATGGTAGCGACTGGTCAGTGTGAGCGACTCAAACCATATTCATCAAAAACAACCTCACACAGCGCCCGCCGCTCAAAAATTGTGTCGCTGTAGCCCATTTAGTAAGCTGTGTGATTAAAGTCCGTTTTTGAACACATATCCACTAGTAACAAAGCAAAAACATATGGAATTACATTGTTATTACATTGTGACATTGACACTTTAATACCAGACCTGTAATGACAATTCTGCATAAAAAAAATAAAAAAAATAAAAAGTTTTCTAAAATTTATTTATATAAACCAGGAGAGGTCACACAATTATTTGATACAAAACAAAAAAAATTATTAAAAGAAAACCCTGTTTAAAGAGAAGAAGAGTAACGTCCATTGAAATGTATGGGAGAGCGACAGGTAGCGGCAGGTAATACCAGGCGCTCTGAAAGCCAGAGCGCTGCCGGGATCCGCTGAGCCATCTGTGATGATGAATTGGTCGCTATGTATCGCTGTAAGAGGCGCTCACCAGATTCACTTTCATAAATGTGGTATTTCGTGCTGCGGCCTGCATTCACCTGCCGCTTACAAGGCACTACCTGTCGCTGTCCCTTGATGAATAAAGCCCTATGTTGTGCACACCCAGTTGCGCAGGGGAACTGATATAAATCTGGACCTTGTTTTTCACATGTCAAGGTGTTCAGATAAATGCTAGTTTTGGTAAATGTAGTGGGATACCAGGTCCTCTTTGACCCAGGATTTTGATTGTTCCATGTCCTCGGTGTGAAACCCCCAGAAAGCCCAGAATAACTCAGCTTTTCCCGGCCATGAAAGCATCGCTAGGGGATCCATGGAAGCATCGCTAGGGGATCCATGAAAGCATCGCTAGGGGATCCATGGAAGCATCGCTAGGGGATCCATGGAAGCATCGCTAGGGGATCCATGGAAGCATGGCTAGGGGATCCATGGAAGCATCGCTAGGGGATCCATGGAAGCATCGCTAGGGGATCCATGGAAGCATCGCTAGGGGATCCATGAAAGCATGGCTAGGGGATCCATGAAAGCATGGCTAGGGGATCCATGAAAGCATCGCTAGGGGATCCATGGAAGCATCGCTAGGGGATCCATGAAAGCATGGCTAGGGGATCCATGAAAGCATGGCTAGGGGATCCATGAAAGCATCGCTAGGGGATCCATGAAAGCATCGCTAGGGGATCCATGGAAGCATCGCTAGGGGATCCATGGAAGCATCGCTAGGGGATCCATGAAAGCATGGCTAGGGGATCCATGAAAACATGGCTAGGGGATCCATGAAAGCATGGCTAGGGGATCCATGAAAGCATGGCTAGGGGATCCATGAAAGCATGGCTAGGGGATCCATGAAAGCATCGCTAGGGGATCCATGAAAGCGAATCCATGAAAGCATCGCTAGGGGATATATGAAAGCATCGCTAGGGGATCCATGAAAGCATGGCTAGGGGATCCATGAAAGCATGGCTAGGGGATCCATGAAAGCATCGCTAGGGGATCCATGAAAGCATGGCTAGGGGATCCATGAAAGCATGGCTAGGGGATCCATGAAAGCATGGCTAGGGGATCCATGAAAGCATGGCTAGGGGATCCATGAAAGCATGGCTAGGGGATCCATGAAAGCATGGCTAGGGGATCCATGAAAGCATGGCTAGGGGATCCATGAAAGCATGGCTAGGGGATCCATGAAAGCATGGCTAGGGGATCCATGAAAGCATGGCTAGGGGATCCATGAAAGCATCGCTAGGGGATCCATGAAAGCATGGCTAGGGGATCCATGTAAACATGGCTAGGGAATCCATGAAAGCATGGCTAGGGGATCTATGAAAGCATCGCTAGGGGATCCATGAAAGCATCGCTAGGGGATCCATGAAAGCATCGCTATGGGATCCATGAAAGCATCGCTAGGGGATCCATGAAAGCATGGCTAGGGGATCCATGAAAGCATGGCTAGGGGATCCATGAAAGCATGGCTAGGTGATACATGAAAGCATGGCTAGGGGATCCATGAAAGCATGGCTAGGGGATCCATGAAAGCATGGCTAGGGGATCCATGAAAGCATCGCTAGGGGATCCATGGAAGCATCGCTAGGGGATCCATGGAAGCATCGCTAGGGGATCCATGGAAGCATCGCTAGGGGATCCATGGAAGCATCGCTAGGGGATCCATGGAAGCATCGCTAGGGGATCCATGAAAGCATGGCTAGGGGATCCATGAAAGCATGGCTAGGGGATCCATGAAAGCATGGCTAGGGGATCCATGAAAGCATCGCTAGGGGATCCATGGAAGCATCGCTAGGGGATCCATGAAAGCATGGCTAGGGGATCCATGAAAGCATGGCTAGGGGATCCATGAAAGCATGGCTAGGGGATCCATGAAAGCATGGCTAGGGGATCCATGAAAGCATGGCTAGGGGATCCATGAAAACATGGCTAGGGGATCCATGAAAGCATCGCTAGGGGATCCATGGAAGCATCGCTAGGGGATCCATGGAAGCATCGCTAGGGGATCCATGAAAGCATGGCTAGAGGATCCATGAAAACATGGCTAGGGGATCCATGAAAGCATGGCTAGGGGATCCATGAAAGCATGGCTAGGGGATCCATGAAAGCATGGCTAGGGGATCCATGAAAGCATCGCTAGGGGATCCATGAAAGCGGATCCATGAAAGCATCGCTAGGGGATCCATGAAAGCATGGCTAGGGGATCCATGAAAGCATGGCTAGGGGATCCATGAAAGCATCGCTAGGGGATCCATGAAAGCATGGCTAGGGGATCCATGAAAGCATGGCTAGGGGATCCATGAAAGCATGGCTAGGGGATCCATGAAAGCATGGCTAGGGGATCCATGAAAGCATCGCTAGGGGATCCATGAAAGCGGATCCATGAAAGCATCGCTAGGGGATATATGAAAGCATCGCTAGGGGATCCATGAAAGCATGGCTAGGGGATCCATGAAAGCATGGCTAGGGGATCCATGAAAGCATGGCTAGGGGATCCATGAAAGCATGGCTAGGGGATCCATGAAAGCATGGCTAGGGGATCCATGAAAGCATGGCTAGGGGATCCATGAAAGCATGGCTAGGGGATCCATGAAAGCATGGCTAGGGGATCCATGAAAGCATGGCTAGGGGATCCATGAAAGCATGGCTAGGGGATCCATGAAAGCATGGCTAGGGGATCCATGAAAGCATCGCTAGGGGATCCATGAAAGCATGGCTAGGGGATCCATGTAAACATGGCTAGGGAATCCATGAAAGCATGGCTAGGGGATCTATGAAAGCATCGCTAGGGGATCCATGAAAGCATCGCTAGGGGATCCATGAAAGCATCGCTATGGGATCCATGAAAGCATCGCTAGGGGATCCATGAAAGCATGGCTAGGGGATCCATGAAAGCATGGCTAGGGGATCCATGAAAGCATGGCTAGGTGATACATGAAAGCATCGCTAGGGGATCCATGAAAGCATGGCTAGGGGATCCATGAAAGCATGGCTAGGGGATCCATGAAAGCATGGCTAGGGGATCCATGAAAGCATGGCTAGGTGATACATGAAAGCATCGCTAGGGGATCCATGAAAGCATGGCTAGGGGATCCATGAAAGCATGGCTAGGGGATCCATGAAAGCATCGCTATGGGATCCATGAAAGCATCGCTAGGGGATCCATGAAAGCATGGCTAGGGGATCCATGAAAGCATGGCTAGGGGATCCATGAAAGCATGGCTAGGGGATCCATGAAAGCATCGCTAGGGGATCCATGAAAGCATGGCTAGGGGATCCATGAAAGCATAGCTAGGGGATCCATGAAAGCATGGCTAGGGGATCCATGAAAGCATGGCTAGGGGATCCATGAAAGCATGGCTAGGGGATCCATGAAAGCATGGCTAGGTGATACATGAAAGCATGGCTAGGGGATCCATGAAAGCATGGCTAGGTGATACATGAAAGCATGGCTAGGGGATCCATGAAAGCATGGCTAGGGGATCCATGAAAGCATGGCTAGGTGATACATGAAAGCATGGCTAGGGGATCCATGAAAGCATGGCTAGGGGATCCATGAAAGCATGGCTAGGTGATACATGAAAGCATGGCTAGGTGATACATGAAAGCATGGCTAGGGGATCCATGAAAGCATCGCTAGGGGATCCATGAAAGCATGGCTAGGGGATCCATGAAAGCATGGCTAGGGGATCCATGAAAGCATGGCTAGGGGATCCATGAAAGCATGGCTAGGGGATCCATGAAAGCATGGCTAGGGGATCCATGAAAGCATGGCTAGGGCATCCATGTAAACATGGCTAGGGGATCCATGAAAGCATCGCTAGGGGATCCATGAAAGCATGGCTAGGGGATCCATGAAAGCATGGCTAGGGGATTCATGAAAGCATCGCTAGGGGATCCATGAAAGCATGGCTAGGGGATCCATGAAAGCATGGCTAGGGGATCCATGAAAGCATGGCTAGGGGATCCATGAAAGCATGGCTAGGGGATCCATGAAAGCATCGCTAGGGGATCCATGAAAGCATGGCTAGGGGATCCATGAAAGCATGGCTAGGGGATCCATGAAAGCATGGCTAGGGGATTCATGAAAGCATGGCTAGGGGATCCATGAAAGCATCGCTAGGGGATCCATGAAAGCATGGCTAGGAGATCCATGAAAGCATCTCTAGGGGATCCATGAAAGCATGGCTAGGGGATCCATGAAAGCATGGCTAGGGGATCCATGAAAGCATCGCTAGGGGATCCATGAAAGCATGGCTAGGAGATCCATGAAAGCATCTCTAGGGGATCCATGAAAGCATGGCTAGGGGATCCATGAAAGCATGGCTAGGGGATCCATGAAAGCATGGCTAGGGGATCCATGAAAGCATGGCTAGGGGATCCATGAAAGCATGGCTAGGGGATCCATGAAAGCATGGCTAGGGGATCCATGAAAGCATGGCTAGGGGATCCATGAAAGCATGGCTAGGGGATCCATGAAAGCATCGCTAGGGGATCCATGAAAGCATCGCTAGAGGATCCATGAAAGCATGGCTAGGGGATGCTGAAGGTGTGGGCACATTAATGCTGCTACGAATGTATTGAATTCAAGCAGAAAAATGATTGAGTAAAGTGAGTGTGACATCATTTCAGTTGTGGTTCTAGAAATGCCTTGCGATGATGAAAGAACATTGAGATATAGTGCAAAGGAATGAAAGCATCTTTGTAAACAGCGGGTTCCATTATGAGCTGGGATGTGTGCTGATCCAGATATAAGATGAGAGCGAAGAGGCAGAAGCAGCGCTGATCAGCAGAGCAGATTGCCAGTCCTGCTTCCTGGAAGCACAGATGCTGGGTGAGGACAGGCTTCTGACACCCACGCGTTTCCTGTTACACACCTGTATGCTGCTCGGCAGGTGTCTCTGCAGGCTGCCGCATTTGCGTGGGAGTTTCATGTGTAGCTGGCCTTCACTCATATGCTGCTGATGAATGGATTCATGGCTGCACACTGACCCAGTGAATGACAAAATACCAGTGTATTTAGCATGGCCGAATTTCAGCAGCATTAACACTCTTGCTCTTATATGCCCTAGAGAAATGACTACTAGTCATGTTTATTCCTGCATGCTGGTATATGAACAGGTTACATTCTGGATCTACATTTATAATAGTCCATGGGCATCCCATTTTAGGACTATGACAGCCAGTGGTGGACTGGGGCCATAAATCAGCCCTGGATTTTACCAGCCCCTGGCCGGCCCAGAACATTCTTGCTGAGGCCATGAGAACCATGATTCCAGGGCTATAACATTCGGGGCTGGGGTTTCTTGGCTTGTGGGTACAGGGGGCTTAGAGTGAGGCTAATGGGGCAAGGGATTGAATGAAGGCATTAAAAGCAGCAGCCCAACTGGCCCCAAAGCAGTCGGGCCACCGGGCATTGTCTCAGGTCTCCCTATGGCCAGTCTGCCCCTGACGGCAGCTGTGTCCATGTTTTCACCGCACTGCTGGGACCGATAGTGTTAGTAGGATGTTGGAGCACCGACTGGGTGAGTATCCCTTTGTGAAGTTCTATAGGGCTTTTTGCAAATGGACATACCAAATGGGGGCGCACCAGTAATGAGGCCATGTGAGACAGCTGCCTCAGAAGGCACTGCAGAGGGGGCAGCAATTGCTGGACCTGCTTTTTTTATATGTATTTCTTTTTTTCATTAGTGGTTATAGAAGATCACAGTGCCACGGTCATGGTTTAGGTCTATTGCTGGCTCAGCACCCACAGCCCTGCCTCCACTCTCTACGTTGCTATTTGAGGAGTGGAGGAGCATCTTTCTAGAGTTTGTCTAAAGGTTCACCCCTGGGCCAAGGGCCATTTACCTGGAGTTCTGCTTTAGACTTTAGGTCCACTATACACCCCCTGGGGCAAACCTCTCCCTGCTGACCCCCTGAGAGAGTGTTTTAGGATTCCCACTGCAGCAATCAAAGCCAACTCTTCTGAGCCATCAGTTTCCCAGGTAAGTATATGCATGTACAGGGTGACCCAATGGGCCACTTCCAATCAGGTGGGAGAGCTACAAGAGTGGCGTTGGTCCAAGTGAATCATTTTCGGGCTTCCCAGGGCTCGATAGGGATGGATGTATGGTAGACCTAAAGTTTGATTTGACTTTAAGCCTACTTTAATGTGTATTTTTTTTAAGTGTCCAAAGCTTGTAATTTCATGTGGGGGGTTCATCACACTTTGGATTGGTTTTCTAATTTGTATTTATTTCATTGGTAAAGGTGTGTACCTTAAAGGGACAAGACAAGTTTGTCCCAAAGAATACTGCAGCATTCAAGCTTCTTCCAGGTTTGCCCCAAAGGGAAACTGCATAATAATGTGGACCTACTCCTTCCCTGGCAGGATTGCCCCAAAGGAAACTGCATAATAATGTGGACCTACTCCTTCCCTGGCAGGATTGCCCCAAAGGGAAACTGCATAATAATGTGGACCTACTCCTTCCCTGGCAGGATTGCCCCAAAGGGAAACTGCATAATAATGTGGACCTACTCCTTCCCTGGCAGGATTGCCCCAAAGGAAACTGCATAATAATGTGGACCTACTCCTTCCCTGGCAGGATTGCCCCAAAGGGAAACTGCATAATAATGTGGACCTACTCCTTCCCTGGCAGGATTGCCCCAAAGGGAAACTGCATAATAATGTGGACCTACTCCTTCCCTGGCAGGATTGTCTCTAGGGAAACTGCATAATAATGTGGACCTACTCCTTCCCTGGCAGGATTGTCTCTAGGGAAATTGCATAATAATGTGGACCTACTCCTTCCCTGGCAGGATTGTCTCTAGGGAAACTGCAGTATTAACGTGAACCCCTTTCCTGGCAGATTTATCCCAAGATAAACTGCAGCACTAATGTAGACCCATTTCCTCCCTGCTGAGCAAGTTTGTCACAAGGGAAACTACAGTATTAACGTGGACTTACTCCCTCTCTGGCAAGTTTGTTGCAAGGTAAACTGCAGTATTAATGTGGACCTACTCCCTCTCTGGCAAATTTGTCACAGGGGAATCTACAGTATTAATGTGGACCTACTTCCTACCTGTCAAGTTTGTTGCAAGGTAAACTGCAGTATTAATGTGGACTTACTCCCTCTCTGGCAAATTTGTCACAGGGGAATCTACAGTATTAATTTGGACCTACTTCCTACCTGGCAAGTTTGTTGCAAGGTAAACTGCCATATTAATGTGGACTTACTCCCTCTCTGGCAAGTTTGTCACAGGGGAATCTACAGTATTAATTTGGACCTGCTTCCTACCTGGCAAGTTTGTTGCAAAGTAAACTGCAGTATTAATGTGGACCTACTCCCTCCCTGGCAAGTTTGTCACGGGGGAATCTACAGTATTAATTTGGACCTGCTTCCTACCTGGCAAGTTTGTTGCAAGGTAAACTGCTGTATTAATGTGGACCTACTTCCTACCTGTCAAGTTTGTCACAGGGGAATCTACAGTATTATTGTGGACCTACTTCCTACCTGTCAAGTTTGTTGCAAGGTAAACTGCAGTATTAATGTGGACCTACTCCTTCCCTGGCAGATTTGTCACAAGGGAAGTTGTTGAGACACAGGGGATTTCACACAGCAGTGCTTCCCGGGTTGGGATGCCCCAGGGGAAGGCAAGTGGCTGCCCTTGGAGTCTTACTTGGAGACTGCAGTATTAACATGAAAATACTCTCTCCCTGGTAGGCTTGTCTCAAGAGAAATTACATGTTGAACATGGATTACTTATTCCCTGGCAAGATTGGCCCAAGAAAAAACTGCAGCATTAAAGCAGATTCACACCCTCCAAGGGAATGTATTAATTTGCATTTGATTTTCTAGTCATCTGAAAGGCTATTTAGCTTGTACCAAAATCCCCTTGCATGTACCAGGATTGCAAGATGATCAGATTACCATAAATATCCCCATTTCTTTTTCAATATGTTTTTAGATATCCTGTTGAAAGTGCTGATCTGAATACCTTGCCCCATTTCCTGCTAGCCTGTCAGGCTTCGGGTGTGTCCTGTTGTCACATAACAGGTGGCAGTTGTGAAATGTTCTATGAATATGAATGTCTGTAAACAAACTCCTACACAGACAAAGTGGCATTGTGTCACACAAACTACAAACACACAACAATCACAGGCAGGGCAGGCCCCCGTGTAGATTTATAAAAGCATAAGGACATTTTAAGGTCATTTTTTGGGTTTTGTATTGAGCTTGCTTTTTTTGCATTTTCATTGAGGGAGAATTTTCCCGCCAGATTTCCTTGTCACACTGCAGTCTATAGCCATTGTAGGGCCAGAGGAGGGGGCCATGGGGTCCAGATGGGCTGCCAATGAGGCAATTAGCTACATGTTACACAATATAACCAGCTAGAATCAGTGACTAAGTGGTCAGAACTGTTACATTGTAGTGCTTGGATTACGGTGAAAGATCCGAGCACTCTATACAGCACTGTGGCATATGGCAGCGATATCTAAATCCACAAAACAAATGAATTAGAATTTTATTGTTATCGTCAATATCAAATTTGCATTAACCTGTTAGAGGCTCTTGACTTCCATTTTGTAAATTATGATTTCTCTTGAACTGGGGTAAAATACAGGGTGATTAAACTATTACCTTAAAGTGGACCATAACATGTTTAAATAGCCACCCAGAGGGGAATTCCAATTTGGGATGCCCCGCTGTGTGAAATCCTACAGTCGCCCTGATGGATAGTTCTGGTTATTGCCAGCATCTCTCATATCTTCACAGGTCAGCGCTGTAACTGAATTGCTTGCGTCCTCACACAGCCATAGAGGGGTGCAGGGGGTGGCTAAGCTCCTACTAAGGCCAAAGTAGCCGCATCTGCAAAATGAGAACGTGGCTGGGGTCTCACAAAGTGGGGCATCCCATATCGGGATGCTCTGAGGGTACAACCAAAACCCTATAGATTCTAGTGAAACAGCCCATTGGGTTTACCAAACATCAGCTATTCATTAAAAATAATAATTAAAGCTCGTTTTGTGCCTTCTCCAACAAAAAGTAAAGAGAGGAGACAGATTTTTGATCATATCTTTCTACTTTAACAAGGGGAGACTTCTGATCTACATGCCTGTCCTCTGAGCTGACCTATAACAAAAAGCAGCATTAAAGCTTACCTACATCCTCCCTGGAAAGTTTTTTTCCCAAGGGAAATGCATCATTAGCAAAAGCCTCACTCCCTTCCTGGCAAGTGTGTTCCAAGGCAAAGTAAAGGTCTGCTGTGACCTATTTGAGGTGTGTACCTACATTAGTAATTTCTGAATGGTTGACATGAGTACGCGGGGACCAGCCAGCAGCTCGGGCTCCATTCAGTTCTACTATGCCTCCCTGACTTTAGAGCAGCTAGTAAAGGTTAATGGAGCGCAAGATGATTATTGTATCATGGCCTGTGTATGCCTCATTGGATTTGGGATGCCCCACTGTGTATATCCCCAGGGATCACCGTAAAACCTCACCTTTCTGTAAATCTTGGGTGTTGTTCCACTTTAATCAGCTCCAGCCACTCCTACAGTTCAACAGTACAGGGATCCGCACCTTTTCCTTCACTTAGGTCTCCAATAACACACACTAGCTGCTGCATTCAGCAGAGATCCCCTATAAAAGTAAATTGGTACCTTTAAAGCAGAACAAATCCGGGGAACTTGACTTTTCCAGGTTTTGTTCCAGTACCCTGAATAGGATGACCCATTGTGTGCCCCCCCAGAACACCACTTTTCACTCATCTCTTCTGGTTCCAATGGTGCATGGGCAGGCTCTCGTCCAATGGGAGCCATCTGCTGTGACTATGTAATTCGGCTCTCATTGACTAGAATGGGGAATGCGCACATGTCGCTGGGATGCAGGGGCATGTGCTCCCCATTCACAACAATAAGAGCCATTTGCCGAATTACGTGGTCACAGCAGACAGCTTTTACCGGACGAGAGCCAGTGCATGCGCCATTAGGGCAGGGAAAGGTGAGTGTCTACGGGCGCCCCCGGGAAAGATTCGGGATGCCCCGGGGAAGGCCAGTGGGTGGGCTTTGTTCAGCTTTAAAGACCTGTCTCCTCTTGTTGTATAGGTAAACCATCCTCTTACCATCTGAACATTTTAGAAAGAGCGCTAATGCTTTCTTCAGCTTCCCAACCATTGGCTGCTAACAGTAAATATATAAGTATAAAAGATTTCATGTGTATTTAACCTAATTACCTGATTACAAATGTTTATAGTACTTGTGACTATAATATATTGTAAAATGTATATGGAACACTGTACATTCCGTTACTGTTATTATACAGTGTTTGGCCTTTTATATTGCTTTTATTTTCATGTAATGTATTATTATGTTCAATTAATATATCAGTGTATTGTAATAAATAAAAAACTTGCGCTGACTCTTGTTTGTGAAGCAGCAAGTTGTGTGAGTGTCCGGACGAGGTTTCCCATAGAATGGCGTCTATTGTGCGCCTATAGTGTAGGGCTGGAGCATTGTTGTACGGGAGGCATGCAATCTGGGCAATGAAAAGGGCAAGCTGTCATGCTGACATGCCATCTGTGCTGGCCTTTCTGTGGGAATGTCTCTTGTGCAAGATGACCACAGACTGACTGGAGACAGGATAGGCCTGAACATCTGCATGTGTGTCCATGATATGCACACATTTCCTCTGGAAGGATCTAAGTGGCTGCTGTACAGATGTGCAAAGGGAGCTGAGGGGTCAGTGACCCGCACATGTACAGTCACCGAGTCTCTCTGGCATCCCAGGCCAGTCTGCAGGATTGCCTCCCCTCTCCTTCCAGGAAACACTGGGTGTAATCAGGACGTGGACCACTCTCTCCCTCTGGCGTCTGCTGTGTCCGGCTCAGACACCATGGCGTCGACTTCTTTCCACTAAAACCTTGTAAAGGATTTCCCAGAATTCAGAAGCAATCAGCCATGCAACTTATTTAGAGGAGGGAGGAGGAGAGGACAAGGCACTGCACTGACAAGCAGCCGTTCTGAGGAGGGTTACCACATGCCATCAATCACTATACGGCTGGAACAACAATTTCATGCATCAACATTTGCAGGGGCATTTCATTAAAAAGCTCCCCGTAATCTTAATTACAATCTTCACAATTCACTTCACGCTGGCAATGCTCTACCAGTTGCTCATTACATGGGTTTGTTTAGCAGCAACATTAAAAAGAACCCGTCACACGAGAAATATGGGGACTACCATTGCTTACCTTGTTTTTAAAAAATACTAATTGCTTGGCTGTCATGCTGCTCTTCTTTCTGCCATACTTGACTGCTTAACAATATGAATGCATGTGTTTATATTTGCTTTATGCACTATAATTCCCTTTTCAGGAGGATCAAAATGTATGAAAATGATTTTATCCTTTTTAAAAAGATACCCTAGAGGCATCCTGATTTGGGATGCCCCATGGCATGAACCCCTGTGGTGTCTTCATGAATTCACTCCTTCCTTGATCCCACGATACATGGGTAGACCTCTGTCTGCTATCAACCCCCAGCTCACATTCTGCTCTGACAATCCTCAGAATTATAACGTGGGGGTATAACCACCCTTACCACAATATATGCCCGCAAAAATAAATCTTGATACCCTCACATATCCACCCCTGCAATGCTATAGCATCAGCTGGTAAACACACTTATTGATCAGCTGAGAAGCTCTGGTGGAGGTAAGGAGCTCATAGACTGGTGGTGAGCTGGTGAGGTCATGTCAGTTCCCAGACTGCTGTTTAGCTCCAGTCCACCCCTGACTTCAAGACAACTTTAGGGCTGGCCAAAGCAGCTTTGGTTCTCATGAAATGCCCACAACAAGCGGTATGGTGGTAACAATCACATTGGGCCCATGAAGATAGTGGGCCCTGTCATGACTGCTCCCCCCAAGTATGTCACTATGAAGACTGGTTGACAATTAAAGGCTTCAGTGCATGTGGCAACAGGCAGTCCCCTATAGTGCCTTGAAAAAGTATTCATAACCTTTGGACTTTTTCACATTTTTAAACATTACAGTCACAAATATAAATGTATTTTATTGAGCAACACAATTTCAAATGTTACGCTCTTTTCTAAAAATAAAAAAACAAAAATGTGAGGCATGCATATGTACTTTGATATACCTAAATAAAAACCAGCATAGCCCTTAGAAGTCACCTAAATAGCAAATAGAGTATGTCTGTACAATATGTAATCTATTCTCAGTACAATGACCAATGCTCTGTGAAGGCCTCAATTGTTTGTTAGCAAACATAAGTGAACAAACCACTTCATCAAAGCCACATCATGAAAATATAGAAGCATTAGGTTATGAAACTATAGCCCAAGCTCTGAACATCTCATAGAGAACTGTTCAATCCATCATCTGTGAAAGTAAGCCACAACCTACCAAGACATGGCCATCCACCTGAATTACCAGCTCAGGCAAGGAGAGCACTTGTTAGATAGGCGGCCAGGAGGCCCACTCTGGAGGAGCTGCAGAAATCCACAGCTCAGGTGTGAAATGTGGGGGTCATGCCAATTATTTTGTCAGTGTTACTTGCAGTGTGCATTTTGGTGTGGATTGCAACCTGCATCTCAGTGAACTATTTATCATTTAGACTTTCCCCCCAAAATGACCGTTATCTGTGATGAGGCATTTCTGCAGGTGAGGTTTGGATAAAGGTAGTGGTGTGTGTGTGTGTGTGTGTGTGTGTGTGTGTGTGGCAAAAAAGTAAATGAAAGGAATTAGGCAGAAGATGTGGCAAAAAAGTAAATGAAAGGAATTAGGCAGAAGATGTGGCAAAAAAGTAAATGAAAGGAATTAGGCAGAAGATGTGGCAAAAAAGTAAATGAAAGGAATTAGGCAGAAGATGTGGCAAAAAAGTAAATGAAAGGAATTAGGCAGAAGATGTGGCAAAAAAGTAAATGAAAGGAATTAGGCAGAAGATGTGGCAAAAAAGTAAATGAAAGGAATTAGGCAGAAGATTAGGCAAAAAGGTTGAGGCAAAGAGGTGTACACAGGGACCATGGATGGGTTAACTGGAGGATTATTATGGCAGTGCAGAAAGGTGGACAGTAACAGCAAACCTCTGTCAACATGTAATCTGGCAAAGGTACCTTAGGCAACATAGCACACCTGGAAATCTGCCTTGGAACAACAGGGACCTGGTAAGTGACCCTGATGACCTGACATTCTTACTCTAGCAACAGATGTGTATGTTTTGTGACTTGAAATCATGTTCAGGCCAGAGGTATAAATGCACTGGTAAAACTGGCAGCCATTTTTAGATATACATTTAGAAATGGTGGTGGTACAATTATTATTAATAATAATAATCATAATAACAATAATAATAATAATATTGTTGTTCATCTATAGTTCTGTACAAGGCTGGCCATAGTGTCTCCCTGTCCAAGATTTCAGGATGGTGCCCCCCCCAAACACATACACTCAAATGGAAGGCAGGCAAAAAAGGAAAAATGCAAAAGAGAGAGAGGAAAAAGGTGAATAAGAGAGAAATTGATGGTATGTGCAAATGAGATCAAAAGATCAAAAGAAATAAAAGAGAGAGAGAGAAGATGAAGTGAGAGAATGGAGGTAATGTGGAAACGAAAGAGAAGGGAAGAGAATAGATACAAAAGATAGGATGCCTTAGAAAATGTGAAAGAGAGGAAGGCCGAAGAGCAAGATAGGGGGGAATGTGGGAAAACAATAGTGAGAGAGATACATATTGCACAAAAAGGATACAAAAAATTAAAATAAAGTGTACAAGCATGATAAAAAAATGTGGAAAAGAAAGAAATGAAGGAACATATAGAAATTAAAGCAAAACGGGGAAATGTGGGTAAACAAAAGAGAGAAAGAAAACAAAAAAGTGAAAGGACAAGAAAAAGAAAGAAATGAAAAGCAAAATCGATGAAAAATGAGGAAATTAGAGAAAAAAAACTGGAAATGCAGGGGAAGAAAGAAAGAAAGGCTGAAATAAACAAAAAGGGGGATAGAGGGAAGGTAAAATAAGGAGGAAGGAATAAAGAAGGTGAAAAGAGACAGAGATGGGGGAAAGGTGAAAAAGAAAGATGGAGGGAATGTGGAAACAACATGAAAATGGTGGGATATTGAAAGAAAGGAAGACGGAGGAAATTTGTTGTAAAAGAAAAAGAAAGATAAGTTCAAGAAGGAAAAGAGGAATTTGAAAATAAAAAGTAGATATAGGAGTATTTTGGAAAAGAGAGGCCTGCGAGAAAAGAGTTGAGCACTCCTGGCGCCCTCTTTACAGAAAGGTTAGAATGGTGCTCTGTGCGACTGCAAAGCTTACACACCCCAAAGGCTGGCCATGGTTTTGTATCTTTATATATATTGTAAAATGGATATGAGTTGGAAATGTGCACTTGACACCTTCAACTTTGGCTTTAAGCTCTAATTATGAAGTGTCAGTACCACACAGCGCCACTTTTTTTTGTCTCAGCAGCACTCAGCATTCCATTTAAGAAACAAAGACATGGCATCGCCATTGGGGCCACCAGCTAGCAGCCTTGAAAAGACGGTGGTACAAGTGGCGCTCACTGGCGCTGGGATAATCGGCAGTTGGGTCCAACAGGTGCTGACACAGGCTGGCCAATATCTAGTCCATAAATATGACTTGCTGGTGGTGCTCACGAAAAACACCTGATGCCACGTAGCGTTTCTTAAATAAGGCCCCTAGTGCACCAATGCAAGTTAGTTATTTAAGGACTATTTGCCATTCAGTGCAGGCTTTTAAAACCTGCGCTAATGTCAGTAAAAAGGTGTAGAATGGTGTATTTTATAAAGCAGGCTCTATATGGCCCCTGGGAGGATAATTTGTTGCTAGCACCACTGAGCACCACTTGTGCTGCTAAGGAGATGCACTGACAGTATCTGCAGTGGAACGCTGCAGAAAGGCAAGCAACACTATTGACAGTTATCGTTTCTCGCTAAGTGCCGCTCTATTTCTCAGTTCGAGAATAAATGATAAAAGTCATGTACACTGAGCACTGATGAAGCGGACGAACATTCAGTAAAATTCTGTCTCTGCCTTTCAATGCTGCTGGTCGCTTACAGCCATTCCACAGCAGCGTTCTCTACACAAAATACTGCTAAAATGTAATCAGCAAAATAAAGCTAAAAATAAAAAGATCAAGATCATTCACTTTGTGGTGCCTAGAAGTGAAAGAAAAAGAACTTGCCAGTTTTTTCTAATCATTACTCCTTTTGCTCCTTTTTCGCTTTTGATGGCTTGACTAATTATATAGTTATATATATTTTTTCATGCAGCCTTTTAGGTCTTCTTTAGCTGGGAACACATATCTCCTTGCTGTTCCTACTGCAGCAGTCCTAGGCCACTTGTCTCATTTACCCTAAAAAATGTATTAAGCATTCTGCAGGCATGTCTGAGACTTCAGGCACCAGTTGCGTTTCCTTGGGCTCTATCATTTGATGGAATATGTAGAGATTGTGTAGCACAAAGCAAGCAAGGATCATCTTTGATACCTTCTCTGGGCTGTACTGTATCGGCCGGGCCAAACATAGGAAGTGTGCTTTCAGCAGGCAGATGGTTCTTTCAACAATGCATCTGGTCTTGCGGTGAGCTGCATTGTAGTGCACTTTAGCTACTGTATGTGGGTCCTGCAAGGGAGTCATGAGCCATGTCTTCTGCCCGTATCCCTTATCAACTAAATACAAACAATGTGGTTTTCAACACAAATACACACCCTACCTGATTTGCTGGATTTTGTCTTTACCTTCCACTCCCCACTAGTTCTGCTGTTCCACTGTTAATAGGTCTTGCAATGTGGCCACATACTTACCTAGTAGCCATCCTGGTGGCATTTTGTTGTTTTCATATTTACGGCACAGGGCAGATTAGTGCAATGAATAGTCATGGCAGGATCCAGGAAAGCTCGACCTCACAGCACGCAGCCGGATCTCATTATCACACACAACCATCACATTAATGAAATGGAAGCTCTTCCAGTTGTGGTAGTGCAGCTCTTGTGCTCGAGGTGGGTGGAAGGAAATATAGGTGCCATCAATGCAGCCTAGCACTTCGGATTTCTTCCTGCCCGATAGAAAGCCAGCTTAATGTTTTGCACCCATTCTTCCTCGTCCAGAAACCTGATATAGGTAGGGATGTGGTCTCATCATGAAATATGCGGCACATGGAAGGCTGGCTAATGCAGCTTACTAGAGCAGCAGTGGCCTGAAATGTGCTCATTGCAATGATATTTAAGGAAGCACATAGGCACACCATTCGAGGTAATGCGTGGCTGCGGCCAGTGGTGGGCTCTGTGACAGATTTGATGGTACAGTTCCAAAAGAACACCACGATTTAACCTGAAGTGGCTATGGATTGGTCATCACTCAAATCCGCTATAGGCAACCGGGTGTTAAACACTCCCACCCACAGCGGCTTCCTCACTCTCCTTCTCCTCAGCAGCAGCCACACAACTCATCCACACACAAAACATTAGACCAAAATCGGGCTCAGCACTGCACTGCACCTGCATTGCCACTCAATCACCAGCAAATATGCATCACCAGCAAACATGCATACCTAAAATAAACCAGCTAACACACACACTCTGACGCACACAAGGGCTAATCATATGCAGCTCACCACTAAACCAGATCCATTGTTGAAACAACCAGAGTTTGTTAGGCTAGACCTGGCCAACAGGGGAGATGCTACACAGCCCAGATAATGTATCCAAGACAATCCTGTCTTGCAGTGTGCTACACAATCTCTGCTTACCCCAGTAGATGGAAGAGCACAAGGAAACGCTACTGATTTCACAAAGCACAGACTTGTCTGCAGATACACAGACACACAGACACACACACACTGCAAACGCAATAGAAAAATAAGCCACTTTTCACAATACAAAGTGTTTCTTTTATACTTAGCTGTTAACATGCTTGGATAGCAGCACTGCCACGTGTTCACCATCTTCCTCCTCAACAAGGTAAACCGCTATGCAGGTGTGTTGGAAGAGGCCAGCGCCCGTAGCTCTGCGTTGTTAAGTGGTTCATGATCAATACACATATGATACCTCCATGATTTCAGCCAAAGACAAATGCTAATCATTTTTGGAAAAACTGTTACATGCGACTCTACACAGCTTGCGCTTTAATGCGTCCAGACCACCCCCTAGCGTTTCGTTGGTTAGTGATTCAGGAAACACCCTGCGCCTGATCAGTCCTTAGTCAGTGAAGGCACATCTGTTTGTTGCTCTGGCATCCGTTCCTTGGAATGATGGCACCTACTAAGGATCACACACGTCCACTTGTCCATTTTCCTGTGGGGCACAGCCCCAGAGTTTTGTCTTGGTAATACTCATGCTCATGGTGTAGTCAGAGGGAGTGGCAGCACAATTAGACGGCACCACAACAGGGCTTTATTGAGTTCAGTGGCTATTGCCAATGTTTCCCAAAATGCTACTGGACTAACTAGTGTTGGTGGTCAGCATGCCCACCACCCCACAGTTGCTGAGCATGAGCCACATATGTCTGACAGCCCTGATGTTGTCGCAGGTGTGTTGGAGGGGCGCAAGTGTAAACCAGAGTTCAGTCTTGCAGATAACATCAAGCTGGTTGCGCTCACCCTTGCTAAATGGTATTTCTTGTATGGGCCAAAGAGGCATGGTCTCAGCAAGACTGAGCTAACCAAGAACTGTGCTAGAATATCTGAGACCTTCAATAGCGGACCATGACCATCAGTGGACCATGCCGCAACAAAAAAAAGGTTCAACACGCTGCACAGGGCCTTGACCCAAAAATGGAGCTGGATCTGCTTATTGAGTGTGGAGAACAGGAAGGACCCATGAATAGCTACCTTGAATATGAGGTCATGTTGAAGCACAAGATACCATTATGTCGCCCGCCTGCAAAGTGTGGATGTATGAGATGACACAACAGCCTTGGTCGAAGGTAACTGTTTCAATTGTTGTTTCACATACCTTCTTTAATGTTCCTGCTCAAACGGTCACTTTGTTGTCTGGCACAGCTGCAGATGCAGGATCAGATTTGGAGGTCCAAGAAGATCCAGAATCACAACCTGACAACAGCCAACAGCTAAAAGTCAATGTTGGAGCCAGCACTTGTAGGCAAGTCAACACATCCACAGCAAGTTGATCCTCAAGCCAACAGGAGCCTGCCTGTAAGTGGGGTAGTCACTCCTTGTGGTCCTTCTACTGATGCAAATGTGCTTTTAATGTGTTTTCATCTGCCTGACTGGCTGCTTCAGTTGTGTTTTCTTGTTATTAATGTTTAGGAATAGTGTTTGAATGGGCCACACTATACCCACGGCACAAGCTTCTGGTTTGGTCAGCCTGATCCTGGTTGTTATTGTGTTGTTGTTGGCTTTGCTATGTATTTCCGGGACATTGCCATACTTTTACAATAACTTTAGATTAGTCCCTGTAGGGAATTGTTATGGTATTTGTGTTTGTATGCAGCATTAAGGTCCACCACACCTATGGCTGGTGGCCAGCTAGCTGAGCTATGGCAGTTAGCTGCTATTTTTCATTTGTCACATAGATTTGTTCTAGATGCTACAGACAGCTGTGTTGACACCATATAATGTAGGTAAAGCAACAAAATGCTTGGTGGGGGCAAGAAGTAGTGTAGCTGCTGTGCAGCCTTTATGTAAAATGTATATTTTGGGCCATGCTGGCCTTTTTTTTTTTTATTAAAATTTTTAGCATTTTTGCCAAACTTTGCCCTCATGTGGTCTTCTGTGACTTAGCTTCATGTTATCATGTGAGTCGTCTAAGAAACTTAAGAACACAATATTCACATTTACATTAACCATGAACACATTCAACTATCTTGCTTGTGAAAACTAAGAATATATTGCCTTCTGCCCACAAAGGTGAAAAATCTAAACTTTCGAAATTACCATGCCCCATCATGGCCATATGTTGATGGTCCATCATGGTGTTTTCCATCCATGGCTTGGCAGCCTGGAGAAACAAGTGTTATTGGTGTTGCTGTTGTATGGTGCAGGCCATTTTGTTGCTTTACCTACATTATATGGTGCAGGCCCCACATAATGCATGCTGTTAGACTGACTTTCTGTTTCTTCTTTTTGTAGGTTATGTAATGTTTAACTGCTATTTCAAATGTTAAAGTACTTATCTTGACTTATCTCTACATTCTCCTTTTGTACCTCTAATACAGCTTGTTATCATTCCCCACCATTATCTGATGAAGATCAGCTGTCCACACCACCACAGATGTCAGAAGCATCAGGGGATGAGGCAACACAAGTACGTGAACAGTTAATCTAGAACTTGAGCCAACTTGCAATTTAGGTTTACAATGTGTGCATGTTGCTGGACAACTTTGTCTGCAACCAAATTCTCATAGGACGTGTGTTGCCAGGATGATCCATTGTTTCCAGTGCTTACACAAACACCATCTGTAAGGGAGACATCCTATGATTCAAGTGTACCCACATCCCAGCTATCTGGATCCGCCTCGGTACGTTAATTTAATTTTAAACATTCCACACCAAAGCCCCTTTTGTGACCACTCATAAAAGTGACAATTACCATCACTAACACACTTCAATGAAGAATAGGCCTGGACACAGATAGAGAAATGTTGGTCCCCTCACATGCATCTGGCCAGCACCTAACAACACATATAAAAAATAATGCATTTTGAGCTGAGGGGTTAACAAGAACCCAAATAGTAACACAGCCCTTTGAGTTATTGACCTTTTGTTGTCTCATGTTCAGGCTCCATCGGTTGTAGTTGCGGAGGCAGAAAGGTGATCCAGTAGTGTCCAACTATATGAGCTGGGTACCCAAATGCTTAACGCATACAATAGGCAACAATGTCACGGCCATCTAGCTGAAAAAGTGGAAGGCATTGAAAGGCAACTGCATCAAATTCAATTGCACTGGCACAGGAACAATGGGCGGAACAGCAGGCAGCACATGCACAGGAACAACATGTGGCAATTATTGCAGCCATCCGGTCGGAGGCTGAAATGCTGCAGGTACTCAACCAGCAGGTCCAGCAGCAAAACACATTTTTTTCAGGCCTTGTTTGGATTGGGGGCAGGGACAGCCCACAACCTGCAGGCTGCCAAGCCATGCATGGACAACACCATGATGGACCATCAACATATGGCCATGATGGGGCATGGTAATTTCGAAAGTTTAGATTTTTCACCTTTGTGGGCAGAAGGCAATATATTCTTTGTTTTCGTAAGCAAGATAGTTGAATGTGTTTATGGTTAATGTAAATGTGAATATTATGTTCTTAAGTTTGTTACATATCTCACATGATAACATAAAGCTAAGTCACAGAAGACCACATGAGGGCAAAGTTTGGCAAAAATGCAAAAAATTTTAATAAAAAAAAAAGGCCAGCATTGCCCAAAATATACATTTTACATAAAGGCTGCACAGCAGCTACACTTCTTCTTGCCCCCACCAAGCATCTTCTCATGCATGTCCAGTAGCATAGCTTGTGACTCCAGCACATATTGGCAGAGTCTGTGATGCTCCCATTTGCAAGCTGTTGGGAAGAGAAACAAAAAGAAATTAGTCAATAAATAATAAAAACAACGATTATAACTGAAACTACCGACAATACCAAAAGTTTTGCCTCAACCTGTCCATACCAACAGGTAGTGTATTGAGCTAACATTAGGTAAGCATGGACAAGGAGGGAACAGTAAACATGTTTAAAGATAACCCTAAATAAAAAGGGTCTCCAGGGGCCAAAGACATGTGTCAGCAGTTACAACACCCACCAAGTGTGTGCTATGAAAAAGGTTAGCACATAATGGTGGTCAAGCAAAATGTGAAGTCAAGGCAGTGTTAGTTTAGTTGTTCATTGTTGTGTGGACTTCCACATGCAGTCTGGTTTTATCACAACACCTGACAATATAATATTTACACAACTGATTATACATGGTTTTAGCCACTAATCAAACAACATGTACATGTGGTGTTCCTATATTTTACATCCATTTAGTGCTTGAAGTCCTACCACCATTGGCAGATGGATTTGGGTCGGAGCTTCACTTCAAAGCGCTGGGACACCGTGGCCCTAATCTCCCTCACAATGGTCCCCTTCTGGGCCGAGTGTCAGGCTTAGGCATATTCCACCTAGCACATGTCCAAAGACACAAAGACAGAAAAAAAGAAAATTAAAACCAAAATCAGATCATAACAGTAAACAACAATGTGCTAGAATTTCAATAACAAGGCATTTCTGCACACTAATAGATGAGGATGGGAAAATACACATATCAAAATAGTAAATATCCATGCTAAGTGCAACGCTAATATCTTTGTATTTACAAAAAAAAACACTATTATTAAAAACGAGCCTGGAATAAAGTAGAAGTGACAACACAGCAACAAGCGCACATAGCAAGAAACTGTGGAGAAAACACTGACAAAAAGGCATAAAGAAGGGTCAGAAATAAGTGAAGAAGGAAACAGAAGGAAAGACATGCACACAGAAATATAAAATGTGCAGCAAACACACAAAATACACTTACCTTAATAATCTGGCCACTGGCCCGGGGCTCCACATGCTGGCAGGTGCTCTTGGGGGAGGGGTGCGAGTTTGCCTGCATTTGGGACAGGGGCATCTTGTCACCGCAGAGGAAGACCGGAAGTGCACAAAGCAAAAGTGAAAGCAAAACAGTCATAGCGGAGCATACATGACAGCATTCGAAACCAATGAAAGTGCCCCCATTTGGCTGGATTTAGGAGAACGCCAGGTTGCGCTAGGTGTGAATGCTAGAAAGCGGCTGCCACATTTAACATAGAAGAAACGCTGCACAGGGCGAGACGTAGCGCCATTGAGGAATGCCTGAAACTTGTTGCTCCAACCAATATTTATGAGCAAAAAACACAGTGCCAGCGTAGGTGCTGTGGAACCGGGCGCTAAGGTGCAGAGCAACTAATGCAGGGTTAAAAAACACTGAAAAACAGCCTGAGGGAACTGGGACACAGTGAAAACACATGGGCTGACATTGGGGACACGCAAAGTCACCACCACTTGAATGCCAGGCACATAAATGCTAGTTTACAAAAATATTTACAAATACTTCAATGTGGGCAAAATACATCCTGAGCAGGCCAGGAATCCCCTTGCCAGTTGATTGTTGTTAAAAAAAAATGAAAAATGCTAAGCAGAAGTTGTATGGATAACATCACTAGATTGGAAGTGTATGGGAGAATGCCACTGAGCGGCTGATATAATGTGACGCTGCAGGACAAACAGCACTGGCGCTGTGATGACACCGGGCGGTATTTATACATGGAACTCTACCTGAGAGGAGCTAGACATTCTCACTGTCATACATATACATATGGAGCGCCACTAAAACACCTGCCGCTACGTGTTGCTACATAGTTTTAGTGTTTCTTAAATAAACCCCCTAATGACACCACAATTTTCCACACAACAGATGTGAGTTATGCAATGTTTACACAAGCTGACCAATCGGCTGTTTGCTCAGCAAGCGACCGAACATACAAATCTTCTGTAATTGAGCGACTGTGTTCAGGTGCTGAAGATTTGTCGGTCGCTAGTGCGACCCCTGGTTCCCATAGCACAACACATTATTTGGGAGGCCGACTTCTGCTTACACATTTGAACCATCAAGTGATGAATGAGAACTCTTTGGTCAGCTGAAAAGATACGATGGCCGACCGATTAACAAATTCTCGTACATTGCTTAATCGCAGCAGCCGTTTCCACAGAGTGATTATCGCTAAATTGTGGTCGCACTTGATAATTCTAAACAGGCCATTAGTTGTAGTGCCATGTAACCAGTTATGATCAGATGAGAAGGCAATGGAACAATCTATAATCCTGATTTCATTTTATTCCTGCGATCATTAACGAAGGCTTGGAAACAAGAGAAGATGAGTTTGTTATCCATCTGGGACATCACTTACAGGATGTGCTGTTATATAAGTGGAAAAACCACAGCCCAAAATGTGTGATTACCTTTGATCCACCCCCAGACCTGCAGTTTAAAAATATACTAAGGAGGGCCAAATATAAAACTAAATTGTGTCTTTTGTGGTGTCACGTCTGCGAGAAAGGATGTCAGATAAGGGGTTAGCAAGATAAAAATAGACCTTTCTGAATGTTTTAAAGCAGTGACAAATGTTTTTGATGTTTTTTTAGATTTCTGGCACAAAAGTGACAGTACAAATAGAAATTGTAATACCTGGAAGAATTTTGTTCATAGAGTCCAGCATACTATAAAGATGTCAGGAATACTCAACCAGGCCTTGCCCCAGCAATGAGTGGTGTGTGGACATGCCGGGGATTCCCGCACTTTGCGCTGTAGGTGCTACACATCATCCTTAAATATTAGAAAAATGCAGTTGTGCCAGAACATTGCATCTTTATCCTGAATACCCCCAGTTATATTGCTTATGTTTATTTCTTTATCCAGTCATGTTCCTGTATCCAGTTTCCTTCCTGTTCCAATCTCTGTATCTGCCTTTCCCTTGTCTTTTATCCAGCCATGTTCATTTGTCAAGCTTTGCTCCTGCACCTAGCCTGCCTGTGAATTCCTGCAGTCAGCCATGTTTCCGTGCCAAGTATGTTCCTGTATCCAGCCAGTGGCGTGCTTAACTACCATGCAAACCAAGCAAATGCTTGGGGACCCCACTTGCCAATGGGCCCCATGGGCAGGGTCAGATCAGAGGCAACCTTTTGTTTCAAAAAATAAAAAAATAATTTACAGCACTGGTGGGCGGGTGACCTGCAGCGAGTGAGGGGTGCTGTTTAACACAATGCAGAGTATGAACAGATAGGAAGCCGCTGTACACTTACGTGAGCCAGGCGCTGCAGAATCAGTGCGCTCAGCTCCATTCAGTAATGCATAAAGCTTTGACATCCAACGGTAAGGTGAGTGGGTGTGGAAATTTAATGGGGTTTTACACAGTGGAGAATCCTAGTTTGGGGTGCCATAGGGAGTAGAAATTGGACGGCCATATGGGCAATTTCCGGACAATTCCCTATGCTATGGATGGACTATTCCCTATGTCAGAATGCCCTTCTGTGTGAAACCCTCTGGGTTCACTCGCGTTACCACAGCACACAAGTAGGCTGTGGCTACATCCCCGACAAGGTGTGTTAATATTGTATACAATGGGCAGATTATGGATTGGCAAATGGGTAATCTCAAATTTGCCAGGTGGGCATGAAAACACATATTTTAAAATGGGGCCCCCACAAAGTTGGCTGCGCCGGCCGAGGTACTGGGCGCGGGGAGGATTGATGAGAGCTGCGGGGGACCACACAAAAAGGGTTTTGTGCTTTGATAATTGCAGGAATAAAATAAAATCAGAAGTATACAATTGTCTTCTAACCTGATTATAAATGGCTATATGGAGCTACGACTCACTTTACCCACTGACTCATTAGGTGTCATTAGGTGTCATTAGGTGTGAGTTCAGTGTCACTTGGTCAAATGTACTCCTGAATCCAGCTGCCTGTCCACTGGTTATAGGTACATCATTTTTCCTATGGGGTAAATTTGTTTGTTTTTTTTTAATTTAGAAACATCAGCACCTTATGGGTTATATAGAAATATTTGGCCCACAAATTCTTTAGCATAGCCCATAGGGTGGTGTTATTTCCAAACTTATTCTTACATCCAAAATATCCTTACATTAGAGCAAAATGGTCCCGATTCAAGCATTATTTAAAAATAAATGTTGGCTGTCTTTCTAAAAGCCATTGAGTCTATTTAGACAGTTTTCATAGTGCATTCACAATACATGACCTTGGCATTTAGAACTTGACATTTTTTGCATTACAGCCCCCCATGACCATAAGATCATAACCTAAGGTTTAGAGGAGGAAAATAATAAAAAAAAATATTCTAAACCACATGGTGTGCTAAAATACCCTCCTCCTAAGGCCCAAAAGAGCATGCAGCATCCCCCCTAATAACCTCACAACAGGCAGTGTGCATCACCCCCAAAAGAACCCTATAACAAACAGCATGCAGAATCCCCTTCCCCAAGAACCCATTGTGCCGAATCCTCCCCCAATCAACCTGTTACAAGACGGTGTGCAGATTCCCTCCAATCACCCCCTAACAGGCATTGTGCAGAAACCCCTCTCCACTCATCTCATAACATGCAGTGTGTAGAATCACCCCATAACAGGCTGTTTGCACATTCCCCCCCAATTACCCCATACCAGGCAGCGTGCAGAATCCTCCCAATTACCCCATAACAGGCAGTGTGTAGCCCCCCCATCACCCCATAACAGGCAGCATGCAGAATCCTCCCCATCACCCCATAACAGGCAGCGTGCAGAATCCTCCCAATTACCCCATAACAGGCAGCGTGCAGAATCCTCCCAATTACCCCATAACAGGCAGCGTGCAGAATCCTCCCAATTACCCCATAACAGGCAGCGTGCAGAATCCTCCCAATTACCCCATAACAGGCAGCGTGCAGAATCCTCCCAATTACCCCATAACAGGCAGCGTGCAGAATCCTCCCAATTACCCCATAACAGGCGGTGTGCAGAATCCCCCCAATTACCCCATAACAGGCAGCGTGCAGAATCCTCCCCATCACCCCATAACAGGCGGTGTGCAGAATCCCCCCAATTACCCCATAACAGGCAGCGTGCAGAATCCTCCCAATTACCCCATAACAGGCGGCGTGCAGAAACCCCCCAATCACCCTATAACAGACAGCATGCAGAATCCTCCCAATTACCCCATAACAGGCAGTGTGCAGAATCCTCCCAATTACCCCATAACAGGCAGCGTGCCGAATCCTCCCAATTACCCCATAACAGGCAGCGTGCCGAATCCTCCCAATTACCCCATAACAGGCGGTGTGCAGAATCCTCCCAATTACCCCATAACAGGCAGCGTGCAGAATCCTCCCAATTACCCCATAACAGGCGGTGTGCAGAATCCTCCCCATCACCCCATAACAGGCAGTGTGCAGAATCCCCCCAATAACCCCATAACAGGCGGTGTGCAGAATCCTCCCAATTACCCCATAACAGGCAGTGTGCAGAATCCTCCCAATTACCCCATAACAGGCAGCGTGCCGAATCCTCCCAATTACCCCATAACAGGCAGCGTGCCGAATCCTCCCAATTACCCCATAACAGGCAGCATGCAGAATCCTCCCAATTACCCCATAACAGGCGGCGTGCAGAAACCCCCCAATCACCCTATAACAGACAGCATGCAGAATCCTCCCAATTACCCCATAACAGGCAGTGTGCAGAATCCTCCCAATTACCCCATAACAGGCAGCGTGCCGAATCCTCCCAATTACCCCATAACAGGCAGCGTGCAGAATCCTCCCAATTACCCCATAAGAGGCAGCGTGCAGAATCCTCCCAATTACCCCATAACAGGCAGCGTGCAGAATCCTCCCAAATACCCCATAACAGGCAGCGTGCAGAATCCTCCCCATCACCCCATAACAGGCGGTGTGCAGAATCCTCCCCATCACCCCATAACAGGCAGCGTGCCGAATCCTCCCCATCACCCCATAACAGGCAGCGTGCAGAATCCTCCCAATTACCCCATAACAGACAGCATGCAGAATCCTCCCAATCACCCCATAACAGGCAGCGTGCAGAATCCTCCCAATTACCCCATAACAGGCAGCGTGCAGAATCCTCCCAATTACCCCATAACAGGCAGCGTGCAGAATCCTCCCAATTACCCCATAACAGGCAGCATGCAGAATCCTCCCAATTACCCCATAACAGGCGGTGTGCAGAATCCTCCCAATTACCCCATAACAGGCGGTGTGCAGAATCCTCCCCATCACCCCATAACAGGCAGCGTGCAGAATCCTCCCAATTACCCCATAACAGGCAGTGTGCAGAATCCTCCCAATTACCCCATAAGAGGCAGCATGCAGAATCCTCCCAATTACCCCATAACAGGCAGTGTGCAGAATCCTCCCCATCACCCCATAACAGGCAGCGTGCAGAATCCTCCCAATTACCCCATAAGAGGCAGCATGCAGAATCCTCCCAATTACCCCATAACAGGCAGCGTGCAGAATCCTCCCAATTACCCCATAACAGGCAGCGTGCAGAATCCTCCCAATTACCCCATAAGAGGCAGCGTGCAGAATCCTCCCAATTACCCCATAAGAGGCAGCGTGCAGAATCCTCCCCATTACCCCATAACAGGCAGCATGCAGAATCCTCCCAATTACCCCATAACAGGCAGCGTGCAGAATCCTCCCAATTACCCCATAAGAGGCAGCGTGCAGAATCCTCCCAATTACCCCATAACAGGCAGCGTGCAGAATCCTCCCAATTACCCCATAACAGGCAGTGTGCAGAATCCTCCCAATTACCCCATAACAGGCAGCATGCAGAATCCTCCCCATCACCCCATAACAGGCAGTGTGCAGAATCCTCCCCATCACCCCATAACAGGCAGCATGCAGAATCCTCCCCATCACCCCATAACAGGCAGCATGCAGAATTCCCCCATCACCCCATAACAGGCAGCATGCAGAATCCTCCCCATCACCCCATAACAGGCGGTGTGCAGAATCATCCCAATTACCCCATAACAGGCAGTGTGCAGAATCCTCCCAATTACCCCATAACAGGCAGCGTGCAGAATCCTCCCCATCACCCCATAACAGGCGGTGTGCAGAATCATCCCAATTACCCCATAACAGGCAGTGTGCAGAATCCTCCCAATTACCCCATAACAGGCAGTGTGCAGAATCCTCCCAATTACCCCATAACAGGCAGCGTGCCGAATCCTCCCAATTACCCCATAACAGGCAGCGTCCAGAATCCTCCCAATTACCCCATAAGAGGCAGCGTGCAGAATCCTCCCAATTACCCCATAACAGGCAGCGTGCAGAATCCTCCCAATTACCCCATAACAGGCAGCGTGCAGAATCCTCCCAATTACCCCATAACAGGCGGTGTGCAGAATCCTCCCCATCACCCCATAACAGGCAGCGTGCAGAATCCTCCCCATCACCCCATAACAGGCAGTGTGCAGAATCCTCCCCATCACCCCATAACAGGCAGCGTGCAGAATCCTCCCAATTACCCCATAACAGGCAGCGTGCAGAATCCTCCCAATTACCCCATAACAGGCAGCGTGCAGAATCCTCCCAATTACCCCATAACAGGCAGCGTGCAGAATCCTCCCAATTACCCCATAACAGGCAGCGTGCAGAATCCTCCCCATCACCCCATAACAGGCAGCGTGCAGAATCCCCCCAATTACCCCATAACAGGCAGCGTGCAGAATCCTCCCCATCACCCCATAACAGGCGGTGTGCAGAATACCCCCAATTACCCCATAACAGGCAGCATGCAGAATCCTCCCAATTACCCCATAACAGGCGGCGTGCAGAATCCTCCCCATCACCCCATAACAGGCAGCGTGCCGAATCCTCCCAATTACCCTATAACAGACAGCATGCAGAATCCTCCCAATTACCCCATAACAGGCAGTGTGCAGAATCCTCCCAATTACCCCATAACAGGCAGCGTGCAGAATCCTCCCAATTACCCCATAACAGGCAGTGTGCAGAATCCTCCCAATTACCCCATAACAGGCAGCGTGCAGAATCCTCCCAATTACCCCATAACAGACAGCATGCAGAATCCTCCCAATCACCCCATAACAGGCAGCGTGCAGAATCCTCCCAATTACCCCATAACAGGCAGCGTGCAGAATCCTCCCAATCACCCCATAACAGGCAGCGTGCAGAATCCTCCCAATTACCCCATAAGAGGCAGCGTGCAGAATCCTCCCAATTACCCCATAAGAGGCAGCGTGCCGAATCCTCCCAATTACCCCATAACAGGCAGCGTGCAGAATCCTCCCAATTACCCCATAACAGGCAGCGTGCAGAATCCTCCCAATTACCCCATAACAGGCAGCGTGCAGAATCCAACCCAATTACCCCATAACAGGCAGCGTGCAGAATCCTCCCAATTACCCCATAACAGGCAGTGTGCAGAATCCTCCCAATTACCCCATAAGAGGCAGCATGCAGAATCCTCCCAATTACCCCATAACAGGCAGCGTGCAGAATCCCCCCCATCACCCCATAACAGGCAGCGTGCAGAATCCTCCCAATTACCCCATAAGAGGCAGCGTGCAGAATCCTCCCAATTACCCCATAACAGGCAGTGTGCAGAATCCTCCCAATTACCCCATAACAGGCAGTGTGCAGAATCCTCCCAATTACCCCATAACAGGCAGCGTGCAGAATCCTCCCAATTACCCCATAACAGGCAGCGTGCAGAATCCTCCCCATCACCCCATAACAGGCGGTGTGCAGAATCCTCCCAATTACCCCATAACAGGCAGTGTGCAGAATCCTCCCAATTACCCCATAACAGGCAGCGTGCAGAATCCTCCCAATCACCCCATAACAGGCGGTGTGCAGAATCCTCCCAATTACCCCATAACAGGCGGTGTGCAGAATCCTCCCAATTACCCCATAACAGGCAGTGTGCAGAATCCTCCCAATTACCCCATAACAGGCGGTGTGCAGAATCCTCCCAATTACCCCATAACAGGCAGTGTGCAGAATCCTCCCAATTACCCCATAACAGGCAGTGTGCAGAATCCTCCCCATCACCCCATAACAGGCAGCGTGCAGAATCCTCCCCATCACCCCATAACAGGCGGTGTGCAGAATCCCCCCAATTACCCCATAACAGGCAGTGTGCAGAATCCTCCCAATTACCCCATAACAGGCAGCGTGCAGAATCCTCCCAATTACCCCATAACAGGCAGCGTGCAGAATCCTCCCAATTACCCCATAACAGGCAGCGTGCAGAATCCTCCCAATCACCCCATAACAGGCAGCGTGCAGAATCCTCCCAATTACCCCATAACAGGCAGTGTGCAGAATCCTCCCAATTACCCCATAACAGGCAGCGTGCAGAATCCTCCCAATTACCCCATAACAGGCAGCGTGCAGAATCCTCCCAATTACCCCATAACAGGCAGCGTGCAGAATCCTCCCAATCACCCCATAACAGGCAGCGTGCAGAATCCTCCCAATGACCCCATAACAGGCAGCGTGCAGAATCCTCCCAATTACCCCATAACAGGCAGCGTGCAGAATCCTCCCAATTACCCCATAACAGGCAGCGTGCAGAATCCTCCCAATGACCCCATAACAGGCAGCGTGCAGAATCCTCCCAATCACCCCATAACAGGCAGCGTGCAGAATCCTCCCAATTACCCCATAACAGGCAGCGTGCAGAATCCTCCCAATTACCCCATAACAGGCAGCGTGCCGAATCCTCCCAATCACCCCATAACAGGCAGCGTGCAGAATCCTCCCAATTACCCCATAACAGGCAGCGTGCAGAATCCTCCCAATTACCCCATAACAGGCAGCGTGCCGAATCCTCCCAATTACCCCATAACAGGCAGCGTCCAGAATCCTCCCAATTACCCCATAACAGGCAGCGTCCAGAATCCTCCCAATTACCCCATAACAGGCAGCATGCAGAATCCTCCCAATTACCCCATAAGAGGCAGCGTGCAGAATCCTCCCAATTACCCCATAACAGGCAGCGTCCAGAATCCAACCCAATTACCCCATAACAGGCAGCATGCAGAATCCTCCCCATCACCCCATAACAGGCGGTGTGCAGAATCCTCCCCATCACCCCATAACAGGCAGCGTGCAGAATCCTCCCAATTACCCCATAAGAGGCAGCATGCAGAATCCTCCCAATTACCCCATAACAGGCAGTGTGCAGAATCCTCCCCATCACCCCATAACAGGCAGCGTGCAGAATCCTCCCAATTACCCCATAAGAGGCAGCATGCAGAATCCTCCCAATTACCCCATAACAGGCAGTGTGCAGAATCCTCCCCATCACCCCATAACAGGCAGCGTGCAGAATCCTCCCAATTACCCCATAACAGGCAGCGTGCAGAATCCTCCCCATCACCCCATAACAGGCAGCGTGCAGAATCCTCCCAATTACCCCATAACAGGCAGTGTGCAGAATCCTCCCAATTACCCCATAACAGGCAGTGTGCAGAATCCTCCCCATCACCCCATAACAAGCGGTGTGCAGAATCCCCCCAATTACCCCATAACAGGCAGCGTGCAGAATCCTCCCAATTACCCCATAACAGGCAGTGTGCAGAATCCTCCCAATTACCCCATAACAGGCAGTGTGCAGAATCCTCCCCATCACCCCATAACAAGCGGTGTGCAGAATCCTCCCAATTACCCCATAAGAGGCAGCGTGCAGAATCCTCCCAATTACCCCATAACAGGCAGTGTGCAGAATCCTCCCAATTACCCCATAACAGGCAGCGTGCAGAATCCTCCCAATTACCCCATAACAGGCAGTGTGCAGAATCCTCCCAATTACCCCATAACAGGCAGTGTGCAGAATCCTCCCAATTACCCCATAACAGGCAGTGTGCAGAATCCTCCCAATTACCCCATAACAGGCAGTGTGCAGAATCCTCCCCATCACCCCATAACAAGCGGTGTGCAGAATCCTCCCAATTACCCCATAAGAGGCAGCGTGCAGAATCCTCCCAATTACCCCATAACAGGCAGTGTGCAGAATCCTCCCAATTACCCCATAACAGGCAGTGTGCAGAATCCTCCCAATTACCCCATAACAAGCGGTGTGCAGAATCCTCCCAATTACCCCATAAGAGGCAGCGTGCAGAATCCTCCCAATTACCCCATAACAGGCAGCGTGCAGAATCCTCCCCATCACCCCATAACAGGCAGCGTGCAGAATCCTCCCAATTACCCCATAACAGGCAGCGTGCAGAATCCTCCCAATTACCCCATAACAGGCAGCGTGCAGAATCCTCCCAATTACCCCATAACAGGCAGTGTGCAGAATCCTCCCAATTACCCCATAACAGGCAGTGTGCAGAATCCTCCCCATCACCCCATAACAAGCGGTGTGCAGAATCCCCCCAATTACCCCATAACAGGCAGCGTGCAGAATCCTCCCAATTACCCCATAACAGGCAGTGTGCAGAATCCTCCCAATTACCCCATAACAGGCAGTGTGCAGAATCCTCCCCATCACCCCATAACAAGCGGTGTGCAGAATCCTCCCAATTACCCCATAAGAGGCAGCGTGCAGAATCCTCCCAATTACCCCATAACAGGCAGTGTGCAGAATCCTCCCAATTACCCCATAACAGGCAGTGTGCAGAATCCTCCCAAATACCCCATAACAGGCAGCGTGCAGAATCCTCCCCATCACCCCATAACAGGCGGTGTGCAGAATCCTCCCAATTACCCCATAACAGGCAGCGTGCAGAATCCTCCCAATTACCCCATAACAGGCAGCGTGCAGAATCCTCCCCATCACCCCATAACAGGCGGTGTGCAGAATCCTCCCAATTACCCCATAACAGGCAGCGTGCAGAATCCTCCCAATTACCCCATAAGAGGCAGCGTGCAGAATCCTCCCAATTACCCCATAACAGGCAGTGTGCAGAATCCTCCCAATTACCCCATAACAGGCAGTGTGCAGAATCCTCCCAATTACCCCATAACAGGCAGCGTGCAGAATCCTCCCCATCACCCCATAACAGGCGGTGTGCAGAATCCCCCCAATTACCCCATAACAGGCAGTGTGCAGAATCCTCCCAATTACCCCATAACAGGCAGCGTGCAGAATCCTCCCAATTACCCCATAACAGGCAGCGTGCAGAATCCTCCCAATTACCCCATAACAGGCAGCGTGCAGAATCCTCCCAATTACCCCATAACAAGCAGCGTGCAGAATCCTCCCAATTACCCCATAACAGGCAGCATGCAGAATCCTCCCCATCACCCCATAACAGGCAGCGTGCAGAATCCCCCCAATTACCCCATAACAGGCAGTGTGCAGAATCCTCCCAATTACCCCATAACAAGCAGCGTGCAGAATCCTCCCAATTACCCCATAACAGGCAGTGTGCAGAATCCTCCCAATTACCCCATAACAGGCAGCGTGCAGAATCCTCCCAATTACCCCATAACAGGCAGCGTGCAGAATCCTCCCAATCACCCCATAACAGGCAGCATGCAGAATCCTCCCAATCACCCCATAACAGGCAGCGTGCAGAATCCTCCCAATTACCCCATAACAGGCAGCGTGCAGAATCCTCCCAATTACCCCATAACAGGCAGCGTGCAGAATCCTCCCAATTACCCCATAGCAGGCAGCGTGCAGAATCCTCCTAATTACCCCATAACAGGCAGCGTGCAGAATCCTCCCAATCACCCCATAACAGGCGGCATGCAGAATCCTCCCAATTACCCCATAACAGGCAGCGTGCAGAATCCTCCCCATCACCCCATAACAGGCAGCGTGCAGAATCCTCCCAATTACCCCATAACAGGCAGCGTGCAGAATCCTCCCAATTACCCCATAACAGGCAGCGTGCAGAATCCTCCCTATTACCCCATAACAGGCAGCGTGCAGAATCCTCCCAATTACCCCATAACAGGCAGCGTGCAGAATCCAACCCAATTACCCCATAACAGGCAGCGTGCAGAATCCTCCCCATCACCCCATAACAGGCAGCGTGCCGAATCCTCCCAATTACCCCATAACAGGCAGCGTGCAGAATCCTCCCAATTACCCCATAACAGGCAGCGTGCAGAATCCTCCCAATTACCCCATAACAGGCAGCGTGCAGAATCCTCCCAATTACCCCATAACAGGCAGCGTGCAGAATCCAACCCAATTACCCCATAACAGGCAGCGTGCAGAATCCTCCCAATTACCCCATAACAGGCAGCGTGCAGAATCCTCCCAATTACCCCATAACAGGCAGCGTGCAGAATCCTCCCAATTACCCCATAACAGGCAGCGTGCAGAATCCTCCCAATTACCCCATAAGAGGCAGCGTGCAGAATCCTCCCAATTACCCCATAACAGGCAGTGTGCAGAATCCTCCCAATTACCCCATAACAGGCAGCGTGCAGAATCCTCCCAATCACCCCATAACAGGCAGCGTGCAGAATCCTCCCAATTACCCCATAACAGGCGGTGTGCAGAATCCCCCCAATTACCCCATAACAGGCAGTGTGCAGAATCCTCCCAATTACCCCATAACAGGCAGCGTGCAGAATCCTCCCAATTACCCCATAACAGGCAGTGTGCAGAATCCTCCCAATTACCCCATAACAGGCAGTGTGCAGAATCCTCCCAATTACCCCATAACAGGCGGTGTGCAGAATCCTCCCAATTACCCCATAACAGGCAGTGTGCAGAATCCTCCCAATTACCCCATAACAGGCGGTGTGCAGAATCCTCCCAATTACCCCATAACAGGCGGCATGCAGAATCCTCCCAATTACCCCATAACAGGCAGCGTGCAGAATCCTCCCAATTACCCCATAACAGGCAGCGTGCAGAATCCTCCCAATTACCCCATAACAGGCAGCATGCAGAATCCTCCCAATTACCCCATAACAGGCAGCGTGCAGAATCCACCCCATCACCCCATAACAGGCAGCGTGCAGAATCCTCCCCATCACCCCATAACAGGCAGCGTGCAGAATCCTCCCCATCACCCCATAACAGGCAGTGTGCAGAATCCTCCCAATTACCCCATAACAGGCAGTGTGCAGAATCCCCCCAATTACCCCATAACAGGCAGCGTGCAGAATCCTCCCCATCACCCCATAACAGGCAGCGTGCAGAATCCTCCCCATCACCCCATAACAGGCAGTGTGCAGAATCCTCCCAATTACCCCATAACAGGCAGCGTGCAGAATCCTCCCAATTACCCCATAACAGGCAGCGTGCAGAATCCTCCCAATTACCCCATAACAGGCAGCGTGCAGAATCCTCCCAATTACCCCATAACAGGCAGCGTGCAGAATCCTCCCAATTACCCCATAACAGGCAGCGTGCAGAATCCTCCCAATTACCCCATAACAGGCAGCATGCAGAATCCTCCCCATCACCCCATAACAGGCAGCGTGCAGAATCCTCCCAATTACCCCATAACAGGCGGCATGCAGAATCCTCCCAATTACCCCATAACAGGCAGCGTGCAGAATCCCCCCAATCACCCCATAACAGGCAGCGTGCAGAATCCCCCCAATTACCCCATAACAGGCAGCATGCAGAATCCTCCCAATCACCCCATAACAGGCAGCATGCAGAATCCTCCCAATCACCCCATAACAGGCAGCGTGCAGAATCCCCCCAATCACCCCATAACAGGCAGCATGCAGAATCCCCCCAATTACCCCATAACAGGCAGCATGCAGAATCCTCCCAATCACCCCATAACAGGCAGCATGCAGAATCCTCCCAATCACCCCATAACAGGCAGCGTGCAGAATCCCCCCAATCACCCCATAACAGGCAGCATGCAGAATCCCCCCAATTACCCCATAACAGGCAGCATGCAGAATCCTCCCAATCACCCCATAACAGGCAGCATGCAGAATCCTCCCAATCACCCCATAACAGGCAGCGTGCAGAATCCCCCCAATCACCCCATAACAGGCAGTGTGCAGCGCTCCGGACAATGGACAGTGGACAGGGTGTAACTGCTCCCTGCCCAGGCACCAGCCATCTATTGTCTGGCACATGCTCGCGCACACACACAATCACATGTCTTAGGTCTACTTACCTTACAGACGCATTGTTTTTGATGGATGCCAGCTGTGTACAGGCCACTCGATGAAACCAGGGCTGTGGGAGCATGATCAGTGGCGTGTGAAGGCTGGTAAGGTAAGGGAACCTTTTTTTGCATCTTATGGAATTAAAAATACTGCATTTTTTTTACAGTAAACCGTCTAGAAACAGTGAAGCCAAAGTGGCACAATGCAGATGTAGTCCACTGGCCCTTACAGTGTTTGAGTGGCGAGTACTGGGGAGCCATGTTTTTCCAATAGATCACATCTTTGGTTTTTCTGGTAGCTTATTATTATTACTGTTTATTTATAGACCACCATCATCTTCTATGGGGCTTTACAAGGTAGAAATTACTGACAAGTATACATGGCTGATGTGTGGGATTGGTGAATAGGCAAATAATGGACACAAATGCTCCTGTTTCACATGTTGTGCACATGAGCAGATCCCTCAGCCATAAATATTTATATGGCAGAATTGAACAGGCTTATTTACTGTGCTGTTTCCTAGCTTACATCCCTAGCATTTCCTATGCTGGCTTATTGGAAACTGAATAAAGGACTAGAATTTGCCAAAACAGGTTGGCACAGCTCTGACAATACAGACCCCTGGGAACTATATACCATCCTCCAGCCTTAACAGTTTACTAGACCTCCACTAATGTTCTAGTCTAGCATACAGGCCCTTATTCATCAAGGGCTAGCGCCAGGTAGTGTCTGACGAGCGCCAGGTACCGCCAGCTAACGGCGGCTACCGACTCAAGTACGCCCGGCGGCGGTCACAATGACGCATTTATCACGCTAAATGAGGCTAGCGCCGGCGAGAGCGTCAGCTAGCGCGGGATTCACAAACAGCGCCGCTGCTAATCCCATCACAGCGCCAGGTATGACCTGTCGCTCCCTGGCGATGTCCAATGCATTTCAATGGAGCAATCTTTAATTAATCATAATTAATTCCTATTAATGTTTTTTTTTTTTTTTTTTTTTTTAATGTCAAAAATTCTGTGACCACTTCTGCAATGTTAGGATTTTTTTGTAAGGTAAAAAAAAAAAAAAAAAAAATTTGTGCAGAATTAATATTACAGGTCTGATATTAATGTATTCATATTACAAAATGTTTAGAAAAACTTGTATAATTTTACAATCAAAAAATATGGTTGTTTGGGGGTTAAAAACTATTTTACACCCATCGCCGCCAGCGCTCTGGGGTTTAAACAAGGAGTTTTGTTAATGAATCTGCAGCAAGCCGTTCGCTCTGGCCATTCGCTGTCAGGCGCACCCATACAACGCTGAACCTGTGAAACAGCGACCCCCCAGCCCGTATTCAACATTACCGCACACCGACTGAGTCGCTGTCAACAAGCAAACCCCGGCCAAGCACAGCGAATACTAGCTGGCGCTGTGAAAATCACGCTACTGGCGCTCATCTGTCGCTACCTGGCGCTATTAATGAATCGGCCTCCCAGTCACACAGCAAGGCCCCACATGCCACATGGGGCTCCCGAGCTGCAGGTTGGGGACCACTGGCGTAGTGGGTCCCTGTATGATAAGGAAAAGATTGTTGTTCTGACATTTATGTGTCTGGAAAAGCAAAGGCCCTTGCAATTTGTCTGCAAGGCTCCATGATTAATATTTGTTGCCTGGTCCTTGTTTATTTTGTCAATATAGAGTTTCAAAACATTTTCTTCTACAACCCAGAAAGGGTTATAGTATATGATTGTGGTGCTTATTCAAACTGTTTTCAGGGTATATTTAAATTGTAACGTTCTTTTGAGTAATTGGGATTCAAATGCTAGTTCTGTATAATGTGTATTACGTTTGCAGCAGGTGTACAGATCAATAGTGACTTCATTTGTCAGAAAGAAAACATTTTACAGCAGCTACAAAAGGCTTCTTCTGTCAAACATGACACCTAATATAGCAGCACCCATACTTGGGATGCCCTTACAAGGCTATGATGTTGACAGTACGGCTCTTCTGCCTGCAGCTGCAGATCTGAACGCTGCTCCTGTCCTTGACATTTATCTCTGTGGATGAATAGCAAAACCCCTTACACACATGACATGTGCCTGCAGGCCTGAAACATGGGGGTTATTTAAGAAAGGATAGCGTCAGGTAGTGGCAGGTTAATGAGAGGTAGCGACAGGTAGCGACTGGTGAACGCCAGGCACGGCACGCAATTACACATTTATCAAGCAGAATCTGTTTAGCGACTGGGATAACGCCATGTAGCGTCTGATTCATCATTTTCAAAGCCTCTGTGAACAGCGCCAGCGTTCAGCCTTGCACAGCGCCAGGTATGACCTCTCGCTACCTGTCACTCTCCCATACATTTCAATGGACGAACCTTTTCTTCACTTTAAACGTTTTTTTTTTTAATTTTTCCCAAAAATCACAAATAATTCTGTGACCTCTTCTGGCATTGAAAGCTGTTTTTTTCAAATTTTTTACATTTTTTAAATATTTCCTCAGAAATGACATTACAGGTCTGCCATTAAAGAGTTCATGTTACAATGTTGTTACAATGTTATACCATATGTTTTCGCTTTGTTACTAGTTGATAGATGCTTGAAAACAGACTTTAAACACACCGCCTCCTGCGCTCTGGGCTACAAACAAGTATTTTTCAGCGCCAGAGATTTGGGAGGCTGTTTTTTTGCTGAATATGGTGTGAGTCGGTCGCTATGAGCAGTCGCTAACATGCGCTCCCATACAGCGCTGTACTGGTCAAATAGCGACGCCTCACAATGTATTCAACATTACTGAACAGTACTGAACGGTTACTGAACAGTAACCGTAGACAAATAGGCTGATTCATCATTAGCGGCAGGTAGCGACAGATGAGCGTCTGTAGCAGGCATTTTCAGAGCGCCCGCTAGTAGTCGCAGTGCTCGGCCGTGGGTCGCTACTTTATAGCGACTCAGTCGCTGTTCAGTAATGTTGAATACATTGTGAGGAGTCGCTATTTGACCAGTACAGCGCTGTATGGGAGCACATGTTAGCGACTGCTCATAGCGACCGACTCACACCATATTCAGCAAAAAACAGCCTCACAAATCTCTGGTGCTGAAAAATAGTTGTTTGAAGCCCAGAGCGCAGGAGGCGGTGTGTTTAAAGTCTGTTTTTCAGCATCTATCAACTAGTAACAAAGCGAAAACATGTGGAATTACATTGTAACAACATTGTAACATGAACACTTTAATGCCAGACCTGTAATGTCATTTCTGAGGAAATATATAAAAAATGAAAAAATTATGAAAAATCGGCTATTTAAATGCCAGAAGAGGTCACAGAATTATTTGTGATTTAAAAAAAAAAAAAAAAAAAAAAGTTTAAAGAGAAGAAAAGGATCGTCCATTGAAATGTATGGGAGAGCGAGAGGTCATACCTGGCGCTGTGCAAGGCTGAACGCTGGCGCTGTACGCTGAGGCTGTGAAAATGATGAATCAGACGCTACATGGCGCTATCCCAGTCGCTAAACAGATTCTGCTTGATAAATGTGTAATTGTGTGCTGTGTCCGGCGTTCACCTGTCGCTACCTGTCATTAACCAGCCACTACCTGGCGCTAGCCCTTGATAAATAAGGGCCAAAGATTGCAATTAAAGGGGAACTGCTGAAAGAAAATAAAGATGTTGCCTTTGCCAAAGCTAGTGGGGCACTATGACATCCAAGGACCAAACTTTTAGAGAAAAATATTATATCTGCTATAGCCCTAGCATTTCTCTTTGCACAGTTTCCCTGGGAAAGAAGAATTCCAGCCATTATAGAAACATGCAGGTACAAATTGTGATATGTTAACATGTAGCAAATCATTGAATAATAATTGAGGGTTTGATATTCCACTTTCTGTTTTCTAGTTAGATCGGGTGACCCGGGGGGGTTCACACAAGGGGGGCACCCCCGATCAGGGTGCCCAGGGGGCAGGGACCAAAACCCAGGATAGTCATGTTTGGAAACAACAGCACCCCATGGCCTATGCAGAATGATGTGGCAAATCTTTTGCATACCCCACCCCCTAAAAAACAAGAAAAACGTCCAATCACATTGGTAGGTGATTTTTTTTTTGTACTTTTTACATAATTTCTTGTTACTCAGATGTAAGCTAGATGTAAAATGATAGTGCATGTGCTGTTCAACCAGACTGACACCCCTCCAGTATATTCTCTGCCACTCACCTCATCCACTTCTCCTCCTGCTCCTCTCTGTCAGTCTATCCACTGTATAACAATATCGTAAATAAGGCAGTATGAACTTCTAACCTTAGCCTACAAAGCTCTATCTAGCCAAGCCCCATCCTAAATGAAATTGCTAGTCCAAAGACCAACCCACTCTGACGACAACCCCCTCCTGTCCTTAACCCATTTTTGTCTTCAGGACTTCACACGTGCCATTTCAAATGCTCTTAAAACGCACATATTTATCCAAGCCTATCATCTGGATTAACCAAACCGGGCAGCAAAACCAACATGGCTGTGTCCGCTGCTGGATCCCATGCAAGGTAAGGGGGCTTTGTTTTTTTGTGTCTCAGAACGTTGTTGGGGAGAGGGGAAGATTTGGCACACTTCCTGTTATAGGGTTTTTGGGGGAGATTCTACCCCTTCCAGTTATTAGGCTCTTGGGAGTGGTTACCACATTATTTGGTTTAAAATATATATTTTAATTTCCTCTCCTAAACCCTAGGTGCATCTTATGTTCAGGTGCGTTTCATAGTGTGATAAATATGGTACAATAGTGCCCTTATTCATCAAGCGATAGCGCCAGGTAGTGTCTGACGAGCGCCAGGTAGCGGCAGCTAACGGCGACTACCGACTCAAGTACGCCCGGCAGCAGTCACAATGACGCATTTATCAAGCAAAATGAGGCTAGCGCCGGCGAGAGCGACGGCTAGCGCGGCATTCATCATGAAGCCGCCTGGACCGAACAGCACCGCTGCAAATTCCCTCACAGCGCCAGGTATGACCTGTCGCTCCCTGGCGATGTCCAATGCATTTCAATGGAGCAATCTATAATTAATCATAATTAATTGGTATTTTTTTTTTTTTTATATTTTTTTAATGTCAAAAAATCGGAGACCACTTCTGCAATGTTAGGATTTATTTTTAAGTCCAAAAAAAAAAAAAAAAAAATATGTGCAGAATTGATCTAACAGGTCTGAGATTAATGTATTCATATTACAAAATGATTCTAAAAACATGTATAATGTTACATTCAAAAAATATGGTTGTTTAGGGGTTAAAAACTAGTTAATACACATCGCCGCCAGCGCTCTGGGGTTTAAACAAGGAATGGACAGCGACAGCACATTCGGAGCGTGATTTGTTGATGAATATGAAGCTAGCCGTTCGCTCGGGCCATTCGTTGTCAGGCGCTCACATACAACGCTGGACCTGTGAAACAGCGACCCCCCAGCCCGTATTCAACATTACCGCACACTGACTGAGTCGCTGTCATCAAGCTAACGCCGGCCAAGCACAGCGAATACTGGCTGGCGCTGAAAAAATCACGCTACAGTCGCTCATCTGTCGCTACCTGGCGCTATTGATGAATCGGCCTCCCCGTGTGAGTTAGGTGCCAGTAACACATTTGATGCAGCCATGTGACCATTGAGCAGGCTAATGGATCTAGACACTGGATGGCTGCCAGACGACTGGGTAACTATAATTGCATATCTGTGGTCATCCTTTGTCACTTGTAAGTTGATTCGTTTAGAGGAGGGAACCAATTTTCACTATGCGCACACGCATATTACTGGTGTACTGGCTAGTGTTTGTGTTTATACACAATACATTTTACATACATCATCCATTTAGATTTGTTTAACTGTTTATGTGTAATGAGAAAGAATGGAAAGAAGATACATATTGTTTGCGGTTGTTTCACAGGTAAAGCTGTTAGTGATCAGAATATCTATGACATTTTCTAAACAGAATGAAATACTTTTAATTCCGTGTACCGTTAGTACCGTGTTAGCCATTGATATGGGCTGGAAATCCAAGGTTAAAGTAACATCATTAGTGGCTAACTTAATAGACTGAAAAGGCAAACTCTTGATGTGCGCTATGCTAGTTATTCAGGCATAATACTATACTAATACATAGAGGCCAATTCATTAATAGCGCCAGGTAGCGACAGATGAGCGACTGTAGCGTGATTTTTTCAGCGCCAGCCAGTATTCGCTGTGCTTGGCCGGCGTTAGCTTGATGACAGCGACTCAGTCGGTGTGCGGTAATGTTGAATACAGGCTGGGGGGTCGCTGTTTCACAGGTCCAGCGTTGTATGTGAGCGCCTGACAACGAATGGCCAGAGCGAAAGGCTAGCTTCATATTCATCAACAAATCACGCTCCGAATGTGCTGGCGCTGTCCATTCCTTGTTTAAACCCCAGAGCGCTGGCGGCGATGTGTATTAACTAGTTTTTAACCCCTAAACAACCATATTTTTTGAATGTAACATTAGACATGTTTTTAGAATCATTTTGTAATATGAATACATTAATCTCAGACCTGTTAGATCAATTCTGCACATATTTTTTTTAATTTTTTTTTTTACTTAAAAATAAATCCTAACATTGCAGAAGTGTTCTCCGATTTTTTGACATTAAAAAAATAAATAAAAAAATTATTACCAATTATTTATGAATAATTATAGATTGCTCCATTGAAATGCATTGGACATCGCCAGGGAGCGACAGCTCATACCTGGCGCTGTGAGGGAATTTGCAGCGGCGCTGTTCGGTCCAGGCGGCTTCATGATGAATGCCGCGCTAGCCGTCGCTCTCGCCGGCGCTAGCCTCATTTTGCTTGATAAATGCGTCATTGTGACCGCCGCCGGGCGTACTTGAGTCGGTAGTCGCCGTTAGCTGCCGCTACCTGGCGCTCGTCAGACACTACCTGGCTTGATGAATAAGGGCCATAGTATTATGCCTGAAGAAGAAGCCCAGTTTGCTACAAAAGCTTACCTGAATTAGCTAATAAATGGTATTACTTCAACATTGGATTATTGGACCAAAATGTTAGTGCATGCCCTGATCATATACCGACTAGGCTACTGCAACATTCTCCTTCTTGGCTTACCAACAAACAGACTGGCACCCTTCCAATCTATTCTAAACTCTGCTGCATACCTTTTCCCCTTCTCCTCTAGCTTTTCTAGTGCTGCTCCCCTCTGTCAATTTCACACAGAATTTAGTTTAAAACCCTAACTCTAATTTACACTCTCCAGCCAAGCTCCTTCCTATATTTTATCTCTAGATGAGATAAACCTAAACCTATGCTCTGCCTCGGGCCTTCTCCTGTCCACCACCTTAGTCATCTCCTCTTGTCTCCAGGACTTTTAAAGTGCCTCTCTCACCCTCTGGAATGCTCTCCCCTGCTTAATTCGACACACCCCAACTCTTCAAGCTTTTAAAAGTGTCCATAAAATGCATCTCTTCAGACAAGTATGTGACCTGGTTTAAAGTGGACCAAAAGCCTGCTGGATCGGCCCGGGAATATATAAGATTCCGGGCTGGCCCATCCCCTCCCCGCTGGGCATCCAAAATCGGTTGAAGAAGAGGGAGGGTCTGATCAAAATGTTACTTTATTATATAGGGCCTTATTGATGAATGTATAGCGCCAGGTAGTGGCTATTTAGCGACAGGTAGCGAGAGGTATCGGCAAGAGAACGTCGGCTACAGCACGTAATTACACATTTATGAAGCCGATTGTCAGAAACCGCTTACCCGGGCCCCGTTCCAGCGCCGTCTCCGGGTGGCCTGCCGCAGCAGCTCCTGCTTTGTGCGGGCCAATCAGCCCCACAGGAGTCTCTTGGGCCATACGCCCTTTCCTTGTGTCAGCCAATGAGCTGTAAGTTCCCAGTTGCACCAATCACGCTCTCTCCCAATCATGTCTTGTCCCTATAAAGCCTTTTCCCCGTCATTCACTCAGTGCCTGTGATAGCGCCTTGTACCTTGCTTTGACTCCTGATATTACCGTGATTGATCTTTGTTGCCGACCTCTGCCTGAACCGACCATTCTCTATCTGATCTCCGTTGCCAACCCCTGCCTGAACCGACCACTCTCTATCTGATCTCCGTTGCCAACCCCTGCCTGAACCGACCACTCTCTATCTGATCTCCGTTGCCAACCCCTGCCTGAACCGACCACTCTCTATCTGATCTCCGTTGCCAACCCCTGCCTGAACCGACCACTCTCTATCTGATCTCCATTGCCGACCTCTGCCTGAACCGACCACTCTCTATCTGATCTCCGTTGCCAACCCCTGCCTGAACCGACCACTCTCTATCTGATCTCCGTTGCCGACCCCTGCCTGAACCGACCACTCTCTATCTGATCTCCGTTGCCGACCCCTGCCTGAACCGACCACTCTCTATCTGATCTCCGTTGCCGACCCCTGCCTGAACCGACCATTCTCTATCTGATCTCCGTTGCCAACCCCTGCCTGAACCGACCATTCTCTATCTGATCTCTGTTGCCGACCCCTGCCTGAACCGACCACTCTCTATCTGATCTCCGTTGCCGACCCCTGCCTGAACCGACCACTCTCTATCTGATCTCCGTTGCCGACCCCTGCCTGAACCGACCATTCTCTATCTGATCTCCGTTGCCAACCCCTGCCTGAACCGACCATTCTCTATCTGATCTCTGTTGCCGACCCCTGCCTGAACCGACCACTCTCTATCTGATCTCCGTTGCCAACCCCTGCCTGAACCGACCATTCTCTATCTGATCTCCGTTGCCAACCCCTGCCTGAACCGACCATTCTCTATCTGATATCCATTGCCGACCCCTGCCTGAACCGACCATTCTCCGTCCAATCTCTGTTGCCGACCTCTGCATTGTACCCCGACCTCGAGCTGCCTCATCCCTCTGTACCACTGCGATTTCTGACTTCCCGGTATCGACCTCTGGCCTGTCTTGGACTTCTGCTATACTTGCTCTTAGTCATTAGTTCTTCAGACCTCCAACCAGTAAGCTCTCATCCTTTGAGCCATTGAAGTCCTGGGGGCAACCGATCCCGGGCAGGCATATTCTGCGTCCCGGCAAGCGGGGGCTCCTACAGGTGAAGCTGGCTGCGGAGATTGGGGGTTGAGGGCTTACCTGGAGGGCTGGAGTTACCAGAGCGTGACACCGATCCTGTTGAGCGACTGGGATAATACCATGTAGCATTAGATTCATCATTATCCCAGTCTCAGCGTACAACGCCGGTGTTCAAACTTTCACAGCGCCACGTACTACCTCTCGCTACCTGCTGCTCTCCCATACATTTCAGTAGACGTTCCTTAAATCCCATTGCTCATCCCATTTTTAAAAATTTTTTTTTCAATACTACAAATGTTGAAGACATTCTTCCTGAACTGTTTGTATGTTTTTGATGTTTTTTTTTGTTAATCAAAAATGTATTTACTTGTTTGGCATTAAAGTGGTAATGCCACACCCCTCCAACATTGTCATTCCAGTGTATTTCACTTGCTTAATGTTGTTCATGTCTTCTAAAAGAACAAGTTGTTCATGTCTTTTATTTTTTTTATTTTTTTTTGCTTTTGCATAGGATTTTTGCGTCAGAGAGTACGACTATGCCCCGAGTGCAAAAAGCAGCATAGTGATGGAGGTGCAAGCCACCGTGTCCCAGCGCTTTAATACCAAGTTGTCAAAATGGGCGATAATCCAAAAGGGGTCAGATTTTAAGCGCTGGGACAATGAGGGCGTTTACCGGCTCTATGATGCCTACGCATCAGGTAAGTGTTAAATCACTACATACTTGTTTGAACTATAATGTGGGATGAGTGAGGTACTTGAGTGTGATTTGACCCTATTTTCCTTTTGTTTCCTCTCCACAGATAAGCTTCCTCCCCTGGGGAAACACGGGAGGGTCCCTCTCGTCCTTCACATCTTGAGGACCCAGGGGGGGAAGGGGATGACGCCCCAGTGGAGCGTGCTGCTGGGGTAGTATGGAGCCTCACCCAAACCCCCTGTGGCCACTCTCAAGTGGAGAGTCCCAGTGAGGAGGAGGTGAGGGACTCGCCCACACTCCCTCGAGGATCAGGAAGTGAGAGGGAGGAGGGTGGCCCATCGGGTTTGGGATCTGCTGGGCCCATTGTGATGAGTGGAGGCTCCACGCCTCCACCTCTGAGCCCTCTGCACCTTTCGGTTGTGTTTTTTCAAAAACAGATGTTTCCACATAGGCAGACCCGGTCATCATACTCCCCACCCCAGCTCCAGGAACCCCCAGCAGCATGGTCCCTAGCCACAGCTGCGATGGTGAGTACAATGAAATTTAACCAAAACATACATTTCAACCATATGTCTATAAAAGAAACAAAGGAGGGGTGGCAGCCGCTCAGACCATTTTATAACTAACCTGGGAGGTGCACATTAGCAGGGCAATTAGGATACAAAAGTCTTAAAGGAGCCACAGCACTCAAACCAGTTAGCTTGCTGACCAACCTACGATCTGTCTCTAAACTTGGTTAGAAACAGAGGACTCGGTAACACACATCTGCAGAAGTATGCTTAAGCTGCACCACCAGCGCCAAGGTGCCCCTGTGAGGTGCAGTCCTAACTCTAATCTCTGAGAGCCCCATTGGTGCAGCTTAAGCATACTTCTGCAGATGTGTGTGACCAAGCCTCTGTTTTTAACCAAGTTTAGAGACAGATTGTAGGTTGGTCAGCAAGCTAACTGGTTTGAGTGCTGTGGCTCCTTTAAGACTTTTGTAACCATATGTCTATATACATGACCAGGCATAAAGGTTAATGTCATTATGGTGTTAATTAGGAGACGTGTAGATGATATTTTTGCAAGCCACAGTCATAATTGCATGTATGCATGCTAGATTGTTGGCTCTGCTTAGGTTATGTTTAAATACATTATACATGCAGGCTGTGATTGCTCATTAACAAAATCCTTCCATAGTAAATTGTAGAACTATAATTGTAATAGGTGAAGGATTTGTTTAGTACTATGGACATGAGTAATTAAAGTGGACCAACACCCACAGGTGATCGGCCCGGGAATCTATAAGATTCCCGGGCCGATCACCTCCCTCCTCCCGATCTCGGATGTCCCGCGGGGTGAAACCCCCCCAAACACCCCAAACCCCCTACCTTATCCTCCCTCGCGCCCCTCTAGACGTGCGCGCGCCCGCGCCGGCCGTCTGTAAATGGCCAGCGCGGGCACGCGCGCGTCAAGAGTGACGCGCGGGAGGCGGCGGCGGAGGAGCCGCTTGTCCGCGGCTTGCCCGTCGGCGCTGGGAGCGGGGAGAGGTGAGTTTTTCTTGGGGTTCGGGGGGGTTTCACACAGCGGGGCACCCCGATCGGGGGTGCCCCACCGAAGTGGACCAAGACCCAGGATAGTCAAAATCCTGGGTGTTGGTCCACTTTAAGCAAAACAGGAAGTACACTCTTCTAAAGCTTAAGTAGCCTTTATTGGATTTTTTAAGATAATGTAAAAAGTTAGGCTAGGGAGGCTAAAAGCAAATGGTAGGCCACAAACTAAAATAATGACTTAAAATATTTCACTATACTAGCCTAATGTTAAATATCCAAAAAATGTAGCACCAATAATATTTAATCTGGTAAATTAATGACCTCTCATAGGTTGTTGTTGTTGTTGTGAGTTTCTTTTTTTTAACACACACAAAAAAAACCACAAGCAAACAAATTGGAAAAATAATTTTATATTGCCTATGTGAGCATAGACAATATAACATTATTCTAAATGTAAGCATTACAACAACATTAAAACGCCCAGACACTATTAGATTTTGGTAAGCGATTGTACAGTGGCTTGATAGAGACACATCATATTCAACATTAGAGGCCAGGTTAATATAGCGACTGTGGAGCTCTGTAATAGCGACTGACGGCTGATCGGGGCGGCCACTAGCGGTCGATCATAGCACTGCAGTACAGAAGCTCATCTGTCGTTACCTGCCGCTAATGATAAATCAGCCTGATAGTCATGTCCGTGGTGACTACTCTATTAAATCCTGTAATCCAAAGTAGGAGGTTCTCTTCATCACAGCTTTACTGGAATTCTAACGGCCTTATTTATCAAGGGCTAGCGCCAGGTAGTGTCTGACGAGCGCCAGGTCCCGCCAGCTAACGGCGGCTACCGACTCAAGTACGCCCGGCGGCGGTCACAATGACGCATTTATCACGCTAAATGAGGCTAGCGCCGGCGAGAGTGTCAGCTAGCGCGGGATTCATCATGTAGCCGACTGCAACGAACAGCGCCGCTGCTAATCCCATCACAACGACAGGTATGACCTGGCGCTCCCTGGCGTTGTCCAATGCATTTCAATGGAGCAATCTTTAAATAATCATAATTAATTGCTATTAATGTTTTTTTTTTTTTTTTTTTTTTTTTTTTAATGTCCAAAATTCTGTGACCACTTCTGCAATATTAGGATTTTTTTTTAATTAAAAAAATAAATAAATAAATAAAAAATTGTGCAGAATTGATATTACAGGTCTGATATTCATGTATTCATATTACAAAATGTTTAGCAAAACTTGTATAATTTTTACATAAAAAAAAAAAAAAGGTTGTTTTGGGGTTAAAAACTACTTTACACACATCGCCGCCAGCGCTCTGGGGTTTAAACAAGGAATTCACAGCGCGAGAAATTTTTGAGCGTGATTTGTTAATGAATCTGCAGCAAGCCGTTCGCTCTGGCCATTCGCTGTCAGGCGCACCCATACAAGCGGAACCTGTGAAACAGCGACCCCTAACCCCGTATTCAACATTACCGCACACCGACTGAGTCGCTGACAACAAGCAAACCCCGGCCAAGCACAGCGAATACTAGCTGGCGCTGTGAAAATCACGCTACTGGCGCTCATCTGTCGCTACCTGGCGCTATTAATGAATCGGCCTCTAAATATGCAACTATCTAAGTCCAGTTTCTAGCAACACTAACGCCACCTTTAAACAAGCTACTCATACACAAAAAAATCATTTAAAATATACTGTCATTGGGGTCGATTCAGTATTAAGTACCAGGTGCAAAAAGTGCCCTTCTATTTTCTACCTAGCGTACACTTTTTATTTCAAAGCGCCCTTTTTATGCCTGGAACTGAATTGACCCCATTAGGGGAGCATTTATGCCAAGGTATGGCAGCGCAACTGATTGCCACAAATGTAAATGTTCTAGCACCATTCTCTAAACACCATAGCCGACAAGTGTAAAACTGGCTGAGAAGGCGAGAAGATAAAAGGTAACAGTTTACCGTCACTGCAAATTCAGCAAGACTGGTGCAAGAAAAAGCAGAACCAAACTGTAGCAACTGCCAAGTTCAGTCTAACAGATTTCAGCTAGGGAACCAAATTGGCTGTTCGGGGGAAACTGCGTTTATGCAGGTTTCCTGATAAATCTGCCCATTTGTAAAATAGACAAAATGTCTTATTTGTATTCACCAAACATGTATGGCTTATATACTACATGGTGCACATAGAAGAGATGTGCCATGGCAGTTGTGGCCTAGTGGCAAGGAAGCAATCTTCTGACCAGAGGGTTGCGGGTTTTATTACTGGCTGAAAAGTGACAGACGCGCTCTTGAGCAAGGCACCTAACTGTTGTGAGGGCAGCCCACCACACCGGGCAGGAGTACACTCACTGCTTGGGTTTATCTCATAATTTCTATGTGTGTACACAAGCATACAAAGGCCTTATATCCACAAAAAATCAATCAAAGCAGATCAATATATAGAGGCCGATTTATTAATAGCGCCAGGTAGCGACAGATGAGCGACAGTAGCGTGATTTTCACAGCGCCCGCTAGTAGTCGCTATGCTTGGCCGTTGTTTGGCTGTTGACAGCGACTCAGTCGGTGTGCGGTAATGTTGAATACGGGGTTAGGAGTCGCTGTTTGACAGGTTCCGCACTGTATGGGAGCGCATGACAGCGAACGGCCATAGCGAACGGCTCCCAGCATATTCATTAACAAATCACGCTCCAAAAATTCTCGCGCAGTGAAATGCTTGTTTAAACCCCAGAGCGCTGGGGGCGATGGGTTAAAAGTAGTTTTTTAACCCCCAAACAACCATATTTTTGTTAAAAATAAATAAACATGTTTTTATAAACATTTGGTAATATGAATACATTAATATCAGACATGCAATATCAATTCTGCACATATTTTTATTTTTTATTTTTATTACCTTAAAAAAAAAAAACTAACATTGCAGAAGTGGTCACAGAATTTTTGACATTTAAAAAAAAAAAAAAAAAAAAAAAACATTAACATCAATTAATTATGAATATTTAAAGATTTCTCCATTGAAATGCATTGGAGAGCGCCAGGTAGCGACAGGTCAGACCTGGCGTTGTGATGGGATTAGCAGCGGCGCTGTTCGCTGAAGTCTGCAACATGATGAATCCCGCGCTAGCTGACGCTCTCGCCGGCGCTAGCCTCATTTAGCGTGATAAACGCGTCATTGTGTCCGCCGCCTGGCGTTCTGGAGTCGGTAGCTGCCGATAGCTGGCGCTACCTGGCGCTAGTGAGACACTACCTGGCGCTATCCCTTGATAAATTTTTGTATTGTTCTCTGTGCTATGTTTTACCTTGTCTGTATTCTTAACTTGTAAAGCGCTACGGAAGTTGATGGCGCTATATAAATAAACATTAATAATAATAATAATAATAATAATAATAAATAAGGCCCATATTTAAAGTAGAACTGTACATTTCTGCAATGCAATGTTTAAATTAAATAGGACTCATAAAGTCTTGCACTTGATGGGTATGGCCAGATATATATATATATATATATATATATATATATATATATATATATATATATAGTGGCGGGGCCCTGGTGCAAACATTGAAGGAGGCCCTTTCACAACTTATACAGTAAACTTTTTTCTGTCTGTCAGACAACTAATAAATGAAACAACAGAGATATATGCTGCTTCCTTTTTTCTAAATAAATGCTAAATATGATTATCTGGGCCCCTCAAGTTATTTCCCTGTATATATATATATATATATATATATATATATATATATACTCACTTTCCCTTGTTTCTCATGCCAGAAGCTGGCAGATGGGGACACAAAAGAGCATACAACTGAAAAGAACTGCTGACATTACATTTTTTATTTGCATTTCTAGTGCATTTTTGATCTATTTTACAGCTTTGGACTCACAAAATGTGGCATCGTCTCCAAACTAAAAAGTGGCAGGTTGTCGCTATTCTATAGGCCAGGGGTACACATTCCAGATTTAGACTTTATTAATGTGGAACTCATTTGACGAGCTGGGTAGCTTGAGAGCCAATGCTGGGAAGAAGTGGTTGTCAGAAAGTGACCCGAAATGCTTAACATCCATACGGGACCCATATGAAAGGGTTGTTGTAACAAGAGAGTGATGTAGTGCCACTCTACAGCAGCAGCTGTGGACCCCCTGAGCCCTTCTACAAATGGAGTGCGAACTGGTGGCATTGTCATGCAGATGGTCCTATTATCACCTCATTTACAGACAATCCTATCAGTGCCCCTTCCCAGAAGGCAGCCTGACACAACACAGGAGGAAGAAGCCATGCTTCATGAATTCTGCTTCTTCCACAGCAACACGTGCAAAAAGGGAGCTAAGGGAAATGAATGTGGCCACTTGTAGGTTGACTCCTATGAAAAGAGGCCATCAACATGGGCTGCCCATCTCCAGGCAGGGTGACAGAAGTGACCCTGCCTATAATCCTCTACATAAAAGTGAAACAGATGTGATGAGCATCCTTGGAGATAGAATAGGGCCTGGGACCAGGGATGATTTCAAACATGAGAAGATCCCTTGGCCTTTGTGGAACTCCATGAGAGATGGCTTTCATTGCTAGCCAATAGTGTATTTTGCACAATACAAAGAGGAATAGGTTAAAAGCACATTTGTGTTTACACGCCTTAACTTTCATTTCATGCATGACTGCATTATGGCTTGTGAACACGACCTCTTACAAATTTGGGAAACTATATAAAAGTCCTGAACATCTGGCTAGAAAAGAAGATAGCAGTGTTTTTATGAGCATCATTGTTCTCCCAGCCACCCAAAACGTCTGGCCTGGGAGGAATACACAGGTTGGTGTACCACAAAATCCTGGCCAAAGCTATTTCTGAACGTGCTGCAAATATTGCCTGTTGACAATTTTGTCTGTAAAAATCTTACGCCAGAACATTTTTGGGCACAGGCAACCTTGGTATGTGTGTGCTGCAATATTTTTAGTTTCATTGACACTTCCCAGCCATAAAAAGCTGTGCATGGTTTGGCCGAGTATAGGGATAGATTGAGGGCCTTATTTATCAAGGCGCCAGGTAGTGTCTGACGAGCGCCAGGTACCGCCAGCTAACGGCGGCTACCGAATCAAGTACGCCCGGCGGCGGTCACAATGACGCATTTATCACGCTAAATGAGGCTAGCGCCGGCGAGAGCGTCAGCTAGCGCGGGATTCATCATGTAGCCGACTGCAACGAACAGCTCCGCTACTAATCCCATCACAGCGACAGGTATGACCTGGCGCTCCCTGGCGCTCTCCAATGCATTTCAATGGAGCAATCTTTAAATATTCATGATTAATTGCTATTAATGTTTTTTTTTCTTTTTTTTAATGTCCAAAATTCTGTGACCACTACGGCAATGTTAGATATTTTTTTTAAGGTAAAAAAAAAAAAATATGTGCAGAATTGATATTACAGGTCTGATATTAATGTATTCATATTACAAAATGTTTAGAAAAACTTGTATAATTTTTACATAAAAAAAAATGGTTGTTTGGGGGTTAAAAACTACTTTACACACATCGCCGCCAGCGCTCTGGGGTTTAAACAAGGAATTCACAGCACGAGAAATTTTTGAGCGTGATTTGTTAATGAATCTGCAGCAAGCCGTTCGCTCTGGCCATTCGCTGTCAGGCGCACCCATACAACGCAGAACCTGTGAAACATCGACCCCTAACCCCGTATTCAACATTACCGCACACCGACTGAGTCGCTGTCAACAAGCAAACCCCGGCCAAGCACAGCGAATACTAGCTGGCGCTGTGAAAATCACGCTACTGGCGCTCATCTGTCGCTACCTGGCGCTATTAATGAATCGGCCTCCTAGTCTCTATGAAGTAGCGACCCACGGCTGAGCACAGCGACTACTAGCGGGCGCTCTGAAAATGCCTGCTACAGACGCTCATCTGTCGCTACCTGGCGCTATTAATGAATCGGCCTCTTAGTACCAAGGTCAGGTATATGGTTAGGTTACCTCTCTTAAGACTAACTAGGCGTTCGTTTACTGATCCCCTATTTTATATGCTATATCTGAAAAGCCATCGAATCCTCAGACCTATAGTTAGTAGTCCTGACCTTGCTGCTTAATTCATGGATGTTAGATGCAAAATCAATGCATCTAAAGGATTTTCTCCACGATGTGGATTCTATATTTTAATTCTGCTTCCTAAACCTTCCCCCTCAGAGAGTATACGCATCCCCAAGCAAGATTCCGGATTTTCAGCAGAAAATACTTGGCTGTTGTGCTGCATTAGATCCCAATCCTGATAGTGCTTCCAACACTAAACCCCCAGTTTGGCCTACTCCTAAAGTTCCTAACCATCCTTCATGCTACTGGTTAGGAACTACTGAACCACCGACTACTTTGTGACCTTGCATTCTCACCAAGTGACACATTGGAAAGAAATGGATAGCTGGGGCGAGGCTCCATGTTCTCTATGTTCTCTTCAACCCTAACGTCACTTTCTGTACCCTCCAGTGACTCTTCCCTTTACTCCCTTAGATTGGGATCCCCTTCCACGTGATGCTTTGCAATTGAATGGCTGAGTAAGAGGCTCCTAGTTTAGGGAGAACCCATGCTTTACTGTGAAATCTAACCCTCTTCAAGTAGAACTTCCGAATTGGCCGCCTGGGCAGTGAGTCCTTCTACTCACCCTTGAACCCTATTTCTGCTCCCTCCATTCCTATAACATGTCAGTGGTAAATATTAGGTTCCCTACCAGCTTGATGCTGGATTGTTGGCACTACAGCTAGGATCCTTCTATGTTTATAAGGTGGTCATAAATGACAGGCTTACTATTTTTCTTAACGCAAGTAGTTAGGTGTTAAATGTTATTGTAGACAAACCTTCATTTTCATTTTTAACCCTAACATGCTCAGGAAGTTCATATCCATAGGTGTCACCAAGGAGACACTTAGGGCCTTATTTATCAAGGGATAGCGCCAGGTAGTGTCTGACTAGCGCCAGGTACCGCCAGCTATCGGCGGCTACCGACTCCAGAACGCCAGGCAGCGGACACAATGACGCATTTATCAAGCTAAATGAGGCTAGCGCCGGTGAGAGCGTCACCTAGCGCGGGATTCATCATGTAGCCGACTGCAACGAACAGCGCCGCTGCTAATCCCATCACAGCGACAGGTATGACCTGGCGCTCCCTGGCGCTCTCCAATGCATTTCAATGGAGCAATCTTTAAATAATCATAATTAATTGATATGACTGTTTTTTTTTTTTTTTTTTTTTTTTAACTGTCAAAAATTCTGTGACCACTACGACAATGTTAGATATTTTTTTTAAGGTAAAAAAAAAAAAAAAATGTGTGCAGAATTGATATTACAGGTCTGATATTAATGTATTCATATTACCAAATGTTTAGAAAAACTTGTTTAATTTTTTAATCAAAAAATATGGTTGTTTGGGGGTTAAAAAACTACTTTTAAGCCATCGCTGCCAGCGCTCTGGGGTTTAAACAAGCATTTCACAGCGCGAGAATTTTTGGAGCGTGATTTGTTAATGAATATGCTGGGAGCCGTTCGCTCTGGCCATTCGCTGTCAGGCGCACCCATACAGCGCGGAACCTGTGAAACAGCGACTCCTAACCCCGTATTCAACATTACCGCACACCGACTGAGTCGCTGTCAACAAGTGAACAACGGCCAAGCGCAGCGAACACTAGCTGGCGCTGTGAAAATCACGCTCATCTGTCGCTACCTGGCGCAATTAATGAATCGGCCTCTTAGCGATAGATTCACTTTTTTGTGACTCGCCACCTCCTGTCTCTTTAGTGCATGAAAGGACGTTCATCTATAAGAAAATGTATATATATGTTGTGGCCCCAATACTGTTCATAACCCCAAACCAAGACATTAAAGCAGTCCCACGCCCATTTTCTGCATAATGGCTATGGAGCCCCCCCTCCACGCATAGTCCCCCACAATCCTTATCTTGATCCCCGGGCCAATTACGACCTGGCCCGTGTAACTGCTGGCAGCTAATCCTGGGGGGCTCATTTTGCCTGGGGGATCTAGATTTAGGTAATGCTTGTGGGGGGTCAATGCAAGGATGGGAAAGGAGCTCCAGCAAATCGTTGTTTTTGCCCAGTATAGGGGGCTAAATTGCTGGTTCCTACTATTTTACATTTTGGACATTAACAGTGGAAAAGTTCTGTTTGGCTCCAGATATAAGAGAGGTATGGGATCACACGTGTAGGGCATTAATAATGATAATCTTTATTTTTATAGCACCAACATACTCTGTATCGCTTTACAATCAGAGGGTTAATGTGCAAAACCAGCTTAATACATAATATAGCAAAAAACAGGTACGCTAATAAAACAAAAGAGACAAAGGCCCTGTTTGCAAGATTACACTCGAAGAGCGTTCATTTAACAACATTGTATTAATAGGACTATTGATGGATAAGCACAGCCTAATAGAAAAAATCAGTCAAATAAGGGGGTGCCATTGTATTAATAGGTTGTTGTTCCATGTAACCATTGTGCATCTTTTAGGTTTCATCTTCAGGCATAACTGCTGATGATAGCAAAAAACTGGTTGGATATTATTTTTACATATGTTTGAAGCAAGATGATGGCCTGTGACAGCATTATCACTGGACATAGGAAACAATAACTGGAGTCCGTTATGTATGATTGCATTGTATTTATTTACATTTGGGGATGACATCAATATCTATACTATATAATGAATAGGAATTACCTTTTTTGCCCCTTGATGTCCCCAGATGGTGTCCAGCTGCCAATGATGGGGCGTGAGAAAGATCACTTAACCCAAAAAGATTCTGCAGGAAGAACTGCGCTCTGTGTCCCTCAAGGTGACATCAGATTGCAGGAAACAGCTGTCACCAGCAGCAGCCTGGGAATATGACCCTCTACTATCTCTCTATTAGACAACATCAGTGCACAGACCAGGAACTGCAACAGAGCAGGATGCAAAGCTATTCCGCCTCATTCATTCCCCTACATTCATCTACACAAACATACCAGAGCTATAGAGTCCACCGGTTCCAGCAGCAATCTTCTGTATACATAACGTACATCAATTCCAAGAGTGGACCTCTGCATCACTATTCAAATCATATATATCTATATTAATACGCAAACATGTCAATGTAGCAGTCACAAGACCATTTTATACAATTACTACAAATACTAGTGATACATCTTATCATGCAATACATGACATTTACCCAAAATGCTGCAATTTAAGACTATCATCATTATCTGTATGGATGGATCTGTCATTTGAAGGCCATACGTTTGGGCAAAACGAAATGCATCATGGCGTTCCAAGCACTGCACTTTTGAGGGACCTTCTCATATTGTATGCTTTTACATGAAAATTAAAGATCAGGTTTTAGGGATACTTCTTGAAGCCGGATGTTTTATTATCTTGAATCTGGAGCGAACCAGTGACATCAGGGGCATACATAGCCCTGATGGGGCCTATAGCAGAGCCCCCATTACAGGATAGGTAAATATTATGCTAGCGTGGGCGTACATTCGACAGAGATGGGCCAGGGGCAGGTGTCTGCCCTGTCTGTATGGTATTCCCATGAGAGCCCTTTTTTCAGACTCCTTGTGGGTTTACAATACATACAGAATACAGAGTATGTATGGTGGTGGTTGAGCAGAAGTATATACATATTTATTTGCAAGCCATAAAGGACTAATGTAGGGGAAAAACACTATGGGGTATATTTAAGAAACTCTAAGGCCACGTAATGCCAGATGAGTGTCAGGTGAATTCCAGGTCCTGGATCAAAATGTGTATTTATCAAGTAAAAAAAACAGGTGGGGGCCCATCTATGAACAATGCCGGAAATTGGTCGGGTTCCCTAGTGTCAGATAAGACCAGGTGCTCACCCTGGATCCCATACATTACAATGGGTTGGGATGGTTACAATTATTTTGGCAACATTTGTAATTTTTTTGGGGCTGCTGCATGTGTCACGGGATACCTCGGGCACTGTGGTACTAGTGGTCGCACCCGCATCGGCTGCCTCGCTCCCCATTGCTGACAAGTGCTAGCACAGATAGCTCTTGTGAGCCGCTCATCTGGCTCCTGCAGAAAAATAAATAAGGCTCTATATTCACATTTCATCCCCTGCAGCAGATCACACCCAGTCTGGATCTTCTATACTTACCCCTTCTAAACATCTGACTCCAAATTCCAAATGTACCCCGGGCTGCCAGCGTCACAGTGACTTAAGAGTGCAGCTCAATTTAATGTGTAAAGGGGAGGTATGGCAGGCATTGCACAGGGGCATTTCCAGAGGCAGAAGGCATGTGCAGTCAATAGATTATTCGGACCCAGCATTATTTGCTTTGGGGAATCTGTGTGGAGCTGCGAGTTGGGTTTATGTGCTGGCAAAAAAAGAAAAAGAAACCTTTATCAAATGCCATTCTGCAGGTTGACTGCTTGCTGAATTGACCCATATTCTACACTATCAATGCTGAAGATGACAGCACACTCCCAAGCAGCCACTGGTAGCTTGTTAGCTAGCGGTGGACGCTCAGGTGATGCATCGGCTGTAGCCAATCAGATAGGGAGACTGCACTAATGCAACACTAGCTCTAACACGTCACCACATTTTAAACAGAAAAAAACAGTCCTTGGCTGCAGTTTGCCTTTAACCCTGCAAATGATAATACATATTCTTCAAGCTGTCACCCTCTCCCAGGTGGCCAATGAGGGGTATATATTGTCATGTCAATCAAAGTGTTTCAAAAAGATTTTAGCATTCTTTGAAGGGCAATTCAACCCTCTAATTACTGATTATCCCCCTCCCCGGGGAGCCAAACTTCAGTGCCTAGGTGCCGGCTGGAACCAACCCCAGGCTGCTGAACATCTGGCCAGGGAGCAGTTGGCGGCTGCTTCTGCTTTGTGCCCTGGCCACTCTTTTATGGCATGAGATAGGTAAGTATAAACTCCTAGGTTTGTACCTAATCTATAATTCAAAGGGTGCTGACTAAGGTCAGCATATTAGCTATATTTCCAATTTATTTAGCAGTGTGTAGGGTCTCATTCACCTCTAAAGCATGCTGGTGTGTACTGAAGAACAGGGACCCGCAGTGTGAAACACTGGGGAAAAGTGTGACTCTCACAAAATATGGGTTTCCTCTGCCACTTAGTTATGAGAGCCAGGGTCTGCCTAAGGGTCAGTGTTGCCCTGTGAAAGATTTCAGGATGTCACCCCCCTAGAGACACACACACTAAATGGAGAGTTAGTAACATCTGAAACAGGGAAAAGATGAAGATAGAGAAAGAGAGAAAGAGAGAGAGAAAGAAAGAAAGAATGAGGGAAATAAAGAAAGAATTAAAGAGAGAATCAGAGATATAGAAGGCATGTGAGAAAAAACATGTAAAAAAGTAAGAAAGAGAGAGAAGAAAAGAAAGGATGAAAGAAAAAGACAAAAGAGAAATAAAGAAAAGGGGGGCAAGAGAGAGAGAGAATGAAAGAGAGAGAGAGAGATAGAGAGACCGAGAGAAAGAAAGCAAGAAAGAAAGAGCCAGGAAGGCACAAAAACAAGTGGAGAAGCTAAAAAGAGAGGCGGAAATGTACAAAAAAAGAATAAAGAGAGATGGCGGTATTTTGAAAAAAGGCCCAGTTGAGAGCTGGCACCTCATAGAGGGAGGGTGGAATGGCGCCCTGTGCCTCTGCACACCTCACACACCCCAATGACTGACTGGCCCTAATGAGGACCCCCCAATGCCTTCCAGGTCCTAAGATTGCAAGCTCTGTTGTCATTATTAATACATTAAGGCAAAATGTGGGAAACTCTTGCCCTATACTGTGTGGGGGATCTTACTATTAGATTGTATAGGGGTTGTATAGATAAGATTGCAAGCTCTGTTGTCATTATTAATACATTAAGGCAAAATGTGGGAAACTCTTGCCCTATACTGTGTGGGGGATCTTACTATTAGATTGTATAGGGGTTGTATAGATAAGATTGCAAGCTCTGTTGCCATCATTAATACATCAAGGCAAAATGTAGGAAACTCTTGCCCTATACTGTGTGGGGGATCTTACTATTAGATTGTATAGGGGTTGTATAGATAAGATTGCAAGCTCTGTTGTCATTATTAATACATTAAGGCAAAATGTAGGAAACTCTTGCCCTATACTGTGTGGGGGATCTTACTATTAGATTGTATAGGGGTTGTATAGATAAGATTGTACGCTCTGTTGTCATTATTAATACATTAAGGCAAAATGTAGGAAACTCTTGCCCTATACTGTGTGGGGGATCTTACTATTAGATTGTATAGGGGTTGTATAGATAAGATTGCAAGCTCTGTTGTCATTATTAATACATTAAGGCAAAATATAGGAAACTCTTGCCCTATACAGTGTGGGGGATCTTACTATTAGATTGTATAGAGGTTGGTGATAAGATCTTGTATATTTATTATAGGAAATCTTAGCAATGATAACTGTACAAGTCATTATCGCGCCAGCACAAGGGAACGCTGGTTAGTTTTGTGGAGATATACTATATTTTATACTATAGAACTTTGCTGAGCTCGCCAGTGGATCGCACAGATCACATTGTAAAGTGTGTAGCACTGGGTGACTGGGGCACTTTATAATGTGGGAAGAAGATGGAGGCGCTGCTTTGATATGCGCGCGTCCATATTTCACACACTCGGGCGCAGTGTGTAACCCTTCAGTGGCCCATATAAAGCTCTCTTTGTGGGGTCCGGGCGGCTGGGGGCGGTGCGGTGCAGCTGCAGCCGGCCGGGAGGGGGGTGAGCGGCCCGAGCAGACAGACTGACGCCGGCCTCTGCATTGTTCACTGTCCCTCCCCGCACCTGGGCCCAGCAGGGAGGGCTGGAATGGAAACACTGCGAGCTTTAACTGTTTGTGCCCGCAGCCGCCTGCCTGCTGCAGGAATGCCATTGTGTGGCCTCCCTCAGTGCCGCGCACTAATTAGCCCGCGCGCCATATTCCCGCAGCACTGTCACCTCAGCTAGGAAAGCGGGGTGCGCCATGAGCGCCCCGACACTTTACTGTAACGTCTATAACCCCCCTCATATCCTCTCCTTTACAAGATACAGATGCTGTGCACTGTAACCATCAATAATAAAGGCAGACAGAGCAAAAGCACTTTAGTGGTTATAAAGGAGCCCATACAATATGCTGTTCTAATTTTCATTTCCTTCAAAAAATAAAACATTCTTTTCCACTCATTTACCTCAACTGCCTCTCAAATCCTGTTTGAAAAATCCCCCTCACCCGGGACACATAAATCTGCTCTTGCAACTCTGACCCCATTCTCTGCCCCTCTTTTTAAATTCTTAATTATCTGAATAGGAAGTTCTGAAGGCCGAGTGAGGTTAATAATGGGGTGCCTCACTCAGGTGTACCAAAAGGGTAGTACATTAGGAAGGCTGAGGCCCACCATTAGAAAGGCCTTTTCTGAAGGCGGAGTGTGAGGTAATAATGGGGTGTCTCACTCAGGTGTACCACCTTAGGAAGGCTGAGGCCCACCATTGGAAAGGCCTTTTCTGAAGGCGGAGTGTGAGGTAATAATGGGGTGTCACACTCAGGTGTACCAAAGGGGTAGTAACTTAGGAAGGCTGAGGCCCACCATTAGAAAGGCCTTTTCTGAAGGTGGAGTGTGAGGTAATAATGGGGTGTCTCACTCAGGTGTACCACCTTAGGAAGGCTGAGGCCCACCATTAGAAAGGCCTTTTCTGAAGGCGGAGTGTGAGGTAATAATGGGGTGTCTCACTCAGGTGTACCAAAGGGGTAGTACCTTAGGAAGGCTGAGGCCCACCATTGGAAAGGCCTTTTCTGAAGGGGGAGTGTGAGGTAATAATGGGGTGTCTCACTCAGGTGTACCACCTTAGGAAGGCTGAGGCCCACCATTAGAAAGGCCTTTTCTGAAGGCGGAGTGTGAGGTAATAATGGGGTGTCTCACTCAGGTGTACCACCTTAGGAAGGCTGAGGCCCACCATTAGAAAGGCCCTTTGGAGCAAGCAGATGGAGTCCCCACAGGGTGCTCTATAATCATAGGGGCACCAGACTTGATCTTCTACATTGAGTTTTATATGTAGCAAAACCTTCGTTCTTTTCCACATTCCCTCCTTAGCTCTTTTCCACATTCCCTTCATCTTTCTTTTATATCATTCGGACCATTTCTCTTTTTTCCCACATATATGCAATCTTTCTATCTTTTTCTTTCTTTAATGCTCCCTTTATATCTTTTTATTCTCTCTTTTTCATATTTCCTTCATCGTTCACTCTCTGCTACATTCCCTTTATTGTTCTCTCTCTGCTACATTACATCCATCTTTCTTTTTTCATATTGAACCTTTGTTTCTTTTTTCACATTCTTTTAATCATTTTCTCTTTTCTACATTCCCTATTCTATACTATAGAAATTTGGGACTCTATTGGGGAGATCCAGCCACCAATGAAAGGGACTTTAAGAGAGTCCAAACCCCAGACCAGGGATGAACAATCTGCATCCCTGGGGCTGCATGTGGCCTGCACTGCCATCAGATGTGCCTCCCCAGCACCCCTAGGGAGTTTGCCTTCGCACCATATACTTCTCTGTAGAGGTGGGTGACACTCACGTACTACTGATGTGTTTGTATTGGGTGTGTCTAGAGTTGCCCAGGTAGACTCTTCCTAGCCCAGCTCTGATCACCTCACATCTGTTTACCTTGTGTCACCATTACCTGTACTCTCTTTGCCTTTTTACCCACCTCACCTCTGTTCAGCTCTTCCCACCTCTGCCAATAAGACAATGTGGCTCCTAGACCAGAAAAGGCTGTGCATCCTGTCCTAGAGCGATATTTAGCCAGCAAGCAGCTGACCTGATGCCTGTCTCATATGTCTCTCCTTTATTTCCAGCAGTGCAGGCCAAAGTTTGTCCCTTTTTTCCATGTCATTTCCCCAGGACCATACGACTAATCTGTCCCTTGCTGCTCTTTGTGAGTAAAAACAGCAAGCCACAATGGTCCAGCAGCTGTCTGTATCCCCAGATTTGCCCAAAAACTCACCTTTCTTTTGCTCCTGTGCCACATGGTTGCGGGTCCACTCAGCCAATCAGTGGCTCACATTCCCTGCTGCTCTGATTCTCTAGAAAGTCTGGATAGACACGCTCTGTTGGCCACACCCCCTTATCAAGGGTACTCTTACTGCCAGTGACCTCAACAGCTGATAGTTTTGCAATCTTTCTTTTTTCTATATAGTTTATTTAGTAAATGTATTATTATTAGCAGTAATAATAATGTTGAAATATGGCTCACCTAACTTTCCCCTTCTGCCCCCCCCCCCCAGATGACTGTAATGACACATCTAGCCAATGAGGGGGCCTGTGCTGCTTGTATGTGTCACACATTGCTGGAAGAATTTTTTATGTGATGTGTGTGTGTGTTTCATTACTCCTGTAACTTAATCAAGCAAGGCTGAACGGTTTGACTTTAGTTTTTTTAGTTGCAAGTACTAACTACTGCCACATGCTGCAAATTGCTGTGCTGTTCTGCATGTGTCTGCCTTGCGCACCAGATTGGTGGTCTGCATGTTTATACATATTTGCCTCCCAGGTCTTTGTTACAGTTGTAACTGATACTGAGATGCCTCATATTGATGTATATCATGTCTACAATTAATGTATCTGGTAGTAGTCTTTCTAATTATCTTTACCTGTATACTGATTTATGCATGCAGACTATTTCTTGATCTTCTGTAAAAATTGACTTGTTCTTCTGTGAAAATAGTATTTTAAAGTGAGGGCATTCAGTAACCCTTTAAACTGTTACAAAAAATTCTAAACTAAGAACAGTCCAGCACCTGTATAGATAGAGTGAACCTTCAATATGCAGGTGATGGCCTGACACAGCCAAGCCCGGAGTGGTGCAGGTCAGTGCTCGGGGCAAGGTCAGATGTCAGATTTTGGTGGTAATTAAGGGGAACTAGCTCTAAAGAGACATGCTATTATGCAGAGGGTATATAGCCTGAAGGTCACACAGGGCCAGATCACACTGTCCTCCATACCATAACCTATGGACACACTGCAGCCATACATAAGGGCCCCTGACTATTTGTTGCTTGCCATCCTCAGGCCCCCTTAACAATCTGTATATGTTAACCCTGTGTGGCCACCCTCCCCCATGCACAGAGCACTGGCAGATAAGCGCTATCACCAAGGTACAGGCCTAACTAGACAATTTCCAGCAATTGGCTACCTATGTGCTGACAGATTTGGGGGAAACAGTGATTGGATGTGCAGGATATGTTTAGCCAATTGCTAGATAAGGCACCACCAGAGCTGACTGTCTTCCTCTCCCTTTTTGTGTCTGCCATGGTATAATCAAGCAAATAAAAACCTTCCTCCTGTCTGGGGCATCCTGGTTTGCAGGGCCGGATTATGAAAGGGGCGCGAGCCCCGGGGCCTCCACCACTTGCCCTGCAAAGGGGTCTCCACCAACCTTTGGGTTATGATCTTGTCCAGGAGGCTTTTCAGTCTTTGGTCTGACGGGCCGCGGGCCAGGAACAAAGCTATCGGCGGCAGTGGGGTCCCCCCCGCGTCTGAGCAGCCAAAGCCACCACAGGGCAGGACGGAGAGTCTAGAGCAGCAAAGCCACCATCAGCAACAATACAGTGATGGGTGTGTGCAGAGCTGGCACTCAATCTGAGGTTTCAGTAAGTAGGCGGGTGCCAGACAACCACCAATCAGTTAATTGGCTGGACTTTTATTTTAAAGGAAAAAAATACTCTGGGTATTAGTATCTGGGGCCTCCACCACACTTAATCCTGCCCTGCCGGTTTGGGATGCCCCACTGTGTGTATCGGATGTACAAATGAATTATTATAAGAAGCACACACACACTGGAAAGAAAATTGTAAAAACTGGAACATCTAAAGCAGACCATAATTGGATGAAGTTTGAATAGCGCGCTATAATACTTTCCGTAGACTTATTTCTGCAGAGACATTTTTGTTTCTAAGGATTTCATGGACATTGGACCTATTCTTAAACTCCACTGTGTGTATCGGCCAGGACCAAGCATAATGTCACCTTTTCCACGTTCCCATGGGGCATACACAGTATACTCCTGTAGATTTTTCTTGCCATTCTGAGTTCAGGGCGGCATGAAAATCTGACCCACAGGCTGCCTGCTGCAGGTACATTCCCCAGCTGGAGGTATAGCAGGGTTGTGGCCGTGGTACCAAGATGTGGAGTGCGCTTGAGGAAAAAGTTGAGTGGGGTTTCATACAGTGGGTCATGCCAATCTGGGATGCCCCTTAAAGAAGCAGACCACCTCCCCTAGCGTCTTATTGAAAAAAAATAAGACACCCACCTTGACCCTGAATCCAGCCCTCGAAGTGGGCGGTGCCACAGCTGGCGGCACTGAACCCCCGCTGTCATCTTCCCGGAAGTCCACGTTCATGTGATTGGGTGGGCAGAGAGCGTCTTCTCCCAACGGCCGGCCGGGATTTCAGGAAGATGACAAAGGGCATTTGATGCGGCACCACCAACTTTGTGGGCTGAATTCAGGGTGAAGGGGGTTATGTTTATTTTGCAGGAAGGGCCCTTTAAGGTGGTAGAGCACTTTCTTAAAACAGAAAGTGTTTATATGTTGCATACAGGCTAAACACCACAGAACTGCCATCATTCCTAGCAGGTAGGTGGAGCCATGCAAATCGCCCATTTTTGTGTCTTTCAGCTATTTCCCAAGCTCCCCTCAGGGTGTGCAATGCTTGAAAGTGTCAGAACACAAGTCACTTTCAGATAGAGACCCATGTTGGGCAGAATAAAGTAGACTTAAACCAGACCAACAGCCTGGCACAGCTGGAAAAGAAAACTCCCCTCACCTCCCTTGCCCTATCTGCATGCATGATACTGAAGCATTGTCAGCACTTACATTTGCTCACGCTGCCTCACTGGTTTTCTAGTGGTAGCGGCCATTTTGGAGGTTCCTCTCCCAGCATATCAGCCATGCTGGCAACTGACATAACTGACAAGGCAACAGTAGCAGGAAGTCCAGCAGCACTTCCTGTTTGCAGGTGGCCTGGAAATACATGAGCCACATTTTATTCTAAAATTTACCGCAGCAGGAGTTGGAAAAAGGTAAATGAATTTTTATGCGCTACAATCTAAATTGCCCCGGGGAGGGATGCATATGAGCACTGTTTAAAATACACCATAACACATTGAACACATTTTTAGGGCCTGTCATAGTGTCTTTCATGCAATACATCACTTTCTTATAAAGAACCTGCTATGGGACAAACCGTGAGGGTTCACCATTGTACACTCTCTAGGTAACCCGTGATGTCAGGATGTCACGCTGCCTGCAGAGCTTCTGCCCTAGAAAAAGAAGAATGCTGCCATTGAAGTCAGGAAAGTTATGACTTCTGATTTTCACTCCTAGTTTAGGTCAGTGGGTCACCAGCTCTGGCTAGTGGAGAAGCAGCACGACAAACAAGCTTCTTTAGAAGTAGGCCAGCATAAGCAACCCCCTGTTCCTCTTTTAACAGATGCCATTATCAGTCCTCTTAGCACATTACAAGGCTTCAGCCAATTGGCTTTAAGCTATTTGTCACACTTGCCACAGACAGTGAGATTCTGTATCGATATCAATATGAATGCAACTATTTCCTGTAATGGCAATTGTACTGTATCTATAAAGTAGGGAAGTTAGGGAGTTAGAGGTGGTTTAATGTTTTTTGCCTGGGGCTTTTTTTGTGAGAATTTAGCCTCAGTTTCAGGCTGTGGAGTCGAAACAAAAAGTTCTTCTTACAGACCTAACAGTGGTCAGAGGGTATCACTGACACAGAATGGACCATTTTGACTATCCTGGGTTTTTTCCCATGCCCCGGGGGCATGCGGTTTTGGGCTACCAAGCTGTTTGAATAACTCACCTCTTCCTAGTCCAATAGGGCATGCACAGGCTCTCATTTGCCATGACTATGTCAGTCAATAAACGGCTCTCATTTGCTTCTATGGGGAGTGCAAGTGAGCGCATCCCCAGCGGTGCATGCGCTTGTGCCCCAGCCTATGTAAATGGCTGGGGCAGGAGCTTGTGCACATCCCCAAAGAGGCAGGGAATGCAGCTGCTCTCGCTTCCTATTGTAAACAATCAGAGCTGTTTGCCATATTAGATAGGCATGGCAATGGCTCTGATTGGACGAGAGCCCACATATGCAGCCATTGGACCATTGAAAGATGAGTTATTATGGGGGATGTGGGGAGTTTCACACAGCGGGGCATCCCAATAGGTGAAGGCCAGCTACCGGCCCTGGAATATTTTATATATTCAAGGGCCAGCCATCCTTGGTTCTGCTCTGCTTCAAAGCACACTAGTGTGAGATTTGAAAAGCTATATGTTGTATAATATTTTTAATGGCACAAATGTCACGTGTCAGACCAGAGCACTTCGGGCCCCACCAGGGGAAACCATTCTTGGACTGCACCAATCAATCAATATAAATGGCAATGGCCCTGGGTCAGTGAACCCCTCCAGTTTCTTCAGTCTTATTTAGTTTGATCATGCAACTGCAACCACTACTGAGACCATAGAAAATCATAGGACAAGCGAATGGAATTCCAGTCTAGAGAATGCCAATGTGGCTGTATTTTGTCTATAAGAGGGATTAGACCTAATGATCTTTTAGCCCCAAATAAAGCCTCCTTGCATGATCCCCACCGCCCCGAGAAGAACCTGCCCAGATCTTGCCATATAAGGGGAAGGGGCCATATGTACACACATATGTAAATCACGTTTTGGGATTTCCACGCTGGTGGGATTGATGAAGGGGTTAAGGCGTGACGTCATGCTATTTATGGACACGGCTTAGAAATAATTCCCATGCGGCGGTAATACACAGCTGTATTGACTTTCTAACACCTTGTGGAGCGCAGTGGCGCCCGGTGTCTGTGCAGCTATGCACACAGAGGTGTGTACACTTGCGGCTAAGCCCCATTACTCAGGTCCGATTTCCTGGGAACGCCTGCAGGAGGTGAGAGCGAGCGAGAGAGAGCCCTGCACAGCTGCAGCTGTTTGACAGCAGGCCACGCCCACCGCCCCGCTCGGCCGGTAACCCAGGGAGACGCGTCCCCGGCTGGAGGGGGGAATGGGCGCTGACGTCACGCACTGGCGCCAGGCTGTCTGCCGGAGGAGAGGAAGGGGGGCCTGGGGTGATGTGGACATACAAACCTGTGTACACACACACACTGCTATGCGATGTACATTGTGTGCCTGTGTCAGTCAGCACAAAATGGATCGGTGTGTAAACACACAGCTGAAGTGAAAAAACGGCTGTTGTTTCATTTGCAAGGATGGGTAAAGGGATTAGGCGTCTGTGTAAACTAGCACAGGCGCCCTCATACATGGCATATACAGACTAGTGTTTTTCTAGCTTGTAATATGTTATGAAATATGCATAACTGCTCGATGTTTAATATTGGTTGCCATAATGCTTTTCTAAATATGTGGTTATGTTATAACTGCACAATATACATGCTTTTTGTATTTAAAGAAGCGAAATAACGATCTTCAGATTGCTTCATCAGATATGACGGGGATGATGATAAGAATGAGGGTGATGGGGCAAAGGATGGTAGGGGAGGGGGTGATGGGGATAAGTATAATAGGGGGTGAGGGTGATGAAGATGATATCGTGTAGATTGATGGTGATAGGAATGAGGATGATAGGGGTGATGACAGGATAATGAGGATGGTAGTAGCAGCAGTGGTGGTCGGGCTGTGTTTATAGCTATTCAATGCATAATATACATAGCGTGTTTGGTAATAAAGTATATGAGGCCGGGCAGGCCTTACAGATGTGTTTCTGATGGGGGATGATGATGGGGAGCGAAGTAGCAGCAGCGCTGTGTTTTGCTGCTCATGGCCCTCCTGGCTGGGGCAGGCCCTCCTCCTCCTCCTCCCCTGTCACACAGGATAATATTCCTGACGCCAGAAAGTCTGGAGGTCGGATGGAGGGAGGGGGGCAAACAAAATGGACTTTACACTAAAGAAACAGATTAGTAACAGAAAAGAAACAGGATCACCAGTCAGGTTAGGACGAGGGGGGGCTGAAGAGGGGAAAGAAAAGCCCTCCACTGAGCCGCCAAAGGACAGCATTGTCTTCTGAAAACAGAAAGTATTTACATGTCATCACTCTCAATACAAATGGAGAGAGCTAAAGATCTACTCCTCATTTACATAGCCTGGGATTTTTATAGGATTTGCTGCATCCATGTGCATGCTGGAGATCATCGCTTCCCTACAGATTGGGGGGGGGGGGGGGGGCATGTTTATGGCTTTTGATTTTTCTCAAGCTTGTCTCTTTATACCATTCATCACATCACGATTGGTGTTCTCAGGCACCCATAGATATAAGACATTTCCCATCCATCCAATTTAACCTTTAATTCTTAGGCTAACCTAAATTATCTTCTTGATTTATAGGTGACCTCATGTGTAATTCATGTTCATGATTTAGATTTAATCTATTAAAAACTACTTGAGAACAAATACTCTAGCTGTTGTTTTTTTTTTTTATAACAAAGGTTACCAAATAACAATATAATGTTCAGCCCTATCTGATTAGATCAATTGATTTAAAGGCATGTTAACTCCTAAAGGGTTTTGCAAAGTATATAAAAGCCTACCATAATTTACAAGATACAACCAGTTACTAAGTAATACATTCTAGCAAACCTATAGACTGTAGATGTTTTTTTTTTAATGAAAGTATGTACATTGGCATGGACTATGATTGTGCTCTATAAATAAACAATGATAATATTAGATTTACAGCCACGTTATATACATTGTTTTCTAATTTTTACAGATATTTTTTATTTTTCAAGTAGAAGGCACAAGATAGCCCCAAATCCTCATGCTGTCTTCTTTGGCACACATTTGCAGCCAACAAAAACGTCCCAAAGGGCAAACACATGTAAAATGCATAATTATGTAGACCAATGACCAGAATTTTAACTATACTATACAGGTGATTGGCCAATTTTCCTGGTCCGATTTGGGATGCCCTGCTGTGAGAAATCCCTCAGATTGCCCTTAAAACTCACCTTTCTGGTGTTCCCACGGCGCATGCATGAACTCTCATCAGCTCTGTATGTCATGCATATTAATAACTAGCTTAATGTCTTGGCGTCGTGATACGAGATTCTGAGGATACAGTGACATGCGCTGTGGGACCTCCGGAAAGGTGAGTTTTGCAGGCGACAGGTTGGGTGTCATACAGCGGAGCATCCCAATTTGTGATGTCCCAAGGGTAGGTAATTGGTCTAAAACACTCCGAGGCTGGCCAAAACATGGACTGCTCCCGTTTAAAGTGGACCAACACCCAGGATTTTGACTATCCTGGGTTTTGGTCCACTTCGGGAGGGCACCCCGATTGGGGGTGCCCCGCTGTGTGAAATCCCCCAGAAAGCCCCAAAAACTTACCTCACCACGCTCCCACGTGACCGCGCCATCCAATCCCCGCCGACGTCCAAGCGGGTGACAGCGACGTCCAAGACAGCGCGTCCGCCGCCGCCTCCCGCACGTCACTCTTATAGATTCCCGGGCCGATCACCCCTGGGTGTTGGTCCACTTTAAATACCTATAAGGAAATAAGAAATATACTTACCTCCAGGACATTCCCAGCAACTCCACAGGCCTTCTACCCTTGCTTCCCAGGGTAAGTCAGTTGCTGCAATCACCATGCACCCACTAGCTCCAGGGTGCTTCCAGTCATGAGCAAGGCTCTCTTGGTCATTGGAGGTAGGGGCCAGCCAGCCCTGGCCAGCCATGCTATGTGCTTTTATCACAGCTTTTCCTGCCTGTTGCCTGAGACTGCAGAAACCCAGTGGCAGGAACTGGGTCTCCTTTAAACCTCTTGGAGCTGATTGTAAGGCAACACTTGCAATAGCACAGCCAGCCTTATGTGAAGTTACTCTAGTCCTAGTTTAGGATGTCAATGCTAAGTGCTATGTAAAGGTGGCCATCCACGGGACATTACCCACTGCTTTCATTTTCCACTAAGCCCCTTGGCACTTGGGCAGTCACATTTACTAGATCTTGTCAGATCTCTCTGTTCTTGGCACTTTGATAACCCCTTCATGGTAAAGGCACCCATACCAACGATGATCACACCATAAGCAATGGCAAGGAGACTCCCCAACATGTTGTCAGGTAATCAGCATATTTAGATATTGGGTATGAAATCATTCAGCGGCTCATCAAAGCCGTGTAACTATTCTAACTAGAAGCAATGATATGTAATTAGCACATGAAAAGGGGGTTTCAGAGACGTTGATGTAAGACGTCCGTGTGTAAGTTTCACTGGAAACTTTAAAACGCCCAGTAATGGTGATCGTGGATATGGGGTGGTGTGATTATTATTGCAGAAAGTTGGGGCAATGTGACATATTGGTGACAGAGGAACGGGGTGAGCAGCCCTCCAGCTGTTGTGTGAATGTTGAGGGGCGGGGACAGGGCAGCCATGCTCATTTACATTGGCCAGGGGGGAGGAGGCGGGGCCGCTGGTGTATATAAGGCCGTGGCTCGCATCGCTCTGACACATTCACACTCACTGACTTTTACTCTCGCGCTGAAGGAGGACGCTCACCTGCTTTGGATCTCCGAACCGAGGGAATTTTAAACGCGACCTTGAGGAATCATGAAAGCCATCAGCCCCGTGAGATCTCTGCCCAGCTGCTACCAGGCTGTGTGCTGCCTCTCCGAGCAGAGCCTGGGCATCGCCAGGAGCAGCAGCCACAAGGGATCCGAAGAACCTCTGGGGCTCCTCTACGACATGAACGATTGCTACTCCAAACTGAAGGAGCTGGTGCCTGGCATACCACAGGGAAGCAAGCTCAGCCAGGTGGAGATCCTCCAACATGTCATCGACTACATCTTTGACCTGCAGATCGTATTGGGGGAAGAGCAAGAGCATGGCAGCATCTTGTCACTACAGGTAAGACTTTCCTAACTCTTCCTGACCTGTCTCCTCTCCACTTGTCCTTCATCTCATCATCGTCTTGGTCAGTATGATGCTCATTATGCTCCTTTTTTACTTTCAGAGCTCAGACTTCTCAGAAATGTCCAGGACAGAAGATGCCAGCCTGTGCCACTGATCCCTTCTACCTGCCAAGGTAAGATACCGCTTCTTAGCTACTGACTTACTGCTTTTAGATATAAGCAATAGCTGATTTTCTACAATAAGGGTCTAAATGTATACGACTATCCTAATAAATGTATACTCTACTTTCCTAACCAGGGGTAATACATATATTTTAATGGGAATTGTTAGATAATGGTGATTAATCTATCTAGAGGGAATAAGGGAAGTGCGAGAAAGTGCTCATTAATAATGTAACGATTTGATAAGTTGTGTTAGTTACTGCTACACAAGTATACAGCCCTGGAGAAAAGTTAGCAAGCAGCTAACTTGTGTTGAGTGTTACGAGCTAGTGGCTTTTCCTTGTAATTGTGTAATTTAGGTGTTTTTATAAAGTCCAGCAGCTGTATAATGTGAGTAGGATGGAGAGCCGTGTCAGTTAGCAGAGGCTGGATGTTATCAGCCCCCGGGGGGGGGGGGAGCAGTGGGGGGGGGAACTCGCAGGCGCCGCTCAGTCTGCCTCCTCCCTTCATGTGACTCACATTGATATTCATGCATATTTCTCTCTGCAGGTGTGGGAAACTCTTGAAGAAAAAAAAAAACTTCTTTCCATGAAGCAACAGAATTCAACGTGCAAGAATTTAACCCTTCACATCATCCAATCAAGATTCATCCCCCAGCAAGACTTTTATTTCCACCAAGTTGTTTCGTGACCAATGTTCAAAATCCATTCCACAAGTTATTCCAAGAACTGTGATCTCCTACTGGGCTTTTTCATGCCCTATATCTAATCTACAGTCAGACTATTGATTCTAAATCTTTACATCAATCATATATTTTGATCACATTCCGGATTGTGGACCAAGCTATTTTTTTTTTCCACTTGAATTTCTGTTCCTCAATAGAAAATGACTCATTTGAACTGTATATATATATTTTTTATAAACCAATGTATTGCGTTATATGCTTTCATGTGAAAATCTTCTATTTTATAAGGGCACGGTTGCCTTAATGTCTGTGGTGCTGACCCCAGAATGAATCCCACTCTCTAAAGTAGAGAATAATGTCTTGAAACTGCGGTTTCCTTATTTTAGAACTTTTTATAAAAGTTATTTTGTTTATGTGTAAAATAAAATTTACTTATTTTTAAATCCTGGTTTACTTTGTGTTTGTATTTTATATAATGTTGGGTTTGTGTATTATGCATTGGTGCATGTTTGGGTTAAATCACTTGGTGTACATTTGGAAAATTCTGTTACAGCATATGGTACTTGGCCAATATTGCGCTTTTTTTTTTGTAATTTTCCCCCTTTATTTAAAATAACAAAAACAAATCTCTTTATGAGCGCTTGAGCATTTCGCTGTTTGCTAAAGCTACATCGCAGGTGCATAACAAAATGTAATTAGATTAATGGGGCCCTGTTGTAGCTTACACAGTGGAACAAACCCCCAGAATTATAGTGGACCAACACCCACCGCTGTCTCTATAAGATTCCCGGGCCAATCAGCTCCCTGCCTGCGGGGCACCCCTATCGCTGTGTGAAACCCCCCCAGGACGCCTGCAAGTCCAACTGTTCCTTGTTCCAGCGGCGCATCCGTGGGCCGCCGTCTCTCGCGCATCCCTCTAGCAGGTTGCGCACTCGCCGTTTGTGAATGGCCGGCGCACAAGAGACGGCGGCTCTCACCTTGTCCGTTGATTTGTGGAGCGGGGTCAGGTGAGCTTTTGGGGGTTTCACACAGCGGGGTGCCCCGTGGAAGTGGACCAACACCCAGGATAGTGAAAATCCTGGGTGTTGGTCCACTTTAAGTCTTATTTAAATGAACCTAGGAATGCCCCTGTCACCCATACAAACCTACCTTATCTTGGTTCTAAGAACACATGTATGGACTCTTATCCAATCAATGCTGTGCCTATTCATTTGCTCTATAGCCCTGATAAGAGGCAAAGCTCAGCAATTGGATGAGAGAGTGGCTGCATCCTCTTCAAATTGGGGTGTGGTCCCACCCCCTCAGCCGAGAAATTCTAGGTATGCATGTGTACATTTTCATGGGAGCTGCTGGCAAAAGGTGAGTGATGTGGTGGTGTTCTTTTATATACAATTGGACTACTAATTGTATATAATAGATACATGAGTCAATGTGAGCCCAAATCTGGTGGTGGCGCAATAATTATGGGAGTGCCTGTCCTCATAGGCCCAGATGTGGTTATTAATTCTGCACATAAACTGAACCAATACCTGTTTTTTTTTATTAAACGGGCATTGGTCCTGCTGTCTGTGCTTCACAATAACCTCTGGGGGGGCATCCTGAAGGCAGCAGATAACCTAGCAGAACGCTTGTAATACTCACCTTCATTACAAGCCAGTGCCGGGAAAGGAGTCCTGCGATGGGCTGCAGTCACATCCTCTGCGCAGGCAGGACCTGACCAGCTATGTTTGTGCAGGGTAGGGAATGGTATTGCATGCCCATTATTTTATTATTATTGTTTATATAGCGCCATCATCTTCCGTAGCACTTTACAAGGTAGTAATTACAGACGGTAGAAAAATATGGTACATATACTACTTCAAATGCAGTTTTACAGATTTGACAGTGGATATTCTGAGTACAAGATACAATAGGGGAGAGAGCCCTGCCCTTGCGAGCTTACAGTCTAAAGGAAGAAGGGTGAAGACGAGGGGGAAGGATCACAGTCAGTATTGATCTTTGTGGCATATGCCCTTTAGAAGATTGGTTAGGCCAGATTATATGCTTGTCTGAATAAGTGAGTTTTAAGGGCACCTTTGAAGGTTTTGAGAGTTGTGGAGTGGTGGATTGGGTGCGGGAGGGCATTCCAGATGATTGAAGTAGCACGTGAGAAGTCCTGGAGGTGGGCGTGAGAGTAGGTAACCAGGGTCCAGGGTGGAGGACAGGAGAAGGTCAGCAGCAGAGTGGAGGCTGCGTCTAGGTTGATATTGTTGGATTAGAGATGAGATGTAGGGAGGGGCCTGGTCGGAGAGAGCTTTGTATGTGACAGAGTTTTGAACAGGATTCGCTGTGGGACTGGCAGCCAGTGTAGGGATTGGCAGAGAGGCGCAGAACTGGAGGAGCAAGAGGAGAGATGGATGAGGCGAGCAGCAGAGGCACAGGCACACATGGTAGTGATGGAAAACATTTTAGGGCCCGAGTGTCCAAACTGCAACCCAAAACTTTTAAGTGCCAATGGCTCTGGTCCCAGGGGAAAGATGAACAAAAAAAAAACAAAATGTGTGTACTGGAAGGATGACAGGTACCTACAGAAAAGGCTCTGAGTGCCGCCTCTGAGAAAGGTACCATAGGTATGCTACCACTGGCCTATGGTATCACAGTTGTTGACAGGGAAACTGTGGGCTGCTCAGCCTATCGGCATTCTCGGCTCCATTCAGCTCTACTAATCGCAGTGAGGTCACACTGGCTAGCAAGCTGAATGGGGCCAAGCACCCCTGCTGGTCGCATCCATGCTCAACCCTAGCTGGGGCACACACCTGCATTAGCAATTCACAAATGCCTGGAACAGGTATGCACATAGTTAGAGGTATATCGAGATCACACAAAACATGGCTAGGTGACTTAGTGTGGAGATTCCATGGGGTTACAGTGGAGCATTCCACTTTGGGATGCCCCAGGGATTGAGAATTTGCAGCATTAAGACTCCAGGGTTTGCCAAGAGGTCTTGGAAAACCATAATATTAGGTCTTCCTTTATGCAAGGCCACCCTATATGCCCAAGATGGGTTTTCAATTACAAGATCTTGTAATGGATAGGAATGAAACTAACCATTGTGTTGGGGGGGGGGGTACACACAAACATACTTATTCTAAGTGTGCCATACACTCCACTTCAATCTTCATGACATATGGGTAATCTCCACTAGAGGGCGTGGTGTGTTAGGGAGCCATGCTCCCCCGTGAGACCTCATTTGGGGTAGGCGGTTCCGGGTTTGTGATCCCGGTTTGGGATGCCCTGTCCCTGGCCATTATTCCCTCCACTTTGTGGTGCGAATTCCCCTCCTGGTCCCTTGGGTGGGGGGGGGGGGGGGGGGGGGGGGGCGGGCGCTGTCCCTACCTCTTGTCCCTTTATTGTTTTATTTTCATTGTTTTGTGTGTGTGTGTGTGTGAGAGTGTGGTGCTTGGTGCGCACTGTTGAGGGCATGCTGGCTGTTTTCCCTCATGAATTTGGTTGCATGCTCGGTTCTGCGGGGGAGCTTCTCCCCCTCAGGCATGGATTCTCTTCTGAGGGGGGGGCGGGGCCGGGCGCTTGGCCCCCCTCTCCTCCTGGCGCCTGAATGGAGTCCAGCCACGGGCTGGGAGCGCGTTTCCATGGTAGCGGGGGGGCGGGGAAGGGCGCTCGGCATTCTCGCGCGGCCCGCCCCCTCTCCTTCTGGCGCCTGAATGGAGCCCAGCCACGGGTTGGAAGCGCGTCTCCATGGTAATGGGGGGGGCGGGGCCGGGCGCGTTCTGCGCTTGCCCGGTCCCTCTTCTTCCCAGGCTTGTTCTCCAGCTAGTAAGGGGGACGCCGTTGCTGTTCCGTGAGTGCCCCTGCGGGTCCTTCCTTATTATTCTACTGAGTGCGCCCTGCCTGTTGAATTGGCTGGGCGCTTGATTTTTGATTTTTGTTTGTCATCACACGAGCTTTGGAATGTATGTTTTATGTACTATTTGGAGTTCATGGCCTCCCTTGGTTGTGTCCTTCAGAAGGATCCCTTTCACTTGTATTAAGGGGATTCTCCCGTTCCTAGGGTCCCTTGGGTCCAAATTGGGTATCATTCAAATCCTCCCACGCGGGACTTCAAGGGGCATCCCGGGTTGCTTACCAGCGTAATTCCCTCTGGTCATTGCGACTACCATTAAAATCACCTTATGGAGGCTTCCCAGGATACTGGGCTCGGGCTCCCTCTGGGACAATCCGGGCCATGTGTGGGGTATCCCTTACTGGGGAGAATGTGCTGATCGGTATACCATGCGCACAAAAGGCCATAACGCTGCATTCTGGTACCCAGCCTCCTGGGTCGGCTCCTCCTGCTTCATCGCCTTCCCCTCCCCGCCTTATCCGTACCCCAAGTGGCATTGGTGCCAGCGGGGAGTCGCACTCTGATGTTTGTGCTAGGTTGGCCAGCATCGAGAAATGTATTGCTAGCACGGTGGGCAAGAAGGCCCAGGCTAAAAAGAGACATTTGTCGTCGGTCCAGCCCTTGTGGGATGTTGACAACGATTCCGTTGTTCTGTCAGATTATTCCCCGTCAGGGGAATTGTATGAGGAAACAGAGGCTGACTATGTTCAGTCTGGTGATGCCGATGTCGAGCAGGCGCTGGGGGATGCCGTGGATAAGGCCACTGTTTTGTCTCATCTATTGGAGGTGTTGGATATTGAACCGCCTGAGGCGCCTCCTCTCAAGAAGGGGGAATTTTTGGGGGTCCGCAAGCCCCGTCTGGAATCCCTACCCGGGGTCACTTTGATGCGCTGATCCTTAGAGAATGGGAGAGGCCCAGTTGGCTTCCTGGTGCTCCTCAGGGATGGGATAAGAAGTTAAGCGCTGGTCTTCTCCTCCCGAGGTCGACGCGCCTGTTTTAGGTGTGACCAACTCTTCTGTGCTGAACACCCCTGACGCCACTTCCCTTAAGGATGGCGAGGATAAGCGCCTTGATCTGATGGCGTGCCACGCATTGGCCAGCGGTGGCCCTTTTGTGTGTCTGCCCTGGTGTTGCTTGCTACCAGGTCTCTTATCAGGGACTGACTGAATGACGCTCAGTTTGATCCAGCTAGCGCTGAGTTCACTACCCTTAAGAGATGTGGTAGGACTTCAGCCTTATTGGTGGCTATGCGCAGATCAGTCTGGCTCCGCCAGTGGACGGCGGACTTTGGGGCCAAGAAGTCGATCACAGCTCTTCCCTTCTTAGGTACGCGGCTGTTTGGAGATAAATTGGATGCTGTTGCTAAGGGAGGTAAGTTACCGCAGCGGAAGAAACAGCGCCGTCCCTTTCGAGGGGTTTGGCTTCTCGGGTGTTAGGGGCTCGTCCTGGAACAGGGGCAGAGGTCGGGCACGTCCCGCGGCTGCCTGGGGTTCCAAGCCCAGCCTGCTGTTAAACCGGCTCAGCAATGAACGGCTGCGGCTCTTCTTCCAGGTCTGGGCCCGGGTGGTCACAGACAATTGGATCTTGGAAGTGGTCTCCTCCGGGTACAAAATGGAGTTTGAGTACTGGCCGCCCCCAAGATTCTTAAGGTCTCGATTGCCCTCGGACCCTCAGGCTGCACAGGGGCTCCTGTTAGCAGTGAAAAGCCTTCTGGACATGGGGGTTATATGCCCGGTGCCTTCGTCAGAGAGAGGCAGGGGTTACTACTTTAACCTTTTCACGATTCCCAAAAACGGGTGTTCGGTGGGACCCATTCTAGATCTCAAGGTTCTCAACAGGTTTATCAGAGCCAAAAAGTTCTGCATGGAGACTCTGCGCTCGGCTATCAATTCCCTTCGCCAAGGGGATTTTATGACATCCATAGACATCAAAGATGCGTATCTGCATGTTCCGATTTTTCAGGCACATCAGAGATTCCTCTGGTTTGCGGTGGAGGATCATCATTATCAGTTTGTAGCTCTTCCCTTCGGTCTGACCTCGGCGCCGAGGGTCTTCACCAAGGTCTTGGCGGGCATAATGGCTCTGCTCAGAGCTCAGGGTTTTCGCATTGTGGCTTATCTGGACGACCTGTTGATCTCCGTTTCTTCCCTCCGTCAGGCGGAGCTGGACACCCACCAGGTGGTGTCGACCCTGGAGAGGTTCGGGTGGGTGATCAACCATCTTCTCTCTCCCCGTCTCGTGTGATTTCATTTCTGGGCATGAATCTGGATACCATTCGGGCCAGAGTGTTTCTGCCCCAGACCAAGCTGCAGGGGATTCAGGGCCTGATCCACCTTCTTCTGGCCAGTCCTTGTCCCTCTATCCGACAGGGGATGAAACTGGTGGGTCTGATGGTGTCCTCATTTGCGGCGGTACCATTTGCACAGTTTTACATGAGATCTCTTCAACTTCACCTATTGACGCATTGGGACAGGTGCCCGCGGTCAATGGATCAACCTCAGGATGTATCCCAGGGTTCGGCAGTCCTTTCGGTGGTGGCTGGACTCGAGCAATCTGTGAAGGGCAGATCCTTTCTGGTCCCTTGTTGGGAGACGGTTACCACGGATGCCAGCCTGTCGGGCTGGGGAGGTTATTGGAAAAGTCATCAGTTCAGCGGGGTGTGGGGTCCCCAGGAGGCTCACACCCCCATCAATGTCTTGGAGCTCAGAGCAATCCGTCTGGTTCTGGCTCGGCTGACCTCACATTTACGGGGTCTACCGGTTCAGGTTCGTTCAGACAACCGAACGGCGGTAGCTTACATCAATCACCAAGGAGGGACTCGCAGCAGGAGTGCCCTCAGGGAAGTCTCTCTGATCCTGCACTGGGCGGAGAGCAATGTTCCTTGCCTTTCGGCAGTCTACATTCTGGGAGTGGAGAACACGGAGGCGGATTCCCTGAGCAGGAGATCCTCTCGCCACGGAGAGTGGTCTCTCAACCCCGAGGTTTTTCTGGATCTTTGCCGCAAGTGGGGGACTCCGGAGGTGGATCTCTTTGCCTTGAGGCACATTCACAAACTTCCGGCCTTTGTGCCTTTTTCTCAGGATCCTCTGTCTCTGGCAGTGGATGCCTTGTCACTGGCTTGGAAGGAGTTGGGGTTTCTGTACCTGTTTCCACCTGTCTCCATGCTGGGCAAGGTAGTTCGCAAACTGGTTCTAGAAGGGGCATCAGCGATTCTGGTGGCTCCAAGGTGACCAAGAAGGGTTTGGTATGCAGACGTTGTAAGGATGTCCGTAGACCAGTGTCGGCTTCCCTTGCTGCCGGACCTGCTATCTCAGGGTCATCTACTTTACCCCAATTTACAAACACTGGCTTTGACGGCTTGGCAGCTGAAACCTTCATCTTGAAAGAGGAAGGTTTGTCTGAGGCTGCTGTTCAGACCTTAATTAGAGCTAGGAAGCGGTCCTCTTCTGGCGTTTACTGTAGGACTTGGAGGTCCTATATTGATTGGTGTGAGGCTAGGGCCTTGCCTTGCAGGGTTTTTTCGATACCCAGGATTTTGGAGTTTCTTCAGCATAATCTGGATCTTGGGTTCCAGCTTAGTACTTTGAAAGGACAGGTTTCTGCTCTGTTGGTTTTCTTCCAGAGGTCTTTTGCTGTACACCCGCTGGTTAAGACCTTTTTTCCAAGGGGTCGCGCATGTGCGGCCCCCTCGGAAGGCTGTAGTTCCTGTTTGGGATTTAAATTTGGTTCTTTCGGCTCTGCAGGGTCCTCCTTTTGAGCCGTAACAGGATATTGCTTTTTCTGTTCTCACTCAGAAGGTTGCTTTCTTGGTGGCTATTACCTCTGTTCGGCGTGTCTCTGAGTTGGCGGCCCTGTCGATTCAGGCCCCTTACTTTGAGAGACACCAGGATATGGTGATATTTTCGTTTTAAGCCAGATTTCCTTCCTAAGGTGGTGTCTGCTTTCCACCTCAATCAGGATATTGTTCTCCCTTCCTCATGCCCTAAGCCTAACAATGACAAGGAGAGGGTTCTGCACAATTTGGATGTTGTTCGCTGTGTGAAGTACTATTTAGTGACTACTTCTTCTTTCCGCAAGACGGACACTTTTTTCGTGGTGCCCTGCGGGACCAGGAAAGGTTTGGCGCCTTCTAAGTCTACGATTAGCAAATGGATTCGTCAGGCCATTGTTGGGGACTATTCTGCTAAGGGGAGGACTCCCCCCGTTTAGGGTCACTGCGCACTCTACTCGTGCTGTTGGTGCATCCTGGGCTTTTCAGCACCAGGCTTCTGTTGAACAAGTTTGTAACGCGGCTACTTGGTCTTCCGTTCATCCTTTCCCAAGTTTTACAAGGTTGATGTGCAGGCTTCAGCAGATGCTGTTTTTGGCCGCAAGGTTCTGCAAGCTGCAATGGTTTGAGTTGGTACTTTTTTACTGTTTCTGGTTCCCACCCATGATGGACACTGCTATTGGATGTCCCATATGTCATGAAGATCGAAGTGGAGTGTATGGCACACTTAGAATAATACCGTTTTGTGAGTACTCCCTTTAAAACTGGTATTATGAGTGTGCCATACACTCCACTTCGCCCCACCCCTTTTTTTTTCAGGTATTCTGGGGCTTTTATATGGTGAACCATTGGTGTTGATTGTTAAGGTTATAATTGGTTCTTCCTGGTCCCTTTACTGCTTTTATACACTGGGGAATTGGTGGGAGGTCCCAGGTATATATGGACCGGGAGGGGCTTTCTTTTTTTGCATATTCAGCTCTGCAGAAGTTCGCCCTCTAGTGGAGATTACCCATATGTCATGAAGATCGAAGTGGAGTGTATGGCACACTCATAATACCCGTTTTAAAGGTGAGTACTCACAAAACGGTATTATCTTATTGTAACTGCCCATGTGTGCAATACACATGAGCTGGGGCCAACTAAAGAGACAGCCTTTCTCAAGAGAGTTTGCACTCAGATCCTCCCCCATTATCTGCTTTCAATTTGACCGGTTTTATGTGCAATTACACATGCAGTAAATCCCAAATAGGGCAATTTAGCAAATGCCATAAAGTTGGCTTTATCCCTATGGCCTGGGTTTCGCTTATAAAGTGATATAAAGATGGCTTTATCCATAGATTAGAGAATCGCTGTCTGGTCCTGACAATTTTAGGATGTCAACAGGAATGTTTAATGCTCAGCAGGCAGTCCTATTGCTGATAAATCAGAAAGAGCTGTTGACTAAAGTTGGATTTTCCCAAACTATCTGTTGCTTCCTGAGATAACACTGGTGTCAGGGGAGCCTTCTGAGTTCACATGCACTAGCTGTAATAATAAAAAAAAACAATCTTTCCTATGATCCCATGGAATAAAGGCCTAGACGGGTGAGTGACTTTTGGTCTGGAGGCTGCTCCATGTTGAGTCAACTAAATTGTAATTGGACCATACTGGGACAATGACTGCCGGTAAAGATGGGAAGGCACCCCATATACAAGGAGGTTACCTGTCATTATGTTTGGGCCAGACTTGGTAAGAGTGAGCCAAAGAGGTGGCTTTACTGTTTTCATCACTAATCTATTTTAAGATACACAGGGATAAGATATGGCTTCCACTTACCACCTGATAAGGAAGCAGGAAATGGAAGCTGAGGCCAGTGTCTGTTTTTTCAGCAATGAAGCAATGAGCAGTCATCCTCAGCAGATAATTATTTCTGAAGGTGTCTGAAGAAATGATTGTTTCAGGCTGACCTCACTTCAGCCGCTTATATCTTGTTTTCTTCAGGTAGAATCTTATTGGTTTTTGAGAGGGAAGGACAAGCTTTGAATGGGCCCTGCATGGACCATAGAAGATAATTACAGTAGAACATGCTATCCTAGTTTGCATTTCAAAGTAGCTGTTACTACTCAAGTACTTGGATCTTCATGATAGAACAGCAGATGGTGGGCTCCATTTCTAAAGATCTTATATGTGTTAGGACAGTGCATATGACACAAGAGATTTTGACCTGCCCAAACGTCTGCCAGGATCATCTCTAATACTGCTGCATTAGGTCACATTGGGTGACAGTTATCTCACATCTGTAGACCACTTTGTGGTCAGCTTTGTACTTACAAGGCGTCTAACATAAACAAACATTGCACAGCATGTTGGGTTTGGTGTATAAAGCCTATTAGAAAATATTCTGTGTCGGTGTGAAACCCAATTAAACCCTAAGACTTGTGACATTCCAATCATGTTAATGAAAGCATTAATTTAGTGAAGATATGTATTAACTGACCGAACAACCAAGAGCCAATGTTACAGATCCCTATTTATTTAAGTCAGACAAAATTCCCTACAAGGGGTTTTAAGCCAACACAGGTTCTCTTTGGTTCTCTCACGGTAGTAAGTCACCCCTCGTATATCAGAGCAGCTTATATGTAATAAAATGAAGGCAGCAAATACATTAGCGTTGAGAATCTGGTGATCTGTATTATTCTGGACTCCCATGGCATTCCAAACATTTTTGAAGGATTATTTGATTGATGCTGCATGTTTCCCACATGTTGGTCCTTGGATTATTTAAGTTCAAGAGCTTTCAGTAGATAACAAGTTAATAGAACGTGAAGTTGAACATGCGTATCTGTCTCCCCTTTGAAACAGTGTAGCATTAGAAAAGCAGCAACAGCATTAAAGTGGACCTCCACCCATGTGCCCAGAGTAAACATGTTCCTGTGGGACCTCACAGTCCCTAGCCTAAATGGGACAGGAAACTGCTGCATCCACTAAAGTGGCTGGCACCTTTTATTAGAGAAGGTACCAGGCGCCCCAGTGTATTCTGCTGTCTCCATCCCTCGGGCTGCAGAGACAAGGTGAGTATTTCTTTGTTGCGGCACTGGGGGCAGCAGGAGCTGGGTTAGTGTCAGGCTCACAACCTTCCTGGGATGACCCTGCCAGGGAATGATGTACCTATAGATCAATAGATCAGCTATAAATTGGAACAAAACCCAATGCCAGCCGCTGGCCTTCCCTCGCGGCGACCCAGGGGGTTTCACTCAGTGGGGCATCCCTAATTGGCATTCCCCGCTGTGTGAAACCATCTGGGTCGCAGTTATACTCATCTCTGCCCTGGCTCCCACTGCGAGGTAAACACCGCCGGCTGTATTCCCAGCTTCTCTGCGAGCTCCCGCACTCAGCCATTCAGATGGGAGTGGGAGCACCCCCCAGTCTAAATGGTACTGGGGATGTGGCCACTCCCTGTTGCTGAGCTCTGCGTCTAAACATGTTAATGACCAGCATACCAAGCTGATTGGACTAGAGCTTGCACATGTACCATGTGACTGGTGAAAGTAAGGTCTTTATAAGCAATTCGGGGAGTTACACATACTAGGCATCCAAAATCAGTGTGGCCCCGAGGAAGGATCAAAACCTGGGATAGTGAAAATCCCAGGTTTTGTTCCACTTTAAAGTGGACCAACACCCAGGGGGGATCGACCCGGAAATCTATAAGATTCCCGGACCGATCAGATCCCTCCCCGCGGGGCATCCGAAATCGGGATGTCCCGCGGGGAGGAACCCCCCAGGAGGCCCACAAACCTTACCTCAGCCCCGTTCCATCGGCGCATGCGCGAGCCGCGTCTCGCGCTTCCCTCTAGTAGGGCGCGCACCCGCGCCGGCCGTTTGTGAATGGCCGGTGCAGGCGCGCTCCCTGTTAGAGGGAAGCGCGAGACGCGGCCTCCAGCGCTCAGAGCCAGCTGAGCTGGTATGCGCGTCCAGGCGGCCTTGGACGCGCATACCACAGCGGCTCTGAGCGCTGTGATTGGCTGGCGCGGTCACGTGGGAGCGGGGAGAGGTGAGTTTTTTTGGGCTTTCAGACAGCGGGGCACCCCCGATTGGGGTGCCCCACCGAAGTGGACCAAAACCCAGGATAGTGAAAATCCCAGGTTTTGTTCCACTTTAAAGTGAACCTCCAGTCTTAGAGGAATGCAGTGCCCCCAAAGGCCATCTGTAGTAGCTGTGGAATCTGCCCAGTTGCCTACTGGCCATTCCAGCCCCTTTACAGCAAAGCCTTACCAGGTTGGTTTTGGTTGGAGTTGGGCTTTAAAGCAGACCTAGTCAAAACTTTACTCCAACCAGCCCCGCTACAGTAACTATATCCATTCGGCCACCTTTTTCCATGGGTGTGCATGTGCTGTACATGACACTTGGCTTAAATGTCCCCTGAACCTGCCAGCAGTCAAGTGGGGCACAGAGGCTTCCAGAACAGGATCACTAATTAGGGTGATATAATACATCTAGTATGGCAAGTTATACCAGCAAAGTATCTCTGCCCATCATAAGGGGCAAAACCATAGGGGTGCAGAGGTAGCAACCGCATTGGGGCGCATAAGGCTCACACGGCGTCATATACAAAAACAAAATACCACATGTCTCCGCTGTTTCAGTGTTTAAAAGTATAACTGTATCTAATTTAGTTAAAATTGGCATCTGAGGGACTGAAAGGGGACCAAAACCCTAAAACGAGGCCCCCTATTTGTCATAGAAACATAGAAGGTTGACGGCAGAAGGAGACCATACGGTCCATCTAGTCTGCCCTTATGTGTATACTGTATGTACTCTTTATCTTAGGATAGATGTGTGCTTATCCCAGGCATGTTTAAATTCAGTGACTGTTGATTGTTCAACTACCTCTGCTGGAAGTTTGTTCCAAGCATCTACTACTCTTTCTGTAAAATAATAGTTTCTAATATTGCTCCTGATCTTCCTTTCTTTGTGCCCCCTTGTTCTGTCATTCAATCCTTTCACATATTTAAAGGTCTCAATCATGTCCCCCCTCTCATGAGCCTGTCATCCTGCTTTGGGATGCCCCTGTTTGCCTGTGATCCCACAAGGCAGAGGCAGCAGAAAAGCTGCAGGGTGGGTGTCTAGGCACAGCACCCAATAGCACCCCATGCTCTTTCAGCCATGACATGACAGGCAGGGCACAGCAGGGATCCCCCCAGCAGGAGTGGGTTTCACGTTGCATCTTTTAAAGAAGTTTTGTTCCTCTTGAATGTGATAAGAGTTGTATTTGAATTATGCTGGACCCAATGTCTGTACATTTACTGTAGTTACACCACTGTTCATCATTTTCTTTTTTTATATGCAATGTATTATTACAGTGACACATCGTAGCATGTTCTATTTCTTGTTTTAATTCGTCTTTAAAACGTCTTCCTTTCTAACGACTATTTATGAAATAAACATCTTTGTGTCTCTAGCGTTCTTGTTGTTCCCCTATGTGGATCTAGTGTCCCCCCAATCCAGAGCATGTGGGGACCCTGTGATCCTATTAGCAGCAGCAGGCGCTGCAGCCTTTCTTTCTTTCTTTCTTTCCTTTGGGATAATAGGATTCCCGCGGCCTTTGTGAGGCAGCTGTAATCAGCTGTGATTAGTGGAGGAGGTAAGGGGGGATGTTTTAGGAATTCTTCACCTGGCATTGTCATTGTGTTCGGGATCCGCAGGTGTCTCCTGGCGCCAGCCTGTCTGACTGCTGCTGGCCTCCCTCCTCCCCTCTCCCCCCTCATCTGTCTCCATTTGCATCTATTCAGCGGCTTGAACGCTCCCTGACTTCCTCCTCATTTCCCCCCTCCCGCCCAGTACAGCCCGGCCTGGCCTGCGCCCTGCTCCGTGCACACATGGCCGCCGCCGCCTGCAGCCCGCCTCACAATGGCCGCTCACATCCTCTCAGCGCTGCCGCCATGCTGGCGCGCAGATGTTTCCGACTTGCCGCCCACAGCACGGATATATCTCTCCCTATATGTGTCTCTGCAGGCAGGCTGAGGTATAAGAGCCGGGCAGAGCTCTTCTCCTTATGAGAGAAGGGAACGTATCGTGACTATATAAGAGAGCAGCCATTGCGTGTCACCCTCACACATGCAACACTGCTTCTGGCCTCATACCCTCTAACTAACTTAACTAAATGTGACCGGTCCCTGGTGCACACATTACACAGGGGCCCCAGAAATGCTTGGGAGGAGGACTTAAAGTGGACCAAAATGCAGGGAGATCCGGGCTGATCGGACGTGAAACCCCCCAGGTCAGCCAGAAACTCAGCTTCTTTTCTGTGCATTCCCGAGCCGTGGCCGCATCCAAGACGCGTGCCCACGCCAGGCACTTGTGGATGGCCGACGCTGGCACGCTCTCTGTTAGATGGTAGTGGGGGAAGTGGCCGTCAGCGCGCTTGGATCCGCTCGCCTTAGACGAAGGCTTAGACAAGCTGATGTGAGCGGATCTGAGTGCCCTGATTGGACGAGCGGCCACACATGCGCCGTAGGACTGGGAAGGGGTGAGCACTCCCGATCAGGGTTCCCCGATTACAAGGACCAAAACCCAGGGATTTGATTAAAGAGAAGCAACACCCAGGATTTTCACTGTCCTGGGGATTGTTCCCACTGTGTGGATCTCTGTAAAATCTCATCTTTCCAGCAATCCCACTAACATTAGGGCGGCCTAGTAAAACTGACTATGCACCTCAGATTGAAGTGAGCGGAGCAGCAAGGTGAGTATATCGCAGGGGATTCAGAGAGCGGGGCATCTGAAATCAGGGAGGGGATGGCATGTACCAGGGACGGGGAAATCTGCCACCTCCAGGGAGGCAGATGTTCCTGTTTACAGCAGAACAAAACTGGGGATTTTGACTATCCCCCTTGCCCCAGGGAAAACCCCACAGATTGCCCCTAAAATACATACCTTTCCCCAGTCCTATGGCCCACGTGCAGGCTCTCGCCCAGCCATTTGACGTGCATATTTATTGCTCACAAACAGCTCTGTTTATCAGCAGTGCCCACCTTGGGTTACCCAAGCAGAAGGCAAGCGGCCAGAGTTTTGTTCTGCTTTAAAGCGGAACAAACTCCAGGTTTTCTGTTACCCGGGGGCATCTCAATTGGGGATGCCCCGCTGTATGAAACCCCCCAGTTCATCCAGTTAAACTCACCACATCTCACTTACTGGTACATCTTTTGGCAAATGGCTCTAATTGACTATAATGCATCCCGCGCATCCCCAGCAGTGCGCGCGCTCCTACCCCACCCTATGTGAATGGCTGGGGCAGGAGGGCACACACAGCGCCAGATATGCAGGGGATGTGGCAGCGTGCGTTCCCCATTGACAACAATGAGAGCCGCCCGCCAAATTGCAGGAAAATGAAGGCGTAAGCTAGTGGCCTGCCCTGTTATCTTTAAGATTCCAGACTGGCCACTGGTGGGTTTTGTTCCTCTTTAAAGCAGAAAGACTTTCTAGGGAGGATGGAGATCTGGTTTGAATGGACAGTCCAGGGAATGACAATAATAAGGCAGCAAAGAGCTCACCCGAAGCCTGTCCCATGTGCCTCTCCTCCATTTCCTGCAGTGTGCTGTAGATGTAGCTCCTCCTTTCTGTTCCATTTTTATCTGACATTCCAGTCTCTATAACATTTAGGGTCCTTTTCTCCATGAGCCGTCCAACATAAAGGGCACGCTTACACCCAGGAATCACAGGCCACGCTTACACCCAGGAATCGCAGGCCACGCTTACACCCAGGAATCGCAGGCCACGCTTACATCCAGGAATCACAGGTCACGCTTACACCCAGGAATCGCAGGCCACGCTTACACCCAGGAATCGCAGGCCACGCTTACATCCAGGAATCACAGGTCACGCTTACACCCAGGAATCGCAGGCCACGCTTACAGCCAGGAATCACAGGCCACGCTTACACCCAGGAATCACAGGCCACGCTTACAGCCAGGAATCACAGGCCACGCTTACACCCAGGAATCGCAGGCCACGCTTACACCCAGGAATCGCAGGCCTCGCTTACACCCAGGAATCACAGGCCACGCTTACACCCAGGAATCACAGGCCACGCTTACACCCAGGAATCACAGGCCACGCTTACACCCAGGAATCACAGGCCACGCTTACACCCAGGAATCGCAGGCCACGCTTACACCCAGGAATCGCAGGCCACGCTTACACCCAGGAATCGCAGGTCACGCTTACACCCAGGAATCGCAGGTCACGCTTACACCCAGGAATCGCAGGCCACGCTTACACCCAGGAATCACAGGCCACGCTTACACCCAGGAATCGCAGGCCACGCTTACACCCAGGAGTCGCAGGCCACGCTTACATCCAGGAATCACAGGTCACGCTTACACCCAGGAATCGCAGGCCACGCTTACACCCAGGAATCGCAGGCCACGCTTACATCCAGGAATCGCAGGTCACGCTTACACCCAGGAATCGCAGGCCACGCTTACAGCCAGGAATCACAGGCCACGCTTACACCCAGGAATCACAGGCCACGCTTACAGCCAGGAATCACAGGCCACGCTTACACCCAGGAATCGCAGGCCACGCTTACACCCAGGAATCGCAGGCCTCGCTTACACCCAGGAATCGCAGGCCACGCTTACACCCAGGAATCACAGGCCACGCTTACACCCAGGAATCACAGGCCACGCTTACACCCAGGAATCACAGGCCACGCTTACACCCAGGAATCGCAGGCCACGCTTACACCCAGGAATCGCAGGCCACGCTTACACCCAGGAATCGCAGGTCACGCTTACACCCAGGAATCGCAGGTCACGCTTACACCCAGGAATCGCAGGCCACGCTTACACCCAGGAATCACAGGCCACGCTTACACCCAGGAATCGCAGGCCACGCTTACACCCAGGAATCGCAGGCCACGCTTACATCCAGGAATCACAGGTCACGCTTACACCCAGGAATCGCAGGCCACGCTTACACCCAGGAATCGCAGGCCACGCTTACATCCAGGAATCACAGGTCACGCTTACACCCAGGAATCGCAGGCCACGCTTACAGCCAGGAATCACAGGCCACGCTTACACCCAGGAATCACAGGCCACGCTTACAGCCAGGAATCACAGGCCACGCTTACACCCAGGAATCGCAGGCCACGCTTACACCCAGGAATCGCAGGCCTCGCTTACACCCAGGAATCACAGGCCACGCTTACACCCAGGAATCACAGGCCACGCTTACACCCAGGAATCACAGGCCACGCTTACACCCAGGAATCACAGGCCACGCTTACACCCAGGAATCGCAGGCCACGCTTACACCCAGGAATCGCAGGCCACGCTTACACCCAGGAATCGCAGGTCACGCTTACACCCAGGAATCGCAGGTCACGCTTACACCCAGGAATCACAGGCGACGCTTACACCCAGAAATCACAGGCCACGCTTACACCCAGGAATCGCAGGCCACGCTTACACCCAGGAATCGCAGGCCACGCTTACACCCAGGAATCGCAGGTCACGCTTACACCCAGGAATCGCAGGTCACGCTTACACCCAGAAATCACAGGCCACGCTTACACCCAGGAATCGCAGGCCACGCTTACACCCAGGAATCGCAGGTCACGCTTACACCCAGAAATCACAGGCCACGCTTACACCCAGGAATCACAGGTCACGCTTACACCCAGGAATCACAGGCGACGCTTACACCCAGAAATCACAGGCCACGCTTACACCCAGGAATCGCAGGCCACGCTTACACCCAGGAATCGCAGGCCACGCTTACACCCAGGAATCGCAGGCCACGCTTACACCCAGGAATCGCAGGCCACGCTTACACCCAGGAATCGCAGGCCACGCTTACACCCAGGAATCGCAGGCCACGCTTACACCCAGGAATCACAGGCGACGCTTACACCCAGGAATCACAGGCCACGCTTACACCCAGGAATCGCAGGTCACGCTTACACCCAGGAATCACAGGCGACGCTTACACCCAGAAATCACAGGCCACGCTTACACCTAGAAATCACAGGCCACGCTTACACCCAGGAATCACAGGCCACGCTTACACCCAGGAATCGCAGGCCACACTTACACCCAGGAATCACAGGCCACGCTTACACCCAGGAATCGCAGGCCACGCTTACACCCAGGAATCGCAGGCCACGCTTACACCCAGGAATCGCAGGCCACGCTTACACCCAGGAATCGCAGGCCACGCTTACACCCAGGAATCGCAGGCCACGCTTACACCCAGGAATCGCAGGCCACGCTTACACCCAGGAATCGCAGGCCACGCTTACACCCAGGAATCGCAGGCCACGCTTACACCCAGGAATCGCAGGCCACGCTTACACCCAGGAATCGCAGGCCACGCTTACACCCAGGAATCGCAGGCCACGCTTACACCCAGGAATCGCAGGCCACGCTTACACCCAGGAATCGCAGGCCACGCTTACACCCAGGAATCGCAGGCCACGCTTACACCCAGGAATCGCAGGCGACGCTTACACCCAGGAATCACAGGCGACGCTTACACCCAGGAATCACAGGCCACGCTTACACCCAGGAATCACAGGCCACGCTTACACCCAGGAATCGCAGGCCACGCTTACACCCAGGAATCGCAGGTCACGCTTACACCCAGGAATCGCAGGCCACGCTTACACCCAGGAATCGCAGGCCACGCTTACACCCAGGAATCGCAGGTCACGCTTACACCCAGGAATCGCAGGTCACGCTTACACCCAGGAATCGCAGGTCACGCTTACACCCAGGAATCACAGGCGACGCTTACACCCAGAAATCGCAGGCCACGCTTACACCCAGGAATCGCAGGCCACGCTTACACCCAGGAATCGCAGGCCACGCTTACACCCAGGAATCGCAGGCCACGCTTACACCCAGGAATCGCAGGCCACGCTTACACCCAGGAATCACAGGCCACGCTTACACCCAGGAATCGCAGGCCACGCTTACACCCAGGAATCGCAGGCCACGCTTACACCCAGGAATCGCAGGCCACGCTTACACCCAGGAATCGCAGGCCACGCTTACACCCAGGAATCACAGGCAACGCTTACACCCAGGAATCGCAGGCCACGCTTACACCCAGGAATCACAGGCCACACTTACACCCCAGGAATCACAGGCCACGCTTACACCCAGGAATCGCAGGCCACGCTTACACCCAGGAATCACAGGCCACACTTACACCCCAGGAATCGCAGGCCACGCTTACACCCAGGAATCACAGGCCACACTTACACCCCAGGAATCACAGGCCACGCTTACACCCAGGAATCGCAGGCCACGCTTACACCCAGGAATCACAGGCCACACTTACACCCCAGGAATCACAGGCCACGCTTACACCCAGGAATCGCAGGCCACGCTTACACCCAGGAATCGCAGGCCACGCTTACACCCAGGAATCGCAGGCCACGCTTACACCCAGGAATCGCAGGCCACGCTTACACCCAGGAATCGCAGGCCACGCTTACACCCAGGAATCACAGGCCACGCTTACACCCAGGAATCGCAGGCCACACTTACACCCAGGAATCGCAGGCCACGCTTACACCCAGGAATCGCAGGCCACGCTTACACCCAGGAATCACAGGCGACGCTTACACCCAGAAATCACAGGCCACGCTTACACCTAGAAATCACAGGCCACGCTTACACCCAGGAATCACAGGCCACGCTTACACCCAGGAATCGCAGGCCACACTTACACCCAGGAATCACAGGCCACGCTTACACCCAGGAATCGCAGGCCACGCTTACACCCAGGAATCGCAGGCCACGCTTACACCCAGGAATCGCAGGCCACGCTTACACCCAGGAATCGCAGGCCACGCTTACACCCAGGAATCGCAGGCCACGCTTACACCCAGGAATCGCAGGCCACGCTTACACCCAGGAATCGCAGGCCACGCTTACACCCAGGAATCGCAGGCCACGCTTACACCCAGGAATCGCAGGCCACGCTTACACCCAGGAATCGCAGGCCACGCTTACACCCAGGAATCGCAGGCCACGCTTACACCCAGGAATCGCAGGCCACGCTTACACCCAGGAATCGCAGGCCACGCTTACACCCAGGAATCGCAGGCCACGCTTACACCCAGGAATCGCAGGCCACGCTTACACCCAGGAATCGCAGGCCACGCTTACACCCAGGAATCACAGGCGACGCTTACACCCAGGAATCACAGGCCACGCTTACACCCAGGAATCACAGGCCACGCTTACACCCAGGAATCGCAGGCCACGCTTACACCCAGGAATCGCAGGTCACGCTTACACCCAGGAATCGCAGGCCACGCTTACACCCAGGAATCGCAGGCCACGCTTACACCCAGGAATCGCAGGTCACGCTTACACCCAGGAATCGCAGGTCACGCTTACACCCAGGAATCGCAGGTCACGCTTACACCCAGGAATCACAGGCGACGCTTACACCCAGAAATCGCAGGCCACGCTTACACCCAGGAATCGCAGGCCACGCTTACACCCAGGAATCGCAGGCCACGCTTACACCCAGGAATCGCAGGCCACGCTTACACCCAGGAATCGCAGGCCACGCTTACACCCAGGAATCACAGGCGACGCTTACACCCAGGAATCACAGGCGACGCTTACACCCAGGAATCACAGGCCACGCTTACACCCAGGAATCACAGGCCACGCTTACACCCAGGAATCGCAGGCCACGCTTACACCCAGGAATCGCAGGCCACGCTTACACCCAGGAATCGCAGGCCACGCTTACACCCAGGAATCGCAGGCCACGCTTACACCCAGGAATCGCAGGCCACGCTTACACCCAGGAATCGCAGGCCACGCTTACACCCAGGAATCGCAGGCCACGCTTACACCCAGGAATCACAGGCCACGCTTACACCCAGGAATCGCAGGCCACACTTACACCCAGGAATCGCAGGCCACGCTTACACCCAGGAATCGCAGGCCACGCTTACACCCAGGAATCGCAGGCCACGCTTACACCCAGGAATCGCAGGCCACGCTTACACCCAGGAATCGCAGGCCACGCTTACACCCAGGAATCACAGGCCACGCTTACACCCAGGAATCGCAGGCCACGCTTACACCCAGGAATCGCAGGCCACGCTTACACCCAGGAATCGCAGGCCACGCTTACACCCAGGAATCGCAGGCCACGCTTACACCCAGGAATCACAGGCAACGCTTACACCCAGGAATCGCAGGCCACGCTTACACCCAGGAATCACAGGCCACGCTTACACCCAGGAATCACATGTCAGTCTATGGGCCCTTTTGCACCAGAAGAGCAATTCTGATGTGATTTGGAAAAAGTCATCCATACAGCATGTTTGGTGTCATGTCATTGCTCCCTCTAAGTGAAGGGGCCAACAGCCTGACGTTCCACAGTCCAGCATAAAGAAAACTAGATACTCACCTATAGTCCTGCTTTACTCTCTTTGGGAGTGCTCTTCCTATTTATCTATTGAAGTGGACCAAAACCCACACCGGAATCTATAAGATTGCCGGGTCTTTCGATTCCCCCCCTCGGCATCCAAAATCAGGATGCCCCCCTGTGTGAAACCCCCAGGTCGCCCCATACACTTACCTTGCTTCCCGGTCCAACGACGCATGCTTGAGCCGCAGCCACATCTCTGCAATCCCTCTAGCAGGGCATGTGCCTGCGCCAGGCATTTGTGAATGGCCGGCAGCAGGCACGCTCCCTGTTAGAGGGAAGTGGAGGACATGCCGCCAGTGTGCTCGGAGAGCTGGCCCTAGACAAACGTGACGTGGGGGGGTGGAAACCCAGGATAGTCAAAATCCACAAAATCTAATTGTGCTTGTCCCAATTAGCCATCAGAATCCCTCCCTGTAACATTTACCCCTCATTCACCATACTGATCCCTCCATTAAATATTTAGAGCCTTTCTCTCCATTTGTCATTCCAACCTCTCTAGCATCCAAGGCTGTTGAGGCCACAGCTAGAATACTGGGTGCAGTTCTGGCGACCTCACCTACACAATGACATTATTCAAATGGAAGGGGTCTAAGACATGCTACTAAAAAGTTGGGTGGAGCTAATCAGGGGAGACTGGAAGCTGAACAAAACCCAGGAATTTGAATGTTCTGTTCCGAATCAGGATGCCCTGCTGTGTGAACCCCCCAGAATGCTGCTATTAACTCACGTTTCCTCAGTCCAATGCCGCATGTGCAAGCTCTCATCCAATGAGAGTTGTTTGCTGTGACCATGTCATTCGGAAAACGGCACCCTCGCCCCAGCCTATCTGAATGACTGGGGCAGGAGTGTGCACACAGCCCGAGGATGCAGAGGATGCGGCAGCTTGCGCCCCCATTGGAAACAATGAGAGTTGCTTGCCAAATGACATATGCATGGACAAGAGCATGCAAATGCACTGTTAGAATGGGAAAAGGCGAGTAATTACCAGCGCTCTGGTGCATTTCACATTGCGCGGCATCTTGATTCGAGATGCCCTGGGGGAAAGCCAGGAAAGATTCCAGGGTCGGACCACATGGGTTTTGTTCTGTTTGAAAGATTTGTACAGTCTAGAGGAAAGAAGGCGAGAATAAGTGAGACTGTTAAAGTGTGCAATTTTGCTGGTCCCCCACCCCCACCCGATTTGTAAAAACTGGGCTTTTGAACCACTGAGGTCCTGTTTAGATTGCCATTTGGCTGATCTCAAGGTTCCGGGGGCCACACATTAGCCAGCTGGCTGCATCCCTGGCTTTCACACTGGGTACTTTCTGAAAGGCTGGATGCAGGCACAGCTACAGGGAAGCCGAGGATCTGGCATTTGGCAATTGGCGGCGTCGCGGGAGCCAACGGTAAAGTTGAGTATACCATCGACTCAGGGTATTTCACAAAGCAGAGCATCCCCCTGGGGGTAAGCTAGTGGCCGGCCTTGGAATCTTATAGATTCCAGGGCCATGCCGCAGGGGTTTTGATCTGTTTTAAATATGTGAAATTGCATACATTTCAGAAGGAAAGTAACAATAGCAGAACCTGAAGCTAGCTGGTGTGAAAATCAGGAGCAATGTTAGAAAATACTATTTTACTGAAAGAGTAGTAGATGCTTGGAACATACTTCATCAGTAAGTGAGTGTAAAAATGCCTGGGATAAGCATACATCTATCCTGAGATAAAGAGAACATACACACATTAGATAGCACCATATGGTCCCCTTCTGGCTTCAACCTTCTGTGTTTCTCAGGCCATTTACATAACTACTTCTAAACAGTCCATGTGACTGCTATTGGGTAAAATAACCCAGTCAGATGTTTTGGGGAACTGTACATGGGAAGCCCAGGAAGTTTCTATAATCCAAAGTCATAAGAGCAAAAGAGCGTTACGATTCAGATTTTAGGTTTTCCTTTAGTTTTTAGACGGAGAGGATGTCAAATTAGGTTGTGGGCAGACCTCATATGTGATTGGAGGTCTGCTTTAAGGCAGTATGATGGGAAGAGTATGTATAATAAGGCCACAGAAAATGGCCCTATCCCACTTCCACTGATGTCTCTAGTCAGAGCTGAAGCTTTTTTTTCTCTTTAAGGAGCTCATTGACATGAGTTGATTTTCTCAGTTCCAGGCAACATGGTCCAGGTCCATGAAGCTTCATCATCATGAATTTCTGGAGCCCAGAACAATTCTATGGTCCAGACCTTCTGGTTGTCTTTGCCTGGCGAGCACACTCTCAGTAGGGGTGCAGCAGCATTTGGTGTAGTCCAGATGCTGTAGGCGATGTTCCCTGCAGTGTGCCATACTACAAAGTCGAGTGAACTATTTTCTGGTGGCCACTAAGACACCTGGATGATTATCCCAACTTCCCCTAAGGAACATATGGACTGCAGAGAAAGCAACCATGCTGGGGCCCATGAGGACAAGGGGGGGGAGGGGCATTATTGCTTCTTCTACTCATTTACCTGATTTGTGTACATGTTACAGTGTTGGATGTGCAATATTGTATATATTTGTGTTAACCTTCACTGCCTTAAAGAAAATCTCTAATTGTCTCAGTTTTTTGGGGCATTCTGCCTTATTGTTTCCCCCCTTTTGGAATGTAATATAAACATTTGTGTTAGGATTGTGCCCCCAGACCTGTGATTTACCCATTAGCATACTGTTTTAATGATTCTCATATTCTGGGGACTTTGTTTTGCAACAGCGGGAGTGGTTTTCATGGCCTTGTATAAAAAAACAGGGACTACAAATCCCACAACTCTTCCGATGTAACAGGTGAACTCTTTAGCAGTAATTCAAACAACCAAGGGATATAGCCGCACTAGAGACCAAATTGGGTGCAGGACCCGGGGGAGTCCCAAACCCCACTGAATGTCCAATAGAAAAATAGTAGTTGGTCAGCACTCCTTAAAACATAATACTTTAATCAATGAAAATAAAAAGTATTATGTTTTAAGGAGTGCTGACCAACTACTATTTTTCTATTGAACTCTTTAGCAGCTTTGACTAAGCAGCCTAATGACCTGTTCTGCTGAGAAGCTGGCCATTAACCCTTGCTACCAGAACACAAGACTGTGATCACTCCAAAATGAAGAATTTGAATTTCTGCAGAATGGGTTAAACCTGTCACCCATGCCCTAGACAAGCAGATGATTAGCGAGCTAGAGTGAGGAAATCTATGATTTGTACTCAAAATGACCACTTTGGTGTACATAGCTAAGGTAAACACGTTGTTGCTATGGGAACTGTTTTCTTTTATGTAAAAAAACAGCTAAACTTAGCACATTGAATACTTCATTTTGCCACACAATGATGTAAACTTTTAAAAATGCCATCGAAAGTGGAATTACCATTTAAAGAAACATTTGTGGGATTATCTGTGCATCAGTGTAACATTTGTACCAGTGCTTTTAATTTGGTCCATTGCTGGCTGGACTGGTTTTAAGTGTCTCTGTGCAAGTACAGAAAGTTTGAGCCTTCCGATTTACTAAAAATCTATTGTGATGCGGAAGTCAAGTATGTGTTGTCATGGGTGTGTAGTGTCAGTTTCAGGCATACAATCCCTGGCCCTACAGGAGCAGGTGCTGGAGTGTTAAAGGGCTCAGTTTACTGAGGTCAAAGGCTCGTTGAGTGGCCCATTGATTTTCAGTGGTGCGGCAAAGATACCCTTCCTAGATTTACTTAACATCCACAGCGTGTTGCATTGGCAGACTGGACCTCTGTGCGCAGCTGTAATCGCACATATGAACACACGTGTGTGTGGAAGCTTGTACACCTACCTTTGGATGCATACTGGAATCGAGCTACATTATTCCTGGTTTACATGACCATCAGACCCACAGTATATACAGAACATTTTCATAGGAACCTGTGAATGCGGATGATCAGGCCTCAGGATTTGAGACGCTACAAAGGCCCTATATGTAAACACTTTGAACAAAGCTTACTGTGTTAAAAAAAAAACCCAGTGAGTGATACTAACCTGTCCCAGGTCGGATCACCATCTAAAGAGGAATAGAAAGTCACAGCACACACTTCAACAGCTGACATCTCCCCAGTAGGAGTTGAGAGGTGATGCAGTTTGGCCTGCAGCCTTTAGCCCCACATTAGATGGAGACCCAGCATGCCATGTCCTCCATATCCACCTCAGCGGGCAAGAACCAGATGCTCCACTACCGTCCAGCAGCTGTGGTATCCCAGACATGGCAACTGTGTGTTAACCTTGCTTTTGAATCAAAGAAGGAATCCAGGGCATGTTCAGCCACTGGTGTGTTACCCAGTAGAGGAATCCCATACATACCCAATGTCTGTCCACCCAGTGTCACGCTTGGGGGGTAACTCCAGACCTCTTGATGAGCTCGCAACCCCCAATCTCCACAGCCAGCTTCACCTGTAGGAGCCCCCGCTTGCCGGGACGCAAGTTACGCCTACCCGGGATCGGTTGCCCCCAGGACTTATTGGCTCAAAGGATGCAAGCTTATATGGTGAGATCTAGAGAACCAATAACTGGAGCGTGAGTGACGGAAGTCCAGAGACAGGCAATAGGTTGATAACGGGAAGGCAGAGATCGTAGCGGCACCAGGGGTCAGGCAAGACGTAGTCAGGGTACAGGCTGAGGTCGGCAACAGGGGTTCAGGATCTAGAAGCGCCAGTTCAGGCAAAGGTCGGCAACAAGGGTTCAGGATCAAGAGGCGTCAAAACAGGCAGAGGTCAGCAGGATCGAGAATGGTCATACAATCAAATTGGCAACAGGTTAACTACACAGGAATAGGTATCACAGGGTTCTGAGCGCTATCACAGGCACTGAGTGAATGGTGGGGAAAGACTTTATAGGGACAGGACATGATTGGGTAAAGGGAAGGAGAGAGTGTGATTGGTGCAACTAGGATCGCAGACCTCATAGGGTGACAGGGTCTGCAACTTTAAACTAACTGGCCATGACACTGAAAGGGGGCGTTCCCCACAGCTGAGCTTCAGGCTTAGCTCTACCTCCGGCGGCCGCGCTGAGCGCAGCGCCGCCGGAGGGCATAGAAGGGATGTGCTCGCGCGCGGGTGCGAGCACGTGTGTCAGTGCCGGAGACGCCGGCGGCCGAGCGAGGAGACGGCGGGAACAACGCTGGACCGGGGGTCAGGTAAGGGAATCCTGACACCCAGCAAGACACACACAACACACTGCACACCTTGCATCCTTCTCAAGAAGATGTCATGATTCCTCCAACCTAGCTTGTCCCTTCTAGGACTCACAGGGCCTAGCCAATTCAAGGCGTGAGCTCCCAAAGGCAGAATGGGCCCTGGCACCCACCCAGGTTTTCCTGGTGATGACACCAGCTATGTCCACGCCCACTCCTATGCATTTATGAAAAGCTACTGGGGGCTGATCTATGGCTTACCCAACTTCAACTACCTAAATATATCCCAACTTCTGAATGTGGGAAACCTGTGTTACAGAAGTTTCTGTTCTCAGCTTCAACTCGGTCCAGAACAGAAATGCTGAGATAAGAGTCTGGTGCACCCCCTGCCTTCATTCTGCAGAGGAACCTGTTGTCTTATGACTGAGGACAGGAGGGAGAGCATAGGCTATTAAAAGAAAAAAGCTAATTGCACACAGGTGAAAAGTCCACTTTGGCAAACCTTTCTGCTGAAATGAGGTCTACAGAAATGGTCTGTATAAAAGCATGCCAAACACAACCACTTCTGCTGCATCTGCCGTGCTCCCGCAGTCCCGGCTTCTGACACCGAGTTAGGTTGGATCGTCCATAAATAATAAGAGGCACCTTGGTCTGGCCTCATACTACACACAAGCCTCCATGCAGCTGGAATCCTGGATAGCTGGACCTGGACTGAAATATCAGGGATCTCAGGAGCGCCACAGATACTGTGGGAGTGTCCGCTATGGCCTACCTGATCTGAGGTCTGTCCCTCAATGTGGACCTTCCCAGTAAATGATATTGTCACCACATCTGGCCCTCTGACAAAACAGCATGTACATACATCTCCTGATAATTCTGCTTTTCTTTTGTTTTTGTGTTTTTTTTCAAATAATTTACCAGCTCTAAATAATCTGCATACATGTTCTTTCTTCTGGTGCCAAATTTGCAGAAACCTGTGACTGTTATCCTGGGCCTTCCTTTTGACTTACTTTAGGACCTACACTTTCTACAGGGCTGGTCACACAGACCATGAAGAAGAAATGCATCTAAAGCATGAATCACCCACTATTTGACCACCAAGGAAACCATGGACCTTGGAGTAATCTGGGCAGAGAAGAAGTGAGGGACATCTCCCTGCAGCCAGTGGACGTGTGATATTGGTCTTAAGGCGCAGAACTGGAAGATTCCTCCTTTCCTACCTGCCAGTATGATGCCAGTGTGCATCCCAAGCACATGAAATGTTTGTTGGATGCAGGTAGAGACTGGGTTTAGGGGCTTTGTGTCCTCTGGGTGGCTGGAATAGGCAATTGGTATCAGAGTTGAGGGGGGAAGGGTTTGGCTGCAGCAGCTTTTATGAAGTCTTTATAAGTGTTTGCTTATGTCTCCAAAATATTGTTACCAATGTCAAAGATCAATGTACTCATTTAAGCAAGCAATAGAAATGAATTGCCTTTCCAAAAAACAAGATAAAGATCAGTTCAAAACAATGAAAGTGGAGGCAACTTTCTACATTTATTAGATGCTATTTTTAATGCACAAAATATGATTAGCATGACAAGAGTACATCTGCAAACGTGCCACAAAGGCTTCAAAGTGTTCTGTGAAATGTCAGTACACTATATCCACAGGGCTTTTGCACACCGTGCTAGTTGCTCAGTGCACCTGCACATAATAAACACATTTGTATGTGTGAAGAGGGATGACAGCAGAATGAGAAAAAGTGTGCACTACACAGCAAATCAGGTGTCAAATGCAACACTTGCAAATATTTATGCTAGGTCCCCTGTGTGTCAGGCCTGGGATACCACCATTGCTGTCCTACCATGCCATCTGGTGGACCTAGACCAGTACTGCCGCCAATGACAACCTCAAAGCCTGATGGTGACACTAACAAGTACATGAGGGGCTTTCATGGAGGCATGTGGGCAGAATTGGTCACATTCTTGAAAGCTGCTCCTGATACGATTTTGAATATCTAACACTAATGCCTGTCTCATGTGCGTCTACTCTATTTCCTGCAGCACCGGTGAGAAGCTACAACAGGGCTCCAAAGTTTACCCTCCTTTCAATTCCATCCCCTCCCCCTGACCACATGAAAGAGTGGTCATACAGCCACTCTGTCAATTGGAGCTATCACTGTCAGCAAGCCTAAGAAGCCTCAGTGGTACTACAGCTGGCTCTGAACACAGTGGAGTGCGTATGATTCATAAAGTTGCATGATGACAAGTCCTTCACAGCTCGGCCATACCTGGAAATGAAAGCAAAGCCAGTGGCTTTGTTTAGAATGCATAAGGTATTAACTAATAGTCGGACCTTTGCACATTTGTGTGTTAAACCACATCCTAAAGCAGATCTCCAGTCAATAAAAGAGAGTTTAGTAAATTGCTTCCCCTATTATGACTAGCGGCATACCCAGCTTGAGGGGCTTAACCCATGCAGATGTTGTGGAATGGCATAAAGATTATTCACTCTTGAGTTACATGGGGAGGCCATCTTGCCACACACCTGATAGTTCTGCTTACACATGAGAAATAGGGGGATGCTGTGCCAGCAGCAATTCACACCAAATTGAGAGAGATATATGCCTCAGAAACAAGGAGAAACTTGTCTGTCATTTTTCACACACAGAGACACTCAATAAACAGCTAATGTAACAAAAGAAATCTGTGTGAGGGAAGCTGTTACATTGTACCTTTATGGCGGCAGTGGCCACAAAAGCACCCAGTTGGAGGATACAATGTTTTTAAAAGAATTTTGCTGTTACAAAAGCATGATGAGTCCTGACAGCTGATGGCTTACTACTTCTGGCTAGATCGCACAGAGCTATGAGGCAAATTTGACTGAGGGACTTGATTCTTCAGAGGCAGGTCTCTCATGTGTGTGGCAAGATGGCTACTGCCATGAATGTTTAAGAGCGCAGAATCGCAGAGGGCACGTGAAGGCTCCTTGCTGCTGCAGCCATACTGGCTTCTCTACAGACTCCTTCACTTGCAGGCGATGCTACCGCCACTGCCGCTGTTCCTCTCCCTCTGCTAAAGCTGGGCTCTAATGAGGCAGATGCAGCTATGTCGCTGCCACCGCCGCCTCATTATAGCCCGGCTTCAGCAGAGTGATAGGAGTGGCTGTACCACAGCAGCTACCTTCATGTGCCACCACCTCAAGTGTGGAAAGGAGAAATGGAAGCTCCCCCCCTGATGTCTCCACACCGGCCACATGCCTGTATCTCTCTGCTGCCAGCAAGTCAGCCACATACTGTACCTTTAAAAGCCCATCTCAGGGAGGTGCATTTTAACAAAAAAATGTGTCACCTATGCAATAAACCCTACTTCCAATAAAACATTTTGTTACATGCCAAGCAATGTAAGCGGCTTTTAAAGGCCCCATACCTTCTTAAAGCTGAAGGATTCAATGTTTTATGCCCCCTCTGCTGCCACTTGCAGACCCAAAGTGAACCATACTCATCTATCTTTGAGAAGGTCTACTTGTGATTAGAGAGCCAGGATAAAAAGTCACTACCTTCTATTTGGGGAAGCACCTGGACCCTGCAGCGCATGTTCTCCAGTCTTCCATCGGATAGAAATCCAGGGGGAAATAAGTGAAAGGGATGTGTAAAGTACCAACGTGACATCTGTATCGTGCAAAACTGTGAATTCAACCCATTTAAGAAAAGACTCTGGATAAAACTTTTATTTCTATGCTTTATGATTTTAGCACACTGGTACTTTTGTTCAGTTCCGGTACTGGAAAGAAAGAGACACACTTCCTGTGTTCAGTGACATGCTATACACATTTGGAAAGCTAAATGTGGCAGGACATGCACACACAAATGCAGCCTAGACATTGTTTTTTTATAAAAAATAATGTGACTGCGCAATTTGTGGAAAATCAGAAGAACGGGAATACTTTCAATTGCTAATACTTTCATGTAAAAGCTGTTTCACTCTTCTGTGAATGCATGGGGTCAACTTTTGCTTCTGAATTTTCAGACTTTCGACTGAGTATGTTGTGCTGCTGACAGCTGCTGGTTAAATATGGGTACTACATATAAGCTGGAAAGTGTGAATCTGTTATCCACTGTTAGTAACTTACACCAGTAGCAGGTGCCTACAAAAAATACAATCAATAAAATTATATTTGTCAGCCATATATATATATATATCTAATATATATAATATATAATATATATATATATATATATATATATATATATATATATATCTCAAATAGGGGATCACCACACCTACAACCACACCTACTGCTCTCCTAACGCCTCCACTCTCTGCCGCTGTCCTCTACCACTTACCTAATGCCTCAACCCCCTGCCACTGCCTTTTACCCCCTGCTGCTGTTTTCTACCACTCACCTAACACCTCCCCCCCTGCCGCTGTCCTCTACCACTCACCTAACCCCTCCACTCCATGCTGCTGTCCTCCACCACTTTCCTAACCCCTCCACCCCCTGCTGCTGTCCTCTAGCAGGAAAGGGGACCCCCTTTCCTGCCCAGGAGACTCTCCCAAACTGAAACGGTGCTTTAGGAGATTTTCAGATAAAATACAACTGATATGCGCACCTTGCAGTTTTTCAAGAAAAACAATCCTTACATTTGAAATAACCCCTGCAAACTATATATCGTCTGGAAGTACACACCTCAAGCTTTCTAGGCGCACCAGGCTTGTCTTGTTGACGTGGCAGTTTTCCTAAAAAAACAACATGCAAACAAGAAAAAATAAGTTAAATCTGAAAAAATATTATTCTGTGATTCAAACCTTTAGAGTTGTTTTCTCTTCTATCTTTATTCCAGGGCATCAGACAATCAGTCACAATTGGGTTAACTCTTGACCGAAGGGCGTGGACTGCAAGACAAAGGTGTGGCTCCTCCCAGCCTATATACTTCTGGCTGCATTTCCACAATCCAGAAATTGAAAAGCAGTAGGAACAGCCATCCAGGAGGAATAAGCATCCCTATATCTTTGTTAGAGACAAAAGGGGAGACAAGATAAACTTCTCTCCACTACTCTCCGTTTCTTTTCATTTTTTTTGCTGATTAACTATTTACATATTTACAAATTGCCCTAGGACTAAGCATTCAAGGAATAGATATAGTAACCTAGCAGATAGGGAGGGTCTGACGCCCTGGAATAATGATAGAAGAGAAAACAATTCTACAGGTTAGAATCGCAGAATTGTATTTTCTTTTCCTATTTTACTCCAGGCCTTCAGACAATCAGTTATGATTGGAACCTCCAAAAGCAGTGCCCTTTACATCAGGGTGAGATCACAAATAATAAATCATATTAATAAAGAGTAAGCTATTCCAATCAACCTCTAGCTTATTACTGTTTGTAATACCTTCCTACCAAAAGCGGTATTCTCTGAGGCTTTGACATCTACCTTATAAAACTGTATGAACTGAAGAGCAAGTAGCGGCCTTGCATACTTATTCTACTGAAGCCTGGTGCTGAAAAGCCCAGGATGCTCCAATAGCACGTGTAGCATGAGCTGTAACTTTAAAGGGAGGATTCTTCCCTTTGGAAATATAGGCCCTGATCCATCGGCTGGTGGTAGACCTTTCTGTGGCCTCTCAGTTATAATAGAGGAGTCCAACCTGCGGAAAGCTTGTGTAGCAGTGATATAATATTTTAGTGCTCTTACTACATCCAGAGAATGAAGGACCCTCTCATTATGACTAACTGGAGCAGGACGCAACGAAGGGCAAAATTCATTCATTAAGAGGAAACCACCTTATGAAGGAAATTCCTGTTTAAAATGGAACACAGCCTTGTCCTTATGCAACTCTAAATAAGGATGCTTAACCGATAAAGCTACTAAATCAGAAACACATCATACAGAAGTAAGTTGACTCTCTTGACTAAGTGTCATTAAGCTTAGTGATGCATCAGCCCTGAACATATAAAACCAAGTTTAGGTCTCAGACAGGCAGAAAAGGTTTATGAAAACAAGATGGATAAAGCAGATATTTATCCTTATAACATGCTCAAATGAAGACCTTTATCAAGACCTTTCTGCAAAAATTCCAATATTCTGGAAACAGAAAAAGTTCTACAAGCGAAACCTCTAGTTTCATACCAAGCGATATATACTCGCCAGATTCTGTAGTAAATCTTTGATGAAGTCTGCTTCCTGGCCTGAATCATGGTCTGGATAATGGTTTCAATAGGCAGGCCATCAAAGCAAGAACTAACTGGGGTGATGTAGGGGCCCCTGTGTGAGAAGATCTGAATCTTCGCCTACTGACATCCTTACTATTTCTGATAACCAGCTTCTCCTAGGCCTCCAAAGAGCCACCAGAATAGTTGGAATCCCCTCACAGGCTATCTTTTTTAGTACTCGACCCAGGAGTGGAATTGGAGGGAACGCATCAAGAAGCTTGCATGCTGACCACTGAAGAGTCAGTTCATCTGTTGCTATTGCTAGAGGGTTCCTGGGCCGGGATACAGATTTCGGAACCTTCTTATTGTGCGGGGATGTAAAGAGATCTACTCCTGGCAACCACCAGTGCCTACAAGGGACTTAAAAACCCTCTGACTGAGGGACCATTCCCCCCTAATGCCAGACCACTCTGCTTAGACAGATCAACAGCCTGCAAGTTGTCCACTCCTAGTATGTGAATTGTCAAGATGCATGGAACACTTCCTTGAGAGCTTTCCTGCTTCTGGTGCCCCCCTGGTGGTTGATGTATGCCACCACCGACTGATTATCTGTTTGAATCCTGACGGGATGACCCCTCAGATCGGGTGTCCAGTGTTTGAGAGACAATAGAATTGCTCTCAGTTCCAGGATATTTATGGGAAGACTGCTCTCCCCCGTTCCCCACTGTCCCTGGATCGTTTGTAACCCCGTGAACCCCCAACCTTTTAGACTGGCATCCATGGTGATGATCTTCCACTGTACTGGAAGGAAGGATTTGCCGACCTGAAGAGGCTGAGGATTCAGCGACCAGGTTAGGGACAGCCTTGTTGAGTGCGTCATGTAAAATGGGTGATCCAAGGTTTGTGGGTTTCGATCCCAGATCGAGAGCAATTCCATCTGCAGGGATCTTGTGTGAAAATGTGCAAAAGGTACTGCTTTGAAGCAAGATTCCATCAGGCCCAACAGACGTATTCCTTGACGAATTGTCAGCTGAGGGCAGGACAAGAGATCCTGTACCCTGGCCCGAAGCAAAATTCTCTTCTGTTCCAGAAGAAATACATTGACCTGAGTTGTGTCTAATGACATTCACAGGAAATATATAACTCTTGAAGATACCATATGTGACTTTGGATAGCTGGCCAAACTTTTCTAATGTCTATAAGACAGTCTGTGTATCCTTCTGGGCCCCCTGAAAAGATAGGATCCTGATCAACAGATTGTCTAAGTAAGGGATTATCCTCTGGTTTCTTAGGAAAGCCATAAAGAAAGCCTTTATATCCACTGTGGTCATACATTCTTCCGGTTGAAGCGACATCATTGTGGATCTTAAGGATTCGTCAACAAAAAGAAAATGGACGGCACCAAACAATATTAGACGTTATAATACCCCGGTGCCCTGCTCTGGTAAACCCAAGAAAGGTACTGCAAAATGAAGGAAAAAGAGGGGGGTGCCCCAAATCCCCTAAACCGGGGAAAGGACCAGAGACTAACAATGGCACACTGTTATGTATAAATCATATTAAAGTTTATTTTGAGATCTAAGTCACATACTAGGACACATTAAAAAAGATTATCTTTAAAAAACATAAAACATTTATATACATACTACCAATACAACATGAGGAGAGGGAAGAGGGTGGGGGGGGGGGGGGGGAAACTTTTTCAGTTGTCTTTTAAATATGTACCAGTGGGGGAATTTTAAAAAATATATCAATTCAATAATAAATATTTTATAAATGTGCAACTATATGAAAAGTGTCAAGTGCTATTAAAGTATACTCTTCTTGAGGAAGTGACGGTGATGTCACGAAACGAGTTGCAGGGCTTCTGTTTGAGGGGGGTTCCAGTGGTGGCAAGCACTCAGCACTTTATCTATAAGTAAGGTATTTATTGGTGTATGTTTTCTGTGATTTGGATTTCTCCAGTGTTATTCACATGGCTCCATTTGATTGTACTTGATTTTGATGCACTTTAATAGCACTTGACACTTTTCATATAGTTGCACATTTATAAAATATTTATTATTGAATTGATATATTTTTTAATATTCCCCCACTGGTACATATTTAAGAGACAACTGAAAAATTCCCCCCCCCCTCTTACCTCTCCTCATGTTGTATTGGTAGTATATATATAAATGTTTTATGTTTTTTAAAGATAATCTTTTTTAATGTGTCCTAGTATGTGACTTAGATCTCAAAATAAACTTTAATATGATTTATACATAACAGCGTGCCATTGTGCCTTTCCTCGGTTTAGGGGATTTGGGGCACCCCCCTCTTTTTCCTTCATTTTGATCTTAAGGATTCAACGCAAAATCTTTTCAGGTGGACAAAGGCTATTGAGATCTAATATTGGGCGTACAGAATTTAAAAACCCTTAAGAGTCCCCCCAAAAATGATGTGAGATCCCCCTACCCAGCGTAACCAGCCCAAGGACCAGCTGTGGGGGCTTGTAGAACAGGGCAAAAGTGCCAGCCTCGACATTCCCACACCCTGTAGACTACAAGCCCACAAAGGCTAAATGGCCCTGGGATCTTCTGTCCCTCCTCAGTGCTTTGGGGGGGCTGGGGATTAATGGCAAGTCACTTGCCACAGTGACTTGCCAGCCCCATAGGCCTTGTGAACTGGTTTAAATGTAAAAAAAATGGTTAAATGTAAAAAAAACACACATGCACATAGAGAAAAACTGTCCCATAGCCAACTGATGACAGCTGCCAGGGTGATCCCTGGAGGCAAGGGATCACAGCACCCTACCCCTCCAACACTCTCCGGCAAGCACCCTGGCACCACTGAGAATCTGCGGGCGGATGTGGTAATGATGTCACCGGATGTGATCTGGCCCACCCACAAAAGGCACATCAGGAGAAACAGGAGAGAGGACCTATATTGGCTCGGGAACTCTGCTTCCGAAAGAGTCCCAAGGGGGATCGGAGGCCCCCGGGTGCAGAGAAGACCCAGCCGGATCGATAGAAGCATCAGGTGAGTATTTTTTTGGGGTGAATGCCAGGCCCGTTAATCTTACGTGGCTGGCACTTAAGGGTTGGAGAGGCAACCATGTGAAATGTATGCATAAGTCCAGGAAAAAATGACTCTGAACTCACAATTTCACTTCCATAGGTGAGAAACATCTTTGAAATGTCTAGTGATACCTCTTTTTTTAAAGTGATACAGCAAGCAAAATAATTGGTGGTGGAGGAGGCAGGCACACACAAACGTAGGGGCCCATGAGGGGTGTAACTATAGGGGGTGCATCAGGGCCTAGAAGCAGTGACCGCCTAACTAAATGTGATAGGGCCCTGGTGCAAACATTAAATGGGGCCCTTTTCATGGCTCATACAGTAAAGTTTTTTCTTCTGTTTGAATGCAGCTAAAAAACTAAAAACAGCAGAGAGGAATGGAGCTTCCTTTCCCTAAATGATGCCAAGTGAGCACAACTATAATAAATATGGTGGAGGAGCAACAATAATGGCCCTCCTGACCTTTTGCGCACCGTTGCGGTTGCACCCTTGCACCCCCTCAAGTTACGCCCCTGCTCAAATAGTCAGGGGGACCCCATCATTGTGGCTCCTCCACCTTATTTATCAGATTCATGCTCACTTGGCCTCTTTTTGTTTCTGCTGTTTCAGTCTTAAAGCGGTACAAAATCCAGGAATTTGACTTTCCCGGGTTTTGTAGTGACTTTCCTAGTGGCAGCCCTGCTGCAGAACAATAAGGGAAGAGTCAAGCTATGGGTAACAGTGGATAAAACAGAGGCCCACAATACAGGTACATGTGAATAAAGGTGAGCATCAGCCTGAAGGATAAAATGATGAAAGTGCATAAATGATAAAGTGAATAAATAGACTGGTTGTACAAATGCATGGTGTTCAAGCTTCAGATCATACAAACTAAAGAGCATTAGGAACTCTTCTGCCAGGATTACAGTAACAGAAGCTGTGTTGAAAGACATTAGTAAAATAGTAATGCCCGGTGCCTGGGGACAAAGCAGGAATGCAGCATCACCTCTTCACCCCAGCCGGGAGAGCATCAGACTCTCACAGGCATCATTCCATATGCTAACAGCTCTGCATGATCGTGGGTAAGGGGACCTGTGGAAAGTCACAGGGATATCAAACCACTGAACCAAGGCCTCTGATTAGAAATCATTTCCTTTTCCAGCATTATATGCCCCTTTGCAACCTGCAGCCTCCATACATTGCCTGCATAGCATGTTCTCTTCACCTGTGTGTGTGTGTGTGTGTTTCTTTCTACCTTTAAAATATAAGTATTGGCACCTACAGGTACAGCCTCTTGGTCATGGTGGATCCACTGCAGGGTCTGGTCAGGGCAGGTGGAGGCTAAACTAAAGAATGATATTTCAGTTAGCTGAAGGGTCAGAACAACTTCACGAAATCCAGCTTGTACTTGGCATTATTGTGTGCAATTCCTTTAATAAATACACACATACAAGCAATATATATTATTTGTGGTGAGAGTGGGCTCAATGCTGTATCAATTAGCAGGATGGTCTTGCTGGGTCCTGGTGGAGCAGCTTTGGGTGCCAGCTGGTGATGACACTTTATATTACAGCCTTTCACTCTGTGACCTTGCATGAGCTTCAGTGCAACTGTCAGAATGACTTAATGGTCTAAGTGAAGCACCTGTGCTCATTGATCCTGAAAGCCAACACTGTTGTCAGTCCACAGGCAGAACCTGAAAGCTCCCCCCTCCCTACCTAAGGCTATGTCAGAGCTGAATATGATGCCGACAAGTCCACCTGCATGTTTGTGTAGCAGGGAGTGCCTATTTATCATCTAATAGAGCTGCGCTCAGCCTTGTCCCCAGGCCTTGGGATCTCTTCCCAGGTGGATGGCTGAAGCTGGCCAAACCAGCTATTAGTCCACCTGTGCTCCTATAGGGAAGCCAGACAACTAGCAGTTAGGGCAATATTAGAGGCAGCTCATTGCCTTTACCCTTATATTACTGCTCTGTACTCTCCTGTCTTTCATCACGCAACACCCTTTACACACACCACCCTTTATTTAAAGTTGACCTAAACCCTTCCTGGTAACTATGTGGTAGGTAGTGTGCAGTTCTGCAATAACCCTAAGCCACTTACTCCCACTGCCCAGTGAGCCTCAAATTCAAGAGGTACTTATTTTTCCCTTGTGGAATTCAGCATGACACACTATGGGAAAGAGCTGAACACTGCCATGTCACTGTCCTCCAGTGTTAATACACTGTAGTCACCTGCTTACACTGATGTTTTACTTACCTGTCTCAAAATAGTATTCCCCAAATATTTTCACTCATTAATTCTTTAATACCACATTTTAATACACATTAGTATAGCTAGAATTCCATTCAAAAAGAAAACCTAGCCTGCTTTCTGTTCTTTTAATGCTGGCTGTGAGGGGCTGCATCTTTCATTCAGCCTGCTTTATATATCTTTATAAGCCCTAGCGTAACTAAAAATGAAGGGGCCCGGGTGCGAGCCTTAAATGGGGCACTTTCACGGCTCATACAGTAAACTTTTTTCGGTTTTTCAAACTCTGTTGGATGCAGCTAGACAACTATAGACTTAAAGAGCAGCAACAAATGATTTTTTTCTTTGAATGATGCCAATTGAGCACAATTATGACAAATACGGTGGAGAAGCAACAATGAACAATGCCCCCCTGACCTTTGATGAAATGAGTAGCTCAATAGATGTTAATAGATTGACTGCTTAAAGGATTTACACCCTCCTGGCAAGGACATACATACCATAGTGGCAGGGGAAGCAGCTGCTACTGGGCCCATGGCAGAAGAGGGCCCTGTGCAAGGTGCCTCCCCCTGTCTTGCAGCATCTGATCCTCTAATGGGCCCCTGGCAGTGGTAGACTGTTGCCTGGGACAGCTGGGCCTGGGCAACAGCAGCAGAACTGGTTATGACGGGGCCCAGTTTCCATCAGAGCACCCAGGTTGACAGTAGCAGGGATTGGTAACCCGGGCACAGGGGTGAAGCCAGCCTCTCTGCTGTGTGAGGCACACTATAGAACGGTGCCCCCCCTTATAAAAAAATAGTCAACTACCTTATATCAAATACGATTGGTGCATTGGTGCAAATTCCCCAGTCCTCTCAAGATGCTCAACTTCTGCACTCATGCTGCCTGTTGACCACCTGCCATATTTTGTTGGAGCAGTAGCTTATCTGTAGTGCTTTATGTCCCCCCACTCACACCCTCAGTGGCCTTGTGTAGCACCAGTGGTATTAGTTGATGCTGGAGTATCAACAAAAGCCAGAACCGAAAACCCTGTTGGTGGGCTCACATTATAAAAGGGAATTTAGCATGTACCATTTACTGATAGGCATAGACCAGGGTTTTCCTACCTGTTTTCACTGAGTAGCACTTTCCATTTTGCAATTACCACCACTAATACAGACTTCCCCACGAAGGTAAAGGTCCTATTTGGGCTAAATAAGGCAAGCTCTTCCACCAGCAATGCAGTCCTCTGAAGATGCTCCACTTCCTCTTACAGATTGTTGACTTGACCACCTGGCACATTCTACTTCAGCAGTATTGTCAATCCCTGTGGGACACCCACCTTCTAGGTAAGTCCATAATCCCCAATCTCCGCTGCTAGCTTCACCTATAGCCAAGCCCCCGCTTTGCACGGCTTGCCGGACATGGTTGCCCCAAGGCTGTGAACTTACCAAGTTGAAGGCGGGTGAACCAGAGGCAAGACTGGCCGACGTCGGGTAGGCCGGGGTCATACACGAGTAAACAGTCCTTACAAAGCACAGCACCAAAGGGAGAGACAAGAGAAGAGTCGAGGTCGAGCCAAGGTTCAAGCTGGGAGGTCACGGGTACGCAGCACAAGGGATGAGACAGATTCGTAGTCAGGGAACAAGCAGGTGTCAGTCCAGGCGGCAGTCACGGGATGGTCAAGCAAGACAAGGTCGGCAATGAACAAGGATCACAGATATGATCACACCCAGCAGCATGCTATCATGGGCAGTGAACTAGTGACATGGGAACGGTTCAATAGTGCTTGGGTGCAGGGGATTGGCCGGGGCAGCTTGCAGCTTATTGGCCCAGGAACAACAGAGTATCATTATTAGGGCGTACGCCCACCAGTAATATTAGGGCTCATTGGCCCTTTAAGTAATCCATAAGAAGCGAGAAGAGGAGGAGGCGGGCGCACTCGGCCCGAGTCGGCTGCCGCGTGGAAGGAGTCTCTACGCTGTCCGTCTGAGCCTGTGCCGCCTGCGGACGTCGGGGGATCGGACAGGAAGTAAGTTTATTGTGACAAGTATCTTGTCTGCAGTGCTTTATGCCCCCCCCCCCTACTTACACCCCCAGTGCCCTTGAGTACCACCAGAGGGGAGCTTGGGTACCACTTGTTGGGAAACCCTGCTATAGAGGGTGCTGCTTGAGGTGATCACTTCACTTGCTCTCATTACAGGTATCATCTCCCTGCCCAGGCACTTCATACCAGTCTTCAGACATTTAGCATTTTTATGACTTGCTCATAAAATTATTTTACTTTCCAGGCATGAAAAACAAAAGGCAGAACACCAAAACCTTGACAAACATTGAGTCTTTAAACTTAAACTTCTTTAAACTTCTGGGTGTGACTAAACTGGGAAGGGCATGTCAAGGACCAGCTTTATGAGTCATGTGCATGCTCTGTGCAGTAGGCAGAGACAGGGACCACTGTGGCTTGTCATGCTTGCTCATGCTGAGAGTACCAAGGGACAGAGTGGCAGTTAGACCACTTTATAGCGTGGCCCTTGAGGAATGGAATTGAAGGAGCAGCACATTTTGGAGCCCTGCTATTGATTCTGCCCGGTGCTGCAGGAAATAAAGGAGAGGCACATGGGACAGGCAATGCCCACTGCCTTATTATTGCCTTTGCCTGGGCTGTTTAATTGAGGCTGCTTTACCTGCACAGTGTCTATCCTGAGTGCTGTGTTATAATTGTGGCCCTAACACTAAATTAAAGACTAAACTGACGTAGATCATAAGGTACCTGCAACAAATTCTCCTATCCAGGACTGCCACCACTTGGCTTGAGCTTATGCTTCTAACCCTGGATGTCAACGTGCCTTATTTGTAACTGATATTACCAATATTTATAATGAAAATAATGTTTATGTAGCAAAAACCAACAAACATAAAATAGCAGTGTATACTTACTTATAAATGCTTTTAAGGGCACATTTGGAACTTCAGTTTAGTACTGGCATTTATGCTCTTGGCAGCAAAACAAACGGTTGCAACAGCCTGGAAAAAACTACTGATCTCATTTGGAGAAGTAATTTTCTGAATAAATGGGTTTTACGTGATGTGTATTCTTGATGATTCATACCAGAGGTTACACTCTGGGAGCATTGGATGCAGGGCCAGCCTTCAGGGTGTGTGAGTTGTGCCATTGCACAGGGCACCATGGTCAGGGGGGTGCTGGGCAGCTGTACACATCCGATGCCCCAAGCTGCCTGCACGCTCAGTTTATTGGTTCACTATTTGCTTGCTCATCTGCCCACTCAGTATACTGGTATTATTGGGGGTGGGGTGAGGAGTGGTTGTCAATTGGAGTTGCTGGGGGTTGCATGGTTGGTTGGTTCAGGAGAAAGGGGTGCCATTCTCACCTCTGTTTTGCCCTTTAAAGTGGACCAAGCTGCCTGGAATGCTGCATTGTAAGAAACCCCCATAGGGTCACCGGCATACCCACATTGCAAGCAAGAGCAGGGACTGTGCATGTGCCAGGAGATTACATGTGATTGGTATGCCCTGGGGATCGGTAATCAGCTGCCTCCGGAGCCTTTTAGACTCTAAGGCCAGCAAATTCAGGTTTTAGTCCATTTTAAAATGGATTGGCAGTCAAATATGACTGCTGGTGCACTTGCCCCTAGCATCATGTAGGCTGGCAGTGAGGAAGCGCAGAAGTGTGTTGGGGGGGTGGCATCCTGTAGTCTCTTCCATCCTAAGGCCGGCCTTGATTGGATGTTACATGCCAATCAAAACTCAGAGGCTCTACAATAAATATCTGTCTATCTGGCTCAATGTTATATGGGCAGGATGGTCTAAGGAACCCCTCTTTACCCTAAACTCTACCCCTACCCCCTCTACCTTTTATACACTGGTCCCTATCATTTACTCTCTCTCATTTACTAGTTCTGCTTTTTCTCCTTGTCATTGTCTTCCTCTCATTCTATAAGGATTCAACAGTTATTATTAATTGCTGAGTAATTATTTAGACCAGAGCTAGTATACGACCATGGGATGTTAGGATGGCCTGTGCAATGTCCGAGTGGTGTTCATATGGATGTTCCCTTGGTAACTATGATAAATAAGTCAGACTTCTGTGAATGGCAGAAATTGACATCTAGCTGTTATCTTGATAATCTTTGAATCAGAATGAATGCCTTTTATCCTTAGTCCTTATCCAAAGGTTATATTCCTCTGGCTTGATTGTATTGCCTATGTAAGATGTACTGTTTTGCTTAGATACCTCAATAAAATTACTGAAAATAAAACAAATAAATGGCACATATGCTGATTGTTAACACTGCAAGGAGGTATAAGGAACCAGCAATTGTAAAGCTTGAAATTTCCAGCCATGCAGTGAAAGCACATGCTGACGCGGCTTACCTTCTCTTGCTCTTCTTTCTCGAAAAGAGAAATCTTGATTTTTGCCACCTCCCCAGCAAACCTGGCCCTCAATTAGAGCCCATTGACCACTGTCACCTTATCTAATCTAATTACCCCTTGCCCCAGTGTCTATTTTAAATCATTTTAAATTATAAACACCCCCCTCTCCACTGCACGTTTCCAAACATGGAGCGTGCTAAGCATAGCAAAATCATGACTATATGAAAATAGCCCTGGTTACGTGCATTAAAAAAAATGCCATGCAGTCCCCTCTCTCTTGAGCTTGCAAGCCAGCACACCAGGTATAGGGTCTGGGTTCCCCATGGCTTGAAGGCTGAACAAAACAGCCGGTCCGATGCTTGATGGACCCTGGGCTTTTCCGTACCCGCCTGGCCATTGGAGGTACAGGTAAGGGGGTGGGGGTAACAGCAAGTCACCCACTGCCAATGCTGGAATGTAACTTACTGCCCCCATCCCTTTGAACTAGTTAAGGGATACCCTGTGTCACTTACTAGTTCAAGGTAGACAAAGTAAAAAAAAAACGCACAAAAATATTTTATTGTTCTAACTGTTGCAGAGTGTGAGTGTTGGGTGCAGTGGAGTCAAATCCAGATAGACATCTGTGGTTTAACAGGAACTGGCTTTACTGGAACACAAGTGCAGTAAAAGAAGTCACCTTACATGGTGGATAACCTAGACAGGAAAGAGAAGTCATAGAGATCACCTCAATGTACAGGAAACACCACATGCAGCAGGGAATGCACAACAGGGACTACACATAGATATATGTAACAGTGCCATCTACTGTCATAAATGTAAACTGCATTAACCCAGCAATATAGATGCAGATCACATACTAAGCTAAGTCTGTTGTATCTCCAATGCCCCTTTTAAACAGCTGAGGCTTAGTCTGTTAAACCCATCTTCTTTGCAAACTTCGAGTGTCTTTCAGTGGTCAGAAGCTTGGTAAGGATATCTGCTGTCATATCCTCAGTAAGGCAATGGTGTAACTCAAGAAGTCCCTGCTCTTAAAAATTACTCAGAGTGGAGCTTCACATCACTGTGCATGGTTCTTGAGCTAACCCTTTCCATCTGTGCAAGTGCAAGGCATTGAAACATCTCCACATAGGATTCCAAAAGCTGCTGCAATGCCAGGCTTTGCAGCGGGGGTAGTGTACAGCAATTTCCCTATTGCTTTCTTGTACTGAGTGTTAGTTGGTAGTGCAGTTTATCTCCTTTATGAAGTTGGTTTCCATGGAAGATTTTACTGTTTTGGCATCTTCCATTCCAAAAGTTTCAATTATTTCTTGTATTTTGTGCTTTTGGTTCAGAAGAAAGTTGCCATCTTCCTCTCTTTCAATCTGAATGCCGAGGTAATTCTGTATGTTTCCAAGATCTTTGGTCTCAAAATGCTGATTCAGGGTTTGGAGTATTTCTGCTTCATCCCCTTCTGCCTCAAAACAAATCAGGATATCCATCCACATAAATGGACACATAGATCTCTGGCAGTTTCTTGGTGCAAAGGCAGGGGTCTGCTTTACTCCTCTGAAAGTCCTCATGTGTAAGCACTTCATATATTTTCATATTCCATGCTCTGGTGGCTTGCTTTAGACCATATATACTCCTCTGAAGTTTGCATACTAGGCCTGGCCATTGAATCGTGGTGGTTGTTCCATGTACATGTCTTCTGGTAACTCACCATGTAGAAACGCTGTTGTCACATCGAAGTGTTTCACTTGCTTGTTTCATGTCCTTATTGTAGCATATTTGACTACTGAAACAAAAGTCTTATCATAGTCCTCTCCATATTTTTGAGAATTTAAGGATACAACTCTTACTCTGTATCACTCCACTGTGCTGTCTGCATTCTACTTAACTTAAAAAGTAAATTTACAACCTATGGCTTTCCTCCCATATGGTAGTTTTCTAAGTCCATGTTTTGGTGCCATGCATGGATTTGATCTCTTCCTATGCAGCTTTCATCAATTAACTGGCTTCCCCTTCTGAAAGCTGATATATGTTTTCCCAAGTTGCAGGTTCATTGGCACTGGCAGTGCTTGCCTTGTATGAGAGATGTACAGGTGTTTTTACCTTTGTTTTCTCTTGTTGAGCTTCTTGGTTCTGTGTCTGAGCTTGCTCGTGTCTGCTTTTCAGTACTGGTAGGTTCTGCGCTCACTTCTGCTCTCTTCTTTTCAAACATCCTCTGTCTTTATCACATTGTCTCTCAAATCTTCAACAAAAGTTATGCTGTTACTAATGGTAAACTTGTCTGTTTTGGATTTAGGATTCTGTAACTCTTAACATTGTCACTGTATCCAACAAAGATTCCCTCAAATGCTTGTTTTGGGTTTTTTGTGCGTTTTTCCTCTATAATGTAGATGACTGCTTTGCATCCAAAAACTCTCGTTTTACATTTGGCTTCTCTTTGTGCCGCAGTTAATATGGAGTTTTCTCCCTCTCTTTGTTGTAGTCCAGAGTCTATCAGCATACATCTAATCATTTTAGTCAGAGTTCGGTTCTTTCTTTCAGCTACCCCATTTTGCTCTGGTGTGTATGGCACTGGTCTTTTGATGCTCTATTCCATTCTTCTTTAAGTACTCTTTTACTTTATGTCCTATGAATTTACATCCATTATCAGATGTTTTCTCTGAAACGCGATACTTGTCTTTACTACATAACTCTGTAATTTGTCAAGAACTTCACTCTTGTGTTGTATGAGGTAAGTGACTGTGTATCTTGAATAGCCATCTATAAAGTCACTATGTACCAGTTGCCTCCCAGTGTAGGTGGGTTTAGGGGACCACATTAATCACTGTGAACTAGGTCTTGAAGACCACTCTCTGTTGCTCTTGTAGCTTTGGATTTGATGCAACATTTATACTTTACAGTAACTGGACAAGGGGATACTTTGACAGATTGCTCTTTTGTGACTCTTCTATGCATTTTGGGTGTCTGTGACCTAAATGTCTGTACCAAATGTGTATACAGTCATTGGGTTTATGGGAGAATAGTCTGATCTTTTTCTTCACTGTGTTGAGGTGATACAGATGATCATCCAGCTTGGCACTTGCTATTGTCTGATTGCCATCCAGGATAGAACACCTTGGAATTTTACAGTGAGTCATTTGAACTGTCAGGCACTTCACAGATAAGAGTCCTCCTTCTAGACCAGGAACATAACGCACATCTTGTACTGGTATGGCTAAATTGCATCATTGTATTCCCATACAAGGGTGCCATGCCCATACCCCTCTGCATGTATTTTACTTCCATCTGCAAGGTGTGCATTCCAGTTTCCTTCACATGCATTAGAAAATGTATGATCTTCTGTTTAGAATGTCTATTTTGCTCTGCTTTCCATATAGTACAGTCTCTCTTTATGTGTCCCTGTTTGTGGCATCTAAAGCACACCCTGGTTTTCTTCCTGTGTAACCCTGTGTCTATAGCTGTAAGAGATGTTCTGGTGTCAGTTTCTGTGGAGTCATGTGCAAGCTCTTTTCTTTGATGATATTCATCTATGTTCCTGGTCCTTACAAATGCTAGTGTCAGCTCTGTCTCAGGCTTTGTCTCTAGTGCATTTATTGCTGGAGACAAAGCCTGAGACAGAGCTGACACTAGCATGTGTGTGTATGTTACTGGGTAAGCTACACAACAACCAACTGATCTGAGTTGTGCGATCACTTCCAGCATGGCATTTATATGCTCCTGCATGCCCTGCTCTCTACTAAGCCTAATTTTGTAGTTTCCTCAGCAGAAATAGCTCTTTAAGCTGGATCTCTCATGCAGTCTTTTCAGTGCATCCCACATGCCTTTCGCTGTCTGTTTTTCCTGTCCCAGTCCTGATCATTGTCCTGTGGCCTCTCTGTAGTGATAATCTCCCACAAATAATTTCTAGGTAATAGCATTTCCACTTTAAACTTCCATAACTGATAACCGTCATTGTTCAGCTTGGCCGCTGAGAGTTTAAGCTCAGAGCTTCTGTCGAAGTGTCTTTATGTCAATCTATGCATTAGCCACGCTGTCTCCCATTCTGGGCTTTGCTCTGCCTGGACCGCATCTGGTCTCTGGGGCTTCATTTGGTCACTGGGCCCATAACCTTTTGCAGAGTGTGAGTGCTGGGTGCAGCGGAGTTAAATTCAGATAGACACTTGTGGTGTAACAGAAATGTCCCTTGTCCTCCTTCCTTTCAAACGCTGGCAGAAGAGGAGCTGATGAGGGACCAGGGGGATATGGAAGAGCCTGGTGCACATTGGCAAGGAGACAAGTGTCCTACATAGACGGAGGCCTACGAGCAATGGGGAACCTAGCCCCTATGCTTGGTTTGCCGGCTTGGTAGCCTTGGAAGGGGAGAACACACATATTTTTTTTATGAGCTGCCGTGGCTGGGGACTGCAATAATGCTTACTTGATGAATGCACTGATAATTTTCATGAGGGCAGTCTCATGATGCTAATTCTAAACACAAAACGTACTGGCATCACAGCATCCAGGCCAAGCTTGAGAAAAGTAATCACGAGGTAAAACCTCAAACCTCAATATCTAATTTTCTTGTCAATTTTTAAACAGAAAATAGTTTAGGACAATGCCACGTGTTACCCTATACAATTGGTTTGCACTTGGCCTTGCCTGGTCAGTCCATTTAAAAAACTTAAAAAAACAATACCAGTTAAGGAGGAACCTATCAGCGGTGCCACCAACCAAGCCTATTGATGCAGGACAGCACTGAGGGAGGGGGCTCATAGACTGCTCTACAGCAGCCCTAGAAGAGGCACAGCAGGGCAGCCCGGGATGCACTGCCTGGCTGCTGTATAGTATTGAAGGTCTGTGGTAATTTCTGACCATAGTTCCTCTTTAATACAAATGAGTTGCGAGAGTAAGTGCTCTAATTTCTTCCATATACTGAATCACACTCTAATACATTGCCTTATTTTGAAATAAAGGATGGCGCAGTCCATATTTTCTAGAAGATATTTCAATACCAGTATACTGAATTGAGGCCAAAATCTTTCCAGGCCCCTTAGAGGTGTATCAAATGTGTGATTGCAGTCATAAATTGAGGCCCCCCGATATTACTCATAAGGTAACATTTCTGGAATAAACTGAATGCAATTAGACTACTATCATTAATGAGATAAAAAAGGTGAAGGAGCAACAATGATTGCGCTCCTTGACCTTACATACCCCAATGATTAGCCTGATAATTCTATTATGCTGATCACACACCTCACAATCTGATTAAGAATTCACTATACACAAAACAACCATAAATGCCTTGATAATGCTGAGATTCCATTATTTCGGAATGCAGTTTAGGCTAAACAGTGTAGTACATAGACGCCAATATTAACTTGTCCATCAGTGTGTTTTTTTTATCTGGTCTAACACTTAGAACTGACAGTTTCCATGACTTCATCTGCCCAGATGGAATTGGTGGTAAAAACAGGAGCAGAGAAACATCACATGGATGTTATATAACTAAATATAAATTCTGACACTCCCAAATTTCTCCCCATGTAAGCCATCTGTCTCTGGCCTTGTGCTGCTGGGAGGCAATACCCCACAAGTTGGGGTGGATTACTTTTAAGAAAGCATTGCCTCCCTGCTAAATATAAATTGAATCGATTGGTTCCATTTGCCTAGATTGCCCAGGAGTGGCTCAAACAATGGCTTGTGCATGGTCAGCATTAGAACCCAAATATTACAAAGCTGTGCTAAGGCTGTGTGCAGATTGTTCTATGTAATTATAAGGCATGTAGCCAGCAATTTTTCTCTCAGGTTTTCTGAATACTCTTTGGCTTGTGACCACTCACCAGAGAGTGATCACACTACTGGAATAGGTCAGGCCGACCTGAAATAAGCAGCTCAGATTTTATGAAGTTTGGCCCTGCAAAACCAACAAGGCCCAAGAGAGACATTCGTTTTCAGCTAGATGGGTTTTTTGTATCGAAGAGTAGCTTTATATTATAGCTGTTGTCTAAATCAGCCTGGAAGAGGACAGCAGAAGGGGGTGGAGGGGCTAGGTGAGTATTAGAGGACAGTGGCAGGGGGTAGAGAGGTTAGTGATAGAGCACAGTGGCAGAGGGTGAAAGGGCTAGGTGGGTGGTAAAGGACGGTGATAGGAGGTGGCAGGGTTAGGTAAACAAGGGCAGTGACTGGGGTGGAGGGGTTAAGTGAGTGGTGGAAGGTGGCAGCTGGGAGTTGAGGAGTTAGGTTAGTGGTAGAGGACAGTGTTGGGGGTGGAGGGGTTAGGTGAGCAGTAGAGGACAGCAGTAGGGAGTGGAGGGGTTAGGTAAGTGGCAGGGGCCAGCTGCATGGGGTGGAGGGGCTAGGTAAGTGGTAGAGGAGAGCAGCAGGGGGTGGAGGGGTTAGATAAGTGGTAGAGGACAGCAGCATGGGGTGGAGGGGTTAGGTGAGTGGTAGAGGACAGCAGCAGGGGGTGGAGGGGGTAGGTGAGTGGTAGAGGACAGCGGCAGTGGATGGAGCAGTTAGATGAGCTGTAAAATACAGCAGTTACGGCTATGAAAGTTCTGGAGGACAGCAGCATGGGGTGGAGGTGTTAGGTGAGTGGTAGAGGAGAGCAGCAGGGGATGGAGGGGTGAGATAAGTGGTGAAGGACAGCAGCATGGGGTGGAGGGGTTAGGTGAGTGGTAGAGGAGAGCAGCAGGGGGTAAAGGGCAGCAGCGGTTAGGTGAGTTGTAGATGACAGTAGCAGAGAGAATGGAGGGGCCAGATGAGTGGTAGAGGACAGCAGCATGGGGTGGAGGGGTTAGGTGAGTGGTAGAGGACAGCGGCAGTGGATGGAGCAGTTAGATGAGCTGTAAAATACAGCAGTTATGGCTATGTAAGTTCTGGAGGACAGCAGCATGGGGTGGAGGTGTTAGGTGAGTGGTAGAGGAGAGCAGCAGAGAGAATGGAGGGGCCAGATGAGTGGTAGGGGACAGTAGCGGGGGGTAGATGACACGGCAGGGGGTAAAGGGCAGCAGCAGTGGGTGGAAGGGTTAGGTGAGTGGTAGAAGAGGCAGTGCGTAGATAACAGTGGCAGGGGTTTCACACAGTGGGGCATCCTAAATAAGCTAGGGATAGTCAAAATTGCAGGATTCAGTCCATTTTAAAGTCAGAATAGAAAATAGAATGACCCAGGTGGTACCTTTCTTTGTAATTGTTAAACCATGAAGACAGGCTCCGAGTCTATGATGACCAGCGATCCCTCTACAGGCTATCCACCTCTCCCTACATTCGCACATTTTCCCACTAACCTACCCTCTTACGGGAAGCCAGCCTGGACTACACCCCCATCTAGTGGCCGCCCTTAGAACTGCTAACTAAATTTCCCTTCAGCCTATAACTGAAATCCCTTCGGCAGAACTCCTCCATCTCCTGTAATGGTGGACCAAAACACTTATATTAACCTTCCTCTCATCTTGCCCCTTTTGCAGGGGGAACCTGTGTGTGTGAAGCCACCTTGAATCACCAGTAAACTCGCTGGTGATCCCGCAGCACATGACGGGCTCCAAATCTTCATACAAAACTTTTAGAATCATTTTGACAAACAATGGCCCTTGGAGTCTTGCAGGGGGAACCCCTTAATGGGTTAAATCAAGCCTCTTTATTAAATTGCTTGGGTTTGGCACTTGAATAGAGCTCCCACAGATTTGGCTATTCATTATAATTAGTACATAACTGTTCTATAAAATTGATAGCTCTTTATTTTGTCATAGTTAAAAGATATTGAAAAAAAAATGTTCAGACAGGTATCAACATAGTATCACAATCGTATAAGATGTCTACATCACATGATCTTTCAAGGTACATTACATTTGCCAACATGTTTTACCTGTGTTTGGGGGCTTCTGTTTGGCCCACTAATGGGCTTATGACAGACAGATGTCTTTTTTACTATCATCTGTATACTGTATGAACATGCATGCTTCTGTACATGGATATTGTTAACCACTTGTGGCACTTAATGATACAAAAACAGCCACTGGGGCCAGTGGCTGAAAATGGGGGCGGCACTGATACTCAAGTCACTGCTAGGTGCACTGCCCTGAGGGGTATGCCCCAAAATGAGGAATGGCCTCTACCCACTCCCAACTTTGTACCCCCCAGAGACTGACTCTTGCACTCAATAAGTAATAAAATTAATGGATTTTATTATACATACTTAAAAAACACCCAAATTAAAAACAAGATGACTGTGCCATAAGAAATAGTGCCACCAGGGGGAGCCTACACTCCTATTAAATTCCTCACAAATCTATACTGCTATTAGCTCATATAACTATATTGCGTGTGTGTGTATATATATAAATGACCTACAGTGACAATGCTTCCCTAAGTGCATACATTTCAAATAAATAACATTAACTCATACAAAATAATAGTGCAAAATATAAAAAGACCTCAGTACAAGATTAAAGTGCAACAGTACAAAACATCTCCTGAATGAAAAAAGTGCTTATTTATATATATAACAGGCTGCCCCCCCGGGCTGCGACCAACGCGTTTCGAGCCTTCCCAGGCTCTTGCTCACGGCCAGTATTGGATAGGGTGTCCCGTCGGGTCAACTTGTGGCACCTAGTTGCACTTTTTGTATAGAATTGTATGACTGTCCTTTTGAAATTTCACTTTTTTGATGCCAATACAAATACTCTCCTTGCATTCAAAACTGGTGTATTGGTAGTCTCATTATATTTAGATAATACAGCCTGTGTTATTTATATAAATATATAACATATATATATATATATATATATATATATATATATATATATACAGCCTGAACAGTGACTTTACTATTGTACTAAAATCTAAGCCTAGTATATCTTACCTGTTGTGGCCTGTGGCGTCTTCCATCAGAACCAGTGCCCGGGCAGTGGGTTCTGTATGTGCTGCTCTTGGCAGGAGCCCACACACTATGCCCTGCGGAGATGGTGTAGCCTCCCATGCAATTAAAATTGCCCTCAGGGTTCTGGGCTCTCCAGCCCTCATTTTTCATGTACCAATGAGCCCTTGTGTTAGTAGATGGGCTATACAGTCCTTGCGGTTTTGTAGGCCAATGAGCCCCTGTATTACTACAGGGCTGTTGAGCCTTTGTTTTGTGCCCACGGTTTCATCCCCGGCTAATGCCCTGGTCTTTAAATCAGGGCCTCTCCTATTAGGGTGTAATTCTTGTGCTAATCCTTAAAGAACATTTCCAACCCAAAAAACCAAAAAGGCTATACTCACCATGTGTCTCATGCAGACTATCAGCGATAGTGCGGCGCTGCAGATCTAACCTGATCGCTGGACCCTGGCTTGCGCTGCACGCTTTATCGTGCGGCATAGGACACAGGCAGAGATGAGAATCGGTCGTGCAGCACGGGCTGGGGCTCCAGCGATCAGGTTAGGTCTGCAGCATTGCACTATCAATGACAGTCTGTGTGGGACACATGGTGAGTATAGCATTTTTGTTGGGGGGGAGGGGGCTGAAAATGTTACCCTAAGTTTACTTCCTACTGACTACAGTTTCATTTGACCTTCCCCAGCTCACTGCCAGAACCAACCCCTGCTTGCCTGATCTTCGACCTGCCTGCCTCTGAATACTGTTTACCCACTGCCCACCTGTTCATTGACCCGATTGTTACTGGACCTTCTATCTACTTAATTTGTTGTGACACAAGTTCGGATAGATCGGCCTGTCCAGACTTCTAGTCCTGGGGGCATCTGTACCAGGTGAGGCCTATCCAGCATCCCAGCAGACGGGAGCTTGTCTATAAGTAAAGCAGAGGTGAACATTGGGTGTTGCTGACTGACCGGAAGGCTGGTGTCCAACTGGGACATTACACATAGGGGGTCCTTTACAAAATGGTTCGCAGGCCATTCGCTATTTTCCACATTTACAACTTGCACCTTGGTATGTTTGCCCAATGATGTCAGTGTTTTCTGGATTTACGTGACGTACGAATCAATGTTATTTTCAGCGACATTGTGTCTTTAGGACTTTTTAACATCTTTAACTTACTTTTCGTCAGAAAGTTACCCAGTATGTGAAAAATAAAGAATGATCATGTTTTTACATGACTTTTATATTTTCCACTTTTTATCTTAAGCTTTTCAAACAACCCAGACACTCCCAGGATAACCCCCCCATATATTCTGAGACCCCTGCAATGCCGACATATGCTATAAAAGTGTGGTGTCAGCAGGATTTCATTTTCTAAACCAAATCCAAAGACGTTCTGCAAACCACTTTTCAATGTAAATACCACTTATTTTCACCAGCAAACTGTGGCGCAAACACAGCAAAACACATGGCGAAAGTCTGTGTTCACTGGGGTTAACTGCTTTAATCTTAGCTCCATTCACCACGGTTTTTCCCTATGGCCACACACGGGGAACACAGGGAAGGAGAAAGTCGAGCGAAGCAGCAAACGTTCTAAATCACCCCCATAGGACACCATTCAGAAGAGCTTTATTTGTAAGATTACCAGCTTTTAATTGAAGCAAAACTTTAAAGTGGACCAAAATCGGGGGTGCCCCGCTGTGTGAAACCCCCAGATCGCTGAAGGCAACTCACCTCTTCCTGGGCCTCTGGCACATGCGCGACCTGTGGCCGCATCCCTGCTTCCCTCTAACAGGGAGCATGCCCGCGCCGGCCATTCACAAATACCTGGCACGGGCACACGCCCTGCTAGGGGGGAAAGTGGAGATGTTGGACTGAGAAACAAGGTAAGTGAATGGGGTGACGGGGGGTTTAACACAGCGGGACATCCCGATTTTGGATGCCGGGGGGGTCGATCATATAGATTCCTGGGCCGATCAGCGTGGGTTTTAGTCCACTTTAACAAAATATAAAAAGGAAACTTTAATTATCATAAAAATAAATAAATGGAAGAACAGAGAATGTCTAAACTGCCATAAATGTACTTTGGCCGAATAAAAAAAATGACACATTCAAATATATATCTTTTATTAATAATGAATATAAAATATTCTGTAAATATAATTAAATACAAAATTACAGGAAAAAACATTCGAACGCTTTAAGGCCACACTGTAAGTCTTGTAACTTTTCATTACAGTCAGAAGTTATCTTATTTGGCATGGTTTACTCCATACAGAAGGGTGGTCTTCCGTGTTTCACTGTAAATCATTTATTTTAATGTTACTGTCAAACCGATGCAAGCGTCTTATATGAGTAAACAGGCCTCTTTCTACTCCTTGGAGAGGAATCCGTCAGACTGGAAAGACTGGAGCAGGGCTATGTATGTATAGGCACATGGCCAGCGGGCTTCCTTTGTTTGGACTGGTAACATCAGCATGTACATTTACTTTTGGCACAAATAACACTAGAAAGTCAGAGCAGTGTATGATATGTCTGCAGAGACATGCTGAGGTCAGGTGGTCCAGCTAGACATGAGACCATGATCATTTGCCCATACATGCTTTTGTCACTTGTGCAAAAAATAATAGGAGTGGCCGTGTATAATGACACACATAGATGTAGCCATCATGTGACCAGACTTTTCATCACCACCCCAGGTATAGGAAAAAGGAAATGTTTTTACACTACATTATTGCAGCCTTTGGGTTTGAACCTAAAGAGGAACAATAGTGTGAGTTTTTACTATCCCAGGTTTTGTTCCTCCTCCCAATATGTGAAACCCCCTGGATCACCTGTAAACTCACCTCTTTGATCCTAAGACGCATGTGCCAGCCAGTCAGCTCAGAGCTATATAGACCCCAAGCTCCCCCACACAAATGCTCCAGCCATACAGAAATTGCTAGTGTGGTAGTACTGTATGTTCCTTAGCTGGAGGTGAGCGTGGATTTGCTGGCAAGATGAGTTCACAGGTGATCCAGGGGATCACCCCAAATCAGGATGCCCCAACACAAGACCCTTTCCTGGCTGCAATTATGTGGTGTCTGGGCTGCTTATTTCTACACCTGTTTCAGGTCAGTGGTTCACCAACTAGTAAATTGGGTGAAGCCACATGACAGCCAGGAAACTAGCCTGTCAGCAAAGGAGGGGTATTCAACTAACCATTATTGTGCCTTTAAAGCAGACCTCATTTGAAGGTAACGTTTGCATGGCCATCAGCACTTGGGTATTAAACATTCTTTAAGACTCCCATTTTTGTCTCTGGCCATTAGGCAGCCCTGAGAAAAGTGTCATGAGGATGCCAAAATCACCAGTAAGCTGAGAATAACGTGGCTTTACATAAAAAAGGAAACCTCAACTGACCCTTATTGGGGCATTACATTTCGATGAATGTCTGCAGGTTAAGCCATTCTTGCTGGGTGATTTCTCTGTGGTCCTGCACTCAGCACAGACCGTTTCCCTAAACATACCTGGGCTCAGCCATATAGTTGAATAGGAATTCTAATTCTCTAAGTCCGGATGTGTTGAGGTAGAGGGTCATTGTGAAGTGCAGGACTGGGTCAGGATGTCCAGCACTAGAGGGCACTGTCCTACTTGCAGCTCCCTTCCTGCATGATAAGGAGGTCAGCTCACAGGGCATTGTATAGCTCTGTCTGGCTCATAGGGAATTGTGGCCAAGGAACAATGAAATAAACAGAAATTCCACTAGTCACTGTTAGGCAGCTTATGTAATAATAACTTGTATGTTTTAATTGAAATCATTAAAAGGCCAATTTCTGGGGAGTGTTTGGAATTTAACGTTTTATTAGAAGGTTTTTACCCTTTGCTCTCTATTAGTTTAGTTTGAAGACTTGCTTTTTAATGGTACAGCCCAGGCAAATGTGCCCACCAAAAGGCTGTGTTTTTTATTCATTGCCGCTTTAGATTTCCTGGTAAGCTTTCCTGAATTTGGTCCCTTCTGCTGACACAGCGGACTTCTGTGTTGCTGTCGGATTCTGAATGTCCCTGACAAGTGTTATTTATTGGACAATGCAATGCTCTGTGAGAAGATCAGCAGGAGGGAGCAAGTTCATTAGCACTTATCAGGAAATTGAATGCACTGCTGAATGGCCCTTTGCCTAGACTGTTCCTTCAAGATAGGTCTTCTGTCTGAAAAAAAACACAATCCTCAATGGGATGCCACAACACAGGTTTAACTTTTCTGTATACATCACTGTATTCAAACACTATCCTCTGGGTTGAAAATGTGACTTTTTACAGTTTACAGAGATAAAAAACAAACCCACCGCCCATTAAAAACGAAACAAAAAATAAAACAAAGCACAGAAATGTTCTTCGAATTTGTGCTTATGGAAAGTGCTGAGTTCCGTCTATGCATTTTACAAAATACATGCCAGTGCAAAACTATAACATAACATATATTTAATTAATTTAAACATTTATTTTATTTTTTAATTTATAGCTAGAAAAAGAATAAATGCAGAAATAAGGGTACAATGTTTGGCGGTACGGGCCAATGGGCCAATAGCTGCTTTGCACAAATAGGCCCCAGTAGCCAGTATCTGTTAGGAGAACCCATATTGGTCAGGTTACTGTTGGCTTCCATGTTTTTTTTTAAGGGAGGGAAGTGCAGGAACAGGGGGTGGATTATTTATTAAGAGGAAGGGACGTAATTAGAGCTTTTTTATATAGAATTTTTTTCAAATTTGCAGGACATGCCCCTACCCTATTGGAAACTTTCTACATCTCATCTGGAGATGTTGTTGACCCAATAGGGTTGAATAAAAATAAAAAATGTGTAGTACTTAATTGTGTTTTGAGGTGGGGAGTCTCACTCTGAGTAAATAGCATTAAAGGGAGGTGGAGCTGCTTGTGAAAAACACAAAACATTGAAATGAATGGCAATGCACTGCAATGCAACACATCTCTAAGTGCATGGTCTAGTTGTCCCATAGAAAACCTCCTGGCACAGTTGGTTTCTACTCGCTTCCACTCTGCCCCCCTTCATGTGTACAGGCTGATGGGATGTAGCCACACCAAGCTGTATTCACGCCAGGCAACAAACATCCCTGAGGGCAGCAGATTGAACCTGTAGCCACACTGGCCATTCCTCCAGTTTCTGTAATTATGCCCTTACTGATAGGCTTCATTTAAGTACAACTCCTAATGACACAACATAGTGGCCCTGTTAGCTTAGATCTGGCCAGTGCAACATCTAAGTGCGGACTACTTTTCCTTCTTCAAGTGGTTGTCGTTCTTGTCACATGATGATTCTGACAAGCTTTCTTTGACAGGTTGGGATTTTCTTCTTTGCGGTAAAACCAGGCAAACGATGAATGGGAGGATGTGCAAGCAGAAGAACAAAGACCTGCATGGAAAGACTGCACTCAGAAAAGGGCATAAAGCTGACGGGACACACTGTACACACTAACTAGAACATGACATGCACAATGGGGTATAGAGCAACAACATTTCACAGAGAGACAGCTCTTCCCCGTACAATGAAGAACTCAGACATTTTGTCACAAGTTCAGCCTTAAGGTGTACACATACCCAGATAGGAAGTTTATGTCGTCACCTTCTATCCCCAATCCAGTGTCCGAAACAGCCTGTGTTTCTTTATTTACTAAAGCCTTTTCCCAATACTCATAAAAACACTACCAGGAAGCAGTATGATGTTGAATGGCAGCCATATGCTAATTTGTTCAGTTCTAAGATGAACTGCCACATAATGGTAGTTAAGCTTGTAGTGCTTTCAGATGTATTGCAGTTATTAATATTGATAAGACTGATCCCCAATGCTGAGCTGTGTGTACTGAAACCAAATGTATCATCACTGGAAAGCAGGGGGCAGGGCTGTTTGGCCAGGGAGAAATATGGCCGACTGCATCCAGTTTGTGTTTTTATGAACATTGGCCAAGGCTTTACTAAAAAAACAGATCGGTCCTAGTCCAGAGATCAGCAACTCAACCAGTCACCCGAACTCGAGTCATCAGTGCCTCCATGTCCATCTTGCACCCTCACCATCAGTCACAGAGGCGCAGTCATGCTGATGAAGTGCCGCGAGCAAGACACAATAGCAGAGCAAGCCTGGGATCCAGTGATCAGGTGGGTTGCAGATCCCCTAACTAGGACCGAACAGCTGTGGGGGACAAAAGGTGAGTACCCTTTTGTTTTTTTGATTGGGTGGTCAATCAATTTTGCTTTTGGACTAAACTATGTCCCCACATATTTCAAGGGGTTATGCTAATTATTTTGTGAAGTAAGTTTTGTGAACCCAATAAGGTAAGGATACGTTTTTGAAAGGCTGGAAACCACAACACCCTATGGGCTTTGCAGAAAAAAAAATGATTCTTTAGAATAGCTCATAGGGTGCTGTTGTTTCCTTACCTCATGGCCACATAAGGAGAAGTCATGGCCTAGAGGATCCCAGCTGGGGCATAGCTGAAGTGCTTTTGAGCAAGGCACCTAACCCCCCAATGTCTTCCTGGCCACAGTAATTAGGGCAAAAAAAAATGGAAAAATTATGCACCACTTCCGACTTTTTGCTTTATATTACTTAGAATAATTAAGAACAAACAAAGCATTCGGAAACAGTAGAAATGTTTTTGGTAAATGATAGGCTTTCCTCACTTTCCTCCCATCCCCTCTATTACCTGTACATCTGCAGTGATGGTCCGAGCTCCAGCAAGATGAAGGGAGCCACTGTGTAGCTCATTGTTATCTGTGTAGCAGCCCACGTGATTACATCATACACTGATCTGTGCAGTGCTGTCTGCTGGAACATTGGGCGGATATTTTGCCTCACCTGGTGGCGCAAACACATTGTTGTAAACACACTGTATACAGACTGAGCACTTGTCATCTTCAACTACAAGGCAACTATATCATCTAAAAACACAGGAATAAAAAGGAATCTTTGGATAGAAATATATCAGCGTATACATTTCTAAAGGGTTTGTAATTAAGATAATGTTCCCTGATGTCTGTGATATGTGATGATGTGGAGTAAAGGAGATAGGTGTCCAGGGCAGGACAGACATTGGTGGAACACTATTAGCAGGTACTAGAATATGGGGCCGATTCAGAGCCAGGTGAGAATTCTCACTCCTTTTTAGGAGAGAAAACCAGGTGTAAATTTTCACCTGGCACTGAACCAGCCCCAAGGTAGACAATGAAAGTCAATTGCAATTTTCTCTTCTGAATCGACCCCTACATGTTAGTGCCCAGTGGTCAATAGCACATCACTTTCCAAGGTATCTTCTCAGCATTGCAAACTCATCGTGAGAAAGTGCGGAAATTGAAGTAGACCCTGTGTGATGCAACAGAAAACCTATCCATGTGGTGGCCAGCAGGAGGCGTTGGTAGCAAGCAGTGCTTGCTGCAACTCTCAGACCCCAGCACACCCAGAACCAGTGCTTGAGGCAGTTAGTATGCTGAAGATACATGCTGTATTTTTCGCTCCATAAGACCCCAAAAGCTGTGAGAAATGCCCTTGCGTCTTTTGAAGTGAATGTTTAAAAAACAAAACAAGAACAAGTCTTACATTGGGGTAATGAAATAGGGCGATGGGGGGATTTTGCACACTGTTTGCTGCTTGGTATGGGGTGATTGGAAGGGGAATTTTACCATTCGATTCAGGAATTGTTTTTCTGATTTTCCTCTTTTAAACCCTGGGTGATGTGCGTCTTATGTAGCAAATTTATTGTAAACATCTTTGTAAATACGGTCAATTCATAGAGAGTGGAAGTAAAATATATATATGTTGCTTGTGACATGTTCTGGGGCAGCGACAGAACTGGTAGCTTTGGATACCAGCCCTGTGTTTCTCCAGCTCTTTGCTGAAGTTTGTAGTGCTACTATCAGGAACCCTATCCCACTGCCCACAGTTACAATACCTCTGTATTCCCTGCTGGGCCTCTGTGCAACAGCATTACAGCAGCAACCACCTGCTATTGGAATGCGTCAATCAGAATTTTACTGCCTTGCCCAACAAACAAGAGATCCAGCAATAAAATAAGTGAATATTCCTGACTGTTGCCTTGTGGAGAAGTGTTTAACTAGGTGAAAAGAAGGCATTTTCACAGGATCTAGGTTTGTTGCAAGGCTGAACTGAAGGGACATGTCCCCAGAATGCATGTCCGTGTAGTATTTTCTCACAACATCCTTAGGGCAGCATACCACTGAGATATTAATGTTCGGCCCCAACTTAGGAACACAAGACCACCAGAACACACAATCCTCCAGACACCAGTTCTTTATGTGTTCCTGACCACCAATTCCTGAACCACAGGTTTAGGTAAGAGGACCGGGTTGCTGTGGGTCTGATGGGGTTCACCCATTCTCTGACTCCCAGGAGATAGGCCAGATTCCCCTGTCCCTGATTCATAGCCAGTGGGGGGATGCCAGAGCCTCAGGCTAAGTATGCTAACAGTCTGAGGCATTGGTTGAAATTGTCAGGGGGGATTTCTCAGGTCCCCTTCCCTTCCCACCACCCCTCCCTCCTCCAATACCATATGGGATTTGTGAGGCGGGATGCGTGACTGCGGGTGGTTAGGCTGCATCGTGTTTTGTGCCCACTGGTGGGTGTCTGTGGAGCTGGCCGGAGGCCAGGCTGTGGTATGCGTGAGCGCCTCTTCCATTCTTTCAGCCTAATGGAAGGAGGGAGGGATTTGCTGCAGGGGGCTAATGCATGTGCTCCCGGTTTAAAGGGGAAGCACTTTGCTAATCTTAAGTGTCTCTTTCTGGCCTCCCTCTCATTTTGCCTTAGAGGGTTAAAAGACTCAGAAATTAGGATCCTACCTGGTTGCTTATTTATTGAGCTTGGGGAGGGGGCGCCTCTATCCCCCACACCGGACTTCAGAATGGCAGGGAAATCCTTGCAAGTCCCTGCTCCTCTATCATCTACTATGGGAGACTTTGTTGCGAATCAACATCTATCCAACCCGATTGATCCAATTTCATTTCAAACTCTGTCAGCCGCTCAGTCTGGGAAGAAGGGGTCCTGCTCTGCTCCCGTAAGTCCCTTTTTTATTTATGGGCACGACCTTGCAGTTTTAAGAGCTACTTTTAATTATTGTTATGTGTCTGGAAGGTTATATAGGGTCCATATGGCTTGCTACTCCTTCTTTTGTATTTTAGACAAAGTGCTCTATAAGGAAGTGTCCAAGAATAAAACTGGCTCCAAGTCTAAACATAAAAGTAGGAGATGCCGATATGTGAAATCAAGCTACTAGATTCCCATAGGAAGCTTCATTGCAAGCCCTGTACCGATCGTGAGAAAGGAACGTCAGCCCATCATGACGGATGTGATGAGAATCTTACGAACCCATGGGACTCGGTTGAATGTAAGGAGTTTGTTGGGCATCCCCTAGACCCCCCTTTTTTCTAGAGGGCAGGAGTCAGAGGTCTCTGATACACCCCTTTCTAAATGTATCATATCTCCTGCATATGATTCATCTTTTTATGGGCACGGAGGATATGAGTTTCACCCCCAGTCTAAATATGATGGGTTTTATCCCAATTTTGATTCTGATTCCCCTATGACCTTCCCCATTCATAACTTAATGAGTGGAAGGATCCAGTTAAGGTTTATAGACCAGGGGCTCTTAGCTGGCATTATCCATTCATTGAAAAAGACTCACATATTTGGGATAAATGCCCCAAACTGGATGCGCTCTTTTTAAGGTCTCGAAGGGGGTGGATTTAGCCTTTGAGGACATTGGTATCTCCAAAGATCCTTTAGACAAGAAGATGGATTCTCTCTTGAAGAAAGCACGGCTGACTGAATCTTGTACTCTCAAACTGATTTTAGCCTCTACTTGCGTTGCTAGGAATTATTGGCTTCAGCAGCATAAATCATGTCTCTTGAAGCAAACAGATATTAAGAGACTATGAAGGCTTTGCTTGGACTTTACTGGATTTTCCCCTTTATTTCCAGGGGAATAAGAAAGGGTTTCTCAATAGAATTTATACTATTGTTATTCCTCTCCTATGGGGCAGGGAGGAAAGACTGGCCATTCGCAGCAGTCTAGATTCTATGCTGAATTTGGGAGAGATTGCTCAGGTTCCCTGCCACCAATGGGGGTAAGGGTTCTACTCACACATTTTTTAGGTAAAGAAGACCTTCTGGGGATTCCTCTTCATTCTCAATTTGACGAAGCTGAATCTGTGGGTAGGCTACAGACGCTTCCTCATTGAGTCCATCCTCTCTGTGTGGAATCTGCACCCCCTGGCTCCTTCATGGTCTCAATAGACCTAAAGGATACCTATTGGCAGGTACCGATGAGCTTGTCGGCTCAAGCCTTTTTGAGATTTGCAGTAAAGTTGGGGGACCAAATACAGAGTTTAAGCTTTGAGTGGATACAGGGGCAAATGTAAGTGCTGACAATGATTCAGTATCATGCTTGCTGATGGGGCAAGGGGGTTTTCTTTTCAAACAGTGCCAGACTGCTGGTCCAGTTTAAAGCTCACTGGTGCTTTTTATGAAAGTCTGGTCACATAGGATTAGGTTAGTGACCGGTATACTAAAAAAACTGTTAACCATCATACTGCCTAGACTAGAGTACAGATTTCAGCTGGCCATCCACGTCAGATCTGATCTCTATCTTGGCCAAGTTTTATATTTAGTCTGCTTGTTGTCATAATTTTAAACACATTTACAACTCCAATATATTCTACAAAGAAAGCATCCGGCTTACCCTGCGAGCTGCAACAGTCATTGGCACAGCAGTGAGAAATGTGAGGTAATACCCTGGGTGTACCCCGTGCCAAGCTGCTGACAGCAGAAATGTAGATAGCAGTGGGTTGAATGGACTTCGGTCATAACACACCCTGAGAAAGAAATTGTTGTTAGTCTGGTATTAGCAAGTGAACTGGACTCTATTGCAAAGATTTTCAAATGTGTACAGTAATACCTAAGCACAAATGGTGCATCAAAACCTACAAATCTAAAAGCCTCCAGGTCCAGCTGAAACCCTTCCCTACCCTACGGTGTGAAGCTCACCCAGCATTGGCAATTATACACCAAGATCTACAAGAAGAAGTGAGCCCTGCACACACAGAACACCACTGCTATGGCTGCTGCTGAGGTGATGGAGCTCACTCACAATTAAACATGCCCAGCAGCAGTGTTCTGTGTCTACAGGGCTCAATTACCGTAAAGTAAAGTAAAAGAAAATACTAGATCAACTCAGCACCATAATTTTGGTACACCAACCTTCCCTTTAAAGCGGGTGGAAACTCAAAATTTGGGCCCACCCCTTCCCTGCCCGATTACCTGCAGCAGCGCAGCTGACTCGGCGGTGGCCCGGTTTTCAATTAAAATCAGGGTTTTCCTCCACCGATTGGCTGATCTCAAAGGTACCCTGTGACGTGGGCCAGCCAGCCGGCCGCATCTGCAGCTTTTACGCTAGACGCACCCGCACCCAGCCACTCAGATAGGTCGGGCACGGGAGCGCGTACAGCTACAGGGAAGCGGTGGATGTGGCAGCAGGAGATTGTAGCTTTGCAGGAGCCGCTGGCAAAGGTGAGTATACCAGTGACCCCAGGGGTTTCACACAGCACCCTATAGTAGGATGCCCCTGGAGCAGGCTAGTGGCCAGCCTGGGGAATCTTTTAGATTCCAGGCCAGCCTTTGTGGGTTTTTATCCGCTTTAAGCGCATCATTTTTATCAACTTGGTGAATTTTTCCATAAAAGAATAAATCTGCAGTTCAGTTCAGAACAAAGAGCTAGGTTTGTTGGCATTGTAATTCCTTGATATTTTAACAATGCGTTTTCGCATTAGAAGTATGCCACTGCAGCTGTTTTTTTTCAATTTGGTTTATGTTTAGGGGCAGTGATATTGATTTTTGATATTTTCCTAGGATTACTTAAGATGACCATTATGTCATCTGCATAGGGTAGTATCTTAACCAAGTATCATGACTATCCTGCTGATCTCAAGCTCAGAATGTATTTCCCTGATTATGGCTTCCTGCTGAATGCTGAACAGTGCTGTGGAGAGTGGGCATCCCTGCCGTGTTCCGTGTTTTAGAAGAACTATCTGTCAGTGGACCATTGATGTTGGTTAGGGAATATTGATTATTATATAGTGCTATAATTTAGCTAATTAGTAAGTGGTCTATTCCTATATGAGTTAGTATTGATGATATATATAGGTCCAAGACCCATGGTTAAATGCCTTTTTAGCTTCCATGGTCGATATGACTGCTTTTAATGTTTTGATCAATCGATTGAGTTTATTCAGTGCCGTAGTGCAGTATTTTTTGGTCTTCCTGTCCACCTATAAATCCTGTCTGAATTATTATTATTAATAATAATAATAATAAAGAATTTGTGTAGTGATTTTTCTAGTCTCTTACATATTATACTTGCATAGTTTGGGACATGTCTTATTATGTCCATATTCATTCTAGAGCTGAAAGATTGAGTTTTATTGATGGTATTAGACATTCGCAGCATGTTATCAGTTAAGGGATACATAAGGGTTTTATTGTATACTGACATGAATTTATGTGCACCAGCAGATTCCTGGCTTTTCAGATGATTAATAGCAAGTGAGATTTCTTGCCATATGAAAGACTCGTCCAAAACAGTTGCTATGTCAGTGTTAATGTCATGCCAAGGCGAAATATATTGCTGGGCAGTCAGGGTGGTTTGGGAGTTTGGAATTCCGGACACAGGACAGGGAGGCAGCAATTGGTAAGTAGAGACACAAGTTGGGAACCGGAGAGCAGAGAAGTATGCAGAGAATATATACATCAGACAATGCAACCTGTCTACGCCACCAGAGAGGCAAGCCGCCGAACGGGTGTAGGAGGATCGGTACTCAATGGCTGTAATGGCCCGTAACCTACCCACAAATGGAGGAGAGAACACTTGGCCCCGGGCAGTCCTGTGGTGGTCACAGACTAGAGAAAGGGGAAACAAATGGCAGGTGTACACAGTGAGAACACATCAAGTACAGACTGCCCAAGAGTCTCGTCCCCAGTACAGACAGCGGAGGCTCTGGGCCCCAGTATTGACAATGGAGGGCCTGAGTCCCAATGCAGACAGTAGAAGGTCTGGGCCCACATACAGACAGTGGAGAGCTGGTGCCCCAGTATCAACAATGGGGGGCCTGGGTCCCAATGCAGATAGTAGAGGGTCTGGGCCTACATGGAGTGCAGACAATGGAGGGCCAGACTCCAGTACAGACAACAGAGTACAGATAGTGTAGAGCTGTGTCCCGGTACAGACTACAAAGTACAGACAATGGAGGTCTGGTGCCCCAATAAGCACTAAGAAGGGTGTGAGCCCCAATACACAGGCAAGGTATGTGTATCACAGAGGGTTAGAGAGCATATGTTCATGCAGGCAAGTAGACCTAATGATCCAGCCCGGAGGCGGGGCTGGACAAAAACATCACTATCACCTGAGGGAAAGAAGGGAGTTTAAGGAACCAAGGAAAAAACACACAAACACCAATAGCAAGTGTATCAACAGAGAGAGCAGCGGGCCCTGTGATGTCAGTCCTTACAGTTAAGTTTAGATAAATCTATCCCTAATAAAAAATTCTACAAGTTCTTTCTGGTCTAGTTGGGCCAATCCTTTGATGTCATAGATCTACAGATATGTTTTATAGAATTCTGCTTTGATTCTTTCTGTTGATAAAATATATTTCCTGCTGCTTTTTGCATTCTTCAATAAAGTTAAATGATCTCCTATCCTGTGCTTAATCGCCCATTGCTTTCCCTCCTTTATTTACTTTGAAGGTGTGTTGGATGGCGGACATTTTTATTGGTCTTATTGCTATTCTCCCATAATAAATCATAAAGCTCTGCTCTATTTTTTCTTATATTGTTGTGGGTTATTTTAATTGGGGTCTGTGCATGATCTTATCCTAGGCTATTTATTTTTTTTATTAATGACGCTCTCTTTGCTTGTTTGATCTTTAAGCTTTGGCAGATAGTACCCGAAGGATTGCTTTGGCAAAACCTTTCTGTGTTTCCCATACCAGCAATGCTGATACACCCCCCTGGGTATTACAATTAAAGAACTTTTCCACTTCATTCATTATTATCATTTTAAGTTCATGGACACTTTGTATTACCCTATTTTAGTAAGAGTGTGATTTGCACATGGTCAGCAACTATTGATTTTGAGTAAGTTTTGTTGATTAATAAAGAAATGGTCTGTTCTACAATATGTGGTCTATTACCAGTATAAAATGTATTTTTCTGTGCCATGGAAAATTCGCCATTCGTCTCTTTAATTGAGTGCTTGTCCTTTGATTTTGATTTGATTTGTCTTTTGCAGTTTTGATTTTGCAAAGACCCTGTCTTACTTCTTGTAGAGTCACTGGTATCTGTTTAGTCTGGTTTATTTATTATCTGGCAATATAGGCCCATTGATCTGGTGCATATGTATTGACTATTGTACGTTCTTGCCCCAAAGTTATAGTGCAAGCACCATGAATATTAAATAATTGTCTTAAAATGACATCTGATGTATTAAAATTACTACCTCTCTGACTTCTCGGTCTGAAATCCATTGGAAATAATTGCTTCAAAATAACTAAAAGCCTTATAGTGGCCAGTGAGAGCTGTCTGCTGTGACTAAGTAACCGGCAAATGGCTCTTGCTGCATTGCGCCAGCCATTCAGATAGCTTCCCACTGACAACAATAAAAACATAGTCATGGAAGATGGCTTCTATCGGACAAGAGCCCGCGCATGCGCCATTGGAACAAGGAAGAGTTGAGGGAATAACAGCGTTCTGCTGGGTTTCGCCTTTTCCCTTGTGAATTCACTTCTCTTATATTATTATGTGGAAAGATTTATTTTTCTTTTATCTATTTATTTTAACAATTTCTGTTTTCCTCAAGATGCCTTTCTGGGGGAAGAAGAAAGGACCCCAAATTGCCTTACAATCTATCTCTAATGAATGGAAACTAATGTTCCTTTTTCTCTTTATATCTTTGCCATCAATGACTGTCTGAAGGTGCCACGTGGGGCACTGAAGACCTGGGAAGGGTGGAGGTGGGGGGGGATGCTGAGGACTGGAGGCCCCCTGGGGGGGAGAGGAGACCCCCGGCACTGGATCCTGAATTCTATGTACCTAGCACTTAAAGGGACATTCCAGGCAAAAGGTTAAATCATCCTCCTTCTACTAGGCCTCCTCAGCAGCAGAGCATGACTCACCCATGCATGTCTCAATGTGACTATTCCCTCAGAAGTGAATTCTGTGAGGGGACTAAAAAAGATGTGTCAGCAGAGGGGAGCAAGTTCAACAGGGTTTATCAGAAGTTACTAAATGTTGGTAAATGAAAGATCTTTGCCTGGAATGTCCCTTTAAAGTGTATCTGACATGGGCAGGCTGATTCATCATCAGCGGCAGGTAGCGACAGATGAGCGTCTGTAGCAGGCATTTTCAGAGCGCCCGCTAGTAGTCGCTGTGCTCGGCCGTGGGTCGCTAGTTTATAGTATGGGAGACTATGTTAGCGACTGGTCATAACAACTGACTCACACCATATTCAGCAAAAACAGCCTCACAAAACTCTGGCGCTGAAAAATGCATAGAGGCCGATTCATCAATAGCGCCAGGTAGCGACAGATGAGCGACTGTAGCGTGATTTTTTCAGCGCCAGCCAGTATTCGCTGTGCTTGGCCGGCATTAGCTTGATGACAGCGACTCAGTCGGTGTGCGGTAATGTTGAATACGGGCTGGGGGGTCGCTGTTTCACAGGTCCAGCGTTGTATGTGAGCGCCTGACAACGAATGGCCAGAGCGAACGGCTAGCTTCATATTCATCAAAAAATCACGCTCCGAATTTGCTGGCGCTGTCCATTCCTTGTTTAAACCCCAGAGCGCTGGCGGCGATCTGTATTAACTAGTTTTTAACCCCTAAACAACCATATTTTTTGAATGTAACATTATACATGTTTTTAGAATCATTTTGTTATATGAATACATTAATCTCAGACCTGTTAGATCAATTGTGCACATATTTTTTTTTTTTTTTACTTAAAAATAAATCCTAACATTGCAGAAGTGGTCTCCGATTTTTTGACATTAAAAAAATTAAAAAAAAAATTATTACCAATTAATCATGAATTATTATAGATTGCTCCATTGAAATGCATTGGACATCGCCAGGGAGCGACAGCTCATACCTGGCGCTGTGAGGGAATTTGCAGCGGCGCTGTTCGGTCCAGGCGGCTTCATGATGAATGCCGCGCTAGCCTCATTTTGCTTGATAAATGCATCATTGTGACCGCCGCCGGGCGTACTTGAGTCGGTAGTCGCCGTTAGCTGCCGCTACCTGGCACTCGTCAGACACTACCTGGCGCTATCGCTTGATGAATAAGGGCATTATTTGACGCCCAGAGCGCCGAAGGCTGTGTGTTTAAAGTCTGCTTTTCAGCATCTATCCACTAGTAACAAAGCGACAACATATGGAATTACATTGTAACATGAACACATTAAATGCCAGACCTGTAATGTCATTTCTGCAGAAATATCTGAAAAATGCTAAATTTGTCAAAAAACTGCTTTTTCAATGCCAGAAGAGGTCACAGAGATTTTTTGAAAAAAATTAAAAAACCAAAACCCCGTTTAAAGAGAAGAAAAGGATCGTCCATTGAAATGTATGAGAGAGCGACAGGTAGCGAGAGGTCATACCTGGCGCTGTGCAAGGCTGAACGCTGAGGCTGTGAAAATGATGAATCAGACGCTACATGGCGATATCCCAGTCGCTAAACAGATTCTGCTTGATAATTGTGTAATTGCGAGCCGTGTCCCCCGTTCACCAGTCGCTAACTCTCATTAACCAGCCACTACCTGACGCTATCCCTTCTTAAATAAGGGCCTAAATCTGACCTTTTGAAACAACAGCACATGCAAATTGCATAATTACTGTTTTCAAATGCAGTACCTCTTTATACATCCTAACTTCTAATCATATCAGCTGCTATCTGTAGAAGGGACCTAGCTGACGGAAATCTGCCTCCCTCAGCATTCCCATTAAACCACTGTAATTGGGCAGTGAACTTTCCCCACCACTGGGATTGCAGCACCAGCTTTCCCAGGAGAATAGGGTAGACAGCATTTAGAGTGACAAGGGTGGGCAAGGAAGTGATGCTTGTGCCCTGGGGTCTGTGGAAAAGTTCGCTTGTAATTTAGTGCAACATACCTGGAAAGCCTGTCCCTAAGAGGGTCTGGGTCTACTATAAATATAAAGATTTCTCAACTCTATGCTCTGCTTTCTAGCACTATTCTCATGAAAACGTGGCATGGACCAGGAAAGTTGTGGGACAGTGGGAGGGGCGAGGCCAAAGGAAGCCTGTATTGCTTGGGCACATGTTCCCTTTAGGGAAAAAAGATTGCTAAATAGAACAGAATCATACAGGGATTTTTCTCTTCCCTCTTATCATAGCTCTCGCATTACTGATGCTCTTTAGAACAATTCCTGCTAAACCTTATAAAATGAATTTATACACATTCCCTAATGGTTTTTTTTTTTTTTGGAAATGAAAGATAATACTGAACGGAATATGTTTATAAAAGACTTTCTATTATACACAGACACAAAACACAATAGCCCCATAGGTCCTTTACAGCAGCCTTCAGCAATTTCTTCTCTGGAATAAGCTGCGTTCGCCCACACACTACCCTTACAAAATACCATCCCCACAGCTTTTATTCTCTTTCTCAGCGTCTTAAACTAGATAAATGTGTGTAGCACTAAAAAGCCTTTTGTTTCATAGAGGGTTATTTATTAAGAAGAAAGCCTTCAACTGGAGACACTGTAATACAATGTGGAAGATTAGAAAATGAAGTAAGAGAATGCACTTACCTTCCCACAGCCACTGATTAGATTAAACTGTCCTGGAAACTGACACTGACCATACCCAGAGCAAGGCCTTCTCACTATTGTGACCATGGTAGCTACTACATCTACTTACTCTTTTAACCAGACGGCTGTCTGGATGTTCCAGTTGTCAATAAACACCTTGAAGCTGGTAGCAGTCTAAAAGTAAACAAACAACAAATAAATATATCAATTTTTACATGTATTCCTAAGGCTACAATCACACCTGTGTGGTTTCATTTACAGCAGGAATTCTGTTTTGCGCTCGCGTTTTTTTCTCCACTTTTTTATTTGCGTTTATTTGTGTGTTATAATATCCCTGTTTCAAGGGATGCTTTTGCGGCCAGGATGCAGAAGCATGGCTTTTTGCGGCCAAGTTTTTCCTCTCTCTGCCACACCTGAGAGGTGTGAAAGGGGCCATAGAGGTGAATATTTTGTGCGGTACCACGTGCGTCTGCTGCAGAAATGCATGCGGTACCGGCCAGGTGTGAAAGAGGGTTAAGAGATCCTTATGAATACATATACATGTATAAACATATACTAATGTATTCATTTATATCCAAGTAGCCTGTCATTACATTACTTCCAAGGTCCTAATGTGTGCTTCTTTTTGATTGGTTAATGCACACAGTTAGGATATGCACAGCACTATCCCATATATTAGGTGCTAGCCTGTGGGATGAAAAATCCTCATAAACTAAGCTACACTCCTAGGTGGGACTCCAGGGCTAGCTCACCACCATATCCTCACAAATCAATTTGATTGGTTAATGCCAATTGGAGGGGGAGAGGAGGGAAGCCCTAAAGAGACAAATGACAAAACATCCAAAAACCCGAGGCAGGTGAGAAAACACTTTGATATGTGGCATTCAGTCAAGACTGAGCAATGCTCATAATATAAACTACACTATAGAATTACACTATAAACATATAACCCTTTAGGTGTCAAGGCTTAAACCCCCTATACACACAAACGCCATATGATGAATTCTTACCTCAATTTTCCAAATATTCAAATTGGACAGTAGATCCCACCTCTCCTTTCCATCCTCCGAAATTCCATTAAACCCAAAGCCAGCTGCATTGTTTATAAGATCAGCTAAACACAAAAAAAGCAAAGATGATCTATAGGACATTCTAATAATAAGTGGTAAAACCAACAAAGAATGTGTTATAAACATTATGACTACATAACTGGAGTTCATATACAAGGATTATACAAAGCATAATAAATAACCTGCAATAGTATAATGTCAAGCAATATTTCACTTCCTGGCTATCATATATGGAGAGTTACTACTAAGACCATAATGTGGTCCTACACCCTGCAGGGTGGTCCAGGACCGCTGAATGGTTTAGGGGCATCCTGATTGGTGATGCATAGGCCCCTGCAAGCCTTAGAGCCTGGGGGCCATAAAGGCTGTGTGTGGCCGGCCTCCGTGCCCTGGTCTACAAGCCCTTATAGCTGGTGTCCAGGCTGGTTATGCTGGGAAGGTGGACCCCACACCATTTTTTATTTTTGAAAATCCCCAAAAAAGTCTGCCTCCATATCTACCGATTGTCTCCTGTCCCTCAGCTGGTATAAAAGGCTTTCCAGCAGCATCAGGAGAGCAGAAGCAAGAGTGATCGGCTTGGGACACAGTGCTCGGAATGGATGGGAGATAAGTACTGAAAAAAAAAATATAATAAAATATTTTTTACTTGTTTTTTTAACATTTAACCCTTTGTGAACTGGTAAGGGGTCCATGAGAGCCCTATATGAGTTCACAAGGTTTACCTGCTTCCCCAAAGCCTGTGGTGGTGGTGGGGGGGGGGGCACAGAAGAGCGCATGGGCTACGAAGGCTATGTGAGTTTGTAGCCCTTAGGATCAGGGGCCACCGAGGCTAGCCAGCGCCCTGGTCTGCCCCATAGCTGATCCCTGGGCTGGTTATGTTGGGAAGGGGGGACTCTGTGACATTATTTATTTAACCCTTTAAAGTTAAAGTGAAGATAGTAGTTTCATTTTATTTGTAAATATTATAAAGTGCTCATTTCTGTTTGGGGGTCTCCTGGGCAGTAGTGGCTATTGATACATATGCAGTACTGTTGTAATTGGGAGAAATAGTGTGGTAGGCGGTGGGGAGACTTCACACATGTTATTTTCATGATACCTTGGCTTTATTTCTGGTGATGTTTTTTGTGATAGATTTGTGAGATTATTTTTTGATTGGTATTGTGATATATATCAGTGGTTCCCCTTTTGGATGACTAAATAATATATAAAGGTGATTATATTTTCATTGGTGAATAGAGTAGATTGATATGTTTATGAGTTGTTATGGTTGGGAATATTAATACTTAATTGATTGTTTGCCTAGTAGCACTTGCACTTTATAAATGCACTTTATAAATGTATAGATTTTGTAGTGATCCGGATCATAGGCAGGATTTGCACATGTTTAGTTGCACTGTTGGAACACTTTGTTGAATGATTTAGCACCTATATCTAGGCATTTGATATCAATTAGTGTGGTGAGACTCTCCCCATTGCCGACACACCTTCATGTTGGTTTGTCCTGTGTGTTATTGTCCCATTTATGTGTTTTTTAAGGGATTTTAATATGTTGAGTGTATTGTATGTAGTGATTATAAATTTTAATTAATAAAAATGTATTTTTTTGATCAATTTTTGAGTTGAGCCTCCCTACATGCCTTTTTTGTAATTGGAAAAAATAGGGCTTCACATGCAATATGGTTTCCTTGAATAAAATAAATGTTTTATTTAAAAAAAAAATACCTGCAAGAATCACAGTTTAACATAGCGCAAAATGGTAAAAAATTACCTGTGAACAAAGGGTGACAAAATCTCAAGTCGGCTGGCAGTTAAACGGGTTAAAATGCATGTATGCAATGTATGTTGTATTGTTCTGTTCGGGCAACATTGTGCTTTCAGATTTAGCTTGTTTTGTTTTTTCTTGTTTACATATTGTTTTTTTTTTAGGAAAATGTGGCTTTGATTCTGCTTTTTGATTTATTTTTTTTTGTTTAGGGAAACCCTGTGCAACCAAAGAATTAATTGAGGGATTACTTCCAAAAAACTGTGCCCACGTCAACAAGCCTGGTACACCTAGAAAGATTGAGGTGTGTACTTACATTGAATATACAGCTTGTGGGGGAATTTCATATGTAAAGGGTTGCACATAGCAGTTGCATTTTAGCTGAAAATCTCCTAAAGCGCTGTTTCAGTTTGGGGGAGTCTCCTGGGCAAAAAAGGGGTATTGTTGTAACCGGGAGAAATAGGGCTTTTACACGCAATAACAATTTATTACAAAAAAAACGACAAATTGTAAAAAATAGATTTCATTTTATTTGTTTTCCCAAAAATATTGAGAATACACTCAATCAGAAAAACGACAAATAGCAATATATAATTTTCCTGGGAAATCCGTTCAAAAAAGACAATTCTGTGAGTACTCACCTGTAGAATTGCTTTTACTATGCATGGCACGGCCTGCTTCACAAAGTCATAACATCTGGCACTGCAGAAGAGTTGTGGCTCCGCCCGGTACCATATAAAAACAGAAACACCATAGACTTATTCAGTAGCTGACAAGCAGTGATACAAGAACCGGGAACAAATAAAGATAACAACCCCAACTAAATTGGAACAATAACCATAAAGAGGCAACCAAGAACAACGTAACAAGGGTGGGGTGAAGCAGGCCGTGCCATGAATAGTAAAAGCAATTTTACAGGTGAGTACTCACAGAATTGTCTTTTTCCTAGTGCATAGCACGGCCTGCTTCACAAAGTGATAACATCTGGGACATCCAAAAGCAGTGTGCATAAAGTAGGGTAGGATCCCCAAAAAGAGAGTAACAACAGACGGTTTAGACTACCACCGCCTGGAGTACCTTGCGGCCAAAAGCAGCATCAGCTGAGGCCTTAACATCAACCTTGTAAAACTTGGAAAAAGTATGAACAGAAGACCAAGTTGCGGCCTTACAAACTTGTTCAACAGAAGCTTGGTGCTGAAAAGCCCAAGACGCATCGATAGCACGAGTAGAATGAGCAGTAACCCTAAAAGGGGAACCTTCCCCTTAGCAGAATATGCCTGCTCCACCGGATTTATTGATAGTGGATTTAGCCGGAGGCAGACCCTTCCTAGGTCCAGCAGGAAGAACAAAAAGAGCGTTAGATTTCCTGAAAGACTCAGTAGCAACCAAATAAAACTTCAGGGCCCTGACAACATCCAGAGAATGAAGCGTCCGCTCCTTGGAATTAGCAGGATTAGGACACAGAGAAGGCAAAACAATTGGGTCGATTCAAAGAAACATGTAACAGCTTGGATTTTGGTGCCGATCATCCTATTTTTCACGTCCGCTCGTGCGTTCGTATGAACTTGCGAGTGATTCTATAAGCAAATACGTTTCTATCCTAAAATATACGTCCGTTCGTATGGCAGTTCGGGAATCAGACCTATGTCAGTTTCCATCCTGATTTTTCCGTTTCATTTCTCAGGTTGCAACATTGGTTTTGCCCTTTTTCCTTTTTTGTCTGGACGTAAATCCTTCTGATCTTGCGGCTCCGCACTACAAACTTACCTCATTAAAGTGCATTCTAAATATTTGGTCTTTTATTTTTCTTTATTTCATTCATTTTGTAGTAACCAACCATTAATGAATGCATTTGCATAAGTAAATCTTACTTTGTTTAATTTTTACTTAACTTGCATTTTTTACTTGTGGATTTAATTTTAATATTTTGGCTTCAAATGGTACAACTTTAAATTTTTGGTGTGGTTACCCACACCCTCTACATACAGATTGCTCTCAAATATTAAAAAACACCCAGCAACTTCTGCATGTTATGAGCCTAGAAACAGCCAAGATGGCGGCTCAGGTATTATCGGGCAGCCTGCAAACAGAAAGGGCCTTGTGACTGTGTTGCTCTGGATTCTTTGATTTCTGACCTTTCCGTGCCCCCAGCTCTGCTGTGTCTGTGCAAAATACAGCAGTAACCCACATCCTGCACTTTATCCCGCTCTCCTCTCCTCAGTAAGTGTAATGCATCTGACCAAAGATGTGCTTAAATAATTAAACAAAGCAAAGGTAAACAACTACACCAATAAATGCAATCTAAAAATATTATTCTAGTACATCAATTTAAAAATAAATACCAAAGGACATAAATTTCTTTAATTAACGCAAATATATTGCAAAATAAAGGTTTACATGCAAAGGACTAATTAAGGTCCACATTAAAATGCTTTTATAAGGCATACATGAATCAGGTATGCATTGCCATACAATTTATGGCCTCGGCCATGCTGATACATGCAGTTCATTGGAGCTCAAGGCGCGCAGACTCCTCCACATAGCCAAAAAACCTGTTCAAGAACAGCAATACGACTGCTAAAAGGTGTCGGCAGTGGCTTTCTTTTAAAACGTATTTAGAGGTTTGAAAACTGTTCTCTGAATCACACCGAAACACATCCAATTATCCTAAGTTTTACGTTTTCATCCTAAGTTTTAGGATTTGATCCTAAGTTTTACGTTTTGATCCTAAAATTTAGGAACGAACTTGCGATGATCGTAAGAGCATATACGCATTCGAACGTAGGCTCGTGCGAGTCGTAAATGGCCAAAAAAACAGGAAAAAATGACTAACACCCACCCAAACTTACGATTCTCGATCCGAAATCAATTAACTTTTGCTCTTTGAATCGAGGGGAATGTCCTGATTGAGATGAAAAACAGACACAGCCTTAGGCAAGAAATCCGGCTTAAGCCGAAACACCACCTTATCCTGATGCCGCTCAAAATAAGGAGGTTTGATGGAAAGTGCAGCCAGCTCAGAGACTCGCCTAACCGAGGTAATGGCCACCAGGAAGGCCACCTTAAGGGTCATAATGGGCAAGGCAGCCCCACTGGCTCAAAAGGAGGACCCTGCAGAGCAGACAACACCAAATTTAGATACTAAACCGGTAGCATAGGTTTACGTGGTGGACGCACATGAGAAACTCCCTGAAAGAAAGTCTTGACCAACCGGTGATTGGCAAAAGACCTTTGGAAGAAAAATTGCCAGGGCTGACACCTGTCCCTTGAGGGTACTAAGTTGAAGGCCCGAATCCAAGCCATGTTGCAAAAAATCCAGAATCCTGGGAATAGAAAACACCCTACAAGGCAGAGACCTAGACTCACACCAGGCAATGTAAGCATGCCAAATCCTATAGTAGATAAAGGACGAGGACTTCTTCCTAGCCCTAATCATGGTATCAACAACAGAGGCCAGCAACCCCTTATCCATCAAGATGGAGGTTTCAGCAGCCAAGCCGTTAAAGCCAGCGTTTGTAAATTGGGATGGAACAGCCGTCCCTGAGTGAGCAGATCTGGATCCTTGGGCAGGACATACTGATCCACTGCCAACTGCACGACGTCTGCGAACCACACCCTTCTTGGCCAGCAGGGGGCCACCAGAATGGCTGGTACCCCTTCCTGGGCTACCTTGCGCAGCACCCTGCCCAGCAGAGGAAGGGGAGGGAACACATAGAGGAGCCGAAACTCCATCCAAGGCATTGCTAGCGCATCCGTGGCGACGGCCAGAGGGTCCTGTGACAGGGAGACAAACCTGGGAAACTTGTGATTGTGGCGGGACGCAAACAGGTCCACATCTGGAACACCCCACCGGTGACACAGGGAGTGAAATACCTTGTTGCTGAGAGACCATTCCCCCAGCCGAGACATCCCCCTGCTCAGGGAGTCTGCCTCCAGGTTCTCCACCCCCGGAATGTAAACCGCCGAGATGCAAGGCACATTTCCCTCCCTGATGATTGATGTAGGCAACTGCCGTCTGGTTGTCCGAGCGGATCTATACAGCCCGACCCCGAAGGTGTGAGGTCAGCTGAGCAAGAACCAACCTGATTGCCCTCAGTTCCAGAACATTGATGGGAGCATGGGCCTCCTGGGGGCCCCAATGACCCTGGAACTGCAGAGACTTCCAAAAGCCCCCCCAACCTGTCAGACTGGCATCTGTGGTGACAGTCTCCCAATGCTGGGGCAGAAAAGTCCTGCCCACTTGAAGGTTCCTTGAGTCCAGCCACCACAAGAGGGACTGTCTGGACAGGGGGGACAGAGCAAATTCCTGATCCAGGGACACAGGGTCCTGATTCCAAACAGACACAAGGTGCAACTGAAGAGGCCTCATGTGAAACTGAGCAAAGGGGACCACCTCAAGGCAGGACACCATCAGACCCACTAACTGCATCCCCTGCCGGATGGAGAGATTGGGACACAAGAGCAGAGCCCGAGCCTGCTTCTGAAGGCCCTCCACTTTCAGCTGGGGCAGGAAAACCTTGACCTGAGAGGTATCCAGAGTCATGCCCAGAAAGGACCTCACCAAAGACAGAGACAGTGATGACTTGGGATAGTTGATCACCCAGCCGAAGGACTCGAGAGTGGAGGTCAGCACCTGAGTATCCCTCTCTGCCTGCCGAAGAGACTGAGCTGCAATTTGAATGTCATCCAGGTAAGGAAGAATGCGAATGCCCTGATGCCGCAGCAGAGCCATCACGCCCGCCAGCACCTTGGTGGACACCCGAGGCGCCGAGGTGATACCGAAAGGTAAGGCCACAAACTGATAATACTGATCCTCTAGAGCAAACCTGAGAAATCTCTGATGACCCAGGAAGACACATGGCACATGAAGATAAGCATCCTTGATGTCCATGGAGGTCATCAAGTCGCCCGGGTGAAGGGAACTGACAGCCGAACGAGGAGTCTCCATGCGAAAGTGCTTGAATCTGACAAACCTGTTGAGACCCTTCAAGTCCAGGACTGGCCTCAGGGACCCGTCCCAAATTGGAGTAGAAACCCTGTTCCTGGGAAGACACCAGGCAAATGACTCCTGACTCCAACAGACGTTGAACCGCAAGGCACAACCCCTGAGCTGTCAGAGGGTTGTGAGGCATCCGGGATCTGAGGAATCTGGGGGGCGGCCAGGCTGCAAACTCTATCTTGTAACCGGAGGACACCACCTCCTGAATCCACCGGTCTGAGTCTCCAGACGTGAGCAAAGAGCCGAAGCCATCCCCCCACCCGGATGGGTGAGGGCGCCTCCTCATGCCTGAGGGGGCTTGGGAGAAGGTTTGGGCTTGGGGTCCCATGAGAGACCGGGACGACCACGGGATATGCCACGGCCCCAAGACCCCCTGAGGGTACCTGAAAAGAGGGACCCTCGACCTCCTTTGGGGATACGAAAGGAGGAGACTGAAGCAGATGGCCCCCGAAAAGGCCGAGGCTGCCTCCTACGCTGAGGCAGCCTGCCATCCTTGGCTAAAACATCCAGGCGTTCACCAAAGAGCCGCAGCCCCACAAAGGGGAGTCCAGTGAGAGCCTTCTTAGCAGCAGCGTTAGCTGCCCGCTGACGCAACCAGAGCGGCGCATAGCCACCAAGAGGGCAGAGGCCCCACCACTCAGCCGTACTACATCATCCATGGCAGTAAGAATAAAGGCAACAAAATCAGAGCACAGCAAAAGGGTCCTATACTCATCCCTTCCAGCTGTAGCGCCAGCAAGGAGACGATTGATCAGTCTCTTAAGAGCAATAGCAGTTATGGCAGCGGCACAGGACGGACACAAACCAGCCCCCACAAAGGCAAAGGCATGGCAGGTCCATATGCCGATCCTCACTGTCCCGCAGTGTAGTAGTGTCAGGGGAAGGCATAACAGAAGTGTTGGACAAGAATGGGCGCGTCTAACTCGGGGGGACCTGACCACCGCTTAACCAAATCAGCAGGAAAGGGATACTGTTTATCCAAACCTTTAGGCACAGCGGGCAATCTACTAAGACATTCCCACTCCTTGAGCACCATATTAGTGAAATTACTCTGCTCAGGGAACTCCAGACGCTGCTTAATGGTACAAAAAAGCTCACCCTGCTTCCTCTTAGCCACCTCAGGAGGGGCAATGTGTAAAACCCCAAAAATGTGAGACAACAGATTAGCGGTTTCCTCAGGAAACCAGGAATCCTCAGACTCAGACCCAGGGTCACTATCGCGGCCCACCTGCTGGTCCTCAGAGAAGTCAGAGCCCGAGAAAAGCTCCCCCTCCTCCAGGGAATAACGTTCATCAAAAGATCAATTTCCTCCTGCTCCTCAGTAAACAGTGCAGGTGGGGAAGTCAGGTGCCGCTTCTTGCTAGAGGCCTTACGTTGAACAGGCCTGGCAAGCTGTCTTTCAATGCTGGCCACACGAAGTGCCAAATCAGATTGTAGCCCCCTGCTAGAGTACCCCTCGCTGGGGGCTAATTGTAGGCGCGGCGGGGTAGGCGATGCCGAAGGGGGCGCAGAGCTTGGTAAAGAAGCAGGCAGCCCAGACTGAATCAAAAGGACAGCCTGGGCGCACGGCCCACACACCGTGACGTCATTACTGATAGGGAATACCCCACACATGGAACACAGCCAGGATTGTCCCGAAGGACCCCAGAGCACGTTATCCCCAGAAGCCTCCATATGGTGATTAATACAGGCGCAATATGCCAGCACAGGGTAAAGGCTAATAAAAGCCACCCGGGATGACCTCCCCGAGGGATGCCCCCAGAATCAGTAAGGGGAGATGAAGGGGAGGAGTGAGGAGCAGGGCCGGGAGAAACCACAACCCACGGGTGTCCCGCCTGAAAGACATAAGCAAACATACATAAGTATCCCGCAGCCCATGCCCCAAGGATAACCAAAAACCCCAGAGGGGACTCACGGACCAAGCAGGACAAGGATCGCCAGCCGCCAGACCACAGGAGGAAACGATGCAGGCAGAAATCACCACTGCAGCCCAGGGATTGAAGAGGGCCCCAGACACGCAGCAGAAGCAAGATGGCGCCGACAGAGGAACCTTGAGGGACGGGCCGCGGGAGAACGAGGCGATACGCGTCATCCGCCGGCTCCGCCCCCCCCGAAGAGCGTGAAAATGGCGCTCACATGACCTCGCCGACGTCATCCCCACAGTGAAAAAAACGCCTCACAAATATAGCGCCGCCCGCCGCGGAGCGCAGTACAAAGTGGCAGCGGCGGCAAAAGCATACAAAAACAGTCTAAAAACAGGCTAACAACCAATGTACTCCACAATATAATATATGTGTGTGCAAGCCTCCAACTGGACCTATCCACTAAGAGTTAGTGGTACCTAAAAGACAAGACAAGAATAGGGGCCGCCAGACTAAGCCCCCCTTGGTCCAGGGAAAAGATAGTGCCGCACCACTGCAAATATAAAAAATTATATATATCACCTTTATTAAATTATTTGCAAAATATACACCGCAAGAAGACAAACACACTACACAAAATTAAAATACATTGCTAAAACCATGGGATATCGGGATGTAAAGGCTGGCTACTTATGCTGTAAAGTACAATTTTGATTGATATAATATAAAGGGTTCCCTAATGCTATCCCCAAGTGCTAATGCAAAACTAAAGAATGAATGTACTCAACAGTGCTACAAAAACATAACAGTGTGAATGAATAAATACATAATATTAAATACAATTACAAACAATGTTATAAAAAATATGTGTAAACAATCAGATGTGCAATAATGTTTCAAAAAAGTGCTAAGTGCTATAAACCAGGCTCTGAGCACGTGGATTTTGTGCCAGACCAATCAGGTAAAGTGCAAAGTGCTAAGCATTTAATTGGGAACTAATCTATCACAATAACCAGTACAGATACAAAGAGTTTTACATCACCCAATTAGTATGGCCAGCATCCATCGATATCCAGACCGAGAGCAACGACGCGTTGCATGGTTAGAACCTTACCACTTCGAGCAGCCTGACGAAGTGGTAAGGTTCTAACCACGCAACGCGTCGTTGCTCTCGGTCTGGATATCGCTGGATGCTGGCCATACTAATAGGGTGATGTAAAACTCTTTGTATATATCTGTTTTCTACAGAACTCCAATATGCAAATTTGAGGAGAAAAATACAATTCTGTGATTACTCACCTGTAGAATTGGTATTATGAGTATACAGTATGTCCTGCTCCAGATAGAATACTTACAATCGGGTATTACTCCGCCAGATGGCGCTGGACTGCAGAGACATCGAAAATAGGCTCCTCCCGGCCCCTCAAATACCCAGGGACCTCTCACAATCCCCAGCATTGAAAAGCAGTTAACGAGAAGCCGGGAGAATTAAAACAACCCAAACTAGTAACTATAACAATGATAACAATCACCATACAGGGGATCCAAGATAATGCAAAACCAAGGGTGGGGTGGAGCAGGACCTACTGTATACTCATAATACCAATTCTACAGGTGAGTAATCACAGAATTGTATTATTCTTAGTATACAGTACGTCCTGCTCCAGATAGAATACTTACAATCGGGACATCCAATAGCAGTGCCCATAAAGTAGGATGGGATCCCCAAAGGTAACAGCAGACAGTTTAAACCACTGCCGCCTGCAGAACCTTGCGGCCAAAAGCAGCATCAGCTGAGGCCCTAACATCAACCTTTTAAAACTTTGAAAAGGTATGAACAGAAGACTAAGTAGCGGCCTTGCAAACTTGTTCAACAGAAGCCTGGTGCTGAAAAGCCCAAGGCGGAAGGGAGGATTCTTCCCCTTAGCAGAATAGGCCTGAATCACAGCCTGACGGATCCATTTGCTGATAGTAGACTTGGCAGGAGCCAAACCCTTCCTAGGACCAGAAGGGACCACAAAAAGAGCATCAGTCTTTCTGAAAGGTACAGTAGCCACCAAATAATACTTCAGACACCTAACCCCATCCAAAGAATGCAAGACCCTCTCCTTAGTATTACTAGGATTAGGGCACAATGACGGAAGAACAATGTCCTGATTCAAATGAAAGGCAGACACGACAAGATTGGAGCCTTGTTTCCATTTCTCTATATATGTTACCCCTTTAAATAGGTAGCACCTGGGGACCCCCTGATTAATTACTTTGACATTCTAAATGGCAGGCTATTGTTTTTAGCTTGTCTATAATGTCCCCCATGTTGGTGCGGTGAGATTGTAGAGTTAATGGAAATACGTGTTGATATGCTGGATGTCTTCTGACTTGTATTGGTAATAGGATCTTCTCATTTAGAAAATCTGTATTGTTATTTGCATTATTGAATTAAGTCTCTCTCTCTAAGGAATTGTTGTGTCAAAATGTTGGAGATCTGTTACAGTATAACTGTCTACTTTGCATGAGTTTTACGTTTATAACTATGTCCATGGAAATAAGTGAAATTGTCTGTCACCTGGGGGCAACATGGGTTGATGCACCCCTTACATTCTACCTTCTCAGGTTCCCTTTTCCTGGCCCTGGGACTATTAGGGCAAGGGGTTAAAATTTCCAGTACCACTTTCTATATCCGTGGGATTTGTATTGATGCAATAGCAATAGTATGCTATACACAGTAGATTTATCTGTGTTATGATTTTTGCCGTAATCTGTATATGTGTCTTCCCACGTTGTTCAGGTATTTAGGTATGCTTTAGCCCCCCACGTATTTCACCTTGTTGTGGGTTCCCAGTAATTGTTTCCTTTTTTGCATTTTTAAGGCCATTATTCCTTAGCCGATATACCTTTTGCCCTTAATGGCGTCTACTGTGTAACTAGGTCCCTGCCAGTACATTGATGCTGGCGTATAGCCGGCCTATAGTAACTGCATACGTGTAAAGTTCTCAGTGATTGGAGGAATTTCACCTCTCTCACGCAGCATTACGGAAGTAAACCTCCCGCAATACTGAATATGCGGCGGTTTTGGATACAGATGTCAGTAGGGTTAAGTGGAAGGAGGGCTTCAGTGGCGGGTTAATAGGGGAGCGGAGGTAGGTGCTTATTATGCAGGTGATCAGTTGGGGAGTGTCTGACCATGTTTCTCTCAGGTGACTAGCACTAGCGGTAATAAGAATACTTACTTATTGAGATTTTTGTAGCAGTCTCATTGTCATGATTAAGAACCTCAGCTCGAAACGCGTCGACGCGGGGTCTGCTCTGACTATGCGCTTTTATGCTCTACATGCTGTAATGGCCTTTTAAACACGTTTTGCAATAAAGGATGGATGATTTTATCGTTCGGGCTGTGTGACTGGCACTTCATTACTGTGGACATTTATATTATCAAGAGGTGAGCGCTCTATGCCCTGTGCCTGTTGCTTGAACCTTGCTACATATTCATGGGATCTGAGGCTGGCAACTAATATATCTATTGGCAGACACGACCTTAGCCAGAAAATCTGGCTTGAAGCGGAACACCACCTTGTCCTGGTGTCTCTCATAGTAGGGGGGCTGGATGGAAAGCGCCGCCAACACAGACACACGTCTAACAGAGGTGATAGCCACCAAAAAGACAACTTTGAGAGTAAGAATAGCCAGAGCAGCATTCTGCACAGGTTCAAAGGGAGCACCCTGCAAGGCTGATAAAACCAAATTCAAATCCCTAACAGGCACCATAGGCTTACATGGTGGACGCACGAGTAACTCCCTGGAAAAAAGTCCTGATCAGAGAATGCTGAGCAAAGGACTTCTGGAAGAAAACAGCCAGGGCAGAAACCTGACCCTTCAGAGTACTGAGTTGGAGCCCCATCTCCAACCCATGCTACAGGAACTCCAGAATCCTGGGAATAGAGAACACACGACAGGGAAGAGACTTAGACTCACAGCAGTCAATGTAGGCACGCCAAACCCTGTAATAAATGGAAGAAGAAGACTTCTTCCTAGCCTTTATCATGGTAACAACCGAGGTAGACAGCCCCTTCTCCATCAAGATGGAGGTTTCAGCAGTCAGGCCATCAAAGCCAAAGTTTGTAAATTGGGATGGCGTAAGGGAACCTCAGTGAGCAGATCTGGCACCCTGGGCAGAACGTACTGATATACTGCCAGCTGCACCACGTCTGCGAACAACACTCTTCTTGGCCACCTGGGGGCCACCAGAATTGCTGGCACCCCCTCCAGAGCAATCTTGCACAGAACCCTGCCAAGCAGGGGGAATGGAGGAAAGACATACAGGAACTGAAAGTCCTGCCATGACATTGCTAGAGCATCCGTGGTCAAGGCCAGAGGATCCTGGGACAGGGCGACAAAGGCCGGGAGCTTGTGATTGTGACGGGACGCAAACAGATCCACATCTGGTTGGCCCCAATGGTGACACAGAGATTGGAACACCCTGTTGCAGAGGGACCATTCTCCCTGGCGAGAGGTCCCCCTGCTCAGAGAGTCTGCCAGCAGATTTTCCACCCCCAGGAATGTACACTGCTGATATGTAGGGAACATTGGCCTCCGCCCAGGTCAGGATCAGAGACACTTCCTGGAGGGCCCTCTTGCTCCGGGTCCCTCCCTGACGATTGATGTAGGCAACTGTCGTCTTGTTGTCCGAGCGCACCTGAACAGGCAGGCCCTGAAGGTGATGAGTCAACTGAGCCAGAACTAACCTGATCGCCCGCAGCTCCAACACGTCGATAGGTGTGTGGGCTTCCTGAGGGCCCCCACCTCCCCTGGAACTGCAGGGACTTCCAGAACCCCCCCCCCCCAACCTGATAGACTGGCATCCATGGTGACCATCTCTCAGGAGGGGGTCAGAAAGGATCTGCCCCCCAACAGGTTCCTGGAGTCCAGCCACCACGAGAGGGACCGCCTGACCAGGGGGGAAAGTGCAAAGACCCGGTCCAGGGTCCATGTCCCATACTGACAAGAGGTGGAGTTGCAGAGGCCTCAAGTGGAACTGAGCATATGGGACCACCTCGAAGCACGCCACCATCAGGCCCACCAGCTGCATTCCCTGCCTGATGGAGGGATGATGACAAGATAGCAGGAACTGGACCTGCGCAATCAGACTGTCCACCTTCCGCTGAGGAAGAAAAATCCTTGCCTGAACTGTATCCAGATTCATTCCCAGGAATGAAGTCATCAAGGAGGGGGACAGAGAAGACTTGGGGTGGTTGATCACCCAGCCAAATGACTCCAGGCTGGACACCACCAGCTGAGTATCCAACTCTGCCTGATGTAGAGACTGGGAAGTGATGAGAATGTCGTCCAGATAGGGCAGCACGCGGATGCTCTGAAACCTGAGCAGGGACATCCCTCCTGCCAGCACCTTGGTGAACACCCTGGGAGCTGAAGTAAGACCAAAGGGCAATGCCACAAATTGGTAGTGTTGATCCTCCAGAGCGAACCTGAGGAACCTTTGATGACCTGGAAATACAGGAATATGAAGGTAAGCATCTTTGATGTCCACAGACATCATGAAATCCCCTGGGCGCAGTTTCCATGCGAAAGCGCCTGCACCTGACAAATTTGTTGAGGATCTTCAAGTCCAAGATGGGCCTGACTGACCCATCTTTTTTGGGCACTGTGAAGAGGCTGGAATAGAAGCCCTTGCCCTTTTCTCTTAAAGGGACCTTGCAGATGACCCCCAGCTCCAGAAGGCTTTGCACTGCCTGTACTAGATCCTGAGCTGACACAGGGTCCTAAGGAATCCGGGATCTGATGAACCTTGGGGGGGGGGGGGGCAGACAGCAAACTCTATCTTGTAACCGGAGGACACTACCTCCTGAATCTACCGGTCTGAGATATGAAGCCTCCAGACGTGAGCAAAGTGCTGAAGCCGTACCCCCACCCGGATGGGTGAGGGCGCCCCATCATGCCTGAGGGGGCTTGGGAGAGGACTTAAGCTTGGAGCCCCAGGAGGAGCCAGGGCGTCCCCGTCCTCTGCCCCTACCCCAAAAGTCTCCTCGGGCCCCAGTAAAGGAAACCCCCCTCCCTTATCTAGCACCACGGTAGGGGAGAAAAAGGAGCCCTGACCCCGAAAGGGCCAAGACTGCCGCCTGCGCTGGGGTAACCTGCCTCCCTTAGCAAATAGGTCCAGGCGGTCCCCAAACAGGCGTAGTCCTTTGAAGGGAAAACCAGTAAGGGCCTCCTTGGCAGCATTGTCAGCAGCCCACTGGTGCAGCCAAACCGAGCGGCATATAGCCACCAGAAGGGCAGAGGTTTTGCCACACATTCTAATGGTGTCATTCAAGGCACAGAGGATAAAATTCACAAAAACATCACAACTAGAGAGTGCATTAAACTCCTCACAAGGCAAATCATCAGGGGCACCATCAAGGATACTTCTGAGCAGGGTCCTAATAGCCACAGCCGTAATGGCAGAGGCACAGACCGGGCTCAGCGCCATCCCCACACATGCAAAGGCATGGGACGCCAGCTGGTCAATGCGCCGGTCCTCAGCATCCCACAGGGTAGTAGAGTCAGGGGAGTGCATGACAGAGGTGTTAGATAACCCTAGAACCGGGGCATCCACTTCGGGAGGGGAAGACCAACACTTTACCACATCAGCAGGAAAGGGATACTCTTAGGTACACTGGGAAGTCTACTGGGACGTTCCCATTCCTTGGGCACAAAGGAGAGATAGGCAGAACCTCAAAATCTGAGCCAACAGTCTATCAGTATCATCCGGGGCCCAGGGGTCAGAGCCAGAATCGTCATGACCCCTGGGCCCTCTCATCAGATGACCCTGAGTCGGAGAATAGCTCCCCTTCCTCCAAAGGGTATAGCCAGATAGTTGCAAAAACTCATCAGCTTCCATAGGGAAAAGAGTGACATCAGGCGTTAAGTGCCGCTTTTTTGCAGAGGCCTTATGCGCCAAGGTATTAGCAATTAACTTCTCAACAGTAGCCAGTCTAGAAGACACATCAGGCTGAGAATCCCCACTTGTATGCAACTCAATGGGAGTGAGATTTAAGCTTGGGGGAGTAGGTGAGGCGAAACAAATCGCAGAATCAGCCACTGGAAGGCCGGATTGCAGTTCAAGCACCTGTTTGGCACAGGGTACACAGACCCGCGCCTTGTCAGCTTCAACATGGGACTCCCCACAAGCTACACACAGCCGGGCTTGTCCCGAAGGAACCCCGGTCACATTATCCTGAGACGCCTCCATATGGTGATTATAGCGGCACAATAGGCCGATAGGGATTAACGCTATACAGCAACCCGGGATGCCCCAATAACCCGCTAGGGAAGTGGGAGTAATTAACACTAGGCCTCACAACTAAATAGAGGGAGTAGGGCCGGGAGAAGCCAAAGGGGTTCGCCCGTCTGAAAGACATAATCAAAGGGGAGCCGTAAGTATACAATAATTAACAGCGGTAATAAAGCCGCCCGCGAGGGCACTCACGGACCGCGGTAGGTAGAAGCCCGTCACGCAGCAGCCGGAACCAAGCAAAAGAATGGCATCGATATACCTCGAGGGGCAGGCCCGCATGAGCAATGATGCGGAACGCGGCAAAGACGGGCCCCCCCCCGAAGGGCGCCAAGCCAACACGTGACAAGCAGCCAATGACGGCGCACCGGCGCCTGAGCACAGGAAAAAACGCGCGCGGCATAAAGTATATACATATACAGACACACACACACCCCTCTTTCCCCCGAAGGCTACAAGGAGAGTGAGGGAGGACAGTGGCCACTTAACATAGGGCCCACCGATAGACAGGGGCAAGGGGCAATAGTGCGGGAGGGGCATCCCATAGAGGCTCACCATATGCCTGTACCTCCTACCCTTTGGTGGGGGATTGCGGTGGAGCAGCGCTCCTAAGCACCTAGCAGTGGTGCTGCCTACCATCACCCGACCAGCGCAGCCAAGGCTGGGAGGCAATTACTGATGGAACGGGTGGGAATAGTCCTACAGGGCCGCAGGCTAATAGCCCCGCTCAACTGCGAGTAGAGAGAGCCATCTTCTTGTCCTTCGCAGTCCAGACTGCAGAGAAAATCTGGGGATTGTGGGAGGTCCCTGGGTATTTGAAGGGCCGGGAGGAGCCTATTTTCGATGTCTCTGCAGTCCAGCGCCATCTGGCGGAGTAATACCTGATTGTAAGTATTCTATCTGGAGCAGGATGTACTGTATACTAAGAATATACCGATAATTGTATTTTTGGAAATATACCATATAACATAGTCATCCAAAGAGTAGACTAATGCCAGTCTTATCTGCTTGGAGTTCTGCATTTTCATTTCTTACCTAGAGTCCATGCAAAATAGTACTTGGGTCTTCTTGCACATGTTATAAGGAATATGTCTGAGAAACGACCAATCAAGGAGCGCTCAGGATCATTAGACAAAGTGAACATATCTGACACCGTAACGTGGATCGCTAGCAGGATGCAACAAAGTAAGAATTTCTTGAATACTGCAGCCTAATAATAAATAAAATAGCAAAACATCAACTCCAAAGAACAATTGGGACACAGAGCACAAACTTCCAGTGAGTAAGGATATTTTTGGGGAACAACAATCCCCTATGTAGTATGCAGAACATGTTTTTATGCTTTGAAGGTGCCAACTGAAACTCACTAAAAGACACACAGATATATCAGCACTTGGCTGGGAGCAAACACCCGGACTTAAAAAAAATGAAATTCAAGCGCAGTAATGGTGTGCTGTGCAGGGGCTCCTGGGACACAATGCTAGAGACAGTCCTGGGCAGGGGCCCAGACAACTAGCGTCCACGGTCCGGATACAAACTGGGGTCCGCCAGTTGGCTTCCATCCACCCATACATGTGAATGAGCAGGTGTGGGTACGCACAGAGTGGGGAATGCCGCTTTGTGCAGTCTGTGCAGCAGTTGCACATGCCCAGGAGAACGGTGCAGGATCTATGCCTGGTAAGAATTGTATTTGTTGTAACCCCTCCGTCTTGCCTGAGCACCAGGAGGGGGAGGGATTTTCGGGTTACCCCCGAGTAAAAAGCTCACTCAGATGTAAGTTTCAGTTCACACCCAACAGCACACACCTGCTTCACCCAATAATTGGTATGACCCCCCAAAACTGTGCATAGTGCCTCTGGATTGGTTCCCCAAAACTTTATAAATGAAAAATACATTAATACTTACATACACACTGCTGTGTATATATTCACATACCAATTGGTACCCAGTTCATTACATAAATGAACTAGCAGCAGTAATATTGACTTAAAGTGCTACTGCAGATAAAGGTAATTGTTACACCATTACACCAGGCTACATTTAGCACTGCCCTAAACTGTTTTCCATTTTTCAATTGAAGAATTAATGGCCAAGTTATTGAGGTTTACATGTTCAGCTTATGATTTTTCTTCTGAAAAAGTGGACGTGGCCCTTGGATCTGTGATGCTGCATAATAATCAGCTCTCTGTGCTGACAGCAATGTGATGGACCTGGAGGAGGAGGTAGAGGAGGGGAGGGAGGGACCAGAAATCCTGTCCCACTCCTGAGCTGATTGGGGGACGGGATGAAAAAGAGAATGTCATTGGCTGAACCTGTAAACCATGATATCTCAGGCATTTCTGCTTCAATTTAAAAATGGAAAACAGTTTAGGACAGTGCCAAATGTAGCCCGACGCAATGGTGTAACAATTACCTTTGCATGCAGTATCAATTTAACTTGATTTGCATGCTGACTCCTCTATTCTATCTACCTTGATATTATCTCCTCCTTTAAAAGTAGCTCTATTGCCAGGAAGGCTCAATATAACAATTTTAGCACTCACACGGCTGACAGCAGGGCCAAACCCTAGTGACCTCAAATAATATACATTTTTATCAGGCCACATGTCTGGTCCCTGTGCACCCATGTTTTTCAGGTAAATATTTTTCTTCAATGGTCACCTCTGTCAGGGGTTGAGGCTAAATCTTCAAAATGGGGACAAAGACAGCTAGCTTAAAGAATACATTCCAGGTACACAAACTGTAAAAAAAAAAACACGGAGGTCTAATATATACAAGCTTGTCATCTCCTGTAGAAAATTACCATCCCACATGCAGAGAATATCCCAGATGGGTAGTTATTTCCTAATTTATAAAAACTTCTCCACCATAAACTCCAATAATAGGTTTTAAAAATAAATTGTTTTGAACCGAACTGAGGTAGAGAGCTCTTCAAACTTCAGGATATACAGAACAACAGGGGGGGCAAGCTCTCCCACATGACATGGCAAGCTTGACCCCCGAATGAGCTCTGTCATCAGAGAAGAGATGTGTATTCAAGTAGCAACTTCCCCAGGAGATGACTGTGTAAGACCTTTGCCCAGAATCTGCCCATATGTAAATTAAGCATGCATTGGATATGAGTAGGGTGACTGATAGGAAGATTATTCTAAGACAGAAGCACCCGTGGCTTCAAAGTGTCCAATCTTCTGCAGTTGCAGTTCCTGTAAACTTAGTGTGGTTTGTACAAAACCCTTTCCTTTTTCTGGCAAAAGGGAAAAGTAAGCTGGAGAGGGGCGGGGAGGAGTTATACCACACATACATGAAAATCTCTACCATCTTTTAACAACAGATCCTATAAATATGAGTAACACAGAACACATTAACCACTCCAACTCACACTTGGGTTTCTGTCCTTTTCATCACCACGTATAAAAATCTGGTAGTCGTTAAAGGAACAAACAGGGCCTGCAAGAAGTCCTAAAAACCCCACAGTGTAACTAAAATATGGGAGGAATCCAGGGGGAAACCTAGGAAAAATCACAGGTGTGAGACAGAGTATTTAAGAACATAATTATATCTATTATCATTGTAATGCCAGAAAAGGTGAGTTAATTGTTTAAATGACATCTTCCTTTCCAAGAAATATCAGGCATGGCTAATTAGTAGGGTGAGTACAAGTCTGTCCTGGGTGCATACACATTTGCAATAAGGTGGTGTATGGGTTTAAGGCACAGATCTTAAGAAACCTCTATCTTATTGGACTTTTTCCTGCCAGCAATTGTGCAATTAGAAGAGCAGAAAAACTAAAAATAGCTTCCGGAACTACAGTCACCCCCTATTCCTGACCACATGAATATATATCATGCACGTAGTTGAGACAGACAGATTTCCTGTTGCATATAGTTTGTGTCGCTGTAAAGGACTTTCAAAGAATAGGAAGGTCTGTAGGTATTGTCACCGGATGGCAGCAAGGTCTTAACAAGTAAGGCTGAACATTGTACAGCTCCATGGAAGGTGATGGTGCTTTATAAATAAACAATAATAATACCAGACTCCATGCACTTAGAAAATCTATTAACATATAGTCTGTCGGCTATAGCTGTTGACATCAGTAGCATCACTGCTGGAATTACCAGTATATGTAATTTTCTCTTGTGATTTTGAGAATAGCATATGTGACCTCAGCTGTGTTGGAAGTGTGCCTTGGCACCTCCAGATGAGCAACACTGAGATAGGAAAATTCATTGTGGCCGGTCTAGGTGTGCTTCCCTGATCCTAGGAAAAGGAAACCTTTAGTACTAAGGACAGTGGAGTGTACTGGAGCTGCTAAAGATGATGTCAGATCAGCTTTCAAACAGGTACTCTGTTTATTAAATCTACAAATACACCAAAATCTTTCCAGCTGATGTTTTATCTTCTAAATAGGCCTACTGGTGTGCAATCTTTTACTGCCAAGCCACTAGTAAGAATCTGCCCTCCCTCTAACTTTACCTATTGCTCCCCGCTTGTTTATGTTGATTTACAATACATTAAAGGCTTTACTATTAAATGTGCACATGCTTCTAAGACAAATGAAAGGAAGCCAGGTTTCTCCACTATCACAGTGAATACACACACAGCTCCTATTGATTTGTTTCAGTGCTTACAATCAAAAAGATATACAGTTACATGAGTATTGATTGGAATTTAGAATGTAGATAGATAGGATATCAGAGGGAAAAGGAAAGTAATACAGCGAGGACGAACTCCTACCGGATGGCAAGGCGTCTCTGTGAGGGGCTTAGGGACTGATCATTGTGGATAGCACCTGTAACATGGTATAGGAGGGCTGAGATACACGGCATGCAGACCCTGTTAAACAATACACAGCAACAACAATACAAGCAACAAAATCCTGCTGGCTAACCCAGGTCCATACAACATCAACACAGTAAAAATATATTTTATTTAAATGGACTGTCCAGGCAAAATGTAAAAACATGATTCAGCAGCTTACCTTGTCATTTCTGCCCTTGCCCTTCCTGTAACTTTGGAGTGGCACCAAGAAGCAGGAACTTGGCACTGACTTGTGGCACTCCCCCTGATTCTCCTAGCAGTAGACTACCAATAATAGGGCTTGACCGGTGGTCTATAACTCTCCCCCCTTTGGCTGCCTGTGTATTGCAGCATTGCGATTAGGTGTCAAAGTATGCTGATATAAACATGCTGCCTGCTATTGTACTAGAGCAGCCACACCCATTGGCTAGAAATGTAAAAAATGAATGAAAACTTCCAAATAAGTTGTTTCCGCTTTGGGTGGGGGTTATATATATATATATATATATATATATATATATATATATATAAAACAAAAAGAAAGAAACAGGGAATATTAGGAGCTTTAAGGCTATGTGATTATATGTTCTATATAGCTGCCTGGACAATCCCTTAAAGTGGACCAACACCCAGGATTTTGACTATCCTGGGTTTTGGTCCACTTCCCTGGGGCACCCCGATCGGGGGTGCCCCGCTATGTGAAAACCCCCAGATCTCCGAATAAAACTCACCTCACCCCGCTCCTAGGGCGCATGCGCCATTGGATCGACATGCAGGTAAGGTCAATGGGGCATCCTGGGGGGGGGGGGGGGGGGGGGTTCGCACAGCAGGGCATCCCGATGTTGGATGATGGATGCCCTGCGGGGAGGGATTGCATCCTGCAGGGTGTTGGTCCACTTTAAACACAATGAATAACCAGCTGCTAGAGAGTATGTGAAGGGAAAGCTGCAACAATATTTCTCTGTTATCACTGTTCAATGTGGGGCTCTGGATTTACAGCACAGCCATTCAGTCAGTGTAAACATGTATGTTCTAAAATGTTACAATACTTTCAGTTGTGCAGCAGAGCAATGAGTCATCACAGCTGATGGCTTTTGTTTTTCTACTAGAAATAAAGAAAGATTGCACTGATATGTGAGGCAATTTTGACTGTTGAAGTTGAATTTTGAAGCTGGATGTATGTGACAATATGGCCGTTCCCATGCAGTTATGCAGCATAGAATCTGCCTGCTATTCCATATCATTTGCATGGAGTTAAGCCCTATTAAATAGTTTGTCATCGATTACCAGAGTGGGGCTTTAGGAGTGCAGTTTACTGTACTTGCTTTTTTGACTTTTGGTCTGCTAAAGTGACCAATGTGGGTTGGTGAGAGTGTGATGTAAGGGGCAGGGGAAATAAACCAGGGGTTCCCAAGCGGTGGTACGTGAGGTCCTAGTGGGTGGCACGCAAAGCCACGGGTCAAAGACAGAGATCAGCTGTTACCACTGTAGAGCAATGTGTGGTGGAATGTTAAAAAAAAGACAAAATGTGGAAATAGAGACTACACCTCCAGAATGTCAGCGGGTTTGCCTGTACTGCTGGGGTTGTGTGAGAACTGATGGCCAGTAACAAGGCAATGCATGTCCGTCTGCATGGGAGGCATGTATGGAGGCGGGCATGGGGGCGAGGTGGACACTCACCGGCTGGAGTCAGGCAGTGTGCATCTGCAGGAGGTCATGTACGGAGGCAGGGGAGGCTGCCTCCATGATATATATGCCCTATCGTAGGCACAGGTGATTTGTTTAGTAAAATTAGAACTTTTGGGGGGATTTTCTTGTGTGCGGATTAAAAAAAGATGGAAAAGCAAAGTCATTTCAAAGCACCTGAAAATCTTGGGTTGTATGGAAATACCTCATGTATTCTAGGTGAAAATCATTTCTTTGTTTCAGTTTCAGGGTCTGTGGGTGAGCTGGGAAGGGGGGACGCCACTGTGGCTTGCTGTTCTCCCACACACTGAGAGCACCAAGGGACAAGGTGGCTATATGGACCATTTTTACATGGTCCTGGAGGAATACAATTTAAAAAAGGGCTATGGAGACCTGCTAATGCATCTACCCTGAACTGCAGAAAATGGAGGGGTGGCACATGGAACAGGCAGCAGGTGAGATGCTTTCTAGGTAATTATTGCTGTTGGGTTGGAGTCCCTTTACCAACTGTGAAGAAAAATACAATTCCGTGATTACTCACCTGTAGAATTGGTATTATACGTATACAGCACGTCCTGTTCCAGAATATTCCTTACTCCTGGGGTAATACATCCACAAGATGGCGCTTGTGGCTTCTCCCGGCCCTATATAAGTCAGGGACCTCCCACAAATTCCCCAGTATTGACAAGCAGTAAACAAGAAACCGGGAGAACAATAATAACCATAATTCAAAAATGAACATATGAACAATCACCATACAGAGGTAACTAAGTATAATGATAACAAGGTTGGGATGGAACAGGATGTGCTGTATACGTATAATACCAATTCTACAGGTGAATAATCACAGAATTGTATTATTCTAAGTATACAGCACGTCCTGTTCCAGAATATTCCTTACACATGGGACATCCAATAGCAGTGTCCGTAAGGTAGGGTGGGATCCCCAAAAAGAACAACAGCTGGCAGTTTAAACCACTGCCGCCTGCAGAACTTTGCGACCAAAAGCAGCATCAGCTGAGGCCCTAACATCAACCTTGTAAAACTTAGAAAAAGTATGAACAAAAGACCAAGTAGAGGCCTTGCAAACTTGTTCAACCGAAGCTTGGTGCTGAAAGGCCCAAGAGGCACCAATAGCATGAGTAGAATGAGCAGTAAGGCGGAAGGGAGGTTCCTTTCCCTTAGCAGAGTAGGCCTGAATCACAGCCTGACGGATCCACTTGCTGATAGTGGACTTAGCCGTAGCCAGACCCTTCTTAGGTCCAGACGGGAGCACAAAAAGAGCATCAGCCTTCCTGAAGGATTCAGTAGCCACCAAAAAGAACTTCAGAGTCCTGACCACATCCAGAGAGTGTAAAATCCGCTCCTTAGGGTTACTAGGATTAGGGCATAGAGAAGGCAAAACAATGTCCTGATTGAGATGAAAAGCAGAAACAACATTAGGCAGAAAATCTGGCTTAAACACCACCTTGTCCTGGTGTCTTTCGAAGTAAGGGGGTTTGATAGAAAGCGCCGCCAACTCAGAAACACGCCTAACAGAAGTGATAGCCCCCAAAAAGACTACCTTAAGAGTCAAAATGGACAAAGGGGCCTCACGCAAAGGCTCAAAGGCAGACCCCTGCAAGGCAGATAAGACCAAGTTCAAATCCCAGACTGGTAACATAGGCTTACGTGGAGGACACACGTGAGTAACCCTCTGGAAGAAGGTCTTAACCAGACAATGGTGAGCAAAGGATCTCTGAAAGAAAATGGCCAAAGCAGAAACATGACATTTGAGGGTACTAAGTTGAAGACCCAAATCCAAACCATGTTGCAGGAATTCCAGAATCCTAGGGATAGAAAACACCCGACAGGGAAGCGACTTAGACTCATACCAGTCAATGTAAGCATGCCATACCCTATAGTAGATGGATGACGAGGACTTCTTCCTAGCCCGAATCATAGTATTAACAACAGAGGTAGGCAGCCCCTTTTCCATCAAGATGGAGGTTTAAGCAGCCAGGCCATTAAAGCCAGCGTTTAAATTGGGATGGCGTAGCTGCCCCTGAGTGAGCAGGGGCAGAGCATACTGATCTACTGCCAACTGCACGACGTCTGCGAACCACACCCTTCTTGGCCAACAGGGGGCCACCAGAATGGTTGGCACCCCTTCCTGAGCAATCTTGCACAACACCTTGCCCAGCAGAGGAAAAGGAGGGAACACATAGAGAAGCTGAAAGCTCTTCCAAGACATTGCTAGTGCATCCATGGCCAAGGCCAGAGGGCCCTGGGACAGAGAGACAAACACTAGAAGCTTGTGATTGTGACGGGGCGCAAACAGATCCACATCTGGCTGACCCCAGCGGTGGCACCGAGAGCGAAACACCCTGCTGCTGAGGGACCATTTTCCCAGACGAGAGGTCCCCCTGCTGAAGGAGTCTGCCTCCATATTCTCCACCCCGGGATGTACACAGCTGAGATGCAGGGAACATTCTCCTTCGCCCAAGACAGTATCAGGGACACTTCCTTGAGGGCCCTCTTGCTCCGGGTCCCTCCCTGATGATTGATGTAGGCAATCGCCGTCTGGCTGTCCGAGCGGACCTGAACCGCCCGACCCCGAAGGTGTGGAGTCAATTGGGCAAGAACCAACCTTATCGCCCTCAATTTTAGTTTATAAAGTTTATAAAGTTTCTTGAGTACAGCCACCACGAGAGAGACCGTCTGGCCAGAGGGGACAGAACCAACACCTGATCCAGGGACCGAGGGTCCCGATCCCAAACTGACAAGAGGTGAAGTTGAAGAGGTCTCATGTGAAACTGAGCGTATGGAACCGCCTCGAAGCAAGACACCATCAGGCCCACCAGCTGCATCCCCTGCCGGATGGAGGGATGAGGGCAAGGCATAAGAAGCCTGGTTGGGCTTGAAGACTCTCCACCTTCTGCTGAGGGAGAAAAATCTTGACCTGAGATTTATCCAGAGTCATGCCCAGAAAGGACCTCACCCCAAGACTTGGGGTGGTTGATCACCCAGCCGAAGGACTCCAGTGTGGACACCACCAGCCGAGTATCCAGCTCGGCCTGCTGGAGGGACTGAGATGTGATGAGAATGTTGTCTAAGTAAGGAAGGATGTGAATGCCCTGAGATCTCAGCAGAGCCAGTACGCCTGCCAGCACCTTGGTGAATACCCTGGGAGCCGAGGTGATACCAAAAGGCAAGGCCACAAATTGATAGTGCTGATCCTCCAGAGCGAACCTGAGGAATCTATGATGACCTGGAAAAATTGGTACATGAAGGTAAGCATCCTTGATGTCTACAGAGGTCATGAAGTCCCGTGGGCGTAGTGAATTGAAAGCCGAGCGCAGAGTCTCCATGCGAAAATGTTTGAATCTGACAAATCTGTTGAGGCACTTTAAATCCAGGATAGGTCTGATGGACCCGTCTTTTTTGGGAACAGTGAAAAGATTGGAATAGTAGCCTCTGTCCCTTTCCCTCAAAGGCACCTGGCAGATGACCCCCAACTCCAGAAAGTTTTGGACAGCAAGGCACAGACCCCGAGCTGACAGGGGGTTTTGAGCCATCCGGGATTTGATGAATCTTGGGGGCGGCCAGGCTGCAAACTCTATCTTGTAACCGGAGGACACTACCTCCTGAATCCACCGGTCTGAGACGTGAAGCCTCCGGACGTGAGCAAAGAGCCGAAGCCGTCCCCCCACCCGGATGGGTGAGGGCGCCCCTTCATGCCTGAGGAGGCTTGGCTGAGGATTTTGGCTTGGGACCCCAGGAGAGGCCAGGCCGGCCACGTCCTCTGCCCCTTCCCCAGTGATCTCCGCGTGCCCCAGTAAAGGAGACTCCTCAGCTAGTTCTGGAACCGCAGAAGGATGGGAGAAAGGCACCCATCCCCCGAAAGGACCGGAACGGCCTCCTACGTTGAGGTAACCTACCGCCCCTGGCAAACAAATCCAAGCGTTCACCAAAGAGGCGCAAGCCCTTGAAAGGGAAACCAATGAGAGCCTTCTTAGCAGCATTATCAGCTACCCACTGACGTAGCCAGACAGAGCGGCGTATAGCCACCAACAGGGCAGAAGTCCTACCACACATTCTAATGGCATCATCCATGGCAGATAGAACATATGCAACAAATTCATAGCAAAGCAGGAGAGATCTATACTCTTCTCCTCCCGCGTCATCAGAGGCCCCCTCTAGGAGACTCTTAAGCAAACCCTTAATAGCAATAGCTGTAATGGCAGAGGCACAAACCGGGTGTAGCGCGGTCCCCACACAGGCAGAAGCATGGCAAGCCAGTTGGTCCATGCGCCAGTCCTCACCATCCCTCAGGGTAGTAGTGTCAGGAGAATGCATGACAGATGTATTGGATAGCCCCAGAACGGGCGCGTCCACCTCAGGAGGACATGACCAATGCTTAATCACATCAGCAGGTAAGGGATACCTCTTGTCCCAACTCTTGGGCACTCCTGGCAGCTTGCTAGGCCGCTCCCATTCTTTGAGCACCAGATTATTAAAGTGAGACTGCTCTGGGAATTCCAAACGTGGTTTAACCGTATGAAAAAGCTCACCCTGCTGCTGCGGAGCCACGGCAGGAGGGGAGATACAGAGCACTTCAAAAATATGAGCCAAAGCCTGTCAGTGTCATCTGAGGACCATGGATCTTCCCCAAAGGGAGACCCTGTACCACCATAAACCCTAGGCTGCTCCTCAGATGATTCTGAATCAGAGAACAATTCCCCCTCCTCCAGGGGGGCATAACCAGTAGAGTCAAAATTTTCCTCAGCTTCCAAAGGAAAGAGGGAAACAGCGGGAGATAAATGCCGCTTCTTAGCAGAAGCCTTATGCGAGGCAGACCCAGCAATATGTTTTTCAATGCTGGTCACCCATGCAGCCAGGTCAGGCTGACACTCCCCGCTAGTATACTCCTCGCAGGGGGTCAGATGTAAGCATGGGGGGGGGGGGTAGGCGAAGCCCGAGGGGGCGCAGGCCCAGCAACAGGTAACCCAGACTGCAGTGCAAGTACCTGCTGGGCGCAGGATACACATACCCTGACATCATCACCGATTGGGGATACCCCACACGCAACACATAGCTGGGCTTGTCCCGAAGGAACCCCAGGCCCATTATCCCCAGAAGCCTCCATATGGTGATTTGAATGGCACAGTAGGCCAGTAAGGGTTAACGCTAAGTAGCCCCAATAAACCGCTAGGGAAGTGGGAGATAATGAGGGGGGAAGGCCGGGAGAAACCACAGGACCGAAGCTTTAACCCGCCTGAAAGACATAATCAAACATTCCCATGAGAATAAGGCATAATAAAAAAACAGACAAAGATCACCCCACCAGGGGTACTCACAGACCGCAAGGAGCCAGCAGCAACAGCAAGAAGACAAAATGGCGTCCACAACCTCGAGGGGCGGGCCGTGGAGACATGAGGTAAAATGCATCATCCACAGCGCAAAGCATGCCCACGTGATCCGGCCGGCCAGTAGCGGCCCGGCAGCTCTGAGGTGAATGGGGCTGCCAGCCGCGGAGCGCAGTACAAACGCGCGGCGGCGCGTTTTTAATAAAGTGACAAGACACAACACATGTCAACAGTTTTAAACCACTATACAACCCCCCCCCCCCCCCCCCCCCGGAGATCTCCCAAGGGGAGAGTGGGGGAGGAAAGAAGGCAGAAATCCCAGGGAGAAACAGCGCCCAGGGACTAATATGAGGAGTGAGGGTGGAGGGGGATGAATGGGAATAGGGTTTAACTGCACTGGATAAACCTGGCAAAACCCATGAGGCAGTGGGGGCATCCCAAAAGGCTCACCATTAGCCTAAACCGCCTACCCTGTTAGAGCAGGGACTGCGGTAGGAGCCTAGCTCCTCAGCACCATAGTGCTTCAATAGCCTACCTTCACCCGAACCTTATCAGCCGAGGCTGGGAGGCAGTAAATGGGAGGGAACGGGTGGGAATAGTCCTGCAGGGCCGCAGGCAACAAGCTCCGCTCACCTGCGCCACAAGAGAGCTATCTTCTATCTTCTCAGCGCAGACTGCAGAAAGAAACTGGGGAATTTGTGGGAGGTCCCTGACTTATATAGGGCCGGGAGGAGCCACAAGCTGTTTTCTGCAGTCCAGCGCCATCTTGTGGATGTAATACCCAGGAGTAAGGAATATTCTGGAACAGGACGTGCTGTATACTTAAAATATTAGCTATTATGCCCAGTTTTAAAGTTATTATATACGTCCGTGTTCAAAGTCATTGTGAACTATAAATAGGTAACAAGTACGTTTTTAAATATATATATATATATATATATGGTATATGATGAAAATTAGCAGGTGCAATTTTACTGTGTCAGTGAGACTTTCCTGTGATCTGTCACACCTATCTTTGTAATGTACTATAAGCAAGAATGCTTCTGTTAGCTTACCATCATGGTACTCAAATGCCACCTTGCTTATTTTTTGGGTCAGCATCATCAAAGACCTGAAAGAGGAACAGATGCGTAGATATATGGCTAGACTCGTTACAAACAAAACTTTGTAAGAACAGTATAGACACATATCTTGATGTTTTTCCCTAAATACTTACACCGTGAAATCCAGATCATCAGCAAATGGGTATAGGTATCTTCGTATGTGGAAGAATGTGAGATATCCCATAGTCAGGAACAAAGTATACCTGAAAGAAACAACAGGGTACGCATGCGGTTACGCCATCAAACATTCACAACCAATGATCCAGCCTTTTGATCTCCTGTGTACTGTGTTCTGATGTCATTTCTAAACACTGTATTATTTGCTTTGGCTTCACTTGTTTTTAGCTGGCCTATGCCCTGATTTGCTAAGGAGAGATTTTTTTATTTTTCAAGCTTCATCAATTCAGTCATGTGCAAAGGAAATTTCAGTTTAGTTCAAAATTTCATGCCAGCATGATGGGTGATAAATCAGGGGAGCGTAATGAATAAGGAAAGATGCCATACTAATTGAATTCTATAGTCCCTGAGTTAGTCTAATAACGTTGCAGAGTCTCTCTGCCGACTTCATAGACTCACTCATGTGAATTAGAAGTTGCCTTCCTAGGATCATTCCAGTGCACAGGATGAATCTGTCATAAGGAGTTTCCCTACAGTTCCCCCTCCTCACATTATAACAAGACACAAAGAAGCAAGACACCTCTCCTAAATCTAATAAGCTGTATGTTTTAAACTGCACTTACAGGCTGATTCACTACTAGCGGCAGCTATCGGCAGATGAGCATCACAGTGACATTGCGTCTCAGTCGCTGTAGTAACCTGGCCGGCATTGATGAATGAGATGTATGTTGAGCGTTCTAACACCAGTACAGCGTTGCAGGGAGTGAAAAGGTAGCGCCAGCACATTGCAACTGACTCTCAGAAACTCACACCATATTCAACAAAAAAACACACACACACAGTGTCGGCGCTCTGGATCTGGTCGGGTCGCTATAGCGTAGAGCGGCAGACGCTGTGTTTTCAAAAATGACTTTTTCTAGGCCAGGAGAGGTGACAAAATTATTTGAGAGACATTATTAAAAACAAAAAACCCTGTTTAAACACAAGAAAAGGAACGTCCATTGAAATGTATGGGAGAGTGACAGGTAGCGACAGTTCTTACCTGGCGCTCTGGAAGTTAGCGCTATATGCTGAGCCACCTGTAATGTTGAATTGTACGCTACATGGCGCTGTTAGATTCGCCCACCAGAATCGCCTTCATATATGTGGTATTGCGTACAGCACGCTGCCTGCCGCTACGAGGCACTACCTGCCGCTATCCCTTGATGAATAAACCCCTTAGCTTCTCTATACTTTGCAACCAGTTAGTAATTGTTGACACAACTGAAAGACTTGTATGCATAGCACTTTTACAGCATGCTTGCTTTGTGCATTTATGAACCTTCTGGGAAATAGGTTTCTAGGAAATACATCTGAATGCATTAACAAATATTTTATGACTATGCCCTTTAGGCTCAATAGATGTCTCAGCCGATTCAGCACCGTGACAGAAAGCATTATTGCGTGTTTATTTTGTGGAAATGGACCCCAGTTAAAAGGGCCAGTGGGTGGCAAGCCACCTACCCAACATCCTTGTGAGCGGCTTGCTTAACTCCTCTGACACATTACCTGCACCCCCAATGGGAAAGGGGGCGCAGCAGAGTCACATGAGCTTTTATACTAGAGAGGCGACCTGATGTATTTAGTCACATGGGGGGAATCTTTTTTAGAACAAAAATAATATAAAACACCCCTGCATGTCATATTCACGCGGAATTTGCGCCATGTCTTTTTTTCAATTAAAACAGCCACAAAAAGCCACTGTCATTAATTCGAGTCCCACTGATGCAAAAGTCAAATGAATGCAAGGCTGGAAATACTCTCACAGAGCCTATTCTCGCATGGCTTTCTCTCATGCGCTCACAAGTGTAAGGTTGTGTTGCATAAGTCTCCTGAAGAGATTTCCGAACGAGAAAAAATACCATTTTGTGATTACTAACCTGTAAAATGGGTATTATAAGTATGTCACACACCCCGCTTCCACTATTCATGACATATGGGTTATGGTCCAGTAGAGGGCAAACTTCTGCAGAGATGAAAGCAAAAAAGAAGCCCCTCCCGGTCCATAAATACCTGGGACATCCCACACATTCCCCAGTATATGACAGCAGTAAGGGGACCAGGAAGAGCTAATAAAACATTCTTAACAATAAAGGTTCACCATATAAAGGATCCAGAATACTAAAAGGCGGGATGAAGTGGGGTGTGTGACTTATAATACCCATTTTAAAGGTGAGTAATCACAAAATGGTATTATTCCAAGTATGTCACACACCCCGCTTCCACTATTCATGACATATGGGACATCCAATAGCAGTGTCCGTCATGGGTGGGGATCCAAATACAGCAAAAAAATGCACCAATTTAAACCACTGCAGCTTGCAGAACCTTGCGGCCAAAAACAGCATCCGCTGAGGCCAGCACATCAACCTTATAAAACTTTGAAAAAGTATGAACGGAAGACCAAGTAGCAGCCTTACGAACTTGTTCAACAGAAGCCTGGTGCTGAAAAGCCCAGGAAGCCCCAACAGCACGAGTAGAATGAGCAGTGATCTTAAAAGGAGGAACCCTCCCCTTAGCAGAATAGGCCCCAACAATGGCCTGGCGTATCCATTTACTAATGGTAGACTTGGCGGGCGCCAAACCTTTTCTGGGCCCGGAAGGCACCACGAACAAGGCGTCCGTCTTACGAAAAGGAGAAGTAGCCACCAAATAGTACTTCACACAACGAACCACATCCAAAGAGTGCAAAACCCTCTCCTTGTCATTGCTGGGCTTAGGACACAAGGAAGGGAGAACTACATCCTGATTGAGATGGAAAGCAGAAACCACCTTAGGAAGGAAATCTGGTTTAAAGCAAAAAACCAACTTGTCCTGGTGTCTCTCAAAGTAAGGGGCCTGAATAGACAGAGCCGCCAACTCAGAGACACGCCGAACAGAGGTAATAGCCACCAAAAAGGCAACCTTTTGAGTGAGCACAGAAAGAGCCACATCCTGCACCGGCTCAAAAGGATGCCCCTGGAGGGCCGAAAGAACCAAATTTAGGTCCCAAACGGGAACCAAAGACTTTCTAGGGGGCCGAACACGAGTGACCCCTTGGAAAAAAGTCTTGACCAGATGATGCAAAGCAAAAGACCTTTGAAAAAAGACAGCTAGGGCAGAAACCTGACCCTTCAAAATACTGAACTGGAACCCCAGATCCAGACCGTGTTGTAGAAACTCCAAAATCCTAGGAATAGAAAACAACCTGCAAGGTAAGGCCTTAGCCTCACACCAGTCAATATAGGACCGCCAAGTCCTATAGTAAATGGTAGAGGAAGACCTCTTCCTAGCTCTAATCAAGGTTTGAATAACCGCCTCAGACAAACCTTCCTCCCTCAGGATGAAGGTTTCAGCAGCCACGTTGTCAAAGCAAGCGTTTGTAAATTGGGGTAACGTAGTTGACCCTGAGAGATCAGATCCGGAGACAGGGGCAGCCTGTACTGATCTACCGCCAATCTTACAACGTCTGCAAACCAAACCTGTCTTGGCCACCTTGGGGCCACCAGAATTGCTGGTGCCCCCTCTAGAGCCAGCTTGCGCACTACCTTGCCTACCATGGAGAAGGGGGAAAACAGGTACAGAAACCCCAGATCCCTCCAGGCAAGGGACAAGGCATCCACTGCCAGGGCCAGAGGATCCTGAGACAGAGATACAAAGGTTGGGAGCTTGTGATTGTGCCGAGAGGCAAAGAGATCCACCTCCGGAGTCCCCCACTTGTGACACAGGGCCCGAAATACCCTGTGGTTGAGAGACCATTCCCCTCGGCGAGAGAATCCCCTGCTCAGGGAGTCCGCCTCCGTGTTCTCCACTCCCGGAATGTACACTGCCGAGATGCAAGGAACATTGCTCTCCGCCCATGTCAGAATCAGAGAGACTTCCCTGAGGGCACTCCTTCTGCGAGTCCCTCCTTGGTTATTGGTGTAAGCTACTGCAGTACGATTGTCTGATCGAACCTGAACAGGTAAACCCTGTAGGTGGAGTGTCAGACGCGACAGAACCAAGCGGATAGCTCTGAGCTCCAAGACATTGATGGGGGTGTGAGCCTCCTGAGGACCCCACAACCCCTGGAACTGATGATCCTTCCAGAAACCTCCCCAGCCCGACAGGCTGGCATCCGTGGTAACCATCTCCCAACAAGGGGCCAGGAACGATCTGCCCCTCATCAGATTGCTTGATTCCAGCCACCACTGAAGGGACTGCCGAACCCTGGGAGACATCAGAAATGACTGATCCAAGGACTGTGGACATCTGCCTTGTTTCAGCAATAGATGGAGTTGTAGCGACCTTATGTGGAATTGAGCAAAGGCGACTGCCTCGAAGGAGGCCACCATCAAACCTACCAGAGTCATCCCTAGCCGAATAGAAGGGCGAGGATTGGTCAGGAGAACACGTATCAGATCCTGAACCCTCTGCACCTTTGGCTGAGGTAGGAACACTCTGGCCTGACTGGTATCCAGATTCATGCCCAGAAAGGAAATCTCCCTTGATGGGGAGAGAGAAGACTTGGGGTGGTTGATCACCCATCCAAACCTCTCCAGCGTCGTCACCACAGTCCTGGTGTCCAGCTCGGCCTGGCAGAGGGAGGAAGCTGTAATGAGCAGGTCGTCCAGATATGGCACAATGCGAATGCCCTGGGCTCTGAGCAGGGCCATAATGCCCGCCAGAACCTTGGTAAACACCCTCGGTGCCGAGGTCAGCCCGAACGGGAGGCCCACAAACTGAAAATGCTGATCTCCGATCACAAACCTGAGAAATCTCTGGTGTGCTGGGAAAATTGGTACATGAAGGTAGGCATCCTTGACGTCATGAAATCCCCCTGACGAAGGGAACCGATGGCTGAGCGCAGAGTCTCCATGCGGAACCTCTTGGTTCTGATGAACCTGTTGAGAAGCTTCAAATCCAGAATGGGTCTTATGGAGCCATCCCTTTTGGGAACCGTGAAAAGGTTGGAGTAATAGCCCCGGCCTCTCTCTGAAAGAGGCACCGGGCATATGACCGCCATGTCCAGGAGGTTCTTTACAGCCGACAGGAGCCCCTGCGCCGCCCGAGGATCCGAAGGCACCCGAGACCTTATCAATCTGGGAGGAGGCCGGTACTCGAACTCCAGTTTGTACCCAGACGAGACCACTTCCAATATCCACTTGTCCGTAACCTCCTGGGCCCAGACCTGGAAGAAGAGCAGCAGCCGTCCCCCCACCCCCCACAAAATTCATGAACAATTCACACCTCTTAAGGGCTGTGAATTCAACGCTGTCCGGGTTGAGCTGGGACCCATTTTGTCCCTGATCTCTGACCTGGTAGCCACAGTCACGAGTGCCGATGCACAGACAGGCCGCAAGGCAGAACCCACACTGGCAAAGGCATGACATGCCATCTGATCAATGCGCTTGTCCTCGCCATCCTTAAGGGTAGTGGCGTCAGGGTAGTACAACGGAGGTGTTGGACAGTCCTAAGATGGGCGCATTAACCTCAGGAGGGGAAGACCAGCGCTTCACCGCGTCCACCGGAAAGGGATACTTTCTATCCCATCCCTGAGGAACACCATGAAGGCGACTCGGCTTCTCCCATTCTTTAAGAATCATGCTGTCAAAATGATCCTGATTTGGAAACTCCAAGCGGGGCTTAGAGAACCCAAAGAATTCCCCCTTCTTCAGAGGGGCCTCCGCTGGTGGGGAAATACCCAGAACCTCTGAGAGATGGGTCAGGACCCTGGGAGTATCCACAGCATCCCCCAGCGCCTGCCCAGCATCAGAATCAAAGAACTGCAGTTCCTCAGTCTCGGATTCCTCAAATAATTCCCCCTCCTCGAGCAGGGAATAATCAGCCCAGTCAGGGGAGTCATAATCATCAATATCAATTACCGGCGTAGCCGGTGACAGATGCCTTTTCTTAGCAGGGGCCTTTCTGCCCACTGAGCTAGAAATAATTTTCTCGAGGTTGGCCAGCCTAGCACATACATCCGAGTGCGACTCCCCACTGATGACAGTGTTACTTGGGGTACGGGTGATGCGGGGAGGGGTAGGAGATGAGGCGGGAGGCACGGACCCAGACGCCTGGGATCCTGACTGCCGCGTAATGGCCTGTTGCGCACATGGTATGCAAATTAGTACATTCTCCCCTGTAAAGGGTACCCCACAACCCACACATAGCCGGGATTGCCCCAAAGGGAGCCCAAGCCCGGTATCCTGTGGAGCCTCCATATGGTGATTTTAAGGTAGTCGCAATGACCAGAGGGAATTATGCTGGTAAGCAACCCGGGATGCCCCTTTAAGTCCCGAGTGGGAGGATTTATAAGTGCCCCAAATTACAGCTAGGGACCCTAGGACCGGGAGAACCCCCTTTTAAGCAAGGCACAGGGAGTCCTCCTGAAAGACACAAGATATGTGGCCATAAGCACATGCACACACACAGCAACAGCAAAATAAATACATGTCATAAGAAAACAATAGCAGAGAGGCCAGCGCTGCCCCGAAGGGAGCCCAAGCCCGGTATCCTGTGGAGCCTCCATATGGTGATTTTAAGGTAGTCGCAATGACCAGAGGGAATTATGCTGGTAAGCAACCCGGGATGCCCCTTTAAGTCCCGAGTGGGAGGATTTATAAGTGCCCCAAATTACAGCTAGGGACCCTAGGACCGGGAGAACCCCCTTTTAAGCAAGGCACAGGGAGTCCTCCTGAAAGACACAAGATATGTGGCCATAAGCACATGCACACACACAGCAACAGCAAAATAAATACATGTCATAAGAAAACAATAGCAGAGAGGCCAGCGCTGCCCCAAGCGGCGACTGATGCATATTGGCCAAGTATAGCAAGAAGAGGGGGGAGCCCAGCAGGGCACTCACCCACCGCAGAAAATGGCGTCCTATTCAGCCAGCAGCGCCTGAGAGGGAGAGAGGGAGGGAGAAGAAGGGGCAGGCCTGCGCGGATCGCGCGCTGCGCCCGGCCCCGCCCCCTTCCCTCCGAGTCCTGTAATGCGGTTCCCAGCAATGGGATGGGTCCTCAATGGCGCCAACAGAAGGGGGCGGCCACGGCAACGCATGAGCGCCCGGCCCGCCCCCTCACAGAACCAGCCTGAGGTGAAGAAGCTCCCCAGACTGCATGCAGAGCGCACAGCGCAACGTGAATCAAGCGCACAAGCACACTCACACACACACATATATAAAGTGAAAAATAGAAGAACAATGCCATCCCCCCCCCCCCCCCGCTAGAGGGTAACAGAGGGGACCCGGAAGGGGGAGAATCCCTCACCAAAAGGGTGTAAGGGAATTAAATGGGGACAGGGCATCCCAAACCGGGATCACCAACCCGGATGCCGCCTACCCCCTTGTATGGGGTCTCAAGGGGGAGCATGGCTCCCTAAACACCTATTAAGGTGAAGGCTACCATCACCCGGACCTCCAGCCAAGGCTGGGAGGCTAGAATTGGGCTTAATGTAAAAGGTCCGGGCAGAAATAGAGCACAACATTGCCGGGTGTAAACCCGGCTTACCTGCAAGGAAGAGCAGCAGGTAGCAGCAGGCATCATACATCTTCTGACTTGCTCGCCGTCCTGCAGAGAAGGAACTGGGGAATGTGTGGGAGGTCCCAGGTATTTATGGACCGGGAGGGGCTTCTTTTTTGCTTTCATCTCTGCAGAAGTTCGCCCTCTACTGGACCATAACCCATATGTCATGAATAGTGGAAGCGGGGTGTGTGACATACTTCTTATATTTAGTACAGAAGGTAGTTTTTTTTCTCAGGGTGCTAAATCAACCCTCTTGTTTCGATGACAGGATGTGCTGGTTGAAATACAATGCATCTCAGACCCTTGATATGGTAGTAAATCACAGAAAGTCAATTAACGGAAAGCGTATTACCTATCAACAAACATTATACTTACACATGTACTTTTCTGGGATCAATAAATAGAAGCATGAGGTAGCATAGAAAGACCTCTCCTATCAGAAACATGGTAAGCCTGAAATATAAAAAAGGGCAAAGGGTCATCATATTCAGTTTCTTATGGATCGTAAAATGTAGAACTTTATACGTATTAAGTTCTGACCAAGTGAAATACATTCCTGTAGATGTGTTCAAGTATAGAAAAACCTGGCAGTGGCACTCACCTAATTTAACATAGTTTTACCAGGTTGCCATTCTTTATTACCCCTGGCAGGCAATCAGGTTGGCAGAGTAGGCTTGTACATTGCTGTGTGCTCATTCCAAAAATGTGGCTACTGGCAATCACAGGGGGCAATAAACTGGCAGCTGGCATTAAGGAAAGTGTCTACTCCATTTCCATAATCAGTGATAGAAACACAGCCACAAGCACCAGACATCAGAGGTGTTTCCAGCATACTGGTTGAGAATGGGTGGAGAGGCGTATTGCAATGTAAGACACCACAGTGCACCCAGACACCCAGTAGGGAAGGAGATAGTGAGTTGCTTGTTGGCAGTCTGTCAACATTGTCTCCACCCTACCAATAAATTACTCAAATGGACTGGTACTGGTAACGTAATGGACCTTTTGAAACAACCAAGGATATGACACAGTCAATTTATGGTCCTTTTACATACAGTATTTTTCGCCCTATAGGATGCACCTGCCCATAAGACGCACCTAGGATTTGGGGGAGGAAAATATCATTTTAAACTAAAAACGCACAATTACAGACATTGTGGCATTCCCCCAATTCCATTCCCATAGGCCGTGTGGGATGCCCCCATTCCATAGACAGTGTAGCATGCCCCCATCCCATTCCCCGTATAGGCAGTGTGGCATCCCCCTCCCATTCCCCATATAGGCAGTGTGGCATACCCCCATCTCATGCCCCAAATAGGCAATGTGGTATTCCCCTCCCCCCATTTCCATAGGCTGTGTGGCATCCATAGGCTGTGTGGCATCCCCCTCCCCCCATTTCCATAGGCTGTGTGGCATCCATAGGCTGTGTGGCATCCCTCTACCCCATTTCCATGGGCTGTGTGGCATTCCCCTCTTCCATAGGCTGTGTGGCATCCCCCTCCCCTCCCAATTCCCATAGGCTGTGTGGCATCCCCTTCTTCCATAGGCTGTGTGGCATCCCCCTCTCCCCCCATTCCCATTGGCTGTGTGGCATCCCCTTCTTCCATAGGCTGTGTGGCATCCCCCTCTCCCCCCATTCCCATTGGCTGTGTGGCATCCCCTTCTTCCATAGGCTGTGTGGCATCCCCCTCTCCCCCATTCCCATAGGCTGTGTGGCATCCCCCTCTCCCCCATTCCCAATGGCTGTGTGGCATCCCCCTCTTCCATAGGCTGTGTGGCATCCCCCTCTCCCACCATTCCCATTGGCTGTGTGGCATCCTCCTCTTCCATAGGCTGTGTGGCATCCTCCTCTCCCCCCAATTACCATAGGCTGTGTGGCATCCCCCTCTCCCCTTATTCCCATTGGCTGTGTGGCATCCCCCTCTTCCATAGGCTGTGTGGCATTCCCCTCTCCCCCAATTCCCATAGGCCGTGTGGCATCCCCCTCTTCCATAGGCTGTGTGGCATCCCCCTCTCCACCCAATTCCCATAGGCTGTGTGGCATCCCCCTCTTCCATAGGCTGTGTGGCATCCCCCTCTCCACCCAATTCCCATAGGCTGTGTGGGAATCTATAAGATCGTGTGGGTTTTGGTCCACTTTAAGTAAGGGCTATTGGTTTGTTTTGAGGCATGACTACGTGCAAACCCCAGCTTAAGCACTGTAGCCATCTGTCATTTTAATGGGCCTGCTTTAAATGTAACCTCAATTTGCGCCAGCCACGCAATTAGAAGTGCCATTGACATTTTTTTTATTTTTTATTACGATTATATTTGTAATCAAATATTTCAATAAAAAAGTGTACACCTGTGTGTACAGGAATGCCCTTAAATAAAGAAACCCTTGTGCTGCGGCCCTGGAGTCTAATATACTAGCCTTCCCCTCAGGCATTCCAATTTGAGATGCTACGCTGCGTGAATCCCCCAGGGGCACCAGTAAACACATCTTTCCCGGGAGCTCCCATGGTGCTTCTGCTGCCCTTGGCAACATCCCCGCCTTCCCTGTAGCTGAGGTGCACTTTCAGACTACAGTGAAGCCAGCGGGCTGGCTGCACCAGCCGGCATTCTTGAGCTCTGCACAGGGTTTTGTGCCACTTTAGGTGGTCCCGAAGACATTTTGTTAACTAGAGCCCCAATTAAACTAGGCTAGTGTATTGCTTGGTCAAACAATGTTTAGTGTTTGCTTCTCTCACCATCCAAAGCAGTAGATTGATAAGCAGATTCCCAGCAAGGAGGCCACACTATGCCTGATTCCTGGTCCATACTTAAAAGGAGGTAGATAAGATCGGAATAAGAAGGCCAGAATCAATGCAGAGATCTGTCCAATGAGGAAGATACGCTGAAATACAAAATGACAAGAAGGGTAAATATACAGTTGAGAACAACTTCTACCTTGAATCACATTGTCAGTATTTTAAATACTTTTTACTAAAATAAAGCCCACTGACATACTGTAGTTACAAAAAAATAAAATAAAAAGGCACATGAGCTGACGTGGACACTTTGAGTGTCTGGGCATCCACTTGACAAATGAAGTTCAATGTGGAGAAATGTAAAGTCATGTGTGACGATAGCACGGGTTGATCAGACTTCTTGATCGTTCATCCGAACAAACTGACCAATCGCATGTCACTGCATTTGTTCAATTGGCAACACGCGTGGCTATAAACTGCTGCCACCAGACCACGAACAGTGTTCACCTCTATATAAGCCACACACAACACAATCAGATCAAACGGATCGATCGACCCACAACCACTTCCAGGCGGGGGCGAGCGAGCGTCCTAGGCAAGTAAGGTAGCCAGGCTCTTCAGGAATAGCGTGAGCTTTTTAGATCCTAAATTCAGAGCACTAGGTGACCATGTGCTGTATTTTTAGAATGTATTTAGACAAACAGAAAACCACAAAAACAACAAGAAAACAAGTGATAAAAACAGAATTAACTATAAAACACAGTAAATAAGATAAAAAGCAAGAGATATAAAAAAATGGCAAAATACTTAGGAGTCTAGGCTGCAGTCCGATCGAATAAAATCCTTTACACGCTTTCTGGTCTTATTCTGCTTGGATGTTAGAAGCCTACGTATGTCACTCTTGATGGTCAGATTCGAGTGTCTCTGTCCCCCTTCTGAAGCTCACCTTATTCCCTCTAACCAGGGGTCAGTTTCTAACCCCTCCTATGGGCAGAGCGATTGGAGGCACCCACTGATTGGTGTATCTGGGATTCTCTATCTTTGAGTACCTAAAAGTTGGTTCATATGACATCCCCCATCTGTCCTGGGATTCCACAGGGAGGGGGGACACTTTGGGACTTTGTGATCTGTTGTGGATGGTGGATTTGGTTTCCACCCTGGGGGGGGGGGTTTATTACCCCCAACCACTCTATTTATTACTAGGTAGGAGGGGGGACAAGAAATTAGTGGTTTACATCTAGCAGCCAAGGTCCGTATACATATATCTATACACACACACACACACACACACACACACACACACACACACACATATATATATATATATATATATATATATATATATAGACAGACACATTCAATACCGGTTTGGTCACATCATGCACTTGGGGTCTAACAACCTGAAGGACACATACGTCCTTGGGGGAGTAAAACTGGGAGAAACACTTGTTGAGGAGGATCTGGGGGTACTGGTAGATCACAGGCTAAATAGCAGCATGCAATGCCAAGCAGCTGCTTCCAAGGCCACCACGGATAGGGATGTAATTTTGCCTCTTTACAAGGCACTGGTGCACCCTCACCTGGAATATGCCATCCCATTCTGGGCAACCGTTCTAAGAAAGGACGCTCTGACTATGGAAAGGGTGCAGAGGAGAGCCACCAAACTAATAAGAGGAATGAAAGATCTTAGTTATTAGGAAAGATTACGAGAATTAAATATTTTTAGTCTTGAGAGGGGGCGACTGAGGGGGGACAAGATTAACTTGTACAAATATATAAATGAGTAGTACAAAAAATATGGGGAAACACTATTCAGGTAAAATCCTCTCTAAAGACAAAGGGGGCACTGCCTTCAACTAATTTTTTACCATAAGAACTATAAATCTGTGGAATAGCCTTCCGAAGAAGCTTGTTACAGCATCAACCGCTTCAAAAAAGGATTAGATGCTTAATTAGAAGAAAATAACATTAACTGTCACTATTAGCTGTTATCAGTAAAAAAATAAAAAATAACCTCCCCCTACCCCATCACTGTTGGTTGCACTTGATGGACATATGTCTTTTTTCAACCGTATTAACTATGTAGCTTTAGATAGAAAGATGAATTCGTTTTACCACACCATACAAAAGTGTAGCAGCTAAATGATCAAAAAGTCACATAAAATATGTGCTTTCAAACAGATGTATAGGTAAAACATATATAAATATATATAGCCATCATGCACTAACAATACTACCCTAGAGCAGTTATACCACTACATTGACACAGCAAGCAGTAATGCAGGAACCTAGCTTTTTCATAGGGTAAGTTATTTGCTAGATAAAAAACGTTTGTCAGAAGTTGGGACTGATGCATAGAAAAGGAGAAAACATATTCTGGACTGTCTGAAAGAGAATATTGTCTGGGTCAGAACTCAGATGTGTTCCCGAACATGGGAGCCCAAAAATGGCTGTACATTGGGGGTAGTAAGAGGTAGAAGGCTCCAAATTGGGGGTAACACCATGATTGCCCTGCACAAAATGGGGTAGCCATAGCAGACTGTGTGACAGAAACCCCCATCACCTCTATAGCAGACTGTGTGACAGAAACCCCCATCACCTCTATAGCAGACTATGTGACAGAACACCCCCATTATCCACATAGAAGACTTTGTGACAGAACACCCCCATTATCTCAATTGTAGACTGTGTAACAAAACACTCCTATCATCCCATAGCAGACTTTGTGACAGAACACCCCCATTATCTCAATAGCAGACTTTGTGACAGAACACCCCCATTATCTCAATAGCAGACTGTGTGACAGAACACTCCTATCATCCCATAGCAGACTTTGTGACAGAACACCCCCATTATCCACATAGCAGACTGTGTGACAGAATCACCTCATAGCAGACTGTGTGGCAGAACCCCCCGTGTACGTTCACTAGCCACAAGCTGGGTGCTGAAGTCCGCACTAGCTTTTATCTGTTGGCCGTTGCAGCCTTGCCTATGCCACCCTACTCCCCTTCTTGATTAGTTGGGTGGGGTCTGAGCGGGGAGGGGGGGAGCAAGATGGTTGGTCTGCTGGCTGACCTGATTGGCTGAGGGGAGGACTACAAGCTGGTTAATGGGCTGCTCAGTAGCCCAGCTTTAGTGTTGGGCCCGAACGCCGAACCCGACTATGGACTTCTGGCTGAGGTCACAAAGTTCGGTATGAACCCAAAATTTGTGGTTCGGCTTCGTTAAACACTACAGGTAAGTGAGCTAAAAAGAGTTACAATTCTGATCATTCTTTCCTTAAATGATCAGACCAGTAGATGTAAGAGCTTTTTTTAACTGCCTCTGCATTTTTTTATTGCACCAAAATGTAATGGCATCACACAAATTGTATTTCTAGCTACTGACCCCCAATGGTGCCGATCCTTTGCAGAGAAAACGTAATGCATTTCTTGTATATTTTTTTTTACCTTAATTCCATTCTGCTAAAGCCAAATAGGCTGCAATGCAATGCATGGTAACAAGGCAAAACAAGTTCAGAAGGAGTAATAAAGGCAAATGAGCAGGCAATGATGTACAGGGTGTGTTCATTACTCCATCGACAACCAGCTTTGCAACCTAAATAAGCTTAATTGTTGCATTTTCGAAAAGCTTACCTAACATCATGAATAGGGGATAATTAGAAGGCTCCTCTTTAATTTCTTTGTCTTTAGGTATTAAGCAAACAGGGCTCTAGGCAGTTTCACTATTCTGTAATGACGGGCCCCGCCACGAGAACGCCGGCTCCCCACCACAATCACACATTTATCAAGCCGATCCTGCTTAGCGACTGAGATAGCGCCATATAGCCACTCATTCATCATTATTCCAGCCTCAGCCCACAGCGCCAGCGTCCCACCTTGAACAGCGACAGCTATGACCTCTCGCTACCTGGCGCTCTCCAATGCATTTCAATGGAACAATCTTTTAATATTCATAATTAATTGTTATTAATGTTTTTTTTTTTTTTTTTTTTTTTTTTTTTTTTAAATGTGAAAAATTCTGTGACCACTTCAGCCATGTTAGATAATGTTTTTAAGGTAAAAATAAAAAAACAAAAAATGTGTGCAGAATTGATATTACAGGTCTGATATTATTGTATTTTTTGGTTTCCAAAAATATGGTGGTTTGGGGGTTAAAAAACTACTTTTAACACATCGCCGCCAGCGCTCTGGGGTTTAAACATGCATTTCACAGCGCGATAATTTTTTGAGCGTGATTTTTTGATGAATGTGGTGGGAGCCGGTTGCTCTGACCAGTCGCTATCATGCGCACCCATACAGCGCGGAACCTGTCAAATAGCGACTTGTCACCCCGTATTCAACATTACTGCACACCGACTCAGTCGCTATCAACAACCGAACAACGGCCAAGCACAGTGACTACTAGCGGGCGCTCTGAAAATACTGCTACAGTCGCTCAACTGTCGCTACCTGCCGCTATTAATGAATCGGCCTCTTAGTGCCACTCAGCACAATTTCATACTATGTTGTTGATTCAGAGCCTGGTGAATTTTTTTTCTTTTTTAGGAGAGAAAACAGTTATTCCCTTTCATTGTCTACCTTGGGGCTGATTCAGAGCCAGGTGAAAATTTACACCTGGTAGACAACAAAAGTGATGAGAGTTTTCTTACTAGACTCTGAATTTACATCTCTGTATATTGTCAGCATAGCTAACATTTTCATGGCCAGATCCTACATTAGTAAACTTTCAGAGTAATACAAGCCTGCGTGAGCAGTCTGGTCCAAATCCAAGGAATAGAGGCATGCAGCCATAAAGCGTATTTGATATTGCTGGCAATAATGGTGCTAAAGGTAAGGCCAGAACTTGTGGAACTTGTTTTCAACATATGACCATTTCTGTACCACCTACAGTACAATGCTGTTCCTGGACCAAGGCATCACAGTGATACCAGATAGGCAGGGTTGCCTTGTTTTTTTCTATTCCTCTGATTTTGTCCATAAAGACATGTGGTATAAATACCTGTGTATGTTTATAAACAGAGACGTTAAGGCATCTTATCTGATTCAAGAGAGTGATTCGGGAAGGCCTGTTTCAAAGGTGATGCCATGCTGTGTCTATTTAACTATACAATAACTTGGCCCAGTGATGGGGCAGTTCAGTCTGAAAAATGACCAAGAGTACTGGAAAATCTCACTGGGATGGTCAATCATTAGAAACAACAGAAACACCATTTGTGATATGATGAAGTGGTTGCTTTCGCTGCAGTTTTTTGGTGTCCATGTGTAACCTGGGAATTTGTGAGATAGTATTCTAGGAAATCAAAGTGCAGTGCACATCCTTGCTGTAAATTTTACACAGCAGGTAAGCTTTGTAATAGAACTTTGTAATGCGCACTCTAACGTAACTGTCTATAATGAACCCATCCCCACAATGCATAGTTATCCTGAAGTGCTCTGTGTACTGGTAATTTAAAGCAACTGCCCAGTAAAACTTGAAAATCAATTGCCTGGCAGTTTACCTGATTCAGTGTCAGTCCCATGCAGCAAAAGGAAGGAAGAGAAATGATCCGTCTTTGCTGCTTCCAGAGTCTCTCCCTGATCCTGAGCACGAATTGGCCTGTCCAGAATGGTTTTTTTGTGTTTATTATTGTATTTAGGTTACCTGCTGCTAACTTGTGTTTTCATGCCTGCCTGGGTAAAATATGCTATTCAAAATTTTAAAAAACCATGAACCTAATCACAGTGGTCTATGACTAGTTTCTAAATCACTTCAAGGGGTGCCCCCAGCCCCCCCCCCCCCCGAGCAATAAGACGATGCTTTGTGTATATACCGAGGGTTTCTACAGCCAAGGCCACGCCCACCCGGCACTCTTCAGACTGCTGATTGGCTGATCTCAAGGTGCTGGGGACTGACTGATTGAGGTGCTTGGTGCCGGCTGGCCAAACGCACAGCTACAGGGAAGCTGAGGATGCGTGGCAGGCAATTTCAGCAAAGCATATAGGCGATCCAGGGGGTTTCACACAGCCTGGGGTGGGCTAGCCCTGGAATCTAAAAGATGCCGCGTGGGTTTTGCTCTGCTTTAAATGAGCTATGCTATTCAAAAGGTTGTAAGTAATTAACCAATGTATGTAGTTGGCCTGCCAGGAATCTATGAATGTTTGTAATGTAAAGCAGGGGCTAGATAATAATAGATGCACTGAGCTGCACCTTGCTCCATTCATTCATGCTCTTACACCCAGGGGCGGACTGGCCCTAGGGCATACCGGGCAGAATCCCGGTGGGCCGCGCCTGCCTCACACTGCAGCAATGTCAAATTCATGATGCTGCAGCAGCTGCTGGAATGATAGGAAGATGGCCACATACTTTGGGCAGCAACTTTGGGTAGTGAGGGCTGTTAGAGCCGCAGAAGAACAGTCAGAACTCTCAAGTTACTCTGGTAGGCATAGGTAGCTCAGGGGTTAATACGCCCTCCTCTCCCCCCCTTACCCCCCCCCCCCCCCACTCCTTGCTGACAGTCTTTACCTCTCTACAAGTAAACAAGCAGCTTCCGGTCCCTCCATCCACCACCTCCACGGGCAGCGCTGCTGGGAGTTACGTCATCCTCTCCCTCATCCTCTGCGCTTCTTGTCAGGCAGTGGATGGTGGGAGCGGAAGCTGCTCGTTTTACCTTGGAAGGAGAGAGGTACAGACTGTCAGTAAGGAGAGAGGATAGGGTGGGAGGAGGGAGAGGGGGCTTAATAACCCCTGAGCTACCCATACCTGCCAGCATACTGTTTAACTTTGTGACGCCATGAACCCCCAGCTCAGGGCGCTCACTAAGTGGGCAAGTCGAGGTCAAGAACTTTACAAAAACTGTTCAATTTGTGCTGCTGTGAAGCACCACAATTTGGGATTTCCCCTGTGTGTGAAGCCCCTAGTGCTGCCACATTTCTACTTTACTCCATATTCCTATGCGCATGTCCAGGCTGGCATCACTTTGCCCTGCTCCCCCAGCTGTGCACATCCCTGCCAGCCAGTCAGATAGGCACGCCTGGTGAGCGTGCAGCAGCCAACTGGCAACCCCGCCTCCTGCACGCTCACCAGCACCGTGGAGTCGCCAGAAAAGCGCGTTTGCTCAGCGACCTAGGGATTTTGCGCAAATGGGATGCCCCAAGGGGCATAACTTGAGAGGGTGCAGGAGGTGCGACCGCATTGGGGCCCATCAGTGTTGCTCCGCCACCTTATTTATCAAATTTGTGATCACTTACTATCATTTAGATAAGAAAAGCATCATTTGTCTCTGCTGTTTCAGTCTTTAGTTGTTTAGCTGCATCTAACTGCAGTTAAGAGACAGAGCCCCACTTCTACACACCAGGGCCCTGTCACATTTAGTTATACCACTGGCCATGTGACAGGTGGGTTTTGATCCACTTAATGCGTATGCTCACAGAAGGTTGTAAAGCCATTGTTGCAGCACATGTCAGTGCACTGCAAGGCTGTAACCCCAATACATAGTTCTCTTTATCCCATTACTATTACATTCCTTCTGTTTTGTATCTGCTCTTCCTTTTTCACCTTCCTTCACCACAGGTATAATATATATATATATATATATATATATATATATATATATATATAGAGAGAGAGAGAGAGAGAGAGAGAGAATGAATTGACTTGCAAGAATAGAAGCACAGTACTATTTAGGCTACTTTCACACCAGGGTGGTCGTAATGCTCTAGCCATTTCCTATGTAAATCACTAGTGCACATGCTAATGCGTTAGCACAGTGATTTACTAGCACTAATGCTTGTGATCACCATTCAATGGAGTGCAATTGCAAACACTAGTACCGCAAAATCACTGCAATGCAATTACAATCGACAATTGCAGATATAAAAGGGCTAATACAGGGCCTTTGTGACCAGAAAGTTCCCGGGCGGTTTTTTGTTCCCAGTCCGCCCCTGCTTATAACCATAGAACACCCAGGTGTATTCCAGGTCTACCTGTGTTTGACGACGCTGCATAGTGATGCATTGTGTGTAAACAGACTCTCCTACTGAACAAATGGAGACACCTTAATGGCACCAGGCAGAGCAGCGTAATAGGTGATGCACAGTCCATGGAAGTGTACTGTCAGTACTTAGCCTTGCTTTTCCAATACATTGCACTGGTCTCTATTGTGAAGTACAGGTGCAGTGTACACGAGGTAAACACACGTTACAGCTTCATGGATGCTTCACCTGCATTTCACCATAACAGCAGAGTCACTCCAAACGCAAAGCAACATGCTAAACAGAAGATGCAGGTCAAATGTCCTAAGCTACGGCTCAGCACCTATGTAACATTGCTGTTGTAGCAATGTAGTAAGTGATGGATGTAACATTTAATACAAATACTCCTTGGACACTACAAAAGCATGAGATAACCAGTGAGCAAGGCTTTAACATTTCAAGCGGGGAAGGCACAAAGGTAAGGGTGTTACAATAAACACATCAGGGGAATGGCAGAAAACCCCTTACTGATTACTCATCAGAATCTTTACCGGTTCTACTTTTAGAAAGTTTCTGCAGGCCCAAAGGGAATTTTACAGAAAATGGCTTATTCACATTCCATCAAACGAAACCGCTCCATGTGGTATTTTAGCCCCAGAGATACGTGAGAGGGGCTGAATACCAGAATGCCCTGCTGCCTAATATTCCCTTTGCAATGAACGTTAGGTAGGGGACATCATAAAACATGATGCCCTGGGGGTATGCGAATCGCACCAAATGGCAAGCGTACGGCAGAAGAGCAAATGGCCTCTCTTGCACCAATTTGCGCCTTCTACAAGGAAAGTCTGCTGTTTTGAAGTGCAATTGACCCTGTGCCATGTGCCTTTGGCCGTCTGGGAGCTGAACTGCTCCCAATGGTCCCCCATGTTTCTCCACTTTCCTTTACTGTTTTGTCATTTGATCTCTCCAGCTTCTGCCAAGCTCTAGCCGCCATTTTGGAGTGTATTCTCTGGAGAACATGTGTTCTCCATTTTTTGGGGTGTCTTTTGGGGGGATATTCTGATTCCAGTTAACCCTTAACATTGTTTTGTTGCAGATGTTCTCTTTAACCCTCCCTCCCCTGCTTGGTTTGCATATTAATGCTTAATAATTTAACAATCGTTTTTTTTGTTTTTGCTAAACTTCCGGGCCCAATATCCACATTTTTTGTTGTTTTGACCTTAATTTTTGTGATTTTGGACAACTTTTTATCATTTTTGTTCTAACAAAAAAAAATTTCAGTCCCTGAAATGACCTTGCAGCTGACACTTTTATTGGTCAAAAACATGCCAGACGTGTTTTAAAATTCTTAATGAATATTAGATTAAAATAAGCCTGTAGAGTTTCCTCTGCCTATTTGCTGGAGGAAATTCACCCTTCAAATTGCCACATTTGCACACGCTTTTCTGCCCTCTAAACATACCATAAATCAGGGGCTGGAGACAGTTTGGTGGGCCAAAATGGCGCAAGAGGAACATTTCGGCACATTGGAGAATGCTAGTGTGTAATTTGGCACATTCCATTTTGCCGACCATGAATCAAACGGAAGCCCGAGCACAACTTGGAACTCTAAAATTTGTTTGTGCACGACCATGAATCGAATAAGATGTGGGGAAGGTTCCTATTTGTGGTTATGACTTGGTAGAGACAACATTTTGCCTCCTTTCCAAATCCTGTGACTATAATGCTCAATAGAGGAGCTGGCAGCACTATGGTACGGAAAGGATCTACACAAAAGTAACCCAGCAGATCAATAACGTGTGTGTGTGTCAGTGAGTTGAATATGTTTTTAACCTTAAAGGGCCTCTGTAGGCCAAAGTGCATAAACTGTCATTCAGCAGCTCACCTCATCATGGCTGCCCTCTCCCTTCCTGTCAGAACACAGCTGCTTCTCAAAGTAGAAACAATCCCCTGAATTCCTTTGCCATAGACCACCAATCATAGGGCTAGGCTGGTGGTCTAAAGCTTAACATCATCATTCTGTGGACACCGGGAGAGAGGGACAACAGCCAGGGTGATGAGAATGCCTGTCCTACAGACCCAGCCCATTATTATGTGCCATAACACAGCCAAGAGCCACGCCCACTTGCTTCAGAAGAGAAATCATAAAGTGAAACTGTAAATATTGAACAATTTAAAAATGAAAAAGACATTTAGGACAGTGCCAAACATAGCCAACACAATGGTGTAACAACCATCTTTGTCTGCTTTATCCCTTTAGTCCATTAATTATGTGAAATGAGCACTTACACAGTGAGAACAGCAAGAAGGTGACACTCGGCTCTCTCACCTGGCCAGACTGGTTAGGGGACCACTTGTTTCAGTCAAAAGGGAGAACATGACGAGGCTCATCAATCCCATCCCAGCTTTAAGAACATTCTCAACAGCATTAGGATAAAGTGCAACACCAGCTACAACTTCCTGTTGACTGAGATAACAATCTTTTATAATCTAGTTTAACCAGTTGTTCTACTAATTGTGTCTGCCAGTACTACAACAGCAAGTGCTTAGACTCATACCAATGATCGTGTCACCATATATACAGTATTTACCTATATATAACTACTTGTTGTACACCTGTGTAAGCAATTATTTGGGGCTACAAGGTTCAGCTATGCTACAGCTTCTACTCTCCTAGACTGGTGCTATCCATTATGATTAGGAAGAGGAACTTCGGAGGCCCTTTGACAGTTTTACTCACCTTCTCCTGGAGCACTAGCACTGGATACGTTTGCAACCATGGAGGGAACCACCTGGGACTTTGGGGTAGTTGATCACCCACTCAAAAGTTCCAGCGTGGACAGGACCATCCAAACATCCCACAGTGCATGTGGCAGAGATGGGGCTCGGTTGAGCAAGTAGTCCAGGTATGGGGTGACGTGCACACCTTGCCTCCGCAGGAGTGCCACCACCACCAAGATCTCAGTGAACACTTGTGGGACAGTGGACAGTCCGAATGGCAGTTGAGCGCCCAATGCAAAGTGCAGGTATTGGTGGTGACCAGGGAAGATCGGGACATGCAGATAAGCTTCCTTTATGTCCATTGTGGCCAGTAAATCCCCCTGTTGCAGCGACGTCACAACCGACCTTAGAGATTCCATGCAGAACTTCTGTAATCGGCCGAACGGACCCGTCCTTCTTGAGCATGATGAACAGAATAGTAGAAGCCACAGCCCCGCTCTGAGGGGGACGGAGGTACTACAACTCTCTGGTCCAGCAAGAGGTTTATCGTGCGGTCGTGAGCCGCCACCCTTTCCATGACACGGGATGGATTGGACGCCACAAACGTTTGTGGAGGCCTGGTCCAGAACTCGATCTTGTATCCAGAAGAAACAACCTCCCGGGCCCAATTGTCGGATATCCATTCCCTCCACATCGGCGCCTAGTGCAGAAACTGTCCCCCCACCCGATCGGGTGAGGGTGCCCCATCAACCCTGAGATGGCTTGGCTGGGAGCTTGTGACTGCAAGAAAAGAAATGAGGAGATCCTACCACAGCCTGCCCTATATATGCCGAGAGGAGTTAGTTTTTTTTTCTATCTTGCAGATTAACCCACGCGTTGCTACTGGTGGTGCCTCGGAATGGAAGAGATCAGAAAAGGAAATCTTTTATACTGTGTAAGGACAGTGCTCTAATATAATGTGATATACACCTTATATACTGTGTAAGAGCAGTGCTCTAATATAATGTGATATACACATTATATACTGTGTAAGAGCAGTGCTCTAGTATAATGTGAAAGACACCTTATATACTTTGTAAGAGCAGCGATCTAGTATAATGTGAGACACCTTATATACTTTGTAAGAGCAGCGATCTAGTATAATGTGATAGGCACCTTATATACTGTGTGAGAGCAGCGCTCTAATATAATGTGATAGACACCTTATATACTGTGTGAGAGCAGCGCTCTAATATAATGTGATAGACACCTTATATACTGTGTAAGGGCAGTGCTCTAATATAATGTGAAAGACACCTTATATACTGTGTAAGGGCAGTGCTCTAATATAATGTGATAGACACCTTATATACTGTGTAAGGGCAGTGCTCTAATATAATGTGATATACACCTTATATACTGTGTGAGAGCAGCGCTCTAATATAATGTGATAGGCACCTTATATACTGTGTGAGAGCCGCGCTCTAATATAATGTGATAGGCACCTTATATACTGTGTAAGAGCAGCGCTCTAATATAATGTGATAGGCACCTTATATACTGTGTGAGAGCAGCGCTCTAATATAATGTGATAGGCACCTTATATACTGTGTGAGAGCAGCGCTCTAATATAATGTGATAGACACCTTATATACTGTGTGAGAGCAGCGCTCTAATATAATGTGATAGACACCTTATATACTGTGTAAGGGCAGTGCTCTAATATAATGTGATAGACACCTTATATACTGTGTAAGGGCAGTGCTCTAATATAATGTGATAGACACCTTATATACTGTGTGAGAGCAGCGCTCTAATATAATGTGATAGGCACCTTATATACTGTGTAAGAGCAGCGCTCTAATATAATGTGATAGGCACCTTATATACTGTGTGAGAGCAGCGCTCTAATATAATGTGATAGGCACCTTATATACTGTGTGAGAGCAGCGCTCTAATATAATGTGATAGACACCTTATATACTGTGTGAGAGCAGCGCTCTAATATAATGTGATAGACACCTTATATACTGTGTAAGGGCAGTGCTCTAATATAATGTGATAGACACCTTATATACTGTGTAAGGGCAGTGCTCTAATATAATGTGATATACACCTTATATACTGTGTAAGAGCAGTGCTCTAGTATAAAGTGATAGGCACCTTATATACTGTGTGAGAGCAGCGCTCTAATATAAAGTGATAGACACCTTGTATACTGTGTAAGAGCAGTGCTCGTGTAATGTGATAGACACCTTATATACTGTGTAAGGACAGTGCTCTAATATAATGTGATAGACACCTTATATACTGTGTAAGAGCAGTGCTCTAGTATAATGTGATAGACACCTTATGTACTGTGTAAGGGCAGTGCTCTAGTATAATGTGATAGACACCTTATATACTGTGTAAGGGTAGTGCTCTAGTATAATGTGATAGACACCTTATATACTGTGTAAGGGCAGTGCTCTAGTATAATGTGATAGACACCTTATATACTGTGTAAGGGCAGTGCTCTAGTATAATGTGATAGACACCTTATATACTGTGTAAGGGCAGTGCTCTAGTATAATGTGATAGACACCTTATATACTGTGTAAAGGCAGTGCTCTAGTATAATGTGATAGACACCTTATATACTGTGTAAGGGCAGTGCTCTAGTATAATGTGATAGACACCTTATATACTGTGTAAGAGCAGTGCTCATGTAATGTGATAGACACCTTATATACTGTGTAAGGGCAGTGCTCTAGTATAATGTGATAGACACCTTATATACTGTGTAAGGGCAGTGCTCTAGTATAATGTGATAGACACCTTATATACTGTGTAAGAGCAGTGCTCGTGTAATGTGATAGACACCTTATATACTGTGTAAGGGCAGTGCTCTAGTATAATGTGATAGACACCTTATATACTGTGTAAAGGCAGTGCTCTAGTATAATGTGATAGACACCTTATATACTGTGTAAGGGCAGTGCTCTAGTATAATGTGATAGACACCTTATATACTGTGTAAGGGCAGTGCTCTAATATAATGTGATAAGACACCTTATATACTGTGTAAGGGCAGTGCTCTGGTATAATGCGATAGACACCTTGTATACTGTGTAAGAGCAGTGCTCTAGTATAATGTGATAGACACCTTATATACTGTGTAAGAGCAGCGCTCTAGTATAATGTGATAGACACCTTATATACTGTGTAAGGGCAGCGCTCTAGTATAATGTGATAGACACCTTGTATACTGTGTAAGAGCAGTGCTCTAGTATAATGTGATAGACACCTTATATACTGTGTAAGGGCAGTGCTCTAGTATAATGTGATAGACACCTTATATACTGTGTAAGGGCAGTGCTCTAGTATAATGTGATAGACACCTTATATACTGTGTAAGGGCAGTGCTCTAGTATAATGTGAAAAATACCTTATATACTGTGTAAGGGTAGTGCTCTAGTATAATGTGATAGACACCTTATATACTGTGTAAGGGCAGCGCTCTAGTATAATGTGATAGACACCTTATATACTGTGTAAGAGCAGCGCTCTAGTATAATGCGATAGACACCTTGTATACTGTGTAAGAGCAGTGCTCTAGTATAATGTGATAGACACCTTATATACTGTGTAAGAGCAGCGCTCTAGTATAATGTGATAGACACCTTATATACTGTGTAAGGGCAGCGCTCTAGTATAATGTGATAGACACCTTATATACTGTGTAAGGGCAGTGCTCTAGTATAATGTGATAGACACCTTATATACTGTGTAAGAGCAGTGCTCTAGTATAATGTGATAGACACCTTATATACTGTGTAAGGGCAGTGCTCTAGTATAATGTGATAGACACCTTATATACTGTGTAAGGGCAGTGCTCTAGTATAATGTGATAGACACCTTATATACTGTGTAAGGGCAGTGCTCTAGTATAATGTGAAAAATACCTTATATACTGTGTAAGGGTAGTGCTCTAGTATAATGTGATAGACACCTTATATACTGTGTAAGGGCAGTGCTCTAGTATAATGTGATAGACACCTTATATACTGTGTAAGGGTAGTGCTCTAGTATAATGTGATAGACACCTTATATACTGTGTAAGGGTAGTGCTCTAGTATAATGCGATAGACACCTTGTATACTGCGTAAGAGCAGTGCTCGTGTAATGTGATAGGCACCTTATATACTGTGTAAGGGCAGCACTCATATAATTGAGTACTATTATACCACCCTGATCTGGGATGCCGTGATGGCTGTAAAACTCCCCTTTTCCTGTGATCTCATGGCGACATCCTCGGCATCCCTCCGGTTTCTGGGCGGCCAGGACAGTCACAGTCAGAGAGAAGTAGCTACGGGAATGCCTGCTACACCCCTCCATTCATTGTTCTATGCCGCTCATTAATATGCACGGCAAAGAAATCTGATTGGACAAGAGTCTGCACATGTGCTGTTGGATTGCCAATGTTGCGTTCCGTTGCGTGAACAGAGGGGCATCCTAAATCGGAAGAGGAACAAGTGAGTGGGTTTTGTTCCTCTTGAGCGGGCCCCTTCTGTCTGTAAAGCATAGATACATAACGGTGTATGTACAGCCGCCATTTGTTGTCCTATATACCCCGCCAAGGTCGGTAAAGAGCTGAGAGCAGGCCCGGACCCCTGAGCAGAGAAGAGGAGTGACTGCTCGGCTTCGCACCGCACCTCACGCAGCTCCTCGGCCTGCCATGACGTCATAGCCTGGCTCTCGGCCAATCCCGTCTCTCGCTTATGTCACACACACGCACCAAGCCCGGTCCCCCACATTTCCTCCATGGCCGGTATCCTCTGCCTCCCTCCCTTCCTTCCCGCCAGAGCCCAGCAGTGAGGTTCCGCTTTTTAGGCACAGCAGGCAGGGATGCTGTGGTGGGAGGCACCGCGCCCACCTCTCTCCGCTCTCCTGACAGACATATTACCACAGGCACAGTGACACAAGCGCCCACTCACTGACCTGCTCTGTGGGGAGCTCGGTGACCATATGCCACACCGCCAGCCGGGCGCCCCCAGCCTCAGACACCGCCGCTACGTTCATGTCGCCAGACACCCGACCGCCGAGTCCTCCTCGTCAGTGGGGGGAATCCTGTGACACTCCACAAGTTTTCTTTAGCTGACACTTGACATAGTGTGACACCCGCCCTCATACCACACCCGCTAAGCACACCCGAGCGTGCCGAGGCCGCAGAGTTGCTAGGAGGGCGCCCCATACACTGTGAATGGAGGGAGGGCCCCGGGGAGGGACATAGGAGGGAGCGCCTGACACTGCAGGAATGTACTGAGAAGAGGGGAGGCTCCAGGGGCGCCCCTATCACCCCATCATGAAGCCTGCCCGGGTCACAGGTGGCGCCAATATCTCTGGGGCAATCTAATCGCCCGACAAAGTCTCCTGTGCTTAGCAGTCAGACTGCTCTCCACCAAGATAGCAGCGATCACCTGTTACAGGGACAATGTCACCCTGACCCAGGGACACGTTTGTGAAACGGTTATAACGAGCTGGGGCTGGAGAGGCCCCATACCACTGATGATGTGAGGGGGTGGGTTAGTTCTATGCTCCTGAGGACCAGGACCCTTCCTGTAAAAGGAGGCTGTATGTTCACTTTTAATATGCACAGCAATGAATCATGACTGGAAAAGAGCCTGCACATGGAACTGCCAGATCAAGCTAAGTACAGTGGCATCCCAAATCAGGATGCCCATGTAAAGCAGTCCAGAGACTAAGTTTGGTCCACTTTAAAGCAGACCATACCTGTTTAGTGTTACTCTAAATGGGTGTTGGTCTCAGCACAGGGGGAAATCCTATATACCAGTTGGAACAAATTCACCACTGCCAGCCCAAGATAATCTTACCTGCTTGTTATTCCACAGGCGAAATGCTAGATGGCGATCAACACCCTTCTCGTAAAAAAATGTGTGTTGAACTGTGCTAAAGAGCCTAAGTTGGAACAAAACTCACCAAAAGATTCCAGGGGCCACCACTAGCTGTTCCAAATCAGGATGCCCTGCTGTGTGAAACCCACCAGGGCACCCATAAAAATTCACCTTTCGCCACTGCAATGGCACATGAGTGGACTCTTGTCCAATCAGAGCCATTTGTCATTCAGCAAAAGGCTCAAATTGTTTACATTGGGGAATGTGTACTGCCACATCCCCGTGCTACCGGGGATAGGGGGCCTGCAGCAGTGTGCACTCCCCATTGATATCAATAAGAGCCCTTTGCCGAATTACATAGTCAAGGCAAAGAGCTCTGACTGGACAGAAGCCCGCACATAAGCAGTTGGAATGGGGAAAGGTGTTTTTTTGGGGGGTGATCTGGGGGTTTCACACAGCGGGGCATCCCACTTCGGTTTGTTCATTTTTAAAGAGGACCAAACCGCACCCTGGAGTCAGCGTACTTGCTCCACACAGGGCATCCAGATTCGGGATGCTCCAGAGTGTCAAACCCCCCAGGTCACAACAGTGCATGCGCAAGCAGCAGCCCCATCCCTGCTACCATTTTAGCAGGGCGCATGCCCGCACCTGTTAAAGGCTAGCGGGGGGTGCATCCACCAGCGTGCTCAAATCCGTTCCTTTTGATGAGTTTACAGACGAAGGGGCGGGAGTAGCTCCGAGCACGTTGACTGGACCAAGGAAGTGTGAGTGAGATCGGGCGACTTGGGGGGTTTCACACAGCGGGGCATCCCCGATTGGGGTGCCCGGGGGACAAAGACCAAATCCCTGGATAGTCAAAATCCTGGGTTTTGGTCCACTTTAAGAAGCCAAAATCTTTATGGAGAACTCTTTATGAAGGGGGGGGGGGGCAGGAAATAGCTTCACACTCCAATAACACAGGTCTCCTATCGGAGGAGGTGCTGTTGTCATTGGAAATGTGAGTATCTCTCTAATGCAGAGCTCACTGATGCTGTCAAAGAGTAGATTAGGATAGTTTCAGTACCCTACCAAACACAGACTTGGCCACAGGGTTTAGATCTGTTGTAACCCTTTCACTCTGTCCTGCTGCCTTGCCTCTTTCTGTGGCTTGGGGGGGGGGGGATCTCCCTACACTATGCAGTTTAGATGTTGGGGCTGACAAGACGATCTGTGTATATTCTGCATATAAAAGACAATTATCATTGTTGCCAAAATGGGATGCCCTCTTGGAATCCTTACTAGTGATCCAAACTGTATTTTTTGACTTTTGGATCAGTTTAAAAGACAAATATCCCTGAGCCTCCCCCAAGGAGTTATTGGGGAAGTCTATAGGGATCAAGTGCGTTTGTGCGCTAAGTGGTGTCTGGTCTAATTTTTGGTGTTTAGCATATTTCTTTATAGAGGGCGCCTCTCATTTTTCCTATTTTTCTCTCGATTTGAGTCTTTTTTTCCTTCTTTTGTTCTTTTTTGTCCTGCCCTCTTGTTCCCCTTTCCCCACTTTCTCCCTCTTCTCCCTCCTCCCTTAACCACACCAAGATGGGATGGCAAGGTTAAACATATACTCGTACAATGTGAAGGGCCTGAACACCCCAGAGAAGAGATCTAAAATAATGTATGACCTCCATAAATGTGAGTTAAGATCGCCTTATTACAAGAAACTCACTTCAAAGAGTCCCGACTTTTAGGGATCGTCACTTCTCCACCTGGATCCACGCCCCCAATCAAGATGCTAAATCAAAAGGGGTTTCAATAGCCATTCATAGATCCCTTCCCCATAAAATTCTGGATGCCAAGATTGACCCTAAGGGGAGATTTATTTTCATGAAACTGTCATTGTTCACCAAAACATATACCGTAGTTAACGTATACTGCCCAAACAAGGATCAGGCACGGTATTGCATGAATCTCCTTCGGCAGCTATTGGACTTTGCCAAGGGTATTATCGTGGTGGGTGGGGATTTTAACCTACCCCTTAACCCACTAGTGGATACCTTCTCCGGTAGATCTGCCATCCCAGCAGTCGGGTTTAGAATGTTAAAAAAAATCTTACTAGATCTCCAGTTTGTAGATGTCTGTCGCTCCCTCCATTTGGGGGACAAAGATTTCACGTTCTACTCCAATGTGATTAATTCATACAGCTACATAGATTACTTACTGCTAAGCCACCACACCATGTCCTGGGATCCCAGAGCCAGTATAGGGAACATACTTTGGTCAGACCACGCCCCAATCTTTTTGTCCTTTGAGTTACCGGGGTTACATCCAAGTAGATAGGATTGGCTGCTGAACGATAATCTCTTGAAAGACGAGGTCTGCCTGGCAGCTATTGGTGACACCATAGGCCACTTCCTGTCGGATCACCGGAACGATAATACTCCCCTCCCGGTGCAGTGGGAAGCTCTAAAATGTGTGTTAAAGGGCATGCTGATCCAACGCGGATCCAGACTTAAAAAAGAGAGATCCTCTCTCGTTATACGGTTGTTATCCGAAATGCAAAGCCTAGAACTCTCTCACAAGCAATCTCCCTCTAATGATAAATGGCTGGAATTAGAAAAAGACCAGAGGGAAGTTGAAGAGCCTATACAACCAGAGCTTCCTGCGCCACAGAGATAGACAGAGAGCGGTGTTTTATGAGTCTGTCAACAAGCCAGGCAGATTGCTGTCTAGACTATTGCACCCCCGGGGTTCTGCTACATACATTCCTAACATTAGGACACAGGGGAATGTGGTGACGTCCATCCCTTTGAAGATAGCCGGGGCTTTTAGGGATTATTATAAGGAGCTGTATAATTTGCCCCAATCTAGCAATCAAGGATCAGATGTACCCACCAGCTCGATAGTGCAGGACTACATAGACAGGACCCTGCTCCCTGGGACCCCTCGGAAGAGGTGGAGCTCCTGGAGGCCCCCTTTGGTTCCCCGGAAGTCCTCAAAGCGATACAAAATACTCCCGCAGGGAAAAGTCCAGGCCCTGATGAGTTTACTCTGAGATTTTACAAGAAGTTCGGCTCGCTGCTAGCCACTTTTTTGGCCAGAGTCTTTAATGCAGTGAGTGATGACGTACCCTTCCCAAAGCAATCGCTGACAGCCATGATTACGGTCATCCCAAAGCCAGGTAAGGACCCGCTAATATGTGGTAGCTATCGACCTATATAACTAATCAACGTAGCTATAAAATGATTTGCCAAACTCATAGCAACCCGTCTACAGCCGCAGATACCCAAGATTATACACCCAGACCAGGTGGGGTTTGTGCCTGGCAGAGAGGCACGAGACAATACTAATAAACTCCTCACGCTGATCTCGTACGTGCAGACGAAAGAGATTCCTGCTTGCCAGGCTCTCCTGTGACGCAAAGAAGGCTTTTGATCGAGTGGGCTGGGAATTTTTGCAAGCCTCCTTGCGGCAGATTGGCATAGGCCCTTAAGTAAAATTATGGCCCTGTACAGGGATCCCACTGCTTCGGTAAGAACTAATGGTACGATATTGTTTCCTTTCTCCATAAGTAATGGCACGCCCCCTGTCACCTCTCCCTTATATACTGACCATGGAGCATTTAGCAGTGGCTCTAAGGGATAACCCGGACATCCAAGGGATAGAGGTGGGAGGTAAGAAACACAAGCTGTCACTTTATGCAGATGATTTGCTGCTTCATTTAACTGCCCCAACTACATCACTCCCACTTGTGTTAAAAGAATTTGAATTGTTTGGGAAAGTGAGTAACTGTAAAATAAACTATGGGAAGTCGGAGGCCCTTAACCTCACTTTATCAAATGCTGTGGCTGCCGGCCTTAAAAGTAACTTTCCCTTCAAATGGCAATCGGCCGCTATTAAATACTTAGGTGTCCAGATCCCAGGCGACCTGACAAAATTATACAAACTAAACTATGCTACATTGATGAATAAGACCATTGGCGAGCTCAGACATTATGATAGGCATTCTCTTTCATGGTTTGGTAGAATTAATGCCATAAAAATGGATATCCTCCCCCGTTTTTTATACATCTTCCAGACAGTCCCCATTGCCCCTCCTAGCTGTTTTTTTAAGCTTTTAAGAACGTCATTCCTCAAGTTCATTTGGGGTGTCTCAAAACCGCGAATTCGATTTGAGATCCGTCATAAAAGGAGGTGTGGGCTTACCGGATCTTAAGTTATACCACGCTTCGGCTGTCCTCTTCAGAATGCTAGATTGGGCCCACCAGAGAGCTTGGGTTGCAGTGGAGAGGGAGATGTCCCCCCTGCCTCTGGCCTCTCTGCCATGGACAAGACCCCAACCAGGAAAATTAATTAGGACCTTGCCCCTGTTGACGCAACATTTGCTCACAATCTGGAACCGCCTCACCGCTGGAGATAAGATGTGGGCGCCCGGGGCCTTTAACCCCTATACTGGGAAACCCCGACTTTGGGCCGGGAATGGGAGTAACATCTTTTCTGGGATGGAGAGCGGGGACCGACCCAAGATTGGGACAGGTAGTGAGGGGATCGGTTCTTCCATCACTGTGGGAGTTGAGGAAGCGGAGCCCTGTGGATTATTTGTCCTGGTTCCTGTATGGGCAGTTGGCAGCTTTTGTTTCCTCCCAACGGCTGCTGGGTGACATTAATGGCCCTCTTACAGAGGTGGAGAGGCTCCTCTCGTCTGCGACACCTGTACCTCATGCCATCTCCAAAATATATGCTGTGCTTGTGAGCAACATGCGCGCTGCCCCCCTGGGGTATATTGCCAGGTGGGAAAGAGAGCTGGACCGGACCTTCTCGGAGGAGGACCAATCCAAAATGCTTAGCCTAACACACAACTCGGCGGTCGCACAGGAGAGGAACTATAAAATCATATATAGGTGGTATAGATGCCCATCAGATGTCAGGAGGTTTGCGCCCCTCTCATCGGATAGATGCTGGAGATGCCTAGCTGAGGAGGGTAACATGACCCACATTTGGTGGGGGTGTCCAGTTATCAGAGCCCTATGGGATAAAATCCTGAGCATCTACACTGCCGCCACAGGGACGGTGGTTCGGAACTCTCCTCAGTTGGTGCTTCTCTGCCTATGGGAGGGCCCTATGGCCCACTGCAAGAAGGATGTACTTAGGCACTTGACGGCTGGGCGGGCAATCATCCCTAGGCACTGGAAAACTCGAAGAGCCCCATCCTTGCAGGAATGGGTAACGGAACTGGAGCGTATCAAATGGAGGAGCTCATCATGGAAGATTGGGGACTTAGGGATAGGTATACGATGACCTGGGCCTGTTGGGTGGACCTACGTGCGGTTTAGGGCGATTCTGGGGTAGACAATAAGATCTTGGTTTACACAATTGGTGTTGAGCATTGCAGGCTCCGGGTCTCGGCGCCACCGTGGGGGCTCAGCGGGGCCGAGATGCTGGACTGCAAGGAGTCAACTCCCCTTCCTTTTTCCCTTCCCTTCCCCCTCATTTGTTTCTCCCTTTCTTCTGTGTGTGTCAACTTTTTCGTATTTCGCAATCCCCATTCAGTACTAATATGGTCTTTCTCACCTTGCGCGCGCCAGGGAGCCAAAAGGGGTGCCCGGGGCCCATCATCCCGTGTCTGGTGGGGGGCTTTAGACACCAAGAAAGGTGCAAGGAGATGTTTGGTAGTGATGTAGAGGGCTTCTGTTAGGTGATATAGCTAATAGTTTATAACAACATTTTGTAATGGCAATTGTGGATTAACATTGTAAGTTGACTGTATCGCACTGTGTGGGGGACTCCCCCTATTTTTTCGTCTGTATTGTTTTCCTGTTCTTCTAATAAAAACAGATTATACAAAAAAAAAGACAAATATCTTTAAACGCCAATTAAATACTATGACATGATTAAAGGGCATTAAATAATATGCTTTATTTGTCCTAAAAATGATCTTTTTTTTCCCACTTGGGAAGAGGGAGTCAGCAGAAAGTGACAGTGGATAGTGACTGGGGTGATCAGCCTTACAGGGGAGGGGCAGCATGGGTCTGCTCACAAAGCTTGAAAGCACAGTGTGTACCTTTGATTTCCTGACACACAAACCTAGTTGTGACAAGTGTATGGCAGACACCAAACAAACTTTGATGAATATACTTTAAAGAATAAATCTTCCCCTCTATACTTTTCTCTCTTGAAAAAGAGTCAGCAGAACGTGACAGGGCTGAACAGCCTGGGGGTCACATGTGTCTGCTAACAAAGCCTTTAAGCACAGTGCTGTAGCTTTAGGCCCTTATTCATCAAGGGATAGCGTCAGGTAGTGCCTTGTAAATGAGAGGTAGCGACAGGTTAACACCGGACATGGCACGCAATTACACATTTATCAAGTATCTGTTGAGCGACTGGGATAACGCCATTTAGCATCCGATTCATCATTATCCCAGCCTCAGCGAACAGCGCCGGCGTTCAGCCTTCTCCCTTACATTTCAATGGACGATCCTTTTCTCTTTAAACAGGGTTTTTTTTTTTTTTTTTAAATCTCAAATAATGTGGTGACCTCTTCTGGCATAGAAAAAGCCATTTTTACAAATATTTTTCATGTTTTCTATATTTCTGCAGAAATGACATTACAGGTCTGGCATTAAAGTGTTCATGTTACAATGTTATTACAATGTAATTCCATATGTTTTCGCTTCGGTCGCACTGACCAGTCACTAACATGCGCTCCCATATAGCGCTGTACTGGTCAAATAGCGACTCCTCACAATGTATTCATCATTACTGCACAGCGACTGAGTCGCTATGAACTAGCGACCCACGGCCGAACACAGCGACTACTAGCGGGCGCTCTGGAATGCCTGCTACAGTTGCTCATCTGTCGCTACCTGCCGTTAGTGATGAATCAGCCTGCTCGACACACAAATAACAAGCAACCCCCAGGTAAAAGGGCCACTCCAACCCCTTCCAACAAAATAAAAATGACCCCAGCCCTGCCCCTGCCAAACAGTGATTAAGCTCATGTAATAAAAGAAAAAAAAAAAGACACATTGACCCTGAATCCAGCCCCAGAGCCACGGCACCGCCAACTTTACGGGTTGCGGGGGGTTGATAGTTAGAAATCAGCACACTGTGGGAGGGGCTATAGATTCCCCAGGCAAAACTCAAAAAAGCTGTTTATTCCCCCACCACTCCTCCTCAAAAATTCTATTGGGCACTAGAAACAGATTTTTTGGGGGCACTACAGAACCTACAGGTCTGGCCCACGGCACACTGCTTTAACCCCCCCACATTCTGTGCAGGCCGTGTGCAGGGGTGGGCTAGGGCCCAAAATGTTACTGGCAAAAAGGTCTGATAACCAGGGTGGATAGATAGGGCCTTTCTTGGGAACTGCAGGATGTGTTCCCTGTAGTAGCGACCACAAAGACCCCTTGTTATAGCAATTAAATGGGTTGATCCATAGCCCAGCCCTTCCTTGAAAATACAACTTTTCCCGAGGCTAGGCCCCCTCAGGGTTTTTTTATAGGCTTAGGACTATGACCACACCTATTTTATTTGAAAAAATATGTGCAAGTTTATTCAATTAATGAATTTAAAAAAATAACTATGTTACAATGACATCATTTACATCCATAATATCTTACTATAGTATCGTATCTGAGTTTGTTACAGAACCTTTGTGCATTAATATTCCATCATCTCTTAAAGGGGCAGCCATGTGACATGTTTCGCCTAATTCGGCTTTCTCAATGCCCTACATATGTAACAAACAAACATACATCATTAGTATATTAATCTTAGCATGTATAGCATATAGTATGAGGTAGGAAATATTTAGGAGACATTGAAATACCCTTTTCAAAAGTTTTACTCATAAAACCACTTGTTCGCATACAGCTTATGGATTCCCCAAGGAGAGTTGGTGGAGCGCCAGTGTCCCTGTTTTTTAGCCTTACAGGGAATAACATTAAACTCATTCGATCCAGATTCAGGATTATATGTATTTGTTTCAGGCCCCTGGCTCGTAAACGTCCTTGGTGTCGTTTTGTTTGGCACACAAGATTCTTACCCGCCGCGGCACCAGCGACGCTCTTTATGCGCTCCAAAGCCTGGTGCTTCTGCCGGATATGACACTATGAGTCGCTGGTCTGGCCCAACTGTCTCAAAAAGCGGTGCCATTTTGTTGGAGATCCACCATCATATTAGGGATTTCTTTTCGTTAGAGTGCGGCACCATTTAACTGGCGATCCGCCATTTTGTTGTGAACCTATTATTACTAATGGCTGTCCGCCATTTTCCTAATGGTTTCTTTCCATAGAAAACAGTATTTTGTAATTGATAGATTCTCATTTGTTTATATTCAGTGGTGCCTGAACTACCTGGCAGCAGAATAAACGCAGTATAAGTGTGGTTACGATTAAGGTTATACTATGTATACCTTAGCTTTCAAACTCCACCATTTCTCCCTGGGTTTACAAATCCCATCATATTATTGTTTACACAGTGTTTTGTAAGAAAGAATATCCATCAACAGAGTACTAATTTAATAAACTGGATAGATAGGGCTCAGGGGAGAGGGATGAAGGGGAGAGAGCTGTAAGGAAGAGTGATGGGTAGACAGAACAGAAAGGGCAGGGAGAGATGGAGAGAGAGCTGGGAGAAGGGATGGATGGGCAGAACTGGAAGGACAGGAATCAATTGGCAGAGATAGGGGAGTAGATGGTCAGAGTTGGAGGAAAAAGTAATTGGCAAAGCTGGGAGGCTGAGGATTGGATGGGCAAAACTGGGCGGGCCAGAATGGATAGGGCAGAGACACTGGGCAGGATGGATCAGAGCTGTGGGGAAAGGGATATATGGGGCAGAGCTGTGGGGGATCATATGGTAGGACAGGGATAGATGGGGCTGAGCTGGGGCAGGGGAAATGATGGGGTGGGGCAAAGAGACAGAGATACAAAGTTTGTGTATACCTTGCAATGCCACTTCCCGCCCATGCAGTACTCCATATTGCAATGCTAGGTGCAAGGGAGCCATGGCAGGAGACCATGAACCACTGATTGCTGATCAAGGAGGCAGCTTTGAGCACGGCAACACAGAAGCAAGTGAGAGCAGGGCTGTCATGGCAGGGGTCCGGATATCTGGTGCCGAGGTCCGCCAGTTGAGTATCGCTGTTCTAGATTAATGTAGCACAGTGTAGAATGGAAAAATGTGTGCACCTAAACCCTCTTTGCCTAAAAATCCTGGTTCCAGCAACCCTAACTCACTCCCTGGTGTAGACTGAAAGTCCTTTGTAGGGCTGTTATGTCAGTTCTGGTAAGTTCTGTGCATTTTCCTGCTTTTGGCCACAAGGGAACAAGCTTGCTCATTGATTGGCAGCAGCTAGCACATAATACTGGTGGCTACACAAAAGCATGCTTAAGGTGGACCAAAATTTGACTATCCTACTTTTATTGGGAAACAAAGACCTCATCTACCATGTTATTTGCTAACCCAGCTGTAAGGAAATTGTCACCTATCCCACAGAGGGCCTGCTCATAAGCAGGTTGGTAAACACAAGCCTGACAATGCCTCCGGTCTCAGGTTCAAAAGATCACTGCTACAATTCTCATCTAAGGCTGGGAGCTGAGCTGGAAAGTTTGACCCAAAGAGCAACCCCTGCCGTGAGCCTGGTCATAGAGGGAAGCTTCAAAGAAATCACATAGACATATTGCCTCTAGCACATTATATGGAATTATGAATCAGCAGTGCACATAAATTAATCACATATCATAATGCCTGCATACATAGGTTTCATGTCATCCCAACACCTTCAGGGGCTGAAATATGGAGGGCTCGGGTTAGGAGCCATATCAAACAGTGATGCCCACCGGGTCCGTTGACACCAAGATCAGAAATCTGCGACCTTCCACTGAGAAGCTACGCCACATAGTAGTAGTTTTAGGAGCTTGTGGCTGTCTACGGCTAGAGGAGGAACTCAAGGACTCATTACAGAAGGGAGAGGGGGATGTCACCTGTGAATAAAGGTCTGGGAGCTGAGGCCCTTCTTAATCTTTCTCCTGGGGGTCACATGACATGTAAAGTAAGTACCATGTTCTAGCAGGCTATACTCACCCCCTGTGGTTGCCTGCATTACATCATCTGTTTGCAATAAGGTAACTGATATTGTATCTGCTCATTCTTAACTACCCACTTCCGATCTGTATTGCATTAATTCATTTTATGTATATTGGTTGTCTAGTGTACTCTTATAGAGATTAAATATGTAAGTTAATCATGGACTGTTCCGCATCTTGATCCCAAACTCTCATTTGTCCATGTTTCTTTATTTTACACGCCACTGGGCTGGCTCTTGACCTGATATAGCCCCACTAGTAGACTGGGGTGTATCAAACAACAGAGCTGGTGGCAATACTACAGCCTGGCAGGGTCCTATTCACTGGTGTTAGTGAAGTGGCTCCACAGCCAGTCAAGGTCTTCAAGACCTGTATTAAGAAACGAAACCCAACCAGGCCAGGCCTGGAATCATGGCCTCGTTCAATTAGAGCGTGCACTAAGAAGTCATTGCTCCCCAGAAGGACAGAAAGCCACTGTACAATCCCTCTATTTGAGTTTTTTTTACTGCTATATGGAAGCCTGTCCAAATTAAAATCATCAGTGAGGGTTTGGCTGTATCTTACATGTTACTGTATTTTTATGCAGATCAATTAGAGTATGGTATTTAGAGGCATAAAATGACTTCCATGATGGGGAATTAAGGGCAGATATTTTTAGGGGACCCTGATGTCCACACGTTTTCATTCTCCAAGGGGACTTTTTCTGCTACCTGGGGTATCTGGTCCCGAGTCAGGGTTTGATTATGGTTACCTCCAAGGTGTCTGCAGTTTTGGAGTGAGAACAACCTAAAACCCTAAAAGCCTTGCAGAGATTCCTAGGATTCGCTAGGAACAGGCGTTTCATGAAGGGATTCTTCTCTATTGTGACTCCTCTAACAGACCTAATGGGGAAAGGTGCCTTCATGGAAGTTTGGTCCCCACCTGGGTTGAAGGCTTTCCAGGCCTTAAAGGAAGCCTTTACCTCAGCCCCAGTACTAATCCACACTGATATCAATCATCTATTCTTTGCTGAGGTTGATGTTTCAGAACTCGGGGTTGGGGCTGTCCTCTCACAATATTCCAGCTCCCTGGAAAGGCTACACCCCTGTGCTTACTTTTCACGTATATTTTTCCCAGCTAAGCAGAATTACGATGTGGGGAACCGTGAATTGTTAGGGGTGAAACTGGCTTTTGAGGAATAGAGTCATTGGTTGGAAGGTTCTTTGCATCCTATTACAGTGTATACCGGCCATAAAAATCTGGAAATACATTGAATCCGCCAAGAGGTTCAATTCATGCCAGTCTCACTGGGTGCTCTTTTTCGCCCATTTCACTGTTGTTATTACTTTTAAACCTGGAGCGAAGAACACCAAAGCCTTACCACACAACTTTGGGGAATGTAAGGGTAGATTTGAAGAGAAGAAGATCGCTATTCGTTCCCCTACTGAAACTCCTGTTGGCTCCTGAATTGGCCCAACTGTTCATAAAATATGTTTTTCATATTTATTATCTAATAGCTATTAAGAGCCACAATACCTTTGCCGACCGACATAGATCTTTGGAGCCACCATTTCTGGTGGGTGATCTGGTCTGGGTATCCACTTAAAACATTGTCTTGCACCCACCTTTATTGTAATTGGGGTCCTAAATACATTGTGTTGTATTTCAATAATACAAAAATTGAGCAACGTCACCTTTACAGTCAAGCTTCTGCCTTCCATGAAAATTCCTAATACTTGCGTTTGATGTATCCTTGCTAAAATCTGCTGGTAATATTCAGGGGGCTTCTCCACTACCTATCACTGCGGAAAATGAACCTGAATATGAAATTAATATATTTCTCGAATATTGCATAACTCACTACAATATTTAATTGAATGGAATGAATTCGGTCTTGGGGGTAGATGTTGGATGGCAGCCAACGATGTTCACGCCAATGACCTGATTAAGAAATGTCATTGTGACAACCCTGATAGACCTAATAAGGGTCCAGAGGCCCCTCCTCAAGGGGGGTAGTGTCAAGATGATCCACTTACCGACTCCCCGATCCCACAGTGTCCTTGGCCTCCACGCTCGAGCGGCTCTGGCCCGGGAGGCGTGTTGTCTGTGCAGCTGCGACGTCAGTTCTGGACGCTGGCTCGAGCAGCGCTTTGGTCCTCCTCGTGCATCTCCGGCTTCCCTGCACAATTCCAACGGGCCAATGGGCCCTCTAAAATATTAGAACATTCTTCATTGGTCTACTTATATGAAACTTGCCTAAAAACAGTCCATCACTGCTCAACCCCTTTCTGAGTTGCTTATTACAAATATGGTGTCAGGGTTGGAGTTCCTCCTTAAGCTTCAGAGTGTGCCGCTTGTTAATACTGCTTCTGGCTGGCTCTTTCTCTGGAACATCCCCTGCAATATGATGATCCACCAGGAGATGGCTCTGTCCTGCAGAGGTGCTGGCAATCAGCCAGCACCTGTGACTCCTCAAGCCTATATAAGCTGATCAGCCCATTCAGGCAGCGGATTAGCATTGTGTTATGTCATCTTGATCCCAGAACGCTGTACCTAGATCCCAGGTACTCTGAAATCTGAACCCTGCACCCAGGACTCCTGCCTCAGCTCTTGTGGTTGCTCCCCCTATCCCAGCCGTGTTTCTGCCTTGGAATTTGGACTTTCCTTTGATCCTTATGCATGCTTGTTGCCGGACTCCATCTTGTGTATGTACAGCGAGAGCGTGTTGGTTTCACCTGTATGTGTATAGTTCAGCCAGAGCGTGTTAATCTCACTTGTATATATGTATAGTTCCCTTACACATATATGTTCCCCTTTGTAATTTGTACAGCAGTTTGATTGTAGTGTGTTTGATGTGTAGTTACCACTGTTTTTTCACTATTAAACACGGTTTGCCCCATATCCATTTCTGCCTCTCAGTCTCAATTTCTGGTCACTTTTTACAATTGGGATTTCTCCGCTGGGAAATCCCTGACATATAGAACAAATATTGCACTGTAATGCATCTCAGATATATATTGAGCCCCTTAACAAAACTATTTACACCATCACAATTTAATCATTTAAACTGTATTAAACAGTTGTGGTGGCAGTTAGGGTTCTAGTGTGTGGGTTTTGTCTGTGTGCGATAAGCCGAATAATTTGAACAGTTTTAAAGCACGCTTCTGTAGAAATCACTTATCCTGCAGAAAAACAAAATGTTGGCTTGTGCAGTACCAAACACTGGAATCCTGTGCTACAACTGTAAACTCTGAAGGAAAAAAGCATAATGGCTCATTTCCACAAATCAATTTGCGAACAGAAATATGATAAATAATTCACAATCAAACGAGAATGGATTCATTCTGTGATGAAAAATAACTAATTTGTTGGCTGGGCAACGTATTATTTTGGCTGGCATAAAATTTCTTGTTCATCGCATGACGATTGACATGTGGAAACAGAAATCGTCCACAAATAGGACATAGAGTACACAGCACGAGTGATCTCATGAACAACCACTCTATGAGCCTACAAATCTTTGTTTTTGTACTAAACAAATTAACAATTTATGTGTTCATGGAATTAGGCCAATAGGGATGCCCCTTGGAATTATTCTTAGGCATTGCTAGCATTCCAAAAGCCTATTTATACTTTTGGATCACTTTGACTTTTCTTTAAAAAAATAATGGTCACAAATGTAAAATACAGTCATTCCCTTCAATGGTAGCAACCCAGATTACCTTTGTGTAATTTAATTTTCCTGTCCCAGCTTTATGGTCACCTTTATCTGTTAAGCTGCTCTCTGCAGACATATTCTAAAACGAAGTAATTGTTTGAGTGAAAGTCCACTTTATTGATTGATAAAAAAAACAGCTCTGCACACTTTCAGTAAAGAGTTGTATTTTTGACGCTTGTGCACTAGTAAGGGATTCATCTTGCCTGTTGGACAGTTGGATTGTAAAAGGATCCTGCCCATTACCATCACCCCTCCTTGCATCAGGGCTGTGAGAAAAAGCCTGGGACCCATCAGCACTGGGCAGATGCTCTTCACTGCTTACCAGTTTTCAGACCAGGCCCTTGCTGTGCACCCCAATGATTAAGGGCATACATGCTTGGGCTGAACAGTACCATTAGACAGGTGGCCGAAATTCTCAGCCAATATACTGAGACCAAAAAAGAGAGAAAGGGAACTTACCTCGCAGACTGTAGGCATGATACCACTGTGTCCTGCAGCCCTCTGGGTGCCCTATGGTACCAACAGCACGCTTTTCACCCAGTCTTGAGTGTCCTGGACTGAATTCAAATCAGTGCAGGACACGCATGGGGAGTCACATGATGCACAAGCCGAATAAGAAGGCTTGCAGGTAAGTTGGTATGTTTGTATGTTGGTCAATTTTGAATAGAACCTGCTGTTCAAACTCAGTGTGTGTGTGTGTTTTCTGGCTGAAGGTGTTGTCAGCTTTATAGGACCATGGGGATTCACATGACTACCCCACTGACAACCCAGGGGTCAAGCATCCATCTGTCCATCTGGTGTAAGTCACATTGCATTATTTTTTTTTCATAAAAGTGATGATTATGGATTTCTTCTTCATTTAGAGGGAGAACAATGTTTAGATAATGGCCCTCCACCAAGTACCATCACTTGCAGTCACTTACAGTACCATCACTTACAGTTGCACATGTAGTGAAGGTAACCAAAATGATTTGAGATTTAGTTAATCTTTTTGTATTTTTCAAGCCTTGTGCTTGACTACATAATTCTAGCTGTTAAAGCTTACCTAAACCCAAAGTCAGCTCATGGTGTGTGTCCTCCCCTGGCCATCTCAATTTGAAATATGCCGCATAACCAAGAATGGGCAGGCATATCACTTTCCAGTGGTGTCCACAGTGTTGGGCAGCCACACATCACTGTCCACTTTTTTGTTGGTGGCCAATAGGATTTGTTGCATGTCTGCCTGACAATAATTTAGCGGCTAATAATTTAACGGAATTCATCCGCTAACTTGTCTTTGATCAGCATGCAGAGGGTTACATTGTTATTTGTAGCTAGTTAATGGTCAGACCTCTGTGGCACCCCCCATAATGGCTATAAATTGCTTTTAGAGGAACACAACCTCTTTTCTTTTTTGTCATCACATATTGCAGGTCAATGGCCAGACCCGCAGGTATGCTGCTGTCTTTTAATTGCTGGCTTGGCACCTAGTTTGAACAGGGCCTCTGGTACCAAGGCAACCAGGTATACCTCAGAATTCAGATTAAATAAGAAAAATGAAGTTTAAACATAGCCATAACATTATAGGGACCCAGACACAATATAAGGCTGTACAGGACTTTACTGACATAACCCACGATGCAAAGGGAGAAGAAATTGACCAAGACAGGAGTTACAAAAAGGTAAATACTTTCTTATGTACAGCAATGTGAACTGCGCAGGGAGGAATGCATATGAGCACTGGTTCTTGTAAGAGGGTTGGTCCAGTTTAAAGAAAGCATGCAAGCTGTGTCTGTTTTTCACATCACTAATAATATTTTGCCTCCAGTTAAGTATTTTATTTTCATAAACTATCCTGCATGCTGAAGTGGACCAAAACTCTCTAAAACCCCCACCCCTTAACCTCCCCCCTACCCGGCCCGAGTTCATGCAGTAATTGCTGCAGGTTCAGCGTCTCTGTCATTGATGTTTTCCAAAGACCTTTCTGCAAATTAGATGACTGCATATACCAGCAATAAGAGTCCAACAATATGACAGCTATTAGAAAAACTGCATCTCACTTAAAACGATTGATATGAATTGCCACATCAACCACACACCACAGTCCAGAGTCCTTGCAGTTCAGTTAATAGTTATAGACTGATAAAGGGTGGCTCGTATACATCTTACAGTAGTTCATTCACACTGTGTCATTATGACTGCTTTATGTCATTCTCAATTCTCAAAATGACAGAAGCTTTTACCCCAAAGTGTATGATCATGATCATCTTGGAATGATAAAATAGGATGTAGGGTGTTTGCAAAATACATTTCACTTACAAAAAAAAGGATTTCATTGCTAGCGAAAAAATAACAGAGTTTGTGCATGTATGGCCCCAATGGCATTATAAAGAATAAACTCCAGGCAAAACTTTTTTGCGTATGCACTGGGGACAGCTTCCTCAGCACCCAGAGCACCCATAACCCTGCTGTGCTGAAAAAGAACTTGCTGTTCTACAGCATACAGCCATGGCTCACTCCATTAATGGAAAATCAATCTGGAAAAAACTCCTGAGATTTACAAGTCAAGCTTTAAAGTGAAAAGTACATTGTATACTTCCATAGCTCAACTTGCTGCATATTTAGATACAAATATGTCTCCCTACCTTTTATAAAAATCAAAATGTAACTAATGCAGTAGAACACAAAACTGAAACTATATATAGATATTTGTCACACCCAATCAGTGTTTCCTTTAAGGTGCGCAGCTGTCATTTTTTTTTAATATTGGTGGCTCAGTGGGGCCCTGAATCTCCATCTGTCACTGCCACCACATGAAGCGTGTAGTCCCCGCCAGCCCTGCCCCCATTTCCTCTGCCGGTCTACTACCTGTTTCCTTTGACGTGCCGCTACGTGTTGGAGTTTGGGGGGCGTCACTGCGCATGTATGCTGGCTGGCAAGCTAGCAAGAGAGTGATGACTGGAACATTGGTGCTCCAGAACATCGTGGCATAAAATGACGACTGGGCAAAAGCCGGAACGGCGAAAATTAAGTTGTGTGGGTGATCTGGGGAGTTTCACACAGCGTGGTATCCAGAATTGGGATGCCCCAGGTAGATGGACCAGGTAGTGGACCAGGATAGTGGTGGTCTACTTTAGAATAAGGCATAAGTTAAAATAAGGTGAGATTTAAAAAGAGAGAACATCACATGCTGGATATTAAAGCAGACCTCAATAAATCATACTTAGTAAATTGCTCCCCTAAATCCCCTGAATTGAGGGGCCCACAGAGTCCGTTTTGGTTGGCCGTATACCCCTCCAAACCAACAGTGTGTGTGTGTCATATATTTCTCTTGTTTTGGTGTAGGATGCCGCTGGCACAGCTTCCCCCTCATTCTCATGTGTAAACAAGACTCTCAGCAAGATGGCCACTCCCATGCAGTTAAGGATTACAGAATCTGCATGCTACTCCACAAAATTTAGTTAAGCCCTCTGAAACAGCTTACGCCACTGATTATCGGAGGGGGGTAGGAGAGCACTTTCCTTTATTGACTGGAGGTCTTCTTTAATAGTTGGGAGCTGATTGTTTTGTTTTATTTGGTTTATCACTTATGTTTACTGACCATATTCACTGTAGGGCTGCCACCGTGTTACGATAATTTGGACTTTCAACTAGTTATTTTTTTTAGAGGCTGTGACAACATGTGGTGTGATCATAGAATGATTGGCTTGTTGTTAGTGTTATGTTTCTTTTTATATCTTTGAGCCTGACAGATTATTCTTGATTTATGTAAGAGTTCAGCCATGCAGCTCATTACATATAGACGATTTTGCATAGCTTTGATGTCTTTGATGCATTCCCACTGTAGTTAGTCTTTGAAATTAAATGTTGTAACTTAGGGCTGTATCTTGATAAAAGGAACACAGAATTGGAAGACAAAAGGCGTTTCAGGCTGTATTTAATGGCAGGAGATTTAAGAAACTAGAAAGTTTTGTAAAATAAATTATTATGGAAGTGACAATATTTAATTAGGAAGTGTAATTTAATTTGTCTAAAATAATTAGATCAACATTAAGTGCAATGGCATTTAAAATGCAAGACTGGGGGCGGAGCATGCCATAGCGCCGTAAGGACGTGACTGCTACCAGCTCTCGGCCTCATTAGCTAATATAAGCATCCTGTACTTCTGATTCCTGAGCCTGACCCGTGGTGCATACCTGGGAGGACAGGGGAAGATTTCCTGCAGCAGCGGGACTCGTCTGGCGTGAAGAACGAGGGGCAGAAGCGCCCATTTTGGAGCCTGCAGGCACGAGCACGGAGGAGCAGCCGCCATCTTGCCGCCTCCGCATCTTGATCTGATCTGCGCCCCGGACCCGGGGAGCGGCGAGGCTGCGGGTGGTGCCGTATCCCGGGCATCAGCGCAGTTGACCCCCCCGCTGGCAGTCTCCTGCCCCCCCGACCTCGCAGTTGCCGGCGGCAGGAGCGGGACTGTTAATGCGACGGCCGGAGGAGTGGCCGCCAACTTGCCGCCTCTGTACGGATGAACAATGCCCTGCTCGGGAGTTCCGTGGGGCCCCCGCCTCGTGCGGTAACGTGGGCGCCTGTCCCGGGATCCCCCCCCTGTTATCATAGTGCCCCATCACCTCTGGGACATGGAGCGGAACCTGGGGGTGCCGTCCCGACGCCATCTTGAAGGCCTTGTCCACCCCTCCCTTGCCTCACAGGAGACAAAGACGCATGGAGCGTAAGCTGTGCCTGTTGTGCCTCTGGACTGAATTGAGCACCCCTCAGCCTGTGTAGCACCGCAGGGACTTCATCTGCCCCTTATCAAGCTGGGCACTTGCTGCACATTAAGGATCCTGTTGCCTTGACCGACAGCTATAGCAGCTCTAGCACCAGTGCCCTGTGACGCTCCGGTGGAGTTACCCCTCTTCTCTTGTGCATAGCTTCTGCCTTCTGCCCGCTTCATTTGAAAACAGCTTCTTCTATAAAGAGCCAAGTGTTTTTGTGCAATATTGTTCCAATCTGGACATAGATCTAGTATTAACCAAGTCTATCCAATTCCGCATTTTATACCATAATCGTTGTGCCCCTGGCGAGCATCACCTAAGTTGCACCAGTCCAGCTCATAAAGAAGCACTTTGCCCTTTGTTGAAAACGACTTCTCCTACAGAGAACCAAGTGCCTTTGTGCAATATTGTTCCAATCTGGACATAGATTTAGTCTATCCAATTCCACATTTTATACCATAATCGCTGTGCTCCCTATATCTCAAAGCCCGCAGAGTCCTCCCGAGATCCGGGCCCGTCGGGGAGCCTGCTCCGGGGGGCTACAGGGGAAGAGCCTGACCGGGGGGATGCTGGCACATCTAGGTCATCTCCGGTGGATCGCACGTTTTTAGAAATTTGGGCCCACCTGCGCTCAATGCCTACTAAAGAGGACTTGTCCATGATCACACGCTCAATTAGCAAAAAGTTATCCGAAGAAGTCGGTCTCTTGAGAGGAGATCTAAAACAATTAAACGCCAGGCTGGATAAGGTGGAGCAAAACCAGGGGGAAGACAGGTCAGTCATACAGCATCTGACACTTCGCCTGCAAGCACAGGAGGCTGTTAACAACAGCCTGACCCTCCACCTTGAAGACTTGGAAAACCGCAATAGGCGGAACAACATCCGCATTCGGGGTCTTCCTAAAGCAACCCGAGTGGAAGACCTAATGCCTACACTGCAAATCGAGATTGATCGAGCGCACAGGGCCATCGCTCCCCCCCTCTCCCGACCGGGTGACCCTCCAAGGGAAGTCATCTGCAGAATTCACTTTTTTCAGGAGAAGGAGGCAATTATGGCGGCGGCAAGGAGGAAGGGACCCCTTGACTTCGATGGCGCAAAGTTGCACTTTTTTGACCTCTCAAGAGCCACGTTGGCGAGAAGGAGAACCCTTCCTCCATTGCTGGAGATGCTCAAACAAAACAACGTGACCTACCGGTGGGGCTATCCTTTTTCTCTGATCGCTTCAAAGGGGGGCAAAACCTTTGCACTTCGCAAGCATGAGGACTTACTGGTCTTTCTTAAGCAGTTTGGCCTTCGACCTCTCCAGATCCGGGATTGGCTGGGTGCCACCCCGGACCCATATCCTTCACAGGTCAGAGGAAGACGACCTTTCCAGCCCCCTGACACGTGAGCCTGGCTGGATGTGATCAATGCATTTATTTTCACCGTGTTGTAGGGGACATTGCTATATATGATGGACCTCTCCCCCCACCCTCCGCTTTTACCCCCGATCGGGACGCTCGGACTGCCTTCTGACAGGTCGTATGCCCGCATTTATAATTTGTCATGATACGTGTATACTTGACTGTTGACACTGCCTTAAATGCTGGTTATTGTAGTTTTCACGGAAGTCTTTGCACTGCACTTTCATGGTTGGTGCTGCTCCTTGGGCTGGGAGCTGAAGAAAGGCCACGGCCTGAGCGGAGACTAGCGGGTATTACCTGTACGGTGGTCTCCCCTCCCGGGCTCGGGGGCCGGCGTCGACCATTTGGGGGGGAAGGTTGGACGATGGGCCCTGACTGGCCTGACTTGTTGCCCGTTTGATTGTTTCTTTCCCTTTTAGCGGACGGACAAGTCCCGGATTCAAGTATTTGGTTATTAAATATCTTGTTTTTAGTTTAAACTCAGGATTGCAAACGCATTGTTATGATAAGGTGTTAAAATTTGGTGGCGGCCGGGGGCTGGCACTGGACCCGTGTAAGTCGACCGCTCCCTTGTTGCGAGCGGCGACTGGCCTCTCGGTCCCCACTTGGAGGGAAGGTGGCGGCTCCTTGTTCCCATTTTTGGGGGTGAGGGGGCGTCGCTGGCTCCTCTGATTCCTCGGGGATGGGGCATTCCCCACCCTCGTACACACCGGGCTTCCGAACCGCCTACCCGCTTACCCCTCGTGGTCGGAGAGCGCCTTTGGAACCTCGTTGGATACTGTTTAGTGTTCAGGTTTGAGGGAACTAAACCCTAATCTCAGGTTTGGGGCGGTTCCCAACACTACTTTTCCTCTCTCTCTCTTTCTGTCTTAATCTTCTTTTTCTTCCCCTCCTTCTCTTCCTACCACTGACCCTCCCTTCCGCCCCCCCGCTATCCATCCCCCCCAAGACTATAGTAAACCCGGGGCTAGTGACAGCGACCGGGGACTGCGATACCATGCGGAGCTCTTGTGCTAGCAATGTGCTTAGCCCTCCTTTCACCAATAAACTTAGAGTGATTTCGTTAAATGCTAGAGGACTGAACACCCCTATTTAGAGATCCAAATTAGCTCAGGAACTGTCCAGACATAAAGCAAATTTCGCCTTCATACAAGAGACACATTTTAAGGGTGACAGAGCTCCTAGGTTGTCCTCCAGCTCCTTCTCCTAGTCCTATACAAGTAACGCTCCAGATGTTAAGGCGAGGGGGGTGGCGATTCTCATCGCTAAAAATACCCCTTTTTGGGTCTCAGACAAAATATCGGATGGGCAAGGCAGATATTTGATTCTCAAGGGCTCCTTGTATAACAAAAAATATACGCTGGAAGCCCCTAACTCTGGACAGGTAGCTTTTCTAGAATCCTTTGTAGACAAGCTCATGGCAGTACAGGATGGGCCCATTATTCTCGGGGGAGATCTGAACGTAGCGCTGGATCCCTTACTGGACTCATCCACAGGACGGTCGTCCCTGGCATACGTGGCATTGCGGAAAATAAAAAAGATCCTTCAGAAAGCTCTGCTCTGTGATCCGTGGTGAATTAATCACCCCACCACTAAAGACTACTCCTTTTACTCTGCGGTACATGCCACGTATTATAGACTATGTTCTAGTATCCCAATGCCTTTTGCCACATACAACACGCCAAGATAGAATCTACAATTATATCAGATCATGCCCCCATAGCTCTTTCTCTCAAGTTGGTGGGGGGGCTCTAGGGGGGAGTGGACGTGGAGGCTAAATGAGTCCCTTTTGCAGAATGAGCCGTTGGTGCTTGACCTTCAAAAGGCCATCAAGGAATACTTTGAATTTAACAAAAGCATGGATACTTCTCCATTTAATAATTGGAAAGCCCACAAAGCAGTCATTAGGGGCATACTCATCAGACACGCCACTCAGATGAAGAGGGACAGGGAGCAGGAGCTGCAGAAACGGCTGGGGAGGGTTCAGGAGCTGGAGAGGTCGCATAAAGCATCGTTAGCCAAAAGCAATCTCCTAGAGCTTTCTGAGGCCAGAACAGCCCTGAACTCTCTCCTGTCCTCCAGAGCCGCTTATATTATAAAGAGATGTAAGAGGATGTATTTTGAATGGGGGAACAAAAGTAGTGCACTCTTGGCGAGAGCCCTCAGAAAGTAGCAATCACTAAATTATATTGGAGCTATCATTGACGAGCAGCAAAAAAAACTCCATAACACCCCAGATATTGCAAGGACCTTCCAGTCCTTTTACCAAAATCTATACAATATCCGTCTTGATGGGGCAGACCCGAGTCAGGGGCGCTTGGAACAAATAAAGAGATACATAGAGGACTCTGGAATGCCGGTATTGAGTGGGGAGGAGAGAGAGGCCCTTGAAAACCCAATTTCTATGGCGGAGCCGAAAATTGCTGTCCAGAGTTCACCGAACGGAAAGTCGCCAGGGCCTGACGGGTTCTTTGTCAGTTATTATAAGCAATTTCTCCCTCTCCTCAGCCCGCATTTTCTTTCGGCCTTTAATTTGCTCCTGGCGTCCCCCGCCCAAGCCACTATCCCGAGTGAAGCGTTAACCGCTTATGTCACTATAATACAGAAACCCGGGAAAGATCCACTCACCTGCGGAAGTTATAGGCCCATTTCATTATTGAATGTTGATCTTAAACTCTCTGCAAAAGTTCTGGCAAATAGGCTGTTGGGGCTGCCCCGGGGTTGGTGGACGGTGATCAGTCGGGCTTTATCCCCAGGCGGGAAGCCCGCGATAACACGACCAGACTATTGAATCTTCTTCATAGGGTCAAACAGACCGGGGAGCCGGCTGTTCTGCTGTCCACCGACGCCGAGAAGGCCTTTGACCGGGTGAACTGGCAGTTTATTAGAGTGGTTCTGGAGCATATTGGGTTGGGGCCTAAGGCACTGCAATTCGTTATGGCCCTTTACTTGGACCCCTCGGCAAGAATCAAGGTTAATGGCGCCCTATCTGGCTGAGTTGACATTAGGCATGGTACCAGACAGGGGTGCCCCCTCTCTCCCTTGATTTTTGCATTATCTATGGAGCCTTTCTTGTGCAGAATCAGGAGACAGGAGGATATCCGAGGGATCACAGTCGGATCAGCCACGCATAAGATTTCAGCCTATGCGGATGATCTGCTCTTCTTCCTCACAAACCGGACAGTGGGCATCCCAGTGTTACTGAAGGAGTTTGAGAGGTTTGGTAGGCTTTCTTTCTTAAAGATAAACTATGACAAGTCGGAAGCTCTGGGGCTGAATCTCCCCAGAGAGACGGAAGCTCTCCTCAGAACGTCATTCCCATTTAGATGGCCCCCTTCGGCCATTACATATCTAGGTACTAAAATTACAAAAACAGTAGATGGGATATATACTGCAAACTTCGGCCCCCTCCTTTCCAGAATTAGGAGGGATTTAGCAAACTGGGACCTCCCCGCCTTCTCATGGCTGGGTAGAATAAGCATTATTAAAATGACGATCTTACCCAAAATCCATTATTTGCTTCAAACCCTCCCTGTACATATCCCTAGGGCATACTTTAAATCCCTGAATTCGATTTTTGTAAAATTTAGCTGGCAGGGACGGAAACCAAGAGTGAAACTGCGACTTCTCTTTAAGCCAAGACAAGCTGGGGGATTAGCTTGCCCTGACCTGTTTCAGTATTGGCGCGCAGTCCATCTCCAACGCATATTAGATTGGCACCATCAAGGAGCAAGGAAGACGTGGGTAGGCCTAGAGGTGATCTGGCTGCAAACCCCTCTGAGGGACGCGGCTTGGGTGGCCGTTACGGGGAGGACCCTTGTTAAAGACCATCCGCTCATAGCAACCTCCCTTGGAGTCCTGGATAGCATTAGAGGAAGGGCGGAGATATCACCTTGGCAGACCCCCCTGGTCCCGCTGGTGCACAACCCATTACTCCCAATTGGCATTCTCCCTCGTCTCAGAGAGACCTTTAACGAAAAGGGTATCCTGAGGGGGATGGATCTCATATCGCCTTTCGGTTGGACGAGGTTAGAGGATCTCAGAGAGAGGTGGGACACGCACCTGATTGATCAGTGGCTTTTGTTTACCTTTTGGAGCTTTCTTCTGAGTCTGGGAACAGGCGCTGACCAGGGCCCTTACCCCCGTCGAGCAATTGGCTATTGCGCGGGACCCTCCTCCAAAACTGGTGTCTCAATTATATGCTTTGCTGGGGAGCTCTGAGGACACTGAGGTGCCCCGCTTTTGTGCGGACTGGGAGAGGGACCTGAACAGGCAGCTGACAGAGGACCAGTGGAGATACATATTTTTAGCAACTCATAAAACCTCTGTGTCCTCAAAGACACAGGAAACAAACTATAAATGCCTCACGAGGTGGTACTATACTCCGCAGAGACTACATAGGATAGCCCCGACTGTCCCTGCTGAATGCTGGAGATACCAGCGAGCGATGGGGAGTTTTTTCCATATATTTTGGGATTGCTCCACGATAGTGCCCTTCTGGCAATCTGTAGCCGGAATCGCTGGGGAGATCATAGGCCGTCTGGTGCCCTGGGACCCCTCTCTGCTTTTCCTGCACCTGGCGGATGTCCCTCTGAAGACTTATAAGAGGTCACTCCTGAGGCATCTCATTAATGCAGCAAAGGCTGTCGTCCCGAGACTATGGAGAACGGAGGTGATCCCTTCGGTGACGGACTGGGTGGGGGAAATCAACCGTGTCATGGAAATGGAAGAGCTTACCGCCTCTATCCATGAGAGCACGCAACAATTCTTGCAGACTTGGACGCCATGGTTCCTTTTTAGAGATACAGACAGATTCAAGCAGCTCACAGTGGTTGGCCCCCAGGCAGGCCCTTAGTTCCTCCTGCAATTTTATCCATCTCAAGCTACTCCTGGCTTTTATGCGATGTGTATTTAAGAGCTAGGGGGTCCTGGATGGTGCTTGGTGTTGCACCCTGTTGAGTTGACTTTCCTAGCATCCCCTCCCTACCTTCCCCTCCCGTTCCCCTCTCCTCCTCTCTCTTCTTTCCTCTGCTCCTTTCCTTAGTTTTTCCTCCCTTTTCATCTTCTTCTCTCTTTCTATGATCCCTACTGTGCTGAGCCAGCTCGCTTCAGAGCAAGAAGATTAAAATCGGACTTGTTGTGGCTCTCCCCCTGCGTTGGCGGGGCCCGCCGCGAGTGCTAAATACCTGGTTCCCGTGGGGGGGTTGTTGCCGGACCGGGTGGACAGTAAGTTGCACACATGATATGTCATACTTTGTCTTAATTATAAATGAGCATTTGTCAACGGATCTTAACCTTATGCACATGTATCTTAATTGACTGTATATACAATGGCTGGCTCTGTAAAGTCACAATATTGTACTTATTTCTTCACCTCTGTGCTGACTTGTTATAATTCTGAAAATAAAGAATTAAAAAAAAATGCAAGACTACTTAGCATTTGGTAAAAATTACTCTGCTAGTTAATGTCGCCAGGACAGCCATCAGGAAATGCCAGCCAAGATTTCAGTATGGGGCCCAAATGCCACCCCCCAAAAATAAAAAATGGGGGTTGCAACAGGCGCTGTGTGCCTTGAATCCCCTTTTTACATGGCCCATATGGCAGGCCCTGTGCAGCACCCGACCAGGCGTGCTCCAACACTGAGCGCCAGCTGTCTCCAAACCGATTGGCAGTGTGGGAGCTGAGAGTGTCTCGAAGCCCTTCTAGCGCCTGCAAGAAGTAAATTACCCTCCCAATTCCAATTGGATTAGGCTCTCCCATGGAGATCCCCCACAGGGGCCAGAGCATAGCTGCTGTGGAGGCAGGGATTTAAATAAAAAAATAAACTCTTTTAGCTGATGCCTAGACAAAGGGCCTTCAAAGTCTTATGGCAAATATGTCCCTAGTTATTTTTAATTATTACTAGTATTTTATCATTAACCTGACAGTAAAAGTGGGGATCTCTGGGTATTTTGCAGTTCAAAGATTAAAATGATCAATTTAAAGTGTGCCTATACGCAGGTAAGTATATGTAGTCACCTTCTATCCCTAGCACAGTTCCCCAGAACAGCCTGTGTTTCTTTTTTTTTTTTTACCTCAACCTTTGCCTAATATTTATAACAACTCAAACTGATGCAGTCGCCATAGTGCTCCCTGGCCAAGTGGCCCCACCCCCAGTGATAATGCAATCAGTTAGAGTACACACAGCTCATCAATAACAAGCGCTTCAACCTAACTGTCATTATGTGGTATTGTAACTGAATATGGCAGGCCATTCACAATAATACTATTGTGTAATACTGTAATAATACTACTCCCTGTTGTTGTTTTTTTCGAAGGCTTTAGTAAAAAAAGAAACATAGGCTGTTTTCGCGCACAGGTCTGGGGATGGAAGGTGAACCTTTTTAAGTATAGGTGCACTTTAAAACTGAACTTGAAGCGTTGATCAAAACAGAAGTTCAAGAAATCTATTTATTACTAGAGTACCAACAAAGCAGGTATTTATATTTTGATATTACTAATATAAAGCAGACTGAAATCTAAAAGACACATGTGCTATGCCCCCCACTCAAGGGACCGTCTGCTTGAGTCCACCATGAAAGAGGGCAGATATGGGCAGGAACCCACCCATGTGCCGGCAACCAATAGGGCATGCTCTTTTGCCACCTGTGGTCATGTGGGCCAGGAAATTTCTACTGGAATGCATTTTGTTTCAAGCATTTCCTTATGGTATATGGGCATCCTCAGGGCATTTTTTAGGCAAAATAGCTCTCAATGTGGGAAGAAAAAAAACTGTCATTGCCTCACCTATCCTATGGCGCTGCTGCTGTCCCATACAGGAATGCCCCATGCTGTGCCTACACCTTACCAGCAGGCAGTGTCCCCTCCCCATGACTGAGCCCTGGAGGGGAGACCTATGCCACTAACAGTGGCCCTGACCCTAGTGCAAAAAACAGGATCCCTCCCCTATAAAAAGCCCTGGACATACTAAGGGCCTTATTTAAGAAATGCTAGTGCCATGTAGTGCCATGTAGGGGCTGGTGTTTTTCTTCAGCACCACCAGCAAGTCATATTCACAAAGAGAAAAAAATGTTTAGCTCCACACATAGCACCGCATCACATCAGGCGCTCAGTGTCATTCTCCCATAGACTTAAATTAGCCATTCCAGTTATGTTATTTTTGGTGACTTCTGGTTAGTGTTTTTTTATTTTTGTTTGTGCTCAGCCAAGTGACCTGGGATCCCTGGCTAGAATGTTTTATCAGTTAAATATTGTACTTACCCATGACTAACTTGCGTTTTAATGCCTGCTGATCATGTGTCATGTCATTTGTATGTCCCCAATGTCATTCCATGTGTTTTCGCACAGTGTTAGTCACTGTGCTGCCATCCTATTTTAAAGCCTTTTTCTGTATTGCACCTGGTGCTTTTTGCCTTTTGCCTGTGGCCAGCGTTGCAGCTGAGGTGCTAATAGAGTCTCTCTGCAGGCGCTCAACTGGCGCTACGAGGCGCTAGTAATAAATTGGGCTCCCCATCGCAATTGCAGATGGATATTGTATTTCCCCACAGAATATGAAACACGACCCCCCCCCAGAGAATAAGGTTTAAAATATCTAATTGCAGAGGTATTTTAGTTACTATGATATTAACAAAAAATCCTAGAGACTTTTAGCCATGGCTAAAGTGAGAGCTTTCAGGAACTAATTTATCTTCATTGAACATAAACAAGGAGCAAAGATGTAAAGTGGTACTCGCAATGAATCAAGGACCTTCTGAAGAGGCACCAATTGCGTTGCTTCAAACAAATTGTATTTATTTATGGAGGCACATGCACAAATGGGCAGTACGCAGTACCTTACATTTCAATATAGAGCTTCAGACCAGGAAGCTGACATCTATTTTTCTCTGCAAATCGGGCAGGCTTATTCATTACTAAAGCCAGGTAGCGACAGATGAGTGGATTTCAAAGCTACCGCTAGTAGTCGCTGTGCTCGGCCATGGATCATTGTTTTAGAGCGCCTCAGTCGCTGGCCTGCATTGATGAATATCATGTGTGTGTCGCGGTACTACGTTGTATGGGACCGAATGGTAGCGCCAGCTCAGTGCGACTGACTCACACCACAGTCATAAAAAAACAGCCTCAAACATCGCCGGCGCTCAAAATCGTGTAGTTGTAGCCCATGGCGCCGGAGGCTGTGTGATTAAAGGCTGTTTTTGAACATGTATCCACTAGTAACAAAGCGAAAACATATGGAATTACATTGTTATTATATTGTAACATGAACACTTTAATACCAGACATGTAAGGACAATTCTGCATAAAAATATTATTAATCCAAAAAGTTTTCAAAAATGTAATTTTCTTGCCCAGGATACATGACAGAAAGCTTTGAGATTTTATAAAAAAAAAAATAAATTGGGATCAGGAAAGGGATTTAAGGATCGTCCATAGAAGTATGGGAGAGCGCCAGGTAACGACAGGTAAGACGTGGCGCTCTGCAAGGATGAACGCCGGTGCTGTGCGCTGAGCCTGGGATAATGATGAATCGTACCCTACATGGCGTTGTTCCGGTCGCTCACCAGATTCGGCTTCATAAATGTGTAATTGCGTGCCGTCTCCGGCGTTCACCTGTCACTACCTGCCGCTACCTGCCGCTGTACAGGCACTACCTGGCGCTATACCTTCATGAATAAGGCCCTATGTAAAGATACAGAATAACTGATTCCAACTGAGCAATATACAGCAAACAGCAATGATCCTTTCAGTGTCAGGCAGCATTAGGTGGGATCTGTTGTAGAACAAGGCCAGTTCTCTCCCTTGTTATTATAAATTGAAGAAATAAGACGATAACTTTCAGACGGGGTAAACTTAATGTAAGAGTTTGAACATAACTAGTTGCCTTCGTCATATATGATATTATACCATTATGCAATAACATGGGAAGGCTGATTCATTATTAGCAGCAGGTAGCGACAGATGAGCGTCCGCTAGTAGTCACTGTGCTCGGCCGTGGTTCGCTAGTTCAGAGCACCTCAGTCACTGTGCAGCATTGTTGAATACATTGTGGGGAGTCGCTAAATGACCAGTACAGCGCTGTATGGGAGCGAAGTGTAGCGACTGGTCAGTGCGACCGACTCACACCATATTCATAAAAAAAACAGCCTCACACACCTCCAGAGGCCGTGTGATTAAAGGCTGTTTTTGAACACATATCCACCAGTAACAAAGCGAAAGCATATGGAATTACATTGTTATAACATTGTGACATGAACACATTAATGCCAGATCTGTAATGTCAATTCTGTATAAATGTATAAAAAATGAAAAATATTTTAAAAAATGGCTTTTTCTAGGCCAAGAGAGGTCACAACATTATTTGAGAATAATAATGTTTTTTTTTTTATAAAAAAAACCCTGTTTAAAGAGAAATAAAAGAACTTCCATTGAAATGTATGGAAGAGCGACAGGTAGCGAGAGGTAAGACCGGGCCCTTATTTAACAAGGGATAGCGCCAGATAGCGAATGGTGAGCGAACGGTAATGACGGTCACCGACACGAGAACGCCGGCTCCCCTCCGCAATCACACATTTATCAAGCCGATCCTGCTTAGCGACTGACAGAGCGCCAGATAGCGAATCATTCATCATTATTCCAGCCTCTCCCCACAGCGCCAGCGAGCGACCTTGAACAGCGACAGGTATGACCTCTCGCTACCTGGCGCTCTCCAATGCATTTCAATGGATCAATCTTTAAATATTCTTAATTAATTGCTATTAATGTTTTTTTTTTTAAATGTAAAAAATTCTGTGACCACTTCTGCAATGTTAGATATTTTTTTTAAGGTAAAAAAAAATAAAATAAAAATTTGTTCAGAATTGATATTATAGGTCTGATATTAATGTATTCATATTTCAAAATGTTTTGAAAAACTTTTTTTTTTTTTTCAAAAAATATGGTTGTTTGGGGGTTAAAAAACTACTTTTAACCCATCGCCGCCAGCGCTCTGGGGTTTAAACAAGCATTTCACAGCGCGAGAATTTTTTGAGCGTGATTTGTGAATGAATATGGTGGGAGCCGTTCGCTATGGCCATTCGCTGTCATGCACTCCCATACAACGCGGAACCTGTCAAACAGCGACTCCTAACCCCGTATTCAACATTACCGCACACCGACTGAGTCGCTGTCAACAGCCGAACAACGGCCAAGCACAGCGAATACTAGCGTGCGCTGTGAAAATACCGCTACTGTCGCTCATCTGTCGCTACCTGGCGCTATTAATGAATCGGCCTCCCCGATAATGATGAATCGGACGCTACATGGCATTATCCTAGTCGCTCAACAGTAATTGCATGCTGTGTCCGGCATTCACCTGCCGCTACCTGTCGCTAGCTGTCATTTACAAGGCACTACCTGACGCTATCCCTTCATGAATAAGGGCCTAAGTCTGACAAAGATAACAGATATTCTCAAAAGCTTACCTTAAAGTAGGCTAAAAGTAAAAAAAAAGCTAATTCTATAAATTGTACCCCTAAAGCCCCACTCCGGTGATCAGTGACATAAACTATTTGCAAGAGCTTAACTCCATGCAGATGTTATGGAAGAGCAGACAGATTCCGTGCTGCATAACTGCATGGCAGTGGCCATTTTGCCACATACATGAATCCAGCTTCTGAAAAACCCAATCCCACAGTCAAAATTGCCTCACATATCAGTGCAATACTCCTTTATTTCTAGTAAAAAGCCGTCAGCTGTGATGGTTCATTCCTCTGCTGCACAGCTGAAAGAATTGTATCATTTTATACACTGACTGAACAGACTGCAGTAAATCAAGAGTCCACAGGGAACAGGGATACAGATACATTGTTGCAGCTCTCCCCTTACAGGCTCTCTCACACACAATTCCTCTAGCAGCTGGTTATTCAGTGTGTGTTTATAGAACATAATAAACAAGCTGTCGGTGTTTCTGAGGCATTTATCTCTCAGTTGTGTGAGCTGCTGGTACGGCTCTCCACTCATGCTAAGTTCTTCAGCAAAGAATCGGCCTATCTCCAATCTTTTGCAATTGGCAACTGTTCGCCAATTCTGTATTCCAAGATCTACACGAAAAGAAAAGTGAGCCCTGCACACAAAGAATACTGCCGCTATGGCCACTGCTGAGGTGAGGGAGCAGCAGTATTCTGTGGGAACAGGGTTCACTTCTATCTTCTTACATCTTGATGTACAGGCTTGGTGTACACACAACAGCAACAGATTGCATAGTGAAAACTGCCTTCATAACACACGTTTGCCAAAAAAAAAAAATACTAGATAAGCTCAGAACTTTAAGGACATCATTTTGGCACAAAAATCCTCAGAAATTTTATATTTTTTTATAACACAACCCTGCCTTGTACTTCTCAACATCTTTGTCCCTGACTTGTTTGGAGAGCTCCTTGTTCTTTACGCTTTGTTAGTGGTGCCCCTTGTAGTGATGAGCAGTCATGACCAGTGGAAGTTTGGGTTCGTCAAGTTTGGTCGAACTTGCCAGCAAAGTTTGGTTTGGGTGTCTGGACTTGACCCGAACCTCATAGAAAACATTAGGGACCCGAACTTGGGGGCCCAAAAATGGCTGTTAAATGGGGGTGGCAAAGGCTAGAGGGCTGCGAATTGGGGGGGGGGGGGGGCACCAGGGCGATTGCCCTACACAGAATTGAGTAGGAAAAGTACTCAGAATAATAACAGAAAACAAAAATTATTAATTAAATTAAATATTTTTTATTGGTGTCAGACTCAGAAGGCAAATCAGGGGGTTAACACCAGGGATATTGCCCCACACAAAATGGGTTAAGGAAACTACTCAGAATAATCACCCTATAACAGGCTGTGTGACAGGATACCCCCATCACACCATAGGCTGTGACAGAGCCACCCATCACCCTGTGCGGCAGAACAACCCCCATCATCCCTATAGAAGACTGTGTGGCAGAAACCCTCCCATCATCCCCATAGCACACTGTGTGACAGAACAACCCCCATCATTTTCATAGTAGACCATGTGATAGAACAACCCCCATCATCCCTATCGCAGACTCTGTGGCAGAGCAACCCCCATCATCCCTATAGCAGACTGTTTGGCAGAAAACCCCCCATCATCCCTATAGCAGAATGTGTGGCAGAACAACTCCCATCATCCCTATAGAAGACTGTGTGGCAGAACACATCATCCTTATAGCAGAATGTGTAACAGAACAACCCCAATTATCCCCATAGCAGATTGTGTGGCAGAACGACCACAATTATCCCTATAGAAGACTGTGTGGCAGAACGACCCCATCATCCCTGTAGCAGAATGTGTGCCAGAACAACCCCAATTATCCCCATAGCAGATTGTGTGGCAGAACACATCATCCTTATAGCAGAATGTGTAACAGAACAACCCCAATTATCCCCATAGCAGATTGTGTGGCAGAACGACCACAATTATCCCTATAGAAGACTGTGTGGCAGAACGACCCCATCATCCCTGTAGCAGAATGTGTGCCAGAACAACCCCAATCATCCCCATAGCAGATTATGTGGCAGAACAACCCCATCATCCCTATAGCAGACTGTGTGGCAGAACAACCATAATCATCCCTATAGAAGACTGTGTGGCAGAACAACCCCATCATCCCTGTAGTAAACTGTGTTGTAGAACAACCCCCATCATCCCTATAGCAGACTGTGTGACAGAACAACCCCAATTATCCCTATAGCAGACTGTGTGACAGAACAACCCCAATTATCCCTATAGCAGACTGTGTGACAGAACAACCCCAATTATCCCTATAGCAGACTGTGTGGCAGAACAACCACCACCATCCCTATAGCAGACTGTGCGGCAGAACAACCCCCATCATCCCTATAGCAGACTGTGACAGAACAACCACCACCATCCCTATAGCAGACTGTGCGGCAGAACAACCCCCATCATCCCTATAGCAGACTGTGACAGAACAACCACCACCATCCCTATAGCAGACTGTGTGGCAGAACAACCACAAGCATCCCCATAGCAGAATGTGTGGTAGAACAACCACCACCATCCCTATAGCAGACAGTGTGGCAGAACAACCACCACCATCCCTATAGCAGACTGTGTGGTAGAACAACCACAATTATTCCTATATCAGAATGTGTGACAGAACAGCCTCGATCATTCCCATAACAGACTGTGTGGCAGAACAATCCCCATCCTACCCATAACAGACTGTGTGGCAGAACAATCCCCATCCTACCCATAGCAGACTGTGTGGCAGAACAATCCCCATCCTACCCATAGCAGACTGTGTGGCAGAACAATCCCCATCCTATCCATAGCAGAAAGTGTTGCAGAACAACCCCCATCATCCCTATAGTAACTGTGACAGAATCCCCCATCACCCCATTGCAGACTGTGTGACAGAATCTAATATCATCTTCCATAGCTGACTGTTACAGGCCCCCCATCATCCCCATAGTAGACTGTGTTTCAGAACAACCCCCATCAACCCCATAGCAGACTGTGTTTCAGAACAACCCCATCATCCCTATAGTAACTGTGACAGAATCCCCCATCACCCCACAGTAGACTGTTTGACAGAATCCAATATCATCTTCCATAGCTGACTGCGACAGAGCCCCCCATCATCTTCCATAGCTGACTGTTACAGGCCCCCATCATCCCATAGCAGACTGCGACAGAGCCCCCCCATCATCTTCCATCTTCATATTTAGCATGGTTCTCAATAAAGTAGGACTCAAATGTTTGTTAAGGGTATATTTTATTTATTAAATCTCTTTAAGAGTATTTTGCCATATATCAACTTGTCTATTGTGTAAAGTTGTTAGGACTGCACAAGAATATAATTTCCATTGGGACCAAGATTAACGTTTTGAGCACTTCAACAATAATGAATAAAAAGTCTTGCTGCGCTATGCTCTCACTTTAAGGCATGATTAAATAACATTTTAATAGTTATGTGTCAGTTGTTGCCAGGGTTAAAACTGTGACCCTTTAATCCCTATGCAAGTCCTGCTAAAGCAGCAGTAGTAGCAGATGGTCAGATGGTGTGATTTTGAAGGGTAGACGTTTTTTCACAAGCCATTCAATGTACTCACCATTTTTAAATGCCAGCCTGCATTTAAAGACTGTGTGGGTTATTTTAAAGAGGCAAAGGGGGGTGGCAGCCGCTCAGACCATTTTATAACTAACCTGGGAGGTGCACGTTAGCAGGGCAATTAGTACACACAAGTCTTAAAGGAGCCACAGCACTCAACCCTGTTAGCTTGCAGGCCAGCCTATAATCTGTCTCTAAACTTGGTTAAAAACAGAGGACTCGGTCACACACCTCTGCAGAGGTATGCTTAAGCTGCACCACTACGCCAAAGTGCCTCTGTGGGGTGCAGTCCTAACTCTAATCTCTGAGAGCCCATCTGGGACATACAGTGCAATAGATAAATCGGGAGCAGGCTTACCTGAGGTTGCCCTAAACCTCTCAAGTGCAAGCCATGGGGTGGAAGGGTCAAAGACCTTGCATACTTCTGCAGATGTGTGTGACCGAGTCCTCTGTTTTTAACCAAGTTTAGAGACAGATTATAGGCTGGCCTGCAAGCTGACAGGGTTGAGTGCTGTGGCTCCTTTAAGACTTATTTTAAAGAGGAGCAACATCCCCATCGAGCCTATAAGACTCTGAGGGGGTTGCTATACCCCTTTATGGGGCATTCCGAATTGGAATGCCCCTCTTTGTGGGCACGTCGACTCACTGCTCCGATGTGCCCACAATTCATCTCCAAGCCTCTCTGAATGGGTGGCATTGGGCACATGAGCAGCTAGAGGTAAAGTTAGAGGCAGGGACATGGATGTGGGGGTGGGGGTGGGTAATCCAGTTAGGATATTGCAGGTGATGCTTTACTGTTGGCAAGGCTGTGACTGCTGGCAGGGCCATAGGGAGACCCGGAACATTGCCCCGTGGGGCACACTGCTTTGGTGCCAGTTGGGCTGCTATTTTTAACACCCATATTCAATCCCTGTCTCCTTAGTCTCCTTCTCAGCACCCTTTACCCAGTCCCGCTGTACCCACAAGCCAAGGAACCCCAGCCGGCAATGCTATTGCCCCAGTATCATGGTTCAGCCGGGATTTCTCGGGCCGCCAGGGGCTGGTAAAATCCAGGGCTGATTTTTGGCCCCAGTCTGCCAGTGCTGGTAGATGGTGAAAACATATGGAAATAGGTCTAGATACAATCAATACTGCTTTTTGTGTTTATCTACACTTGGTATCTACTGCTGCCCTCTAGTGGTTTAACTCTGTAATACAATGCAAAAGGCCAATTAAAGTGGCCAACCACCTTGTAAATCAGCCCTGGATTCTACAGGACTTCATGGACGGTCATTCAAGACCTCCTGGAGCATCCAAATTGGGATCTTTCGATCTGTGAAATCCTGCAATTGCTGCAGACAGTACCCACCTTTCCAGGGGTCCCATACTGGGTTGGAAGGCCACTGTCATATCCCTGGCCTCCCTGAAGTTGATGCATAACCACATGTCATGCCATTCAGTTAGGCTGCGGGCGCGCCACACACTGCAGGGAAACCGGAGATGTGGCCACCCCCGATATTTGGCTAAACAGGCCCATATGCCATACATTAATAGGCACGGAATATGGCTCTGATTGAATGAGAGCCTGCACATGCGCCGTGAGACCTAGAAATGTGAAATTTTGGGGTGACCTGGGGGTTTCACATCCCAAATTGATATAACCCAGGGGCAAGGACGAAATCTTGGGACAGTGAAAATGGATTTTTGTCGACTTTCAGCCCCCCCCCGCGGCTGTTGCAATGCTGGATACGAGCAAGTTTTTTTTTTTTTAAATTGTAAGTTTTTATTAAGGAAGACACAAAGCACAGGCCAACATCAACAGAAACAATCAGTGTGGCATCAGAAAACTCTAAACAGTTGCCCAGGTCGTCATCACATTGCATATAATATAGTTTTTCTGGACATTGCCTGCGTCTCACCTCCCCTTATTAAATTTTAAAAAATATCACAACACAAGCAAAACTGAGAACGGAAACGAGGATACACCAATGGTGCATCAGAGAAGATAAAAATAAAGGAAAAGGGGAAAAAGCCTATAGAGAAGGGGATAGAGGACCGAGGAGGGGGGAAAGAAGAGGAGAGAGAAATAGGGAAAAAAAAAGGGGAAAAGGGAGGCGAAGGGTCAAGTAGGCAGCAGAGACTCTCCTTGCAGCCGGCCTTCAGTCACTCCTGGAGAAATTTGAGGTATTCCGCAGATACCATGAACTGAACCCAAGAACGCCAAGTCTCCCAATGTTTCTCTAGGTCATCCCTCAGAGTGGCCGTGAGCTCCTCCATCCTGCAGATGTCCCTAAACCCCTGACAGCCACATAGCTGTAGTCGGTGGCTCAGAGGATTTCCAGCAAGCGGGGATGCAGGGGATGCTGCGATTAGAAGGGGGGCCGAGAGGGATTTCCCCCTAACCCGGAGGGAAGCGGGCGCCAGATTCAAGAGATCGACCCCTAAATCAATAACTGTGAGGCGTTCAGTGATCACCCTCACATTGGCCCAGAACTTTGACAGTCCCAGAAAATATGGATCATAGTACCCCTATCCCGTGAGCACCTCCAGCACAGCGGGGAGGCAGAGGGAAACTTTTCTTGTACTCGTCCCCCTGTCTGAGGGGTGGGGGATGATTGATAGACTGGACATAATGTATTGGGTGGATCAAGCTGCATTATACAATATGGGTTTTATATAGCGATATGATTCAGATAAGTTAGTATATGAGTGTGGTTTCGATCACTGGTTTCCAACCAGGGGTGCAAGTACCACTGGACATACTTGAGATCCTATCAAGTGATACTCAGCCAGATCACAAGCTGAACAATAACCTAACCATCTAAACTTAACCCAAACCTGATTTGCCCCATAAGTACACAACTGCCCTAAAGGGTGATAAGAACTGTGTGTGCAGTATTTTTGTGCGTTTCATACACTGCATATGTATGTTATGCTGTTTTGTGTGCGTTTTACATGCCATCAATCTTTATGTACAACCCAGGTGGCACTTAAGATATTTAGAAAATGAAAAATGTTACTTTGTGAAAAAAGGTTGGGAATTTCTGGTTTAAATTCAAGCCGGTGTTCAAGTACATGTCCCTTGGCCTGTATTAAAGGGTATTAAAGCACTTTCAAATGCATTTTTTCAAGTGTATATTTTTGTGAGGCAAAATAGTATTTTTGTAATGTTTCTAATGTTAGTAAATGTGTGTTTTATAAAAAAAAAAGTTTTCGCTCTCTGCAATCTGTTGCTACTGGCAATGAACAGACAAGTGCAGACGTTGTGTACATTGTCAGTAGCAACAGATTGCAGATATTTGCACAGAACACTGCTGCTTGGTGAGTGTGAGTGAGCTCCCTCACCTCAGTAGTGGCCATAGCAGTAGTGTGTACAGGACAAACTCCTCTCTTCTTGGTTTACAGACTTGGTGTACGTTGCCAATAGCAACAGATTGCTTCCAAAAACACACATTTGCTAACTAAATATAAAAATACTAGATTAGCTCAGCACCCTGAGCATATCATTTAGGCACAAAAAAAACATACACTTAAAATTCCACCAAAGGTGAACTTACCCCCTAAAGCAACCCAATTCTTGTTTACGCCCCTCGTTTATTCATCTGGAAGTTTGCCCCTGTGCCCAACCTAGTTAAAGTAGCACTATCGCGAAATTGTGTAATATTAAAAATCCATATAAACACTTTAGTTAATAAGGGGAGGGGTCACTTATACACCCGAACTGAATAAAACTCCCACTAAGCTTGTGGTTTTCCTCCCCTGGTAGGAATAAAATCCATGAGTGCCAGGTTTAGTCTATGAGGGGTGACAGAGCCTGTCACCCGAGATGCCCTTTTCCTTCCATTAAAATGAAAAAAAAACAAGCTTGGCTGGATATTTCTCGATACCGGGTGTATAAGTGACCCTGCCCCCGCCTTCCAGCATATTTAGATGGATTTTTATTACTAGGCCATTTTTTCGCGATAGTGCTCCTTTAACTTTCTTACCTACACCTTCACCAGCATGGTGTCTTCTCTTTGCTGAGGGGCCAGAAGCTGCAGTATACAGTGCTGAAGTCTGCGCCTCCTATTGGTGCAGAAAAACAACAAGGTTAGCTACATGCACCACATTCAATTCTACAACTGTATATATATTCAAAAACATTATGCTGCCTAATTCGGTTAATTGTAGGATATCCATGGACTTATTTATCTCAGTCCTCCTCACTCAGCATACTTACCTGATCAGCAGTTGCCGCATGATGAATGCCATGATCTGCTTGATCCATACTGATTCAACTAATGCCAGGTTCTGCTGGATTTTGTGTGCATTCAGCAGTTTCCACGTCCCTACAGGCCTCCAAATTTGAGATGCTCACCCATTGGGTATCAGTACTCTGGGCGGTGGAGAATTGGCTTGTTGGAAACGTGTACATGGTACAGTGCCTGCCTAGCGAACCATATTGGCCGGTGGCAGCTGCATGGAGGATGGACGCAGAATACAGCTTTTGAGGCAGCAGGAACACCAAAAAGGTAAGTAATAATTAATTACTAGGGGGGCAGATACCAGGCAATTATCCCAAAATGGGATGCCTGTGAAGTGATGGGATAAAAAGGTCCTAACTAGGTTGATGCAGGCTTGAATCTGTATCACCTATTCAACTAGCCAACACCCATGTAATATAAACCTTCCAGTTCATGCCACCATGGCAAGCCCAGTTTCGGGCACCACACCTTCTCCTTGCTCCCTCATCGAACTCAGAGAAGACTCCGGGTAAGCCAGAAACAATGTTTAATCATAATTCTTTTAATGCCCTAATGGTGGTTTGGGTCCATGGCAGGGGCACCACTGGAGGATCCTCGGAGTGGTGCAGTGGTTTTCAACCACCAGTTACAATTAAGTATCTCCAGTGAGGGGATCTACTACTAATGTAAGCAAAATAGGAAGGTCATATCCTATCAGACCCCTATTGGTGCATGTTTGAACATTGCTGAGTACCCACTAGGGCACATGTACCGCAGGATGAATGATTCCAATGTTCATACAATTATTGGCTTTTGGCTCTTTATTGTTGGTTGATCTGTATGGAAATATTGTTTAGTATGTATTCTAAGTATGTCACACACCCCGCTTCAAGAAATTCATAACGTGTGGGTAATACTGACCTGTAGAGGGCGATATGCAGAGATGTCAGGAAAAAAGAGAGCCCCTCCCGGTCCATAAATACCTGGGACCTCCCACTCATTACCCAGTCTTCATCTCTGCAGACGGCGAGCAAGTCAGAAGATGTGGTCTCCTCCTTGCACAGGGGGATTTCAGGTAGCCGGGATGACTCCCGGCCCTTTATTTCCGCCTGGATCTTTTTTTTCTGTTACCTCATGCCTCCCAGCCTAGGCTGACGGTCCGGGTGAGGGTAGAAAAGCACCCTTGGTGCTTAAGAGCAAATGCTCTCCCGTGAGACCCTATATAAGAGGGTAGGCGGTCTTTCGGGACGGTGACCCCGGTTTGGGATGCCCCGTCCCTTGGCCTTACACTTTGGGTGGTCCCCCCCTTTGGGTAATGCCCCTCTCTCTAGCGGGATAGCGGAGGGTAGGAGCAGGGCCCCTTATTCGGTGTTAGGTCCAAATTTTGTAATCATTAATTCTTAATAATGTTTTAATGTATTAATTTATTAAATTATCCTCCCAATAGTTATTAACTTATTTATTACTTCATAACAGCGTGTATTTCTCTGTCAAAACGGCGCTGTGGCCGCCATTTTTATGCAGGCTTTCTCCCTGAGGTAAAAGGGGCGGGGCCGGGCGTCAGGGTCAAAGCCACGGCCCGCTCCCCTCCTTCTGTCTCTTCTGAGACCGGCGCTGCGGCCGCACATGGCTGCGGTGCCGGCCTTTTTGCATTGTCATGGCGGAGGGGAGATTCTCCCCTCACGCTTTCACTCTTGGGGGCGGGGCTGGGCTTTCCAGCGCTGCGGCCCTCCCCTGTGTCACAGGCACCGCTGAGGTGCTTTTCTCTGTGCTTGTTTCCTCAGAAGGAGCTGGCCACGCCCCCCTTCTCTCCTCAGAGCTGCTCTTTACCTCACGGAGAGAGGAAGCTGTCTTCAGGACCACAGTGAGTGGCCCGGTGGGCCCCCCTTCTGTCCCATCACCTATAATTATATATTTTTATGTCATATATATATATATATTTTATACTCCGCTTTTCTTATTATCCTTTTTTATTATGTCTTTCAGATATAACCTACAGTGGTGTTAGGGGGTTTCTCCCGGTCCTAGGGTCCCTGGGTTCTTAATTGGCTTATTGCAAATCCTCCCACTTGGGACATTAAAGGGGCATCCCGGGTTGCTTATATGCGTAATTTCCTTCGGTCATTGCGACCAACTATAAGTTCACCTTATGGAGGCATCCCCGGATACTGGGCTCGGGCTCCCCTTGGGGCAATCCCGGAAGTGTATGGGGTGTGGGGCATCCCTTACTGGCGATTATGTATTTCTGTGTATACCATGCGCACAGCAGACTATTACGCGGCAGTCCGGACCCCAGGCGTCGGTTCAGCGCCGCCGGTCTCTCCTCCCCCCCCTCCCAGTTTGATCTGTGCCCAGTCTGACGTTGTCATGGGCGGGCAGTTGCAATCGGAGATGTGTGCCCGATTGGCCAATCTTGAAAAATTATTCTCCAGCACGGTCACCAGAAAGGCTCCGGCTAAGAGAAAGCACTTGTCGCCGTCTTCACCGGCGGCCGACTTGGATGATGTTGATAATCTGGACTGGTCTGATTACTCCCAACCTGAGGAAGGGGAGGTATATGAAGAATCAGATAATTCAGACGATCAGCAGTTTGTGGGTGCTGATACCGAGCGGGGCTTGGGGAGGTCTTCGGATACTCCTAATGTTCTGGCTCAGATGTTTGAGGTTTTGGCTATTTCTCCTCCTGAGGTGGTTCCACAGCAAAAGGGGGAATTTTTAGAAGAATCCAGGCCGCGCTTGGAATTTCCTAACCAAAAGCATTTTGATGAGATTATTGCTAAGGAATGGGAGAGGCCTGCCCGGCTCCCAGGTGTCCCTCAGGGTTGGGACAAAAAATATCCCTTTCCCTTGGATACGGTTAAGCGTTGGGCGTCCCCTCCCGAGGTGGATTCACAGATTCTGGGTTTATCTAACACTACTGTTTTAAATTCTCCTGATTGCTCCACGCTTAAAGATGGTGAGGATAAACGCATTGACCAAATGGCTTGTCATGGTTTTGCCAGTGTTGGGTCAGCCATGAGGCCGGTTTGTGCTTCAGCGCTGCTGCTGGTGGCTACCAGGTCGGTGGTTGACTTCTTCCGGGTTAGATCCGGATAGTGACGAGTTCCTTGGTCTTAAAAGGTGTGAATTGTTTTTGTCATTTGTACTAGCCGCCTTGGAGGACACACTGATGATGTGTGGCAGAACGTCGGCTCTATTGGTGACTATTCGGCCTTCGGTTTGGTTGCGCCAGTGGGCGGCTGATTTTGTGTCTAAAAAGTCGCTGACCGCTCTTCCCTTTGTGGGATTACGGCTCTTTGGTGAGAAGTTGGATTCAGTTGCCAAGGGTGGTAAGTTACCTCAACGCAAAAAACAGCGTTGTCCCTTTCGGGGGGGCGGGTTCCTTTGCTCCTTCCTTTCGTGGGGCTAGAGCTGGCAGAGAAATTGTTTTCCCCGCAGCCAGAGGAGATTCCTGGAACAGGGGCAGAGGACGTGCCCACCCAGGATACAGCTGGGGCTCTATGCCCAAACCCGCTGCCAAGCCAGCTCAGCAATGAGGGGGCGCCCTCACCCATGTGGGTGGGGGGATGGCTGCAACACTTCTCCCAGGTCTGGGACCGGGAGGTCTCGGACAGATGGATCCGGGAAGTGGTGACTTCCGGCTACAAGCTGGAGTTCGAACTCCGGCCCCCTCCCAGATTCCTCAGGTCTCGGGTGCCTTCGGACCTTCTGGCCGCGCAGGAGCTCCAGGCGGCAGTAAAGAGTCTGTTGGATATGGCAGTTATTTGCCCAGTGCCCCCCTCAGACAGGGGTCGGGGCTTTTATTCCAATCTGTTCACGGTGCCCAAGAAGGACGGCTCGGTTCGACCCATTCTGGATCTAAAGATCCTCAACAGGTTCGTTCGTCCGCGGAAATTTCGCATGGAAACACTGCGTTCAGCTATCCATTCTCTTCGGCAGGGGGACTTTCTGACGTCCGTAGACATCAAGGACGCCTATCTGCATGTGCCGATTTTTCCAGCGCACCAGAGATTTCTCAGGTTCGTGGTGGAGGATCGGCATTTTCAGTTTGTGGCACTTCCTTTCGGTCTTACCTCGGCTCCAAGGGTTTTCACCCTGGCCGGGGTGATGGCTCTCCTCAGAGCCCAGGGTATTCGCATTGTCCCATATCTGGACGACCTTCTCATTATGGTATCTTCCTTCAGCCAAGCGGTATTGGACACCAGAACTGTGGTGTCCACTCTGGAGAGATTCGGGTGGGTGATCAACTACCCCAAGTCCTCCCTTTCTCCGTCCAGGTTAGTGTCTTTTCTGGGAATGTCCCTGGATACTTCCCAGGCCAGGGTGTTTCTTCCTCAGTCCAAGGTTCTCTTGATTCAGGAGTTGGTTCGACTCCTCCTGTCTATCCCTCGTCCGGCCATCAGACTGGGGATGAGGCTGGTGGGATTGATTGTAGCCTCCTTCGAAGCGGTTCCCTTTGCTCAGTTCCACACAAGGACACTCCAGCTCCATCTGTTGGCGGCCTGGGACGGGTCGCCACTGTCGTTGGATCAGTCCTTCCTGATGACCCCCCCGAGTTCGGTGCTCCCTTCAGTGGTGGCTGAATCCAATCAATCTGTCGAGGGGCAGATCCTTTCTGGCCCCTTGTTGGGAGACGGTCACCACGGATGCCAGTCTATCAGGATGGGGGGGTTCTGGAAGGATCGTCAGTTTCAGGGACTGTGGGGGCCTCAGGAGGCTCATCAGGATGGTTCTGTTTTGCTTGACTCATCAGTTGCAAGGATTGCCGGTTCAAGTCCGGTCGGACAATCGGACGGCGGTCGCCTACATCAATCACCAGGGAGGGACTCGCAGCAGGAGTGCCCTCAAGGAAGTGTCTTTGATTCTGGCCTGGGCGGAGACCCACGTCCCGTGCATTTCAGCAGTTTCCATTCCGGGAGCGGAGAACACGGAGGCGGACTCTCTGAGCAGGTTCTCAGCTCGCCGGGGGGAATGGTCTCTCAGCCCCAAAGTGTTTCGCTTGATTTGTCTCAGGTGGGGGTCCCCGATGGTGGACCTCTTTGCCTCTCGTCACAATCACAAACTTCCGACATTTGTGTCTCTCTCACGGGATCCACTGGCTCTGGCAGTGGATGCCATGTCTCTGAACTGGAGGGATCTGGGGTTTCTGTATCTGTTCCCTCCGTTTCCCTTGGTGGCCAGAGTGGTGCGCAAGCTGGCCCTGGAGGGTGCGTCAGCAATTCTGGTGGCTCCAAGGTGGCCAAGACAGGTTTGGTTCGTAGATGTGGTAAGGTTAGCAGATGATCAGTTCGTTCTGCCCCTGCTGCCGGATCTGCTCACCCAGGGTCAACTACGTTATCCCAATTTACCAACGCTGGCTTTGACGGCGTGGCTGCTGAAACCTCCATCTTGAAGGAGGAAGGTCTTTCCGATGCTGTGATTCGAACTCTCATTAGTGCTAGGAAGCGGTATTCCTCTAATATCTACTATAGGACTTGGAGGTCTTATATTGATTGGTGTGAGATCAGGGCGTTGCCTTGTAGGGAATTTTCCATCTCCAGAATCCTGGAGTTTCTTCAACATGGTCTGGACCTGGGGCTCCAGCTTAGTACTCTGAAGGGGCAGGTTTCTGCCCTGGTGGTGTTCTTTCAAAGGTCATTTGCCCTACATCCTTTGGTTAAGGCTTTTTTCCAGGGAGTCACGCACGTGCGGCCTCCTAGAAAATCTTTGCTCCCTGTTTGGGATTTGAATTTGGTTCTTTCTGCTCTTCAGGATTCTCCTTTTGAGCCCTTGAATGATATTGCCTTGTCTTCACTTACGCAGAAGGTGGCCTTTTTGGTAGCCATCACTTCGGTTAGGCGTGTCTCTGAGTTGGCGGCTTTGTCCATTCAAGCCCCGTACTTTGAGGGGCATCAGGACAAGGTGGTTTTTCGTTTCAAGTCCGATTTCCTTCCTAAGGTTGTTTCTGCCTTTCACCTAAACCAAGACATTGTTCTGCCCTCTCTGTGTCCTAATCCCAGCAATGACAAGGAGAGGGCCCTGCATTCTTTGGATGTGGTTCGTGTTGTGAAGTATTATTTGGAGGTAACGTCTTCCTTTCGTAAGACGGATGCCTTTTTTGTGGTGCCCTCTGGGCCCCGAAAAGGCTTGGCGCCTGCCAAGTCTTCCATTAGTAAATGGATCCGTCAGACCATAGTTGGGGCCTATTCTGCCAAAGGGAAGGTACCCCCTTTTCGTGTTACTGCTCATTCTACTCGTGCGGTTGGGGCGTCCTGGGCTTTTCAGCACCAGGCCTCTGTTGAGCAAGTTTGTAAGGCTGCTACTTGGTCTTCTGTTCACACTTTTTCCAAGTTTTACAAGGTCGATGTTCGGGCCTCAGCGGATGCTGTGTTTGGCCGCAAAGTTCTGCAAGCTGCAGTGGTTTAAGTTGTGCCTTGTTGCCTTGTTTTGGATCCCCGCCCTTTATGGACACTGCTGCTAGATGTCCCACACGTTATGAATTTCTTGAAGCGGGGTGTGTGACATACTTAGAATAATACCATTTTGTGAATACTCACCTGTAAAATGGGTATTATAAGTATGTCACACACCCCGCTTCACCCTGCCCTTTGGTATTCTGGATCCTTTATATGGTGAACTTTGCGTTGTTATGCTTTGTGTTGGGCTCTTCCTGGTCCCTTACCTTACTGCTGTTCTTATACTGGGTAATGAGTGGGAGGTCCCAGGTATTTATGGACCGGGAGGGGCTCTCTTTTTTCCTGGCATCTCTGCATATCGCCCTCTACAGGTCAGTATTACCCACACGTTATGAATTTCTTGAAGCGGGGTGTGTGACATACTTATAATACCCATTTTACAGGTGAGTATTCACAAAATGGTATTTTTGGTGCGGGTGCGCTCGTCGTCCGGCACCCTCCCTGTCATTCCGGGAGGGTGGTGCTCAGTTCTGGTAGTTTTCCTTTAGATTCCCGTGCTCAGCAACACCACTGCAGCTGTGGAGAACGCAGGCACAGACCTAAAGACGGGGATCTAAAGACGCTGCATTTGCAGGCCACCTGCAATCAGGAAATGCTGCTAGGCTTCCTGTTACGGAGATTTGTCAGTTATGTCAGGTGAGTCCAGGCAGCAGCATAGCTGAGATGCTGGGAGAGGAAGCTCCAAAATGGCCGCTACCTTTCTTTTCCAACTGTGCCAGGCTGTTGGTCCGGTTTAAAAGGACCTCCAGTCAGGAATGAGGGGGCCACTCAAACCCCACCCCTGGGGCTGGCCTAATGCACAAACAGTAGTAAGGAAGCTTAAAAATTGGCAAAATACTCACCCTTTCAGGATTCATTACTGGTGTGGCAAGTTTACTGCTTCACTAGTGGCAACATATTGGGTTAGTGCCTAGTGAACCCCAGCAACACAGAACACACTGCCACCAGGCTGCATTCCTTATGAATGAATATGTTTTAATGCATGTCTGCTGTGCGATGCAGCATAATACATGCTAATTGAATGCAGTGTAGTGGGCACTGATATTAGCTAAGTCACATAGGATTCCTCTCAGGCCCTGCGTGTCACATGTCATTATATGATCGTAACATACAGGCTGATTCATGACTAGCGTCAGGTTTCGGCAGGTGAGAGTCTGTACAGAGGCGCTAAGAGCGACCGCTAGTAGACGCTGTGATCGGCTATTGGGCGCTGTAATAGAGCGTTGCAGGGAGCGAAAGGTAGCGCCAGCTCATTGCAACCGACTCTCAGCGACTCACACAGCATTGGCACTCTGGATCTGGCAGACGCTGTGTGATTGAAGTCTATTTTGAACACATATCCACCAGTAACAAAGTGAAAACACATGGAATTACATTGTTGTAAGATTGTGACATTAACACTTTAGTGCCAGACCCGTAATGACAATTCTGCATAAAAATATGAAAAATCAAAAAAGTTAAAACAAAAAAACTGTTTAAATAGAATAAAAAGAACGTCCATTGAAGTGTATGGGAGAGCGACAGGTAGCGACAGGTAATACGTGGCGCTCTGGCAGCCAGAGCGCCGGCGCTATACGCTGAGCTGCCTGTAATGATGAATTGTACTCTACATGGCGCTGTTAGAGGCGCTCACCAGATTCGCTTTCATAAATGTTGTATTGCGTACAGTGCCCGGCATTCACCAGATGCTGCCTGCCACTACAAGGCTCCACCTGCTGCTATGCCTTGATAAATAAACCCCATAGTTTCATATACATCACTATTAAATAAAATAAAACATTGGCATCTGTAACCTCTTTTCAGTGTGTGTGCCACAACTAATATGTACAGTGGCCGGTTAGCTCAGTTGGTTAGAGCGTGGTGCTAATAACGCCAAGGTCGCGGGTTCGATCCCCGTACGGGCCACACATTTTTTTAACTTTATTATAATAAAACACATATTTATTAGCTTGCGATATACAGTCTTATTCAGCATTATATATTTTTATAAGAATACGTATTTACACACACTCACTGTATATATACAATTGTGTTAACAGGCAGTCTTGTATGTTTCATTTGCTGCACACGAGCGGCCAGCAGGGGCGCTGTTGCTTTTCTATACACGCTCTTTGTCTCTGTAATGCCTTTATTCTTGTGTGTGAAAAGATTCATGTTGAAAATTGCTAAACACATATGTGAGATTTGTGGCGACAAATAGCGCACGCTTCACACTGACCCTGCTGCTAACATCCTCGAGAGTGTGTGGAAAGTGGTGGCAATGCGGCATCTTGCAATACTGGCGGCCATTATCATAGTGTCCTGTCCTGTGTACCACACACCTGTAACTCTGATACTTTGTACACATGCCCACCTATCTGTACACCAGTGTACCAACACATTTTATATGAAAGCAAACCCTTACTAAGTTACCAGAGTGTCCTGTCCTGTGTACCACATACCTGTAACTCTGATACTTTGTACACATGCCCACCTATCTGTACACCAGTGTACCGACACATTTTATATGAAAGCAAACCCTTACTAAGTTACCAGAGTGTCCTGTCCTGTGTACCACATACCTGTAACATTTTATATGAAAGCAAACCCTTACTAAGTTACCAGAGTGTCCTGTCCTGTGTACCACATACCTGTAACTCTGATACTTTGTACACATGGCCACCTATCTGTACACCAGTGTACCAACACATTTTATATGAAAGCAAACCCTTACTAAGTTATCAGTGTCCTGTCCTGTGTACCACACACCTGTAACTCTGATACTTTGTACACATGCCCACCTATCTGTACACCGTGTACCAACACATTTTATATGAAAGCAAACCCTTACTAAGTTACCAGAGTGTCCTGTCCTGTGTACCACATACCTGTAACTCTGATACTTTGTACACATGCCCACCTATCTGTACACCGTGTACCAACACATTTTACATGAAAGCAAACCCTTACTAAGTTACCAGAGTGTCCTGTCCTGTGTACCACATACCTGTAACATTTTATATGAAAGCAAACCCTTACTAAGTTACCAGAGTGTCCTGTCCTGTGTACCACATACCTGTAACTCTGATACTTTGTACACATGCCCACCTATCTGTACACCGTGTACCAACACATTTTACATGAAAGCAAACCCTTACTAAGTTACCAGAGTGTCCTGTCCTGTGTACCACATACCTGTAACTCTGATACTTTGTACACATGCCCACCTATCTGTACACCAGTGTACCAACACATTTTATATGAAAGCAAACCCTTACTAAGTTACCAGAGTGTCCTGTCCTGTGTACCACATACCTGTAACATTTTATATGAAAGCAAACCCTTACTAAGTTACCAGAGTGTCCTGTCCTGTGTACCACATACCTGTAACTCTGATACTTTGTACACATGGCCACCTATCTGTACACCAGTGTACCAACACATTTTATATGAAAGCAAACCCTTACTAAGTTATCAGTGTCCTGTCCTGTGTACCACACACCTGTAACTCTGATACTTTGTACACATGCCCACCTATCTGTACACCGTGTACCAACACATTTTATATGAAAGCAAACCCTTACTAAGTTACCAGAGTGTCCTGTCCTGTGTACCACATACCTGTAACTCTGATACTTTGTACACATGCCCACCTATCTGTACACCGTGTACCAACACATTTTACATGAAAGCAAACCCTTACTAAGTTACCAGAGTGTCCTGTCCTGTGTACCACATACCTGTAACTCTGATACTTTGTACACATGCCCACCTATCTGTACACCAGTGTACCGACACATTTTATATGAAAGCAAACCCTTACTAAGTTACCAGAGTGTCCTGTCCTGTGTACCACATACCTGTAACTCTGATACTTTGTACACATGGCCACCTATCTGTACACCAGTGTACCAACACATTTTATATGAAAGCAAACCCTTACTAAGTTATCAGTGTCCTGCCCTGTGTACCACACACCTGTAACTCTGATACTTTGTACACATGCCCATCTATCTGTACACCGTGTACCAACACATTTTACATGAAAGCAAACCCTTACTAAGTTACCAGAGTGTCCTGTCCTGTGTACCACATACCTGTAACTCTGATACTTTGTACACATGCCCACCTATCTGTACACCAGTGTACCAACACATTTTATATGAAAGCAAACCCTTACTAAGTTACCAGAGTGTCCTGTCCTGTGTACCACACACCTGTAACTCTGATACTTTGTACACATGCCCACCTATCTGTACACCGTGTACCAACACATTTTACATGAAAGCAAACCCTTACTAAGTTACCAGAGGGTCCTGTCCTGTGTACCACACACCTGTAACTCTGATAATTTGTACACAAGCGCATGCCTACCTTTCTGTACACCGTGTACCAACACATTTTCATACCTCCCAACTTTTCAGCGTGGGAAAGAGGGACAGTTGTTAAATGAAGCCACGCCCCCTCATTGAGGAATAGATAGAAGATAGGATGTAACAGTTACAACAATAGAAACACTTAGAATAGGCAAATGAATCATGTATTGCTGCAGATCTGCATGTTACACCTCAAAGAGGGACAAATGAGATCGAGGGACAGGGGGACATGGACTCAAAAGAGGGACAGTCCCTCCAAATCAGGGACACTTGGGAGGTATGCATTTTGTATGAAAGCAACCCCCTTAATAGGATGAGAATAAGAGACAGCTTCAAACACATTTAGTTTTTTTTTTTTTTCTTAAAAGTTCATGTACTGGCATTAATGTAAGGAAATGTATGGTATGTGTGAAAACTTTAAAGTGGACCAACACCCAGGATTTTGACTATCCTGGGTATTGGTCCACTTCCCCGGGGCACCCCGATCGGGGGTGCCCCGCTGTGTGAAACCCCCCAGAAAGCCCCCAAAACTCACCTCTCCCCGCTCCCACGTGGCCGCGCCGTCCAATCGGCGCCGACGGACAAGCTGATTGACAGCGACAGACAAGCAGCTTGCCCGTCGGCGCCTCCCGCGCGTCACTCTTGACATGTGCACGCCCGCGCCGGCCATTCAGAGACGGCCGGTGCGGGCGCGCGCACGTCTAGAGGAGCGCGAGTGAGGCGGCGGCGGCGGAAGCAGCGGCTGGAGAGGTAAGGTTTTTCGGGGGTTTTGGGGGGTTTACACCCCGCGGGACATCCCGATCTCGGATGTCCCGCGGTGTGTGAGGTGATCGGCCGATCACCTCAGGGGTGTTGGTCAGGGGATTTCACATTGTGGATACGCTCTTAATGTGACGTAAAACCTGTGCCGTCACCTTGGCTGACCCTGGGGCATCCCAATATGGGCTTCCGTTGAGCTGAGGCGTGCTCCAGGACTGAGCAATTCAAAAGGAGGCAGGACTGTACCTCAGACTAGAGGGAATGCGGCCAGCGGTTTTGTTCAAATCAACTGACACATTTGACATCAGCCAATCAGCGATCTCAAATCTGACAGATGTACATGGCTATGGCGCGAAAATTGATATTAGAGGGTTTTGGCCTGCTTTAAAGAGGACCAAATGATATATATGAGCTTGGGAATTTAGAATGATAGCAGGCCTACAACCCTTCGTGGAACATACTTGCCAAGCAGACCTATACTTAAAGTGGACCAAAGCCCAGGATTTTGACTATCCTGGGTCTAGGTCCATTCCTAGACCCAGTGTCCCTGTGTGAACCCCCCCAGATCGCCTCTTTCCGGTCCTACGGCACATGCGCGGCCGCTCTTCCAATCAGCACGCTCAGAGCCGCTGACATCATGTTGTCTAAGCCTACATATAAGGCCAGCGGCTCCGAGTGCGCTGATGGCCACGTCCCACACTCTTCTCTAACAGGGAGCGTGCCCGCGCCGGCCATTCACAAATGCCTGGTGCGGGCCACAGCCCTGCTTGAGGGATAGCGGGGATGCGGCCGCGGCTCGTGCATGTGCCATTGGACTGGGAAACAAGGTGAGTGTATGGGGCGACCTGGGGGGTTTTACATAGCAGGGCATCCTGTTTTTGGATGCCCTGGGGAAGGGAAATGATTGGTCCAGGAATCTTATAGATTCACAGGCTGGCCAATACTTAATGCTACGATCAAAGTTAGTTTGCATCGGGTGCTGTGACTTGTGACCTGCGCCGTTGTAGACATGATAGCAGCTCCAAAATAGAAAAAGATCCTGGCGCTCCAAAACTGACGCTATAGCCAACAGCAAAATGCTAAACGGCGCAATTCATAAATAAGACCCTTTATTTTAGAGCTTTAAAGAGGAACATCAGACCTAAAATAAAAAGGGGCTGCAGTGACATCTGGCTGCTTCAGGGTCCCATCCTCTAGACCCCCCGCCAGCTTAGCCATCTGTAAGTGATCAGCATCCTATGGAGCTGCAGATAGTCTCCAAAGAGGATGTGCTTCTGGGCTTCCTGCTGCTGTGCATTGTGGGTTATGTTGGTTAAATCCAGGCAGCAGCTCGGCTGGAAAGCTGGGAAAGCATGCCTTCAGGGGTGCTTCAAGATGGCTGCTACCAGGAAGAAATCAGTCAGCTTTGAGTGGATACAGGAGCAAATGTAAGTGCTGACAATGATTCAGTATTGATTGGGGCAAGGGAATTTTGGGGAGCTGTTGGTTCAAGTAAAACTAAGGGGCGCCAAGTGAGTGGGTGATTGGGGTGATGCTGATAGCCTGTGTTGCATTGTATTGATCACGGTGCCGCTGGATTCTTCAGATGCAAAGCTGTTGGTTCAGGCCCTGGCTGGTCAATCACAGCACTGGATTCATTTGCAGGACTGAGGAAAAAGGTAAGATTTATCCCGTTCTGTGCCACAGTTGGGATGCCTCCCTGCGCCGGGTAAAACACCAACTTTATGTAAAATGGGTGTTCTGGTTTAACTCTAGTGCCAGCTATTTGAGACTCATGCAGCTGATTTGAAAGCCCCATAAAAAAAATTAAGAAAGAAAAAACTCACCTGACTCCTGATCGATCAGGCCGGGTCTTCTCTTCACTCGGGGGCATCCCCCCCACCTGGGGCTTTTCCAGCTTCAGAAGAGGGCCCAAAAGAGCCCCCCGTTTTTGCCGCTGACATCTTCGAAAATAAAAATGACATTTACTCACCTGTGGACGCCATCCCTCGTGCTGATTCTCCTCTTCATGGAGGGGGGGCGGGGCACTGATCCCTCAGGCTCTTTCGTGGTGAGGAGAGGGCCCAAAATAGGTGTGCAAACTTTTATACATTTTTTGCACTTTTTATATGTATATGCAGAATTGTATTTACAGGTCTGGCACTAAAGTGTTATTGTCCCAATGTTAAAACAACGTCATTCCATGTGCTTTCGCTTTGTTACTGGTGTAGATGTGTTCAAAAACAGACTTTGATCACACAGCGTCTGGCGCTCTGTGCTACAGCGCCCAGCTTTAGAGCGCCGATGCTGTGTGCGTCTAGTGTTTTGTTAAATATGGCGTGGAGCACTGAGTGCCGGACGCACTGAGCTGGCGCTACCTCTCACTCACTGCAGCGCTGTACTGGTGTTAACAGCGCCCAACATACATCACATTCATCAATGCGGGCCAGGTTACTACAGCGCCCGATACACGCTGACAGCGTTTACTAGCGGTTGCTCTGAGCCCCTCTATACAGACGCTCATCTGGCAATACTTAGGCCCTTATTTAAGAAGGGATAGCGTCAGGTAGTGGCTGGTTAATGACAGGTAGCGACTGGTGAACGCCGGACACGGCACACAATTACACATTTATCAAGCAGAATCTGTTTAGCGACTGGGATAGCGCCATGTAGCGTCTGATTCATCATTTTCACAGCCTCAGCGAACAGCGCCAGCGTTCAGCCTTGCACAGCGCCAGGTATGACATCTCGCTACCTGACGCTCTCCCATACATTTCAATGGACCATCCTTTTCTTCTCTTTAAACAGGTTTTTTTTTTTTTTTCAAAAAAATCACAAATTATTCTGTGACCTCTTCTGGCATTGAAATAGCAGTTTTTTCATAATTTTTTTATTTTTTATATATTTCCTCAGAAATGACATTACAGGTCTGGCATTAAAGTGTTCATGTTACAATGATGTTACAATGTAATTCCATATGTTTTTCGCTTTGTTACTAGTTGATGCTTGAAAACAGACTTTATACACACCGCCTCCTGCGCTCTGGGCTTCAAACAAGTATTTTTCAGTGCCAGAGATTTGTGAGGCTGTTTTTTTGCTGAATATGGTGTGAGTCGGTCGCTATGAGCAGTCGCTAACATGCGCTCCCATACAGCGCTGTACTGGTCAAATAGCGACTCCTCACGATGTATTCAACATTACTGAACAGCGACTGAGTCGCTATAAAGTAGCGACCCACGGCCGAGCACTGCGACTACTAGCGGGTGCTCTGAAAATGCCTGCTACAGACACTCATCTGTCGCTACCTGCCGCTAATGATGAATCAGCCTCCCCGTAGTCAATCAACCTCTAAATAATTTTTCTGGGAAATCCTGGGAATCCGTTTAAAAATCATAGTTGAACAAGTGTAGCGCAAATAGTCTGGCAACAGAGGGTGACAAAAACTCTAGGTAGGCTGGCACTTAAAGGATTAAATCACAGGACAATGACCACATTATTTCAGCTCAAAATTGAGGTCCTGCTAATAACAATGACCTAAGAGAAGATTTGCTGAATTTTAAAAACAAACACAAGAGAATGTGATCAATAGTGTGATCAATGTTAGAACAGAAGCTTGACTCATGGTTTATTTTCCAGGGAAGGAACGATTGGTTGAACTGCCAGATCTCAGACCCATCATACTGCATTTAGAGCAGTTACTGAAACAGGATTTAGTCAAAGCAAGTTTAGCTTTTAATGGAAAAAATAATATTAAGTTTCCTTAATGTGCTTGGCAATACATATGCCCTTACCCTTCTGAGTAGCATCCCACTTGTGTAAATTGCTTAGCTTATGGACATGTGAGCATTTTGTCAACAGTATTGTTCTATCATTAAAATGCTGCAATCTACAGTAAACTAAAGGGCTTAATTGCAGTCATTATCAGAAATAAGTAGAAGGAGAATCTGATCATCTCTAAGCTCCAATAATTATGCTGCCCCCCCCCCCCCCGAGTCTAAATATGGAGCATAATTGGCACAAAGCCAATCTGATGTCCAGGGAATAATTAGAATGAAACCGGTAATTCTAGAATAGATCCTGAATAGTCCAAATGAACCAGGTATGTCCTGTATACACACAGCAAACTGCCTATCCCATTCCAGAAATGTGATTTCATCTATACCTGGGCTTGGGTAATGCGCATTGTATTAACCAGGGGCTCCTTTAAAGTGGACCAACACCCACCCCTGATCGGCCCGGGAATCTATAAGATTTCCCGGGCCGATCAGGATAGTGAAAATTCTGGGTGTCCACTTTAAAAACGTTCTTCTTGTTCTCTCTAGCAATGGAATGTAAGAAAACGCACAGCTGGCCCAGCAGATCTCTCTTTTACACATTTCTTCACTTCAGCATCTTTTATTCTTTTCAGTGATCTTTGCATCTCTCTTTCTGCCCCCCCACCTTCTCATTTATTTTCCATATTCCCTCCATCTTGTTGTGATTTCCAAAATCCATCATTCTTTTATCTACATTCTCTCCATCACACTCATTTCCACATTTCCTCCTCCATTTGTTATCTGCATTCCCTCTATCCCATTCTGATTTCCGCATTTCCTCCCCTTCTCTTATCTGCACTCAACCTATTGCACATTTCCTTTCTCTTTTCAACATTCGCACCTTACTTTTACACATTCCCTCCAACTCTTGTATCACATTCCGTGCTTCTGCCTCTTTTTACATTCTCTACATCCCCATTTTTCTTCACCTTCCCTCTTCTCTTTCTTCATGTATTTCAACATTCCTCCATGTTCTACATATTTTTACCTTTATCACAGTCAATGAATTCTCCAAATCTCTCTTCTCCCTTATATCTGTCTTTCTCTTTCTGTGTTCCTGTTTTATTTTTCATGCTTCGTCCATTTCTCTGTCTCTATCTGTTCTCCATGATCCTTCTGTCTCTCTCTTCTCTGTTCTGTCTGTCTCTATTTTCTATATTTCCTCCATCACGTTCCCCTTATCTGGATGTGAAGGTATGTACATGCATTCTTGGACTGGGGGAATTCCCTGGTGGGCCCCTGGACTAATGAGCCTTTTGAGGGCCCTTGTCCCCTGGGCACTATGACTTTTACCTTGCTTACAGCCCTGGCACGATGTTTTTTGAGTGTCTGAACTATGCAGTAGATGCAGTGATTTGATAGTAACACACTTCATGTTTTAGTTCGGCATCAGGAAAGCATGACTTATCCACACTAAGTAGGAGCTAAAATGGACCAAAACCCATGCCCTAGAACAGCGATACTCAACTGGCAGACCGGGGTCCGAATGCGGACCTCTGCTCCAGATTTCCGGACCCCTGCCCTGACAGTCCTGAATCAGTTGCTTCTGTATTTCTGAGCTGCCCCCTTGATTGATTGTGCTGATTTATACCTATCCACCCCCCTCAACCCGGACCTTCACCTCTCACCGGATGCCTTTAAATGGACCTTTACAAGAAGTGGTTGAGTACCCCTGCCCTAGAATCTATATGACTCCAGGGACGCTAGATTCCTTCCCCCTGGGGCATCCAGAATCAGGGTGCCCTGCTGTTTGAAACACCCCAGGTTGCCCAGAAATTCACCTTTTTTCTTGGTCCAACAGCACATGCCTGAGCAGCGGCCACATCCCCGCTAACCCTTTAGCCGGGCGCGTTCCCACGGCAAGCATATGTGAATTGACAGCACAGCGGGCATGCTCCCTGCTAGAGGGTAGTGGGGGATATGGCCGTCAGCACGGTCTGATCTGCTCGTCTTAGACAAAAGGGTGGGAGCGGATCCAAGCATGCTGATTGAACGACAGGCCATGCTTGCGCCGTAGGACTGGGAAAGGGGGGCATCCTCGATTGCGGTGCCCCGGGGCCAAGGACAAAACCCATGATAGTTAAAATCCTGAGTTTGGTCCACTTTTAGGGGTAAGTATGCTTTTGATTGAAATTTTGAAAGTGTATATTTTTGTGTGGCAAAATGATGTCTTAAAGGTGCTGAGCTCATCTCGCATCTCTTTTACTTATTTTCCTGTCATTATTCCTGCACCTTGTTGTATCCAGTTGCACTCCACCAGCAACCCTAGCTATGACATGATTTTACCCCAACAATGACACAATACAGCTGCTACTAGAGACTGTTAATGACTGTTAATTTGCAAACATAACAGTTTGTTGTTACACAAAATAGTTTTCTTTTATAACACACAATTGCTGAGCAGCCCATCAACCAGCTTCAAACTGGCCCCAGCTGAGGTTATGAAAAAGATGGCCACCAGCTCCAATAAGTGAGGACACTTCTAGTGCATAAGTTACAGAGGCACAGTATCCCAGGCCTTGGAGGCTGAAAGGCCACCCCAATCCCTAAAGGCTCACATAGCCCACACAGGCATCTGGCTTTTCTGCAATCCCCTTGGCCATTGGGGATGCAAGGCAGATGCTCCTGGAGTATGGTGACAGTAAGCTGCATGTCCCCTTCTCCACTGCCAGCTGATTTCACCAGGCACGCATGTATCAATATGTACACAATCAGGATGCCCCCACTAATGGATGCCTAATGCAGCGCGGACCCTAGTACAGAGCAGCTCACACAATACAGCCTTGGCAAGAGAACACACAGCAGAAGGAGCAGGCATGTCACTCTACTCATTGTCACAGATCACCATTGCAGTTTCTGGTGGTGGTGCAGGTGTTGCAAGCCTGACATTTTATTGTAGCACCACTAACCCTTCTTCTGTGCAGCTGTACAAGGTAGAGATATCAGGAGTGTAAGACAAGCCATATACTTATAATGGGTATTGTAATTAGATTAGTTAGATGTCACAGAGGAGCAACAGATACACATTGATACAATAGTATATTAATGAGGGAGGGCCCTGCCCTCTTATAATCTATCTATTTAATGTAATCAATTTACCTTGGTTGTTTTATCTGCTGCCTGCAGTTAAACATTAAACTGGACCAAGCATCTATACTGTGTTCCTGTTGCAGAATGTGAGTGCTGGGTGCAGCAGAGTGAAATCCAGATAGACATCTGTGGTGTAACATGAGTGCAGTAAGAAAAGGTCACCTTACATGGTGGATAACATATACATGAAAAAGAAGTTATAGAGAGCACACCAATCACATCAATGTACAGGAAACACAAAAGGCAGCAGAGAATGTACAACTAGACTATGTATAGATATATGTAAAAGCGCCATCTACTGTCATAAATGTATACTACATTAACCCAGTAATATAGATGCAGATCACATACAGAGACAAGCTGTAAGATGTTGCACAGTATCCCCAACACCCCTTCTCAACAGCTGAGCCTTACTCTGTTAAACCCATCTTCTTTAAAAGCCTTGAGTGTCTTTCAGCGGTCAGGAGCTTGCTAAGGGTATCTGCTGTCATATGATTAGTAGGGCAATAAAGTAACTCAAGAAGTCCCTGCGCTTAACAGATCCCCACTCTCAAAGTGCTGAAGTGCTTGTAGCATTTCTGTTTCATCCCCTTCTTGCTCAAAACAAACTAGTAGTTCACACATATAAACACTTTGTGTATAAGCACTTTGTGTATAAGCAGGGGTCTGCTTTACAACTCTGAAAGTAAGCACTTTTTTCATATTCCATGCTCTGGAGGCTTGCTTTAGACCACATATACTCTTCTGAAGTTTGCATATTAGGTCTGGCCTTTGTTCATCTTTCAATCCTGGTGGTTGTTCCATGTAGATGTCTTCTGTTAACGCACATCAAAGTGTTTCACTTGCATTTTCCTTGTGGCGGTTACTGCAAAAAGAAAGATAGGATGTGCTCATCCAGTCAATATATAGCAGTCAAGAGGTGCTAGAGGGGTGTGACCCCACACTAAGCAAAAAAGATAGTTAACCCTCTGCACACTCATACTATTGAAAAACCTAGCTAACACTTGTTAAGAACATGGACTGTTAGTCAACATAGATTGCAATGAATGTAAATGCGAGGTAGCCACGTCAAGGCCGTCCAATTTGTACCCCGTGGCGGTTACTGTCAGCAAAGTCCTTATTGTAGCATGTTTGACTACTGGAGTAATGGGCTACGAGTCTTGCTTTGTATCGCTCCACTGTGCCATCTGCCAGCTTTCCTTCCAGGTGGTAGTTCTGTAAGTGTCCATGTTTTAGTGTCATGCATGGATTTTATTTTATTTTGCAGCCTTGATCCATTTACTGGCTTTCCTCTCTGAAAGCTGAGATATGTCTTCCCAAGTTGCAGGTTCATTGGTACTGGCAGTGCTTGTCTTGTATGAAAGACGTACAGGTGGTTTACCTTTGTTTTCTTTTGTTGAGCAGCTTGGTTCTGTGTCTGAGCTTGCTTGAGTCTGCTCTTCAGTACTGGTAGGTTCTGCGCTCACTTCAACTGTTTGTTCAGAAGTTAGCTGATGGCTGATCAATGTCAGTTTTCTCTTCTGTTCTTACTTCCTCTGATTTCATCACATTGTTTCACAGATCTTCAAAAAAGGTTATGCTGTTACTAATGATAACCTTGTCTGTTTTGGGATATAGGATTCTGTAACTCTTAACAATGTCACTGTATTCAACAAAGATTCCCTCAAATTCTCTGTTTTTGGGGTGTTTTTCCTCTAGAATGTAGATGAATGCTTTGCATCCCAAAAACTCTTAGTCCTCATTCACACCTGTCCGGTGCCATATGCGTTTCTGCGTTCACAACATATGCATTGGTACTGCAAAAAATGTGTCCGCAAACAAAACTGCAAAAAAAAACCCACAACCGCAAACCAGAATTTCTGCCACAAAACGCATGCCACAAACGCGACTGGACAGGTGTGTACGTAGCATTCAGGTTTTTTTCACAGTTCATATACAGTTTACTCCACTGAGAAGAGTCTGTTTTGCAAATAAGTTGCTGCCATTGCTATCTCACCCCAGTATTTTTGTTGTAATTGAGAGTCTGTCAGCATACATCTGATCATTTTAGTCAGAGATTGGTTCATTCTTTCAGCTTCCCCATTTTACTCTGTTGTGTGTGGCAATCTGGATCTCTGATGCAACCTTCTCAGTACATCCCACATGCCTTTTGCTGTATTCTCACTGCGTATGGGAATAAGCTGATCATCTTCTGCTATGAAGCTTATGGTGATCCGTGCCTGTCTGTTTTTCCTGTCCCAGTCCTGATTATTGCCCTGGCCTCTCTGTAGTGATAATCTTCCACGAGTCATCTTCGGATAATAGCATTTCCTCTTTAAACTTCCATAGCTAATGATTGTCATTGTTCAGCTTGAGCACTGAGAGTTTGAGCTGCTGGACATTCCTCCTCTTCCTTATATAAGAACAGTCTTACTTGTATACAGGAGATATCTCTGTGAAAGCTTCTTTATGTTGATCTCTGCATTAGCTGCACTGTCTCCCATTCAGGGCTTTGCTCTGCCTGGGCCACGTCTGGTCACTGGGCTTCATTCGACCCCTGGGTCCATAACCTGTTGCAGAGTGTGAGTGCTGGGTACAGTGAAGTCAAATCCAGATAGACATTTGTTAGACATTCCAAGCTATTTTGTAAATATGATTTAAAGTGATTGGCAAGTCAAAAGTAAAAAAAATAAATAATACGATATCAGCAGCTTACCTTGCATTGAGTGACTCGAGTATTCTCCGTCCTCCTCTGTCGGTCTCCTTAGTTAGGAAAATGACTTCCTCATTCAGCTTTCAGTCCCCACCCTGCTGACTTGGTTCATCAATCAACCTTCAGTGGACCAAGAACGGAAACACCCCCACTCCTGGCGCAGACGTCCTGATTGGCTGCCTCTCTCTGCAGCTCTGAAACCCAACCCGCCTCTCTCCTCTCACACTTATCACAGTGTGCTTACACCACATCGCTGTTTCCACACCCACTGTTTCTCTTTATTGTTTCTATGAATCTCCAACGCTCTAATACTTTTAAAGATAACTTAGAAACTTCAGGGTCTTTTGTACAATGGATTGAAGTTTAGGACAGTGCAACGCGTAGCCTGAGACAATGGACATCAATCGGGCTTGCCTTTAGTATAACTTTAAGTATCTATAGATGCCATTTTTGGTTTTCTGATTAAACCCATAGATGGTATTGGTGGGAAAGAGGGACAATATTTTAAGTAAGCCACACCCCCTCATTGAGGAATAAATAGGAGATACGTTGTAACAGGGACAACAACGAGGGACAGGGGGACATGGACTCAAGCGAGGGATAGTCCCTCCAAATTAGGGATAACTGGGAGGTATGGGTTTTGTGTTTCAAGCTTTTGGATCTATGAAATGAATCTCAAATGCCTGTAATAATTAGTTTGCCATGTGAGCACGGGAAAACTACTGAAGGCTCTCTGCTGCAGGAAAGCATTAAATAGAGCAATGCCTTGGATAAGGTATGGAAACAATTGATATTTCATGAAAACCTAAAGATATTCTCTAGGCAACAACAAAAAAAAAAACACCGCCAGGAGGTAAGAAGAGCTGCGGCCGATTACGAGAGACAGGCGGGGAAGAGAGAGAAAAAGACAGAGATGCGTCACTCCCCTCCCCTCCCCGCCTCTTAAAGTTATACCGTCTAATACATTCAAAGTAAGAAAAAGTCCCGGAAAAAAATATTCCAGTGCAACCAATCCTCAGGATTTTTTTCCCTTGAGCCCTTTTAGTAATAAAATTCCCTTTTATAGAAAAAAATTCTAATTTTTGGGGTCCCACCACCCCGGCTTCTTCCAATAACCATCCTCAATAAGAGGGAAACAATTGCTTACCCTCTTTTGATCCTAGACCAAAGAATGGGATTCTGGCCTAAAAATCATTGAGGGTATCCCGGGCCCCTGCAAATTAAAAGCTTACAGGACCGAGAAATGGACCCCCTGCAAAAAACAGGCCCACAGCGCCGGAACACTTACCTAAACCTTCCTGGTTCAGGAGCTAGTGGTCTGGCTCCTATACTCATGGAGGAACATGAAAACAACTGGGGATTTGAGGTAGAGTCAAGCTTTTATTCTATTCCGGTGGTCATGTGTTCCCCTCTTGGGGGAGGGACTCGGAAGTCTCAGTGTATGCTGCCCGGAGGATGTTTTGAGAAAAAAACAACTGTGTAAAGGAGACTTACCTACCAGCCATCGAGTTTCACTTTTATTTTCTACCTTTGAACATCCAGTTTTTGTCCTAGTTTACCATCCCTTCCTCTCACTCCTACTTGCTATTGTGTACGATGAACTGCCCCCTCACATTCTCCCTGTGTCTGCTCAGTACTTGCCTTCCCTCAATCATGTCCACCATCTCTGCTTCCCAGCGTGACTTACAGCTGTGAAAGAGCACAACACATGCTGACAGCCTTGGTTTATAAATTATAGTTTTATTTGAAGATAGCCCTGATTATGTGCGTAAAAAATGATGTGCCCCACCCCCCTTTTGAAGCTACCAGCCAGCACACCAAGCATAGGGTGATTCCTCTAAAGTCCCTCCCATCGGCGGGGAGCAATCTAAGCCTATCAAAGTGCCAGCATGGAAGTAAGGGGGACACTCGTCCTTCCTTCGGAGCGACGGCAGAGCGATCATTCTGACCGCTGGAGGGAGCCCAAACGTGGCAGAGCCCTGGCTCTGGATGAAGATGGTAAGTATAGTGTAAATTTAGAATTATAAAATGCTTTTGTGTGGTCCTCTATTTTTTTTACTTTCACTGCTTTGAGCTACTTCAAAGGGTGGAGGGGGTGGCAAGTTGCTTGCCATTATCCCCCTTCCCTATTTTATGTATGCCCAAAGGTAAGGTGGGTATGGAAGAGCTGGTGGCCATCAAAGAGAGCCAAGTGTTCACCCCTGGGGGAGCACCAGATGTGTGAAACAGGGCATAGGGGTGTGTGTTCTTTAGCTTTAAAAAGGGGGGAACTGAAAGTCCTTTTTGTTTTGTTTTATGAGCTGCAGTGGCTTGGGCACTGCAACAGCCCATCTTGATGAGACCGCCAATTATGCTGATTCTTAGCACAATACCTGCTTGCATCACAGGCCAGACGACACCCACAATACTTGAGAAAATAATTTCCTAGGTAAAACTCAATATCTCATCTCTACCTCAATTTGAAAATGGAGCAACAACTTTAAAGCAGTGGCTGGCCTGGAATCTAAAAGATTCCAGGGCTGACCTCTGGCTTTCCCCTGGGGCATCCTGAATTGGGATCCCCGCTGTGTGAAACTCCCCTGTATGCAAGTAGTAACTCACTGTTCCCCCGCGCAGCGGTGGATACGTGGGCAAACGGCCCTTATTGTTTACAATGGGGAGCGCACGCTGTCTCCTCCCCGCATCCCGCATGCCAAGGATGCAGGGGATGCAGTTGTGCCCATTCAATTCAATCAGAGCCCTTTGTCAAATTACATAGTCAAGGCAAAGGGCTCTGATTGTACAAGAGACCACGCATGCGCTGTTGGACTGAAGAGAGGTGAGTTTTACTGGGCTTTCTGGGGGGGTTTCACTTAGTCAATATTCCCAGGTTTTGTTCTGCTTTAGCATTGCCATTGTACTGTGAAGGAATTTGTGGCTGATTCAGAGCACAGACAGGTTTGTGCAGATGAAGGCATAATTAGGAACGTTTCCGCCAGACAAATTCCTTGGCTTTAGAGAGCAGCTGCTAAAATGCCATTACCAAGCAGCAAACAGGTATTTAAAGCTGCTGGTGCCTCTAGAGACCTGCAAACCAGAAGTCGTACGATAATCCAGAGGCTTGTAGTTGTTACAAGCAGAAACGGCTAAAGTGGGTTCAGACAAACATGAAGACCTGTGGTCTGATGAGATCTATGCAACTTTGGATGGTCCAGATGGATGGATTAGCTGATGCTGGTGGATGGTCACAATGCCCCAACAAGGCTGCAATGTCAGAAAGGAGTCATGTTTTTGGCTGAAATCATAGGTAGATAGATTGTAGGCCCCTTTATGGTCCCCAAAGGTGTTAAAATGACCCTGGCAAAGTATAGTAGTTTCTGATTGACCACTTTTTCCATGGTACAATAAGGAGAACCAAGCCTTATGTAGCAAAATCATCTTCATGCATGCCAATGCACTAATTCATATTACAAAGAATACCTCTGAGTCATTGGCTACTATGGGCATTAAAAGGAGAATAAATCATGGCGTGACCACCATCCTCCCCTGACCTCAATCCTATTAAGAATCTTTGAAGTATCCTCAATCAAAAGACACAGGTTGGGAGGCAATTCAAATCAAAACAGCAGCTGTGATGCTTTTCTGACATCCTACAAAAAAACTCTCTAAAAACTCAAAAGGTTCAATTGAGAGCAAGAATAATAAAGGTGATATAAAAGGAGCGGTAATATATGTTAACATAAAAATGTAACATAATAATAATATTTTGAAACAGTGCATTCTGAGTAGTTTAATTTGTGAAAAATACACTGTTAACATTGGGATGTTCAATAAAATTTGATTTATACTCTTGATGATGACTTGAAAATGACATTTGCACCAGTTATTTAGGAAAATCAGAGAGAAATATAATTTGTATATTAATTTTGAGTATAAAAAGACTTTTCAACTTCTCTGAATAGTTTATTGGGGGCATCCTAACCCTGCAGTGTAACTTGCAATAGAATTCCCCTCCCCCCTGCCAGATTGGTATATTCACTAATACCAGGAACACACACTGAGCATATGCGGCATTTGAGCAGAACAGTTTATCAGCTGCGTCCTAGCTCCCATCACAGTGCCTGCCTCGGCCGGAAGATATCAGGTCTGTCTAGTGCGCTGAGCAGGGATGCAGCTGCCGAGCGACATTGGGAATCCCTTTTCAGGGATTCAGATGCCATTCGATTTTCTAAATCAGACCTACTTGACAGCTAATTAGATGGAACGTATGCGACCAATAACATGCTGATTCCTTAGATCGCTTCCTGGACCGACGTCTGCCTGCCTGACCCAGAGCGAGTTTCATTCTCTGTACTGCAAACTCTCTGATCACCCGGCTTTGACCCTTGGCTTGATCCTTGACCTTTCTTCTGCTATGTATTGGGAGGACTGTCTTCCCGTGTATGACTTGCCAGCCCAACATCGCCCAGTCTAGTCCCTGGTTCATCTGCCTTCACCCTGTTTGTCCACATTCATTGTGCTACCTTAGTCCTGGGGGCAACCATGTCGGGTAAGGCGTATCCAGTGTCCCGGGGTATGGGGGCTTGTCTAAAGGCAGAAGCAGCAGTGGATGGGGGGGTTGCGGACTCACCTGAAGGCGGGTGTCCCACAGGACTTGACATTATCATTGTTCTCATTAATGGAAGCTCTTGTAGAACAAGTGCAGGCCATGGCTACCACCATAAACCAGCTGGCTCATTGTGTGGCAGCCCAGGAGAACCCACAGCTATCTGCGCCACAACTGTACTCCTGTTGAGCCAAATGTTCCCCTCCCAGAGATATTGTTTTGGGATCATGCAAAGTTTTCGAATTTTAAAAAATCCTATACTTCAGACTGTGACCCAACTCTTTAGGTACAGAGACTCAGAGAGTGGGTCTGGTCATTTACCTTCTGCAAGGAGACCTGCAGACTTGGGCGTTCGGGTTAGCACCTTCGGATGATGCCATACAGACTCTTTCAGCATTTTTTACTGCCATGGAGGTTCTATATACAGATCCAGATCAGGCTTCAACTGCTGATGCTAAGCTGTGAAGTCTTAAGCAGGGATACTCATGGCAGAGGAGTACAGCACAGACCAGTGCATGGGCGATCGACCGTTGGATCCTCAAAATTAAAGAGGAACAACACACAGGAATGTCACTCCCGTGTGTTGTTCCTCTGTGTGTATCCCCCCAGGTCAGCTCATACACTCACCTTCCTTTTGCTCCCACAGCAGGGCCAGATTAAGTGTGGTGGAGGCCCCTGGGCATAAAATCTGGTGGAGACCCCAGAAGTATTTTTTCTCCTTTAAAATAATAGTGCAACAAAGTAACTGATTGATGGTTGTCTGACACCTGCCTACTGGAAGGTCAGATCGAGTCCATTGTGCCACCTTTGTGCAGGTGCGTGCTGTTCGGGAACTCATTTTTTGCCATTCTGGGCGGGGTTGTAGTGTAGTCGCCCAGCTGGTCCAGCAGAAACAGTTCCCTGCATTGAGCTGCCAGCAGCTGTGTTTGGTGGCTTATGTGCAGTAAGCGGCTGCCGATTGACAGCTCTGTACGCAACCATCACTGTAGCGTTGCTGATGGTGGCTTTGCTGCTCTAGACTCCCCATCCTGGTGGCTTTGGTTCCAGGTTTGCAAAAACAAAAAAAAGTTTGCCCAGGCATAGGGGGCCCCCATTGTGTCAATAGTTTTGTTGCTGTCCCTGTGGCCTGTCAGACCAAAGACTGAAAAGCCTCCTGGACCAGACCATAACTCAAAGGTTGGTGGAGGACCCCTTTGCAGAGCAAGTGGTGGAGGCCCCGGGGCACACACCTCTTGCGCCCCCGGCTCTGTTCCACAGCACAGACTAAGACGAGAATGAGTGCACTGATTGGCTGAGCGTCGCGCTCTGCCAATCAGCATGCTCGCTTTCACTCTCTTCCTCTTGGCTCAGCTGACGGCTTAGCCGCCTGGACGCAGCTAAGCATCCTAGCTGCGCCAAAGGGAGCCAAGTACACGGCTAGCTACATCCCCCGCCCACCTTCTAGCTGTTGCGTGCATGTGCCACCCATTCAGAAAGGCTTGGCGTGGGCCTGTGCGTTGCTAGTGGTGAGCGGGCATGTGGCTGCAATGAAGAGACTCTGCGAGGGCTCCAAGAGAAGGTAAGTGCAACTGGGTGATCAGGGGGATTTCACACAGTGGGGCATCCTGAAAAGAAGTGAAACTGGGAAGGCCTTGCAGTCTATTAGACTCCAGGGCCTCCGATGTTCCTCTTTACGAGAGAACCAGCCTATTGCTTATTAAATATAGAAAATTAAACTGTTATCCCCGAGGAAGACTGCACTTTAAAGAAGACCAAAACCCACTGAACTTGTGAAATACATTTGGCCAAAGCTCCTGCCGATATTCCATTCTTAGGGTGCACAACTAGAAAATATTATTTTAGTTTTTTGAATCCTGGAACATAGTTTTTTTTTGCTGCCCCTCTCTGTGAGATGGCAGGAGATCAGTCATTGCATTGGTATGGCAATGACATCCTTGCCACATACAACAATGGCAACGAATGGAGGATACAGAGCTTTACAGCTAAAACTAGGGTTATTATATGGGATTAGAGTGCAGGGGCACTAAAGATGGGCATGCTCTTCATGGGGGGAGCAATTCAGAGGATGCTAGTTAAAAATGTGAGTTTTGGTCTGTTTTAACTCCTAAGAAATGTCAGGTTGACTGTGGGGGGTCCAAACCAAATGATCAAGGCAATAAGGATCAACCAAATAGGATTGCAGGCTGAGGTGGGAATAAAGATTCCCTCTAGGAAGGGCAGTTTCTATGCATGACATAGCAGCCAATTAGCCTTCTTCCTTTCCCTCCCTCCACTGGCGTGATTGGACCCATGGCGCCATGGTATAAAAGGCGGGGTCCAAATCAAGCCTATCACACTCTGCAGTAGATAGGAACAGGTTGCTGTCTGCTGCTGTAAAACAGATAGGCCTATTTGCTTAAAAAATTGCCATTTTCAGGGCAATATTTAGTCAGGGATAGCAGCTGGAGTGAGAATTCAATATGTGGGGTGTCGGCACTGCCATTTAAAACCACTTCTTGTCACAACAGGGGTGTGTATACCCTGTTATCCCACAACTTGCTCCAAGCACTGGGGTGTAACCTATCATCGCACAACTTGCTCTAAGCATTGGGGTGTGTCTTGTTATCCCACAACTTGCTCTAAGCATTGGGGTGTGTCTTGTTATCCCACAACTTGCTCTAACCATTGGGGTATGTGTACCATGTTATCCCACAACTTACTATAAGCACTGGGGTATATCCTGTTATCCCACAACTTGCTCTAAGCACTGGGATGTGTGTGCTGTGTTATCTCACAACTTGCTCCAAGCACTGGGGTGTAACCTGTTATCCCACAACTTGCTCTAACCATTGGGGTATGTGTACCGTGTTATCCCACAACTTACTATAAGCACTGGGGTATATCCTGTTATCCCACAACGTGCTCTAAGCACTGGGGTGTGTGTACTGTGTTATCCCACAACTTGCTCTAAGCACAGGGGTGTAACCTGTTATCCCACAACTTGCTCCAAGCACTGGGGGTGTACTGTGTGATCCGACAACTTGCTCTAAGCACTGGGGTGTAACCTGTTATCCCACAACTTGCTCTAAGCACTGGGGTGTGTGTACCCTGTTATACTACAACTTGTTCTAAGCACTGGGGTGTAACCTGTTATCCCACAACTTGCTCTAAGCACTGGGGTGTAACCGGTTATCCCACAACTTGCTCTAAGCACAGGGATGTGTGTACCGTGTTATACTACAACTTGCTCTAAGCACTGGGGTGTAACCTGTTATCCCACAACTTGCTCTAAGCACTGGGGTGTGTGTACCCTGTTATACTACAACTTGTTCTAAGCACTGGAGTGTAACCGGTTATCCCACAACTTGCTCTAAGCACAGGGATGTGTGTACCTTGTTATACTACAACTTGCTCTAAGCACTGAGGTGTAACCTGTTATCCCACAACTTGCTCTAAGCACTGGGGTGTGTGTACTGTTATACTACAACTTGTTCTAAGCACTGGGGTGTAACCGGTTATCCCACAACTTGCTCTAAGCACAGGGATGTGTGTACCTTGTTATACTACAACTTGCTCTAAGCACTGGGGTGTAACCTGTTATCCCACAACTTGCTCTAAGCACTGGGGTGTGTGTACCCTGTTATACTACAACTTGTTCTAAGCACTGGGGTGTAACCGGTTATCCCACAACTTGCTCTAAGCACAGGGATGTGTGTACCGTGTTATACTACAACTTGCTCTAAGCACTGGGGTGTAAACTGTTATCCCACAATTTGCTCTAAGCACTGAGGTGTGTGTACTGTTATACTACATCTTGTTCTAAGCACTGAGGTGAGGCAGATTATATGGCACGCAGTACTAACAGTTCCGTGGGATTGTCTTCCACCCACTCCACTCCTACCGAGAGTGCAGAGCCCTCCACCTCACCCCCCATAAAATCTGCAATCCCAGCCAGAAGTCACAGAGTCACTAATGCTCAATGACGAAACGCAATGCTCCCATCTGAGTCTCCCTCTGTCTTAGCCTCCAGGTTCACCTCCCCAACAACAAGGCCACCCATTTCCCCCCAAAGGGGGATGTGGGACCCCCACCACCTCCAGCACAGACTGTCCATACCCACCCAAGGAAGCGTTAAGCTTTCAATCCCACTAACTTTGGAGAGAAAGCCAAAGTTGGGCCTATGCCACCCACAATCCCTGGCCCTGAATGCGAGCATTTAAAAAATGCTGGCCTTTGAAATGTGCATTCACTGCTCCAACAAGTTGTGAAATAAATGTGATGTGCCAGCAATGCTATCAGTTCCAGTGTCCACCTCACCACAGACATGTGGACAAGTAAGCATGGGCAGGGACATTACATCTCTCTAGCTGCCGACTAGATCAATGTAGTGGCAGCTGGGACATGCAGTGGGAAGCACTGTGGTGCATATCCTTCCACCACCCAGGATTGCGGGACATCAGTTGGTGCCTCCTGTAGCCTTCTCCTTCTACTCTGCGTCCTCATCCAGCAGTCAGCACAGCCTCTACACCACCAAATTGAGTACTGCCATGGGAAAACTGCAGCATGCTGTGACAAAACTCATCTGTCTGGACAAAAGATACGCCTATGATTAAGTCCTATGACGAAACCCGTTGGGCGGAGCATGCTGCAAACCACGTGACCCCGAAAGCAGCCGAAATCCTCAGAGTCCGATGGCCTGAGGACTTGATTACCAGGTGCCTGCCGCTCGGCTGATGCGCACAGCTAGGAAGGGGCATATGAGGAGTGATTGAATCCAACCCTCCTCCAACTTTTTTATTAACTGAAAACACATTTTTACTTTGAGTCTGGTAAGAAGGATTCTATTTTGTGCATCTAAGATAACAGAAACTGTATTATGCTATGTACCAGATTTTTTTGTTTTTACAGGTCATATCGTATTAAATGAGGATTATTAATATAAAATCCTAAGTGGATGAGCTTTATTACAAGTGGATTGTTAATATATAAAACCCTAAGTGAATGAGCCCTATTACAAAGTGGAATTATAAGGATAAAAACCTCCCTGCCATATGAAAGACAGCGGCCATAGAGGAGTTGTAATGCTATAAGATAAAGAGCTATCTGGTACGTGGTTTATGTGACTGGTGGCGGATTAAGCACAACATTTCTTTGTCAAGTACACGTGGTGTAAAGCTGTCTGTTTAATTAGTCCCACGGAGATAACACAAATTTTCTTTGTGACTGCTTCAAGAACCTTGTAGCAGCCTTGGGCTGAGGCGGGTTGACGCACATCCTATGCCTGACGCATGTGCTCAACTTGGTGGTGCAGAGCTTCCTGGCCCATTATCCAGAAATGTTGGGGCTGCTCGATAAAGTGCATGGCATGTGCTTGCCCATCTGGCATTTCCACCCTGCTGCTGCTCACCTGTCTGCACTACAGAGGAACCCATCCAACGCTTCATACTTGCCCACCAGGTGGAATTCCACATTTTATATGCTGGAAAAGGTGTGTGAGCAGCAGCAGGCAATAGTGAAGTTCCAGCTACAAAATGCCTGGGTGATTTGAAATGTGGACCAACAGCACTTGACCACCAGTGAGTGGGTCTGAATGAGGGACATGCTTCCAGTACGCCACAAACATGGTCAGAGCTGATGACACCATCGTCAGCGCAACCATCTCCATTCTCTGCCTTCTCGAAAAAAGATTCAGGCCATGACAGAGGAGGAGGAAGCAGAGGTGGAGGAAGAAGGCCCACATAAAAAAGGTACATTTATTTTTATGTGCAACAATCTAAATTGTCCTGGGGAGGGATGAATTTGAGATCTGTTTGTTGTGTTAGTCTGGGTTAAGTCACTTTTGACTGTTGTTCCTCTCTATTTTTAGTCCTCTAGCCCTTGATATTAAAGCAGTCCCATGCCTATTTTTTACATAATGGGTGTGGGGGGTGTATTGTGACAGGCTTCAGGGGGCAACCAGATTGCTGGAGCCCCCCCACATATAGACCCCTGCAAACCTTACCTCGATCTGCTGGTTGGCCACTGATAGTCACGTGGGTAACATTTCATAGACAGATTGAGCGGTGCCTTTGACTGATAGCTGATCATGATCCTGACCTGCCATCAATCCTGACCCATGATCCAGCAATCAGGGGAGTTGCTGATCGCCGCCGGACTAGCACCAATCAGCAGTGGGGGACAAAAGGTAAGTACTATTTGGGTTTTTGTTTTGGCTGTTGAATCAGTTTAAAGTCATACTTCAGGCGAAGGCAATTATTAGCCCATTGCATGTTTGGCACTGTCCTAAAACATTTTCGACTTTTAAATTGAAGAAGAAATTGCCAAGATATCAAGGTTAACAGTTTCATGTTATGATTTCTCTTCTGAAAAAGGTGGGCATGGCCCTCAGAGCTGTGATGATGCATAATAATCAGCATAATGAGGGGGAGTCTGTAAGAAGGCAAGAACTTATTTTAGACACCCAGGCTGTGCTCCGTCCCTCTCTCCGAGTTGCTAGGTGACATTGGATGCCTAGAGCAGCGCTCCCAGACACACTAAATGCGTGTGCTCTCAGGTGCGCACCCATGAATGCGTGTGCAAAAGCACATGTGCACATTCCCAAAGGCACACTCATAAGCTCCCAGACGCATATGCACGCACTCCCAAAGATGCATGTGTGCTCTCCCAAACACAGATGCACGCAGTCCCAAAAGTGCATGTGCACTCGCCCAAAGGTGCATACATGCACTCCCAAAAGGAGCATGCGCATACTAGCGGATCAGTAAGTGAGGGACAAAAAGGGAACTACTGTTTTGTTTTTCTTGGGGATGCTGAATCAGTTTAAAGTCATACTTCAAGCAAAGGCAGTTGTTAGCCTATTGTGTCATTCTATGTTTGGCACTGCCCTACTGTTTTCTATCTTTAAATTGAAGAAGAAATGGCAGAGATACCAAGGTTTACAGTTTCACATTATGACATCTCTTCTAAAGAAGGTGGGTGTGGTCCCCAGAGCTGTGATGATGCATAGTAATAAGCATAATGGGTGGGGTCTGTAAGAGCTCATAGACTTGCTTTAAACACCCTAGCTGTGCTTCGTCCCCCTCCCCCTGTTGCTAGAGGACATTTGATGCTTAGAGCAGCACTCCCCCGACACACATATGTGCACTCCCAAATGCAGCGCCTCCCAAAGCACTGCACACACTCCTAGACGTGAATGCGCGCACTCCCAAATGCGCCGCAGCTGATCTCGACCCCACCAGCCCCAGAGAAAAGAGAAAGAAGAGTGGCTTACGCTGATCTTGCAGGGCCAGGAGGAAAGGGGAGATATGAGATCATCCCCCAGGAGGGAGAGGGCTACACACTAAGAGGGAATGGGCATTTAGTCGTGGTCGTTTACACATCGTGCAAAAGCAGCATTTGATTACACAATGAGTGTTAAGGAGCAGGCCGAGGTGTCAGGGAATGATCTCATGTTTCCCCTTTCCTCCTGGCTCTAGGCAGCTGCAGCTACGCGGAGAGGCAGAAACTGGTATAGTTATGCTGCTTCTCCTCGTTGTTTAGTTTTAGTTGAAAAATCCCTTTTAATGATACATACATTTAATGTTCTATATTCTCAAGCTAAAGACCTAGTTTATAAAAACAGTGATAAGCAGCAGTCTATACTCCTAAACTCCACCCCGATTGGGGGTGCCCCGCTGTGTGAAACCCCCCAGATTGCCCCAACAAACTGACCTCTTGCTGGTCCTATGGCCCATGCACGGCTGCTCGTCCAATCAGCGCGCTCGAAGCCACTGACATCACTCCATTTAAGACGGCATCTAAGGACAGACGTTCCCCTACTTCCCTCTAACAGGGAGCGTGCCCGCGCCGGCCATTCACTAATGGCTGGCGCGGGCACGCACCCTGCTAAAGAGATGGTGAGGGTGCAGCCGCGGTTTGCGCATGCACTGTTGGACCGGGAAGCAAGGTAAGTGCAGGGGTGACCTGGGGGGTTTCACACAGCCGGGCATTCCGATTTTGGATGCCCTGGGGGGGAATCGATTTGCCTGGCTTATGCTTGTTTGTTGATACTACATGGAAATAGTTTTTTTTGTGTGTGGGTTATTATATTAGATCGTAGGTGATCTAACATTGGTGGCCACTCATGATGGCATCCATGGAACCTTGCTTACTCCATTCATTGAAATGCAATGTTCAGCACACCTCATTTTGGCATGCCACCACCATTGCATTGAATAGAGTAGGCATGTTTGTGGGTGTAAAGTCATGTTGATGCATGCCACTTGTCTGGCCATCCTCTGATCGATTCCCGGACCAATTGATTCCCTCTTCCCGGGGCATTCAAAATTGGGATTCCCGATCGGCCCGGGAATCTATACGATCGCTGTGGATTTTGGTCCCCTTTAACTCTGTTAACACTGTACTGAACAAAACTCTCCTTATATCTATCCATGCTATTGTATCACTATCCAGCAGTGATCATCAATGCTGCAGATGACATGGCATTGATACCTGGTGAGAGATGAATGGTGACACTTTATAGTTCCCCTGGACATGCTGTCACTTGTTCTAATTCCCCTAGCAGCTGATCCTAGGCTGAAACCTCCTAGGTAAGCACCTTTCACCTTGGTGCCTGCACCCAATAGCAGCAGCAGTGTCCCTGGAAAGTTAATAGATTTGGGGAATTAGCAGAGGTGTTGGGGCGCCCTCCGGGTGACATAGCAGCGCCGGGAACATGCTCAGACTATACAGACTCGCTGACACCCGCGGGTCACGTGACTGGGATAGGCCGGGGGAGGGAGGGGGGAGCGGCGGCAGGAGATCCCCCGTCCCGTGCAGAGAAGCTGGGAGACACGGGAAGGCGGCCGGGTCTAATGAGGAGTCTGCACCCGCATAAGCCAAGTGACCCGCATAAGCCAAGTGACCCGCATAAAGCCAAGTGACCCGCATAAAGCCAAGTGACGCCGAGGTGACCTCCTTCTTCTTCTCCTGCAGGAGCCAGCCGGGAGGGAACACTCTGGAATTGCAAAGAGCTGGAAAGTTTGCCGAGCCATGGCTAAGTGACGGCCCGAGCAGAGGTCACCACACACACACACACACAGGCTGTGGCTTCCTTCCATGCTGAGCTGAGGGATGAGGAAGGAGCCCGGGGACATGCCAGACTCCAGCCCGCTGTCCGTCTTCCAGGGGGTGAGCGCCGAGACCCTGCAGGGGCCCCTACCTGCCTTCCTCACCAGAGCCCAGCGCCTCAGGCAGGGGGTCGCTGCTCTGGACGAGGTGAGTACCAACCATGGCTGCCCACCCAAACACAGAAGCAAAGAATGTGTATTAATGGGAAGTCCAGCACAGGAGCTTCTTTCTCAATAGCCAGTCCTAGGTATAGAGCAGGGGTGTCCAACTCATTCTTACACATAATGCCACCTAAGCACTCTGGGTACCTTCAAAGGGCTGCTTAGTAACAAATCCAAAACAAAATGCAAGCACCACCATTTACATGTATGCAAATGTGTGATTAAACCAGGTTTCGTGCCCAGGACAGCCACCTAATTCTTTTGTCCAGTGCAGATGCTGAATTTGTTTTGCTTCCCCACCCCACCTGTCAGTAACTATCACTGCTGCCAATTGGTATCTGGTCCTCACCACCTTCCAGATTATGGCTGGTCATCCTCTGGTCCTAAGATCAGCCATGCGCTGGTCTGTGCACAGGACACCTATCTGATTAGCACAGGTCCTGAGCCTAAGTGGGTCCCTAAAGGTTCCAGGGGCCCTGGTACATGCACAGAACCGGGCAGCCTATAGATTCCAGAGTTCAACCGGACCTTCACCATGATTTATTGAAAAGCCCAAACCCTTAAAAAACTATCTAAAATCAATATGTTTTAAGTTTTTAGTCACTGCAACTGCCCCACTGGGCTGCAACTCTGTTAAGGACTTTAGGATATGGGCGCCGCCATCTTGCCTCAGAAGCATCACACATACTGAGGAGAGGAGAATGGGATAAAGTACAGGGGGGCAAGTTATTGCTGTGCTTTGCTCAGACAGAGCAGAGCTGGGGTCAGGAAATGGTCAGCAGTCCCAGATTGCAGAGCAGCACAGTCAGAAGGCACTTCCTGTTTGCAGGCTGCCTGATGTTCCATAAGCTGTGGATGTTTAAAGGCTCATAACATGCAGTAGATGCAGATAGGATGATTTTTAATGTGAGCAATCTGTATGTGCAGGGTGTGGGAAACATATAAGATAGACTCTTATTCAGAGTGAAGGACCGCTTTCAGACAATAGAGGTGGTACTAAACATCATAGTGTAGCACAACGTACTAGTGCATCACACAGGCATGACAACAAAAGCCTTGGCATGACCAGGGGGTGCCACCCAGACATCACATAAAGAGGCTTGGAGGGCCGCATCTGGCCCAGGGCCTTGAGTTTGACACATATGGTTTAGAGCTAATATCCCTAATTGCCTAGACTGCCATACAGGGGCATACATATGTATATGTGTATACATATACACATACTAAAGAGGCGGGGGGCAGCTGCTATGGGGCCCATGGCAGAAAGGGTCCCAATACAAGATGCCTCCCTTGCCCATCTGTGAGTCCAGCCAGCACCCACCCCCCAGAGGTGGGATTCAAATATTTAACTACCAGTTCCCTATACATATAGTGCTGCACACATTTATATTTTTATAAAATGTGACTAAGCAAATTTAAAGTGCTATCGTAGGCAAAGGTAATTGTTACGCCATTGCGCCTGGCTATGTTTGGCACTGTCCTAAACTGTTTCCCCTTTTTTTTTAATTGAAAGAGGAACATTGCAGGTATTGGGGAGTTAATAAAAATTCCCCAAACCTGGCTTGCTCGGCCCCCCTGCCCCTCCGGTTTAAATATTAGACAGCTTTAAGCTTACCTGTTTGGCTGTATCACGCTCCGGCATCCCTCGGTCCCTCGCCGCCTCCATCGGGCAGCGACATCTTGCCGTCATGTCTTGCTCTGAGCCACCCCTCAGATCTCGCACATGCACATTGTCACTGCATAGGATGCAATGACACTCGACGCAAATCCCGCAAGATTTGAAGAGCGGCATGGGACATTCTAAGGTTTGCAGCCTTCACTCAGCGACGGCTAAGTGAGGAAGGGGGTGCAAAGGGGCAAGGAATGCCACAGGATGTCGGGGTTTAATGCCAACATCTAAAAGGCAGTGAGGGAGGGGAGAGTGATGTTTAGAGTGGAACATCAGAAAAGGTCTCTTGAAGAAGAAATGGTAGAGATATCATGGTTTACACTTTCACCACATGATTTCTCTTCTGAAAAAAGGGCACGGCCCTTGCATCTGTGATTCTGCATAATAATCAGCAATGTGATGAATCTGGAGAAGGAGGCGGAGGGACAGGTAGTGACCAGCAATCCTGTCCTGCTTTGCTGATTGGGGGACGGGATGAAAAAGAGAATGTCATTGGCTGAACCTGTAAACCTCAATATCTTGGCCATTTCTACTTCAATTTTAAAATGGAAAACAGTTTAGGACAGTGCCAAATGTAGCCTGGCGCAATGGTGTCTTTGCCTGCAGTATCACTTAAAGAGATTGTATTACTTATTTGGGCTTATCTGGGCTCTGAGAACTGCTACAATTTTAACAACAGGTTCTGCAGAACCATGGAGAACCGGCTGAATGCCACCCCTGCCCCCCTACTAAGTGGTGGCAGATACAAGGTACTTGCATCTTGGTTTCAATCTTTGCAATGACCCTGCAGCCTACCCCGGCCCACAGCAGTCTTCAGCAGTTTTTGAGGTGGCCCACTATGACATACCATGTTCTTTTAAATCCACACCCAAAACATACCTGTACTGTGGGTGCGGGAGCAGATTTGCAAATGTGGTAGTGTGGTGTTTTACCTACCTGGCTTGTGTTTGCAGCACCTACACTCCTGGCCTCCATCCTCAACACATCTCAGGAAAGTGATGTAAGTGTCACATGACAGCTTCTGTCACTATCCTTAGATGTGTGAGATAGGAGATCCTTTTGGAGCTTCAAGGGATGTGACCTCTTATGTCCCCCCTGCTTTGAGGTGTTACATGCAGATCTGCATAAGTAACCTATTCAAAGGGTTTATATTGTTGTAACTGTTAAAATCTCCTATCCATCCCTCAATGAGGAAGTGGCCTAATTTAACAATTGTCCCTCTTTTTCCAATATGAAATGTTGAGAGGTGTGCCCCTATTATGGTGGCTGGGTGCCACTCTGTGTGGTCGCACAGATCACACTCCACTCGTGACCTGTCAGAAGAAACTTACTGGTGTACAGACTTGAAGTTAGCACCTTTGGTCGGAGTCACTGAACTTTTTAGAACCATGCAGTCAAAATGTTGTTTATTAATGTTGAAGCCAACGTTTTTACAGTAGCATGGTATTGCCCACTTTTTATATTTGTTGTTTTCACCAAGCTGGATTTTTCATGTGCAGGTATAAAAAAAGCCATAGCTCTGCACTGCTTAATTGAATGTGTGCTCCTTGTTTATGTTCTGGAAATGAAATCTGTGTGCATGTCATTGTCACACCTTGTGGGATGTGGGGGAGTATTTTGGTTAGAGGTGAGGAGGAGGAATGCTGTCGGCTGGATGCTGGAAATAATAGAAGAGCCTTTATTTCCGCATTCCAGGAGCTATAAAAATGTTTACATCTTCCCGTCTGGTTACTGGCATACTCCCCCCCCCTTTCTTTACTCTGATCGCCTTATAATTGTGTGATCAACTGCTTAGAATGACTTACATACACTCAAAGCCACTGGACCTGCTGTGCTTTTCTTCTTCTCACATGACAAAACAACGGACCTGTTGGTTTATATTCTTATATATATACGTATAGCTCCTAACCTAGCTAAAGGTGGTGCTGTACAAAGAAACAGTCGAAATTAGAATACAATAATTACGACAATGAATATAATACACACTGTATTATGAGTCCACTGTAACAGAAGAGTAACTAAACCCATAGATGCAGGAGTACATTAGGAGAGAGGGCCCTGCCCTTGCAAGCTTACCATCTAGAGACGGGGTTGGAGACAAGATGGCAGGTCACAAAGAGTATTTACTAAGCAGATGTCCAGTGTTCTGATGGGTAGGTTAAGATGATAGGCTTGTCTAAATAGGAGTTTTAAGGGTGCTTTTGAAGGTTTTAAGGGACACTGAGTGGCGAATTGTATGAGCATTCTAGAGAAGTGGAGTGGCGCGTGTGAAACGGCTTTCAGTGTGCTTTAAGAGAGTGAAAAGACATGAATGAAGAGATAGGAGGAAAGAGAGGTCAGGGCCTGAGAGGTAAATAGCATTGAACTGGTGTTGGAAGCCAGAATAATACACACGGTATAGCTGGAGGTAAGTAAATATTATACAATGACAGTTCTCATTTAACATTGACTTAATAATACTACATGAGTAAGATTTCATCTAGTACATCTTGGAAAATATATTGTACTATTTGTTGGATACTCATTAGTAAATTTCCCTATTTAACTACAGTGTATTTCTGCTTTGAATAGAGGGGAACCCAACCAGTTTAATATACCCGCTGTTCCCACCCTATAATGGAACCCAGGGGATAATCTGAAATTAGACTGCAAGCCAAACTTTACATGTCATGTGCGCAGGGCCAACATTGGACATTTTTGAGCCCTGTACAACCAGACCAACAGCCTGACACAGTTGGAAAAGAAAGGTAGCAGCCATTTTGGAGCTTTTACTCCCAACTGACATAACTGATAATGCACAGTAACAGGAAGCCTATCAGCACTTCCTGTTTGCATGTGGCCTGCATGAACTGTCATCTTGTTTGTAAAATTGACCCCAGAAGGAGTTAGAAAAAGGTAAATGAATTATGTGCAGCAATCTAAATTGTAAATTGAGGGGTGCATATGAGCACTGTTTGCTGTGTTGATCTGGTTTAATTCATTTTTGTCTGTTGGTCCGCTTTAAAGTGGACCAACTCCCAGGATTTTCACTATCCTGGGTGTTGGTCCACTCCGATCGGGGTGCCCCGCTGTTTGAAACCCCCCAGAAAGCCCCAAAAACTCACCTGACCCCGCTCCCACGTGACTCGCTCCACCAATCACCGCCGACGGACAAGCGAGGTCCGTCGACGGACAAGGTGAGAGCGCCCGCCGCCGCCTCTCGTGCGTCCCTCTTACAGGGTGCGCGCCCTGCTAGAGGGATGCGCGAGAGGCGGCGGCGGCCCACGCATGCGCTGTTGGAACGAAGAACAGGTAGGATTTGCGGGTGTCCTGGGGGGTTTCGCACAGGCAGGGAGCTGATCGGCCCGGGAATCTTATAGATTCCCGGGCCGATCAGCGGTGGGTGTTGGTCCACTTTAAAGGGACACAGTAGACAAAGTACATAAACTAGCATTCAGCAGCTCAGCTCATCATGGCTGCCCTCTCTCTTCCTGTCAGAATGCTGTTGCTCCTGGAAGTAGAAACAAGGCAAAGAGTTGTGGCACCTCCCCTAAAATCCTTTGCCATAGACCACCAATCATAAGCATTGACTTGTGGTCTATAGCTCTGCCCCGTTTTTTAACTCAGCAAAAACAAGCACTAGTATACAGCCTGAGCCATCACAGCCTTGTGCCTTTAACCCTCACTTTAAAGACTAATTAACATATGGATAGCCATCGTGTCTAATTAGCATTTCTATTACCACCACACCTAATTAGTGTTTGAATCACCCTGGCTGTCCGTGTGCTTGTGGTGTGGTGTGTGACTATGAGCTTTGGAAAGACAATAGAGCATGCATCTCCTCCCTTCACTATTGATTATCAGAGTGTGGATTAGGAATGACTCTGCTGGTGTGTAACAACTGATTCTAGGAACACTGGTAAAAGTTTGTAAATGCATATCACAAAATATTATTGTCATATTATTTGTCTATTATTTGCCTTATGTTATGTATAAAAAGTGTATATATTCATTTCAATTGCAATATATATATGGGGGGAATGTGCACATGGTGAAGAGAAGTGTCTGAAGCACAATACTTGCTTCAAAGGAAAAATCATAAGATGAAACTGTACACCTTGCCTCACTCCCAATAGTAACCATTAAAAAATGTTTGCCGAATTACATAGGCACAGCAAACGGCTTTGATTGGGCGAGAGCATGCACAGTTGGACTGGGTAAAGGTAAGTGTTTACGGGCGATCTGGGGGTTTCACACAACAGGACATCCCAATTCGCGGATTTGTGTCACTTTAATGTTAGGTCCCTTCCTATTCTGACTTGAATTTCCTTAGATATGAAAATGAGGAGCTTCCTTGGGCACTGCCAGAACAGCGTGTGTCACAGCACTGATGCAAATAGCAAAGATTTTTTGCCAAATTGGTTTTAGAAGACCTCTTTTTTAGATGCATTCGAAGGTTCTACCACGCCACAGGGCAAAATGCCTGCCTCTAACTATAGAACAAAGGATAATAAGTGGGGGACTGCAGTAGGCAGGGAGTGCCCTGTTTCCCTGAAAGCATTAGAACAGGTAAGTCATGCAATCAGCGAGCAGAGCCTTCCCCTAGAGAAAACTGGGTATTATACAGTAAGTCCTGTCTCTACTGCCCTGATGGCAGCCCTGCATGTATAAACAGGAGCATATTCCTACAGACAAGGTTAAATGATAGTTGAGAGTAGAGGCTGCTATAGTAACATTTGGGACTCCTGTTTAATGATTTTGGCAAAAAAAACAAGTTCTTTAAGTATATATGGGTGTGTTGTATAAATATTTTTTCAGTTGTGTACCGAAGGGCTAAAGCCTATTTAGAGCAAAAGTTTACTGGGCTGTCTCAGTAATCATTGGTCTGTTGTTGAGTAATTGAAAGTCTGCAAGAATAGCAAGGGAACCTGTACTGCTATATATGGTATTTGCTGGGCAGCTGTTGACATCTGTAACAAAATACCATGGGTTTATCACATTCCTAGAAACTATATTAAAGTGTCTAATATACTCCAGGGCTGTCTAAGTATCTCTGATTTGGGATGCCCGCTGTGTGAACCTCCTGGAAGTGTTCCACAAACTCCCACGCATTTACCAGCGTCTGCACGGCTGAGGCCCACCTGTGCCAAGTCTTTCAAATATATATAGGCCATACAGTGCTGATTGGACCAGAGCTCTTGCTTGTGTCGTGGGCCAGACGGAAAGGTACATTTTTAGGGTGATCCTATGGGTTTCACACAGCAGGGCATCCCATGAAAATGGGCCCGAGATGGTCAGAATCCTGGGTATTGGTCCACTTTTTGGCTGGACTTTTGCTTTAAATGGCGGTATGGAACATCATGTGAATACTTCCAAGCTCTAACTGTGTTTCATTATATCAAGTGCCAAGAATATTTGTTATAGTTGAATTGCTTGTGATTATTTAATAATCCAGAAAACCTAGTCCTTATTTGATTTATATTGTATAATTAAATGTGGGGCGACACCCAAGGCTTGTGTTTATATTTTATCACATATAACAGGCACGCTCAACCTGTGGCCCGGGGGCCCCTAACATGCTGTGGGGGATAGTGGCGGGTGTACATAGTACTGGGGGAAGGGGCAGTAAATTAGAGGCTCAGTTAGAGCTGGAGGTAGCAAGAGACCTATATAGGAGGGATCACTTTGACAAACAGAAGTGACAGCTGCTGCAGTAATGTTGTCACATTGATCCAGATATCAATAAATATAAAATAAAGATAGGCAATCCTTTGTACAAAACCACCAGAGCCCCTTGGAGATACAGTAGTATAGTAATTGTTGAGGATTGGGGGAAAAGAGCTGTAACTAAAGGGACTAAGGCTGCATGTGTATTGCTAGCATGCCACATATGAATGTGATAATAGGGTGGTATAGTGGAAGGACATAAGAGTGTAAAAAAAACCCCTTTGAAGGTGCATTCCAGGCCTGGACTGACATTTCACACAGCAGACCCCCCAGATGGCCCAGTAAAACTCAACTCCTCCTGGTTCTAAGGTGCATGCATATGTAATGTTCGGCAAACCTCTCTGATTTTGCTATCGGGATCAGAAGTGAATGCAAGCCCAGGATTGCGCACGCTCCCACCCCCAGCCTATCTGAATGGCTGGGTGTGGAAGCACCAGTCACACAGTGGGGCATCCCGATCTGGGAGAAGGCCATCCACTGTATTTTGTTCTGCTTTAAGGGCACACTAGACAAACTATATACATTTAATGAATGGATGCATATAAAGGTCAGTGGGGAAAATACAGTGGGTAAGTTACAATCAGCATGAGCAGATGAAATGTATGTCAGTTACCGTAAGTTGCTGGTCCTTATTGATGTGATGCAGAGTTTGCTGGATCCTGGTCCCCCTGACAGGATGCACTGCGTGACCCTCCCCAGGCAAAAGACTAAGCTCTCAGACCTTTATGCACAGATTGGACACTCCCCCTGGGGATGTACCTCAATCTTCTCTTCCTTGCATCACAAAGCTAAAACATCTAAAAACTAATGTGTGTCTTAACTTTTCAGTGGAAGGTCATAGAGAGACGATCCTGGTGCCAACGGACCCAGTCAGGTGTTGCATCCATTATGATACCAACCACTGTGGTTGTATATGGCTCCTAAGCCAGGGTTATGTGTGCGAGGGTGTTGCTGACAGGGTATATATGGGAAAGTGTTTGTCTGCAGGGGTTGTGGTGTGAGTAAGTAGGTATATGTGCTTTAAATGTGTTTGGGATTAGTGTGCGGGGGTAAAAGGGGCAATATTGGTGGTTAGTTTTGTAATTAAAGCAGACAAAAACCAATCACTTGCCCGCATTTCCATGAAGGAGCAATGTGACGGGTAAGATTTAGGGGCTTGATTGATGGGGGAAATCACGATGCCCCCCCAGAGCATTTTTTTGTAAAATGGGTGTTGGTCCGGTTTTTATTTCTTTTTTTCTCCTTAATTCCAGTTTATATTTTTATATTTCACAGAGAAAATGGCTTACCTGTGGCAAAAAAAAATCCTAGCATTTATGCAATATGTACTTAGCGGGAATAAATGATTCCTGATCTAAGGTTCAGAAATAATTCTATCCCATCTTTGCATTCTTTACAGAGTTTGGAAAGTGATCTTCAGGTTTTGGGCAGAATCCGGAAGAGTTTACGTTCCATCTATACCACAGGTCTTTGTGAGTATCGGTCTGTGTCCACTCCTGCTATAATGTAGGTTGTTAGACCAAGATTTTGTTACTTTCATTGCCTATTAAACGGTAACTTCGCAATGTCTAACATTTCCATTCTTCTTTATTACATATCCTATAAGTATACCTATACTATAATGTTTCTGGCCTTATCTTTGGTTTCACTCTAAAAGCAATAGAGAATCGGGCGGGGCCAAGAAAGAGGGGGGAAAGGAGGCGTTGGAAGATTTATGTGCTTTGAATTTCACAAGAGAAAGAAGGTCAATGATGATGCAGCCAGCTCTGTATTTAAAGATGAAATAAGGACAGAAAAGGATTTACTTATTCTAATCCATGCATTATGGGGGCTGCACACCCCCACCAGGCAAGACTGGACAGCCGAAGCTCACTACTTTTCCACTACTAGGTTGAGATTGGCTAAAAATGGTACTCTTGCTGTTTTATTTGTAATATTGGTGATAGTTATAACTCTGAACTTTCCCTACAAAAAATACAAAATAACTATCCTTTCGCTCTAGCTGCTCTCACTTGCTCAGTCTTGCCCACCAGGCACCACCGATGCTCACTACTTTCCAGTGGTGGCAGCCTGGTGTCCTCTGGGAGTAAGTATTGGTTGCCCCATCTGCAGCATATAGGCAGGGCATCTCAAATCAGTATGCCTCCATGTTGTGGAGCTTAGGGGAAGTAAAGTTTTTGTATCTATTTCCTCTTGTAAACAGTTTAGATAATTGAACTGGGGAATCTAAGGTTATTAAACTTCATTACATATTCATTCCATTACATTAAAGCAATCATATAGCCTGCCTGCCTGCCTACTTACTTTCCCTTACCTTGCACTCCTTTATCTGCCCAGGGATCCGGCAGCAGGGTGAGGGGTTGCTCTTAGACTGAACATCCAAAATAGGTGTTCCTAGTGCCGGGGAACATGCTCCCTGCACATTACCTCTATAAACCCAGAGAAATCTTACCTTTCTTTTTGGTTCCCTGGCAAAATTGAGCACTGTGATTGGCCACTGTGGTCATGTGGTTGTCAATAAGGATGCTAGAACCAACACCCATTTTGTGCAAAAAGGGTGTTGTTCCAGTTTAAGCAGTGGGTGGGTTGAGATTAGCTAAAATTGTACTCTTGCTTTTTTTTAGTATAATCAAATTTTATTGCTTTTAGAGGAATACGTTGGGTAAAGGGTAAGTCAAGGGTACAGAAAGTAAAAAGAGGGGGGGTAGGGGAGGGGGGAAGGGGGTACAACAAAAACAGGTTGCAATTACATATGGAGCATCATTTATACATCTTGTCAGCTACAATTTATAGCACACAAATTTGACAATGTACAACGTAAGACGCGTTAAACCACATTTTATAGCAAAGACTTATGCTGCTTGCGTCGATACTGTTTGTGGCGATTCCCCGTGGGGAACCTCCAAGACCAATCCCAGCACCTCGCAAATCCCACCAACACCCACGAATCTCTATGATATATCTCTGGGGAGCCATCATCCCCAATGTCCCAATTTCTGTGCCAACTCTACTCGTAGGATCGGCAGAGACGGTGGGGGGGGGGAGGCGGGTATCCCAGTCGGGAGAGTGAACGGACCTTGGACAATAGCTGGTGTACCGGCGGTACGCAGTTGGCCAAGCTCCGAGCTCCATGAGATAGGGTGGGGGGACCCCTGAAGGGAGGCCCCCGGTCCCCACCCCACCACCAACACGGCTCCGAGCCCTCCAATGACCCCGAAAGTGAATCAAGTAGGCGAAGAATGGAGAGTCACAACTCCCAAAGCCATTCGTGTAGTTATAGCAAGCCAGGGAGGTGTGAGTCTCGGAAGTCTAACCAGCCCGCCCAGGTCATTATGTAGCTATTTGTGGCTTCTGTGTTCTTAGCAACCAGGCTTTCCATATAGCGGATTGACTCCAATTCCTGAACCCATTCCATCAGTGTGGGGGGAGTCGGCTTTTTCCAGTGTCTTGGGATAATGGCCCTCATAGCTGCCACGAAATGTCTCAAGATATCCTTTTTAGATTTGGCTATGGAGGTCTGGAAGAGGGACAGGAGTGCGGTTTGGGGTGTGTTGGGTATGTTATTCCCAGAAACCTGCCCGTAGATGGAAAACACTTGGTCCCATAGATCCTTAATGGATGGGCAACCCCACCAGATATGGGTCATGTTGCCCACCTCTTTCTGGCACCTCCAGCATATGTTGGTGAAAGGTTCAGTAAATCGGTATGTATCCGCTGGGCAGCGGTACCAACGGGCTAGTATCTTATAGTTCCGTTCTTGTACGGAGTTAGCCACTGAAGTGCCGTGGGTGCAGGCATAAATCTTGGTTAGATCCGCCTCTGAGAGAGTAAGTCCCAGCTCCCTCTCCCATCTCCCCACAAACCTAGGGGGCTCGGAATGTGTCGCCCTATTTAGGAGTGAGTAGATAGATGCTATCACATGGGTAGGGGGGGTGTCTTGTGTAATTAGAGACTCAAGTTCTGTAGGTGGAATCCGAGCTATCTCCACCATGTTGTTAGTAGAGAGGTATGCCCTAAGCTGCCTATGCAGCAGCCATGAAACATGTCTACCCCCCGCCCTCGCCTTCAGATCTGTTAGGGAGGGTATCTCCCCATTTTGCAGTACTTGGCCTACAGTGGTGTTATTGGAGGCATCCCAGATAAGGAAGTTCTTTGAGAGTAAACCGGGTTCAAATGCCGGGTTATCAAATATCGGTGTCAGCGGGCCGGGCCTACGTACTAGTCTACATTTGGCCTGGAGTGGGTCCCAGGTCTCCAGGAAATGCTGCACAAGAAAGGGTGTTGATTCCCTTTGGGGTTTAGACAAGGGGGCAGCCCATGCAATAGTAGAGAGGTTAAATGAAGAGAGTGATTTCTCTAGTTGCACCCATAATTTGTCCTTGCTCCTATGTGACCAATCCACCATCCTCTGTAGAACTGCGGCCGTATGATAGGTCTTTAAATCCGGCAAGCCAACTCCTCCCTGTGCTTTACTTCGTGAAAGAGTCTTAAGTCGAATTCGTGGCCTAGTGACCCCCCAGACATACCTCGAGAAAGCCGACCTTAGCTTATTAAAGAAGCTACCAGGCAGCCTTATAGGGGCTGCTTGAAAAACGTATAGCAGCTTTGGGAGTATGTCCATTTTCAAGCTATTGATCCTGCCAAACCAGGAGATTGCTTTTTTTGTGTATGACTCTTGCTTTTTTTTATTTGTAATATTGGTGACAGTTATCACTTTTAACTTTCCATGCAAAAAATACAAAATAACTATCCTTTTGCTTGCTCTAGCTGCCCTTGTGTATATATTAACCTGTATACAAGTTTACATTTTTTGGCGATAATACTGGGTGTGCATTTACACACCTTATACACAAAGAAACAGCTGCTTACAGCCCAATTTGCTTTTTGATTTTTGATAGTAGTTTAATGGTCCTCTAGTTGACTGCCACACTGGGAAGACCTATCCTTATTTTTTTGTTCGGTCACATAAACACAGGAAGTTGATTACACATAAAATACATAGATGTTTTCAGGAACTAAAAGTGAGGACCAGCATAATATATGGGCTTTCTGTGCCTTGCCACCCAGGACTGTGATTATGAACCTCCTGGTCCCTAAGGGTTATGTTGTGTAGGAGTGCTTGTGGTTGCATAATGGTCCGTCCAGTCCCGTAGGCAGTAGCGGACTGGAGCCAGAAATCAGCCCAGGATTTCATCTGCCCCTGGCCAGACTGCAACACTTCCTTGTTGACCCCCCCCCCCCACCATGTGCTTCACAACCAGTCAATGGGTAATCTCCATATAGTATTGCAGGAACAGATCATGGCCAGTTAAAGTGGACCAACACCCAGGATTTTGACTATCCTGGGTCTTGGTCCACTTCGGTGGGCACCCCCGATCGGGGTGCCCCGCTGTGTGAAACCCCCCCGATCACCCTAAAAACTCACCTCTCCCCGCTCCCAGCGCCGACGGACAAGGGATTTGACAGCCGCTTGTCCGCGGCTCCTCCGCCGCCGCCTCCCGCGCGTCCCTCTTGACGCGCGCACTCGCCCGCGCCGGCCATTCACAGACAGCCGGCGCGGGCGCGTGCACGCCTAGAGGGGCCGCCGCCGAAGCTAAGGTAAGGGGGTTTGGGGGTTTTGGGGGGGTTTCACCCCGCGGGACATCCCGATCTCGGATGTCCCACGGGGAGGGAGTGATCGGCCCGGGAATCTTATAGATTCCCGGGCCGATCACCCGAGGGTGATGGTCCACTTTAAGGATATGGCCACTCTTTTCCATATTCCATTTCTCACTTTTCCACATGCCCTGGTTCTAACTCTATTTTCCCAAATTCCTTTATTTGTCCTTTTTTCCTATATTTTCTCAATTTTCTTCATATTTCCATGTACCTTGCTTTTTCCATCTTTTTCTCTTTATAACTTCCCTCTATCTTGTTTTATCTTTTTATGTTCCCTCCTCCCTTTTCTTTCTCAGCCCCCTTTTTCTCTTTCCTTTCATCTCTAATGTACATTATCTCAATCTCTCCTCCACTTTACCTGTATCCTTTTTTTCTGATAAATTCTCTCTAGCTGACTCTGTTGTTGTTTAAGTATATGTATATATAGGGGGTGTTTAGGGGCCACCGACTTGACTTGGACGCCTCTTAACCGAAGATTGGCTCTGGCTAAATAATATAGAACAAAGGATATTTTTTCTTAATCTGAATAAATCATAATCATATAATTTGAAGACAAATTGGTGTGTGTAGTGGCACATTTTCACGAACAGATAAATCGACCATTCACTGGGCTGAAAATCAAGTGTACAATTTGCATTCAGATGTGGAAGCTTTGTCGCCTAATTTTTCGTTAGAGCGGTTGTTAGTGAGATTGATCCACATGTAAACGATCATGTGACGAACATCAAGTTTTATGTCCGCCTAAACAATACAATGCTCAACAAAAAAATTAATTTTCCTAATTTGCTTGTTTTCAGCGGGCATTTTCATGGGTCCATTCTCTTCTGATTGTGGTCAATTAAGTGAAATTTCACTCGCAAATCGATCTGTGGAAATGGACCATAAGCCCTAAATTTATATGAACATTTGTAATATATTGTTGGCTAGCAGCTTGGTACATTTTTGGATTATATTTTCTACTCTATAGCCTTTGTGAATGCCCAGGAGAGCTATGTGGAAGCGTTGCAGTCGCTGGGATCCAACCAGCTTTCATCCAGCAACCATGAATTGACCACTGGATTCCTGAACTTGTCAGTCCTCTCGAGAGAGCTGTGTGCGCTCTTCAGCAGCATGGTGAGAGGGGTTTCTGTGGCATTCTGACATTATCCCCCCTTCATTATCCCCCTTAGTTCTCACTTCTTTTCTTTTGTTCCCCACCCCCATGTCTCCTGGAATATGTGCAGTATTGCCTCCTGGAATATGTGCAGTATTGCAGCACTGACAAAATATGTTCCTTTTCATATGGTTCCAATTAAAGAAAAACACACAGAGAACTTGTGGGAGTGTGTGTGTGGAGAATTTTGGAGGTGGAGAAAAGAAACTTTATTCACAGATTTATATACTCGGGAACCTATGTATATTGGGACAGTGAGGCTTACTCTGCCTTTTACCTTTTAAAGATTACTTATTCATTTTTTTGCTTAATAAAGTCAGATAAGAGAAAAATCACTACCACTTTAAATGGAAATATATATGGTTTTATTAAATGATTGAAGTAATTGTCCAGGCACAGTCAATAGTTTTCGCATTGTGTAGGGCAATGTGTAGTGGCAGGGCTGAGTGATGCAAGCTGGGCTTGAGTGACAGCTTGGCAATCAGAATGAAGAGACAACGTAGGACTAACACTCATCAGGTAAGCTGCCTAGCAATTGTTTTTGAAGTGTGACTGGTCAATCCGATTGAAATAGTAAAAACTTCCAAAAATCCAATCTAGGATTAGCTCAGAAATGCAGTGCAGACTGTGCGGTCCTTGTGGACCTCTTTTCGGGGTTAAAAAATAAAGATAGCCTAATTAATTTATGAAAGATATTATTAGTTAATAGTTGAGCCACTAATGACATGAAAAACATACTTACAGTGGGTATCATCACCAATGGTTCAAATTAAGCAACATTATTACCCTTCTACAACAGACAGGCAAAAATTAAGCTCCCAGGAACATACTTTACCAAAAAAGAGGCAAATACTACACCAATCGGCTTTCTCAAAAAGTGCAGCATGTGATCATCATCATCGAGCCAAAAGCAGTGTTCGGCTGCTCATGATGAGCCGTGGACCCAGAAATGGGGAAAGTCCACCTTTGATGGCATTTATTGTGTGTATTTTTTGCCAAAAGGATGTCCTCAAGGTGCTGAGCTTAACTAGTATTTTATTTCTTATGTTAACATGTTTTCCTATTGCATGGCACGGCCTGCTTCAAGAAGTCCTTACGTATGGGATATTCCGCCACAAGGTGGCGCAGTGTACTGCAGAAGAGTTGTGGCTCCTCCCGGCACCATATAAAACAGGATCACCAATAGACCTCCCCAGTTTTTCCTCTGCAGTGATACTGCGAAGATAGAAGATGGCTCTCTATGTTGCGCAGGTGAGCGGGGCAACCAAGCCTGCGGCCCTGCAAGTCGATTTCCACCCGCTTCCGGACCCTCGGTGCCTCCCAGCCTCGGCTGACGGATCGGGTGATGGTAGAGGAGCACTAGGGTAAGGTGCCCAAGGAGCGCTGCTCCAAGCCGCAGACCCTGTACCACAAAGGGTAGCCGGCCATAGGCTTTATGGTGTGCCTAATGAGGAATGCGGAGTTCCTGTCCTAAGCTTCAGAGGGGGTGAGTGTTTTGGGGACTGTGTTCTGGTTATACCCCTTGTTTTGCCTTGTTTGGTTTCTGGGGTCACTACCCTGGCCTGGCTCCTGCCATTGCCTGCTCGCTCTCCTCTCGTGTGTTCGGGAGGGGGGGGGGCGCGTGGCAGCAGTGAGGTGTTTTGTAGTAGAATTGTTTTTAGCGTTGTTTTTTGCCGCCGTCGCCGCTTTGTACTTCGCTCCGCGGCGGACGGCGTTATGGCTGTGAGGCGTTTTTGGAGTGTGATGGTGCTGGCGCGGTCACGTGAGCGCCGCTTTCGCCCTCTTCGGGGGGGGCAGGACCGGGGGATGACGCGTATTGCGTCGTTTTCCCCGCAGCCCACCCCTCGAGGTTCTCTGCTGCGCCTCTGGGGCCCCTCTTCCTTCCAGGACTGCGGCAGTCATCGTTTCCTGTGTCGCTTCCTCCCGTGGTCTGGCGGCTTGGTGATCCTTCGGTCTCCTTGGTCCGTGAGTCCCCTTTAGGGGTTTTGTTTCCTTGGGGCATGGGCTGCGGGATGCTTATGTGCATTTTACTTATGTCTTTCTGGCGGGACAACTGTGGGTTGTGGTTTCTCCCGGTTCTGCTCCTTACTGGCTCTTCTGGGGTCATCCCTTGGGGGGGGCATCACGGGTGGCCTTTTATTAGCCCTTACCCTGTGCTGGCCTATTGCGCCTGTGTTAATCACCATATGGAGGCTTCTGGGGATAGCTTCTGGGGTTCAATCCCGGCTGTGTGCCATTTGCGGGGCATCCCCTTTGAGTGATAGTGCTGCGGGGTGTGTGCTGTGGGCCCAAGGTATCATTGCGGCCCAGGCTGGGTTGAGCGCTTCCCTTCCCAGTTCTGCACTCCCTTTAGCATTGCCTACCCCCCCGCGCCTGCATTTAGCCCCCAGTGAGGGGGATACTAGCAGGGGGTCACAATCTGATCTGGCACTTCGTGTGGCTAGCATTGAAAGGCAGCTTGCCAGGCCTGTTCCAGGTAAGGCCTCTGGCAAGAAGCGGCACCTGGCTCCCACTCCCTCTTTGCTGAGGAGGATGAGGGAATTAATGCCCTTGGTGGCCGTTACTCCCTAGAGGAGGGGGAGCTTTTCCAGAACTCTGACTCCTCTGGGCACCAGCAGGAGAGGTATGACAGTGACCCTGGGTCTGCGTCCGGGGAGGATTCATGGCTCCCCAATGACACTGATAGACTGTTGTCTGACATTTTTGAAACCTTGCACATTGCCCTCCCTGAGGTGGCTAAGAGGAAGCAGGGTGAGCTCTTTCGTTCTGATGAACAACGTCTGGAGTTCACTGAGCAGGGCCATTTCTCTAATATGGTGCTCAAGGTGTGGGAACATCCTAATAGATTGCCCGCGGTGCCCAAAGGGTTGGATAAGAGGTATCCCTTTCCTGCTGACCTGGTCAAGCGATGGTCATGTCCCCCTGAGGTGGATGCTGCCGTTCTAGGGCTGTCCAACACCTCAGTCATGCCTTCCCCTGACACTACTACACTGCGGGAAAGTGCGGACCGGCGTATGGATCAGCTGGCCTGCCATTCTTTTACATTTGTGGGGGCTGGGCTGCGTCCGGTCTGCGCCGCTGCCATTACAGCTATTGCCCTTAAGAAAAAGTTGAAGTGTCTCACTGATGGCGCTATGGCTGGTAGGAGGAGGGTGGATTCAGGAGGTGGTGTCCTCCGGTTACAAGATAGAGTTTGCAGCCTGGCCGCCCCCAAGATTCCTCAGATCCCGGATGTCTCAAAACCCTCTGTCAGCTTGCAGTTCAACGCCTGTTGGAGTCAGGAGTCATTTGCCTGGTGCCTTCCCAATAACAGGGTCAGGGGTACTACTCCAATCTTTTCACGGTCCCCAAAAAGGACGGGTCTTTGACGCCCATCCTGGACCTGAAGGATCTCAACAAGTTTGTCAGGTTCAAGCACTTTCGCATGGAGACGTCAGTCATGTCAGTACCCTTTGCCCGGGCGACTTCATGACCACCGTGGACATCAAGGATGCCTATCTTCATGTGCCAATCTTTCCAGGTAATCAGAGATTCCTGAGGTTCGCTCTAGAGGAGCAGCATTGCCAGTTTGTGGCTTTACCGCTCGGTATCACCTCGTCACCTCGGGTGTTCACCAAAGTGCTGGCGGGCGTGATGGCTCTGTTGCAGAACCAGGGCATTCGCATCCTCACTTACCTGGACGACATTCTGATTGTGGCTCAGTCTCTTCCTCAGGCCGAGAAGGATACTCAGGTGGTGACCTCCACTCTCGAGTCCTTCGGCTGGGTGATCAACAAGTCTTCACTGTCTCCGTCTTTGGTGAGGTCCTTTCTGGGCATGACTCTGGATACCTCTCAGGTCAAGGTATTCCTGCCTTAGCAGAAAGTGGAGGGCCTTCGGGAGCAGGCACGGGCTCTGCTCTTGTGTCGCCATCCCTCCATCCGGAAGGGGATGCAGTTAGTGGGCCTGATGGTGTCCTGCTTCGAGGCGGTCCCCTTTGCTCAGTTTCACATGAGACCTCTTCAGTTGCACCTCTTGTCAGTTTGGGATCGGGACCCTGTGTCCCTGGATCAGGATTTTGCTCTGTCCCCCCTGGCCAGACAATCCCTCTTGTGGTGGCTGGACTCAAGGAACCTTCTAGTGGGCAGGACCTTTCTGCCTCCATGCTGGGAAACTGTCACCACACATGCCAGTCTGACCGGTTGGGGGGGCTTTTGGAAGTCTCTGAAGTTCCAGGGTCGGTGGGGCCCCCAGGAGGCCCATGCTCCCATCAGTGTCCTGGAACTGAGGGTGATCAGGTTGGTTCTTTCTCAGCTGACCACGCACTTTCGGGGTCGGGCTCTCCAGATCCGCTTGGACAACCAGGCGGCGGTTGCCTACATCAATCATCAGGGAGGGACTTGGAACAAGCGAGCCCTCAAGGAAGTGTCCCTGATACTGTCTTGAGCGGAAGAGATTGTCCCTTGCATCTCGGCGGTTTACATTCCGGGGGTGGAGAACCAGGAGGCAGACTCCCTGAGCAGGGGGACGTCTCGGCTGGGGGAATGGTCCCTCAACATCAAGGTATTTCACTCCCTGTGTCACTGTTGGGGTCAGCCAGACCTGTCTGCGTCCCACCACAATCACAAGCTTCCAAGTTTTGTCTCCCTGTCGCAGGATCCTCTGGCCTTCGCCACGGATGCGCTAGTGATTCCTTGGACGGAGTTTCGGCTCCTCTATGTGTTCCTTCCCTTTCCTCTGCCGGGCAGGGTGCTGCGCAAGATAGCCCAGGAAGGGGTACCAGCCATTCTGGTGGCCCCATGTTGGCCAAGGAGGGTGTGGTTCGCAGACGTCGTGCAGTTGGCAGTAGATCGGTACTCTTTGCCCAAGGATCCAGATCTTCTGACTCAGGGACAGCTGCGTCATCCCAATTTACAAACGCTGGTTTTGACGACTTGGCTGCTGAATCCTCCATCTTGATGGACAAGGGGTTGCCAGCCTCTGTTGTTGATAATATGATTCGGGCTAGGAAGAAGTCCTCGTCCTTTATCTACTACAGGGTCTGGCATGTTTACATTGCTTGGTGTGAGTCCAAGTCTCTTCCTTGTCGGCTGTATTCTATCCCCAGGATTCTGGAATTTTTACAACATGGTTTGGATTCGGGCCTTCAACTTAGTACCCTCAAGGGACAGGTGTCAGCTCTGGCAATTTTTTTCCAAAGATCCTTTGCCAATCACCGGCTGGTTAAGACTTTTTTCCAGGGAGTTACTCATGTGCGTCCGCCACGTAAACCTATGCTACCGGTTTGGGACTTAAATCTGGTGTTGTCTGCTCCGCAGGGTCCTCCCTTTGAGCCTATCCGTGGGGCGGCGTTACCCATTCTGACTCTTAAGGTGGCCTTTTGGTGGCTATTACTTCAGTCAGGCGAATCTCTGAGCTGGCGGCGCTTTCTATTAAACCTCCTTATTTTGAGCGGCATCAGGATAAGGTGGTGTTTAGGCTTAAACCGGATTTCTTGCCCAAGGTTGTTTCTGCTTTTCATCTCAATCAGGACATTGTCTTACCTTCCTTGTGTCCTAACCCTGCTAATTCCAAGGAACGGCCCTGCATTCTCTGGATGTTGTCAGGGCTCTGAAGTTTTACGTGGTTGTTACTGAGTCTTTCAGGAAATCTGATGCTCTTTTTGTTCTTCCTGCGGGACCTAGGAAGGGCTTGCCTCCGGCTAAATCTACTATCAGCAAGTGGATTCGTCAGGTGGTGGTACAGGCCTATTCTGCTAAAGGGAAGACTCCTCCTTTCCGGGGTAACTGCTCATTCCACTCATGCTATTGGTGCTTCTTGGGCTTTTCAGCACCAAGCTTCTGTTGAACAAGTTTGTAAGGCCGCGACTTGGTCTTCTGTTCATACCTTTTCCAAGTTTTACAAGGTTGATGTTAAGGCCTCGGCTGATGCTGCCTTTGTATTTTTATAGAAGCAGTTCTAGCTATCTGCAATCTGTTTCACTTGGCAACTGTTCGTCTAGTCCAGTAGTCCTCAAACTTCCTCCTCAAGGACCGAGACAGGCCAGGTTTTTGTAGCTCTCCACGCTACTCCACAGGTGAATTAACTGGTGCTCAGACAGAGCTATAGCCCTAATTATTACATCTGTGCATCAGCATAGAGAGCTGCAAAACCTGGCCTGTCTCGGCCCTTGAGGAGGAAGTTTGAGGACTACTGGACTAGTCTGTACACCAAGATCCTCAAGAAGAGAGAAGTGAGTCCTGTACACACAGAGCACTGTTATGGTGGCCGCGGATGTCAGCAAGCTCACTCACACTTACACACACCCAGAAGCATTGTTCTCACTGTACAGTACTTAAAGCTCTCTTCTTACAGATCTCAGTGTACAGAATTTATGTGCCGCTGCCAATAGCAGCATATTGCAGGTGAAATCTGCTTCCATAAAACACACATATTCCAACAAAGGAAAAAAGTAAAAAACATTTATACACAATATAAAAATGTAATAACAAATGATATTTTATTCATTGATTCTATGCACCATTATATGTAAAAACAACATAAAAGTTGCTTCTAATGAGCTCATGCACAATATTTTGTTGACCCAAGGAACTCTATTGAAGTCTGTACAGACTGTAGATGATTCACTTATGACCTTATAAAAGACCGACACCAAGTATACACATTACTGTGTACATGCTGTTATAAAGAGTAGAGGAATTTGTTGCACCACTACAAGTTACAATAGATACTCAACGACCCCTTTGTTTGCATGGCCCAATAGCATTACCACTGCCCTTGGGTACAGATTTATCTTACTAGCCTATTTTTGTCTATATTTAATCAGCCTAAGAACTGTGTTACCCAGAAGTTGCTTGTTAAAATCTACATTCTGTACCATAGCTCCCCTTCAGCCGACCTCAGCATTCCTAAAAGCCTAAACTCAGATCTTAGGATGCTGGCCAGCTCTGACAAGCATCTTTTTGGCTACAGGGAGTTCATTACCATCCAGGCAGTTATCAGAGGAATAAGACAAATGTAGCTGTGGGAATGTGGTAATTGACGCTTTTACAAAATGTACAAGCTTGACATATGGAAAGGATTTATAACATTTTACTAAGCCTTCTAATATGATCTCATAGATACAGAACCTGAACAGCATTCTCTCATTTCCTTTGGAATCTTTACTGCGGGTAGATTTAAAAGATGGACGGATGGTAAGTTTAAAATTGACTTATTGTTTTCTTGTATTGTCTGTTTGTATTTCTCTTTACACCTCTTTTTTATGTCTGGGCAGGAACTGAAGAAGCAGGCAGACAAGAGCTGGAAGGAATGCGAGATAAGAGCGTAAGGTTATTGCTTTTTGAAAGTTGTCTCCATGTTTGCGGTTATGGGACAAAGTTGTTGGTTGTATGAACCTCCTTAAGCAGGCAACATTAACCCAGAAATAAGCTCCATATTTAAAGCAGACCTTTAGGGTCCCTCCAACCTTCATTTACAATATTAGATTTATTATTTTTATTGAATTAACTACCTGCTAATTGCCAATCTCCCCAAGGCCACAGCTTTGGTGGCAAAGCAGTTTGTAGCTAACACTTCCAACATGCTTTGGGGTGGGTGTTACAGCGAATGGGTGATGCAAGTGTCACTCATGATCTCAGCTGTGACAGGCAAATCTACAGGATGCAATTTACTAGTGACTGGAGGGTTGTAGGCTCTATTCCCTGCCGGTTCATGACTGAAGTGCTCTTAAGCAAGACACCTAACCTCCCAACTGCTCAGGCACTATGGTTTGGGCAGCCCACCGCCCCCGAGCACATGTGCACTCACTGCTTGTGTTTGTCTCACCACACTGATTGGTTTCATAGGCAACATTCCTATGTGTGTACAAGCATACAATAGCCATCTATACACAACCTCCCCCCGCCCCCAAAAAAAACATATACTACAGGGTTAGGACTCCTTTCGCAGTCCAGATTATAACTTGGTCGAGTTACAATAATATATCCACTTCCTGTTTTTGGTGTTAGCTGCTAGTAGCTCATGAAGGAAGTCACGTGTTGTCAACTTGCTTGGTGGGTCTATACAATGTGCGATAGGCACACGTGAAGGCTGATTTACTACTAGCGCCACGTATCGCCACGTTGGGCGCTCTAACAACAGTACAGCGCTGCAGCGAGCGGCAGGTAAGTGCCAGCTCAGTGCGTCCGACACTCGGCGCTCAACACCATAGAAAAAACTTCACACAGTGTCGGCGCTCTACAGTTGGGCGCTGTAGCATAGCATAGAGTGCCAGAGCATTCACCAGATGCTACCTGTCACATCGAAGCACTACCTGGCGCTATCCTTTCCTATATAACTCCCTTATTCTTTATTGTAAACAAAGTTGCTGGCTTGGTTTTATTTCATGATATGACAGATCCACAAAGGGTGTGCAGATTTATGATCTGTAGTTTAGAGCCCACTGTGAGACCACTGTGGCCTGCCCTGGTCACTTGCACTCACAGAGACAGAGTGGCTGTTAGATCACTTTTTTTCTGGTGGTTGCGAAGAATGGAATTGAAAAGAAGATGGCTTTGCTACCATTCCTGGATGCGTTGGGAACAGCATGTCATAGCACAGCATTATGAGTCATGCATGGGCACTGTTGTGGTTGGGGGCAGCTGAGTGACCACTGAGGTTTGCTGGACTTGCTTGTGCTGACAGCACCAAGGGACATTTGGAGTGTGGTCATGGAAGAACGGAAAGGGCAAATGTTGAGTCCCTACTATGGCTTCTACCCTGTGCTGCAGGAAATAGAGGACAGGCATATAGAGGACAGGCACATGGGACAGGCATAAGGAGAGCTCCTTATTATTGTTGTTGCCCTGCTTTCTGTTGTAAGATGTCAGATCTTCTTAAAGTGGTCCTACATGGATAGCTGTTTTCTGTAGTGCTGTGGAGCATACCAAGGTTTCATTGGTGTGCCGCTGCTTTCCTGTAGCTCTGTAATGTGCACACATCCCCACAGGAAAACACAGAACAGCAGACTTGTTTTCTTCGGTTGATGCTCTCAGCTAACTCCTACTCGCCGATAGATGCTAATCTTAGCTGTGCTCAGTCTAAACTTGCTCCCCTGCGGCCTGCCTCTAATCAATGATGGAGCTTGCTTGCAAGCCACGCAAATGCATGGGGCCTTCACCTAGGGGGCCCCAGAGGCAAGGTCAGCTCAATAGCAACTTAAAAAAAAAAAAATAATGGCACTTGTTGGGCGGCTGGCATGCGGTTAGTGGGGGGTGCTGTTTAACACAATGCAGAGAGTGTGCGGAAGATAGGAAGCCACTGTACACTTATGTGAGCAAGCTTCTGCAGTATAAGTGCACTCAGCTGCATTCAGTTATACATGATGATTTGACATCACAGCAGCTAGTGAACTGAATGGCGCAGAGCGGGCCACTGCTTGCATCCCCACTCATCTCTAGCTGGGGATATGCCTGAGCTAGCCAATCACAAATGGCTGCCCCGGGTATCTGTCTAGCTAAAGATATAGCGAGGCTGTGACCTGCACATACGCCATTGGAACGAGGTAAGCTGAGTGCCCTTTTTGGAACGCGGCTGTTTGGAGACAAATTGGATTCTGTTGCGAAGGCTGGGAAGCTACCTCAGCGTAAGAAGCTGCGTCGCTCCTTTCTGGGGGCAAGCTCCTTTAATCCTTCCTTTCGCGGTGCCAGAGGGGGCACCGCCTACTCTGGCTTTAGAGGTGATTCCTGGAACAGAGGTAGAGGACGTGCCCGTACAGCCTCTACCTGGGGTTCCAGGCCCAAGCCCGCTGCCAAGCCAGCTCAACGATGAGGAGGCGCCCTCACCCTTGCGGGTGGGGGGACGGCTGCGGCTCTTCTTCCAGGTCTGGGCCCAGGAGGTCACACACAAGTGGCTATTGGAAGTGGTCTCGTCTGGGTACAAACTGGAGTTCGAGTCCCGGCCTCCTCCCAGATTCCTAAGGTCTCGGGTGCCATCGGATCCTCGGGCGGCGCAGGGGCTCCTGTTGGCTGTAAAGAATCTCCTGGACATGGCGGTCATATGCCTGGTGCCTCTTTCAGAGAGAGGCCGGGGCTATTATTCCAACCTCTTCACGGTTCCCAAAAAGGATGGCTCCATAAGACCCATCCTGGATTTGAAGCTTTTCAACAGGTTCATCAGAACCAAGAAGTTCCCCATGGAGACTCTGCGTTCAGCCATCAGTTCCCTTCGTCAGGGGGATTTCATGATGTCCATAGACATCAAGGATGCTTACCTTCATGTACCAATTTTCCCAGCACACCAGAGATTTCTCAGGTTCCTGGTGGGAGATCAGCATTTTCAGTTTGTGGCCCTCCCGTTCGGGCTGACCTCGGCACCGAGGGTGTTTACCAAGGTTCTGGCGGGCATAATGTCCCTGCTCAGAGCCCAGGGCATTCGCATTGTGCCGTATTTGGACGACATACTCATTACAGCTTCTTCCCTCTGCCAGGCGGAGTTGGACACCAGGACAGTGGTGGCGACGCTGGAAAGGTTCGGATGGTCTTCTCTCTCCCCATCAAGGGAGATCTCCTTTCTGGGCATGAATCTGGATACCAGTCAGGCCAGAGTGTTCCTACCTCAGCCAAAGGTGCAGAGGGTTCAGGATCTGATACGTGTTCTCCTGACCAACCCTCGCCCTTCCATTCGGCTAGGGTTGACTCTGGTGGGTTTGATGGTGGCCTCATTCGAGGCAGTGCCCTTTGCACAATTCCACATAAGGTCGCTACAACTCCATCTATTGCTGAAATGTCCACAGTCCTTGGATCAGTCATTTCTGATGTCTCCCAGGGTTCGGCAGTCCCTTCAGTGGTGGCTGGAATCAAGCAATCTGATGAGGGGCAGATCGTTCCTGGCTCCTCGTTGGGAGACGGTTTCCACGGATGCCAGCCTGTCGGGCTGGGGAGGTTTCTGGAACATCATCAGTTCCAGGGGTTGTGGGGTCCTCAGGTGGCTCACAACCCCATCAATGTCTTGGAGCTCAGAGCTATCAGCCTGGTTCTGTTGCCTCTGACACTTTACCTACAGGGTTTACCGGTTCGGGTTCGATCAGTACAATCATCAAGGAGGGACTCGCAGCAGGAGTGCCCTCAGGAAAGGCTCTCTCATTCTGACACTGACGGAGAGCAATGTTCCTTGCATCTCGACAATATACATTCTGGGAGTGGAGAACACGGAGGCGGACTCCCTGAGCAGGGGATTCTCTTGCCGAGGGGAATGGTCTCTCAACCACAGGGTGTTTCGGGCCCTGTGTCACAAGTGGGGGACTCCGGAGGTGGATCTCTTTGCCTCTCGGCACAATCACAAACTCCCAACCTTTGTATCTCTGTCTCAGGATCCTCTGGCCCTGGCAGGGGATGCCTTGTCCCTTGCCTGGAGGGATCTGGGGTTTCTGTACCTGTTTCCCCCCTTCTCCATGGTGGGCAAGGTAGTGCTCAAGCTGGCTCTAGAGGGGGCACCAGCAATTCTGGTGGCCCCAAGGGGGCCAAGACAGGTTGGGTTCGCAGACGTCGTAAGATTGGCGGTAGATCAGTGCAAGCTGCCCCTGTCTCCGGATCTGATGTCTCAGGGTCAACTACGTTACCCCAATTTACAAACGCTTGCTTTGACGGCGTGGCTGCTGAAACCTTCATCCTGAGGGAGGAAGGTTTGTCTGAGGCGGTTATTCAAACCTTTATTAGAGCTAGGAAGAGGTCTTCCTCTACTATTTACTATAGGACTTGGCGGTCCTATATTGACTGGTGTGAGGCTAGGGCCTTACCTTGCAGGGTGTTTTCAATTCCTAGGATTTTGGAGTTTCTACAACACGGTCTGGATCTGGGGTTCCAGCTCAGTTCTTTGAAGGGTCAGGTTTCTGCCCTGGCTGTCTTTTTTCAAAGGTCTTTTGCTTTGCATCATCTGGTCAAGACTTTTTTCCAAGGGGTCACTCATGTTCGGCCCCCTAGAAAGCCTTTGGTTCCCGTTTGGGACCTAAATTTGGTTCTTTCGGCCCTCCAGGGGCCTCCCTTTGAACCGATGCAGGATGTGGCTCTTTCTGTTTTTACTCAAAAGGTTGCCTTTTTGGTGGCTATTACCTCTGTTCGGCGTGTCTCTGAGTTGGCGGCTCTGTCTATTCAGGCCCCTTACTTTGAGAGACACCAGGACAAGGTGGTTTTTCGCTTTAAACCAGATTTCCTTCCTAAGGTGGTTTCTGCTTTCCATCTCAATCAGGATATAGTTCTCCCTTCCTTGTGTCCTAAGCCTAGCAATGACAAGGATAGGGTTTTGCACTCTTTGGATGTGGTTCGTTGTGTTAAGTACTATTTGGTTGCTACTTCTCCTTTTCGTAAGAAGGACGCCTTGTTCGTGGTGCCTTCTAGGCCCAGAAAAGGTTTTGCGCCCGCCAAGTCTACCATTAGTAAATGGATACGCCAGGCCATTGTTGGGGCCTATTCTGCTAAGGGGAGGGTTCCTCCTTTTAAGATCACTGCTCATTCTACTCGTGCTGTTGGGGCTTCCTGGGCCTTTCAGCACCAGGCTTCTGTTGAACAAGTTTGTAAGGCTGCTACTTGGTCTTCCGTTCATACTATTCTAAGTATGTCACACACCCCGCTTCAAGATGGGCTGGGAGAATTCTCCTTATCCATTTATCTGTTTTATTCACTCTAATAACATTAAGTGTTTTTTTCTGCGATTGCCCTTTAATTATATTCACAAGTGTTGGTTTTTTTCCACACCGCGGCCGGTAAAGCTCTGGCCATGGCGCCGGGTCATGGCGGCTCAAATTCCTTAAATCTGTGAGGTAATTTATTTTACCTCACGCGCTGAAGTTGATGGGGGGCGGGGCCGTACTTCGGCGCTAGGCCGAGATCCGCCCCTCATTGCTTTTGTGGCCGGAGGTGAAAGCACAAAGGGGCAGTGGCTGCTAGAACAGGAGTTGTGTGGTGTATTTCACAATCAGGCGCCGCGGTCATTTATTACACCGCAGTGCTGACTTTTGCCGCACTTTTTCATGAGGGAATCTGTCCCCTCATGATACTCAAAGGAGGGGGCGGGGCCGCTGTTACGGCGCGTCGCCGCGGCCCGCCCCCTTCTATCTCTGGTGCCGCTGAGGAGCCTCGTCCTCTCTGGCCGGCACTGACTGACGTCGCGACCGCATCTTCTTCACACGGTGCGAGCTGCTGCGTTCTCTGGCGGTTCCGTGAGTGGCCTGTTGGCTCCCTCTCTTTCATTCTTTCTTTATTTATCAAACTGTTATGTGATACATGGTTCTTCTGTGTCTTTCAGGCGGACCCACAGTGGCAAATAGGGGGTCCTTTCCTAGTCCTATAGTCCCTGGGTCATTTAGGTTTTCAATTTTAAAATCCTCCCACTTGGGACATTAAAAGGGCATCCCGGGTCGCTTATTAGCGTAATTCCCTTGGGCATAGAGAGTTGCTATAAGTTCACCTTATGGAGGCATCCCAGGATACCGGGCTCCCCTTGGGACAATCCCGGAAGTGCATGGGCTGTGGGGTATCCCTAACCGGGGATGACTTATTTCTCTGTATATCATGTGCACAGCAGACTATTACACGGCAAACCGAACCTCAGGCTTCTGGTTCAGCGCCGCCACCTTCTTCCCCGCCCCCTCCCATTTTCACCCGTGCCCCATGTGACGTGTTCATGGGTGGGCAGTTTCAATCTGATGTGTGTGCCAGATTGGCCAGTATTGAAAAATTCATTTCTACCACAGTTGCCAAGAAGGCACCGGCTAAGAGAAAGCATCTGTCTCTGGTCACTCCGGCATTTGAATATGATGCGGGGGATGGTCTGGATTGGTCGGATTACTCTCCACCGGAAGATGGGGAGTTGTTTGAGGATTCTGATCTTTCAGATGATCAGCAATTTGTGGATGCTGATTACGAGCGGAGGTCAGGGAGTTCTTCTGATACTCCCAACGTCCTGACTCAGATGTTTGAGGTCCTGGCTATTTCCACTCCCGAGGGCACTCCTCATCAACAGGGGGAGTTTTATGAAGAATCCAAGCCGCGTTTGGAATTTCCTAATCAGAAGCATTTTGATAAAATTATTTCTAGGGAATGGGAAAGGCCGACTCGGCTTCCAGGCATTCCTCAGAGTTGGGATAAAAGATACCCTTTTCCCGCGGACACGGTTAAGCGTTGGGCGTCTCCTCCTGAGGTGGACGCACCAATTTTAGGTTTATCCAGCTCAGCTGTCTTGAATAATCCTGATTGTTCCTCTCTTAAAGATGGCGAGGATAAACGCATTGACCAGATGGCTTGCCATGGTTTTGCCAGTATTGGGGCAGCCATACGGCCTGTCTGTGCCTCATCGCTGTTGGCAGTGGCGGCTAGAAAGGTGGTCAAGGACTTGTTATCCTCCTCCGGTTTGAATCCGGACAGTGGGGAATTTCTTGGACTTAAACGATGTGAATTGTTTTTGTCCTTCATGGTAGCCGCCTTGGACGATTCCTTGATGATGAGTAGCAGAGCTTCTGCTCTGATGGTGACTATTAGGCGTTCGGTTTGGCTTCGTCAGTAGGCGGCTGACTTTGGGTCAAAAAAGTCGCTGACGTCTCTCCCTTTCATGGGGTTAAGACTTTTTGGAGAAAAATTGGATTTGATGGCCAAGGGCGGTAAGTTGCCTCAACGTAAGAAGCAACGACGTCCTTTTCGCGGAGCAGCCTCTTTCACTCCCTCCTTTCGAGGTTCTAGAGCGGGAAGAGGATTCGCCTTCCCTACTACAAGAGGTGATTACTGGAACAGGGTCAGAGGTCGTGCCCGTTCAGGATCCAATTGGGGCTCTAAGCCCAAGCCCGCGGCCAAGCCTGCTCAGCAATGAGGGGGCGCCCTCACCCGTGCGGGTGGGGGGACGGCTGAGACACTTCTCCCCGATTTGGGATCGGGAGGTCTCGGACAAATGGATCCGGGAAGTGGTGTCTTCCGGCTACAAGCTGGAGTTCGAGTCCAGCCCCCCTCCACGTTTCTTCAGGTCTCGGATGCCCCCCGGACGCACTGACCGCACAGGGGCTCCGGGCGGCGGTTTCAAGTCTTCTGGAAATGATGGTCATTTCTCCAGTGCCCCTATCAGACCGGGGTCGGGGTTTTTACTCAAACCTGTTCACGGTCCCCAAAAAGGACGGCTCTATCCGGCCCATCCTGGATCTGAAGATTCTAAACAGGTTTATCAGACTGCGAAAATTTCGCATGGAAACGCTGCGTTCAGCTATCCAATCTCTTCGTCAAGGGGACTTCATGACGTCTGTAGACATCAAGGACGCTTACCTTCATGTCCCAATTTTTCCTGCGCACCAGAGATTTCTCAGGTTCGTGGTGGAGGATCAGCATTTTCAGTTCGTAGCTCTTCCTTTTGGTCTCACCTCAGCTCCAAGAGTTTTCACCAAGGTGCTTGCTGGGGTGATGGCTCTCCTCAGAGCGCAGGGAATTCGAATTGTGCATATCTGGACGATCTCCTCATCATGGCATCGTCATTCAGTCAAGCGGAATTGGACACCAAGACGATAATATCCACTCTGGAAAGGTTCGGCTGGGTAATCAATTACCCCAAGTCCTCCCTTTACCCGTCCAGGACGATATCCTTTCTGGGAATGTCTCTGGATACAGAACAGGCCAGAGTGTTCCTTCCTCAATCCAAGGTTCTTTTGATTCAGGAGCTGATTCGGTCGCTCTTGTCCCTTCCTCAGCCGACCATCCGCCTAGGAATGAGACTGGTGGGATTGATGGTGGCTTCTTTCGAAGCAGTTCCTTTTGCTCAGTTTCACACAAGGACGCTACAGCTCCATCTGCTGGCTGTCTGGGACAGGGATCCTCAGTCGCTGGATCATCCTTTTCTGATGTCTTCCCGAGTTCGCCTCTCGCTCTGGTGGTGGCTGAACTCAGCCAATCTTGTGAAGGGCAGATCTTTTCAGACTCCTGGATGGGAGGTGGTCACCACAGATGCCAGCCTTTCAGGATGGGGGGGCTTCTGGAAGGATCTGCAATTTCAGGGTCTGTGGGGGCCCCTGGAAGCACACGAACCTATCAATGTTCTGGAATTGAGAGCCATCAGAATGGTTCTCTCTCATTTGACTCATCAACTGCAGGGTGTGCCGGTTCAGGTCCGGTCGGACAATCGGACAGCGGTTGCCTACATCAATCACCAGGGAGGGACTCGCAGCAGGAGTGCCCTAAGGGAGGTGTCTCTGATTCTGGACTGGGCGGAGAGTCACGTTCCGTGCATCTCGGCGGTCTACATTCCGGGAGTGGAGAACACGGAGGCGGACTCTCTGAGCAGGTTGTCAGCCCGCAAGGGGGAATGGTCTCTCAATCCCAAAGTTTTTCACTCAATATGTCTCAAGTGGGGGTCACCGGGAGTGGATCTCTTTGCCTCCCGTCACAATTGCAAACTTCCGGCGTTTGTGTCTCTGGCGAAGGACCCTCTAGCCCTCGCAACGGATGCCATGTCTCTGAACTGGAGGGATCTGGGGTTTCTGTACCTGTTCCCTCCGTTTCCCATGGTGGCCAAAGTGGTGCGCAAGCTGACTCTGGAAGGAGTGTCAGCAATTCTGGTGGCCCCAAGGTGGCCAAGACAGGTTTGGTTCACAGACGTGGTAAGGTTGGCAGAAGATCAGTTCGTTCTGCCCCTGCTGCCAGATCTGCTCACACAGGGTCATCTACGTTACCCCAATTTACCAACGCTGGCTTTGACGGCGTGGCTGCTGAAACCTCCATCTTAAAGGATGAAGGTCTTTCTGATGCTGTTATTCGGACTCTTATTAGTGCTCGGAAGAAGTCCTCTTCTTCTGTTTACTATAGGACTTGGAGGTCTTATATTGATTGGTGTGAGACTAGGGCTTTCCCTTGTAGGGAATTCTCTATTTCTAAAATTTTAGAATTCCTGCAGCACAGTTTGGATTTAGGGCTCCAACTCAGTACTCTGAAAGGGCAGGTGTCTGCCCTGGCGGTGTTTTTCCAAAAATCTTTTGCTCTCAATCCGCTGGTTAAAACTTTTTTCCAGGGGGTTTCGCATGTGCGACCTCCTAGGAAGCCTCTAATTCCGGTTTGGGATTTGAACTTGGTTCTGTCTGCTCTTCAGGGCCCTCCCTTCGAGCCTTTGCATGATATTGCCTTGTCTTCCCTTACGCAGAAGGTGGCCTTCTTGGTAGCCATCACCTCGGTTCGGCGTGTCTCTGAGTTGGCGGCCCTGTCCATTCAAGCTCCGTATTTTGAAAGACATCAAGACAAGGTGGTTTTCCGTTTCAGGACGGATTTTCTTCCCAAGGTGGTTTCTGCTTTTCATTTGAATCAGGATATTGTTCTGCCCTCTCTGTGTCCTAATCCCAGCAATGACAAGGAGAGGGCTCTACATTCCTTGGACATAGTTCGCATGGTGAAGTACTATTTGGTGGTAACGTCTGCTTCTGCTTTTCGCAAGACTGATGCTTTCTTTGTGGTGCCATCTGGGCCCAAGAAGGGTTTGGCGCCTGCTAAATCTTCCATCAGTAAGTGGATTTGTCAGGCCTATTCTGCCAAGGGGAGGAATCCCCCTTTTCGTGTTACTGCTCATTCGACTCGTGCGGTTGGGGCTTCCTGGGCTTTCCAGCACCAGGCCTCTGTTGAGCAAGTTTGTAAGGCTGCTACTTGGTCTTCTGTTAACACTTTTTCGAAGTTTTACAAGGTTGATGTTAGGGCCTCAGCGGATGCTGTTTTTGGCCGTAAAGTTCTGCAGGCTGCAGTGGTTTAAGTTGTGAGTTATGCCTTGTTTCGGATCCCCACCCTTTTTTTGGACACTGCTATTGGATGTCCCATAGGTAATGGATATCTTGAAGCAGGGTGTGTGACATACTTAGAATAATACCATTTTGTGAATACTCACCTTGTAAAATGAGTATTATAAGTATGTCACACACCCCGCTTCACCCCGCCCTTTTTTGTATTCTGGATCCTTCATATTGTGAACTTTGCATTGTTATGATTGATATTTGGCTCTTCCTGGTCCCTTACCTTACTGCTTTCTTGATACTGGGTAATGAGTGGGAGGTCCCAGGTATTTATAGGACTGGGAGGGGCTTCTCTTTTTTCCTATAATCTCTGCAGATTCGCCTCTTCAGGTCAGTATAACCCATAGGTAATGGATATCTTGAAGCGGGGTGTGTGACATACTTATAATACCCATTTTACAAGGTGAGTATTCACAAAATGTTTTTTTTTCAAAGTTTTATAAGGTTGATGTGCGGGCCTCAGCGGATGCTGTTTTTGCCCGCAAGGTTCTGCAAGCTGCAGTAGTTTAAATTGGTGCATATTTTTTGCTGTATTTGGATCCCCACCCATGACGGACACTGCTATTGGGTGTCCCATATGTCATGAATAGTGGAAGTGGGGTGTGTGACATACTTGGAATAATACCATTTTGTGATTACTCACCTTTAAAATGGGTATTATAAATATGTCACACACCCCGCTTCATCCCGCCCTTTTGTATTCTGGATCCTTTATATGGTAAACCTTTTTTATGGTTAAGAACTTTTTATTAGCTCTTTCTGGTCCCCTTACTGCTGTCATATACTGGGCAATGTGTGGGAGGTCCCAGGTATTTATGGACCGGGAGGGGCTTCTTTTTTGCTTTCATCTCTGCAGAAGTTCGCCCTCTACTGGACCATAACCCATATGTCATGAATAGTGGAAGCGGGGTGTGTGACATACTTATAATACCCATTTTAAAGGTGAGTAATCACAAAATGGTATTTTTTTATTCCACCCTGTGGAGGCCTTGGTTGCAGTTGCAGATTTTCAAAAACAAACCAAGGCTTGCCTGTACAGATGATGGGGCCCTGCCACCGCAGAAAGCTTAATTGCCGGGCTGCTGCCCGTCAGACTGCTAAATGCGAACCAGACCATAATCCAAAGGTTGCTGGAGGCTCCTTTTGCAGTGCAAGTGGTGGAGGCCCCCTCAGAATCCAGCCCTGGGCGCAAATAATGCTATCTCACAAATTGTTTCCTAAAATGAAAAATATTTCCACTGCTACTTTTGAAAAAACACATTTTAGTAGGTTATTGTATAAGATGTTGTGCCTGTGTGTGTGTGACAGGAATAATGAGTCTGGAGTGAGCTCTACATCTTGTCCTCTCTCTCTGCAGGACAAAGAAAACTCGCTCAGGGGGGTCTCGTCCTGAATCAGACAGCTCAGAGGAGGACAGGGAGAGGAAAATGTTCCAGCTTCATTTATGTGAGGTGAGGAATGCAAATGAAGCAATGCTGGAAATCAGAAAGAATGAACACAAGCAGTTTCTTCTGTGATCTTTAAAGTTGATTGTCTGTACTTGTGTTACATATTCTCTTTTCGTGCTTTCTAGTACCTTCTAAAGTTAGGGGAGCTTCAAATGAAACAAGGTCCCGATTTTTTGGAGTGTCTCATCAAAGCTTTCCATGCCCAGCGCAAGTAAGTGTAGCTACAAATGACACCTAATGGCCTTTGTACCCTGTAGTCTGTCACCTTCTCTGGAAGAAGCAAATAAAGTATCAACTGGAAATGAACAGCCCTGTAATTTACTATGGCTGGAAGGAAATGCAGTCCTGCATAGCCACTAGGAACAAAATTTATGCCGCTCAGAGTCTATGAACATATTCCATTTTGGCAAGATCACAGCCCCTTTTTTCAGTTCTATAAAACATAATAATGATAATTTGCTTGATCTGCAATATATTACCATATATCTACTTACCTCTCTGTATGAAGCTATATTTTGTTAGCTCTGTTCTTCCTTCTAATTATTAGATAGTCTCCATGCCACTCATTTACATGACATGGACATGTTTTGGTTTAGCTTTTTTCAGGATGGATTAAATGCAACACAGAGTCTCCTTCCTTTTATTGAGAAGATATCTGCTTCTTTGCATACTGTGAGTATATGCAGTTCTATAGCATATCACAATCATCCTATTGCAGAATCTATTTCTGTGAAAAGGTCACAAATTTATTAAAAAATTATTTTTGTCTCCAAGGTTCATCAGACCCAGGATGAAGAACTGAAGCAAGTCACTGAAGTGCGAGATAATCTACAGAAACAACTACAAATAGAAGCTAAAGAGGTAAGGAGATAATATTATTTAGCTGTTCATTTAGCAGCTCAGTTAATGTTTTACTTGTTCCTTACACGTAACCACTGGGCGGACAGTCACTTCAATGCCTACCTTTAGCTCAAAGTAAATAACAGCCAATATTGCCATTGCACTTGGGTGCTCTGCTTCACCAATGAGCTGACAGCAGAAGAGGACTAAAGTGCACGGTGTAGGTTTGCAAGGCTCTAGATTTTTTTTAATCTAGGGCTATCCCTTCAGGGTTAAGGTCCACTTTAAGGTATACATTTAACACTAAATGTTACTGTCTATGACCCCATTAGGGAGATTAGGCCTAATTATTTTCAGGGATCAAATGGTAACCTGGAGGGGGGCGTGTCCTGGATATGGCGAGGAGCGGACGCAGCTGAAGTGGCTCCAGTGATCCCGACCCGATTAAGCAGACCCTGAGCGAGATTGGAGGAGACAGAGAAGATGTCGAAGCGGCGGAATAGACGAAGAAGCGGCGGAGAAGCAATGAAGAACCCTCTGAAATGGCAAACAGCAGGAAAGTGGATGCGGAGGGAAGGGGAGGCGTCGATCAAGATGGCGCCCGCGCCTGGAGGTGAAGAGGACAGCGGCGCGGAGGATGTCACTTACCCCGCCTGCGTGTCCAGTGAAGGCTCCGTTGGAGAAGACCGAGCGGGCGCGAGAGCGGGGTCGGCCGCAGCAGAAGAGCCGGTGACAGTGCGGCGCCGCGAGGTCAGAGTGGAGGTACACCCACACGGAGGTGGGTGTAGCAATATGGCGGCCGCCAGGCTCTGCGCTGGCTCGCCGCCGCAGACAGAATGGATGACGGGGGAGGAGGAGGGGGCTGTGCAGGGGATCATTACAGTTACCGCTGATGAGGTTATGCCGGTGAGGGAGGCTGCGGAGGGGAGGGGGAGACAGAGAAGGGAGAAATGCTACAATGGAACTGCAGAGTAATACAAAAATGACACATCTCCTAACTGAACATACGGGGGCGATTGGGAAAGAAAGAGAGGAGGATCCCCACGCCCAGGCATGTCATGCAGCTATCTCTGACACCTTACAGCAAAGCGAGCAGCGGGGTCCCGGGAACCGGGATGCCCCGGCAAGTAAAATAAATAATGCTGAAGCCAGGCAAAGAATGGGAATTCTCGAGAAATTTGCTTATACCCCTAGACAAGCGACTGGAATTGCTTATGTACCTGTTGACATCACCACCCCCCCCCCCCCCCCAGCAGGCCTGAATGTAGCAAGGGGAGACCCCCTGACGCCCCCTCCCCCAGAGATCCGGACGGAAAAGAACCGAGCACTTGAGCACTCTTGGAATAAGGGCGGGAATGGCGAGACTACCGGGCTCCCCGCCCTCCTCTCTATCGCCCTCACCGGAGCGAATGGAAAGATCACGGGATGCAAATCCCGCCCCTATAACCCCGGCGGCCATGCTAGCGACGCCGACACTGTCCCAGAGAATAAACGCGCCCAAGGAATGGGGACCGGAATTAGCAGCGGATACTGCTTTACTTACTGAAGGGGCTACCAGGTCCGACATTGAAAATTTGATCGCCAGATATGAGGCCGCTCACAGAAGGGAAATTGCAACGGTCAAACAACAAGTGTCTGTGGTTGAGTCTAGAGTTGATTTGCTCAAGACGGAAGGTTCTGCAACCGCTAGCCGGATTCAAGCACTTGAGAACAGATGCGAAAGACAAGAAGAGTTGTTGCAAGCGTGCCACCTCCATCTGGATGACTTGGAAAATAGGAGTAGGAGGAATAATCTGCGGCTTAGAGGAATCCCGGAGGCCAAAGGAGGAGAGGACTTGAAACTTGTCGTGTCTACTATTTTTAACTCAGTCTTGGATAGAGATCTAGCTACCTCCATAGAGCTGGACAGGGTGCATAGGGCGTTGGGCCCGAAGAGCTCAGACCCGGCATACCCTAGAGATGTGGTGTGCAGAGTCCACCTGTACTCCTTGAAAGAAGATATCGCAAGGAAAGCGTGGAGCAAAGGAACCGTGGAGTACAACGGAGCTGCAATCAAAATCCTCCTGGACTTATCCAAACGCACCCTGCAAATGCGAAGATCTCTGAAGCCCTTGTTGGAAGTCATTGTGAAGAACAGAGCATCATACAGATGGGGCTACCCATTTCATCTGATAATTAGGAAAGGTCGAGACGTTTTTATCTTGAAATCCCACCGGGAGCTGGGGGGTCTCTTTGCTTTTCTGCAATGTGAGTCAATACAGATCCTGGACTGGCTCGAGAACGACCCCCAACCGGTGTTTCGGCGTACGGGGGAGAGACGCTGAGGCCCGCGGAGTTATCGGGATCTTAAGCGCCTCAGGACACCATCGCAGCCCTCCGGCGGGGCTGCTTGGGCTGCGTTACACGACGACTACCGGATGGCAAAGGTGACCACCCCCCGGTTTTCCCTACCCTCACCCGGTTGGGGGTGGGGAAGCCGGTGTGGGATATGGCAAATTTCACTATTCGGCCCGATATTAAATACTCCTTCCTGTGCAGATGACTCCAGGATGGAAAGCTGATTAATTCTCACGCCGTTAAGTGACATCTGCATCTTTTTCATAGTTATGCTAGCTTAGTCACTTTAATTCTAACGTTGTTTGAATATGTTCTCACAGTTCGCTGTTTTGATATGTGAAATGATTCGGGTCGGGAAAGGGAGCACCGCACCCTTGGTGGCGTTTTCTTCCTTGAAAGGTCACGGTACCCCCAATAGGTTAGTCTGCCCGGCGTTACTCACCTGCAAGACATATTTTTTCTCCTAGTGTTAGGAAGTTATAGAGTTATTTGTTGTTTTGTCCCCTATTTCCCCCTTCTACCCCCCCTTTATTGCATAACCTTCAGTTCCTTGATTTGTTATCCATTGTCTTGGGTAAGTGGTAGTTAACTTGAGACGGGGCTAGGCTACGGGCTTTGGTGATTTGCCTCTCCACCATACATAATGGCAGATTTCAACATTGTTTCTCTCAACGTGAAAGGGATGAATAGCCCTAAAAAGAGGTCTCTGGTTCTGAGCAATATGAAAAGCCTGAGGGCCCAGGTTGCATTCCTTCAAGTGGACCAACACCCAGGATTTTGACTATCCTGGGTTTTGGTCCACTTCGGCGGGGCACCCCGATCGGGGGTGCCCCGCTGTGTGAAACCCCCCAGAAACCCCAAAAAACTCACCTCTCAACGCTCCCACGTGAGCGCCGCAGCCAATCCCCGCCAACGTCCAGGCGGGGATCAGGAACGTCCAGGCCGCTTCCGCCGCCGCCGCCTCCCGCGCGTCACTCTCGGCGCGCGCGCGCCCCCGCCGGCCATTCACAGAGGGCCGGCGCGGGCGCGCGCACGTCTGGAGGGGTGCGCGGGAGGCGGCGGCGGCGGAAGCGGCGGCGGATCAGGTAAGGTGTTTTTGGGGTTTCTGGGGGGTTTCACCCCGCGGGACATCCCGATCTCGGATGTCCCGCGGGGTGGGAGGTGATCGGCCCGGGAATCTTATAGATTTCCGGGCCGATCACCCCTGGGTGTTGGTCCTCTTTCAGGAGACCCATTTCAGGGCAGCGAACCCACCCTCCTTCGGTAACAATTATTACCCGAGGGTATACCACAGTTACTCCAGATCCAGGGGTGTGAGCATTGCCATTGCGGCGGCACTGCCCTGGGAGCTGGTCGATTTTAAAGCGGGTGGAGATGGTAGATAGTTGTTCCTGAAGGGCAGGGTCTCCACTGGGAGGGTCTCCACCTTTGGCAGGGTCTCCACCTTTGCCAACATCTACATCCCGAATTCAGACCAGATCTCCTTTTTGGGGGAGGTGTTAGACAACCTTGCCACCTTTAGAGAGGGCGAATTGATACTGGGCGGCGATTTTAATTTGGCACTAGAACCCCTACTGGACACCTCCAGGGGAGGACCGCATATGTCCTACGCGAGGCTTAAGCGTCTGAAAAGACTGCTGGCCCTGCATCAACTGACCCGTGGAGGATACAACACCCGGACACACGGGACTACACTTTCTTTTCCCCACCACACGGCACATATTCAAGAATAGACATGTTCATGATACCCCATGGCTCCCTAGGCCGAATATTGGACACAGGGATAGGACATATCACTATATCCGACCATGCCCCCGTGACGATTAAGATAGCCCTCCCGGGCATAGAACCCCGGAGCTGGTCCTGGCGTCTAAACAATTCACTGTTGGAGGATCAGGATGTTTTGCTGGAAATTCAGAAGGACGTGAGGGAGTTCTTTGAGCTCAACGCGACCCCAGAGATTAACCCAGGGTTGTTATGGGAGGCCCATAAGTGTTTTATAAGAGGGACCTTCATAAAATTGGGTGCCAGAAAGAAAAAGGAAAGGTCAGAATGTGTCCTTAGGCTTGTCCGGGAGATTGGTAGAATAGAGACGCTGCACAAGAAGTCCCTTGCTTCTTCGCACCTTGCAACCTTGACTGCATTAAGGGAAAAGTTGAAGACACTTTGTTGTGATAGGCTTAAGGCGCAGATGACCAAATGCCGTAGCATGTATTACGAGTCGGGAGACAAATGTGGTAGATTACTTGCTAGGGCATTGAGGGCGGAGAGAGCAAGGGCATATGTTCCGAGAGTAACGGATGCGGAGGGATCACGCACCACACAAACGAAATAGCGGAAGCATTCTGCAAATTTTACGAGGGGCTGTATAACTTACCTCTGATGGGTGGGTTGGGCAGTGAGGAAGCAGCGATGCAATATATCAGGGAAGCAGGTCTACCCTGGCTTCCGAGAGGTATTGGAGGAGTTAGAGGAGCCGATTTCGATGGAGGAGATGCAGAAGGCAATCTCGGGAGCCGCGGGGGAAAGGCGCCAGGGCCTGATGGGCTGAGCCTTGAGTACTATAAGAAGGTGCTTCCTTTGGTGGCATCGAGACTGCTGGAGGTATTCAACTCAATCCGAGACGAGGGGAACCTGCCCTGTGATTCCCTCAGAGCGCACGTTTCGGTGCTCCCAAAGGAAGGCAAAGACCCTGGCCTATGTGCCAGTTATAGACCGATTTCACTTTTAAACACTGACATTAAGTCGTTCGCCAAGGTGTTATCCTCTAGAATTGCCCCGCACTTACATCTTATCATAGACCTGAATCAAGCTGGTTTCATGCCGCACAGGGAGGCAAAGGACAATACCATAAAGGTGCTCAACTTAATACACTGGGCCCAGCAAAGGGGAGTTCCCTCCCTTCTCCTCGCTACCGACGCAGAGAAAGCCTTCGATAGGGTGAACTGGCATTTCATGCAGGAGATTTATATGGAGAGGGGGGAGGCTGAGCAGAACTATTCTCTCTAGGACCAAGGAACACGGGGGCCTGGGCTTCCCAGATACAACTTGATATCATGCAGCAGCACATTTAAGTAGTAGACTGGTGCCTGCATAGGAAACACAAACAGTGGGTGTCTATGGAACAAGACTTAGTGGAAGCACAGGTGGACTGTATCCCATGGGTAGACGGAAAATTCTTACCACAAGCGATAAAACATCCCACAGTGGGAGCTACCCTAAGGGTTTAAAATTACAATAGAAACACAGAGCTAATAAGAGCTTAGTTCAAGTCCTCTTTAAAGTCCTTTAAAGAAATTCAAAATCCACCACAAGTGTCGAATATCCAATTGTGCAGATCCACCACCGATTTGGTACCCTTACCAGAAATAATTAGGTCACCAGCAATATCATCAGATGCGCAAACACTTCCTCCAATCAGGTTCCCGCGCTAGGCTGCGTTTCTTCAATGTAAATCTATACGACCAGCCCGATTTCCAAAGTGTACTCATACATAAGGAAATAGAAGAGCCATAGTGCAATATTGCAAAGCTAATAAAATACTCACAAACACAAGGTTAAAACACGCATGTCACAATAATGTTCCAAGCCAACCCACGCTGCTGAATTCCTATCTTCCTTAGCAAAAGAGAGAAAGACTATTTGAATGTTCAAGCCCCCAGGGTACCTACGATATATTATCTGCCCAAAATTCATAAGAACTTGGAAAAGCCCCCCGGCCGTCCGATAGTTAGCGGGGTTGGCTCGTTAACATGCAGGTTGGGGGAATATGTGGATTTTTTCTTGCAACCCCTTGTATTAAAACTCCCAGCTTATTTGAAGGACTCAAACCATGTATTGGATCTATGCAGTCCGATACTTTTTGCATAAAAGCTCAGAGCTTCCCCTTACACAGATAGACTTTATTATGGAATGCCTATCTTTTGCACTAGATCATAATTATTTTTGGTGTGGGGGTCGATTCTACTTGCAGAAGAAGGGGGTTGCGATGGGGGCTAAGTTTGCACCCAGCATGGCCAATCTTTTTGTAGGGTGGTGGGAATCACAATTTATTTTTGGTAAAGTATGGCCACAATTAAAACTTTGGAAAAGGTTTATTGATGATGTCATATGTATTTGGGAGGGACCAAAGGATTCATTGCAGGCCTTCTTTGTACAGGTCAATGAGAATCAGTTTAATCTAGAATTCACTGCTGAAATAAGTGCGGAACATGTTAATTTTCTGGACAGGAGTGGAGAGGAGTGGATAGATATGGAGAGCGTGGCACTTGAGAAGGAGATCCCTAGCTGGTCGAGGTGGCAGAAATATCAGCTGTCGCACTTCCTCTCCTCTATACAGGGGACTGGAGGTGTGCAAAGGCGCCTTTCCCCGTTCAAGATGCTTTGCTCGAGTAAGACCCCTGAGTCATAGCCTGTCGTTTATTGATAAGATGATGATATCCCCCCCAGATATGGAGGTCCCCCTGTTTGTGGAAAAATGGGAGAAGGATCTTGGGAGGACCTTTACGCCAGACCAAAGAAAAAAGATTCTTGGGTTGCCACACAAAACATCAGTGTGTATGAGGTATCAGGAATGCAGTTACAAGATCCTAACAAGATGGTACAGGGTCCCGGCTGTAATCAGTAAACGGTGCCCGGAGGTAGAAGCAAGGTGTTGGAGATGTGGGGCAGAGGGCGGAGAATTGTTACATATTCTTTGGGCCTGCCTGAGACTTAAGAAGTTCTGGGATGCAGTTAGGAGGGTGGCAGGTGGCTTGCTAGAAGAAGAGGTACCAGATGACCCAGCCCTGTGCTTACTCCATGTCTCGACAGTCCCAGTTAAATGGTACAGGGGTTTTCTGCTGTGCCACTTGTTAAATGCAGCAAAGGCTTACATCCCCTTAATGTGGAAAAAAGTGGAGCCTCCTTCTCTGGCTATGTGGGCGCTAAAAGTCAATGACATTATGACATTATGCGGTTTCAAAACCTCATTGCCTCTAAGGATGGTAGGCATGAGAAATTTATGGTAACATGGTACAGGTGGATGGAGTATACAGAGTCAGAGGAGTATAAAGCCACCCTACGAGATGTTTAGTAGTCACTTACCACATGTCCCCCCCCCTCAATATACCCCCCTCCTTTATTTTCCTTATTTCCTATTTTTTCCCTGGTCCCCCCCGTTAAGGTTTTCCTCCCCCCGTTAAGGTTTTCCTCCCCCATACAGGGTTCTCCCTGGCTGGGCAGAAGGATGGATGTTGTTATGATAGGAAGCTCAGTTTTTGGGTATTATAATAAGAGACCAACTTCTCTGAAGTGCAGACGGGGGGAGCAGACCAGGGGAAGGAGTATATAGTCCCCCCGGGACGGTCTCACAGCTGAAGCACTGCCTGGGGCAGGTTTGCCCCTGGCTGTTAGGCTGTGTAAAGGAGGAGTCCACACGTGTGGAGTAGCATAACCCCGGTGGGGCACGTATTGGATGGGAGACTGGCTCTGGGGGAACTGAGAAAGGTAATGACTGGTCTAAGAATGCTTCCCATACGTAACTGGGGTTCTGTCGCCTATGTTAAGATTAGTTCTGTATTGAATATAAGTGAAATAACCAGAAAACGTGTTGTTGTGCAATGTTATTTGCTTGTAATTATTTTCCTTTGAAAACTAATAAATAAATAAAGAATTAAAAAAAAATGGTAACCTGAAGGAGGTACCTTGCACACAAACCCCATTGATTGTTCTGGCCACCACCCTTGGCCCTAACTATACCACCTATTTCAATAACAAAAAAATCATTTTGTCTGTTGTGACAAAACAGGAATTTAGGCCAGATCTCTGTAGTGGGGTCACAGAGAACAAAAAGAGCCACATCTATAAATTGATGGGAAACAACACACAGAGGTTACGATCGTCGCTTCTGCGTCACTCTGCCACTCTCACAAAGCGGACTATGGATCCCAGCAGAGCTGTTCATATAGGTTAGCAGAAACTTCAGTGCAAGTGGATCCAACGATATGGCTGCGCTGAGCGGGGCCCTCATATACACGAAAAATTGAAACTGTCATTCAGTAGATTCAGATGGCTATATACACTATTAGCAGCGGACTTTATAGCAATTCACCACCGGTCACACTGAAAACTCCCAAGGCATTCACACCAACCTCAACATCTATAAATTGCCCTAACTGAAGAAATACCTGGGTTTGGGCTTTTAGATGAAATTATCATGAGCTCTTTTGACCTACCTGCTGGATGCTAGTGGTGTCTATCAATATTGGCCGTCAAAGGGGCTTACAGAAGCAGTCCAAGCTTGAATGTTCAATTCCTTTTCCATTAGCCTAAACAAAGGTTTTCAAACTTTTCTCAGTGAGTGAGTGCGGGGTTCCTCATTGCTGCTATTTTATTCCATGGCTCACTTACATCACTGACTAGGCCCAAGAGTTTATTATAAAATCTGAGCCTATAAGTATCTTGGTGTGGAAGGTGGCACATGTGGTTCTTAAGTTCAGATTGAAGCATTAAAGTGGTGCGAACGTTCAGAAGAATTTACTTGGCAGAGACCGCCTACTTAGCATGTTTCCTCACATGAAACATTCAGTTATATATGAAAGATATTTTTGTAAAATGCCTGGGTGTTTAAATTGTTTAAATCAATAATGTAATGAATGGAGACCTGCAGGGCCCACTTTCAGCTGTTAGTGCTTATTGAATGCACTGTATGCTTTACCATGCGATAAATACAGAGGCATTTTAAATGTTTAATTACAAAAACATCCACTTCAAATACTGTAACTTAGGAACTATCACGAAAAATTAAACATTATATTATAAATGTTGGCAAAGAGATTGAACAAGTGCAAGAAGGGGATAACATTTGTTGTCCACCAAATTTGCAGGATCTCCATCTCATTAAAAAAGGCCAGGGTGATTTGTGATCCACTCAGGCGTGGCATTGCTCACCTTGCTTTAGGTCTGGTAGAAAAAAATTCTCATGGTAGTAAAAAATTCAATTCATGGGAAAAAGCTTGAGAATGTCACTGTTACTGAATCACTAGATAAAAAGACAATGAAAGTCAATGGCAGCTGAGTAAACAGTTCTCTACTTTTCTTAGGAGTAAAAAAGTGCCATTGACTTTCATTGTTTTCTTAGCTGGTGATTCAGAAACAGTGAAATTCTCAGGCTTTTTTCTCACAAATTGAATCTTTGCCTACCATGAGAATTTTTTTCTACCTTTATTGAATCGAGGCCATAGTCTTAAAGTGCACCAAAACCCTTGGCTGACGGCCCTGGAATCTATAAGATTGCAGGGCCGCCTGATTCCCTACACCCAGGGCATCCAAATTCAGGAATGTGAAACCCCTCAGGGTGTGCACCTGCGCCAGGCATTTGTGAGTGGCTGGCAAGGTTATGCAGGGATGCAGCCGTCTGCGCTTGGCTAGACTCGGCTAGATTTGTCTGAAGCTGAGTTTTAGATGAGTGGGTGTGAGCAGATCTGAGCGCGTTGATTGGACGTGAGGCTGTGCTTGCATGGTAGGACCGCGGAAAAGGGAGTTAGACTGGGGCCACCTGGGGGGTTTCACACAGCCGGGCATCCTGGATCAGGGTGCCCCGTGCCAAGGGCTAAAACCCGGGATCTCAAGTGAGAGTCCAAAAGGCCAAAACAGCTTTTACCAATTTCTCGAGCAAGCTGGTGATAATAAAGTATGAAGAAGACTCAGTGTGCCCAGATGTACTTCAAAAAATAATTTCATGGTGAATATGTTAAATCATTTCTTGTATTCCTAGGACGGGTTGAATAAAAAAGATACTGGGTACAACTTACACCAACATCAAGGAGACAAACAACATGGGACAGAAAAGTCTGGATTTCTCTACAAGAAGAGTGAAGGGTTTGTATCACTTATGTTTTTAAAATAGACTATATTTAAAAGTGGATTCTTAAAACTGATACACTATTTAGAATGAATTCTGTTTTCAACACACAAGAAGTAAACGTTGCAGCATACCATACTGTATCTGTGGACAGGGCCGGTGTGGTGGAGGCCTCTGGGCAGTAAATCTGGTGAAAGTCCAGTAACCCCATCCATAACCCCATCCTTACATTGGTGGGCAGGTGTAATCTGTAACAGTAATGCTGTCATGCCCACTCTATTCACTACAATAGTTGCTGATCTGGGCTGTAAAATCCTGTTGAGTTCCGTCGGCACTGTTCGCTACCGTCTCCGCCCGCTGTAGTCCTCACCACTTCTCTGCCTTGTCCTTGGTGCATCCAGTTGGTTGCTTGCCTCTCTAAATCCAGAGATCCAGGGCTCTAAAGTAAGTGGGAAGGTCACCTTATAATCTGGCCCTGCCTTTGGACAGAGAACACCCAACAACATTGTTAGCTGACAACACTGGTGATGAATAGCAGTCTCCAGCAGTACCATCTTTCATATCTCAAGGGGAAATGTCCACTCCCTCCCTTTTCTCAGGTAAAGGTGGTCGAACAATGAGTTGTTTAAGAGGGATGGCTTGCATCCTTCACAGAAAGGCACAGAAGAACTTGGAGTGGAACTCAGAGCATTTTTTGATTTAAACTAGAGGAAGGGGACAGAGATGTAACTTGCGAGGGTGATTTCTGTCCCCTACCATTTAGGATGAAGCAGGACATTGAAGCAGGAAACCCGGTCAGTGGTAGGCTAGAGGTGGAAAAGATCAAGGACACACTAAAATACAATACCAACAACATCCACATGATGTGTACCAATGCTCGCAGCTTGGGCAACAAGCTCTGTGAATTAATGGCTATCATATCCAGAGATGAATTGGATCTTGTTGCAATAACAGAGACTTGGTACAAGGATCACAATGACTGGGAGATAGCCATACCCGGTTACACATTGCACAGAAAAGACAGATTGGATAGAAAGGGCGGTGGAGTAGGTGTCAAGACTACCCTTCAATCAACAATAATTCAGCATACACATAATGAACTAGAAACTCTCTGGGTTACCATGCAGACTAAGGAGGGAGCTGTGGTCAGAATTGGTGTGATATATAGGCCCCCTGGACAATCTGAGGATCTAGATAACCTAATAGATTAAATCAGTGGAATGGCAGAGAAAGGGGACATTGTAATTACAGGTGACTTCAACATGCCTGATGTGGACTGGAATATCCCAAGTGCATCGACATGCAAGAGCAGGACTATATTAGAGGCACTTAATGGAGTGTCTCTAAAACAACTTGTGACATTGCCAACTAGAGGAGATAACATTCTGGACTTAGTTCTGACCAATGGGGATCTGGTGTCCGAGGTCAGGGTTGAAGAAAATCTGGGTTCCAGTGACCATCAATGCTTATGGTTCAGAATAAAAACAGACATTGTGCAATCACACACCAGAACCAAAGTGCTAGACTTTAGGAAGACAAACTTCAAGGAAATGGCGAAGTATGTAGAAAGAAAATTAGGTGAGTAGGACAGAGAAGCAGAAGTGAGTGCCCAGTGGTCACTATTAAAAATGGCCATCTTAAAGGCAACTAAGCAATATGTGAAACAAACTAGCAAGAATAAAAGGAAGAAGAAACCATTATGGTTTACTAGGGAAGTCAGCACTATCATAAAAGATAAGAAGTCTGCCTATAAGAAGTATAAAGTAAGTGGAAGTGTAGCTGACAGAGAGGCATATAAAATTAAACAGAGGGAAGCAAAACTAATTATAAGGACTGCTAAAGGGCAAAAGGAGGAAGAAATGGCCAAATCTATGAAGAGGGGAGATAAAACCTTTTTCCGATATATTGGTGACAGAAAGAAGAAAAACAATGCAGTCTCAAAAATTAGAAATAGGGAAAATAAATATATTGACGGAGATAAGGCTGTGGCTGACCATCTGAATAGCTACTTTTGTTCGGTATTTTCAGATAGTAGCAGGCATGGCCATAGCACATCATCCAGCTGGGAGGGCACAGCTCCGGAGTTTCTGGAGGCTGATGTCTTAGCCGAGCTGGCACATCTAAAGGTAAGTAAGGCGATGGGTCCAGATGGAATCCACCCCAGAGTTCTAAGGGAACTTAGGTTTGTGATTGCAGCCCCTCTAACTGATTTACTTAACCATTCCCTTTCAACTGGTGAGGTTCCAGATGATTGGAGAATGGCCAATGTCGTACCAATCCATAAAAAGGGGAGTAGAGAAGAAGCCAGTAATTACAGGCCAGTTAGTTTAACATCTATAGTGGTCAAATTAATGGAAACACTCTTAAAAATAGCAGATAATTTCCCATCTAAAAATTAATGACCTGTTGGACCCAAAACAGCACGGCTTTACTGAGGGCCGACCATCTCAGACCAATCTTATTGATTTCTTTGACGATGTCACTAAAGAGTTAGATGAAGGTGGTGGTGTGGATATTGCCAATCTGGATTTTAGCAAAGCCTTTGACACTGTACCACATAAGGAGCTCATAGATAAGTTATTGAAGGTAGGACTCAATCCCTGGATAGTTCAGTAGATTTCTAGTTGGCTGAAGGATCGTTATCAGAGAGTTGTTGTTAATGGCGTGCAATCTGAACAAAGGCGAGTCACAAGTGGTGTGCCGCAAGGCCCCATTCTTTTTAATATATTTGTAAGTGACATAGGAGAAGGCTTGGTAGGAAAAGTTTGTCTGTTTGCTGATGATACAAAGGTTAGTAATAGGGTGGATATTCCTGGAGGTGTCTGCAACATGGAAAATGATTTAGCTTTACTGGATAGATGGTCAAAACTGTGGAAACTAGATGCAGGATGCTCGGCTGCATAGCTCGAGGCATCACCAATAGGAAGAGGGAGGTTGTGATGCCGCTGTATAGAGCCCTGGTAAGGCCACAGCTAGAATACTGTGTGCAGTTCTGGAGACCTTACCTGCAAAAAGACATTATTCAAATAGAACGTGTCCAAAGGCGGGCAACGAAAATGGTGGAAGGACTTAAACTTAAAACTTATCAGGAGAGACTTAAAGAACATAATTTGTACAGTCTAGAGGAAAGAAGGGAGAGGGGGGACATGATTGAGACCTTTAAATATGTGAAAGGATTGAATAAGGTTCAGGAGGGAAGCGTTTTTAAGAAGAAGCATAATGATAGAACAAGGGGGCACAACCTGAAGCTAGTCGGGGGGAAGATCAGGAGCAATGTTAGAAAATATTATTTTACAGAAAGAGTAGTAGATGCTTGGAACAAACTTCCAGCAGAGGTAGTTGAAAAATCAACAGTCACTGAATTTAAACATGCCTGGGATAAGCACACATCTATCCTAAGATAAAGAGTACATACAGTATACACATAAGGGCAGACTAGATGGACCGTATGGTCTCCTTCTGCCGTCAACCTTCTATGTTTCTATCTATGTTTCTATGTAAACTTTCTAGATTTAGGAGTCATTATAACAGAAAGTGAGGTAAAATGTCCTAATATGGACAAAGAAGGGCCAATAACACACGAATGGATGACTAAATTTTCCTTACGTTAGAATACAAAAAAACATTTGGGTTGGCATATTGAACAGCCCCACGTGGATGCTGCTGTCTCGCGTTGTTTCTCGTGTTAGACTCTAAGGCCTTTTTTCAATAAAAGTTGAAAAGAATTCTCATGGTAATAAAAAAAACAGTGGAATTATCAGGCTTTTTCTTCATGAAGTGCCTTTTTTACTACCATTTTCTGTTATTGAATCAAGGCCTAAATCTGTTGCCACCAATCATAAACATAAAAAAAACATTTTTTTTAGCATTCGGAAGGTGTGGCAGAAAAGGAAGTGTGGAGTAAAGTATGGCTACCTCACTATTTCTCACAGTACAGTAAGTGACTTTTTTCTGAAACTTCTGTTACATGTTCCAGACAGTTTACTGTATTTAGGTGTTGGTCTGTGAATAGATTGTACAACTATTTTAAATAACGCAGAACTTTTACCTGGTGCTTAGCTTTGCATGTTTACCAGAAGGTGTTTACATGTTGTTTATTAGGCATACTGAAAAAAAATACTGCATTGCTGAGTTGATACTTACTGGTGGGGAGTTTCTTAGTATTTGTGTTGTATTTGTGTTAGTATGTATTTGTGTGTATGTATTTTATGTTATGTTTGCCTGGACAGACCCTTTAATTATAGTATAAGACGTCTGCAGACAAAACATAAACACTACCCTTCCCTGCAAAGCTGTTGGTCTGACCCAGATCATTAACATGTAGGGCTGGTTTGGGGGAGGGGTAAACACCCAACTCGCTATGGCGCTAACCTGTTGGTAAAAAAGAGAAGCTGAGCCTTCGCTAAGTGGAAGAGTGGGTCAAATTATGGTGTGCCAGTGCCTCCACCCAACAAATAGGAAACACCTTTCTGGGAAATAGATCATATTGTCTAAGCAAAATACATTTGGAGCAGAGGAACTACTGCTCCCAGCAATCATTTACCTTGGTCATTCAATGACACAGTCAAGTATAACAGTACTAGGAACTTTATGTAATAAGGTTAACTTAGAGGTATGAATAAACCATACATTGTATAACAAGACAATCGTCTTGGCCAGCGGCTCCGAGCGTGCTGGCTGCCGCATCCCCCGCTTCCCTCTAACAGGGAGCTTGCCGGCCGTTCACAAATGGCTGGAGTGGGCTTGTTCCCTGCTAGAGGGGTAGCGGAGATGCGTGCACAGCCTGCGCCTGCACCGTTGGACTCAGAAGTAAGGTAAGTGAACGGGGCAACCTGGGGGGTTTCACGGGGGGAGGGAATCAATTGAGATGGGTTTTGGTCCACTTTAACAGGCAAAAGACAACGAAGTTTGGGTGCAACAGAAGATCCCACACATGACACCAGCAGCTGGACATGCAGGTGAATAGTAGAACAGTCTGGGAAGTGATTTTTGCTCCACCTTGAGGCTGTATATGAAAGTTACAGCAGCACAACACCTCCCAGCAAGCCGTGTGCTCAGGTCCCCACTGCATACAGGCAGTCTTTCATATATATATGTTCCGCTTCCTCTCTGCAGGGCCAGCATACACAGAGTGAACACCCGGCTTGGTATAGTCACATTGCCTATATGGGGATGGGAGGGGGGATGCCACACTGCCTATATGGGAATGGGAGGGGGGCATGCCACACTGCCTATATGAGAATGGGAGGTGGGGGATACCACACTGCCTATATGGGAATACAAGGGGGGAAAGCCACACTGCCTATATGGGAATAGGAGGGTGGAATGCCACACTGCCTATATGGGAATGGGAGGGGGGAATGCCACACTGCCTATATGGGAATGGGAGGGGGGAATGCCACACTGCCTATATGGGAATGGGAGAGGGGAAATGCCACACTGCCTATATGGGAATGGGAGAGGGCAATGCCACACTGCCTATGAGGAATGGGAGAGGGCAATGCCACACTGCCTATATGGGAATGGGAGAGGGGAAATGCCACACCGCCTATGAGGAATGGGAGGGGGAATGCCACACTGCCTATGAGGAATGGGAGAGGGGAATGTCACACTGCCTATATGGGAATGGGAGAGGGGAAATGCCACACTGCCTATGAGGAATGGGAGAGGGCAATGCCACACTGCCTATGAGGAATGGGAGAGGGGAAATGCCACACTGCCTATGAGGAATGGGAGGGGGGAATGCCACACTGCCTATATGGGAATGGGAGGGGGGAATGCCACACTGCCTATATGGGAATGGGAGAGGGGAAATGCCACACTGCCTATGAGGAATGGGAGAGGGCAATGCCACACTGCCTATGAGGAATGGGAGAGGGGAATGTCACACTGCCTGTATGGGGATGGGGGGGATGCCACTTAGCCTTTATTATTCTGCACATTGCCTATTATTTGGTTCTTGGGGGCATAGAGTTTTAGCACAACATTTGGTTCAGAATATTTATTGTTATTTTACTACTCCAAATCCTAGGTGCGTTCTATGGGCAGGTACGTCTTATAGGGTGAAAAATACGGTATATGGTTCGGCCATGACAGGGCCCACGTTAAAGTGGACCTTCACTCTGAATAAGAGTCTATCTTATATGTTTCCCACACCCTGTACATACAGATTGCTCACATTAAAAATCATCCTACCTGCATCTACTGCATGTTATGAGCCTTCAAGATGGCGGCTTATGGAAGCCGCCATCTTATCAGGCATCCTGCAAACAGGAACTGCCTCCTGACTGTGCTGCTCTGCATTCTGGGACTGCTGACCTTTACCTGACCCCAGCTCTGCTCTGTCTGAGCAAAGCACAGCTATAACCCGCCCCCCCTGTACCTTATCCCACTCTCCTCTCCTCAGTAAGTGTGATGCTTCTGAGTCAAAATGGCGGCGCCCGTATCCTAAATTCCTGAACAGAGTAGCAGCCCAGTGGGGGAAAGAATAATAAGTTAGTGACTAAAAACATAAAATATATTAATTTTAGATGCTGGCTTTTTAAGAGTTTGGGCTTTTCATTAAATCACGATGAAGGTCCGGTTTAAAGTCTGCACCAGGCCCAGGCACACTTCTAGTTATGCTTCTGATGTATATAGAGTTTTTTGTGTTTTGTCTAAAGAAGGCCATATAGATATATTCCTACTTGTTATAGTATACAGCATAGTGTGTATTTGGGTAGTATCTTTCTAAACTGGAATTCTACAAAGCATAGCATTCCCCCCCTTCAACGCAACTTGGGCCTCTCTATGAAGTAACTCCAATGGATTGCTGCCAAAGCTGTATGCTGCTGTGCGTCATCTTTTATGATGATTAATTTAAATACAAAAGAATTGAGCAAGATATAAGGATGCATTGTGCAGGTTTCAGTTTGAATTTGTATTTATGGCCAATGTGAAAGCAGTGTGTATGCTTTTTTTTTTTTTAGATTAATCGGCCTCCAGCAAAAATCAAATTACTAACTTGCCAGGTGCGACCAAACCAAGAAGACAAGCGCAGCTTCTTTTTAATCACACGTGAGTAGAGGAAAGGCAGACGGTGCACTGAAGCATGTGTAGACTTGTGTGCTAAGTCAAATATTTGCGCTAAGCCTAAAGGAAAGACTTGTTTTGTTTCACTTAAAATATAAGCTCAGTTCAATAAAAAATATCCTAGTTCTTTGTAGTTTTAACACACCTGTCAGCAATACCCAGTAAAAGCCATTGCTTTGGTAGGGGCATTCTTTAGGAATTACCAGTCTTAAAAAGTATTCTTTTTTTTTTTTAAAGTGTTTTGTTTTTCATGTAGCTACCTCTCTTGCTTATTCAACTGCGGGGAGGGTGGGAAATACCTGTTGGGATCTGACGTCTGTTCTTTTGTGCGTGCTTCTTGAACATTGAATGTGCTGATTGCTTCTTCCGCCTGGTTAGGATTTGCCTCCATTCACGGTACTCTACAGACATCTTAGATGGGAAGAGCAGAAGGAAGAAGCTTACTGTTCAGTAAAGAAATTTCTGAGCAAGTATGACAAGATACAAGAGATGCAAGTTTTTTAATGACTCAAATTTAAAATCTGGTTGGGCCTAGGACAGTGTGAGCCTGCAATTCATTCATGGCTGAAATTTTACAAATATATACATGCAGATGTTAATAAGTCCCTCAATCAACATAATGGAAAGTCCAGGAAACTTAAAAAAGGTACCCTCAGACTGGTTCCCTCGTAGTCCTGCAGGATAAGCTGGTCTGGTTACAGTGCTCCCAGGTCCATGGCTAAAAGCAGTCTTTCCACTGGTCCCTGGTGCACATACAGATACCCAGTGCTGATAGTACATACCCATAATGGATGTTCGTGATAGATCCCCCCAAGTGGGCAGGGAAACACATGGAGGGAGCACACTATCGGCACTGTAGCAGACAGTGCTGTAACTCGGACTGCTGCAGCCTTCAGGACTCAGACATCAAGCTTGTGAGCTGGCAAGTAAGTGTAGTTGCATGGTGGATGTCCAGTCTGTCTCCCCCCGACAGTCCTCTCTGGTGTTGGAATCTCGAGACAGGTAAGGTGTTTCATTTATTCTAAGTGTGCCATACACTCCACTTCAATCTTCATGACATGTGGTTAATCTCCAGTAGAGGGTGAACTTCTGCAGAGATGAATATGCAAAGCCCCTCCCAGTCCATATATACCTGGGACCTCCCACCAATTTCCCAGTTCCTTCTCTGCAGGGAAGGCGACAAGACAGAAGATGAAGACTTCTTTTACTTGCAGGTAAGCCGGGCTCGCGCCCTGCCGTTTATTATCCCTATTACTGCCAGGACCCTTTTTAAATTGTCCCTAATTGAGCCTCCCAGCTTAGGCTGTGGGTCCTGGTGAGGGTAGAAGCACCCTATGGGTGCGGAAGGAGCTTTGCTTCACCGTGAGACCTCATTATGGGGTAGGCGGTTATTCAGGTTTTTGGTGTCCTGGTGCGGGATGCCCCGTCCCTACATGCCTATGGCCTTATAATGGCCGGATTCCCACTCCCCCTTCCAGGTCCCTTACTTCCCTCTGGGGGGGGGGCTGGCGGGCCGTCATCCTTGGCCTCTCCCTTTTTCATTTGATAATATTTATATATGAGTGTATGTGTGTTGGTGTTCACTTTACTTTGTGTTGTGTGTGTGGATCTCCTGGAAGTATCCCTGGATGAATTGGTGCATGGTGCCTTCTAGCCTGTGGTGGTTTTCCTGTTAGCCTGGGGAGTTTCTCTCCCTCAGGCTGTGTTAAGAAAAGGGGGCGGGGCCGTGCGCTCGGCGCAGCCGCGGTAGCCCCGGCACCCTTGTTCGGCGCGTTTTGCTGGCCAGATCCGCGCTGCTGGGAGGGGGGTGGTGCCGGAAAAGCGCGCCTTCGGCGCTGGCCCGCCCCCCTTCCCTTCTCTTCCTGCTTCTCAGCTTCTCCTCAGATCGGGGGCCATTTTTGCTGCCTTGCTGCGGTTGCTGCTGCCGTTCTTGGGGACAGGTAGGGGCCTGTCGGCCACCTCTTGTCACTTGGGGGTCCCTCTCTGGTGGGGGGGGGCCCCCTGTGGTGCTGGTTTTGGGCAGGTTTTGCCTTTTATCTATTTAATTATTTAATAAAAAATGTATATATATATATATATATATATATATATATATATATATATATATGGTATATATATATATATATATATGCTGTATAGTAATTGATATGCCTTATTGTGTGTTGCAGATTGCTTCATTATTGTGCATGTTAAGGGGTTCCTCCTGGTCCTGGGGGTCCCTAGTGTAAATTTGATCATCTCAAATCCTCCCACCGGGACTTTAAAGGGGCATCCCGGGTTGCTTAGGCGTAAATTCCCTGCGGTCTTGCGACTGACCACAAAAATCACCATATGGAGGCTCCGCAGGATACTGGGCTCGGGCTCCCTCTGGGACAATCCAGGCCAATTGTGGGGTATCCCTTATGGGGGAGAATGTGCTGATCTGTATACCATGCGCACAAAAGGCCATAACGCGGCAGTCTGGTACCCAGCCTTCTGGGTCGGCTCCTCTCACCTCATCGCCTTCCCCTCCCCTCCTTATCCGTACCCCAAGTGACAGTGGTGCCAGCGGGGAGTCGCACTCTGATGTTTGTGCTAGGTTGGCCAGCATCGAGAAATTTATTGCTAGCATGGTGGGCAAGAAGGCCCAGGCTAAAAAGAGACATTTGTCGTCGACCCAGCCCTTGTGGGATGTTGACGACGTTTCAGTTGATTTGTCAGATTATTCTCCGTTAGAGGAGGGGGAATTGTATGAGGAAACAGAGGCTGACTATGTTCAGTCTGGTGATGCCGATGTCGGGCAGGCGCTGGGGGATGCCATAGATACGGCCACTGTTTTGTCACATCTATTGGAGGTGTTGGATATTGAACCGCCTGAGGTGCCTCCTCTCAAGAAGGGGGAATTTTTTGGGGTCCGCAAGCTCCGTCTGGAATTCCTTACCCAGGGTCACTTTGATGCGCTGATCCTTAGAGAATGGGAGAGGCCCAGTCGGCTTCCTGGTGCTCCTCAGGGATGGGATAAGAAGTATCCTTTCCCGGTGGAGGCGGTTAAGCGCTGGTCTTCTCCTCCCGAGGTCGACGCTCCTGTTTTAGGTTTGACCAACTCTTCTGTGCTGAACACCCCTGACACCACTTACCTTAAGGATGGCGAGGATAAGTGCCTTGATCAGATGGCGTGCCATGCATTTGCCAGCGTGGGCTCGGCCCTGCGGCCTGTTTGTGTATATGCCCTGGTGTCGCTTGCTACCAGATCTCTTATCAGGGACTGGCTGAATGAAGCTCAGTTTGATCCAGCTAGCGCTGAGTTCGCTACCCTTAAGAGATGTGAATTGTTCATGGATTTTGTCTTGGCTGCTATGGAAGAGTCTATTGTCGTGTGTAGTAGGACTTCAGCCTTATTGGTGGCTATGCGCAGATCGGTCTGGACAGTGGACGGCGGACTTTGGGGCCAAGAAGTCGCTCACAGCTCTTCCCTTCTTGCGTACGCGGCTGTTTGGAGATAAATTGGATGCTGTTGCTAACGGAGGTAAGTTACCTCAGCGGAAGAAACAGCGCCGTCCCTTTCTGGCTCGTTCACTCCTTCCTTTCGAGGGGCCAGAGCGGCTAGGGGTTTGGCCTTCTCGGGGGTCAGGGGCTCGTCCTGGAACAGGGGCAGAGGTCGGGCACGTCCCGCGGCTGCCTGGGGTTCCAAGCCCAAGCCTGCCGTTAAACCGGCTCAGCAATGAAGGGGCGCCCTCACCCGCAAGGGTGGGGGGACGGCTGCGGCTCTTCTTCCAGGTCTGGGCCCGGGAGGTCACAGACAATTGGATCTTGGAAGTGGTCTTCTCCGGGTACAAACTGGAGTTCGAGTACTGGCCGCCTCCAAGATCCTTAAGGTCTCGGGTGCCCTCGGACCCTCAGGCTGCACAGGGGCTCCTGTTAGCAGTGAAAAACCTTCTGGACATGGGGGTTATATGCCCGGTGCCTCTGTCGGAGGCAGGGGTTACTACTCCAACCTTTTCACGGTTCTCAAAAAGGAGGGTTCGGTGAGACCCATTCTAGATCTCAAGGTTCTCAACAGGTTTATCAGAGCCAAAAAGTTCTGCATGGAGACTCTGCGCTTGGCTATCAATTCCCTTCGCCAAGGGGATTTTATGACATCCATAGACATCAAGGATGCGTATCTGCATGTTCCGATTTTTCTGGCACATCAGAGATTCCTCCAGTTTGCGGTGGAGGATCAAGATTTTCAGTTTGTAGCCCTTCCCTTCGGACTGACCTCGGCGCAGAGGGTCTTCACCAAGGTCTTGGCGGGAATAATGGCTCGGCTCAGAGCTCAAGGCATTCGCATTGTGCCTTATCTGGACGACCTGTTGATCTCAGCTTCTTCCCTCCGTCAGGCGGAGCTGGACACCCACCAGGTGGTGTCGACCCTGGAGAGGTTTGGGTGGGTGATCAGTCTTCTCTCTCTCCGTCTTGTGTGATTTCATTTCTGGGCATGAATCTGGATACCATTCAGGCCAGAGTGTTTCTGCCCCAGACCAAGGTGCAGGGGATTCAGGATCTGATCTTCCTTCTTCTGGCCAATCCTTGCCCCTCTATCCGACAGGGGATGAAACTGGTGGGCTTGATGGTGTCCTCCTTAGAGACGGTACCGTTTGCACAGTTTCACATGAGATCTCTTCAACTTTCTCCTATTGACGCATTGGGACAGGTGTCCGCAGTCATTGGATCAACCTTTCAGGGTGTCTCCCAGGGTTCGGCAGTCCCTTTGGTGGTGGCTGGAGTCGAGCAACCTGTTGAAGGGCAGATCCTTTCTGGTCCCTTGTTGGGAGACGGTTACCACGGATGCCAGCCTGTCGGGCTGGGGAGGTTATTGGAAAAGTCATCAGTTCAGCGAGGTGTGGGGTCCTCAGGAGGCTCACACCCCCATCAATGTCTTGGAGCTCAGAGCCATCCGACTGGTTCTGGCACGGCTGACCTCACATTTACAGGGTCTACCGGTTAAGGTTCGTTCAGACAACCGAACGGCGGTAGCTTACATCAATCACCAAGGAGGGACTCGCAGCAGGAGTGCCCTCAGGGAAGTGTCTCTGATCCTGCACTGGGAGTGGAGAACACGGAGGCGGATTCCCTGAGCAGGGGATCCTCTGGCCAAGGAGAGTGGTCTCTCAACCCGAGGTTTTTCTGGATCTTTGCCGCAAGTGGGGGACTTCGGAGGTGGATCTCTTTGCCTCGAGGCACAATCACAAACTTCCGGCCTTTGTGTCTCTTTCTCAGGATCCTCTATCTGTGGCAGTGGATGCCTTGTCCCTTGCTTGGAAGGATCTGGGTTTTCTGTACCTGTTTCTGTCCGTCTCCATGCTGGGCAAGGTAGTTCGCAAACTGGTTCTAGAAGGGGCACCAGCGATTCTGGTGGCTCCAAGGTGGCCAAGAAGGGTTTGGTACGCAGACGTTGTAAGACTGGCCGTAGATGAGTACTGGCTTCCCTTGTTGCCGGATCTGCTATCTCAGGGTCAACTACTTTACCCCAATTTACGAATGCTGGCTTTGACGGCTTGGCTGCTGAAACCTTCATTTTGAAAGAGGAAGGTTTGTCTGCGGCTGTTGTTCAGACCTTGATTAGGGCTAGGAAGCGGTCCTCTTCTGGCATTTACTATAGGACTTGGAGGAACTATATAGATTGGTGTGAGGCTAGGGCCTTGCCTTGCAGGGTGTTTTCGATTCACAGGATTTTGGAGTTTCTTCAGCATAATTTGAATCTTGGGTTCCAGCTTAGTACCGTGAAAGGACAGGTTTCTGCTCTGTCGGTTTTCTTCCAGAGGTCTTTTGCCTTACACCCGCTGGTTAAGACCTTTTTCCAAGGGGTCGCGCATGTGCGGCTCCTTCGGAAGGCTGTGGTTCCTGTTTGGGATTTGAATTTGGTTCTTTCGGCTCTCCAGGGTCCTCCTTTTGAGCCGCTACAGGATATTGCTCTTTCGGTTCTCACTCAGAAGGTTGCTTTCTTGGTGGCTATTACCTCTGTTCGGCGTGTCTCTGAGTTGGCGGCTCTGTCGATTCAGGCCCCTTACTTTGAGAGACACCAGGATAAGGTGGTTTTTTCGTTTTAAGCCAGATTTCCTTCCTAAGGTGGTGTCTGCTTTCCACCTCAATCAGGATATTGTTCTCCCTTCCTTGTGTCCTAAGCCTAACAATGACAAGGAGAGGGTTCTGCACAATTTGGATGTTGGTCGCTGTGTGAAGTACTATTTGGTGACTACTTCTTCCTTCCGCAAGACGGACGCTTTTTTCGTGGTGCCCTGCGGGCCCAGGAAAGGTTTGGCGCCTGCTAAGTCTACGATTAGCAAATGGATTCGTCAGGCCATTGTTGGGGCCTATTTTGCTAAGGGGAGGACTCCCCCTTTTAGGGTCACTGCGCACTCTACTCGTGCTGTTGGTGCATCCTGGGCTTTTCAGCACCAGGCTTCTGTTGAACAAGTTTGTAAGGCTGCTACTTGGTCTTCCATTCATACTTTTCCCAAGTTTTACTAGGTTGATGTGCGGGCTTCAGCAGAGGCTGTTTTTGGCTGCAAGGTTCTGCAAGCTGCAGTGGTTTGACTTGGTACATTCTTCCCTGTTTTCTGGTTCCCACCCATGACGGACACTGCTATTGGATGTCCCACATGTCATGAAGATAGAAGTGGAGTGTAAGGCACACTTAGAATAATACCGTTTTGTGAGTACTCACCTTTAAAACGGGTATTATGAGTGTGCCATACACTCCACTTCGCCCCACCCCTTTTTTTCAGGTATTCTGGAGCTTTTATATGGTGAACCATTGGTTTTGATTGTTAAGGTTATAATTGGTTCTTCCTGGTCTCCTTACTGCTTTTTTACATTGGGAAATTGGTGGGAGGTCCCAGGTATATATGGACTGGGAGGGGCTTTATTTTTTTGCATATTCATCTCTGCGGAAGTTTGCCCTCTACTGGAGATTACCCACATGTCATGAAGATCGAAGTGCAGTGTATGGCACACTCATAATACCCGTTTTAAAGGTGAGTACTCACAAAACGGTATTTTTTAACCCCCCCCCCCCCCATCCTGTCCTGTCTTATAGAGGACAGGGCTGGAGGGTGGGGGACAGACTGGATCTACATCCTCTCTGGCATGTTCGTGCCAGTGAGCCTACTGGTTTACAGAGACACTGAACTAACCGAACCTCTCATGCATCAGTGAGCCCTGCATTAAAGTGATACTCACCTTTCCTAGTATGGAACAATTTCCCATCCCCCATAAATCTTCATTCCATGGTCATTTTGGTCAGCTTTGAAATTTGATAGAATGTGAAGCAGGTTGAAAGCTGAGGATGCAGTCTAGAGTGTAAAGAAATTCCCAGTTGTCCACAGTGTTATTTTAGAAAATGTTCTACCTTCTAGCTCAACACAGCATTCTGTAACACACCTGTATGAACTTCATGGTAATGCAATGGGTGCCATTACACGTAGTGATGTGTACCATGTCCTTTGACAAATATAAATGTCATACAGTAAAGCTATGTGCTTTAGATGAGTTTGGTAATTTCCTGCTCTGTGGAAGTTCAAGCCCTGTGTTACTGTTAAAGAACATGTGAAAAATGAATACCATTCATTTAGGATTCAGATGAATAAATGCGATAAGTTATGTGCAGAATGCATCATCTCTTTTTCAAGCTGAAAATGCAATACTTTTTTGTATAGAGAATCTATTTTTACATTCATTTAAGCTTCCTTAGAAAAGTGTACACATACCATGTTTAGGAAAAGCAAGTCAAGAGCTAAGACACACACTTTAATCTGGGTATTTATGCAATTAAAATCCAGATATAAGTGCCTGAAATATGCCATTCAGTCTGCTGACTACAGCACAAACCCATAAACTACCAAGACGTGGTCCTTTGCTAGCTCCACTATCTTTTCATTGTCATAGTACTTGACAATAGTCGCTTATTTTCTTTACAAATATGTGGCACTCTAAAATGTGCATCAGGTTATTACAGAAAGAAGAGAAAGTGCAGAGCTTAGCAGGGCAGGCGCCAGGGACTGTGTACCTTGGGAGGGCCCACCTTATATATCGACCTTGTGACAAAAGGTGATTTCCTCTCCCATGGGCATCCCCTATGCAGGACACAGGGAAGGTGCAGTAGCCATCAGTGGGACTGGCAGCCAGGGGTGGTTTGGCCAGTGGGAGATATGCCAGTGGGCCACTCCGTCTCTCTTCAGGTGAACAGCTACAATACATAGCCATCCATTTTATTTGTCCGTTCTGTGTAGGCAGTGACTATTTTATTATTTCCTGTTTCCTATGTGACATTTTACTAAGGTTAAGGAGGCAGGACATTTAACTCTTGGTATGCCATCATAGTAAATGCACCAGGAAAGGAAAATGGCTTTTCTTTCTTTCAATGTGTTTACTTTTGCCTTTCTTTCTTTCTTTTTCTTTCTTTCTTTCTTTCCTTCTTTCTTTCTTTCTTTCTGTCATTATGCCTTTCTGTTCATTTTTTCTTTCTTTCAAACCATGTTTTTGTTCATGCATTTATCTCTGTCTGCCTTAATGTTTGTTCTTTCTTTCAATCTGTCTTGTTATTCTAAGCATACAGCACGTCCTGCTCCAGATGTAGTAATTACATGTGGGTAATCCTCCGCCTCCGGCGCTGTGCACTGCAGACATGTAGAAAACAAGCTCCTCCCGGCCCTTCATATACCGAAGGACCTCCCACAAATCCCCAGATTTCTCTGCAGTGCTGGAACTGCGAAGACATGAAGTATCACGCTCTCGCAGGCGAGTGGGGCTTTACAGCCCGAGGCCCTGCGGGACTATTTCCACCCGTCCTCTTTATGAAAGAATATGCCTCCCAGCCTGGGCTGCATTGGTCGGATGAAGGTAGGCAGCACCTGGTGTGCTTACGGAGCTATGCTCCACCGCAATCCCCCACCATAGGGTAGGCGGTTAAGGCTAATGGTGAGCCTTCAGTGGATGCCCCTCCCGCATCAGTGACCCACGCCCCGTGTAGCGGTGAACCCCGAGTATTGGGTCACCTTCCTCCCTAGCTCCCCCCGTTAGTGGGGGGAAAAAGAGGGGGGGGGGTTGTGTGTACGATGGCCTAACCTTGCCCTAAATACACTTGTAGGCTTATAGCCCTTAACGGTTTCCGGGTGTCAGAGCCGGGCTTCACTATTATGTTTAAGTTAGCCGCAGTGCCTTTATTGTATTTTACTTGGCGCGTACGGCGGCTCTGTTTGTGGACGCTACGGCATTTATTCTGTATTCTCCCTGTCAGGTTTTTTCTCTGAGGTGTTTTTTTCTCGGTCTCCTGTCAGTTGCATAGCTGCTTTCTGATTGGTTACGTGCTTCGAGCTTCGCGCTCTCTGGGGGGGGGCGTGGTTTGGTTTGGCGCGTTCCGCGTTCCGCGTCATCTACAGCTCTGGCCCACCCTTCGAGGTTCGCTTGGCGCCATTTCTTTCTCACGTGCGCGTGGTGAAGATGGTCCTCCCCTCGCTGTTCCGTAAGTGCCCTCATGGGCGACCTTTCTTTAGCCTTTGCTTTTCCTCGCTTGGCTCTGACATCCCTGTTCCCATTGTGTCTTTCAGACCATGAACCTCGGTGGCTTCTCCCGGCCCGGTGTAGCGCCCGGTCCAGACCTTTTTAAAAATAAAAAAATCACTCCCACTTCCCAGCGGGTTATTGGGGCATCCAGGGTTGCTTTATAGCGTCAATCCCTACTGGCATATTGTACATAATAATCACCATATGGAGGCATCTCAGGATATTGTGAACGGGTTCCTTTGGGACAAGCCCGTCTGTATGTAGCTTGTGGGGTCTTGCCTAGCAGCGGTGACAATTCTCGGGTCTGCGTCCCTTGTGCTCAGCAGGCGCTAGCCGGTATTCCCACCTCTTCCGAGGCTGGGTCCGCACCTCGCCTTGCTTCCCCTACTCCCCCAAGCCTGAGCCTAACCCCCAATACTAGTGGGGATTCTCATACTGATTTGGCCACTAGACTGGCTAGTGCTAGCTCCTTGGCGCGCAAGGCCACTGCCAAGAGGCGTCATTTGAATCCTGAATCTACTATACTTCCTATAGAATCTGATGATTTATTGCTTTCCTATGCACATTCCCCCTCAGAGGAAGGGGAACTGTTCTCTGACTCAGGGTCATACGACGACGAGTCCAGGGGACAGGAAGATTCTGGTTCTGATCATTGGTCCTCGGACGACATTGATAGACTGCTGACCCAGATCTTTGATGTGTTATCCCTCTCTCCCCCTGCCACGGCTCCCCGGCAAAGGGGTGATCTGTTTCACACCGCCCCGACCAGGGCGCGGTTGGAGTTTCCCGAACAAACTCATTTTAATAGCCTTGTGCTGAAAGAATGGGAACATCCCAGCAAACTCCATGGGGTTCCTAAAGCTGTGGAAAAGAAATATCCCTTTCCTGCCGACCTGGTCAAGTGTTGGACATCGCCACCCGAGGTCGATGCCCCAATTCTAAGTCTGTCCAACACCTCTGTTATGCACTCCCCCGACACTACTACGCTGCGGGATTTGGAGGATCGGCGTGTTGACCAACTGGCATGTCATGCCTTTGCATTTGGGGGAGTGTCGCTCCGCCCAGTTTGCGCCTTAGCCATTACGGCGGTGGCGCTCAGGACTGTGGTTAAGACTGCTCTTGAAGGGGCGGATGACTTGCCCTCTGATGCTGCCAATGCTCTGGCCGCCTGTGAGACTTTCGTGAACTATATCCTATCCGCATTGGACGATGCTATTAAGCTGAGCGCTAGATCTTCTGCTCTGGTGGTAGCCATACGCCGAGCGGTCTGGTTGCGCCAGTGGGCTGCTGATAACGTCGCCAAGAAGGCCCTCTCGGGGCTTCCATTTAAGGGGCTCGTTTGGTAGTGTCCACCCTGGAATCATTCGGCTGGGTGATCAATTACCCAAAGTCCTCTCTGTCCCCCTCCTCAGTGACCCCGTTCCTGGGGATGATTCTGGATACAGTTCAGTCAAGGATATTCCTTCCTCCAGAGAAGGTGGAAGCTCTGACAACGCAGGCGAGGTCCCTGCTTTCGAGCCCTCATCCCTCCATCCGGCAGGGAATGCAGTTGGTGGGCTCGATGGTGGCAAGCTTCGAGGCGGTGCCCTTTGCCCAGTTCCATTTGAGAACTCTGCAGCTTCACCTTCTGTCAGTCTGGAACAAGGACCCAGCGTCCTTGGACGAGATCTGGGTGCTCCCCCCCTCGGTCAGCCAATCCCTTGCGTGGTGGCTGGACCACAGGAACTTGACAAGGGGCAGATCCTTCCTGGCTCCCTCCTGGGAGACGGTCACAACGGATGCCAGTCTGTCGGGCTGGGGGGGATTCTGGAAGTCCCTGCGCTTCCAGGGGAGGTGGGGCCCTCAGGAGGCCCATCTACCCATCAAAGTCCTGGAACTCAGGGCGGTCAGATTGGTGCTGGAACAATTGACCCAGCACCTGAAGGGTCTGGCGGTTCAGGTATGCTCAGACAACAGAACGGCGTTTGCCTACATCAATCATCAGGGAGGGACCTGGAGCAAGGAAGCTCTCCAGGAAGTGTCTCTGATTCTAACATGGGCGGAAGCCAATGTCCAATGCATCTCGGCTGTCTACATTCCGGGCGCGGAGAACCTGCTGGCAGATGCTCTGAGCAGGGGATCGTCTCGTCAGGGGGAATGGTCACTCTGCAACAGGGTTTTTCAGGCCCTGTGTCACCGTTGGGGTGTGCCAGACGTGGATCTGTTTGTGTCCCGTCACAATCACAAGCTCCCGGGCTTTGTATCTCTGTCTCAGGATCCTCTGGCTCTGGCCACGGAAGCCCTGTCAATGTCTTGGAGGGAGTTTCGGCTCCTGTATGTGTTTCCACCAATTCCCCTTCTGGGCAGAGTCCTGCGCAAGATTGCTCTGGAAGGGGTACCTGTGATTCTGGTGGCCCCCAAGGTGGCCGAGAAGAGTGTGGTTTGCAGACGTGGTTCAAATGGCAGTAGATCAGTACGATCTGCCAAGGTTGCCAGACCTTCTAACTCAGGGGTCTCTACGCCATCCCAATTTACTAACTCTGGCTTTGACGGCTTGGCTATTGAAACCTCCATCCTGATGGAAAAGGGTTTGTCTGCATCTGTAGTGGCTACTATGGTGCAAGCCAGGAAAAAAGACTTCTTCTGCTATCTACTATAGATATATATATTTGGCGTTCTTACATTGACTGGTGTGAATCCAGGTCTCTTCCCTGCCGGGAATTCTTAGTCTCCAGGGTGCTGGAGTTTTTACAACATGGTCTAGACTTAGGTCTTAAGCTTAGTACCCTGAAGGGCCAGGTTTCGGCCCTGTCTATCTTCTTCCAGAAGACCTTTGCCCAGCACCCTCTTATCAAGACTTTCTTTCAGGGGGTCACTCATGTGCGGCCTCCTCGGAAACCTATGGTTCCTGTTTGGGATTTAAACTTGGTGTTATCGGCCCTGCAGGGTGCTCCTTTTGAGCCTATTCAGGAGGCTGCTCTCGCTGTTCTCACGCTCAAGGTTGTATTCCTGGTAGCTATCACTTCTGTTAGACGTGTATCTGAGTTGGCGGCTCTATCTATTCAGCCTCCCTACTATGAGAGACACCAGGATAAGGTGGTGTTTCGCTTCAAGCCAGACTTTCTGCCTAAGGTTGTGTCTGCTTTTCATTTGAATCAAGATATTGTACTTCCTTCCTTGTGCCCTAATCCTAGTAACCCTAAGGAAAGGGTTTTGCATTCCTTGGATGTGGTTAGGTGTGTCAAGTATTACCTGGTTATCACTAAAGCTTTCAGGAAGACGGATGCTCTCTTCGTTGTGCCTCACGGGCCTAGGAAGGGTTTGGCTCACGCCAAGTCTACTATCAGTAAATGGATTCGTCAGGCTGTGGTTCAGGCCTATACTACTAAGGGGAAGTTTCCCCCCTTTCGTCTTACTGCTCATTCTACTCGAGCTGTTGGGGCTTCTTGGGCTTTTCAGCACCAGGCCTCTGTGGAACAAGTTTGCAAGGCCGCTACTTGGTCTTCTGTTCATACCTTTACAAAGTTTTAGAAGGTTGATGTTAGGGCCTCAGCTGATGCTGTGTTTGGCTGCAAGGTTTTGCAGGCGGCAGTAGTTTGAACTGCTTGCTGTTGCCTTTTCTGTTGGGTATCCCACCCTACTTTACGGACACTGCTATTGGATGTCCCACATGTAATTTCTACATCTGGAGCAGGACTTGCTGTATGCTTAGAATAATACAATTCTGTGAAGTACTCACCTGTAGAATTGGTATTATATACATACAGCACGTCCTGCTCCAACCCACCCTGGTTTCACGTTGTTCTGGATCCCCTGTTTGGTGATTGTTATCATTGTTGTTATTGCCAGTTTTGGGTGGTTGGTTTCTCCTGGCTTCTCATTCTCACTGCTTTTCAATGCTGGGGATTTGTGGGAGGCCCTTCGGTATATGAAGGGCCGGGAGGAGCTTGTTTTCTACATGTCTGCAGTGCACGGCGCCGGAGGCGGAGGATTACCCACATGTAATTACTACATCTGGAGCAGGACGTGCTGTATGCATATAATACCAATTCTACAGGTGAGTACTTCACAGAATTGTATTATTTCATTCTTTCAATTTGTCTTTCTCTTCATTCTTTCTTTAAATCTTTCGTTATATGTTATATTTTTTGTTTTTATTCATTTTAACCTGTCTGTTCCAAGTATGTCACACACCCCGCTTCCAATATTCATGACATGTGGGTAATGACCTGTAGAGGGCGAACTTATGCAGAGATGACAGGAAAAAAAGGAAGCCCCTCCCGGTCCATAAATACCTGGGACCTCCCACACATACCCCAGTTTTAGTCTCTGCAGACAGCGAGCAAGCAGAAGATGGCTGTGACTCCTCCTTGCAGGTAGCCGGGTTACCCCCGGCCAATTTGTTTGTATTGCTGCCCGGACTTTGTTATTTAAACCCTTATTATGCCTCCCAGCCTTGGCTGTGGGTCCGGGCAATGGTAGGCAGCACCTTTGTGGTGTATACAGGGAGCCATGCTCCCCCGTCAGACCCCATACTAGGGGGTAGGCGGTATCTGGGTTGGTGATCCCGGTTTGGGATGTCCTGTCCCTGGCTTGTCCTTCCACTTATATGGTGTGGACTTCCCCCCTTCCGGGTCTCCCTGTGCCCCTCTCGGGGGGGGGGCGCTGTCTCTACCCATCATTTTTCCTGGTGTTAGGATGTGCTTTCTGCGTGGGTGTGTGTGCGTTTTTACTTGTGTCTAAACTGGAAGGCAGATGTACGCTGGCCGCATGTGTCGGTTTTTTTCATGGTGGGGGAGTTTCTTCCCCTCAGGTACTCGGAGGGGGGGGGCGGGCCCGTCACGGTGCCCAGTCACTGGCTGGGAGCCGCGTCTTCTTGTTCTGAGGGAGGGGGGCGGGGCCGGGTGCGGCGCGAGATCCGTGCTGGCCCGGCCCTTCCTCTCTCTCTCTCCCTGTGGCTGTGCTGCTGGCTGGACGCCATTGCAGCTCTCCGTGAGTGCCCTGTGGGCTATTTCTTTATTTGTTCCTTAAGTTTTCTTTGTGCGCTGTGCCTTGACCATTATAGCGCTTGGGACAGCTTCCCGGGCCTTTTATATTTTGCTCAGATATATATATATATATATATATATATATATATATATATAATCCCCTCGTTTCAAAATGCAAAAGTTAATTGATTTCGGATCGAGAATCGTAAGTTTGGGTGGGTGTTAGTCATTTTTTCCTGTTTTTTTGGCCATTTCCGACTCGCACGAGCCTACGTACGATTTTGTATATGCTCTTACGATCATCGGAAGTTCGTTCCTAAATTGTAGGATCAAAACCTAAAGCTTAGGATCAAAACCTAAAACTTAGGATCAAAACCTAAAACTTAGGATCAAAACCTAAAACTTAGGATCAAAACCTAAAACTTAGGAACAAAACCTAAAACTTAGGATAATCGGATGTGTTTACGTGTAATTCAGAGAGCAGTTTTCCAACCTCTAAATCCGTTTTAAAAGAAAGCCACTTCCGACACCTTTTAGCAGTCGGATTGCTGTTCTTGAACAGGTTTTTTGGCTATGTGGAGGAGTCTGCGCGTCTTGAGCTCCAATAAACTGCATGTATCAGCATGGCCGAGGCCATAAATTGTATGGCAATGCATACCTGATTCAATACATTTCATGTATGCCTTATAAAAGCATTTTAATGTGGACCTTAATTAGTCCTTTGCATGTAAACCTTTATTTTGCAATACATCCATATATTTGCGTTATTTAAAGAAACTTATGTCCTTTGTTATTTATTTTTAAATTGATGTACTAGAATAATATTTTTAATTTGAATTTATTGGTGTAGTTGTTTACCTTTGCTTTGTTTAATTATTTTAGCTCATCTTTGGTCAGATGCATCACACTTACTGAGGAGAGGAGAGCGGGATAAAGTGCAGGATGTGGGTTACTGCTGTATTTTGCACAGACACAGCAGAGCTGGGGGCACGGAAAGGTCAGAAATCAAAGAATGCAGAGCAACACAGTCACAAGGCCCTTTCTGTTTGCAGGCTGCCCGATAATACCTGACTCGCCATCTTGGCTGTTTCTAGGCTCATAACATGCAGAAGTTGCTGGGTGTTTTTTAATTTTTGAGAGCAATCTGTATGTAGAGGGTGTGGGTAACCACACAAAAAATTATAAGTTGTACCATTTGAAGCCAAAATATTAAAATTAAATCCACAAGTAAAAAATGCAAGTTAACTAAAAATGGTTGGTTACTACAAAATGAATGAAATAAAGAAAAAAAAAAAACAAATATTTAGAATGCACTTTAATGAGGTAAGTTTGTAGTGCGCAGGCGCAAGATCAGAAGGATTTACGTCCAGACAACAAAGGAAAAAGGGCAAAACCAATGTTGCAACCTGAGAAATGAAACGGAAAATTCAGGATGGAAACTGACATAGGTCTGATTCGCGAACTGCCATACGAACGGACGTACATTTTAGGATAGAAACGTATTAGCTTATAGAATCACTCGCAAGTTCATACGAGCGCACGAGCGTACAGGAAAAATAGGATGATCGGCACCAAAATCAAAGCTCTTACATGTTTCTTTGAATCGACCCAATTGTTACATATGTATGTCTGTGTGTGATGACTGCGCTTTATGGGCCCCCTTTTCAATTGTGTCTTTCAGGTGGACTCCCTAGCAAGTGTTTAAAAGGGGGGGTTCTCCCGGACCTAGGAACCTCCTGAGGGAGGAAGGTTTGTTGGAGGCGGTTATTCAGACATTGATTAGAGCTAGGAAGAGGTCTTCCACTACTATTTACTATAGGACTTGGCGGTCCTATATTGACTGGTGTGAGGTCCTTTGCTTTGCATCATCTGGTCAAGACTTTTTTCCAAGGGGTCACTCATGTTCAGCCCCCTAGAAAGCCTTTGGTTTCCCGTTTGGGACCTAAATTTGGTTCTCTCGGCCCTCCAGGGGCCTCCTTTTGAGACGGTGCAGGATGTGGCACTTTCTGTGCTCACTCAAAAGGTTGCCTTTTTGGTGGCTATTACCTCTGTTCGGTGTGTCTCTGAGTTGGCGGCTCTGTCTATTCAGGCCCCTTACTTTGAGAGACACCAGGACAAGGTGGTTTTTCGCTTTAAACCAGATTTCCTTCCTAAGGTTGTTTCTGCTTTCCATCTCAATCAGGATGTAGTTCTCCCTTCCTTGTGTCCCAGGCCTAGCAATGACAAGGAGAGGGTTTTGCACTCTTTGGATGTGGTTCGTTGTGTGAAATACTATTTGGTCGCTACTTCTCCTTTTCGTAAGATGGACGCCTTGTTCGTGGTGCCCTCTGGGCCCAGGAAAGGTTTGGCGCCTGCCAAGTCTACCATTAGTAAATGGATACATCAGGCCATTGTTGGGGCCTATTCCGCTAAGGGGAGGGTTCCTCCTTTTAAGATCACTGCTCATTCTACTCGTGCTGTTGGGGCTTCCTGGGCCTTTCAGCACCAGGCTTCTGTTGAACAAGTTTGTAAGGCTGCTACTTGGTCTTCTGTTTATAGTTTTTCCAAGTTTTAAAAGGTTGATGTGCAGGCCTCAGCGGATGCTGTTCTTGGCCGCAAGGTTCTGCAAGCTGCAGTGGTTTAAACTGGTGCATTTTTGCTGTATTTGGATCCCCACCCATGACGGACACTGCTATTGGATGTCCCACATGTCATGAATAGTGGAAGCGGGGTGTGTGACATACTTGGAATAATACCATTTTGTGATTACTCACCTGTAAAATGGGTATTATAAGTATGTCACACACCCCGCTTCATCCCGCCCTTTGGTATTTTGGATCCTTTATATGGTGAACCTTTTATTGTTAAGAATGTTTTATTGTCTCTTCCTGGTCCCCTTACTGCTGTCATATACTGGTGAATGTGTGGGAGGCCCCAGGTATTTATGGACTGGGAGGGGCTTCTTTTTTGCTTTCATCTCTGCAGAAGTTCGCCCTCTACTGGACCATAACCCATATGTCATAAATAGTGGAAGCGGGATGTGTGACATACTTATAATACCCATTTTACAGGTGAGTAATCACAAAATGGTATTATTTCTTTCCAACTGCATTTCTGTTTCCTTCTTTATTTCAACTTATCTTTCTTTTCATTCCTAATGCCTATCAATTCATTCTTTCTTTTTTAAAATGTCCCTTCTGTTCATTTTTACTTTCTTTCAGCCTGTCCATTCTCTCTTTCTATTCATTTACTAGTTCTAATTATTCTTTTTATATTTCCGATGTGCATGCACGCGCTGCAGCCACTTCCTTGCTTACTTTATCTGTGCATACCTGCACCAACCATTGAAAGAATTGCTGAGGGGCGGTGGCCAGTGGTGCACACACCATTCAGCTTTGCTTGCTGCTCTGGGCTCAAGCGGCAAAGCTAAAGCTGAATGGAGTGTAAACCGGTGATTAGCCCCCATAGCATCCACATGCCCCACAGCCCCTCCCGGAAGATGCACACCAAGCCAGGGCCTGCAACATCAAATTTAATGAGCATGGTGCACTCCAGTCACTCTGGCTGTAGGGGATCCTCTGTCCCCCATGCTAAAGGAGGGGACTGCTTCCGCTGATCACTACTGGCTTCTGACGGGTCTCCTGCACGCAGTGTGATATTACTATGATTATTATAAATGTTTATTTATATAGCGCCATCATCTTCCGTAGAGCTTTACAAGGTATGATTACAGACAAGGTAAAACATATAGTACAGGGAACAAAACAAACTAGATGCTATGAGGTTTAAACCAAGTGTTGTGAGCACAGGAGACAATATATAAATATAGAAATAGAGCCCTGCCCTTGCAAGTTTACAGTTTAAAGGATGGTGGTAGAGTGGTAGAGCTTGAGTTGGGCTGCATGTGCCATTTGAAGGTTATAAAAATTGCTTAAGCCAGGTTATATGCTTGTCTGAAGAAGTGAGTTTTGAGGGCACTTTTCCAAGTATACAGTACATCCTGTTTCACCAAATTCTTTACGCTTGGGATATCCGCCACAAGGTGGCGCAGTGGACTGCAGAAGAGACTTGTGTGGCGTCTCCCGGCCCTATAAAAGGACAGGAACCTCCCACAAATTCCCAGTTTCCTTCTGCAGTCAGGACTGCCTGCGAAGATAGAAGATGGCTCTCTATTTTACGCAGGTGAGCGGGGCTTACCAGCCTGCGGCCCTGCAGGACTATTTCCACCCGTTCTGGACCAACTGCCTCCCAGCCTCGGCTACCTGGTTCGGGTGAAGGTAGGTTAGCACCAGGGTCAGGTGCTTGAGGAGCGCTGCTCCAACCGCAATCCCTGCACCTAAATGGGTAGGCGGTTCAGGATTATGGTGAGCCTTGTGGGATGCCCCTTCCTGCCCCCCTCCCTCCACTGCCCCCCCCTAGCTAAGACATGCCTGGGTGCGCCTGCCGCTGTTCTTCCCCGTCCTGCTCTCTCCCTGGGGAGCTCTGCGGGGAAGGAGCTAGGCGGTGGTGTCCGCATTAGTGTTTTTTGTCTGTTTTTACTTTTTGTGCGCGCTCGCCGCCGCGCCGCTTGTACGGCACTCCGCGGCTGGTGGCGACATTCTCCTTGTGTTTTACTTCGCTGTCATTGGCGCTGGGGGGTCACGTGGAGCGCAATTCGCGCTCTTCGGGGGGGTGGGTCCCGCGTATGGCGCCTTTTGCGTCATTCCTCTGCGGCCCGCCCCTCAAGGTCTGTGCGGGCGCCATTTTGGTTGAGACTTCTCCTGCGGTACTGCGGTGCGCTGCTGGCCTGCCTGGATTGTGTGATCGGCTTATTGGTCCGTGAGTTCCATTCGGGGTTGTATTTGCTACTCTCGCCACATTTTGGGTGTGTTATGTGTGGTTTTCTTATGTCTTTCAGGTGGGATAAACGTGACTGTGGTTTTTCCCGGCCCTCTTCCCTTCATCTCCCACCTTCCCTAGCAGAGTTTTGGGGCATCCCGGGTGGCTCTTGCTAGCCTTAACCCTATACTGGCCTGTGGGCCCACTCTAATCACCATATGGAGGCTTCCGGGGCTAATGTGCTTGGGGTTCCTTCGGGACAAGCCCAGCTGTGTGTCGCGTGTGGGGTTTCCCCTGTGAGCGACGGGGTCAGAGTATGTGTGCCCTGCTCCCAGAAGGTACTTGCGCTGCAGTCTGGGTTACCTGCTACACTGCTCAGCTCTGCCCCCCTTCTACATCACCTACCCCCCCCCGCCTGCATTTGACCCCTAGTGGGGGACATGCTAGTGGGGAATCACATTATGACTTGGCCTTGCGGGTGGCCAGCCTGGAAAGGCTTATGGCTGGGCCAGTCCCCCGTAAGGCGTCTGGCAAGAAGTGGCATTTAACTCCCGCTGTTTCCCTTTTTCCTGAGGAGGATGAGGGACAGTTCTCTTTCTCTGGTCTGTACCCCCTAGAAGAGGGGGAACTTTTCTCTGATTCTGATTCCTCTGAGGAGCGGCAGGAGATTTATGGTGGTACTGGGTCTCCTTTTGGAGAAGACCCATGGTCTCAGGAGGATACTGACAGGCTGTTGGCTCACATTTTTGAAGTACTGTGTATTACACCTTCTGTCCCGGCTAAAAGGCAGCAGGGTGAGCTTTTCCTCTGTTAAACAATGCTTGGAGTTCCCTGAGCAGATCCACTTCAATAATTTGGTGCTCAAGGAGTGGGAACGTCCTAGCAGATTGCCTGCGGTGCCTAAGAGTTGGGACAGGAGGTATCCCTTTCCTGCTGATGTGGTTAGTCGCTGGTCGTGTCCCCCCGAGGTGGATGCTCCCGTGCTTGGGTTATCCAATACCTCGGTCATGCATTCCCCTGACACTTCTACTCCGAGGGATGGTGAGGACCGGCGTGTTGATCAGCTGGCCTGTCACGCATTTGCTTGTGCAGGGACTGCCCTGCGCCCTGTGTGCGCTTCTGCCATCATGGCTCTTGCTATTAAGGGGCTACTCAAGTGTCTTCTGGATAATGCCTCGGATGCCAATTGGGGGGAGGAGTATAGATCTCTCCTGCTTTGCTATGAATTTGTGTCATTTATTTTTTCTGCTATGGATGATGCGGTCAGGATGTGTGGTAGGACTTCTGCCCTTTTGGTGGCTATACGCAGATCTGTTTGGCTGCGTCAGTGGGCGGCTGATAATGCTGCTAAGAAGGCTCTCACTGGCTACCCCTCTACTGGGCTACGGCTCTTTGGGGAGCGTCTGAATCTGTCAAGGATGGTAGGATGCCTCAACGCAGGAGGCAGCCGCGGCCCTTTCGGGGGGGGGGGGCGGTTCTTCCCTCCCCTCCATCCGTGCTCCCAGGTTCGGTCGGGGTGCACCATTTGCGGGGGCACGCAGAGACCCTTGGGGCCGGGGTAAAGGCCGTGGTCGCCTCTGTCTCATGGGGTCCCAAGTCCAAATCTTCCCCCAAGCCCCCTCAGGCATGAGGAGGCGCCCTCACCCATCCGGGTGGGGGATGGTTGCTGCTCTTTGCTCACGTTTGGAGAATGCGCGTCTCAGACCGGTGGATTCAGGAGGTGGTGTCTTCCGGGTACAAGATCGAGTTTGCAGCCTGGCCGCCCCCAAGATTCATCAGATCCCGGATGGCTCAAAGCCCCCTGTCAGCTCAGGGCTTGCGGTCCAAAGCCTTTTGGATTTGGGTGTCATCTGTCCTGTGCCTTCCCAGGAAAGGGGCAGAGGCTTCTACTCCAATCTGTTCACAGTCTCCAAAAAGGATGGGTCCCTGAGGCCCATCCTGGATTTAAAGCGCCTCAACAAATTTGTCAGGTTCAAGCATTTTCTCAGTACCTTGCGCCCGGGCGATTTCATGACTTCTGTGGACATCAAAGATGCTTACCTTCATGTTTCAATCTTTCCAGGTCATCAGAGATTTCTCAGGTTCGCTCTGGAGGATCAGCACTACCAATTTGTGGCCTTACCGTTCAGTCTTACCTCACCAAGGTGCTGACGGGGTTGATGGCTCTGTTGAGATCTCAGGGCATTCGCATCCTTCCTTATCTGGACGATATTCTGATCGCGTCTCAGTCCTTCCATCAAGCCGAGCTGGATACCCAGATTGTGGTCTCCACACTCGAGTCCTTCGGTTGGGTGATCAACTACCCCAAGTCTTCACTGTCTCCGTCCTTGGTGACAGCCTTTCTGGGCATGACTCTGGATACATCTCAGGTCAAGGTTTTTCTGCCTCTGCAAAAGGTGGAGAGCCTGCAGACGCAGGCACGGTTTCTACTTTCTTGTCCTCATCCCTCCATTCGGCAGGGGATGCAGTTGGTGGGCCTGATGGTGTCATGCTTCGAGGCGGTCCCCTTTGCTCAGTTTCACATGAGACCTCTTCAGTTGCACCTCTTGTCGGTTTGGGATCAGGACCCTGTGTCCCTGGAACAGGAATTTGCTCTGTCCCCTCTGGTCAGTCAGTCCCTCTCGTGGTGGCTGGACTCAAGGAATCTCTTGGTGGGCAGGATCTTTCTGCCCCCGTGCTGGGAGATTGTCACCACAGATGCCAGTCTGACAGGTTGGGGGGGCTTTCGGAAGTCTCTGAAGTTCCAGGGTCAGTGGGGCCCTCAGGAGGCCCATGCCCCCATCAACATTCTGGAACTGCGGGCGAAATGGTTGGTCCTTTCCCAGTTGACCCCACAACTTCAGGGTCGGGCGGTTCAGATCTGATCGGACAACCAGACAGCGGTCGCCTACATCAATCATCAGGGAGGGACTCGGAGCAAGCGAGCCCTCAAGGAAATGTCCCTGATACTGTCCTGGGCGGAGGAGAATGTCCCCTGCATCTCAGCAGTTTACATCCTGGGGGTGGAGAACCTGGAGGCAGACTCTTTGAGGAGGGGGATGTCTCGGCTGGGGGAGTGGTCCCTCAGCAACAGGGTGTTTCACTCCCTGTGCCACCGCTGGGGTCTGCCGGATGTGGACCTGTTTGCTTCACGTCACAATCACAAACTTCCATTCTTTGTCTCTCTGTCACAGGATCCTCTGGCCTTTGCCACGGATGCGCTGGCAATGCCTTGGAAGGGGTTTCGGCTCCTCTATGCGTTCCCTCCGTTTCCTCTGTTGGGCAGGGTGCTGTGCAAGGTAGCCCAGGAAGGGGTGCCAACCATTCTGGTGGCCCCCTGTTGGCCAAGAAGGGTGTGGTTCGCAGACATTGTGCAGTTGGCAGTAGATCAGTACGTCCTGCCCAAGGATCCAGATCTGTTCACTCAGGGGCAGCTGTGCCATCCCAATTTACAAATGCTGGCTTTGACGGCTTGGCTGCTGAAACCTCCATCTTGATGGAAAAGGGTTTGCCTGCCTCTGTTGTTGATACCATGATTAGGGCTAGGAAAAAGTCCTCGTCCTTTATCTACTACAGGGTCTGGCATGCTTACATTGCCTGGTGTGAGTCCAACCCTGTCGGGTGTTTTCTGTTCCCAGGATTCTGGAATTCTTGCAACATGGTTTGTATTTGGGCCTTCACCTTAGTACCCTCAAAGGTCATGTTTCAGCTCTGGCAATTTTTTTCCAAAGATCTTTTGCCAGTCACCGTTTGGTTAAGACTTTTTTCCAGGGTGCTTCTCATGTGCGTCCGCCACGTAAACCTATGTTACCAGTTTGGGATTTTAATCTGGTGTTATCTGCTCTGCAGGGCCGTCCTTTTGAGCCCCTCCGTGAGGCCGCTTTGCCCATCTTGACTCTTAAGGTAGCCTTTTTGGTGGCTATCACATTGTCAGGCGTGTTTCTGAGTTGGCGGCCAGATTTCGTGTCTGCTTTTCATCTCAATCAGGACATTTGGGTTGATTCAAAGAAACATGTAACAGCTTGGATTTGGCTCACGATCATCCTATTTTTCACGTCCGCTCGTGCGTTCGTATGAACTTGCGAGTGATTCAATAAGCAAATACGTTTCTATCCTAAAATATACGTCCGTTCGTATGGCAGTTCGGGAATCAGACCTATGTCAGTTTCCATCCTGAATTTTCCGTTTCATTTCTCAGGTTGCAACATTGGTTTTGCCCTTTTTCCTTTTTTGTCTTGACGTAAATCCTTCTGATCTTGCGGCTCCGCACTACAAACTTACCTCATTAAAGTGCATTCTAAATATTTGGTCTTTTATTTTTCTTTATTTCATTCATTTTGTAGTAACCAACCATTAATGAATGCATTTGCATAAGTAAATCTTACTTTGTTTAATTTTTAGTTAACTTGCATTTTTTACTTGTGGATTTATTTTTAATATTTTGGCTTCAAATGGTACAACTTTAGATTTTTTGTGTGGTTACCCACACCCTCTACATACAGATTGCTCACAAATCTTAAAAAACACCCAGCAACTTCTGCATGTTATGAGCCTAGAAACAGCCAAGATGGCGGCTCAGGTATTATCGGGCAGCCTGCAAACAGAAAGGGCCTTGTGACTGTGTTGCTCTGGATTCTTTGATTTCTGACCTTTCCATGCCCCCAGCTCTGCTGTGTCTGTGCAAAATACAGCAGTAACCCACATCCTGCACTTTATCCCGCTCTCCTCTCCTCAGTAAGTGTGATGCATCTGACCAAAGATGTGCTTAAATAATTAAACAAAGCAAAGGTAAACAACTACACCAATAAATGCAATCTAAAAATATCATTCTAGTACCTCAATTTTAAAATAACTAACAAAGGACATAAGTTTCTTTAATTAACGCAAATATATTGCAAAATAAAGGTTTACATGCAAAGGACTAATTAAGGTCCACATTAAAATGCTTTTATAAGGCATACATGAATCAGGTATGCATTGCCATACAATTTATGGCCTCGGCCATGCTGATACATGCAGTTCATTGGAGCTCAAGACGCGCAGACTCCTCCACATAGCCAAAAAACCTGTTCACGAACAGCAATCCGGCTGCTAAAAGGTGTCGGCTGTGGCTTTCTTTAAAAACGCGTTTAGAGGTTTCTTTGAATCACACCTAAACACATCCAATTAACCTAAGTTTTACGTTTTGATCGTAAGTTTTAGGATTTGATCCTAAGTTTTACGTTTTGATCCTAAAATTTAGGAACGAACTTCCGCTGATCGTAAGAGCATATACGCATTCGTACGTAGGCTCGTGCGAGTCGTAAATGGCCAAAAAAACAGGAAAAAATGACTAACACCCACCCAAACTTACGATTCTCGATACGAAATCAATTAACTTTTGCTCTTTGAATCGAGGGGATTGTCTTGCCTTCCTTGTGTCCTAATCCTGCTAATTCCAAGGAGAGGACTCTGCATTCTTTAGATGTGGTCAGGGTTCTGAAGTTTTACTTGGTAGCTACTGAATCTTTTAGGAAGACTGATGCTCTTTTTGTTCTTCTTTCTGGTCCTAGGAAGGGTTTGCCTCCGGCTAAGTCCACTATCAGCAAGTGGATTCGTCAGGCGGTGGTGCAAGCCTATTCTGCTAAGGGGAAGGAACCTCCCTTCCGCCTTACTGCTCATTCCACTCATGCTATTGGTGCCTCTTGGGCCTTTCAGCACCAGGCTTCTGTTGAACAAGTTTGTAAGGCCGCAACTTGGTCTTCTGTTCATACTATTTCCAAGTTTTACAAGGTTAGGGCCTCAGCTGATGCTGCTTTTGGCCGCAAAGTTCCTCAGGCGGCAGTGGTTTAAACTGCCCGCCGTTGTTCTTTGGGGATCCCACCCTACTTTACGGACACTGCTTTTGGACGTCCCAAGCGTAAAGAATTTGGTGAAACAGGACGTGCTGTATACTTGGAAAAATACAATTCTGTGAGTACTCACCTGTAGAATTGATTTTGTAGTATACAGCACGTCCTGTTTCACCCCTCCCTTGTTATCATTATTCTTGGTTACCTCTGTATGGTGATTTGTTCAGATGTTTGGTTGGGGTTTCCTTCATTATTATTCTCCCGGCTTCTTGTCTAACTGCTTTGTAACACTGGGAATTTTTGGGAGCTTCCTGTCCTTTTATAGGGCCGGGAGACGCCACAAGTCTCTTCTGCAGTCCACTGCGCCACCTTGAGGCGGATATCCCAAGCGTAAAGAATTTGGTGAAACAGGACGTGCTGTATACTACAACATCAATTCTACAGGTGAGTACTCACAGAATTGTATTTTTAAAGGCTTGAAGTGATGGAGAATGACGGAGGCACGGGAATAGCCTTGAAGGCGGAAGTGCGAGGAGGTAACCAAGGAGGAAGACAGGAGAATGTCAGAGGCAGAGCGAAGGTTGCGCTTGGGTTGGTAACGCTGGATCAGAGATGAAATGTAGGGCTGGAGAGAGCTTTGTAGGTTAGCGCTAGAATTTTGAACTTAACTTTCTGCATGACAGGAAACCAGTGGAGGGATTGACAGAGGGGGGCAGCATTGGAGAAGCAAGAGGAGAGGCGGAGCAGCAGAGTTTGGAAAAGATTGGAGGGGTGCCAGTCTGTTTGTTGACAAACATTATTTCACTCCGGGTATAAACGGCTCCTCCCTGCAGGGAGCTGTCAGAAGCCGCCCACCCTGGTAGGAAACGGCATACTCTGCCCAGCTGAAGAACCTGGGACGGGGAATCAGAGGCCCCCTGGGGCAAGGGGAGACCTCCAGAGCTGGATCAAGGACAGAGGTGAGGTGAAGGGTTTTTTTTTGTTAGAGGGAAAAATGCCAACTATGTAAGAATCTACATGCTTGGCACTAAAAAGGGTAAACATACATAAGGAAGAACCAGGTATATTACTATTCTTTAACAGCAATGCTGGCTTTTTTTATTTTAGATAACAGGACTTACCATTTTCAAGCTGAGGATGAAGCTGAGGCATTTGTGTGAGTATACCAGCATAGGCATTATTCATGTAGTTTCTGCTATCCCACTCTTCCATATGTGATCTAACCGCCTCATATTTAGTTTCACTTGCCATTGATCTAAACAGAAACACATTTTCTTAGCTAGTGACTAAGGTTTCTTAGCTAGTGACTGAGGTAAAATAAAATTAGATTCATGACACTGGCAATATTACTCATGTGTTGTGGTAGAATAATTTGTATCTCTTTGCTATCTTGGGTATTAATGTTTGGCACTAAGAGCCAGATTTGCATTACACCTGAAGAAGAAACCTGTTAGGACTTGTTGAAAAGCTAGCCTCCTCAGTCTACTGTATTAATCTATAAATTACCTTAACTTCTGACATTCAGCTTTCTTTTGTGAAGGTGGATATCTGTATTACAAAACAGTAAAGATGAATCTCTTAATGCAGCATTTGGAGGGGATGGAGGCTCCAACGATAACGCTCAGCAATTTACAAAGCAGATTATTAATGAGGTCAGATCCTTACCAGGGAACCAAGTGTGCTGTGACTGTGGAGCACCTGGTGAGCTTTACTAAACAGTGCCTCCCCTTTTCTACATTCTATCTTCCTGATTTCTATTATATCCCTTTTATTACACCATTTCATTTAGTTACATCTCTATTTGGGTATATTACCCGCTATTTTTGTAGTTGTATATTTGCTTTATTAAATTATGTCTGCTTTCATGTTATGACAGATCCCTCCTGGGTCTCCACAAACCTAGGGATTCTCATCTGCATTGAATGTTCTGGGATACACCGCGACCTAGGAGTACGCTATTCACGAGTTCAGTCATTAACTCTCGATTTGTTAAGCACCTCGGAATTGTTGGTAGGTTAAACTATTCTCGTGAAATCCTATTATCGCGCTTCAGTGTATTATTCTTTTGATCTCATCATTTCCATAAATTTCTCTCTTTAAAGCTTGCAGTGTCAGTTGGGAACACAAAGCTTAATGAAGTTTTTGAAGCTGTGCTTCCTATACCAAATCCAAAACCTACACCCAGCAGTGATATGTAAGTGTTTTGGTGGATTCTATCTATGTCAGGGATGTGCATTGTGTCATAAGGGAAATCATGCACTGCAAGCATAAGTCATACACAATGATTATGAAACCCATTTATGGCTCCTTTCCTGTAAAAAAACTGTCTTTATTATGCTTCAGAGGACCTTTATTTTATTATTTTTATTGATGGATGACATTGCACACAGCAGCAGCAGCTTCCATTGTTCTGACGCTCACTCAATCTTGATCATTTGCAGCTATAAATAACTGTGCATAGACAGCATTGTTACCGATCTACCTGCCTGGCCATGGCCCTCTTCTTGGAGATTGTAGTATGTAGTATCAATATAGTGATAGTACACTGCATCTGTATGCAAGATAACTTTGCCTCCTACAGTACATGAATACCTGAAGCAGCACCCACATGCTAATCACGGCAGGGAATGCTAAGAAGTGTATTATGGGCAGCTATCACTGCCCACCCTGATACATCCTGCAGCGTTTGTTACTTTCTGGTTAGTAATCACATACGATTGTTCTGCATGATCTAGCTTAATGATCCAGCTGATGACAGCAGCGCTCTGGCTAAGTTCACACTGCCACAATGCGATAGCATTATTGCCATCATAATTGTGATTTTGTTATTCTAAGCATACAGTACGTCCTGCTCCATATATAATAATTACACGTGGGTAATCCTCCGCCAGATGGCGCTGTGCACTGCAGACATGCAAAAAACAGGCTCCTCCCGGCCCTTCATATACCGAGGGACCTCCCACAAATCCCCAGTTTTCTCTGCAGTGCCGACTGCGAAGACATGAAGTATCACTCTCTCGCAGGTGAGCGGGGCTTTTACAGCCTGCGGCCCTGCTGGACTATTCCCACCTGTCCTCCTTGTGATGTGCCTCCCAGCCTGGGCTGCGCTGGTCGGGTGAAGGTAGGCAGCACCTTGTGTGCTTAACGGAGCCATGCTCCACCGCAGTCCCCCACCATAGGGTAGGCGGTTAGGCTGATGGTGAGCCTCATAGTGGATGCCCCTCCCGCATTATTGCCCCGTGCCCCGTGTAGCGGTGGGCCCTATCCAAAGGGTCGCCATCCTCCCTCGTTTCCCCCTGTAGCTGGGGGGGAAAGAAAGGGGGGGCGTGTGTGGCGGTCTCAAGTGTACTGCGATTACACGATTATGGGCTTAGTATTGTCCTTGACTTGTAACTTGGTGTCAGAGCCGCACTTTTTTTATTGTTATCTGCCGCGCTCGTCTCTTTCCTTATTGGATGTGCTGCGCTGCGGCGTCTCCTTTGGCAAAAATCATCTATGCTATGTGTGTCATACACTCTGCTTCCCTTTACAATATTGACCCCAGACGCTGCGGCGTCTCCATTGGCAAAAATCATCTATGCTATGTGTGTCATACACTCTGCTTCTCTTTACAATATGGACTACTGCCTTAGAGCTTCGCGCTCTTCGGGGGGGGGCGGGGACCTGGTTTGGCGCTCCGCGTCACGGCCCGCTCTGGCCCGCCTTTCGAGGTTCGCTTGGCGCCATTTTGATGTTAGTCGCGCGTGCGCGGTAACGGCCCTCCTCCTACCTTGGTCTGTAAGTGCCCTCACGGGCGATTTCATGATTCTTATTACTGCGCATGGCTCTGACACCCTTTATTCACATTATGTCTTTCAGATAGTTGAATCCAGTGGCTTCCCCGGCCTGGGTTAAATTATAGCGGGCTTTGTAAAATTCTCCCACCTTCCTAGCGGGTCTTTGGGGCATCCAGGGTTGCCTATTGCGTAAATCCCTGCTGGCATATTGTGCCTAGATAATCACCATATGGAGGCATCTCAGAATTATGTGACCGGGTCCCTCTGGGACAAGACCGGCTGTGTATAGCGTGTGGTCAACCCCATGCTGACGCTGACAGGGCGCGAGTCTGCGGACCCTGTGCCGAGCAAGCACTGGCCCTGCAATCAGGGTTGCCAGTGGCTGCACCTCGTTTCAATACACTTATTTCCCCATGCTTATTTCTCACTCCTGCTGAGTCGCATACAAGTGGGGATTTGCAGCCTGCTGTGTCTTCCAGACTGCCTACGGCTGATCAGATTACGGCGAGGTTGTCAGGGCACAGGGGCCCTGGTAAGAAGTGGCCCTTGGCACCTCCTGTTTTCTGTTTGTCCTATGGGAACTGAGGAGTTGACTACTCCGTGTGACTATACCCCTTCTGATGAAGGAGAGCTGGTCTCTGTCTCAGGCTCACCTGATGTGAGGCCGAGGAGTCATGACGATTCTGGCCCTGAATCCCGGGGCCAGTTTGAGATCTGTTGATTAAGGTCTTTAAGGTCCTGTCTATCTCTCTCCCTGGTGAGGCCTCCAAGCCGAGAGGGGAGCGTTTCCATACAGCGACAGCGTGCTTGGATTTTCTAGAGTAGGCCCGTTTTCCATGCTCTTGTACTCAAAGAATGGGAATTCCCCAGTAAATTCCAGGGGTCCCAGGGGACTGGGATAGGAAATACCCCCTTTTCCCCCTGAGGTGGTCAATTGTTAGTCATCACCCCCCGTGGTGGATGCGCAGATTGTAGGGGTTTCTAACCCCCCCTTTATTACAGCCCCTGTTTATAGTACCCTTCGGGATGCTGAGGACCGGCGCGTTGATCTGTGGCCTCCCACGCCTTTTCTTGTGCAGGGACGGCGCTGCGCCCGGTCTGTGCCGCGGTCATCACTGCAGTGGCCGCTAGAACCCTCATCAGAATGATGCTTGATCATCACCCTGAGTATCTCCCCTGGGATGCGTTTAATGCACTCTCCAGTTGTGATGTATTTGAAAAATGTATCCTATTAGCACTGGATGACACCATTAGAATGTGTGCAAGGACTTCTGCCCTTGTGGTGGCTATACGTCGCTTGGTTTGGCTGCGACAGTGGGGTACTGGCGATGAGGCTAAGAAGACTCTTCTGGGCTTCCCTTTAGAGGGCAACGCCTGTTTGGGCCCGTCTGGACCTGTTTGGTAAATAAGGGCAATTCACCTCAACGTAGGCGGCCGTCCCGGCCCCTCGGGGCAGGGTAACCCCTCCCCCTCCCTACCATAGTGTAAAACAAGAACCAGGGGTGTCCTTCCTGGGGGCTCGTGCAGACTCCTGCCCCAGGAGCGGCATATAATGCCCTGGTCCGTCTGGCGCGGCTAAGTCTAAATCTTTCACCAAAATCCCCTCAAGCATGTTGGGACGCCCTTGCCCGTCGGGGTGAGGGGACGGCTGCGGCACCGTGCTCATGCCAGGAGGTATCATGCCTAAGACTGGTGGATTCAGGAGGTAGTGCCCTCTGGATATAAGAGTTGCTGCACGGCCTCCCCCAAGATTATCGGGTCCTGGGTGCTCCTGGTCCCTGCCTCTGTTCAGGTGCTGGTGCAGGCCATGCAAGGCCTGCGGGGTCTGGGGGTCTCTTGCAGATTGCCCTTAATAGGCAGAGGCAGGGGCCGATACACTAACCTTTCCACAGTCTGGCCCAATCTGGTCTCACAGATTTTCAGCATTTCGTCTATTACAGGCGGTTTCTGCAATGGAAACACTGCACTCGGCCATCAGCTCCTTGTGCGTCGGGGGCTTCTTGCCGTCTGTGGAGCTCAATGCTGCTTATCCTTACTACCCTGTGTCTTTTGGACACCGAGGTTCTTCAGATTCGCGTTGGTTGGCCAGCACTGATAATCGTGACCTTGTCATCTGGCTTCTCTTCAGCTCCCAGAGTGCTCACCAAGCTGCTGACGGGGGTGTGGTCTCTCATGAGACCAAGGGGCGTCCGCGCGATTACCTACCTGGACATCCTCATCACTTCCCAGTCTCTACGTCCGTCTGGCTACGTTGGATACTCGGCTGGAGGGTGTCCATTTGGGAGTCATTTGGAGGGGTGTTCAAACACCCCAAGTCCTTATTGTCCCCTTCATTGGTAACTCCATTCCTATGAATTAATTTTATACAGTTCAAACAAGGATCTTCCTTCCTCAGCAATAAAGTGGACAATCTGGTTGTATGGGCTCAGTCCCTCTTAGCTGTCCCCGTCCCTCCACCAGGCAGGGGACGCAGCTGGTGGGCCCGCTGGTGGCGTACTCTGAAGAGGCCCCTTATGCTCATTCCCCCCTGGGGCCTTCTGCAACTTCTCCTTTTTGTCCTACGGGACAAGGACCCAGCACCCTTTTCTGGGTAGACAGTCACCATGGATGCCAATCTTCTTCTGGAAGTCCCTACGGTTCCAGGGGAGGTAAGACCCTTAGGAGGCCTATACACCTATCAATTTTTGAATCTATGAGCGTTCAAGTTAGTTCTAACTCGCTTGCCTACTCCTCTTCAGGGCCTGCCTGTTCGGGGGAGCTAGGCCTAGCTGACGGCCTTGGCCTACATATTCAGGGAGGGACCCGGTGCAGGAGGGTCCTCCGGGATGTGTCTCCGATCCTGATCTGGGTGGTGGACAATGTTCCCTGCATATCAGTGGTATTCGCTCCGGTGGAGGTCCCTCTGCGACAGGATGTGCTAATCCTTGTGTCACTATGAGGGCCAACCAGTGTGGATCTGTGTGTGCCCCGTCACTATCACAAGCTCTCGGTCCTTGTTTCCCTGTCCCAGGATTCTCTGGCCGTGGTCATGATGATTAAGTAATGTTATGGCAGGACATTCTGTTCTGTATGTCTTTCTCCATGCCTCCTGCTAGGCAGGGTTCTGCGCAGAATTGCTCTGGAAGGGAGGACCAGTGATTCTGGTGGCCCCCGGGTGGCCTAGTGGAGTGTGGTTCGCAGATGTGGTAATGAGGACAATAGATCTGTGTGTTCTGCCAGGAGTGCCAGCTCTGATCACTCAGGGCCCCTTTACGTCACCCCGATCTACAGACTCTGGCCTAGATAGCCTGACTGCTGAAACATCCATCTTGATGGAGACAGACTTATCTGTCTTGGTGATTGAGACTATGGGAAGACTAGGAGCACGCTTCTTCTTCTTCCATCTATTATAGGGTATGCATACCCATATTGATTGGTGTGAGTCTGGGTCTCTTCCCTGTTGGGCGTTCTCTGTTCCCAGGGTTCTAGAGTTATTACAGCTTTGGTTGGAGTTGGTATTCTCCAACTCAGTACTCGGAAGGGTCAGGTTCTGCCCTGTCCGCCTTCCTGTAGAAGTCTTTTGCTCAGTTTCCTTGGTTATGGCTTCTTTCAGAAGGTTACTCATGTGCGTTCCTCACGTAATTCTATGTTCCCTGTTTGGATTCGAGTTTATTCTGCTTGCCTTGCGGGGTGTTCCCTTTGGACCTATTCCGGATGCTGTCTGACTGTTCTTACAAGTTGTCCTTCTAGGGACTGTTACTTCAGTCAGCCGGGTGCCTGAGCGGGCGGCTCTGTTTAGCTAGCCCTCGTTCATAGATATATACACCGAGATGCCTAAGGTGGTGTCTTATGCTCATGTATTCGAGACTTTGTCTTTCTTCTGGGCCTTATTCCTAGTATCGCTGAGAAAAGGGGGTCTACATTCCCTCTACAGGTGTTGGAAGTGTTTTCCTGGATGGTCTCTCGTCCCTTAGGGGGACTGTTGCCCCTTGGGGCTTGCGGGCGTCTCCATCCTGTATGTGCCTGATTTCGTCTGATTCCAGGGATTATGCGCCCTTTGGCCTGGTCTTTCCTTGAATGGATTTTCCCTTCTGGTCCTAGGAAAGGTTTCGGCTTGTAGCTGATCCTTGTTAGTATACTGGTCCGTATCCCCGCCTGTCACGCGGGAGACCAGGGTTCAATTCCCCAATGGGGAGAGCTCTAAGTTTTGCCAAGGCTACTGTTAGCATTTACACAGGCCTATTCTTTTAAGGGGAAGAATCTTCTTTTCACTTTATTTCTGATTCTACTTGTGCTTTGGTATCTTTGGGCCTTTTAGCACCAGGTTTCTGTTGAACAAGTTTGCTAGACCATACTTGTTTTCTGTTCATACCTTTTCAAAGGTTTTTATGAGGTTGACGTTAGAGCTCTTGCTCATGTCGCTCTTGGTAACAAGGTTGCAGGTGACAGTGCTTTTACTGTCTGCTGTGCCTTTTTTGTTGGGGATCCCACCCTACTTTATGGACACTGCTATTGGATGTCCCACGTGTAATTATTATATATGGAGCAGGACGTACTGTATGCTAAGAATAATAAAATTCTGTGAAATACTCACCTGTAGAATTGGTATTATACGCATACAGTACGTCCTGCTCCACCCCACCCTGGTTTTCCATTATTCTGGATCCCCTGTATGGTGATTGTTATCATTGTTATTATTACCAGTTTTGGTGGTTGGTTTCTCCCGGCTTCTTTTCTCACTGCTTTTCAATGCTGGGGATTTGTGGGAGGTCCCTCGGTATATGAAGGGCCGGGAGGAGCCTGTTTTTTGCATGTCTGCAGTGCACAGCGCCATCTGGCGGAGGATTACCCATGGGTAATTATTATATATGGAGCAGGACGTACTGTATGCGTATAGTACCAATTCTACAGGTGAGTATTTCACAGAATTTTATTTTTGCACTGATCAGGCAGTGAGAGTCCAATTCAATGGATTGCAACAATTTGCTGAAAAATCGCTGTGAAAACACGATGGCCTATGTGAAAGGGTGCATAAGTGGAATTGTTCCGCATTCCATTACGGCAGTGTGAACTGCATCAGGTTTTACCCTCTTCAGTGGGAATAATGACACTAGTTAGCAGATGCTGCTGTCCCAGATATCCATCCACTTGTACGCTTCCAGCCATCCTCTGTAAGTCTGGGGCCTGGCCAAGTGACTATTGGGGTTGTGTGCTGATTGCAGGGCCACATTTCTCTGTCTGTATTTGGATGATGCAGTTTTCTGTTTGTGTGATGCATCTGTTTCATTGCAATTGAAGAGTTGAGCGTTTGGCATGAGTATACACCTTAACTATTCTAAGTGTGTCATACACCCCGCTTCCACCATTCATAACATCTGGGGTAGTCTCCAGTAGAGGGCAAACTTCTGCAGAGATGAATGCAAAAAAGAAGCTCCTCCCGGTCCATAAATACCTGGGACCTCCCACTAATCCCCCAGTTCCTTCTATGCAAGAGCGACAAACAAGTCAGAAGATGAAGACTTCTATTCCTTGCAGGTAAGCCGGGCTCACGCCCGGCCATTCTTGCCCCTATTTCTGCCTGGACCTTATTCCATTGTCCCGTATGAGCCTCCCAGCCTTGGCTGTAGGTCCTGGTGAGGGCAGGCAACACCTTGTAGGTGTTTAAGGAGCATTGCTCCTCCGTGAGACCCCTTCTGCCGTATCCGTCCACCAGCCTCTGGTTCCGGATCCCCCACCTTTCGGGTCCCTTCCTTAACCCTCCAGCGGGGGGGGGGGGAGGGGGGGGGCAGGCTTGTCCCTCACATTTCTTTATTGTGTGGGTGCTTACAGTGTGTGTGTGTGTGTGTGCGTGTGTGTGCATGTAGCGGTGTACTGTCACTTTGCTGTATGTCTGCACCATGCTGTGCAGCGTTTAGCAGAGGGAGCTTCTCCCCCTCAGGCTGCGTTTTGGGGGGGCGGGGCCGGGCCCTCGGCGCGGCCACGGCCCGCCCCTCCCTCTTGTTTTGGCGCCTTGCTGAGGCTCAGCCCACGGCCTGGATCCGCGTTGCCGAACTTGCGGGAGGGGGGCGTGGCGCGCCCCTCTTCTTCTCTTCACTCCCTCCAGGCAAGGCTGTGCTGGGCTCCGGTTGCCATCTTGTCCCTGTTGCTGCTGCGGATTCCGCTGTTTTGTGAGTGCCCTGTGGGCCCCCTCTCTTCCTGTTATGACAGCACCCCTCTCCGCAGGGCGCTGCGCTGTTCTTTTTTGTACATATTGTGTATATAGATGTATCTATATGGATATATATATATATAGTATAGTATTAGGTAATGTATGAGTGTTGGCTGATGGGTCCCCTTTCATTTGTGTCTTTCAGGAGGACTCCCTGTGTTCTGCATGTTAGGGGGTTCTCCCGGTCCTAGGGTCCCTAGCTTTAAATTACACCTTCTCAAAATCCTCCCACTGGGACTTTAAAGAGGCATCCCAGGGTTGCTTACCAGCTTAATTCCCTAGGGTCATTGCGACTACCCCAAAATATCACCATATGGAGGCTCCGCAGGATACTGGGCTTGGGCTTCCTTCGGGACAATCCCGGCCGTGTGCGGGTTGTGGGGTATCCCTTATGGGGGAGAATGTGCTAATTTGTATTCCATGTGGGTCAGCACCGCCCGCTTCATCGCCTACCCCTCCCCGTCTTATCCGTACCCCAAGTGACATCATCACTAGTGGGGAGTCGCACTCTGATGTTTGTGCCTGCCTGGCCAGCATTGAGAGATTTCTTTCCGGCGCAGTGGGCAAAAAGGCCCATGCCAAGAAGAGACATTTATCGCCGGTATGGCCGGCTTTGGATTTTGATGAGGATGAGTGGTCGGATTATTCCCCGTTAGAGGAGGGGGAGTTGTTTGAGGAATCAGAATCTGACGATGTGCAGTTGTGTGATAATGGTGTTGGGCAGGCGCTGGGGGATGCCATTGACACTTCTAAAGTTCTGGCCCATCTCCTGGAGGTTTTGGACATTGCCCCTCTCAAAAAAGGGGAATTTTTCGGGTCCTCTAAGCCCTGCTTGGAGTTTCCTACGCAAAGTCATTTTGATGCATTGATCCTTATGGAATGGGAGAAACCGAGTCGGCTTCCCGGCATTTCTCAGGGATGGGATAGGAAGTATCCCTTCCCGGTTGATGCGGTAAAGCTCTGGTCTTCCCCTCCCGAGGTCGACGCGCCTGTTTTGGGGTTGTCCAACACCTCTGTGGTCCACACCCCTGATGCCACTACCCTCAAAGATGGTGAGGATAAGCGCATTGATCAGTTGGCTTGCCATGCCTTTGCCAGTGTGGGTTCAGCCTTACGGCCTGTGTGTGCATCTGCGCTAGCGGTTGTGGCTAATAGATCCCTTGTCAGGGAGTTTTTAAATGGTGCCCATTTTGATCCGGCCAGCGCTGAGTTCGCTGCCCTTAAAGCGGACCTTCACTCTAAATAAGAGTCTATCTTATATGTTTCCCACACCCTGTACATACAGATTGCTCACATTAAAAATCATCCTACCTGCATCTACTGCATTTTATAAGCCTTTAAACATCCAAGATGGCGGCTTATGGAAGCTGCCATTTTTGCAGGCAGCCTGCAAACAGGAAGTGCCTGCAAACAGGAAGTGACTGTGCTGCTCTGCATTCTGGGACTGCTGACCTTTCCCTGACCCCAGCTCTGCTCTGTCTGAGCAAAGCACAGCTATAACCCGCCCCCCTGTACCTTATCCCACTCTCCTCTCCTCAGTAAGTGTGATGCTTCTGAGTCAAGATGGCGGCGCCCGTATCCTAAATTCCCGAACACAGTTGCAGCCCAGTGGGGGAAAGTATAATAAATTAGTGACTAAACATGTAAAATATATTAATTTTAGATGCTGAGGAATTGTTTTTTAAGAGTTTGGGCTTTTCATTAAATCATGGTGAAGGTCCGGTTTAAAAGATGTGAATTGTTTATGGATTTTGTCTTGGCTGCTATGGAAGACACTATTGTTATGTCTAGTAGAACTTCGGCCTTATTGGGGGCTATGCGCCGATCGGTCTGGCTTCGCCAGTGGGCGGCGGGCTTTGCAGCCAAGAAATCGCTCACCGCTCTTCCCTTCCTGGGTACGCGGCTGTTTGGAGATAAGTTGGATGAGGTGGCTAAGGTTGGTAAGCTACCCCAGCGTAAGAAGCAGCGCCGCTCCTTTCGGGGGACGAGCTCCTTCAACCCTTCCTTTCGAGGTGCCAGAGCCATCAGAGGTTTCGCCTACTCAGGCGTCAGATGTTCCTCCTGGGGCAGAGGCAGAGGACGGGCCCGTCCAGCATCTGCCTGGGGCTCCAAACCTAAGCCCCCTGCCAAACCAACTCAGCAATGAGGGGGCGCCCTCACCCGTACGGGTGGGGGGACGGCTGCAGCTCTTCTTCCAGGTCTGGGCCCAGGAGGTCACAGACAGATGGATTCTGGAAGTGGTCTCGTCCGGGTACAAGCTGGAGTTCGAGTACTGGCCCCCTCCAAGTTTCTTAAGGTCTCGGGTGCCCACGGACTCTCAGGCTGCACAGAGGCTCCTGTTGGCAGTCCAAAATCTTCAGGACATTGGAGTCATATGTCCTGTGCCTCCCTCGGAGAGAGGCAGGGGCTACTACTCCAATCTTTTCACGGTCCCCAAAAAGGATGGATCCATAAGACCCATTCTGGATCTAAAAATTCTCAACAGGTTCATCAGAACCAAGAAGTTTCGCATGGAGACTCTGCGCTCTGCCATCGGTTCCCTTCGTCAAGGGGATTTTATGACGTCCATAGACATCAAGGATGCTTACCTGCATGTTCCAATCTTCCCAGCGCACCAGAGATTTCTCAGATCTTCATTTTCAGTTTGTGGCCCTCCCGTTCGGGCTGACCTCAGCACCAAGGGTTTTCACCAAGGTTCTGGCGGGCATAATGGCCCTGTTCAGGGCCCAGGGCATTCGCATTGTGCCGTATCTGGACGACCTGCTGATTTCAGCTTCTTCCTTCCGTCAGGCGGAACTGGACACCAAGACTGTGGTGTCGACTCTGGAGAGGTTCGGATGGGTGAGATTTCATTCCTGGGCATGAATCTGGATACCACTCAGGCCAGAGTGTTTCTACCTCGACCCAAGGTGCTTCTGGCCATTCGTTGCCCCTCTATCCGGATGGGGATGAAACTGGTAGGTTTGATGGTGGCGTCCTTCGAGGCAGTCCCCTTTGCCCAGTTCCACATGAGGTCGCTCCAGCTTCACCTGTTGTTGCATTGGGACAGATGTCCGCAGTCCTTGGATCAGTCCTTCCGGATGTCTCCCAGGGTTCGGCAGTCACTTCAGTGATGGCTGGAGCCAAGCAATCTGTTTAGGGGCAGGTCTTTTCTGGCCCCTTGTTGGGAAACGGTGACCACGGATGCCAGCCTTTCGGGCTGGGGTGGTTTCTGGAAGAGTCATCAGTTCAGGGGGTTGTGGGGTCCTCAGGAGGCTCACACCCCCATCAATGTCCTAGAGCTCAGAGCCATCCGGCTTGTTCTGTCAAGGCTGACACCTCACTTACAGGGCTTGCCGGTTCAGGTTCGATCAGACGATCGAACGGCGGTGGCCTACATCAATTACCAAGGAGGGACTCGCAGCAGGAGTGCCCTCAGGGAAGTCTCTCTGATCTTGACTTGGGCGGAGAGCAATGTCCCTTGCATTTCGGCAGTTTACATTCCGGGAGTGGAGAACACGGAGGCGGATGCCCTGAGCAGGGGCTTCTCTCGCCGAGGGGAGTGGTCTCTCAATCTTGGGATTTTTCGGTCCCTATGTCACAAGTGGGGGACTCCGGAGGTGGATCTCTTTGCCTCAGGGCACAATCACAAGCTTCCATCCTTTGTGTCTCTATCTCAGGATCCTCTGGCTCTGGCGGTGGATGCCTTGTCTCTTGCCTGGAGGGATCTGGGGTTCCTGTATCTGTTTCCCCCCTTCTCCATGGTGGGCAAGGTAGTTCGCAAGCCGGTTCTGGAGGGGGCGCCAGCAATTCTGGTGGCCCCAATGTGGCCAAGACAGGTTTGGTACGCAGACGTCGTAAGACTGGCGGTAGAGCAGCTCAGGCTGCCCCTGGTTCTGGACCTGATATCTCAGGGTCAACTACTTTACCCCAATTTACAAACACTGGCTTTGATGGCTTGGCTGCTGAAACCTTCATTCTGAAGGTTTGTCTGAGGCTGTCGTTCAGACTTTGATTAGAGCTAGGAAGAGGTCTTCCTCTGGTATTTACTATAGGACTTGACATTCCTATATTGACTAGTGTGAGGCTAGGGCCTTACCTTGCAGGGTGTTTTCGATTCCTAGGATTTTGGAGTTTCTACAACACGGTCTGGATCAGGGTTTCCAGCTCAGTACTTTGAAGGGTCAGGTTTCTGCCCTGGCTGTCTTTTTCAAAGGTCTTTTGCCTTGCATCATCTGGTCAAGACCTTTTTCCAAGGGGTCACTCATGTTCGGCCCCCTAGAAAGTCTTTGGTTCCCGTTTGGACTTAAATTTGGTTCTGTCGGCCCTCCAGGGGCCTCCTTTTGAACCGATGCAGGATGTGACTCTTTCTGTGCTCACTCAAAAGGTTGCCTTTTTGGTGGCTATTACCTCTGTTCGGTGTGTCTCTGAGTTGGCGGCTCTGTCTATTCAGGCCCCTTACTTTGAGAGACACCAGGATATGGTGGTTTTTCGCTTTAAACCAGATTTCCTTCCTAAGGTGGTTTCTGCTTTCCATCTCAATCAGGATGTAGTTCTCCCTTCCTTGTGTCCTAAGCCTAGCAATGACAAGGAGAGGGTTTTGCACTCTTTGGATGTGGTTCATTGTGTGAAGTACTATTTGGTTGCTACTTATCCTTTTCGCAAGAGGGACTTTGGCGCCCGCCAAGTCTACCATTAGAAAATGGATACGCCAGGCCTTTGTTTGGGCCTATTGTGCTAAGGGGAGGACTCCCCCTTTTAAGATCACTGCGCATTCTACTCGTGCTGTTGGTGCGTCCTGGGCTTTTCAGCACCAGGCTTCTGTTGAACAAGTTTGTAAGGCTGCTACTTGGTCTTCCGTTCATACTTTTTCCAAGTTTTACAAGGTTGATGTGCGGGCCTCAGCGGATGCTGTTTTTGGCCGCAAGGTTCTGCAAGCTGCAGTGATTTAAGTTGGTGCATTTTTTTTGTCGGTTCCCACCCATGACGGACACTGCTATTGGATGTCCCAGATGTCATAAATGGTGGAAGCGGGGTGTATGACACACTTAGAATAATACCATTTTGTGAGTACTCACCTTTAAAATGGGTATTATGAGTGTGTCATGCACCCCTCTTCACCCCACCCTTGTTGTATTCCGGATCCTTTATATGGTGAACCTTTTTTATTTTTGTTGTTATATTGGTTCTTCCTGGTCCTCTTACTGCTATCATACACTGGGGGATTAGTGCGAGGTCCCAGGTATTTATGGACCGGGAGGAGCTTCTTTTTTGCATTCATCTCTGCAGAAGTTCGCCCTCTACTGGAGACTACCCCAGATGTCATAATGGTTGAAGCGGGGTGTATGACACACTCATAATACCCATTTTAAAGGTGAGTACTCACAAAATGGTATTTTTTAGTCTTTGTGTCTGATATGGCTTACCTATAGCAACCCCTCCTTACTCTGCCCTCTGGGGGGGGGGGGGGGTGCATCGCAATACTCCTTATCTCATGTTTTACATTATTTCTGGATTGTTACACTTTAAGCGGAGATCATAAAGGCTGACTACAGCCATTAGTCCATCACATTTGATGGCTGTTTGGCTGTGAAGTGGTACAATCTTCGGGACAACATGTCATTGAGAAGACCTGTCAGTTCCTATTGCTGGGCCCAGGGGCCCACGCAAATGTGCCTAAGCTGCAAGCTTCCCAGGGGACAAAGATATATCATTCAGTTGCTGTAGTGCAGTTCATATTCTTAGTATACAGTACGTTCTGCTCCAAATCTAATGCTTACACTTGGGATATACTCCGCCAGATGGCGCTGGACTGCAGAGACATGGAAAATAGGCTCCTCCCGGCCCCTCAAATACCCGGGGACCTCCCACAAATCCCCAGAATTTCTCTGCAGTCTGGCTGCGAAGGACGAAAAATGGCTCTCTACTCGCAGGTGAGCGGGGCTATTAGCCTGCGGCCCTGTAGGACTATTCCCACCTGTTCCACTAGTAATATGCCACCCAGCCTTGGCTGCGCTGGTCGGGTGAAGGTAGGCAGCACCGCTGTTAGGTGCTTAGGAGCGCTGCTCCACCGCAATCCCCCACCAAAGGGTAGGCGGTTCAGGCTTATGGTGAGCCTCTATGGGATGCCCCTCCCACACTAGTGCCCCCTTGCCCCTGCCCATCGGTGGGCCCTGTTTAAGGGGCAGCTGTCCTCCGTCATCCTCTTTGTAGCCTTTGGGGGAAAAGAGGGGGGTGTGTGTAAATGTGTATGCTATGCATTCTGTGTTTTACACTCTTTTTCCATTCTGTTTAGTCTTGTGTCAGCCGCCGCGCTGACTTGCCTTTACTGTCTTTTTAAAATTGCCGCCCCTGCGCGCTGACTTGGTTCCGCGCTTGGCGTCGGCATTACCTCAGGTGCTGGTGCGTCGTCATTGGCTGCTTGCACGTTCTGGCTTCGTGCTCTTCGGGGGGGGGGGCGGGGCCCGTCTATGGCGCGCTCCGCGTCATCGCGGTATACCTCAAGGTATACCGACGCCATCTTTAACCTGCTTGGTTGGCCCATGCGCGACGGACCCCTACCTACCGCGGTCCGTAAGTGCCCTTGCGGGCGGCTTTATATCTTTCACTTTTGTTACTGTGTGCTTACAGGCCTTGTCTGCTTATGTCTTTCAGGCGGGGCGAACCCTTTTGGCTTCTCCCGGCCCTGTATTAGTATATAACTTGTAGGCCTTGTAAAAATAATACTCCCACTTATTGGGGCATCCGGGGTTGCTATATAGCGTTTTTCCCTATCAGCGTATATCGCCGCTATAATCACCATATGGAGGCATCCCAGGATAATGTGACCGGGGTCCCTTCGGGACAAGACTGGCTGTGTGTAGCGTGTGGGCAGCCTCATGCTGACGCTGACAAGGCGCGGGTCTGTGTACCCTGTGCTGAGCAGGTGCTTGCATTGCAATCTGGCCTGCCAGTGGCTGCACCTCGTTTCACTTCGCCTACTCCCCAAGCTTAAACCTCACTCCTACTGAGTTGCATACTAGTGGGGATTCTCAGCCTGATGTGTCTTCTAGACTGGCTACTGTTGAATAGATTATTGCGAAGTCCTTAGCGCGTAAGGCCCCTGCTAAGAATGTCACTGTTTTCCCTATGGGAACTGAGGAGTTTTGGAATCTGTGTGGCTATACCCCGTCTGATGAAGGGGAGCTCTTTTCTGATTCAGGCTCATCTGATGAGAGACCAAGGGGTCATGACGATTCTGACTCTGACCCCTGGGCCCTGGATGACACTGACAGATTATCGACCCAGATTTTTCAGGTTCTGTCCATCTCTCTCCCTGTTGCGGGTCCCAGGCAAAGAGGGGAGCTTTTCCATACAGCAAAATCACGTTTGGAATTTCCAGAGCAGGCACATTTCCATAACCTTGTGCTCAAGGAATGGGAGCGCCCCAGTAAATTCCCGGGGTTTCAAAAAGTTGGGATAGGAAGTATCCCTTTCCTGCTGAGGTGGTTAAATGTTGGTCATCCCCCCCCCCCCCGAGTTGGATGCCCCGATCCTAGGGCTATCTAACACCTCTGTCATACATTCCCCTGACTCCACTACCCTGCGGGATGTTGAGGACCGGCGCATTGACCAGCTGGCATCCCACGCCTTTGCATGTGCGGGGACGGCGCTGCGCCCGGTCTGTGCCTCTGCCATTACTGCTGTGGCCACTAGAACCCTTATCAGAAATATGCTTGATAGTGCCCCTGATGATTTGCCTTGTGAGGTGTTTAATGCACTCTCCAGTTGTGATGTTTTTGTAAATTTTGTCCTCTCAGCATTGGATGACACCATCAGTATGTGTGCCAGAACTTCTGCCCTCGTGGTGACTTCTGCGCTCGGTTTGGCTGCACCAGTGGGCTGCTGACAACGCTGCCAAGAAGGCCCTCACTGGGTTTCCCTTTAAAGGACTGCACCTGTTTGGGGACCGCCTGGACCTTTTTTCTAAGGGAGGCAGGTTACCCCAGCGCAGGCGGCAATCTCGGCCCTTTCAGGGTCAGGGTTCCTTCTCCTCCCCTTACCGTGGTGCCAGACAGGGAAGGGGGGTTTCCTTTCCTGGGGCCCGGGGAGATTTCTGGGGTAGGGGCAGAGGACGTTGACGTCCTGGCTCCTCCTGGGGTCCCAAAGCAAAATCCTCTCCCAAGCCCCCTCAGGCATGATGGGGCGCCCTCACCCATCCGGGTGGGGGGACGGCTGCAGCACTTTGCTCACGTGGCTTCATGTCTCAGACCGGTGGATTCAGGAGGTAGTGTCCTCCGGTTACAAGTTTTCAGCCTGTCCCCCTCCAAGATTCATCAGATCCCGGATTCCTCAGGACCCTGTGTCAGCTCAGGAGCTAGTGCAAGCAGTGCAAGGCCTCCTGGAGCTGGGGGTCATCTGCCAGGTCCCCTTAAGAGAAAAAGGCAAGGGCTTTTATTCCAACCTATTCACAGTACCCAAAAAAGATGGTTCAGTCAGGCCCATCCTGGACTTGAAGATCCTCAACAAGTTTGTCAGGTGCAGGCACTTTCGCATGGAAACTCTGCTCTCTGCCATCAGTTCCCTGCGCCAAGGGGATTTCATGACTTCTGTGGACATCAAAGATGCTTATCTTCATATTCCTGTGTTCCCAGGTCATCAAAGGGTCCTCAGGTTCGCTCTGATGGATCAACACTACCAGTTTGTGGCCTTGCCCTTTGGCCTCACTTCAGCTCCCAGGGTGTTCACCAAGGTGCTGGCTGGCGTGATGTCTCTGCCGGGATGTCAGGGCGTCCGCTTGATTCCCTATCTGGACGACATTCTTATCACTTCCCAGTCTCTACATCAGGCAGAGTTGGATACTCAGCTGGTGGTGTCCACTCTGGAGTCATTTGGATGGGTGATCAACCACCCCAAGTCCTCACTGTCCCCTTCCTTGGTAACTCCATTCCTAGGAATGAATCTGGTTACAGTTCAGGCAAGGATTGCACAGGCTCAGTACCTCCTAGCTTGTCCCCATCCCTCCATCAGGCAGGGGATGCAGCTGGTGGGCCTGATGGTGGCATGCTTCGAAGCGGTCCCTTATGCTCAGTTCCACTTGAGGCCTCCGCAACTTCACCTATTGTCAGTATGGGACAAGGACCCAGCGTCCCTGGAAAGGGTCTGTGTGCTCTCCCCCCTGGTCAGGAGGTCCCTCTCGTGGTGGATGGACTCAAGGAACCTGTTGGGGTTCTTGCCCCTTCCTGGGAGACGGTCACCACGGATGCCAGTCTGTCAGGTTGGGGGGGTTTCTGGAAGTCCCTGCGGTTCCAGGGGAGGTGGGGAGGCCCACACACCTATCAATGTCTTGGAACTGCGGGGTGATCAGGCTAGTTCTGGCTCACTTGACTACTCACCTTCGGGGCCTGCCTGTTCAGGTGCGCTCGGACAACCAGACGGCAGTTGCCTACATCAATCATCAGGGAGGGACCCGGAGCAAGAGGGCCCTCCAGGAAGCGTCTCTGATCCTGACTTGGGCAGAGGCCAATGTCCCCTTGGCCCCCAGGTGGCCAAGAAGAGTGTGGTTCGCAGACGTGGTGCAGCTGGCAGTAGATCAGTACGCTCTGCCCTTGGTGCCAGATCTGCTCACTCAGGGCTCACTACAAACTCTGGCTTTGACGGCTTGGCTGCTGAAATCTCCATCTTGATGGAGAAGGGGCTGTCTTCCTCGGTTGTGGATACTTTGATTAAAGCTAGGAAGAAGTCTTCCTCTTCCATTTATTACAGGGTTTGACGTGCCTACATTGACTGGTGTGAGTTAAGTCTCTTCCCTGTTGTGTGTTCTCTATTCCCAGGATTCTGGAGTTCCTGCAGCATGGGTTGGAGATGGGACTCCAGCTCAGTACTCTGAAGGGTCAGGTTTCTGCCCTGGCTATTTTCTTCCAGAAGTCCTTTGCTCAGCACCCTCTGATCAGGACTTTTTTCCAGAGGGTCACTCATGTGCACCCCCCACGTAAGCCTATGGTACCTGTTTGGGATCTGAACTTGGTTCTTTCAGCAGTGTGCTCCCTTTGAACCTGTGCAGGATGCTGCCTTGGCCATTCTTACGCTCAAGGTTGTATTTCTGGTGGCTATCACTTCTGTCAGGCATGTGTCTGAGTTGGTAGCGCTTTCCATTCAGCCCCCCTACTATGAGAGACACCAGGACAAGGTGGTGTTTCGTTTCAAACCTGACTTTCTGCCTAAGGTAGTGTCTGCCTTTCATTTGAATCAGGATATTGTTCTTCCTTCTTTGTGCCCTAATCCTAGCAATGCTAGTCTGAAGTACTACCTGGTGGCTACTGCACCTTTCAGGAAAACTGATGCTCTTTTTGTGGTCCCTTCTGGTCCTAGGAAGGGTTTGGCTCCTGCCAAGTCTACTATCAGCAAGTGGATTCGTCAGGCTGTGATTCAGGCCTACTCTGCTAAGGGGAAGAACCCTCCCTTCCGCCTTACTGCTCATTCCACTCGTGCTATTGGTGCCTCTTGGGCTTTTCAGCACCAGGCTTCTGTTGAACAAGTTTGCAAGGCCGCTACTTGGTCTTCTGCTCATACCTTTTCAAAGTTTTACAAGGTTGATGTTAGGGCCTCAGCTGATGTTGCTTTTGGCCGAAAGGTTCTGCAGGCGGCAGTGGTTTAAACTGTCTGCTGCTGATTTTTCTTGGGGATCCCACCCTACTTTATGGACACTGCTATTGGATGTCCCAAGTGTAAGTATTAGATTTGGAGCAGGACGTACTGTATACTAAGAATAATACAATTCTGTGATTACTCATCTGTAGAATTGGTATTATGAGTATACAGTACGTCCTGCTCCAACCCACCCTTGTTTTGCATTATCTTGGATCCCCTGTATGGTGATTGTTATCATTGTTATAGTTGATAGTTTGGATTGTTTAATTCTGCCAGCTTCTCATTAACTGCTTTTCAATGCTGGGGATTTGTGGTAGGTCCCCGGGTATTTGAGGAGCCTGTGGTGAGATAAGGTATTGGCTAATCTGATGACCAGCTTTTTTTTTTTTAAGCACACATAAACTTGTGGACTGTGTAGGTACTTCAAATTATTTAAAAAAATAATTGTTTGCAGTGCAGTTTTGAATGCAGGTAACAGCAGTGACATCAGAGATTTTCGTGGCTGGGTTTTTGCACATTTGGTTGCAGTGCAATGTTTTTTTGCTTTATGGTCCTACATTCATTAAATGTAATGTATTTAATGCAATGTATAATTAACGGAATGCAAGGCATGTGTTTTTGTATGAACCAAGCCTTATTTGTATTATAAGCATCCAAAATGTTTGAAATATCAGAGATCCACAAAACTAGACATACATTTGTGCAGCAAAACAATTTGAAATTATTAGGGTTTTAGATAGGTAGAAGCAGTGGTAGTGTTTACCACCACTCAACAACACTATTACCTTGGCCCCCAAGCTTGTGGTCAGTCTGGTAAAGTCTGGGTGAAAATCAAACCCATCCAGCTCCACTGAGAGCTTCATTCCTATGGTAGTCCTCGGTCCAGTGAGACTGGACAGTCGTGTCATCCCATGAAGCACCAAGCACTGCTATTAAGCTGGATGGATTGGATATTCTTAGTATACAGTACGTCCTGCTCCAGATAAGATTCTTTACTCTTGGGTATTACTCCGCCAGATGGCGCTGGACTGCAGAGGCCGCGAAATTGGCTCCTCCCGGCCCCTCAAATACCCGGGTCCTCCCACAAATCCCCAGATTTTCTCTGCAGTCTGGACTGCGAAGGACAAGAAGATGTCTCTCTCTTCTTGCAGGTGAGCAGGGCTATTAGCCTGCGTCCCTGTAGGACTATTCCCACCCGTTCCATTGTTTATGTGCCTCCCAGCTTTGGCTGCGCTGGTGCGGGTGGCGATAGGCAGCACCGCTGTCAGGTGCTTAGGAGCGCTGCTCCACCGCAATCCCCCACCAAAGGGTAGGCGGTATAGGCATATGGTGAGCCTTATGGGATGCCCCTCCTGTGCTATTGCCCCTGTCTATCGGTGGGTCCTACATTAGGTGGCCGCTGCCCTCCCTCGCTCTCCCTTGTAGTTCTGGGGGGGTGAGTGTGTGTGTGCTTCTGTGCATTCACTTGTATGTGTGCTTGGTTTGCCTTTAGTTCTGTCACCGCACAGACTTTGGTTGCACTGGTTACTTTTTTGAATATGCCGCGGTTGATGGCGACATTACCTCAGGGGCTGCTGCGCCATCATTGGTTACTTGTCACGGGTGTGGCTTCGCGCTCTTCTGGGGGGGCGGGGCCTGCGGATGGCGCGTTCCGCATCACTGTCTCTGCGGCCCGCCCCTCGAGGTATGCTCGGCGCCATTTTTTCTTGCTCTTCGTGCTGAGTGGCTGGCTTCCTACTTACCGCGGTTCGTGAGTGCCCTCACGGGCTGTTTATTTTACCTAATGTCATGTATGCATGTCACTTACGGGGTTGTTTTGTTTATGTCTTAGAGGCGGGTGAAACTCAATTGGTTTCTCCCGGCCCTATCCCCTCTATTTAGTTATTAAACTTTTTGAGGCCCAGTGTGCTAATTCCTCCCACTTCCCTAGCGGGCTACTGGGGCATCCCGGGTTGCTTTTATAGCGTGAATCCCTATCGGCCAATTGTGCCGCTATAATCACCATAGGGAGGCTTCTCAGTATAATGTGCTCGGGGTTCCTTCGGGACAAGCCCGGCTGTGTGTGGCGTGTGGGGTGTCCCCTACAAGTGTTGACAATGTGCGGGTTTGTGTACCTTGTGCCCAGCAGGTGCTTGCGCTGCAGCCTGGTTTACCAGCATCTGGGCCTGCGCCACAATATGGCTTCGCCTACTCCCCCAAGCTTAAATTTGACTCCCCGTGAGCTGCATACCAGTGGGGAATCTCAGCCTGATGTGTCTACTAGACTGGCTAGTGTTGAAAAGTTGCTTGCTAATACCATGGCGCGTAAGGCCTCCACTAAGAGGCGGCATTTGACGCCTGATGTCACTCTTTTCCCTATGGAGGCTGAAGAGTTCTTTGAACTGTCTGGTTATACTCCCCTGGAAGAAGGGGAATTGTTCTCTGACTCAGAGTCAGAGCCAAGGGTTATGATGATTCTGGCTCTGATCCCTGGGCCCCAGATGATACTGATACCCCCGGTCGCGGCTTCTAAGTAGCAGGGGGAATTGTTTCATAGCGTCAAGCCACGTTTAGAGTTCTCTGAACAATCTCATTTCAATAATCTCGTTCTCAAGGAATGGGAGCGTCCTAGCAGGCTTCCCGGATTCCCTAAGAGTTGGGATAAGAGATATCCCTTTCCTGCTGGTGTGGATGCCCCAATCCTGGGTTTGTCTAACACCTCTGTCATGCATTACCCTGACTCTACTACTCTGAGGGACAGTGAGGACCGGCGTATTGATCAGCTGGTGTCCCATGTCTTTGCCTGTGTGGGGACAGCGCTGCGCCCGGTTTGTGCCTCTGCCATTACAGCTGTGGCTATTAGGACCCTGCTTAAAAGTGTCCTAGATAGTGCTCCTGATGATGTGTCTAGTGAAGAGTATAATGCACTCTCGCGCTGTGAGGTATTTGTTGCTTATGTCCTCTCTGCCTTGGATGATACCATTAGGATGTGTGGCAGAGCCTCTGCCTTGGTGGTGGCTATACGCCGCTCGGTTTGGCTGCGCCAGTGGGCAGCTGACAACGCTGCCAAGAAGGCTCTCACTGGGTTTCCCTTCAAAGGACTACGCCTATTTGGGAACCGCCTGGACCTGTTTGCTAAGGGAGGCAGGTTACCCCAGCGCAGGAGGCAGTCTCTGCCCTTTCGGGGCCAGGGCTCCTTTTCTTCCCCCTACCGTGGATCCAGACCGAGGAAGGGGGTTTCCTTTACGGGGGCCCGAGGAGATTTCTGGGGAAGGGGCAGAGGACATGGGCGCCCTGGCTCTTCCTGGGGCTCCAAGCCGAAGCCTTCCCCCAAGCCCCCTCAGGCATGAAGGGGCGCCCTCACCCATCCGGGTGGGGGGGCGGCTTCAGCACTTTGCTCACGTCTGGAGGCTTCATGTCTCAGACCGGTGGATTCAGGAGGTAGTGTCCTCCGGTTACAAGATAGAGTTTGCTGCCTGGCCCCCCCCAAGATTCATCAGATCCGGATGTCTCAGGACCCTATGTCAGCTCAGGCTCTGATTCTGGCTGTGCAAAGCCTTCTGGAGCTGGGGGTCATCTGTCAGGTCCCCTTACGAGAAAGGGGCAAGGGTTTTTATTCCAACCTTTTCACCGTTCCCAAAAGGGATGGGATCCTCAACAAATTTGTCAGATGCAGGCGCTTTCGCATGGAAACTCTGCTCTCTGCTATCAGTTCCCTGCGTCCAGGGGACTTCATGACTTCAGTGGATATCAAAGATGCTTACCTTCATATTCCTGTCTTTCCAGGTCATCAAAGATTCCTCAGATTCTCTCTAGAGGATCAGCACTACCAATTTGTGGCATTGCCCTTCGGCCTCACTTCAGCTCCCAGAGTGTTCGCCAAGGTGCTGGCAGGAGTGATGGCTCTGCTCAGGTCTCAGGGCATTCACGCTCTGCCCTATTTGGACGACATTCTCATTACTTCTCAGTCCCTCCAGCAGGCGGAGCTGGATACTCAGCAGGTAGTGTCCACACTGGAGTCATTTGGCTGGGTAATCAACCATCCCAAGTCTTCCCTGTCTCCCTCCTTGGTGACGCCATTCCTGGGAATGAATCTGGATACAGTTCAGGCAAGGATCTTTCTTCCACAACAGAAGGTGGACAGTCTGCTAGTGCAGGTTCAGTTCCTGCTCTCTTGCCTCCATCCCTCCATCAGGCAGGGGATGCATCTGGTGGGCCTGATGGTGTCCTGCTTCGAGGTGGTCCCTTATGCCGTTTCACATGAGGCCTCTGCAACTCCACCTCTTGTCAGTGTGGGACAAGGATCCTGCGTCCCTGGACCAGGTCCTTGTTCTGTCCCCCTAGCCAGGCGGTCCCTTTCGTGGTGGCTGAACTCGAGGAACCTGTTGGCGGGCAGATCCTTTCTGGCCCCCTGCTGGGAGACGGTCACCACGGATACCAGTCTGACAGGTTGGGGGGCTTCTGGAAGTCCCTACAGTTCCAAGGACGGTGGGGCCCTCAGGAGCCCCACACACCCATCAACATTCTGGAATTGAGGGCGATCAGGTTGGTTCTGGCTCGCTTGACCCAACACCTTTGGGGCCAGCCTGTTCAGGTACGCTCGGGCAACCAGACGGCGGTTGCCTACATCCATCATAAGGGAGGGACCCGGAGCAAGGGGGCCCTCAAGGAAGTGTCTCTGATCCTGTCCTGGGCAGAGGACAATGTTCCCTGCATTTCAGCTGTGTACATTCCGGGGGTGGAGAATCTGCAGACAGACTCTCTGAGCAGGGGGACCTGTCGCCTGGGAGAATGGTCCCTCTGTGACAGGGTATTTCACTCTCTGTGTCACCGTTGGGGTCAGCCATATGTGGATCTGTTTGCGTCCCGTCACAATCACAAGCTCCCAGCCTTTGTCTCCCTGTCCCAGGATTCTCTGGCCTTGGCCACAGATGCTCTGACAATGTCATGGCAGGATTTTCAGCTTCTGTATGTCTTTCCTCCATTCCCCCTGTTGGGCAGGGTGCTGCGCAAGATAGCTCAGGAAGGGGTGCCAGCAATCCTGGTGGCTCCCAGGTGGCCAAGAAGAGTGTGGTTCGCAGACACAGCGCAGCTGGCAGTAGATCAGTACGCTCTGCCCAAGGTTCCAGACCTGCTCACTCAGGGACATTTATGCCATCCGAATTTACAAACACTGGCTTTGACGGCCTGGCTGCTGAAACCTCCATCTTGATGGAAAAGGGGCTGTCTGCCTCTGTCGTTAACACCATGATTAGGGCTAGGAAAAAGTGTTCTTCTTCCATTTACTATAGGGTTTGGCGTGCCTGCATTGACTGATGTGAGTCTAGGTCTCTTCCCTGTCGTGTGTTCTCTATTCCCAGGATTCTGGAGTTCCTCCAACATGGTTTGGATCTGGGGCTTCAACTCAGTACTTTGAAGGGTCATGTCTCTGCCCTGGCTGTTTTCTTCCAGTGATCCTTTGCTCAGCATTCTCTGATCAGGACTTTTTTCCAGGGGGTTACTCATGTGTGTCCTCCGCGTAAGCCTATGTTGCCTTTCTGGGATTGGAACTTGGTCCTGTCTGCCCTGCAGGGTGCTCCCTTTGAACCTGTGCAGGAGGCTGCCTTGGCCATTCTTACTCTCAGGTTGTCTTTTTGGTGGCCATCACTTCTGTTAGGCGTGTTTCTGAGTTGGCAGCGCTTTCCATACAGCCCCCCTACTTTGAGAGACACCAGGACAAGGTGTTGTTTCGCTTCAAGCCAGATTTTCTGCCTAAGGTTGTATCTGCCTTTCATCTAAATCAGGACATTGTTCTACCTTCCTTGTGCCGTAATCCTAGCAACGCTAAGGAGAGGGTTTTGCATTCCTTGGATGTGGTTAGGAATCTGAAGTACTATCTGGTGGCTACTGCACTTTTCAAGAAAACTGATGCTCCCTTCTGGTCCTAGGAAGGGTTTGGCTCCTGCTAAATCTACTATCAGCAAATGGATCCGTCAGGCTGTGATTCAGGCCTACTCTGCTAAGGGGAAGAATCCTACCTTCCTTCTTACTGCTCATTCTACTCTTGCTATTGGGGCCTCTTGGGCCTTTCAGCACCAGGCTTCTGTTGAACAAGTTTGCAAGGCCGCCACTTGGTCTTCTGTTCATACTTTTTCCAAGTTTTACAAGGTTGATGTTAGGGCCTCAGCTGATGCTGCTTTTGGCCGCAAGGTTCTGCAGGCGGCAGTGGTCTGACCTGTCTGCTGTTACCTTTTTGGGATCCCACCCTACTTTACGGACACTGCTATTGGATGTCCCAAGAGTAAAGAATCTTATCTTAGTACTGTATACTAAGAATAATACAATTCTGTGATTACTCACCTGTAGAATTGTTATTATGAGTATACAGTACGTCCTGCTCCACCCCACCCTTGTTTCATTATCCTTGGATCCCCTGTATGGTGATTGTTATCATTGTTGATAGTTACTGGTTGGTTATGTTATCATTCTCCCGGCTTCTTTTTAACTGCTTTTCAATGCTGGGGATTTGTGGGAGGTCCCGGGTATTTGAGGGGCCGGGAGGAGCCAATTTCGCAGTCTCTGTAGTCCAGCGCCATCTGGCGGAGTAATACCCAAGAGTAAAGAATCTTATCTGGAGCAGGACGTACTGTATACTCATAATAACAATTCTACAGGTGAGTAATCACAGAATTGTATTTTTCTTAGACTTTTCCAGACTGACCACCCAGGGAGGGGGAACGGAGGGAGGTGGGTGGGGCTCTAAGTTCACTTTAGGTTTTCTTTAAAGCATATCAAAATTTAGGTTTATTACTAACCTGGGTCTCGTTATACCGATTTGGGATGCACCTCCTTGTGAAACCCCTCAGATTGTTCAATATCTTACCTTAATCGGCATTTACTTTGAGTTGACTGACTGGAGGAGAGCCTGTGCATGTGGCATCAATTTGGGATGCCCCAAGGGCAGGGGGTTAGTCGGCCATACAGTCATCCAGACCACTACGGCTCTTGATGCCCGTTAAAGCATACCCCTTTCTTACTAAATTGGTGTTGGACACATATGCACTAGGTGGTGCTAAGCCCCTCCCCCCATGCACATAGAGTGCACTCACTGCAAAGCCCATACTGACATACCCAGCCATGAACCCCTAGCAAAATCCAGTTCCATTCTGGACTACGGACTACGTGAATGTAGGGTCCCCGGACACAACTTTGCTTGGGCCCCCAGAAATGAGAAGCCCGCCCCTGAGTAGAAGTATTGTAACCCTACTAATACAATACTACAGTAAAGCTTTCCACATACCCAACTGTCCTGTATGAGATGATTATTGTTGTCTGAGGAAGAAATATTCCATTTAGCTTCTCCAGCCACACATTAATATGAGCACCCCGAGAAGCGGATTGGAGGACAGCCACACCTACACTGTGGGCTCACTGGAAAGGTAAGAGTGGGCCACTGGCAGAGTTTCATGGAGCAGGGCATCCCACATTTTCTCTTTCTTGTGTCTTTGGTTCCTCTTGGTTGGGGGAATTGTGATTTGGGATGCCCCGCTGTGTGTCCCCATGATCACCAAAAAAATGGTGTGAGATTGGGGGGTATTTTGTATACTACATGTTATGGGGTGTGTGAGCGGTTGGGCTATCGGCAGTGACATGGACAACAGTCTTTCAACAGCAAAACGGCTTTATTTAGCAAATAAAGTGTTCAAACGCAAATTATCACTCACTTCAGGGGTTGCAGCATCAATGCAATAAATCAAAAGTGGTTACTTCACCCAAATCAATGTAAGTCCAGGGCTGGGTACTCCAGCAAGCTGTAACTCCAAGGCAAGTTAAATCAACTTTGCAGGGCGTACCAGCCCTCCGCTGCTCATTCCCACAAGTCCACGGTTAGGGGGCACAAAAGCCAAGTCCTTCGGCTTGCATACAGTCCTTTTGTTCACCACATGTGCATTTCAGCCTGGGCTCCCTCCTACAGGCTGGTCAATAGACAACTGACAGGCCGTGTGCCTCCTTTTTATTCAGGCTTCCCCTGCAATCAGCCTGATCACCTGTGCAAGGCCTGAGACCCGGGAACAAACCTGAAAGGGATTGTGGAAAGTGACCTGGGTCCTGAAAACCTGGCACGGATCGTGCCTGATACAGCCTAGCAGGGGAGAAATACACACCATTCTTATACACTTTACCACACGTGATTGTGCAAACTGCCTGTTGTCATGTTTTTTTTGTATGTGGGGGGGGGGGGGGGTATAGCAGCCTTCTATCAGGTTGTGGTGGAGTGGGTATTTTAGCACACCATTTGGTTCAAAATATTTTTTATATTTTCTTTGTTGCATGGCACGGCCCGCTTCGGTATTCATTACAGTTGGGTTATTCCGCCACGAGGTGGCGCAGTGGTACTGCAGAAAAGCTGTGGCTTGTCCCGGCTCCCTATAAAAACGAGCTTAACCATAGAGTTCCCCAGTGTTCTCTCTGCAGTGGACTGCGAAGTTAGCAGATGGCACTCTCTCTTGCGCACGTGAGCGGGGCAACCAAGCCTGCGGCCCTGCAAGTCTATTTCCATCCGTTTCTGGACCCTCACTGCCTCCCAGCCTTGGCTGACAGATCGGGTGAAGGTAGAAGAGCACTAGGGTCAAGTGCTCCTGGAGTGCTGCTCCAAGCCGCAGACCCTGTAACACAAAGGGTAGCCGGCCATAGGCTTTATGGTGAGCCTAATAGGGATGCAGAGTTTCTGTCCTAGCTTCCGAGGGGGTAAGTAGCTTGGGGACTGTGTCCTCTCTTTTTCCTTTGGGTCCCCCCCCCCTGCGATTTGGCTCTGCGGGTGGCTATCATTGAAAAGCAGCTTGCCAGGAACACTCCTAGGAAGGCCTCTGGCAAGAAGAGACACCTGGACCCCATGCCTGCCCCCCTTACTGAGATGTATGTGGGGATTGATGAGCTTGGTGACTGTCACCCCCTTGAGATGGGGGAGCTCTCCCAGGACTCTGACTCCTCTGGGAACCAGCAGGAGGGTTGCGATAGTGACCCTGGGTCTGCGTCCGGAGAGGGATCATGGTACCCTGAGGACACTGATAATCTGCTGTCACATATTTTTGAAATTTTGCACATTGCTCCCCCTGAGGTAGCTAAAAGAAAGCAGGGGGAGCTTTTTCGCCCTGGTAAACAGTGTCTAGAGTTCCCTAAGCAGGAACATTTTACCACCTTGGTGCTTAAAGAATGGGAACGTCCTAACAAGTTGCCTGCGGTGCCCAAGGGTTTGGATAAAAGGTTTCCCTTTCCCGTTGATCTTGTTAAGAGGTGATCATTTCCCCCTGAAGTAGACGCTCCCGTGCTAGGCTTGTCCAATACTTCGGTCATGCCTTCCCCTGACACTACCACTCTGAGGGACCGTGAGGACCGGCGCATGGATCAAGTGGCCTGCCATGCTTTTACCTGTGTGGGGGGTGGCTTGCACCCTGTATGTGCTGCCGCCATTACTGCTATTGCCCTTAAAGTGGACCAACACCCATGGCTGATCGGCCCGGGAATCTATAAGATTCTCGGGCCGATCAGCTCCCTCCCCGCGGGGCATCCAAAATCGGGATGCCCCGCTGTGGGAAACCCCCCTGGACGCCCACAAACCTTACCTTCTCCTGTTCCAACGGTGCATGCGCTGGCCGCCGCTGCGCGTTTCTCTAGCAGGGCGTAGGTAAGAGGGACGCGCGAGAGGCGGCGGCCTCAGCTTGTCCGTCGGCGGTGAGGTAAGTTTTTTGGGGCTTTCTGGCCCCCCCCCCAAGATTCATCAGATTCCGGATGTCTTTAAACCCCCTGTCCGCTCAGGGATTGCTTCTGGCTGTTCATTGCCTGTTAGAGTCCGGAGTCATTTGGAGTCATTTGTTTGGTGCCTCATCAAGAAAGAGATCCAAATAGTTGCACATGACCAGCTCTCCCTTCATAAATATCCTCCAGCACGGACTTCGGACAAACTCTTGAAACTTCCAACATACAAAACAAAAGAGGGTGTCCAGCTCCAGGATAAAACGTAACCTTTACTAGAAACTCGATAATAACATCCAGCATGAAGATCCAAAACAGAGTGTCAGAAGACAGTGTGTCCCCTCCAATCCCCCACCACACGTAACGCGTTTCAGGCTTCAAGAGCCTTCCACAGCGCGTCGGCCCGCCCCCCTCGGCGTCGTCGGCCGACTCCAGCCCTATTTACTGGAAGCGCGGCTTGGGGGGGGGGGGAATTCCGTGTCGGTGGGGGGGCGGGGCCCTTCTCCCTCTCCTCGTCTGGACGCCATCTGCCACGTGAGTGCCCCATACGGGCTCCTTAGCTGGTAATCCTATTCTTATGCCCTACTTGCGGACATGTCGCCGGGCGTCATTGTGCCCGTGGGCTTCATCCATCGGGGGCATATTTTGTTATATGGAGATATCATAGTTCATTTCTGGGCATGATCGGTATATATGTATAATTGTGTGTGTGTGCCTATATGCCCTTTTAATTGCTCTGTATGGCTGCTTGGCGATATATTTATATGTATACGCAGTCATATACCTTATATGAATATTTCGGCAGTGTGACTGTATATCTATGCTAGGGCATCCCTTACTATGCACCGCCTTTATGTGTCCCTTTTTGTGTGTTACAGGTGTCCCCGTATAAGTGCATTTTAAGGAGTCTCTCCTGGTCTTGGGGTCCCTAGCTATAAATATTGTCCACCCCAAAAAATCCTCTCACCGGGACTTTAACGGGCATCCCGGGTTGCTTATGCATAATTCCCTACGGTCTCGCGACCGACTCACCATATGGAGGCTCTACAGGATACCAGGCCCGGGATCCCTTTGGGACAATCCAGGCCATGTGTGGGGTGTGGGGTATCCCTTACGGGGGAGAATGTGCTGGTCTGTATACCATGCGCACAAAAGGCCATAACGCGGCAGTCTGGTACCCAGCCTTCTGGGTCGGCTCCTCCCACCTCATCGCCTTCCCCTTCCCACCTGATCCGTACCCCAAGTGACATTGGTACTAGTGGGGAGTCGCTTTCTCATGGTTGGGCTAAGTTGGCCAGCATAGAGAAAATGATTGCTAGTACGGTGGGCAAGAAGCCCCAGGCTAAAAAGAGACAGTTGTCGTCGGGCCAGCCCTTGTGGGACACTGACGATGAATCCACTGAATTGTCCGATTATTCCCTGCGTGAGGAGGGGGAATTGTATCAGGATTCAGAGGCTGACTATGGTCAGCCTGGGAATTCCAATGCCGGGCAGGCGCTGGGGGATGCCGTTGATACGGCCACTGTTTTGTCACATTTATTGGAGTTGTTGGATATTGATCCACCTCCCCCCTCTTAAGAAGGGGGAATTTTTGGGGGCCTACAAGCCCCGTCTGGAATTCCCTACCCAGGGTCACTTTGATGCGCTGATACTTAGGGAATGGGAGAGGCCCTGTCGGCTCCCTGGTGTGCCTCAGGGATGGGATAAGAAGTATCCCTTTTCGGTGGAGGCGGTCAAGCGCTGGTCTTCTCCTCCCGAGGTCGATGCACCTGTGTTAGGGTTGACCAACTCTTCTGTATTGAACACCCCTGACGCCTCTTCCCTTAAGGATGGCGAGGACAAGCGCCTTGATCAGATGGCATGCCACGCATTTGCCAACGTGGGCTCGGCCCTGCGACTGGTTAATGCATCTGCCATGGTGTCGCTTGCTACCAGGTCTCTTATCAGGGACTGGCTGAATAACGCTCAGCTGGATCCAGCTAGCGCTGAGTTCGCTGTACTTAAGTGCGAATTGTTCATGGATTTTGTCATGCGATGGAAGACTCCATTGTCGTGTGTAGTAGGACGTCAGCCTTGCTGGTGGCCATGCGCAGACTGGTCTGGCTCCGTCAGTGGACAGCGGACGTTGGAGCCAAGAAGTCACTCCCCTTCTTGGGGGCGCGGCTGTTTGGAGATAAATTGGATGCTGTTGCTAAAGGCGGTAAGTTACCTCAGCGGAGGAAGCAGCGCCGTCCCTTTCGGGGGGCGGGCTCGTTCACTCCTTCCTTTCGAGGGGCCAGAGCATCTAGGGGTCTGGCCTTCTCGGGGGTCAGGGGCTCGTCCTGGAACAGAGGCAGAGGTCGGGCACGTCCCGCGGCTGCCTGGGGTTCCAAGCCCAAGCCTGCCGTTAAACCGGCTCAGCAATGAAGTGGCGCCCTCACCCGTAAGAGTGGGGGGACGGTTGTGACTCTTCTTCTGGGTCTGGGCCCGGGAGGTCACAGACAATTGGATCTTGGAAGTGGTCTCCAGTGACAAGCTGGAGTTCGAGTACTGGGCGCCCCCAAGATTCTTAAGGTCTCGGGTGCCCTCGGACCCTTGGGCTGCGCAGGGGCTCCTGTTGGCAGTGAAAAGCCTTCTGGATATGGGGGTTATATGCCCGGTGCCTCTGTTGGAAAGAGGCAAGGGTTACTACTCCAACCTTTTCACGGTCCCCAAAAAGGAGGGTTCGGTGAGACCCATTCTAGACCTCAAGGTTCTCAACAGGTTTATCAGAGCCAAAAGGTTCCGCATGGAGACTCTGCGCTCGGCTATCAATTCCCTTCGCCAAGGGGATTTTATGACATCCATAGACATTAAGGATGCGTATCTGTACGTTCCGATTTTTCAGGCACATCAAAGATTCCTCCGTTTTGCGGTGGGGGATCAACATTATCAAGTCGTAGCTCTTCCCTTCGGTCTGACCTCGGCACCAAGGGTCTTCACCAAGGTTTTGGCGGGCGTAATGGCTCTGCTCAGATCTCAGGGCATTCGCATTGTGCCTTATCTGGACGATCTGTTGATTTCTGCTTCTTCCCTTCAGCAGGCAGAACTGGACACCCTCCAGGTGGTGTTGACCCTGGAGAGATTCGGCTGGGTGATCAACCGCACCAAGTCTTCTCTCTCCCCGTCTCGAGTGATTTAATTTCTGGGCATGAATCTGGATACCAGTCGGGCCAGAGTGTTTCTGCCCCAGACCAAGGTGCAGGGGATTCAGGACCTGATCCGTCTTCTTCTGGCCAGCCCTTGCCCCTCTATCTGACAGGGGATGAAACTGGTGGGCCTGATGGTGTCCTCCTTCGAGGCGGTGCCGTTTGCACAATTTCACATGAGATCTCTTCAACTTCTCCTATTGACGTATTGGGACAGGAGCCCACAGTCTTTGGATCAACCTTTCAGGATGTCTCCCAGGGTTCTGCAGTCACTTCGGTGGTGGCTGGACTCGAGCAATCTGGTGAAGGGCAGATCCTTTCTGGTCCCTTGTTGGGAGACGGTTACCACGAATGCCAGCCTGTCGGGTTGGGAAGGTTATTGGAAGAGTCATCAGTTCAGCGGGGTGTGGGGTCCCCAGGAGGCCCACACCTCCATCAATGTATTGGAGCTCCGAGCCATTCGTCTGGTTCTGGCTCGGTTAACCCCACAGTTACGGGGTCTTCCGGTTCAGGTGCGTTCGGACAACCGAACGGCAGTGGCCTACATAAATCACCAAGGAGGGACTCGCAGCAGGAGTGCCCTCAGGGAAGTCTCTCTGATCCTGCGATGGGCGGAGAACAATGTTCCTTGCCTTTCGGCAGTCTACATTCCGGGGGTGGAGAATACGGAGGCGGATTCCCTGAGCAGGGGGTCCTCTCGCCACGGAGAGTGGTCTCTCAAACCCGAGGTCTTTCTGGATCTTTGCCGCAAGTGGGGGACTCTGGAGGTGGATCTCTTTGCCTCGAGGCACAATCACAAACTTCCGGCATTTGTGTCTCTTTCTCAGGATCCCCTGGCCTTGGCAGTGGATGCCTTGTCTCTGGCGTGGAAGGACTGGGTTTTCTGTACCTGTTTCCACCTGTCTCCATGCTTGGCAGGGTGGTTCGCAAACTGGTTCTAGAAGGGGCACCAGCGATTCTGGTGGCTCCAAGGTGGCCAAGAAGGGTTTGGTACGCAGACGTCGTAAGGATGGCCGTAGACCAGTGCCGGCTTCCTCTGATACCGGACCTGCTATCCCAGGGTCATCTACTTTACCCCAATTTACAAACGCTGGCTTTGATGGCCTGGCTGCTGAAACCTTCATCTTGAAAGAGGAAGGTTTGTCTGAGGCAGTCGTTCAGACCCTGATTAGGGCTAGGAAGCGGTCCTCTTCTGGCATTTACTATAGGACTTGGAGGTCCTATATTGATTGGTGTGAAGCTAGGGCCTTGCCTTGCAGGGTTTTTTCTGTACCCAGGATTTTGGAGTTTCTTCAGCATAATCTGGACCTGGGGTTCCAGCTTAGTACTTTGAAAGGGCAGGTTTCTGCTCTGTCGGTTTTCTTCCAGAGGTCTTTTGCTTTACACCCGCTGGTTAAGACTTTTTCCCAAGGGGTGGCGCATGTGCGGCCCCCTCGAAAAGCTGTAGTTTCTGTTTGGGACTTGAATTTGGTTCTTTCGGCTCTGCAGGGTCCGCCTGAAGAGCCGCTACATGATATTGCTCTTTCGGTTCTCACTCAGAAGGTTGCCTTCTTGGTGGCGATTACCTCGGTTCGGCGTGTCTCTGAGTTGGCGGCTCTGTCGATTCAGGCCCCTTACTTTGAGAGGCACCAGGATAAGGTGGTTTTTCGTTTTAAACCGGATTTCCTTCCTAAGGTGGTGTCTGCTTTCCACCTCAATCAGGATATTGTTCTCCCTTCCTTGTGTCCTAAGCCTAACAATGACAAGGAGAGGGTTCTGCACAATTTGGATGTTAATAGATGAAATCAGTGGAATGGCAGAGAAGGGGGACATTGTAATTACAGATGACTTCAACATGCCTGATGTGGACTGGAATATCCCAAGTGCATCGACATGCAAGAGCAGGACTATATTAGAGGCACTTAATGGAGTGTCTCTAAAACAACTTGTGACATTGCCAACTAGAAGAGATAACATTCTGGACTTAGTTCTGACCAATGGGGATCTGGTGTCCGAGGTCAGGGTTGAAGAAAATCTGGGTTCCAGTGACCATCAATGCTTATGGTTCAGAATAAATACAGACATTGTGCAATCACACACCAGAACCAAAGTGCTAGACTTTAGGAAGACAAACTTCAAGGAAATGGCGAAGTATGTAGAAAGAAAATTCGGTGAGTGGAACAGAGTAGCAGAAGTGAGTGCCCAGTGGTCACTATTAAAAATGGCCATCTTAAAGGCAACTAAGCAATATGTGAAACAAACTAGCAAGAATAAAAGGAAGAAGAAACCATTATGGTTTACTAGGGAAGTCAGCACTATCATAAAAGATAAGAAGTCTGCCTATAAGAAGTATAAAGTAAGTGGAAGTGTAGCTGACAGAGAGGCGTATAAAATTAAACAGAGGGAAGCAAAACTGATTATAAGGACTGCTAAAGGGCAAAAGGAGGAAGAAATGGCCAAATCTATGAAGAGGGGAGATAAAACCTTTTTCCGATATATTGGTGACAGAAAGAAGAAAAACAATGCAGTCTCAAAAATTAGAAATAGGGAAAATAAATATATTGACAGAGATAAGGCTGTGGCTGACCATCTGAATAGCTACTTTTGTTCGGTATTTTCAGATAGTAGCAGGCATGGCCATAGCACAGCATCCCGCTGGGAGGGCACAGCTCCAGAGTTTCTGGAGGCTGATGTCCTATCCGAGCTGGCACATCTAAAGGTAAGTAAGGCGATGGGTCCAGATGGAATCCACCCCAGAGTTCTAAGGGAACTTAGGTTTGTGATTGCAGCCCCTCTGACTGATTTACTAAACCATTCCCTTTCAACTGGTGAGGTTCCAGATGATTGGAGAATGGCCAATGTCGTACCAATAGAGAAGAAGCCAGTAATTACAGGCCAGTTAGTTTAACATCTATAGTGGTCAAATTAATGGAAACACTAAAAAAAACCAGATAATTTCCCATCTAAAAATTAATGACCTATTGGACCCAAAACAGCACAGCTTTACTGAGGGCAGATCATGTCAGACCAATCTTATTGATTTCTTTGACAATGTCACTAAAGTGTTAGATGAAGGTGGTGCTGTGGATATCGCCTATCTGGATTTTAGCAAAGCCTTTGACACTGTACCACATAAGGAGCTCATAGATAAGTTATTGAAGGTAGGACTCAATCCCTGGATAGTTCAGTGGATTTCCAGTTGGCTGAAGGATTGGTATCAGAGCTTTGTTGTAAATGGTGTGCAATCTGAACAAAGGCGAGTTACAAGTGGTGTGCCGCAAGGCCCCATTCTTTTTAATATATTTGTAAGTGACATAGGAGAAGGCTTGGTAGGAAAAGTTTGTCTGTTTGCTGATGATACAAAGGTTAGTAATAGGGTGGATATTCCTGGAGGTGTCTGCAACATGGAAAATGATTTAGCTTTACTGGATAGATGGTCAAAACTGTGGAAACTAGAGTTTAATGTCTCTAAATGTAAAATCATGCACTTGGGTAGAAGGAATCCCTGCTCTGAGTACCGTATGGGCAGCACTGTGTTAGCCAAGACCTCGGAGGAGAGAGATTTGGGGTACTGATTACTGATAGCTGCAAGATGAGTGGACAGTGTAGCCAGGCAGTGGGAAAAGCAAGCAGGATGCTCGGCTGCATAGCTCGAGGCATCACCAGTAGGAAGAGGGAGGTTGTGATGCCGCTTTATAGAGCCCTGGTAAGGCCACAGCTAGAATACTGTGTGCAGTTCTGGAGACCTTACCTGCAAAAAGACATTATTCAAATAGAACGTGTCCAAAGGCGGGCAGCGAAAATAGTGGAAGGACTTAAACTTAAAACTTATCAGGAGAGACTTAAAGAACTTAATTTGTACAGTCTGGAGGAAAGAAGGCAGAGGGGGGACATGATTGAGACCTTTAAATATGTGAAAGGATTGAATAATGTTCATGAGGGACTTTTTTTAAGAAGAAGCTTAATGATAGAACAAGGCCTGAAGCTAGTCGGGGGGAAGATCAGGAGCAATGTTAGAAAATATTATTTTACAGAAAGAGTAGTAGATGCTTGGAACAAACTTCCAGCAGAGGTAGTTGAAAAATCAACAGTCACTGAATTTAAACATGCCTGGGATAAGCACACATCTATCCTAAGATAAAGAGTACATACAGTATACACAAAAGGGCAGACTAGATGGACCGTACGATCTCCTTCTGCCGTCAACCTTCTATGTTTCTATGATGTTGTTCGCTGTGTGAAGTACTATTTGGTGACTACTTCTTCCTTCCGCAAGACGGATGCCCTTTTCGTGGTGCCCTGCAGACCCAGGAAAGGTTTGGCACCTGCTAAGTCTACGATTAGCAAATGGATTCGTCAGGCCATTGTTGGGGCATATTCTGCTAAGGGGAGGACTCCCCCTTTTAGGGTCACTGCGCACTCTACTCGTGCTGTGGGTGCATCCTGGGCTTTTCAGCACCAGGCTTCTGTTGAACAAGTTTGTAAGGCTGCTACTTGGTCTTCTGTTCATACTTTTTCCAAATTGTACAAGGTTGATGTGCGGGCTTCAGCGGATGCTGTTTTTGGCCGCAAGGTTCTGCAAGCTGCAGTGGTCTGAGTTAGTGCATTCTTTACTGTTTATGGTTCCCACCCTTGACGGACACTGCTATTGGATGTCCCAACTGTCAAGACTTATTGAAGCGGAGTGTATGTCACACTTGGAATAATACCGTTTTGTGATTACTCACCTTTAAAACGGATATTATAAGTGTGACATACACTCCGCTTCACCCACCCTGTTTGGTATTCTGGATCCTTTAAGTGGTGAACCATTGTTTTTTGTTAATATTGTTATATTTGTTTCTTCCTGGTCCCTTTACTGCTATTTTACACTGGGGAATTGGTGGGAGGTCCCAGGTAGTTATGGACCGGGAGGGGCTTCTTTTTTTGCATTCATCTCTGCAGAAGTTTGCCCTCTACTGGAAAATAACCCAACTGTCAAGACTTATTGAAGCGGAGTGTATGTCACACTTATAATATCCGTTTTAAAGGTGAGTAATCACAAAACTGTATTTTTCCTCAGGCCGAGCGGGACACTCAAATGGTGACATACATTCTGGAGTCTTTCAGCTGGGTGATCAACTATCCCAAGTCTTCTCTGTCCCCATCATTGGTGAGCACCTTTCTGGGCATGACGCTGGATACCTCTCAGGTCAAGGTGTTCCTTCCTCAGCAGAAGGTGGAAGGTCTTCAGCTGCAGGCTCAGGCTCTGCTGTCGTGTCCTCATCCCTCCATCCGGCAGGGGATGCAGTTAGTGGGCCTGATGGTGTCCTGCTTTGAGGCAGTCCCCTTTGCTCAGTTTCACATGAGACCTCTCCATTTGCACCTCTTTTCAGTTTGGGATCAGGACCCTGTGTCCCTGGATCAGGAATTTGTTCTGTCTCCCCTGGCCAGACGGTCTATCTTGTGGTGACTGGACTCAAGGAACCTTCTGGGGGGCAGGTCCTTCCTGCCCCCGTGCTGGGAAATGGTCACCACAGATGCCAGCCTGACCGGCTGGGGAGGCTTCGGGAAGTCCCTGAGGTTCCAGGGTCAATGGGGGCCACAAGAGGCCCATGCTTCCATCAACGTCCTGGAACTGAGGGCGATCAGGTTGGTTGTTTCTCGCCTATCCACTCACATCCGGTGTCAGGCTGTTCAGATTTTCTCAGACAACCAGACGGCGGTTGCCTACATCAACCATCAGGGAGGGACTCGGAGCAAGCGAGCCTTCAAGGAAGTGTCCCTGATTCTGTCTTGGGTGGAACAGCATGTTCCCTGCATATCAGCGGTCTATATCCCAGGGGTGGAGAACCAGGTGGCGGACTCCCTGAGCAGGGGGACGTCTCGTCTGGGAGAGTGGTCTCTCAACAACCAGGTGTTTCTCTCCCTCTGTCACCGCTGGGGTCAGCCATACGTGGACCTGTTTGCATCCCGTCACAATCACAAACTTCCCAGATTTGTCTCTCTGTCTCAGGATCCTCTGGCCTTGGCCACGGATACCTTGGCAATACCATGGACGGAGTTTCAGCTTCTCTATGTGTTCCCTCCGTTTCCTCTCCTGGGCAGGGTCATGCGCAAGATAGCCCAGGAGCGGGTACCAGCCATACTAGTGGCCCCTTGTTGGCCAAGAAGAGTTTGGTTTGCAGATGTCGTGCGGTTGGCAGTAGACCGGCACGTCTTGCCCAAGGATCCAGATCTTCTCACCCAGGGGCAGCTACGCCATCCCAATTTACAATCTCTGGCTTTAACGGCTTGGCTGCTGAAACCTCCATATTGATGGAAAAGGGGTTGCCTGCTTCTGTTGTTGATACCAGTCCTCGTCCTTTATTTATTACAGGGTCTGGCATGCTTACATTGCCTGGTGTGAGTCCAAGTCTCTTCCCTGTCGGGTGTTTTCTATTCCCAGGATTCTGGAATTCTTGCAACATGGTTTTGATCAGGGCTTCAACTTCGTACCCTAAAAGGCCATGTTTCAGCAATTTTTTTCCAAAGATCTTTTGCTAATCACAGGTTGGTTAAAACCTTTTTTCAGGGTGTTGCTCATGTGCGTCCACCCCGAAAGCCTTTGCTACTAGTCTGGGATTTGAATCTGGTGTTGTCTGCCCTGCAAGGCCCTCCCTTTGAGCCTATCCGTGATGCTACCTTGTCTATTCTGACCCTTAAGGTAGCCTTTCTGGTGGCTATCACTTCTGTAAGGTGAGTTTCTGAACTTTCCATCAAACCTCCTTATTTTGAGAGGCATCAGGATAAGGTGGTGTTTCCGCTCACAAAAGGTTGTGTCTGCTTTTCATCTTAATCAGGACATTGTCATGCCTTCATTGTGTCCTAATCCTGCTAATTCCAAGGAGCGGACTCTGCATTCCCTAGATGTGGTCAGGGCTCTGAAGTTTTATTTGGTCGCCACTGAGCCTTTCAGGAAGTCTGATGCTCTTTTTGTTCTCACTTCTTGACCTAGAAAGGGTTTGCCTCCGGCTAAATCCACTATCGGCAAGTGGATCCGTCAGGCGGTGGTTCAAGCCTATTCTGCTAGGGGAAAGGAACCTCCCTTTAGGATTACTGCTCATTCTACTCGTGCTTGGCTTTTCAGCACCAAGCTTCTGTTGAACAAGTTTGCAAGGCCGCTACTTGGTCTTCTGTTCATACTTTTTCAAAATTTTACAAGGTTGATGGTAAGGCCTCAGCGGATGCTGCTTTTGGCTGCAAGGTGCTTCAGGCGGTAGTGACTTGAACTACTGGCCTTTACTCTTTGGGGATCCCACCCTACTTTTGGACACTGCTTTTGGATGTCCCAACTGTTATGAATACCGAAGCGGGCCGTGCCATGCAATAAAGAAAAAAGCAATTCTGTGAGTACTCACCTGTAGAATTGTTTTTGTTCTTGCATGGCACGGCCCGCTTCGCCCCACCCTTGTTATTGTTGTTCTTGGTTGCCTCTTTATGGTGATTATTCCAAGTCAATTGGGGTCTTTTACCTTTTTCACATTTTTTACTTATTCTCTCCCCAGCTTCACTGCTTGTGTACGCTGGGGAACTCTATGGTTAAGCACGTTTTTATAGGGAGCCGGGACAAGCCACAGCTTTTCTGCAGTACCACTGCGCCACCTTGTGGCGGAATAACCCAACTGTTATGAATACCGAAGCGGGTCGTGCCATGCAAGAACAAAATCAATTCTACAGGTGAGTAAGGTGTGTAAGGTGCGCCTTGTGGTCCGGTGTGTGTTATAGTGTCAAAACTATGGTATATATAGATACATGAGAAGTAACATGCTATACCAGGCCGGTTGGCCAAAAAAGTCAAGGGCCTTTTTCAATCTCAGTCTGCCCCTGCTCAAGTGTGCTGTAAATGGAAGTCACAGTGCTCCACCAGGCCCCTGGACCACCCTTTTAGGTGATTCACTGCTTACTAGCCCCCAAGTCATGATCCCTGGCAATCCTGTGGGCTTCTGCACTCTTGGTTCAGAGCTGTCAGCCCTAAAACTGAGGACCAGCTCCTTTCTTGCAGCATTTCAGAGTAGACAATCAAGTGACTGGCAGCAGAAACCCACACCATTGCAGGCACCTGAGCTGAGAGTGCTGAAACCAAAGGGGCTGCAGCCTGAAGGGCTCTTGGGGGTTGTGGGAATTTGAATTTACTTTATTCACCTCACTAGACAATGATGTAAAAAGAAATACAACCTTTTTATACAAAAACGTTTTCCACTGAGATGGAGATGTTTTCCACACTTTAGTAAGCCCCTACCTTGGGTAGATACTAGAAGGTATTAAACATGGATAAAAACAATCTACTTTACCTTGTACCTGCTGCTGAAATGCTACTCATGCTATTGTATTCTACCAGAACGATCTTACTAACAAGGATTGTCTCAACAGGAATGCAAGAAAAGATTTTATCACTGCTAAATATGTGGAGCACAGGTTTGTTAACAAGGATAAAAGCTGTGGTCCTCATGGGCTTCGAGATGCTATTCAGAGGCATGACCTTATGGCACTGCTGCAATGTTTGGCGAATGGTACAGATCTGTGCAGACCGTTGAATCAGGTAGTGTCTTATTATGTAATAAAGCCACATGAATCTCCTCAGACCCAATAAGTGTCATTTCATCCCATCTTACATATGTCCCACCTTTTTTTCCGGCCAGGATCTCTGTGAGACTCCACTTCACCTTGCTATTTCACATTGTGAGAGAAACTCCCTCCCACTGGTGGATTTCCTGATTCAGAATGGGTTTGTAATTTTCTTTACATATGATGATAGAGAATAGCCCTAGAGCACAAATATACAGTATATATATTTGCAAATATTGAGATGATCTGTTTTACTGGATGGCTGACTCTGCTTTCACAGGGGAGCACTGGAAAAAATCACAGCAGATGGACAGACAGCTCTGCACTATGGGGTTAGATATAACAAACCAGATTGCATTCGGCTTCTCCTGAGAGCAAAGGCTTCTGTGAATACTGGTAACCACATGTCTCATTCCCACCTTATGCCTAGGAAAAAATGCCTTACCATCCTTAAACACATCTCTCTTTATCATCTCAACATTTTATGTTCTGAACATTTTGTACATAATTAAACCAGCATTCATATTTAAATGTATCATTAATCCTTGTTATCTCCTAGAAACTTGTTTAAAGAGGAACATCAGAGGCCCTGGAGACTAAAAGACCACTCCTTGGGGTATCCTGATCTGGGATGCCCCACTGTTTAAACCCCCCAGAAGCCCTGTTTCACACACCTTGTCTGGGAGCCCTTGCCGCATCTCTGCTTGTGCCGCTGCATCCCAGCTAACCTCTAGCCATGCGTGCACCCGCGCCCTACCTTTCTGAGTGGGTGGTGCAGGCACGCGATGGCTAGGAGGTGAGCAGGGGATGCTGCCAGCGCTGCACTTGGCTCCCTTCGGCGCCGATCGGGTGCTTAGCCGTCCATGCAGCTTATCCATCAGCGGCACTGAAAGGAGCCAAGTGAAAGCGAGCCAGCTGATTGGGGCAATCTGGAGGGGTACACACAGCGGAGCATCCCAATTAGGGATGCCCCCACTGAGAGCAACAACACCCCGAAAAGTCAAAATCGGGTGTGGTGTTTCTCTTTAAATGTCATTTTTCAAATCTGATATTCTTGATCTCTGGTCTTGCATACATATTTCTCTGTCTGTCACTTGACATCACTGGACAGAAGCTGGGATTCAGCATGAAATCATCTTTGGGATTGTGGTTTTTACTGTCACACTATTTTCAGTTCATGTTTAGGTTTCAATTTGTTTTCAGTTATTTAGCTCTTCTAAGTACACAAGCGACATTACAGCATTAGTCAATTTAAAGTATATGAACAACCATTTTTTCTTATTACTTATTGTACATAGATAAATGTATGGTTACCACTAAGTGGTTGAGTACCCCTGTCATAGACAAATGGTGGTATTAAGTGTAAATGGCTGGTTGGCCAGCAGTTGTTGGCAGAGCTTGAGTTCAGCTAGAGTTCAGTATTTAGAGATTCTGGCCTTGATTCAAGGGTAGAAAAAAAATCTCATGGTAGTAAAAAATTCACTTTATGAGAAAAAAGCCTGAGAATTTCAATGTTATCAAATCACCAGTTTGGAAGACAATGAAAGTCAATGCCACTTTTTTACTCCTAAGAAAAGTAGTGAACGTTTTACTCCTTTTACTCTGTAGTAAAAAGTGCCATTGACTTGCATGGTCTTCCTGTGTGGTGATTCAGAAACAGTGAAATTCTCAGTCTTTTTTCTTATAAAGTGAATTTTTTACTACCATGAGAATTTTTTTCTACTCTTATTGAATCAAGGCCAATGTGGCCACAAACTGGTATAAAGGCAAAGAAACAATCATAGTTTAACCCCTTAACCTCATTAGCCTGCTGAGGTAATAAGAATTTATTTTCTGTCCATTCACTAAATATTCCTGCTCAGTGTTATGACATCCCAGAGGCATTTAAAAGCAGATGCCCAGAGTATGAGGGAATTTTTGTTAATTCCATAGCTATGCTTGTCTGTTTGTATCTTTTACACAGCTTACACAGAGCATAAAGGCAATATTCTAGTGCGTTTAATGTACATCTACAATATTGTAATCTACAAAATATTATTATTATTATGAATATATATTTTATTTATTTATTATTTTATAGTAAAATATATGATATACTGTAGTCCTGCTGACCTATACAACTGGGAAAACTGATCCTGATGTATTTTGTCTTTTGATAGTGAACCATTCAGGACTAAATCCCTTGATGCTGGCACAGAGCCTTAAGCATGTGGAATGTGAAGAACTGGTAAGTTATCACTTTCTGGACAAAATCATGTAATAAGCTGGGGGTAGGGTTTAGGCTAGTGGTTGGGGTCAGCGGCTGGGGAGGAGATTAGGTGAGGGGTTGGAGTCAGCGGCTAAGGAGGGGGGTTAACTGAGGGGTTTGCATCGGTGTTATGTAAGGGGCAGTGGTTTATCTAGAGTCCTTTGGGCCCTGGTGCAAACACACAAAGCAAGAAAAGAGTAAATGAGTGAGTCTGCCCCCTGTGCCCTTTTTTATCCTACACAAATGTATAAATTCAATATAAATATATATAATATATAAATATATATATATATAGAGAGAGAGAGAGAGATTTTTTTTATTATTCTTTTTTAAATAAGTAGACCAAAACCTGGAATTTCACTATCCCAAGATCTCGTCCATCCCTCTCGGGCACCCCAGTTTTGATTGCCCCACTGTGTGAACCCCCCTGGAGACCCCGTTTTTCATACCTGTCCTTGAACCCACGGCGCATGGAGAGGAGGCTGGTAGGCGGGGCTGGCAGCACATGTGGGAGCCGGTGCAGAGACTCTATCCAGCTGGCAACTGGGGGTGCAGAGCAAAAAGAGTTTTTTTGCCTAGAGAAAATTACAGTGGCACAACCGCTGCCGCACACCAGGCCCCCTCAGGCTTGGGGTCCGGGATGTCTTGCCCCCTACACCCTCCCATGGGTGCCCTACACAAAAATGTGCATAGAGAAGGGCAGAATGAATTAGTGAATGTAGGGAGCAGTAATAGTCAAGAGAAATGCAAAAATAGTGTCAGGCTGTCAAACACCTGTGAGGGAGTTTAGGATTGTGAGGGAGTTTAGGATTGATCAAAATACCGGACGCTCATGCATGACCCGCAACAGGATGAGGTCAGGAGGTCAGGCAGCCATGGCAGAGCACTCTGGAGATCTGTGCTAGCAGGAGGTGCTGCAGACAGATGAAAGCCTAGATAACAGGCAGTGCCAGAACAGTCACAGAGCTGCCGGCTCTGTCCACAAGCACACTCAGGAAAGACAGCGTGTGCTAGGCTTACCTGGATGTGAGCTGCACCGTTACCGTTACCCCTCACCCTGCAACAGTTGCAACAGTTACTGCGCCCTGAGTGACCAGACATTACGTTCATTCCATAAGACACCAAGACATTTATCCCCCACTTTTTTGGGGGTGCACCTTATAGAGGAAAAAAATATGGTACATGAGTCAAATTTACCCCAAACAGTATAGATAAACATTGATTGGTATAAAATGTTCGGTATGGACTAGATTTTACCATAAGTAGACTGGCCTTTGTCAGCAAAACTGTCAAACCGTGTACCTCTCTCAAAAATACATTTTTTATATTAAAAACTATTTAGCAGTTACCTTCATTTTAAATTGAATCTTATCAGGATGACAGTTACAGGCCTCTGTGCAAGCTAACCGAGTATGCCCCATTGAAAACAGTAGTATGGTCTGTTGGAACACTTATTCAAAAAGAAATGTTGAAGCAAAACAAAACCCTTGGGGGGGGGGGGGTTACATTATTATTTGTCTTATGCTCAACCCAATTATTGAGGAAGGCCCAAGGGGCTCTAGCCCCGGGGCCTCCACCAACCTTTGGATTTCTCCTAGTCCAGGGGGCTTTTCTTGGTCCAGCAACAAAGCTATAGGTGCCCAAGGTCCCCGCCCCCCCCTCCCCCCCCCCCGCACCTGGGCAAGCCTTTTTTTTTTTTTTTTTGCAAATCTGCAGCCAAAGCCACCACAGGCAGAAGGGAGAGTCTAGAGCAGCAAAGCCACAGTGATGGGTGCATGCATATTATTTTAAAGGAAAAAATTACTGTGTCTGGGGCCTCCACCAGATTTTGTGCCAGGGGCCTCCACCACACTTAATCCGGCCCTGGCTCAACCCGATCCAGTGATCACACAGTGCATGCATGGGCCTCCAGTGGCATCCCTGGTATTCCCTGGGAAAGGGACAAAAATCCCAGGGGTGTAAAATCAGGGGTTTGGTCAGCTTTAGTGGTACATTAAGATGTTTAGTGCAGGTTTTTCAGTAGTTCAGATTTGGTGGCAGTTTGAATTGCCTGTGTCCAGTGGCAGACTGGGACAAAATCAGCCCTGGATTTTACCAGCCACTGGCTGGCCCAAGACATCCTTGCTGAAGCCCCCCAACCTCCCCATGCCAGGGCTGTAGCATTAGGGACTGGGGTTCCCTTACTTGTGGGTACAGTGGAGCTGGGTACAGGGGGTTTAGAGGGAGACTAAAGGGGCAGGGGTTGAATGTGGGTTTTAAAAGCAGCTGCTAGTCCGCCCCTGCCTGTACCCTTACTAAAATGCACGTGGAATGTAGGATGTTTGCAGCAGAAATGTCATTGCCCCCTACTAAGATTTTCATTACAATTTGTAATTTTTGCAGCAGTTGGGCAAAATTATTGTAGGGAGATGATTATAGAGATAGATCATCTTTGGATTCTCTGTGAGATAAAATATGTTTGTGTTTGCCTGCCACAGTTCAGGCCTAAATTTACTTTTTTTATTTCTATTCAATATATTTAATTGATTATAGCTGGAAAAGGCAGGAGAAGGAAATATTAACACTGAACTGGATTTTGACTGGTTTCATCTAGAAGAGGAAATAAGCAACAGTGATGAAGAAGACTCAGAAAAGGTGAGCACTTGTAGTAACAAGTAACTTTTGCTGTCACCTTTTTGTAAATTCAGACATTTAGGATACCTCATTTTGACGATATGGTTTGTATCAACGCATTGTACTTGCGGTGTATTGCTTCATTTTCCACTACTATGGTCACTGATATGGTTCCTAATATTCTGCATTACATTGCTGTCTACTCATTTGAGCAGTATAAGACGCATGTGCAGGGACTATTTCCACCCGTCCTTCTTTTTAAGAATATGCCTCCCAGCCTGGGCTGCATTGGTCGGGTGAAGGTAGGCAGCACCTAGTGTGCTTACGGAGCTAGTCTCCACCGCAATCCCCCTCCATAGGGTAGGCGGTTAAGGCGAATGGTGAGCCTTCAGTGGATGCCCCTCCCGCACTAGTGCCCCCATGCCCCATCTAACGGTGAACCCTCTATTCGGGTCACCTTCCTTCCCATATTCCCCCGTTAGTGGGGGAAAAAGAGGGGGGGGGGGCTGTGTGTTGATGGCCTAATCCTTGCCCTAAGTACACTTTAGACTCTTACCTACTGGGTGTCAGAGCGCGTCACTTGCTTATTTTTAAACTGATCGCAGCGTTTTCTGTGCCTTATGCACACACAGCACACTGTTTGGGGAAGCTACAGCGTTTTTCAATTTCCCTTGCTCACTTCGTCAGACTTCTTCTCTGAAGTGATGCTGACGTAGCTACATTCTCTCCTGATTGGCTGCGCGCCTTCTAGCTTTGCGCGCTCCGGGGGGGGAGGCGTGGTTTGGTCTGGCGCGTTCCGCGTCATCGCCCGCTATTGCCCGCCCTTCGAGGTTCGCTGGGCGCCATTTCCTTCTCGCATGCTCGTGGTGAAGACGGTCCTCCCCTCGCAGACGCTAAGTGCCCTCATGGGCGATCCTTTTTCTAACTTGTTTCCTCGCGCTCGGCTCTGACATCCCTGTTCCCCTTGTGTCTTTCAGACAGCGGTCATCGGTGGCTTCCCCTGGCCCGACGTAGCGCCCGGTCCAGACCTTTTTTTCAGATTTTACTCCCAATTCCCAGCGGGTTATAGGGGCATCCAGGTTGCTTAAAGCGTTAATCCCTACTGGCATATTGAATGTAATAATCACCATATGGAGGCATCCCAGGACATCGCGAACGGGGTCCCCCTGGGACAAGCCCGTCTGTGTGCAGCTTGTGGGGTTTCACCTAGCAGCAGTGACAATTCACGGGTCTGCGTACCTTGTGCTCAACAGGCGCTAGCCGAGCTTCCCACCTCAGCCGAGGCTGGGCCCGCACCTCGCCTTATTTCCCCTACTCCCCCAAGCTTGAGCATAACCCCCAATACTAGTGGGGATTCTCACGCTGATTTGGCCTCTAGATTGGCCAGTGTGGAAAGCCTTATTGCTGGCTCCCTGGCGCGCAAGGCTACTGCCAAGAAGCGTCATTTGAACCCTGAAGCTACTATTCTCCCTGTAGAATCTGATGATTTGCTGCTTTCCTATGCTCAGTCCCCATCAGAGGAAGGGGAACTGCTATCTGACTCAGGATCCTATGAGGACGAGTCCAGGAGTCAGGAAGAGTCTGGCTCTGATCTTTGGTCCCAGGACGACATTGACAGACTGTTGTCTCAGATCTTTGATGTTTTATCCCTCTCTCCCCCTCCCGCGGCACCTCGGCAGAGGGGCGTTCTGTTTCATACCGCTAGAGTGTGGTTGGAGTTTCCCGAACAAACTCAATTTAATAACCTAGTCCTGAAAGAATGGGAACATCCCAGTAAACTCCAGGGGATTCCCAAGGCCGTGGATAAGAAGTATCCATTTCCTGCCGATCTGGTTAAGTGTTGGACATTGCCGCCCGAGGTCGATGCCCCGATTCTGAGTCTGTCCAATACCTCTATTATGCACTCCCCTGACACTACTACGCTGCGGGATTTAGAGGATCGGCGAGTTAATCAATTGGCATGTCACGCCTTTGCATTTGGGGGAGCGTTGCTCCGCCCGGTTTGCGCCTTAGCCATCACGGCGGTGGCGCTCAGGACTGTGGTTAAGACTGCTCTGGAAGGGGCGGATGACTTGCCCTCTGATGCCGCCAATGCTCTGGCCACCTGTGAGACCTTTGTGAATTATATCCTATCTGCATCGGATGATGCTATTAAGCTGAGTGCTAGAGCCTCTGCTCTGGTGGTAGCCATACGCCGTGCGGTCTGGCTACGCCAGTGGGCTGCTGACAATGTCGCCAAGAAGGCCCTTACGGGGCTTCCGTTTAAAGGACTGCGCCTGTTTGGAGAAAGATTAGATATCTTTGCCAAGGGGGGCAAGCTACCCCAGCGCAAGCGTCAGATTCGGCCCTTTCGTGGTCCAAGCTCCCATTCTACCCCCTACAGGGAAACCAAGCAAGGTAGAGGGGTGTCCTTCTCTGGGTCGCGCTCAGAACAAGAACAGAGGACGCCGTCCTGGCTCCTCCTGGGGGCCCAAGCCCAAAGCCCCCCCCCCCCAAGACCCCCCAAGCATGAAGGGGCGCCCTCGCCCGTCAGGGTGGGGGGACGTCTACAGCACTTCGAGCATGTCTGGAGACGCCTCGTCCCAGACCGGTGGATTCAGGAGGTAGTCTCCTCCGGTTACAAGATAGAATTTGCGGTGCTACCCCCTACCAGGTTCGTCGGGTCTCGGATCCCGCAGGATCCTGCCTCAGCTCGGGTCTTGATGCTGGCGGTGCAGGACCTTCTGGAGCTCGGGGTCATCTGCGAAGTCCCCTTAAGAGACAGGGGCATGGGGTTTTATTCCAACCTGTTCACGGTGCCCAAAAAAGACGGGTCAGTCAGACCCATTCTGGATTTGAAAATCCTAAACAAGTTTGTCAGAAGCAGGCATTTTCGCATGGAAACTCTGCGCTCGGCCATTGCCTCGCTGCGTCCAGGGGACTTCATGACATCTGTGGACATCAAGGACGCTTACCTGCACGTGCCGGTGTTCTCAGGGCACCAAAGGTTCCTCAGATTTGCGCTGATGGATCAGCACTATCAGTTCGTGACCCTCCCATTCGGCCTCGCGTCGGCCCCCAGGGTCTTTACCAAGGTGCTGGCAGGGGTGATGTCTCTCTTAAGACTAAAGGGCATACGCGTGTTGCCCTACCTGGACGATATTCTCATCACCTCTCGGTCTCTGCGGCAGGCAGAGCTGGACACTCGATTGGTGGTGTCCACCCTGGAGTCTTTCGGCTGGGTGATCAATTACCCAAAGTCCTCTCTGTCCCCCTACTCAGTGACCCCGTTTCTGGGGATGATTCTGGACTCGGTTCAGTCAAGGATATTCCTTCCTCCGCAGAAGGTGGGAGCTCTGACAACCCAGGCGAGATCCCTTCTCGCGAACCCTCATCCCTCCATCCGGCAGGGAATGCAGTTGGTGGGCTCGATGGTGGCAAGCTTCGAGGCGGTGCCCTTCGCCCAGTTTCACCTGAGAACTCTGCAGCTCCACCTTCTGTCAGTATGGAACAAGGACCCAACATCTCTGGACGACAGCTGGGTGATTCCCCCCTCGGTCAGACAATCCCTTGCGTGGTGGTTGGACCACAGGAATTTGACAAGGGGCAGATCCTTCCTGGCTCCCTCCTGGGAGACGGTCACGACGGATGCCAGTCTTTCGGGCTGGGGGGGTTTCTGGAAGTCCCTGCGCTTCCAGGGGAGGTGGGGCCCTCAGGAGGCCCATCTTCCTATCAATGTCTTGGAACTCAGGGCGGTCAGGTTGGTGCTGGAACGATTGACCCAGCACCTGAAGGGTCTGGCGGTTCAGGTACGCTCAGACAACAGGACGGCCGTAGCCTACATCAATCATCAGGGAGGAACCCGGAGCAAGGGTGCTCTCCAGGAGGTGTCTCTGATTCTAACTTGGGCAGAGACCAATGTACAATGCATATCGGCTGTCTACATTCCGGGGACGGAGAATCTGCTAGCAGATGCTCTGAGCAGGGGGTCATCCCGTCAGGGGGAATGGTCCCTCTGCGACAGGGTATTTCAGTCACTTTGTCACCGTTGGGGTGTGCCGGACGTGGATCTCTTTGCGTCACGTCACAATCACAAGCTCCCGAGCTTTGTATCCCTGTCTCAGGATCCTCTGGCTCTGGCCACGGATGCCCTGTCATTGTCTTGGAAGGAGTTTCGGCTCCTGTATGTGTTTCCACCAATTCCCCTTCTGGGCAGAGTGCTGCGCAAGATCGCTCTGGAAGGGGTACCCGCGATTCTGGTGACCCCAAGGTGGTCAAGAAGAGTGTGGTTCGCGGACGTGGTTCAAATGGCAGTAGATCAGTACGATCTGCCAAGGTTGCCAGACCTTCTGACCCAAGGGTCTCTACGCCATCCCAATTTACTAACGCTGGCTTTGACGGCCTGGCTATTGAAACCTCCATCTTGATGGAAAAGGGTTTATCTGTGTCTGTTGTGGCTACCATGGTGCAAGCCAGGAAGAAGACTTCTGCTGCCATCTACTATAGAGTGTGGTGGGCTTACATTGACTGGTGTGAATCCAGGTCTCTTCCCTGCCGGGAATTTTTAGTATCTAGGGTGCTGGAGTTCTTACAACATGGCCTAGACTTAGGTCTCAGGCTCAGTACCTTGAAGGGCCAGGTTTCAGCCCTGTCTATCTTTTTTCAGAAGACCTTTGCCCATCACTCTCTTATCAAGACCTTCTTTCAGGGGGTCACTCATGTGCGCCCCCCTCGGAAATCTATGGTTCCTGTTTGGGATCTGAACTTGGTGTTGTCGGCCCTGCAGGGGGCTCCTTTTGAGCCTATCCATGATCCATGGTTTTTAGCTGGTTTTTTTAGACTTCCTGCCTAAGGTTGTGTCTGCATTTCATTTGAATCAAGATATCGTACTTCCTTCCTTGTGCCCCAATCCTAGTAACCCTAAGGAAAGGGTTTTGCATTCCTTGGATGTGGTCAGGTGTGTCAAGTCTTACTTGGTTACCACGCAGGCCTTTAGGAAGACGGATGCTCTCTTCGTTGTGCCTCATGGGCCTAGGAAGGGTTTGGCTCCCGCCAAGTCTACCATCAGTAAATGGATTCGTCAGGCTGTTGTTCAAGCCTATACTGTCAAGGGGAAGACTCCCCCCTTTTGTCTTACTGCTCACTCTACTAGAGCTGTTGGGGCTTCTTGGGCTTTTCAGCACCAGGCCTCTGTTGAACAAGTCTGCAAGGCCGCTACTTGGTCTTCTGTACATACCTTTACTAAGTTTTACAAGGTTGATGTTCGGGCCTCAGCTGACGCTGTGTTTGGCCGCAAGGTTCTGCAGGCGGCAGTAGTTTAGACTGCTTGCTGCTGCCTTCTGTTGGGGATCCCACCCTTCTTTATGGACACTGCTATTGGATGTCCCACATGTTATTACTACTACTGGAGCAGGACGTGCTGTATGCTTAGAATAATACAACTCTGTGAAGTACTCACCTGTAGAGTTGGTATTATATGCACACAGCACGTCCTGCTCCACCCCACCCTGTTTCACCTTGTTCTGGATCCCCTGTTGGTGATTGTTATCTTTGATATTTTTGCCAGTTTTGGTTGCTTTCTCCTGGTCTCTATTTCTCACTGCTTTTCAATGCTGGGGATTTGTGGGAGGTCCCTCGGTATATGAAGGGCCGGGAGGAGCTTGTTTTCTACATGTCTGCAGTGCACGGCGCCGGAGGCGGAGGACTACCCACATGTTATTACTACTACTGGAGCAGGACGTGCTGTATGCATATAATACCAACTCTACAGGTGAGTACTTCACTGAGTTGTATTTTTTTCAGGCAGGAAGTGTATTATTACATATTGTATTTTGTATGACTGGGTATATGGCCAATTATGACATGACTTGGTCAGGATTAGGATAGTATAGCTAACTACAAGGCTGGAATGGCAAGATGGAATCTACCGTCTACCAGAGACAAACTTCCCTCCAAACATATTAATTAAATGTTATTACTTGGTAATACTTGGTAAATTACTGGTGCACTTTATACATAAGAAAAAACTGATCTGAATATATTAGGTTGCATTCATGTTGTGCCTCTAATTAAATACATCATGCTATTACTCTTTTGTAGCACCTTCCAGTTAGAAAAAGTTAAAAACATATATTTTAAAGAAAACACCTGTGTAATAATATTCTATATAATAGAAGTTGTGTATATGGGTTGATTATAAAAGCATTTTGCTGTGCTTCCTATGTATCACCATTTGAATTAGTGTTGTGTCCAGTTTATATAATGGAAATGTTTTTCATTCTAGCTGAGCCCATTATCAGTTTCCCAGAATTCTTTGTTACCTTCTTCAGTTAGGCCTTATTTAAGGCAAGGTTCACTGGGACTGGACATCAGTAATAAGACATATGAGACCTTTCATATGCCAGCAAGAGCATCTTCCACTCAGCGATCTCATAGCATGGAAAATCCTCCTCCTCTACCTGTTAAAACACACAGTCGCAGTAAGTATTAATCAACCAATTTGTCATTTTAGTAGCGTATAATGGGCAGCACAATCTTCTGAAGGATAATTGCTTGTAGGAGCCTACTTTGGTGCACTCTCGACATTCCTCCTACCTAAATACAGAATAATGATTTTCCAGAATTCCTTGATTATATTTGATGTATTATGTAATATGTGTTTTGTGCCAAAAGATTACTTCAAAAGTTAAGGATTTTAGATTTCGAATTGCTGTATTAGCTAGAATGCCAGACTCCAGAGTTGTGGCAGTGGTGCTAAATGAGACATAAATTAGGGACAAGGTGATATCTAGCTATGTGCTTTTCTGTAGGAGGACAACAGAGTTTTATGGTCCTAGTGTACCTCAATTCAAGCAGTGTCATTTACCCTATGAGAGCTGCTGAAGAGACCCTCATTACAACCTCCCATCAGATGGCCCTATTGTCAATATGGCACTATTTCCACATTAGTATAAGGGTTCTTTTTGTTTTAGGCCATGTAAACCTTCATTTCCCTTACTCTTTTCTACTTACTAAGCTCTAACATGCTTGGAAATGTTTAGTAGGGGGATGGGAAAGAAGAAACGTTATGATTTCTATTAAATGAATAATGGAATTCTATATTCACCAGAAATGAATTCCCTTTATCGCTACAAGCTCTTTTACATTCAACCCTTTCAGTGCCAAGCACGTAGATTCTACGTGCTCGCTTCCACTCCACTTAAGTGCCAAGCACATAGAATCTACGTGCCTGACATTCCCCCCTGCTAGTTAAAAAAATAAAAATAAAAAATACTCACCTGACCCCTCGTTGGATCCGGCCGGGTCTCCTCTTTAATTTGGTGCCATCCGATCCCCCGTGGGGAGATCCAGGAGAGCCCCCGGAATAGGCCCCCTGGGGGCGGGGCCGGGTGACATTGTTGTGATGTCACCAGCAGCCCTCTTAATGCCGGCACCCGACACAGAGAATCAGTCTGCTCGGGTGCCTGGAGGAGAGCAGATGGGGGGGAAGAGAGGGCTGAGATCGCCCCCCACCCTCCCCAGGCTCTCTGCTCCAAACACCAGAGTAGACTGTCATTGCAGATCGCCGGGGGACACAGGATCGGAGGTGAGTAAAGTAAAAAAAATAAATAAAAAAAAATTAACCCTGCCTATCCCAGAGACGTTATCTGTCGAGTCCATCACTACGCGCTGAAGGAGGACATCTCTAGGAAAGCCTGGAATAAGGGATCGGTGGAATATAAAGGAGCCTCTATCAGGATTCTTCCTGATTTGTCGAGGCGGACACTACAAATGCGGAGATCCCTTAAACCCCTACTGGATGCTATTTTGAAAAATGGAGGTACCTACAGGTGGGGATTTCCGTTTCATTTGATTGTCAGGAAGGATAGGGGATCCTACGTGCTAAAGTCCTACCAGGAGCTGGGGGGCCTCTTCACTTTCTTGAAATGTGATCCCATTCAGATTCCGAACTGGCTCGAGAATGAAGCGATGTTGACACCTGGGTTGCCGATGAGAGAGAAGCGCCAGGGCCCGAGAAGCTTCCGAGACCTGAGACGTCTCAAGAGACCACCGAGGCGACCGGAAGGAGAGGAGCTCTGAGAAGGTTATGGACGTGGAGCTCTGATTTGGGTTGAGACTCTTCAGTGTGTTAAGATTTCTTTCTGGCCCTCCATGCCCTCCCCTGAGGGTTGTCGGGTTGGGGGGCAGGGAGGGTCAGGAGGAAAGTGTGATTTAATTGGCATTTATGGTTTCTTAGTTGTCACGCAGTTTAATGTTTTTCTTCTTTTCTAGCATTTAATCTAGGTAACCAGAAAGTTATTCTACTGTTTCTGTTTATACTATTACAGCGCAATCAGACCCAATTTTAGGACCTAAGTGTGACTCTCTGCATAACCAGTCTGTAAAGTTTTAGTGTTAAATGTTAATTGGCTGTCATTACTGTAGTAAATATCCGGCCGAGGGTGAGCGGGCGGTGACTCTTGGCGCTCTCATCCTAGGTCAGATTCGCTATCCCCCAATAGGTGGGTCTTGCGGACGCTAGTCGTTAGTAGGATCCGATTTGGTTTCCCGATTCAGGGAAGGTTAAGTTATATACCCCTTAAGTTTCCCCCTTTTGTTCTGTACTTTTCCCCTTGTTCCCTTCCTTGTTTTCCCCCTTTCAGGCGCACCCCTGAGTCTAGATGGCGGACCTTAAAATTATCTCGCTCAACGCAAAGGGAATGAATAGCCCGGAAAAGAGATCTTTGGTATTGAGGAATTTACAGAGCTTCAGGGTCCAGGTCGCGTTCCTCCAAGAGACCCACTTTAGGTAATCAAACCCACCCTCCTTTGGAGGCAGACATTTCCCCAAAACTTACCATAGCCACTCTCCAGACTCTAGATCGAGAGGAGTATCTATAGCCATTTCAGCATCCCTCCCTTGGGAGCTAGTGGATTTTAAATCCGATAAAGAGGGGAGATGGCTGTTTCTGAAAGGCCGGGTTGCGTCCTCGCTATTCACATTTGCAAACTTGTACGCCTCGAACTCAGAGCAGATAGCATTCTTAGATAAAGTTCTAGAGGAGCTCTCGATGTTTAGAGAGGGTGAACTGGTGGTCGGAGGGGATTTTAATCTTGCCCTTGAACCCCCTCCTTGACACTTCTAGGGGAGCCCCTCACATTTCAAACGCCAAATGCTTGCCATGCACCAACTGGTAGATCCATGGAGGATACACCACCCTGACACCCGTGATTACACCTTTTTTTCCCCTCCACACAGATCGTACTCTAGAATTGATATGCTCCTGGTGCCCCATGGGGCTTTGGGCCGGATAGTAGATACAGAGATAGGTTGTATAACTATCTCGGACCATGCGCCGGTTATGATTAAATTAGCTCTCCCATACCCGGGACCCAGAAGATGGACCTGGCGCTTGAATAATTCCCTGCTGGACGATCAGAGGGTGCTGATCCAGAGAGACATCAAAGACTTCTTTGAGCTCAACGCGTCACCTGAGGTCGATCCGGGAGTTCTATGGGAGACCCATAAATGCTACATCAGAGGGACCCTGATAAAAATGGGCGCAAGACTTAAGAGGGAGAAATTGGAGGGTGTGCTAAGGCTCATCGATGAGATTAAGAGGTTGGAAGCCCTGCATAACAAATCCCTCTCTGTCATCCTCCTCTCGGCTCTGACGGCGTGCAGAGAAAAACTTAAAACGCTCTGCTGCGACAAGCAAGTGTCGCGCCCTCCTGGCGCGGGCTCTAAGATCCGAGAGGGTGAAAACATATATTCCAAAAATCACAGACCGGAAGGGAAAAGTGATTCACTTGACTAATGACATTGCAGAGGTCTTTAAAAAGTCTTATGAGGAGCTGTACAACCTCCCTAGGTCGGAAGGCCCTGAGAGAGATGAGGCGATAGGAAGTTTCTTGAGGGAATCGGGTATGCCCAAATTACCGAGTGATGTTATTGAGTACCTGGAGAGCCCAATTTCGCTGGAGGAGGTTCTGAAGGCGGTCTCTGGGGCTACGGGGGGGGGGGGGAAGCACCAGGGTCTGATGGCTTCAGCATTGAGTACTATAAAAAGATGCTCCCTTTGTTGGCCCCTAGGCTCTTGGAGGCCTTTAACTCCTTTAAAACGGAGGGATGCATGCCCCCAGATGCTCTGAGAGCTTTTATATCAGTCATCCCTAAGGAGGGAAAAGATCCTATTCTCTGTGTCAGTTACAGGCCAATTTCGCTTCTGAATGCGGACATTAAGATCTTCGCAAAAGTGCATCACGTCATCGGTCTCGACCAGGCGGGCTTCATGACCCACAGGGAGGCAAGAGATGACACTATCAAAGTGCTGAACTGGATTCAGTGGGCCCAGACCGACAATACTCCATCCCTGTTGCTGGCTACAGACGCGGAGAAGGCCTTTGATACGGTGAATTGGCATTATATGTGGGTCACCCTCAAGCACATAGGCCTCGGACCTAACACTCTAGGATGAATAAGTAGCCTGTATAGCGCCCCCTGTGCGAGTAAATGGCACGCTCTCTGACACGTTCGCTATTTCTAATGGGACGAGACAGGGTTGCCCCCTCTCCCCACTGATCTTTATCCTAACTCTAGAACCCCTCTTATGCATGATCCGTAAGAACGGGGATATAAGAGGTATGGGTGGCCCCCCGGGCAGTTATAAAGTTGCAGCCTTTGCGGATGACCTGATCTTTGGGCTGACTTTGCCTGAGGTCTCTTTACCGAATTTTTTTGCGGGTCTTGAAGCGGTATGGAGACTTGTCGGGGTACAAAATTAACTACCAGAAATCAGAAGTTCTAAACATCAATATCACGGGAAAAAGATTTAACGCTATTCTAAGCTCCTTCTCATTTAAATCTTCAGGAGGGAGTGTGACATATTTGGGCACCAGGATTTGTAAAAATCTAGGCGACATCTTCGCTTTGAACTTCCCCCCCTCTGCTTAAAAAATTCGAAGAGGAAATCACTAGATGGTCGACTAGGAGGCTCTCATGGTTTGGCCGGTGTAATGCACTGAAAATGGTCCTGCTCCCTAAGCTCCTCTATGTGATGCAGGCCCTCCCAGTGACCATACCACAGTCCTTCTTTCAAATGGTAAATGCCCTCTTTCGTAGGTTTTCTTGGGGAGGTGGTGGGCCGAGGATAGGCAGGACCATTCTCACCAGGAGCAGGAAACGAGGAGGTCTGTCCCTGACCCTAGACTTTACTATGCCGCAGTCCACCTTAACAGGGTGGTTGACTGGTGCCTACATAGAAGCCATAAGCATTGGATCTCCATGGAGCAGAGTCTTGTTGGGGTCCGGATGGACTGCATTCCTTGGGTGGAGCAGAGTGACGTTCCGCGAGCAATGAAACATGCCCTGGTGGGGGTCACGCTGAAGGTGTGTCACCAATACTCTCTCTGGTCTCTCCCCGGCCCCTTCGCAGATGGTTCCGGTGCTGGGTAACCCGGGCTTCCCCCCGGGTTGTAGGGGGTCGACTCCAGAGGCCTGGAGAGCTTCTGGGATTTTCAGGGTTGGAAATGTTCTAATAGACGGAGACTGGCGGGAGGTTGAGGGTTTGCCTAGTGCAGGGGGGATCCCCAGTTGGTCGAATTGGCAGCGACAGCGGCTTTCACATTTTCTCTACACACTCAGAGATCATAAGGCAGCACGAAGAGAACTCACCCCATTTGAAAAGCTTTGCTCAAGTAAAAACGCGGTGAGCCACACCTTCTCATACATCTACAAAATGTTGGTCAATCCCCCAGACATGACTCCACCACCGTTTGTTGGGAAGTGGGAGAGAGATTTGAATAGGACCTTCTCACCTCAGCAAGTCAGCAGGCTGCTGGAAGCTCCCCACAAAACCTCAATTTGCACCAAGTATTTAGAGTGCAGTTACAAAATCTTGACACGGTGGTACAGAGTGCCGGTAACTCTGAGCAAATGGTACCCGGGAGTTGAGGCCAAGTGTTGGAGATGTGGCGTCGAAGAGGGCTCCCTGCTACACATATTTTGGTCTTGCCCTAAGCTGAAATCATTTTGGGATGGGGTTAGAGAGGTGGCGGGGAAATTGGTGGGTGAGGAGGTGCCAGATGACCTGGCCTTGTGCTTACTCCACCTGGCAAAGAAGCCACTTAAAAAATATTGTCGCTCCCTGTTATGTCACCTTCTTAATGCGGCCAAGACATGCATCCCCCTAACGTGGAAAAAGGAGGACCCCCCCCACTCAAGCAATGTGGGCTCTGAAAGTAAATGAGATCATGAGATTTGAAGATCTCATGACATCTGGGGATGAGGGTTTTGAGAAATATTTAGCTACCTGGTACTATTGAATTCAATACACTGAGTCTGATGAGTATAAACTCATCCTTTCTGGAGTGTAGACACACAGGCTCATTCGTGGGATGCTCCTTCCCATGCCCTTCCTCCATTCCCCCCTCCCCTTTTTTTCCTTCTTATTTCCTCTTGTTGCACTGTTGATTACTGTCCTTGTAGTTTTATCTGGACTCCCAGAGAGATGCACGAAGAATCAAGGCTCCAGAGTGACTTAGAGAGATTGCAGGTTACTGAGAAGGCCCTGGGCCGCCCGATGGGTCATTAGCGGCATATAATGTTGTTGGGAATAATACTCCATTAGACCTCTCGACGAGTTTATTTCATTTAATGACATACCTGTTTTATACATACTTTGCTCTTTGTGTATTGTGCTTTTGAGATGACTAATTTGTTCATGTACAAACTTAAAACTAAATAAATAAAGAATTTATAAAAAAAAAAAAAAATAAAGATCATTTTTTTTTCTTATGTGTCTGTGTCTTTTTATTTAACATTTAACCCCTTGTGAACTGGTAAGGGGTCCATGAGACCCCTTATACCAGTTCACAAGGCTGGGGGATGGCAAGTTACCCGCTTGCCGCAGCGGGTGACTTGCCATTAACCCCCAGCACCCCCATTACCTGCCTCCCCAAAGCTGCCCCCCCCCCCCACTCTGTTCCTACAAGCCCCCATAGCTGGTCCCGGGCTGGTAATGCTGGGTAAGGGGGACCCCATTTCATTTTTGGGGGGGATTTTTAAGGGTTTTTAACCATTAAAATTCCAAAAAAAAGGGGGGGGCCCTATGTCATTTTTTTGAGACCCCTTATACCAGTTCACAAGGCTGGGGGCTGGCAAGTCACCTGCCGCTAGCAGGTGACTTGCCGTTAAACCCCGCACCCCAGTTACCTGCCTCCCCAAAGCCCAGGGGGGGGCAGAAGAGCCCGGGCCCACATAGGCTATGTGGGCTTGTAGGCTGCAGGGTGGGGGGCCACAAAAGCTGGCCCCTCCACTCTGTTCCTACAAGCCCCCATAGCTGGTCCCAGGCTGGTAATGCTGGGTAAGGGGGACCCCATTTCAATTTTTTGGGGATTTTTAAGGGTTTTCAACCCTTAAAATTCCCCCAAAAAAGGGGTTTTCTTTTAAATTAACCCCTTATGTTTATAGTGTGGATAGTAGTAGTATTTTATTTGTAAATGTTATAAAAGTGCTATTTTCAGTTTGGGGGGTCTCCTGGGCAAGAATGGGGGGGCTACCGATACATATGTAATACCGTTGTAATCGGGAGAAACTGGGCTTTCACATGCAATATGTTTTTCTCTAATAAAGTAAATGTTTTATTTAAAATAAAGGAGACAATTGTCTAAAAAATATTTATTTATTTTTACACAAAAATATTAAAAAAAACAGTAGAAAAATTACAAACAAGACATTTCATGTTCAAGCCTAAACTGCTAAGCTGCAAAATATATATCTAAAATCACGGTTAAACATGGCGCAGAATGGGGAAAAATGACCTGTCAACAGAGGGTGACAAAACTTCAGTAGGTTGGAAATTAAAAGGGTTAATAGTACCTATGCATGTTGGGTATTGTTCTGCTCGGGGGACCTTGCTCTTTCAGATTTAGCTTGTTTTTTCTTGTTTGCATATTTATATTTTAGGAAAACATGTTATTTATTCAGTTTTTTAATTCATTTTTTTAGGGAAACCCTGTGCAACCTAAGAATTCTTTGAGGGATTACTTCCAGAAAGGTGAGCCTACTACAACAAGCTGGGTACTCTTAGAAAGCTTAACATGTGTACTTTCAGGGAATATATGGTTTATAGGGGATATTCCAAATGTAAAGGGTTGTTTTGGTTGAAAAATTGCAAGGTGCGCATTTTGTCTGTAGAGCTGAAATTTTCAAGTAAAATTACTGTTATGCGCATGCTTTACTTTGGGGTGTTTGCCAACTCTTCCCTTGACAGTACCTATGCATGTTGGGTATCGTTCTGTTCGGGGCATGTTGCTTTTTGAGATTTTACTTGTTTTTTCTTGTTTGCATATAGTTTTTTTTAGGAAAATGTGGCTTGATTCTTCCTTTTTATTCTTTTTTAGGGAAACTTTGTGCACCCAAAGAATACATTGAGGGATTACTTCCAGAAAACTAAGCCCACATAAACAAGCTTGGTACACCTAGAAAGCTTGAGGTGTGTAATTCCAGAGAATATATAGTTTTTGGGGGGTATTTTAAATGTAAAAGGTGCGCATTTGTATTTTATCTGAAAATCTCCTAAAGCTCTGTTTCAGTTTGGGGGAGTCTCCTGGGCAGGAAAGGGCGTCTATCAATACATATGTGGTATCGCTGTGACTGGGAGAAATTAGGGTTTCGCATCGCAATAACATTTTATTGACAAACTTATATTTTTTATTACAAAAAAACACTACAAATTGCAAAAAATAGATTTTTTAAATTTTTTTTTGCACATATTTCACCAAAAAGTATTGAGAATACACTAAAAAAACGCCAAACAAGAGATTTCATGTTAAAGCCCAGAGTCAAAAAAACAATATATCATTTTCCTGGGAAATCCCTGGAAATCCTTCCAAAATCACAGTTGAACATGTGTAGCGCAAAATAGGGAAACATGGTCTGGCAACAGAGGGCGACAAAAGCTGCAGGTAGGCTGGCAGTGAAAGGGTTAAAGGGACTGTAAACATTTAAGGGACTGTAAACCCAATAACAATAAGGCAGCAATTGGCTCCCCTGATTCCTGTTCCATGTTTCTCTATTTCCTGCAGCACACACACAAAAAAGTGGTCTAGCAGCCACTCTGTCCCTTGAGTGGGCATGGCAACCCCCTGTTTTCCCGCAGCTGTCTCTGCTGACAGCAGAGCATGCTCATGACTCAAAGAGTTGCGCCATGACATGCCCTTCCCAGCAGCCACAGAAATGAAAGCAAAGAAAGTGTCTTCACTTGAAGAAGGTTTGCCGGTTCAGTAATTAATTACCAGGTAAAGTAATTACTTTGCCAGATTGGTTTATTAGTAACACTTCTAATTAAATCAAAAGATGAAACCAGCAGTATATACTACTAAAGCTGCTTAGCTAAGACTACTAAAGCTTCTTAGCTAAGACTAAGCTGCTTTCTAGTTTGATAGTTTGAGTGTGTAGAAATCTTTCAGGGTTTTTATTTTCTCTAAAATCAAATAAGAATGCCAGTTGTACCCAAAAGCTGTGATGGATACAAACATGCAATTTTTTTGTACCTGTTGCCTGTTATCGGGTAAAGCTACGTAATTTTTGTTGGTTGAACTGTTCAGTCAGGGATATTCTATCCTTAAAATGCAAAAAGATAATTTGAGAGCTCTTACCATAACCTCCCCCCCAAAAAACAGACACTTGCCTTCTTTCCCCGCAGCAGCTCCATGCCGGTCCGACGTTAAGTCCGACGTTAAGAAACCTCCATATTTCTGTGAATGAGGAGCGTTGTGAGTATGCCCCTCAGAATTCTTTAGGCCATGACCAACACTCCCGCCAGTTCTGTTCACAGCCCCCTCCATTCATTGCAGTGTCCCTATATGAGAGACAAAGATGGCATAATTAAAGAGAAAATACCTCTCCCCACCAGCTGCTTCAGCAATATCTCATCTGGTTGAGCTAGCTGTACCGCGGTGTGTGTGCCCGGGGATTCCACCCATTGTGATGGGTACTGCTCACTTCATTCACTGCCATGGATGGAGTGTGTGTGGATGCCGTGGAACCCAATCTTCAGTTGAGTGAGTGTTAAATATCTAGATATTGGTGAAGGGGAGGAGGGGTAAGTAAAAAATGACCATTTTTGGGGCAGCTTACACCAATTTGTGGGTGATCGGCATGGTAGGGCTGTGGTTAGCATGTGGCTTAATTATCGGTCACATATTCTAGGAATATTTAGTCCATAAAAGATGTTGGTGATTGAACCAGTGATCAGGTGTCCATGTATTCCACTACCATCATTCAACCAGTCAGAGCAGTCAGAGTCAGAGCAGTTGTAAACCACCCAGTCATCCAAAATTCTGCATTTGGTAGGGAAGTCTTTCCTATGCCAGCAAAGTGGGACATTTAGGTATTTCCAGAGTTTTCAGAGGGACAGTGGGCCTCAAAGTGGAAATGTTCAACCGAAAGAGGAACATCTGGTCAGTTTAGGTAGGTTTCATTTATTTTTTTGTAGCTTTGGCTGGACATGGACCCAAATGAACCCAGCCATAGTCTTTGGAAACCACTTTATCCCATGGCAAAATACATATTCCATATATCTAAAACAACATGAACAATACATGTACAGCATATAAATGAATCTAATAAAGTGGACCAAAATCCTGAATTTTCACTCTGCTGGGTTTTGGGCATTTAGGTATGCCTGGCAGGGGTTTGCTTTTGGACGGGGTGGGGTGATGCCTGTTCATGCAGAGTGGGAGCGAGGAATGAGAAGAGATGCGCAGTAATACTGGAGGGGGCTCTCACCCAGCCCCAAAGTTTTTAAGACTCCATGGCTGGGTGGACAGGATTTTGGTCCACTTTAAAAAGGAGCAACCACTAGCCTAGAATCTATATGAATTGAGATGCCCCGCTGTGTAACCCTGCACCCCCCCCCCCCCGAGCTGCCGCAAAACTCACCTCCTTCCTAGCGCCCTCGGCAATGTGAACAGTGCGTCCCCGCATCTTCAGGCTGTGAGTGCGCTCCTGCCCCCAGCTATTAAAAGCGTGAGTGCTCCTGATTTCCGCGGCCGCTCCTGATTGCCACAATTTGAGCAATTTGGCATGCCAAACAGCTGTGGTTGATGAGAGCCCAAACAGGCATCGTTGGACCAGGATGAGTTTTACAGGGCTTTCTGGGGGGGTTCACACAGCAATTCGGGATGCCCCTATTGCACAGAATGAAACCCGTTAGTTAAAATCCCTTGTTTTCTTCCGCTTTCAGGTAAACTGTCAAAGCCATGTATAGTCCAATACAGCCCAACCAGAACAGAATTATCTAAAACAGGAAGACAAATGATGCTTTTTTTCCTGTACATGATGCCATGTGAGCACAAATCTGATGTATAAGGTGGAGGAACCCCAACGACAGGGCCTCCCTGACCTAAGGGCCCATTGCTGTCGCTACCCCTGCACTCCCTGCAGTTACGCTCTTTAGAGTCATTATGACTGATGTGAGGTGCAAGGACCCCGGGAACTCCGTTCTTGGAAATTTCTGGGCAGCGGACCAGCTGGGAGCTGCAGAGAAGTTACGTTTTTTTTTTTAGGTGGGCTTACAGTCTCTTTTACCATTCCCTGCTTTATTACAAAACCATCTGCTGAGGTTCAGTTATAAAATAGGTGTAATATGTACCTTCGAGTTATGGCACAACATACAGTACTAATCTCTCATCCTATTTAGAGGGTCATGAATTTTCTTTCACCACTACTGGAAGCCTGGAGAGACCGCTTAGTACATGCTCATATTCCCCTACTGGAGAAGACTGGGAGGGATTGTCTGATGCAGGACTGCAGCGTCGATCTTCTGAACCGATACATTCTACTGCTGGGCAATTTGGGTAATTTTAAATTTGACAGTATTTTGGTAAATACATCATGTACATAAAAAAAACGATTGTAATCTTTGGTGAGTGCTGGTGATTGACCTGCTTATGGTTTTGTATAGCTTGTGGGCCTGATTTAAATCTCAGGAGCATGTAGGCACAGAAAACATTTCTTTGTCTAAATCAACTTTTGAGCACTTTCCTCGCTTACCTAATCTATGCTGGTCATCCTCTACAGCAGCAGCTGCATCTCCTCAGCTCATGTAAGATCATGGCTTCAGAACATTTCCCCTCTTCAGCTATAAACCTATTAGCAGCCCAGGTGTAGGTTGCACTAAGTAGCTTTATAATGGAAGCAGTAGATTTCCGGAAACTCTGCTATTATTGTGCTTATCGCAGCTGGCAGATGACTGTTAAACCTGAAACTGCTTTCGATCTTAATTAATAACTAATAAACTGGTTGCCTCTTAAAGCAGACCAAAAGTTCAATAAACTGCACCCCGAAAGCCCCACTCTGGTAATCAGTGACATAAACTATTTGTGAGGGCTTAACTCCATGCAGATGTTTTGGAATAGCAGTCAGATCTATGCTGCATAACTGCATGGGAGGCGTTATCTTGCCACATACACAAGTCAAGCTTATATAAAAACCCAATCCAACAGTCAAAATTGCCTCACATATCAGTGCAATCCTTCTTTATTTATAGTAGAAAGCCATCAGCTGTGTTGACTCTGCTGAAAGAATTGTATCATTTTAGAAGATACATATGGTGTGCGATAAATTCAAAGTCGGCAGTGAACAGTGATAAAGATACATTGTTGCAGCTTTCCTTTCACAAACACAATCCCTCTAGCAGCTGGCTAATCAGTGTGTGTGTTCATATAACAAAATACACCAGCTTCCAGTGTTTCTAAGACATTTATCCCTCTCATGGCCGCTCCCATGCAGTTCTGCAGCAAAGAATTGGCCTGTTATTCCAGAACATCTGCATGGAGTTAGGTCCTCTCCAATAGTTTTTGCTAGAGGGGGGCGTTAGGGGAGCAGTTTACTAAACCTTTTAGTCCACTTTAAAGTGGACCTCTATCTGCTTTTATCCCCACCCCCAGGCCATCCCAGGGATAATGCATCATTAAAAATAAACAGCTATCTTAAAATTGGGCAAAACACATATCCCTCCCTTGCAGCAGCTCCTTGCTCCGACGCCACTCTTGCGTTCCTCAACCCACCAAGGACCGATTAGCCAGGTGGGCATACATGCACCATGAAATGAAATGCACATATGACTAGAGAGTTATGGACATGTTTGAAGTGGGGATGTCTGCAGCTGGTCTGGCACCTTGTGGACAAACCTTCCGTCCTATGAAACTGTTCCATAACACAATAATAATAATAAGACAGACTTAAGTGTGGAACTCTGTTATGCGGCTCATCCTCCATACCTCTGTCCTTTTTCTGTTCTGTATCTTCACATACTCTGTCCCTCTTCTGTAGCCCTTTGATGGCCCCTCCTTACAACATCTTACCTCCCTATTTCCTTTCTGTTGCAACACTGCATCACTGCCTAGGATCAGCATTTTTGACATCTATACCAAATGAATTGGTACAGAGGCCTTGTGATCCCTTACTGTTTCACTAGTAATGCAAAAAGCAGTAAAACATGACTGCCCTTCCTGTTCACCAATCCTGGCCTATTGTGTTAGTTTAAGACTTATTCCAGTCTGGATTGTTGTTGCAGGCTTTCTGTGACTTTCTCATGTTCTTCTTAGGCCTGATGTCTGATGTCATTCGGCTTGACCCAGTGTGTTGGTGGTTTGTCTAAGAAGGAGAATAGGGGAGGGGTCTTGTTTTACTACTTTTTTAAATGAATAAGTATGGGGTAATAGAGACCCATATAGCAGTTCAAAGTGTAGGGGATGGCAAACAGGTGGCTTGCCAATCTTAACAGCTGATTTCCTTCATCCCTCTTGGAATGTGGAAAGCCCAGTGCCTACTGGCATGGACCTGGTGTTCTTCCAGGGTACCCATTGCTGGGGGCAGAGCATCGGACTTGAACTTTTTCCAAGGCCATAGTGGCAGGTATTTTGCCATGGCAGTGTAAAATCTGAGCTCTAGGGTTATTGGCCCTGTGTCTGCTCTGCCAGACTAGTAATCTCAGAAAAAACCCTTAAACCCTTGTAGTGCACTATGAAAAAAAAATTGCTTCACCTGAGTGCCTATGTAGAGATCCACAAAACATGGCCCGTTGCTGGCCCATCAGAAAGTAGTTTGACACCCGAGCTGTAGAGCATTACATCAGTTCACACTATACAAATGATACTTTGAAGCAAGGGATTACAAGCAGGATTTCAACCTGCCTTGTGGTTCAATGGCGCCTCCCCTGAAATACATTTCCAAACAGGATTCTTGCTGTAGAAAAAAAGCAGGAGGCCAAGTAACAGGCAGGCTGATTAAACATTACTATCATATTGTCAAACAAACTTTACTTATATCCTTTGAGGTTTTGTATGCAGCAACACAGCTACAAAGATTTCAGTGTTAAGACTAATCATTTTCACAATAGTCCAGTAGACTCATGTAGCACACATCAGCATCTGTCAATTAGACTTTTTAAATCTTAGAAATGAATTAACATTTCCAAGATTAGCCTAGCTTCAAATCTAGATTCCTGTTGTATTCTCTAAAAAGTTATTAAAAATCCTTCAATCAAATCTCCCATTAGTTTTGGGAGAACAATAATCCTAGCGCAGGAGAACAAGTAAACAACTAAAAGCTTGAAACATTTGCTCAAAATGACTTTTTAAATTAGTCTACCTTCTCTTTCTCATTTGTAGCACAGACGGCGTGAAGTCATACAGAAGAGTGAGATGTTCTCCAAATACAGAAAGCTTGGCACAAGGAAGGCCGTCAGTACCATGGTCATCATTAACACCCAGTACCCTGGAGAATTTTGCAGGTGAGAAGGAAAGCAAGGGAAAAGGGTGTGAAGGAACATAACTGGGATATGTAGAATAAAATAGTTACAACTATTATTATATTACTATTATATTATCATATACTAATAGTAGTAGTTATAATAGAATAATAATAGTTTTTTGTTTCCCAGAACAGCTTCTCTGAGTGCACTTTACTAGTTTAAAGGATGGTATGGGCAAAAACCTAATCTTCTATATATCTGAATCAAACTGTTTACACATGGTTAGGACATGATGAGAAAAGTGGAATATAGAAAAATAAATAAATCATATCATTTTTAGACCTTTCTTGTTAAGTTATAAACATATGCATGTTTCTTTAAAATTTTAATGTTGCCTTGTATTTTAGGTGGAATTTCCAGAGGGAAATCAAATCGTGATGATAATCAGCAGCCTTCGCCTTCCCTACAGTAATAACTTATCCAGAGGCATTACATATCTGCTTCAGAGCTCAGTAACACCTAATGGTTGGGGAAATTATGCCATCATCTTATGTACATCACCTGTACAATGCACATAAATATTCCATAAGGAAAAATGACATAATAGTGATTTGAACTGGAGGTTTGAATCACAGGTCTTTTCCAGTGGTCTCTGATTAATAGGCTGTATTTACATGGCAGACCGCTATCCTGTTAATTTCTATAGATGTTCCTACTTGGTTCCTAATTGGTTTATGTGTCTATTAGTATTTATTACAGCAAGAAAATGTAGTTTTATTATACTTTATACTGAAAATGCATGAGTTAATGTAAAGTATAAATGAGAATCTTATTTAAAAAAAAATGTTTTACTAAGGGAATGGGCCAGGTATCTTAGGGGTTTAGAGGTTACTAGATTCAAATTTTGCTAAAAGGTACAGGGCAAAGTGACCAGTAGATCTACATCTATGAATTTTTTTGTTTGCCCCTATGTAAATATGGAAACGCCTACTTTAACCCACCCAAGGTATTTAGGACAATGTACTTTAAAACATGTATTTTTTACAGATGCTGATATAGCTTTTGTCTTGATTTTTTTTTTTTTTTGGTACATTTAGCAGATTTTCGAAACGTTTATTTATTGTTTGTGAATTTGACTTCATGTCTCTTTTAACCCACATCCTTAAGAAGTCAAAAATGGGCATTATAGCTTTTATGATTTGGGGGGGGGGGCAAGAAGTATCTGTGCACTTCAGTAAATAAAGTTTCCTATTGGATCAGTTGCTGTTTCCACACATGTGTGTAGCTAATAACTGTCCCCCAACAGACACAGCTCTACTAGGTTAAAGTCAATATCTCTCTAATGCAGGCCTTACTGATGGTTTGAGTGGTTAGGTTAGTGTTCCCATGATTGCAGAGTGATCGGGCTTTCGGTTCTCTTTAAAACTACACTGTCATTCTTACTTCATACCTGAATTTTGCCTAGCTATGTTCACATGGAAATACAATTGACAATATTTACCTGGCTGAAGAAAGTTTTCTTAATTGGTCTGAAGATCTGCAGGCGAAGGTGATCAAAACAAAGAAAGAATGCCACTTCTCTGCAAAGAAAATGCTCTATACTGCATGTGACCAATTTGAGAACCCCTAAGACTTTGAAAATGTAGGCTGATCTTGAGTTTCCTTACCACTACACACTGCAGGTCATCTCAAATCAGGAGGCCCCCAAAGGACCTTAGGCAGTGCCCCAAATGTCAGACACCTAACACATAAATAAAGCTCCCAATGCACAGTTAAACCGGACCTTCACCATGATTTATTGAAAAGCCCAAACCCTTAAAAAACGGTTCCCCAGCATCTAAAATTAATACATTTTACGTTTTTAGTCACTTACTTATTATTCTTTCCCCCACTGGGCTGCAACTCTGTTCAGGACTTTAGGATACGGGCACGACATCTTGACTCAGAAGCATCACACTTACTGAGGAGAGGCGAGTGAGATAAAGTGCAGGGGGGCAGGTTATAGCTGTGCTTTGCTCAGACAGAGCAGAGCTGGGGTCAGGAAAAGGTCAGCAATCCCAGAATGCACAGCAGCACAGTCAGCAGGCACTTCCTGTTTGCAGGCTGCCTGATGTCCCATCTTGGATATTTAAAGGTTCATAACATGCAGTAGATGCAGGTAGGATGATTTTTAATGTGAGCAATCTGTATGTACAGGGTGTGGGAAACATATAAGATATGCTCTTATTCAGAGTGAAGGACCACTTTACTTTTCAAATGAGGCCCCATGCCAGTAAATGTGTATACATGACCTGACTTTTACTGGAAAAAGTCAGACCTATGAAACCTCTAACTGCCACCCTAAGCCTTTCCAATAACAAGTATTAATTTCATTACACACTCTCCTCGGCCTGTAACCAGAAGGGATTATTATGCCTTTGTATCTGCTAGAATAGCATACAATGTAATTGTACAGCACTACAGTACAACAATGTTTAAATACAAAACATGAAAGTACGACTCAAATTGGTGTGCCCCGCCCATAAACCTCTAGTTTGGCATACTTCCTCTATAGGAATGATCAATATCAACCCGGAATAATGATTCCTAAACTAATACAATACTAATACAATAATGAGCTTACACTTCCCTTATCACGAGAATACGTCCTTGTGTCGGGTCTGGACATTGGCCTCGGTCATCATCCTGTCCCCACTACTCCCGATGAACTCTCATAGTTTTGCGATAAAAGAATTGTAATTGAGCACCTTTTTGTGTGAGCTTTGTGATACACGTATGGATACATGTCCATCATACTGGCTCAATATTGTAGTCATTTAAGAATCATTATTTTGGATGGATAAAGGTTATTCTTATACAGAAAGTACACCAAACCGGAAATTCCTGGGTGGGACACAACAATTTGTGAGGTACTTTTGTATTTGTATTTAAACACTGTTATTGCAACTATTTGATTGTACGAGTAAGTGTTTGTAACCCAAAATGTGCTACAGGGTACTCAAGGCACTGGTAATGTTTTTAATATGAAAGCACTGGATTTTGCATTTTAAAAGTAACGGATGTAGCCTGAAAGTTTTAACATAATGACAATACACTTATTACTGCTGCGTGGTTGGACACCAGATTCCATATGCACGCATTGGCATTGGGGTGATTGTGGCGCGGATGGAGCTAGCTGATACTCCGCTGTGTTTACTCTCATGAAACATTTTGTTACAGGCAGATGATACTTGCCCTTGAATGTGACAGTTATTCAGCAAAGACCTTGATTAGCCTTTCATTTCTATCAGGCAGTTACTGAGGGCAATGTGCAACTGCCAAAAATATAGATCAGGCAGTTGGACAAAACTTTGTGCCTTTCATAGGTGCCAGCATCATGTGACATCTAAATTCATACTTTCCCTCTAGAAGGAGTAGGATGATTAGTTGCATTCGTCAGTCTTTATACACCTCCCCAATTGTTTAGAAAGGTACTGTAATTAAAAGGGCCCTAGGTGTTTAAGATTTCCCTGCTTTAATACTCTTACCTTATTGTAAAACAATCAGTTAAGAAAACCTCTTTATATTGCTGTTCTGTTTATTATTCATATTAAAAGGATTTAGGCTTTTCACGCCCAACACCAGCAATTGTTGCCCAAAAGCGGGAGCGCCCTGCATTTGTGCTGGTCTGAAAGCAGCCTGATCGGTATTTCTTTCTAAAGGAAAAAAAAAGATCGAAGGAGAGTTTTTTTGGGGACCAAGCTATTGGGCCCTAAGTATAGGCCTCAGTTGCCTTGTGGGTAGTCTAGCTCTACCAACGTTACACTAATTGAAGTAATAAATCTAATTAAAGCCATACAAAATACAAAAAAGTACAGGTTCAAGATATAATAACCAATAACTACAATTAGATGTATTCATCAATTGCTGAAGCTGTTTGTTATATACTGTACTTTGTAAAAACATCAGTGTTTTCCCTGGCTTCTATAGCACTTCTGAAAGAGATTTCTTTGCAGAGAGAAATTACATTTTCTGGTCCTTGGCAGGTTGTCTAAATTACCTAATGCAGTATGAAGGAAAGCAGACAGAAAAAGCTTGTTGTGGAAAACATTTAAGAAAAGAAAATGGCATTAGTGACATTGATGCATGTATATGTGCAGTTTGCTTTTTGACTGTGAGAGCACACCTAAAATGATATATGCAACTTGTATGTCAGTTTATGGTGTCACATTATTAACTTTGAATGTGGAAACCTTTCTTCATACAAGGAAGTCCAATCTCTTAGATGTGTCAATGTCCATGTCTGTTGACATGGAAACGCATCATGTAAATGATGCACTGCAAAGCTGACCGCTCATGACCGATCCTCCTAGATCTTCATTTCATTTTGAATATCTTATCAAGCAGCTAAATGTCCTGTAGCTCTGTTTTATATGTATTTTTTGATTCCTGCCCTTTAGATTGATAGGAGCTGATGTTCTCAGGAGTCTTATATAAAGTGGTTTCTTTATTGAAGCAACTGCCACTCTGTAATTTCCATTGATTCTCTATTATTACAAAACTCCATCATATTGAGAGCCTGCTTTTTATTTGCTGCAGCAAACTATTTATGTGCTTTGGCGCTCTTTATGCAGCCAAACCCTTCGGCATTTTTTGTACAGTGTTTAATTGTGTTTTTTGCCTCTGTTGGCTAAAAGAATGCTTTGCCATTTTTTTACATATTTGTTAAGTGATGTTTTGTTTCTGGCTATAAGGTATGACTTCTTGGCCATCCTTTTTTTTCAGGCTGCAGTTATTTTTTCAGGACAATGTATTTTAGCAAGGGTATCCCCTCATTGATCTTTTTAGTGCTTAAGTGCTTGAGTACCCTCTAATTAATATAAATAAAAATACTAATGCATCATAGGAAACCCTGTAGAGTAGGTGCTTGATTTGGGAAGAGTTTTGGTTTGTCTTGAAGTCACAAAAGTCACAAAAATTGCCAAGTCAGCAGAAATCACTATAAATAGTATGCACAGAACTGGCACTTATGTTGGGTGATGGATTGTGAGGTGTGTATCTGAGGATACAGCACTATGGTTGAAAACTTGGTGAGCAGACACTTCTGCCCACACTGCTTCTGTCAGGCATGACAGGCCTGACACTTTTTCAAGTGTTGGGCCAGTTTTGCCTGACACGAGGCCTGTGGGCAGTAAGCATCTGCTTTTTTAAGCATAGCGCTGTATCTTCAGACACACACATCACAATTCCTCACCCGTCATAAGTGACAGTAGTGACTTCTGCTGACTTAGCAAGTTTCCTGATTTTGTGTCATATTTGTAACAGTAGTCTTTCATCTTCTAGTATCTGTCAGGCATCTTTTAGGCAAATATTGCACGCTATGTTTGTAAAGGGCTGTCCATATTTTGATAAATGAACAAATATTGGCCTTTACAAGCCAGGTACAAACATGTACAGAGAGTCATGGAAGCTTGAAATGCCGAAACATCCGAATGAACATCTGTGAAAAAAAGTGGACGAATGCAGTTGATTAATAACATAACTGTGTAAGTCTCATTTGTAAGGCCAGCATTATGGTGACTTTTTGCAAAGGTAAATAGAGAAATGAAGTGTCAAGCCAAACCCAAGAAAAGAAAATGAACAGCCCACTTAGTTGGTCCTGTGGGTAAAATGGTCCTTATATACTGTAGCAGAAAGAATTAAAGTGCTGGCACTGCTGCTCCCAATGAGAAAAACTGTTCAAATGACCCTTTATTCAACATCTCAAAAAGTCCTCCAAGTCAAATATACAGACTTGTCTACAAGTTACTATTCACTGTTTAGCAGTTTATTCAGTGTTTGCTTGTGTGTAAAATGACTGGCAAGCACCCCCATGTTTTTGACGCATAGATCTCTCTCAATTTTGTGTAAAATGCTACTGGCACAGCACTACCCTTATTCTCATGTGTAAGCAGAACTATTTGGTGTGTGGCAAGATGGCCGTCCCCATGTAATTCTCAATACTTTTGGGTGAAATATGTGCAAAAAAATAAAAAAAAAATCTATTTTTTACAATTTGTTTTTTTGTGATAAAAAATGTAAGTTTGTTAATAATATATTATTGCGTGTGAAAGCCCTATTTCTCCCGGTTACAACAATACCACATATGTATTGGTATACACCCTTTCCTGCCCAGGAAACTCCCCCAAACTGAAACAGCATTTAGGAGATTTCAGATAGGTTACAACTATGCAATATGATTGCATAGTTGTAAGGGGTTAACTCAAAAAAAAAATTACGTAGGGTCCCCCTTACCCAGCATTACCGACCCAGACCAGCTATGGGGGCTTGTAGAACAGGGCGCAGGGGCCAGCGTTGGTGGCCCCTGGCCCTGCAGGCTACTAGTCCACATAGCCACTAAGTGGCCCGGGCCCTTCTGCCCCCCCATGGCCGTTGGGGAGGCAGGTAATGGGGGGCTGAGGGTAATGGCAAGTCACCCGCTAGCCGCAGGTGATTGCCAGCCCCAGAGCCTTGTGAACTGGTATAAGGGGTCTCATGGACCCCTTACCAGTTCACAAAGGGTTAAGTAAAAAAAAAGACACAGACACATTCTTTATTTATTCTTTTTTCACTTATACTTCCCTCTGTTCCCATGTCCCGCGCCGCTGCAGATGACACTTGTCGGTAGTGAACGGAGCAGGGAGGTTGGGAGGCAGGGAGATCAGAGCCTTCTTGCCTCCCACCGATCCCTTCTCCGATCGCTACTGACAAGTGACAGATCGGAGCCCGGGTGCTGGTATACAAGGAGCGGGATGACGTCATCCCGCTCCTCCCACAAGTGGGCGGGGCCAGGGGCAGAGCCAGCGCCGGCCAAAGAGGACGGTGAGGGCCCATTGCTGGGTCCTCACCCGAAGCGTGGTAAGTCCAGGGGGGTCCAGGGGGGGGGGGATCAGAGCCCCCCCCTGGTGAAGAGAAAACATCGGAGGAGCGATCGGGCTGTTAGGTGAGTTTGTGTCATTATTCATTTTTTTTTTTCTTTCAGATGGCGCGGGGGGGTCTATTCCAGGCCCCCTCCTGAAGATCAGAGGCCCGGGGGCGAAAATCAAGTGGCTGACTATTAAAGGGAATCACTGGCACTTTCAAACGAGGGGTCAGGTAAGTCTGTATCTTAACACGTAGCTGGCACTTAACAGTTGGAGAGGCAGCTGCGTGAGACTCACGTAGCTGGCACTAGAAGGGTTAAATGTTGATTAAAAGTTTTAACTGCTTTTTATCAGGAGCAGCAGTAGCTGCACTATTTTTCCATGGAGATTTCAAGCTGTGGGTAATAAAAAATAATGCAATTGCTATTCCCATAGTGGTCAGGGGCTTTGGGGTTACCAGGATGAAACACAGCTGTATGTTGAAATCATTGGAAACACTGGACCCCAATATTTTCTTTTATGTTGGGTATTTATATAATGGTGAGAAATAGTATGCACTTATTTACAGAATACAAAGACACATTCATTAGTCTCTGCCGACTAGAGAAGCTTGCTTTACCACACTTTATGTTCATCCCATTAGTATCAATTGCGTTTGACACCACTTAACCTGCCAGTATGTTTTTCAGTTCTGTGAGAAAACTGCTTGAAGAAACACACACAAATTCCATACATCTATTGATTACTAACAAACTGTATTAAAATGTGCTGGACGCTTTACCTCATAGATCTGGCTTGTCTCACTTTATTAAAAATCTGAATCTCACCTGTGGGACTTTTCCATATTAAAAACCTATTTAGATGTGATAGATTTACAAAGAATATTTTTTTTGCATGAGCGGGTAACTTCCAGAATGAATAACACAAAAGTAGTAACCTCTTGACTGCCTATTAAGGCTTCATGGCATGCCTGTGTTTTCTTCTTAATCTCATTGAAAGGACTCTATCTTTAAAACCTGTTTAGGTTTAATGGATTTACAAAGTATATGTTTTTTGCACTTGATTTTGTGTTGAGCAGAGAATCTTGACAAACTACTGGTCAACTGAGATGGAAAAACTCACATAACATGGGATCACCCAACATTTTAATTAATAACATGTCAAAAGTCGTAATCTTTTGACTGCTCAATAAGGCTACAATGGATGTCTGTTTTCTTAAAATAACTGTATTCAGAAGGAGACAGCATGACAACCATCATCTTAACTCTGCCCTAGGGATAGAAAGACCTAGGATAACTATGCACTCAAAAGAAACAGTTGATTTAAATGATTCCCGGTGTAGGTCTACAAATATGTTGTGTACCTCCATTATGCAAGTTTCCCTGTAGGTGACCACTGAGCAACATGGATAGCAAAGGCTCCTAAAAACTGCCCTTTTAGGCAGATTTTTTTGAAAATTAAGACAAAGCTCAATACGGGCAATGATGTTCACATTGTCCAATGAAATGGCATGACTGTCCGACTGATTCTGTCATCTGTTGCCTATTTTCCAAGAATGTAGATTTTCCAGGCAATTATATAAGCCTATGTGCGTAGTCTGCCATTTTTATGTACAGCGAACATGTGCCAAAACATTTGCTTGCTGACAAAACCACTTTACAATTATTCACGTCAATGCTATGCATCTGGAATTGTTTTTATTGTATGTTAAATAATGTAGCCAGCAAGCAGTCTGACACAAAATCTAAGGACGCCCTTATAGGACCCTGGCCATGTACTGCATGCATTTCATTAAATTACTGTATAACTTTTGTATAATAAATATTTTTTACAGAATAACTTTCTAGTAAGGAACATTGTTTTCTAGAAATGTATTTTAAGATATGCAAATTGGATGACTTTTGATAAATTAAATGTAAATATGAAAAATAATTGAATGATGTTCTTTATTAACATGGCAGCATGATGATTTCAAATACATTTCCTATGCAGTTAGATGGCAGGCAGAGACACGAGTCATGATGAAAATTGAAACAAAAAAAGCTGAATTGCTTTACATCAGGAGAGCCTTTAGAAACTTTACAATGTACCCTGTTTCACAGCGATGACTACATGCCACTATATTTTTCACACTGACCATCAAGTAATAAAATTGGATGCCCTGGAGCCAAATTAAACTCCTCCTGTGCACATTACTCTGCCAGATTCTCTGGCAGTATATTGGCTCTGATAATATGAAGCAGACATACAACCAGATGCCGAGATACTCATACATAAATGTCCTCCAAAATTAAATGATCAAATTAAGATGTTGAGTAAGTGGCTGGACACATATTGTAACTTCATATTTATTCCAAAATGTCCTTATTTACACATGCATTCTTCTAGGAGTAATATCTGAACTTTTACAGTGGTGTTTTACAAACCAGAGACCACTGCAATTTACAAACTCATAAACATGGTGGTCTATAGGAGGGTCTTTGCTTATTCCCTTACCAGTTACAGTAATATTTTAATAGGAAAGATTAGATATAAATTCTTTAACTATCAAGGGGGGGGGGGGGTACTACCAATTTTCTGATTTTTACATTAAATTGAAGTTAGAAGGAACAAGTTACATTCCATTAAAACAGGAGGGGGGTATACTGGTCTGCAATTAAAATTACACATCAGGGTATGTTCCAGTATGTTAGTAAAAAGGAGGAGAATGTCTTTGGTTTAGATTTTTATTTTACAACTCTGGAACTTCTGTGTAGTCAACTACAAGTGGCTTTTTATGATAATAATAGATTTACATTTAGAAGAACTGGGTGGTTATTAAGTACATGATGGAAAGTGCTGCAGAAATGTACCATCATTTAGTGATGTCAAAGTGCACACTGGAGGTCCATTGTGTTGCCATCTTTTTACAGCTAAGTATGCATTAGGAGACAACATTAGGAGACAACACTTTCAATCGACTTCCTTACTATGCCAACGAAGTTGAAATCTCCACTCCAATATATAGCCTTCACACAGGAAGTATAAGTTAACGTGTAAAGGCTGTTGCCTAAAGGGTTACTGAGCTTATTTTCTTAAATTATTCTCTAATTTTGCATATTCAAAATTGAAGAGTTGAAGTGTTTGTGGTACAGAGAGTAGACAAACACTTCTCAAGCTCAGTATTAGAGCCATTCATCATTGTAGCCACTGTAAAGCTGGATTGAGGCAATATAATGTGCCAAAATGAGTTAAGATGTCCTTTCAAATTGCTCCCAAAATTACTCAACCTACCATAGTTTTTTATCGGACCGTTGGAACACCCTTTGCTGGTAGTGTTATTGGAATGTGCCCTAAAGTTTTAAAACAGTCTCTTGGACATCAATCTCCAACTACTTTTGTCCATACTTAACTTACTAGTGTAAAATGGGCCAAGGGCAACTTGCGGGCTTACCTTGTGGGACCACAAAATGGCTGTAAGATGGGATAGAGGGCTGCAAATCAGGGGGAACATCAGGGTGATTGCCCTGAACAAAATGGGCTAGAGAAAGTAATCAAAGCGATAAATGAAAAAAATAAATTGAAAAAAAAAACAATAAAATATAACAGGTGGTAACACCAGGACGGTTGCCCTGCACAAAATGGAGTAGCAAAAGTACTCAAAATAATAACATTTTATAATAAACACATACATAAATAAATTAAAAACAAATAAAATATGCCAGAGGTCCGGCGGAGGAGGTGGATGTGGCCGTGTAGGTGGATGAGGCGGAGGAGGTGGTGGTGTAGGGGGAAGGGGTGCAGGAGGAGGAGTTAGCCAACACTTAAACCACTCACTCAGACGCTGGCCTACCCAGGTTCAGTGTGATCCATGCATGGTTCCTCTTAAAGAGTAATGAGCGGATCCAACCCGCAAAGTTCAGACCTGTACAGAACTTTGTGGGTTTGAACGCTCGGCCCCGAACACAGATTTCAAACAGAAATCCATGCACATGTTCTGCGTTCCAGCCAGACTATGCAGCAGCCAATCAGCTTTCTTCCTCTCCCCCCCTCATTGGTCCGGCAAGACACATGACGCCACCATATAACAGGCAGGACCCACATCTCGCAGTGCCATCTTGCAGCGCTGTTTTAGATAGGGAGAGGTTCATGCTGCAGCAGTTTAAGGCCATATAGGCTTTATTGTTTAAAAAACTAATAAACTATAGTTAGGAATAGCGGCTGGAGTGAAGGCTAGAGTAGGGTTGGACTGGGGGGGGGGGGTCACCACTAAAACTGCACTAATACCACTGCCTTATCACTACTGGGTCCTCTTATCCCACATCAAGTTCAAGTGCTAGGGTGATTGTGTGAACCCTTAAAGCAGACTTGGGGTGATTGTGTACCCCCAAATAACAAAACTATTTGTATTCACTGGGGTGAGTGTGTCTCCTTAAACCAAACCTACCTGTAAAGACTGGGGTGAGACTATCCCTGTCATGGTTTCAGCTTCCCCACATGCTGGTTAATCACTTTTCTGTGTGCTCTGGTCAGTATGGCTGCCCATCCCCGGCATACCTTTAAGCTTTCTATATCCTTTTATGGCCATGTTTTGCAGGTCAGCTTCCCCACAGGTATTGCTGGGATTAGGGTGGTGGGCTGACTCTGGCCTGATTGGCTGATGGCCACATAAGACCAGGCCTCTCCCAGCATGCATTGCCCGTTATAGCTTTTGCTTGGTGTTATTGTACCACTGTTAGCTGGATTCTGATTACCTGTTGCCAACTTTTGCTTTTTCTGACCCTCCTCTGATCACCACCTGACCTAGAGCTTGTCTACTCATCTGTACTGTGAACCCTCAGACAACCCAGCTTGACCCTTGACCATTCTCCCGTGTATCCCCTTGGAACCCCGAATCGGAAGGACTGTCATTCCCATGTATGATCTCAGCCAGCCCTTATGTCCAGACTCGTCCCTGGCTCATCTGCCTTCACGCTGTAAGTCCGCCTACTTTATTCTAAGTCCTGGGTGCAACCGTGTCCGGTGAGGTGTTTCCAGTGTCCCGGCAAAAAGGGGCTTGTCTATAGGCAGAAGCAGCAACAGAGATTGGGGGTTGCAAACTCATCTGAAGGTGGGTGTCCCATGGGTCCTGACATAACAGGACACAAAAATGGAAGATCTTGTGGAACAATTGCAGGCCATGGCATTTGCTATCAACCAACTTACTCAGCGCATGGTGGCCCAAGAGAACCACCAACCACCTGCCCCACAAGTGACCATACCCTCCTTCAAGCCTGAGGTTCCCCTTCCAGAGTTTTCTGGGGAACGTCATAAATTTGCAAATTTTCAGAATGCTTGTAAGCTGTATTTTAAGCTCTGCCCCCATTAAACTGTACCAGAGCCCCAGAGAGTGGGTCTTTGCACTCTTGCCTGAAGATCCTGCCCTGCAAACTGTGGACACTTACTTGGGGGTGCTCTACTCTGACCCAGACATTAGGGTTGATACAGAGCCTTCTATAATAGTTTGTTTTGTGCGTTCACTACACATATTTCTCGTTAATTGTAGGTGCGTTTGCATGATTCAGCGCCTCCATCGGGAGCGATTCATACTGTCTGTTGCGGAAGCCATGGAAAGCGCTGTGTGAGCGATCCGTCCTCCAGCATTTTTAGGGCGTTTTTCAATGTACCTTGCTACATAATGTTACAGTGTCCAGCGAGGTCCTGCTAGTTCCATGTAGATGCAGTTTTTTGTAAGTTTATACATAATATATACGCATACGCTGGCTTGTACGCATATGTGATCCTCTCTTTTTTAGTGTTTGCCATACCCTGTTGATACACACACAGATAGGGTTGAACGTGGGACTGGCACGTCAGGCTCTCAGAAGACAGGCCTCTAAATGAAGTAATAAATGGCTTTAATTACTTCATTTAGAGGCCTGTCTTCTGAGAGCCTGACGTGCCAGTCCCACGTTCAACCCTGTCTGTGTGTGTATCAATATGGTTCAGTAATTTAGGTTTGTGGGACGCCTTGATTAATAGGTAGTGCACTGGCTGTGATTGATGGGATCTCCCCTCCTTTTATTTGTATTTTGCCATACCCTGGCCTTGATTTTCCATTAACTACTTATTGCTGTACCAAGTCTCTTCTGTTCCAAAGTGCTTAGCAATCCATGCCATGTTTGCCATGCATTCTTCTTCTATTCTTCCTAATGCTTACCTTTACCACTTTCTTCTCTCCAGTGAAGCACATTCTTCCTGATAGTTGTTTATTTGGTATGCCCACATGGATATAATGTCAACATTGCTATGATTGTAAATTATATTAAATAAAAGACACCATAGCGTTGAGGAGGGTAGGGTTGAGGAGCCACCCTTCGCACTGCCGCACCTCTTGGTCCAAGTCTGTAGAAGAAAACAAAAACAATTGTTAGTGAATGTGTTAGATGTGTTAATTGGCTTGTATTTTGTGTGTGTCACATCACCCACCTTATTCTTCTTGAGGTGGGATTGGAGCACCTTCATCCCCTCGCTGATCACCCACGGGGAAATTTTTGTGATTCCTGACCGACTGACCAGAGGCATGTGGAAGTTCGTGGAATATCCAACATTGCTGGAGAGGGGGAGGCATGCAGATATTGGGGGACCTTCTGCAGAACCACTATGCATGCCACAATCATTTTTAGAACTTTCTCTGGCTGCTACTGGAGCCCCCTGTGTGTGATCCAAGCAACGGAACCGGGTCTTGAGTAAGCCAAGCGCATGCTCCACAACAGCCTTGGTCTTCCTATATCCCCGGTTGTAGACGACATGTGGCGAGTTTGAGGCCCCTGAATAGGGGTCATATGCCATGGAAGCAGGGGGTAGCCAGAATCACCTACAAAAAAAGCCATACATCATACATCATTATCACCTGAAAAAAAGGGCGGGGGGAGACAGGGGATGCTTCCACAAATACACTAGTTATACATAAGGCAAAAATAAAACAATAAAAGGACTAATAATGTTAAGACTTACCAAGTAGCCACCTGCCAGACAACTCACCAGACACAAAACAGCCATAGAGGGTGGAATTCCGAAGAATATATGCATCATAGGTGGAGCCTGGAAATCCAGCCATCACACTCATAAACCCAAGGTCAAGACCCGCAACACACTGGACATGGAATATCCAGCCTTGCGGTTCCTGCACAAAACATACGAAACACACCGAAAAGCTACATTCAAACACACCTACACTGACAGAACAGATGCTAAGCAGAAGGGGACAATGTGAACAGGGTTCAGCAGCCTGATGTAACCCTTTTGCATAGTATTGGTGTCTTGAAATTCCCCACTAATTGTCATACCCTTTCTCTGCCCATTACACTTTCTTGGGGCTCCTGTTCTGTCCAGTCCAGTCCAGTCCAGTGCCCTTGCGGATAGTGGGACTGCAGGAAACCTCATAGATACCTCCTTTGCTCGCTCCCTGGGCATAGCTTGCATTTCACTGGTGCAGCCAGTCTGTGTTTTGGTGATTGACTCTCCTCAGCAGCAGGGGAGACCACTTCTTACTACCCCTGAGGTCAAAGTTACTGTGGGTACCACCCACTCCGAAAGTCTGAGGTTCTATGTGCTTGATGCCCTCTCAACGTCAGTTATCTTGGGGATGTCCTGGCTCCGTATGCATAACCCCCAGATAGACTGGGAAAAGGGACAGATAACAGAGTGGGGCCCTGGATGTGCTGCCAGATGCGTCCCTCACCCGGTGTTGGTTAGAGAGCCCATTTAGTCCACCCAGTATGCCATGGAAACTCCTAACCCAGTGTGACCTAAAGTAGGTTCTGCTTCTGCTCACTATAAGGCCCCTAGGTCTGCATTCCCCTGAAGCCCAGAGTGATACTGTTAGATGAGGATTAAACCTGTCCCACTGCACTGAAGCCTGGGCACGTCTTGTCTGATGAAGATGCCACTAGACCCAGTCCAGTTTGGCGAAGACAGGTTACTAGAATGCCTTGGAGGCTCTGGAATCCCCTCCAATTTGGGGGGTTAATGTCATGGTTTCAGCTTCCCCACATGCTGGTTAATCACCTTTCTGTGTGCTCTGGCTGTCAGTATGGCTGCACATCCCTGGGATAACTTTAGGCATTCTATCTCCTTTTATGGGCATGTTTTGTAGGTCCTCATACCAGCATGTATCGCCCGTTATACCCTGTTTCCCCGAAAATAAGACATCCTCCGAAAATAAGGCCTAGTACCTGCTTTCGGAGGATATCGTTATATAAGTTATCCCCCGAAAATAATTCCTACCCGAAAATACATCCTCCCCCGAAAATAGGGCCTCACCGTTGGTACAGTTCCGTCCACGAAATGTTGCAGAAGGATCCGGAGCTTCTACCGTAGAGACCGTTGGGGCGGTGGTGCCTCGCAGCTCACTGATTGGCTGCAGCGCTGTGGAGCAACGCGAGACTTCGGCCGGGTATTTGCTGAGGGACGGTGCGCAGGGGGGTGTCAGAGAGCCCGCGCGAACCTGAGGAAAAGCTGCCGCCGCCTGCTCCCTGTGACCGCGCCGCCGAGTGTGCCCCAGCGAGACCTGGACCGAGACAATACGGTACCGGTAAGCAGGCCCGGATTAACGTAGGGGCAGACGGAGCTGCCGCTCCAGGCCCCTACGTTAAAACAGGCCCAGCAGCCTGCAAACACGGCCCGCATAGGCTGCCGTGCGGGTCCCGTGAGACTCTCACAGGCTATAGCAGGCATACTCAACTAGCACAGCAGCCTGATGCTCTGTGCAGCCTGGTATTGTAATCACTAGGGGGCGTAATGACGGGGCACGTAAGGGGGAGCTCCAGGGAGGTGGAGGAGACGCACGCTGCCTGTCTTCTGTCAAGACATCCCCCGAAAATAAGGCCAAGTGCCTTTTTCCGGGGAAAAATTAATATAAGACAGTGTCTTATTTTCGGGGAAACAGGGTAGCTTTTGCTGGTTGTTATTATAACACTTTTAGCTGGATTCTAATTACCTGCTGTCATCTTTTGCTTTGTCTGACCCTCCTCTGATCGCTGCATGGACCAACGCCTGCCTGAACTAGAACTTTTCTACATTCTGCCCAGCCTGTTCCCTGGTTCATCTGCCTTCACCATATCCTCAAGTCCACATCCTTTGTTCTATCTAAGACCTGGGGAAACTGTGTCTGGAGAGGTGTTTCCAGCATCCCGGCAAACAGGGGCTTGTCTAGAGGCAGAAGCAGCAGCGGAGATTGGGGGTTGTGGACTGCAGGTGGGTGTCCCATGGAGCCTGACAGTCCCCTTATAACAAACCTATCTGTTTTTACTGGGGTGAGAGTATCTCCTTATACCAAACCTATCTGTATCCACTGGTGGGTGTGTGTGTGTATCTTTATACCAAATGTAGCTGTAAAGACTGGGGTGAGAGTACCCCCCTTAAACCAAACCCAAAGACTGGGTTTAAAGGGACCCCTTATAGCAAATGTATCTGTATTACCTTGGATGTGAGTGCCCCTTATATCAAACCTATCTGTATTCACTGGGGTGAGAGTATCACCTTATACCAAACCTATCTGTAAAGACTGGGATGAGAGTGTCCCCATATAACAAACCTATCTGTAAGGACTGGGGTAAGTGTGTACCTCCATATCCCTTTCAGTGCCAGGCACGTAGATTCTACGTGCTCACTTCCACTCCTTTTAAAATGGACAAAAACCCAGGATTTTGACTATCCTGTGTTTTGGTCCACTCCCCTGGCGCACCCCGATCGGGGGTGCCCCACTGTGTGAAATTCCCGATCACCACAGCAGACACACCTCACCGCAGTCCTACGGCGCATGCGTGGCCGCTCCTCCAATCAGCATGCTCGGAGCCGCTGAGCTGCAGGGGGTTGTCCGGAATAGCGTGCCACCCGCTTCAGCTGGCAATTCCTGTTAAAAAAAAAAAAAGACATTTACTCACCTCCGGCTGCGATCGCACCCACTGGCCCTCCTCTTCTCCGGGGGACCTTTGATCACCCTCCTGGGGTCCTTAGTCTTCAGGAGAGGGCTCAACATGCCCTCTCCCCCTGCTTCCCGATGGGCATCGCCATCTTGGCGACTAGCCCTGGTGATCGCTGGGCAGAGCAGTAGAAGGGTAGGGGATGCTCTTATCCATTGCCCACCCTCCTCTGGCTGGCGATCACCGGCATCTGTCATCAGATCGATGATGGACACAGGAGCTGACAATCAGGGGTGAGTAAACTAAAAAAAAAAACATTTTTTAATAATTAGCATTTTTGTGTGGTGTGTTTTTAACCCTTAAAATACCCCAAGGGAGGGGGGACCCTATGTCATTTTTTTTAATTAACCCCATGTTACCTGTCACCCAGCCAGTATAAAAGGCTTCCAGCAGCAGCAGGAGAGCAGAAGCCAAAGTGATCAGCATGGGACACAGTGCTCCGGGATGGATGGGAGGTAAGTATTAATAAAATATTTTTTCTCTGTGTCTGTGTGTTTTTTTTACATTTAACCCTTTGTGAACTGGTAAGGGATTTGTGAGACCCCTATAGCCTATGCCGTGCCCATAGCCTATGCCAGCTTGTAGCCTGCAGGGTGGGGGGCCACCAAAGCTGGCCCCTGCGACCTTGTGCTACAAGCCCCATAGCTGGTCACGGGCTGGTCATGCTGGGTAGGGGGACCTCATGTCATTTTTGGGATTTTTAGGGGTTTTTAATTCTTAAAATTCCAAAAACAAAATGGGGTCCCTCGCCCTGGGAAGGGGGACCCTACGTAATTTTTTTTTAAATTAACCCTTCATAAGCCTCGATTCATAGACACAGAGACTTCCGTAGCTGTCTGTGTATGTTTTTGTGGGTGTCTGTCATTTTTTTAGTTTTTTTCGTTGCATTTTTCATTCGTACGTTCATTCGAGCTCATGCTTATATGCGCTTTCGATTTACGAAAATTGGATCCTTTGCGTTAGTTCGGATAATTTTCCCAGCTAAATCTGATATTTTGCGTTCGTTCAGATAACTTACGTTATTGTTATGGGCTTGCGTCTCATTCAGAGAGCTGATTGCCGAGGGACCACCACCCTATAAAACCGTTTCATTTGCGATCCCCTTAAGGGACCATTATGACCTCGGATACCTTGCTTTCAACATGTTTTGTGCCTTTGTGGAGGAACATCACCAGCTCCAGCTAATGGGCATTGAATGTATCAGCAGGGCCGAGGCCAGATTGCACCGGTGACGCATGCAAATCGATCGCATACATGACGTTGAGCTGTTCGAGCTGACCAGACTTAATCGCGCTTCCCTCCATAAGTTGTATAGTGAGCTGCGGCCATGGTTAGCCTGCACCACAAGGAAGGGGCAAGCAATTTCAGGTATGACCAAGATGCTTGGCTGCCAGCAATTTTTGGCGAACGACTCATTCCAGAGGCTGGGTGCCCTCTCTTTGGGGATCTCCCAGCTTACGCTGAGCCGTGCGCTATCCAAGTTTTTGGAAGGCATGGTTACCATTAGTCAGAAATATATATTTTTTCCTGACGACATGGTAGCCTGGAACACGCTTAAGCTGGCATTTTATAATATTGCCGACATGCCCAACGTCATGGGTGCCATTGATTGCACCCACATTGCATTGGTCCCTCCTGCAGCCGACGAGTACATCTATAGGTAAGTTCAATCGGTCATTTTGTTATCTAGTTTTGAAAATTTGTATTTTAACTATCTATTATTCCCTCCTTGTAAAATGTCCCTGTGAAACAGCTTACACTGTATATCTATTAATCTCTCCTTGTAAATTGTCCCTGTGAAACAGCTTACAATGTATATCTATTAATACCTCCTTGTAAATTGTCCCCGTGAAACAGCTTACAATGTATATCTATTAATCCCTCCTTGTAAATTGTCCCTGTGAAACAGCTTACACTGTATATCTATTAATCCCTCCTTGTAAATTGTCCCTGTGAAACAGCTTACAATGTATATCTATTAATTCCTCCTTGTAAATTGTCCCTGTGAAGCAGCTTACACTGTATATCTATGAATCCCTCCTTGTAAATTGTCCCTGTGAAACAGCTTACACTGTATATCTATTAATCCCTCCTTGTAAATTGTCCCTGTGAAATGGCTTACAATGTATATCTAATTAATCCCTCCTTGCAAATTGTCCCTGTGATACATTTAGCTTCATCAATGTTTTTCATGTCGGCCAAAGCCAAACATTTTCATGTGGATCTTAATTATTCATTTTAAAGGTAATCTTTAGTTGATTCAACATACATATACTTTTTTGGGCCAAAACATACTTAGGTACTTAGTTAGTGTTATTTGTATTGGCCAACATGTTTTTGGGAGGATGTTAGGAGTTGGTGTTTGAGTAGTTTACCTTGCCTTGCTAATTTTTGTTGTTTTTCTTTTTTCACAGGAACCGCAAAATGGGCCACTCACTGAATGTCCAAGCAGTGGTGGCCCCGGACATGCAGTTCCTTAGTGTCCTTGCGGGGTTTCCAGGCTCATCCCATTACGCGTACATCTTGCGATGATCTGGATTATACCATCGGTTTGAGTCTGGAGAATTCTCCGGTGGATGGCTCCTTGGTAAGTTGCCGCAAATAATGTCATTCACTTTTCAATGTATGCCTATTAATATAGTTTATGACCCATGTCTGAACCTATGGCTGTTTTAACCCCTTGATGACATGTTCAACCAAATAAAATAAACAGACATAGGGAGCAAGCATTTGCATGTCAATATTTGGCCAGTATTACATAGGGCCACATACACACCCTCTCCTGCTTGGCCACATTTGCCACAGGCACAGGTGGAAAGCAGCCATACCTATGCCACATCCACGCCTGTAAGTCAGTGGCCCACCAAAACAATAACCCCCAGTCCAAATGCAAGTCCAGTCCAATCTTTGCCAGGGTTCAAGGTAATAGTTTGCCAGCCCAGAATGTCCCCCAATCGGGCCTACAAACAGGATGAGCCAGACACAATTTCATTAGGCCCAAGCCTGCAGCGTGGCAGCTTGAGCGGCAGCTTCAGTGAGGCTTTAGCTCAGGCATTGGCTAGTGGGGTATATCAGAACTCTAATGAGCTATATGGGCGAAAATCCAAATCAGGCAAGCAAAGCCATAAAAAGTCAATCTTGGTAGCGCTCACCAGACAGGTCAATACATTGTGGATGTAGAGGAAAGATACAGGGCAAATAGCTGTTAAAATGAGTGTTGCCCATAAAACCCTGGTGGTGGGCCTTGGAGGTGGCCCATCACCTGGGCATGTGTGGCATTTATAATCTGCCACTGTTCCAACATGAGTCTATTGCTAGTTCTAACTTCCTTGAGCATGGCTGTGAAATTATTAGTTAAGGTGGCCATGTGGCTGTTGCCCGTCCTAAATTCTGTCAGCATGGTGGTGAATGTATTATTTAATGTATCTAATTGTGCACTAAGCTGCTCTGGGGTTCTTTGAGTCCCCTGGCGAAAATAACGCCTCTCATGGTGCCACGCTGACTCCAGGATCGGTACGCGCCTCCCCTGGGAAACTGGTCGACGTGCTGACTACATCTACCATTTCCCCGGGTTTGAGCGCCTGCAGATGCTGGACCTCTAGGGCGAGCAAGAGTCGCAGATGTGCTCGGCAAATCCTCTGCAGCAGAGCTACCACTGGGGACTGTAGGCTCAGTCTCAGCCTGCTGGCCATGATGAGCTGGCAGCATGCATCCAGCTTCACTCTGCTGCAGAGGATTTGGTGCAGTAGCATGTTGGGACAGTGGCAGATTAGGTTCCAGGGGGGTCAGTTCTGAAGGTCCCATCAAGCTGGCATCCTCCTCCATCTTCTGGATTTTCTCAATCAGTGTGTGGGTCTGTTGGTACAAGTGCCAAAAAAGGTTAAGTTTGGGCCCTAAATATATTTGTTATGCTAATTAGTCATGTTCATTCACATGCATCAGCAGATTCATGAAAGTCCACTTACCCTATATATTTGGTCCTGGCACCTGGGCAGCACGGAAGTTGACGGCGTGGTCCAACTGGATGAGGCTTCCACACTTGCTGAGGCTTGATGCTGGGCTGTATTTTAAATAAAAAGTCATGTAAGCACCCAAAAATCCCTTGATGATCTGGATTACTACATATGCTTCGAAAAACCACGTGGCCAAGCCAAGGCCAATGCCAACTCCCACAACTGTTCAAGGTGACCTTCACTATGAATGTCATTATCTGTTATATGTATGACTCACTCTGTATATACACATTGGTCACCTTAAATAATACAAACATGCATGTACTGCATGTTATGAGGCTTCATTCACACATCCATAAAGGCTAATTAGGGACCCACACTCAGCTTGCAAATAGCATTTGGCTTAAGAGTATGCTGGTGGGCATTCTTCCTATGTAGACCTTTCCCTGACCCCAGATCAAGTATTTGAGACCAAAGCACAGCTAAAACCCAAGTGGCCTAAAGACAAATAAGGAAGTGTTGTATATGATTGAGTAGAATCACATAACAGGCAGTGCTTTGCTAATATATAGACTTTAATAGTGACCATAAATCCTGTCCAAGGTCGTGTATGGCCTGCCAAATTGGAAAATGAACAGACCGCAGACATTACACACCCTGCCAAAACTGTAACCTCCCCTACAAGGCACTACCTAAGGCATGTGTTCATATATGCCTGTGAGCCTCATTTGACACGTTTACAACATTTCACATACACATTAACATTACTAACCTGCTGGAATGGTAGGGATGGCCGTGTCCCGTCGCCCAGAGTGGCCCTCTAATGCCACGGGATGTATCAGCCCCAGCACCATCTCCTCAGCTCGGGTAAACTGTAATTTTGAGGGGAAGCCTCCGCCAGTTTGTAAGCTGAAAAATATAGGTTGCCAAATTTAGTAAATTGTGGACAATACAACAAGCAGACAAATGCACAACTCAAATATGTACCTGTAATTGCGCCGTTTATTTTCTTTCTTCCGTGCTGCATACTTCAGGTCAGAAATTTTGCGCTGGATCTGCTCCACATCTTTAAACTCCTCCCCCGCTGCATTGACCTATCTGGTGAGCTCCTTCAAGATTTAATTCTTTCGCATTTTGCTTGTAGATTTGGATTTTCGCCCATATAGCTCGTCATAATATAGGGTCAGCCCACGTGCCAATACCAGAGTTGGGGCTCACCAAACCTGCCACTCAATTGTCATCGCCGCAATGTCCGCCCTATTGCTTGCTGTTCGGGCTCATCTCTGGATGTACGGCGGTCCGGACCCTCCTACTGCAGGGGAGTGGTTCCGGGCGGCGGTGCGTCCGGGCGTGCGCGCCACACCACACTTCCTGGGGAGATGCGTTTCACTGAGCGGAGGTGACGCAGCCTCCGGCGCGTGACCCCTGCAGCGGAAGTGTACCGCCGGACGGGGCACGCGCGGGGCGGCGGCAGCGCCTCCGCTCATTGGCACGGCAAGTTACACAGGTGAGTTTAAAAGGGATTGGGGGGACCACAACGAACTACTCACCCTGGCGAAGTGGCGTAGTGCCACGCAACGCGTAGGTGGCGGTTCGTTGTTGGAGGTCCCTATGCTCTAATTATCTGGTGATGTAATTTAATTTTGCTATCCCTCTAATGTTCATAGTATTAACAGACTGATGTATCATCTTACATTTTGCACTTTTTGTATGGTTGCACATTAGAATCTATATAGAGCACTTTGCACACAAGCACTTTATATTGTATTTGGTACTCCTTCTGGAGTTATTTTTGGTTAGTTTGGCACTTTTTCAGGAGTTATTTTGGCTTATTGATTCACACTTTGCACATCCAGTATTATGTATATATATATATATGAATTTTATGGAAAGACTCCCAGTTTTGTATATAGTATCTTCTTAATCTTTATAATGTGGATTAGCATATGTATTAGTCTATCTTGAGAGCGGATATGGGACAATCCTCCATTTCTTTTTAAATTGTCTATATATGTTTTTTATTGAGTCTTTTATGTTGTTTGTAGAGACATATTTGATATTGATTTAATAAAATAGATTTCTATTAATAAGAATCAGTTGGTGTGCGGCATATTGTGAGGAACCGTAGGGCTAACCTAGGGTCTGTTGTTTTGGTACATCTCTGGATGTAGGCAATTCGGGAAACATGCTGGGCTGGCTCTGTTGTGTTGAAATGTTGGACAGGTGGCTTGATAAAGAATGGACTGGACTTGGAAATGGACTGGGGGTCCTTGCCTGGGTGGCCACTGAACTTGCAGGCGTGGATGTGGCATATGGATAGTTGCTTGCCACCTGTGCTGGTGGCAAATGGGGCTGAGGAGGAGAGGGTGTGCTTGAGGGTGTGGTGCTTCTGACCCTGTGCCTCTTTGTGCCCTTGCCACTTGTGGTTCCATGCCCCTGGGAGGTACTTGCACGTGGCTCTGGAGATGCTGAGCTGGCTGTGCTTGGGGCTTCTGGGCCTTTGGCTCTTGCTCTTTCCATGGCCATGGCTGTGTTTCCCACTTGGCCCTGGAGATGCTGAGCTGGGTGGGCTGGGGCTTCTGGGCCTGTGGCTTTTACTGGCTTTGCCAGTGGAGCGTTCTTTCAGAACGGATGTGGTAGGCCGGAGAGGAGGGGATGGTGATTTTTGGGGGCTGGGGCTTCTCACCCTCTTAGTGGCCTTTTTTGCGGGCGTACCTGTTGCTTGGTTGTGGGCTTCTTCTTTGACGCTCCCTCCTTGGCTTTGCTGGATGGTTTGGGTTTAGCGGACTTGGTGGGTAATGTCGCCTTGGCTTGGCCACTGTGGCTGCGCGTTTCCTGCACCTTCTGCATTGTTATTTGGGACCGAGTGGTCGGCTGTGAAGGCGTCAGGCCGCTGTGGCATTTTGCCGCTGCCCTCCTTGCCTGGTTTGGCCTTATCGACTTGTTTTTTGGCTGGCATGTTGAAACTCACAAAGAGAATGAGCTGTGTGTCCAGGACCCTTTAAATACTAATGCCTAGGTATGACACCACCTTCACCCACACGCAGATCATGCAGCATTAGTCGGACCTGAAACGGCTCCACATGCCCCGGGTGCAGCGATTTTTCGGGCTCCATTTCCCAAGTAAGTACATAGCGATTGTATGCTAGATGTAACTAATACAGAAGGTAGGCCTTTATTTATAAATGTTTTTCTTTTCTTGTGCTGGAAATGGAGTACTGAATACAACGCACCCGGAGGTGCACAGGCCGGCCAGTGCTGCATGAATCTGCAGCACCAAGTGAAGGTAGTGGATCTCCAGGGCGACGGTCCTACCCCTCCTCTGTAGGGGCTTCCGACCAGCCCCTGGACCTCTCAACAGAGGAGAGGCGTCACGGCGTGGGCAGGGAGTCGTACCAAGCGACGGAGCCCTTAGCCTCGGTATGTGACTCAATGTAACCGCAAACACATACATGCTATTTAAACAAAAGCTGATTCCCTTAATCTCTTTTTCTAGATGATTCATTAGCGGGTGAAGGATCTGGAGCAGGGACTGCAGCAGATCAGGCCCAGGAGGCACACGGAGAAGGTGGGGGGATGTCACACACACATTCAAATTGTCATTTGCTTACTGTTGACTTTAGAAGTGACCCTATTTGACATGTCTCTACAGCCTCAACTTCCCAGCAGTGGCAGGTCCCAGAACCCAGGGTGGTTCCCGAAGCAGACGTCGGCCACCAACGAAGTAAGTTGTAATGTCATTCTTTTGAGTATGTGGTAATTGCCATGATCACCAAGATACTTAAAGCCATAGTCAATGGCATTAGCATAATGACATATGCCCACTTCCTTAGATTAATTACTTAGCATAATGACATATGCCCTCTTCCTTAGATTAATTACTTAGCATAATGACATATGCCCTCTTCCTTAGATTAATTACTTAGCATAATTACATATGCCCTCTTCCTTAGATTAATTACTTAGCATAATGACATATGCCCTCTTCCTTAGATTAATTACTTCATTCACTACACTCCATCCACAGCTGTATTTGCCAACAAATAATGTTTGTTTATTTTTTATACAGGGACCACACGTGCCAGAGTGGCAGCAATGAGTGCAAGGGTCCTTGCGTTGGTGGCCGACATGCAGGAGCTGCGCGACTCGTTGGGGACCACAGATGAAGACTAATGTTCTGGGTCCTGCCATTGCTATGTATATAGTTTTTTATTTGCTTTACATTTTTTAAAATTTTAACAATTTTAATATTTTCTATTTTATTCTTAAAAAAAAAAGTTGTTACATTTTTATTCCAACAATTTTAAAAAAGGCCAACAAAAACTAGCATTTGTGATTAAAAACAAAAAACTGTTTCAGTGTCATTTCATTTACAAAATACATTAACACAAAACGAATGGGCCAAGAAATATTTAGAGATGAAGATTCACATGACCGCAAAGTGATTTGGGTAAGTTTTAGGGGTGAGAAATGCAAGAAGAACATGACTGCGAAGTGATTTCGGTAAGTTTTAGGGGTGAGAAATGCAAGAATATACTGACCGTGAAGTGATTTGGGTAAGTCTTAGGGGTGAGAAATGCAAGAAGAGCATGACCGCGAAGTGATTTGGGTAAGTTTTAGGGGTGAGAAATGCAAGAATAACATGACCGCGAAGTGATTTGGGTAAGTTTTAGGGTTGAGAAATTCAAGAAGAACATGACTGCGAAGTGATTTGAGTAAGTTTTAGGGGTGAGAAATGCAAGAAGAACATGACCGCAAAGTGATTTGGGTAAGTTTTAGGGATGAGAAATGCAAGAATATACTGACCGCGAAGGGATTTGGGTAAGTTTTAGGGGTGAGAAATGCAAGAAGAATGAGAGCGCAAAGTGATTTAGTTAAGCACTGTAGCACAAGTGAGTGAACCAAATATGTAGGCGAGCACTTTAATGAGTTAGGTTTGTAGTGCGCAGGCGTAAGATCGTAAGGATTTTCGTCTGGACGATTATTTCTTGTAAAAGGAAAACAGAATCTAACGGGAAACGTAAAGGATTCGTGGGAGGAGACGATGGAAAATGGGTAAAAATGAAAGCCGACAATGTAACATGAGTAAAAAAAACAGAAACCGAAATCTGGAAAATGACATTCTCGGCAACTTTTTAGAAGGTTAGCAATGCATGTATAGAATCACTCGTACACTCATACGAGAGCGGGAAAATTTCATTAAAAAAACAGATTGACACAAAAATGAAAGTCTTTTTTTGTTTCTCTGAATCAACCCTTATGTTTCTTTTATATAACCACGCCAGTGTCCTAGAAACACAAGTGAAAGGATTTTAAATGCTGATTTATAGCATGTAATAAAATTGACTAGAAGCTGGTCAAACTTCCAAGGCAGTCAGATGTCTTGAATTAAAGGTCATCCAAAAGTTAGAGAAGGCCAAATGGTAAAGCAAGGGAAATACACAGCAAAGATGTCATTACAAAAGACAAGAAGCATAATGAAATACAGAAAGATGCAAATGTGTCGAAACAGAGTTCAATTTGGAGTAGTGTTATTATTGAGACAAAACCGAGCCTGGGAGGTATCAGGTAAAACATAAGAAACATAAAATTCAGGATAAACATATCAGTGGGAGGTCGGTAAATAGACTTTAATGAAGGGAGCGTGGTCTGGACATGGCTGTGTGAGGAGCGTTCTGTGTGAGCTCCGTTGAGCCCTTTGCAGGCGACTGAAAGCAGGCTGTACATCCGTGGCTGCCCTGGACGCTCAAAGGCAGTGGGGAGAGACAGGCAAGATGGTCGCCGACAGGAGAGGAGAAGCGCAGCCCAGAAGAGAGGGAGGAAGAGGGGAGCAGAGCAGGGCTCCCTGTTCGTGAACAGGTGGCAGCTGCGGCGGCAGGAACGGTGACAGAGAGTGGGGTACAGTGGTGTCAGGTGAACGGAGAGTGCCTGGGGGTCAGCATGAAGAGAGTCCTGGGGCCAGGGCACTTCTGGGACCAGCAGAGTACCCGGAGGCGGCAAACAGTGGGAACGCACAAGGGAGGCTCCAAGAAGCCCTAGGGAGACAGATCGCTCCGCCACACAAGTTCCCGACCTGTGTATGGAATCAGAAGTAAGCAGTAGCAGTGAGGACTGCACAGGGAGGATGGTGTTCCATCCCCCAGAGTCCCCAGAGGATGCAAGATGTGATGGCTCCTGGGGTCCAGCCCCTGCCAGAGAAGAACAGCACTCACTTCCTCACCAGCATGAACACCAAGGCCTGCACCAGGGATGCAGATGGCGTGGATGGCAGAGGGGTTCACGTCTCCAATTGCAACTTCCCAGCATGATCCATCACCATATGAGTATGATGCCCCAAGGGGGGTGCCACTAAGAAGCCACCTGCAATTGCTGGCCACTAAAGAATACCTACAAGCCCTCCCCTCCAAAGCAGATTTAAAGTCTATGGAGCTTCGCATTGAGAAGGCTGTCAGAAAGTATATCGAGGACTTGCAACAACAAATTGCTACGTTAGGTGTTAGAGTGGTTGCAGTGGAGAGAATTTATCTGAGTTTGAGGATAAAGAAGAAATTGTGAAGCAATTTTCTTTGAGATCACACAAGGAGCTACCACTGTTTGAATTTTTGTTGACGGACGCAATCCAGGTTCCTGACTGGCTGGAGGAGGTGCTGCCGCCCTTGCTCCAGCCCTTGCTGCAGCGAGATCGAAGGGTGTGCGAGGAAGGGGTGGCAGAATGGTTCGGGCGTAGAAGGCTAACAAGAGATGAAAATGTGTTTACAGAGACATTTGAAGGTTGTTTTATGTGTTTACAAAGTTGGACTGGGGGGCTCTTGTCCCCTGTCCAGGGGGCTCCCACCTCTCCCCGCTCCCTCCTATGGGGGTGGCTGGGGGAGCCCGGCTTGCTGGTACCTTTGACTTAGTGCTATGGTGTTGGGGCCTCAGTGGGTGGCGGGGCTCCGCCTGGGGGTGGGGTCCCCCGGCTTGATCATGGGGTGATGCCCGCTTGGTGGGGGAGGGGGTTATCCTGGGGCTGGTAGTAGGAGGCACTAGCAGGGGACTCACATTGGTGGGGATGGGACATACTGTGCATTGGTGGGCTGGGGGGTGGCAGGGTGCTCAGGGCATGCTAAGTTAAGGCGGAGCGATTGGCTTCAGTGATGCGGGTGCTCTGGGCATGCCCCCTCGCATTCCCCCTGGTCCCCCCCGTTGAGGCGTTGTGCCCGTTTCCCTACCGGTGTGGTGTCTGGGAGTGTGGGTCCCCAGGGGTTCAGAGGGGCATGGGCCCTGGCTGCTCCCCCGGGCCCTCCCGCTTCCTGGGGTCTTTCTGTAATTTTGGGGGGATAGGGTGGTGGGAGGGGACAAACAGGGGGCCCTCAGGGTGGGGGTGCACGGTGGGGGAGTGCGGCTGCTCTCTGTTCCTTGTGCTGGTGCCTCTCAGGGTGGGGGTGCCCCACCCTTGCTAGTGGTCTACTTCCTGGGTGGCCATGGGGCCCCTCTCCCTCCCAGCCCGACCCTTCTGCGGGGGGGCCTGGGGTATGGGGCGAGGGGAGATCTTATCTGCTGGCTGCTAAAAGTACCTGTCGCCCATTTCTACCATATGGAGGTTGATGATGTTGGGATATACTTAAAGGGGACGGACAGGAGCACTAGGATGGAGATGGGGGAACTCCCGGGTTGGCATGTGCCCTGCTGGGGGTGGTTTGACTATCCTTCTGTGTAAACGCTGAGGGGGGTCCCCTGGAGGTGGGCGCTGGTGTCTCAGGAGCTGCTCGGTGGAGGGCATTGAAAGATGACTCAAAAGTTGTTTATGACATGTTATGCATGGTTACAGCACTTTCTATTTTCAGAAGTTAAAGCAAAAATAAGGTGATATGGGCAGGCTTGGAGTGGGAGGGGATGTCCGGCTCACTGACCAGGACAGGATTTAGGAGTTAGTTCTCCAATGTGGTTAGTTAGGGTTTGGGGAGGGTAGCCCATCCCCACAGTTGGCTGACACCAAGACAAAACAAGAAAAAACAGTTAAAAGTTAAACCTAAAACAGCAAGGTCCCCTAAACAGAACAATACCCAGCAGTCATAGTAACTTTTAAGGGTATGGCTGCCAAACTCTCCAAAGTAAAACATACATGTAAGGGTCATTCTGCCCAAAAAAATCAGCTCTGCAGACAAAGTGCGCACTTTGTGTTTTTGCAGCCAAAACAACCCTCTACATTTGAAATACCCCCTACAAACTATATATTGCCTGAAAGTACATACTTTAAGCTTTCTAGGTGTGCCCAGTACATGGGCATCTTTCTGGAAGCAATCCCTCATGGAATTCTTGGTTGTATAGGATTTCCTAAAAAATGTATAAAAAAAGCAGAATACAAAACACATTTTCCTAAAATATCAATAAGCAAAAAAGAAAAAACAATCTAATCTAATCTGAACTCTCAAGGTCCCTGAAACAGAACAATACCCAACATGCATAGACACCTCTAACCCTGCCAGCCTACTTGAGATTTGATCTCCCTCTGTTGAGAGGCCATTTTTCACCATTTTGCTCTTTGTTTAACTGTGATTTTTGCAGGAGTTTTTCAGAAGAGTTTGGCATTTGACATGAAATGTCTTGTTTGTATTTTTTTCTGTGCTTTCATAAATATAAACATAAATAAAATTAAAAATATATTTTTTAAATTTGAGGGGGTGTGGCGAGCCGATGGCAGGATAGGACGGCAAACGTGGCAGCTCTGCACCTACATCACGGAAACAGCAACCAGCAACACGAGCAGCAACTTTAACCAGATGCCCAGGCGCAGGAGGATGACAGAAGCCGAGGGGAGGAAGAATTGGGAGTCATCACATCATTCTTCGAGGCGGCAGAGAGGTCGGGAGAGGGGATGGAAGATGGTCAAGATGGTGGTGGCTGGCCGGGAAGAGGAGCCGGGGGCGGCCGCAAGCAAGGAGGTTGGTGAAGGACAGAAGGCGGCTTCCCCGGCAGAGTCGGTGCTGCCAGGAGGTGCCCCCCTGACGGAGGACTGCCAGAACACAGCTCCCAGCCACACTGCAAGCAGACCAGTGGCAGTGGCGATTGACAATGAGGTGCCAGGAGAGGAGGTAGAAGAGGCAGCATTGGCGGGAGAGAGACCCACCTCGACAGCCTATGGTCAACCGCTGTTCTGGATGGGTGAGGTTCCCGGGGGGTGGGCGGCCTTTGCTCTCAATTGGGGCAGGGTGGTGGGCCTCTGAGGAATGTCTGGGCTGGGGGTGGCCCTTTGGATGTCCCCGCTAGGGTGATTGGGCCCGGCCCTCACTCCGGGCAAGGTGGGCTCCCCTCCAGGCAGCCGTCGCATCTCGGGACCCTCTCCTGGGGCCGTGTGTTGGGATGGATAATGGGGCCTTTTGGGACCGTTGCCCGGGGTCGGGGGCCTCACCCTGGGGACATTCTGGGAGTGGCCTGGCTTCCCGAGATGCGCCGGGAGACTTGCAGGGGGGTTTAAAGGGTAGGGCCGATCAGATCCCTCCCCGCGGGGCATCCGAAATCGGGATGCCCCGCTGTGTGAAACCCCCCAGGATGCCCCATTCACCTTACCTTACTCCCGTTCCAACTGCGCATGCGTGGGCCGCTTCTCTCTAGCAGGGTGCGCACGCGCGCCGGCCGTTTGTGGATGGCCGACGCGGGCGCGCTCCCTGTTAGAGGGAAGCGCGAGATGCGGCCTCCAGCATGCTCGGAGCCGCTGTGGTTGTCCGTCCCTTGTACGTGCATACCACAGCGGCTCTGAGCGCGCTGAATGGACGAGGCCTGCGCAGCGTCGTAGGAGCGGGGTGAGGTGAGTTTTTTCTGCCATTCTGGGGGGTTTCACGCGGAAGAGGCACCGCGGAAGAGGCACCTGGGATGCTCCTGGCCGACCAGTGGCTTGGGTCTTTTTCCCTCCTCTCTTGGCCCTCCCCTTCGCAGGGGGTTGGGGACGGGTGGGCGGTGACTCTGGCGCCTGGGGGGCGGGGGTGTTGCCTCCCTTCGCTTTCAGATATTCTTCCTGGGTTACATTCGTTTTCATGCCACGTGTCAAAGTTACAGTGCTGGTTGTGCCTTGCGTGGCTGCTAGTTCGTTTATAATGTGCCATGTTTTTTTCAGTATGTGCATCTCCTACACCTGATTCGCTCTCGATCCTCACTCCCCTAACTTAGGTAACCCTGGTGGGTCCTTGGTGCAGTTTCACCTGGGCCTTCCCAAACAGGGATTTGAGGGCGCTTGTGGTCTGTGTGCACTGCAGGTCTCCCCTCTGTTAGAGTCTGCCGTGGGTCTACCTTACACTGGTGACCCGCTGTCCTGCTTACCCACTACCTTACCTTCTCCCCGGGACCCTCTCCTCCTTCCGGTGGCCCCTACTTAACAACCTGGATTCCTGCACTGGTCCTCTACCCAGAGGGCTTACCGTATTTGCCGGTGTATAAGACGACTGGGCGTATAAGACGACCCCCCAACATTTCCACTCAAAATATAGAGTTTGTTATATACTCGCCGTATAAGACTACTCCCTCTTCCGCACACCTTCCACACACCAAATAAACAACAAACCAAATAAACAACAACCAAAAAAACAACCCGAGCATGTTAGCAGGGGTCACCTGAGTAAAGTGTCATGGCGACATCCATTCCTCTGGAAGCAGAAAGCCATTTAGCTGTCCCTGGGTCACCTCCACTCAAATCCCATCTACCAATAGGAAGAGGCAACAGCCCGGCTGTGCTGTCTGCTGGGATAGGGAGTGGGGGCAGCGAGAGCAACCCCTGTGGAGGATGCATAGCTACATAGCTGGGACCTGCAAGCAACCCCCTGACCAGTGGTCTACAGCATCATGGCGGACGCTTCCCTCTGACCATGCCAAAGCCGAGCCACAAGAAAATATCCTCCACTCATTAATAATAAACGGGCACAGGAAGAGGCGGCCATGCCCTCATCCCACAAACCATACCCACATGTTGCTCCATCGTCACATCCTCACTACCGACGGCGACAATGCGCGGACAGCAGGCGCCGCTGCGCACCTTAGAGGGAACAGTGCCGTGCACCATACCTCCCAACTTTTGAAAGTCGTAAAGAGGGACACAAGAAGCCACGCCCAGCCACGCCCCCAGCTACACCCTTAAAGGGAAACGCCACCTAAGAACATACCTCCCAATTTTTCAAGGTGAAAAAGAGGGACATTTGTTAAATTAGACCATGCCCCCTCATTGGGGGATTGATAGGTTAACAGTTAAAACAATAGAAACACTTTGAATAGACAAATGAATCATTTATTGCTGCAGATCTGCATGTTACACCCCAAAGAGGGACAAATAAGAACGAGGGACAGGGGGACACAGACTCCAAAGAGGGACAGTCCCTCCAAATCAGAGACACTTGGCAGGTATGTGATTAGTGTGTCCAGAACATGATGTAGGGAAAGGGGGCAGCAAGTTCAGCACGGCACCCAGCCAATACAGTGGAGAACAAAATCCAACAGGGCTGGGAGAGAGGGGAACAGGAAGTCACAATGGCAAGTGAATGACAGCATCTGGGGAGGGCTGGAGTTTGCTGTACTCACACAATGTAATTCTGGTAACGAGCTCTGTGCTGTGCCTCCTCATGTCACTGCACCTCACACTGATGGAGGGAGGGGAGGGGAGAGAGGTGGGAACCTGTCATGCTGTATGTTCTCTATACTTCTCATTACAGTAGCTTCCTGGCTGAAGTAAACACACAAACACTTCCATGCTCATCTCTTCCCCTCCCTGTCACATGACTAGATTGTCACAACAGGGGGGCGACTGAGAGGGAGAGCTGATATACAGAAGCAGGAACTGCTCTTAATTCATGCTGCTTATATGATGGCTTCGTCTTGCACACCACATCGGCTGTGCATTCCGCACCTGGCGCTGTCCCAACGGCCGGCCACAAAGTTTACAATTTTTTTTTTAATGAAAGCTTTTACCCAGCTCAGTTAGCGCCCGGGGCAAGTGCCCCCCTAGCTACGCCCCTGCACACAACAATCCCGGCGATGGCCACGCCCACCCGGCTCCCCGTCCAATCCCAGCTGTGGCCACGCCACATTGGAGAGCTGAAGCCGATTGGCTAACAAGCTCTTATTGCAGGCATCACTAGCGGAGAAGTCTGTCTGCACTGAGAAGGGAAGGGGACTGTGGGTGGGGGTAGAGAATACAGCGCCTTGCTGAGGATGAAGGCTCCATGCCTGACATAAGCCCTGAACGTCCCGCGGTAAGAGGGCAACTGGGCGGGACGCGGGAATCATATTGCGATCCCGGGACAGTCCCCGCCCAATACGTGACGGTTGGGGGGTATGCGTGCACCCGGCGTATAAGACGACCCCCCCTCTTTGAAGCATGTTCTTCAGGGGCAGAAAGTCGTCTTATACGCCGGCAAATATGGTACCTGCAGATTCCACCTACTACCTCAGCCATTGTATACTGCTCCCATCTCCCACCTCTTCCTTCGCCTCTTACATCTCTTCCCCCCCCCCTTCTTTCTCTTCCCCCTGACCCCCCGTTTTTTCATTCGCTCCATTCGCTCAGTATGGTCCAGGAGAAGTGGTGAATCCACGCAGCGCGTCGGCGGTTTTCACCTTGGGTGTTCTGGGCAGCTCGGATGACCATGCTGTATTACGGTGATGTATTCAGTTTCTAGACTTTTTCAGATTACTTTGCATTGCTCCATCTTGGGCCTACCAGCCGGCGATCGTTCGCCTCGCCATCTCACCTTTCCCCTTTCTTTCTCTTTTTCCTTCATTCACTCTCTGCACATACCCTAGCACTCATTTCACATACTTCACTTATTTCTTTCCCACCTTGGCTCCATTTCAGCTTTGCACAGTTCACACTCATTGGCCTGGCTGACGCGCGCTGGCTTGGTATTCATGAGCATGCAGATTATGCCCCCATGCATGTGTGGCATATAATTATTAATATGTAATTAGATCATTATTCTTTACTATTGAGCATTTGGCGGGCCCGAGCCCCCACCACCCAGCTTTTTAATGTGTTGTATATATGTTTTTTAACTTGTCTGGCCCATATGTGGTTATTGTCATTTCTATTGTAATATATAAATAAAATACCGTTTATACATTCCTTATATACTTTGTATAGATTGATTCATTGAGGGTGAGTGCAGAGGTCTTGGGGCGTTTGTACGGGATACACCAGAGTGTCCCTTTTTGTATCAGTATGGCCGGACTGATGGTCTGATCCCTAAATATCAGGGGCTTCAATACTCAAAAGTTCTGTATGATCTCCATAAGCAAAGAGTGAATATCCTCTTGCTCCAGGAGACCCACTTCCAGGAAGTGCATACACAGATCTCACACAATAGATATTTCTCCTCTTGGTACCACAGCACCAACCCATTGAGTAAATCAAGGGGGGTATCCATAGCTATCCATAAATCCAACCCCTGCACAGCATTAAATCTGTTGGCTGACCCAGAGGGGAGATTTCTCTTCCTCAAACTCTATCCATCAAAAAATATTCACAGTAGCCAATGTCTACCTGCCAAACCACGACCAGGTGCTGGACTTCTGAAGGTACCCCATGAAGTTGGAGGATTTTGCAGAGGGGATTATGACAGTAGACTGAGACTTCAACCTTCCACTGAACCCCTCCTTCACATCCTCGGGGAGGTCCTCGCTGCCCCTGGGGAGGCTTCAGATCCTCCGTAAAACTCTCCACAGTCTACAGCTAATGGATGTATGGAGGCTGGAGCAATTCAAAGATTACACGTTCTACTCACCTGTGCAATGGAACCCCAAGACTAGTCCTCTCTGTGGTCGGACCACGTGCCGATCTTTTTGTCCTTGGACCAGCCTGGAGCCACACCAAAGCACTGGAGCTGGCATCTGAACGATAATCCCTTGAGGGACGCAGTGTGTCTGAACAGAATCAAAGATGTGATCACTAACTTCATTGCTGATCACGCGCAGGACGACTGTTCCCCGGCAATTCAGTGGGAAGCACTCAAGTGTGTGTTAAGGGGGATCTTCATCCAAGAGGGCTCACTGCTGAAAATGCAAAAGAGCAACGCTGATCACCAATACGTTACAATTGATTCATGACCCAGAGTCCAGACACAAACAAGACACGTCTCTGAAATTGTTCTCAGAGCAAGCCCATCTCAGGTACAGGGATAGGAAACATGCCTACATGTATGCACATGTGTATAAGTGTGAATAAGCTCCTTGCCAGATCACTACATCACAGGTCGGCAGCGCAGTTCATCCCATCCATCAAAACAGGGGGAGGAGAGAGTGTCTCGGACCAGGCTAAAATCCCTGAGGCTTTCAGGGGCTTCTCTGAGGACCTCTACAATCTTCATCCCAACTTGCCCCAGCCCTCAGTAGTGGCTTTAGAGGCAAAAATACGGGACTACGTAAACGAGACCCCACTCCTGACAATCTCTGAGGAGGCCTCTGTCGAGCTAGAAGCCCCATTTATGGTACCAGAGGTCTTCAAAACAATAAAAGACTCCCCAGGGTCAGATGGCTTCACTCCTTGGTTCTACAAGGCCCTAGCTGTGCAGATCGCCCCTTTCTTAGTGAGGGGGTGACAATACCTTCCCGAAGCAGGCCCTGGGAACCACTATTGTCGTGCTCCTGAAACCAGGTAAGGACCCATCAGCCTGTGGCAGCTATAGGCCCATCTCCTTACTCAGCCTTGACTTGAAAATATTTGCCAAAATCATAGCCACCAGAATCCAGCCACTGATCCCCAACCTGATTCACCTGGACCAAGTAGGCTTCGCCCTGGGCTGAGAGGCCAGGGATAATATGAACAAATTGCTGGATCTTATTGCGTTCGTACATGTCAAAGGAATCCCGGCATGCATCCTCTCCTGTGACGCCGAGAAGGCGTTTGGCAGGGTGAGCTGGCACTTCCTAAGAGCTACCCTCTCTCAAATTGGTCTTGGGCCTAGCATCACCTCCAGGATCTTGGCGCTGTACAAGGACCCAACGGCACTCGCCAGGGCTGCCCCCTGTCACCCCTATTGTATATCCTAACCATGGAGCATCTCGCGATAGCGATCAGAAACTACCCCAATCATATTGAGCGTGGGGGCCACCGATATAAGATCTCGGACTGTGTCCTTTCCAGCTGCTCTCAAGGAGTCTGAGCGCTTTGGCCAGCTGTCCGCATCAATTACACAAAATCGGAGGCCTTGAACCTCACTCTTCCGCAGCATTTGGTGGACAATCTTAGGCATAGGTTTCCTTTTAGGTGGCAACCCACTGCAATAAAATACCTTGGAATCCATATACCAGCTAACATTTGCAGCCTATATGAGCTTAACTTCCAAGAGCTTAAATCCAAAATCCTCCTTGATCTTGTAAAGTACGATAGACGGCGCTACTCTTGGTATGGAAAGATAAACATCTTGAAGATGGATATCCTCTCCCATTTGCTGTACTTGTTCCAATTTCCGTCCTCCTCCATAGGCATTTCTTTTAATCTATTCAGTTAGCAATCCTGAAATTCATCTGGGGAACCTGGAAACCCCAGGTCAGGTTTGACATACTGGCCAGACCGAAGAAAGATGGTAGAACCGGGCTGCGGGATTTGAAACTTTACCACGCAGCTGCAGTCCTCACGAGGCTGTCGGATTTGACGTATAAAGAGGGGGACAAACTTTGGGTCCAGCTGGAGCAGGACTTAGTGGGCTTCAACCTGTGTGCTATCCTGTGGTGGTCTGCTCTGGGTGTTGCGGACAGAAGTGGTCTTCCCATTCCTGACTGAGCACTTCCTCTCCTCTCCAGAGGCAGGGTATGTTGGTGAGTAGGTGGGGTCCTCTCACCCTGATATTCCACTACCCCGATTTCGCGCTGGGGCAGCAATCTGCTTGATTCTTGATTTGGAAGGGAACAGAGGATACTAGACTGCGAGATATCCTCATTGGGGGAGGCTGCCTACCCTGGCTGAACTAAAAGCACAAAACAATGCAATGTCTTGGCTCCTGCATAGGCAACTAGAGGCGTTCCTCGCCTCCAGGGGACACCTCGAGAGGGCATCCCTCCCCTTGACCCCCTTAGAGGAATATCTCACACAGGCCAAGCCCCTGGAGCATGCAATCTCAAGGTTTTACAGCTTGCTGGTAACCTCCAGGCACTCCTCAAGACTGGAATTCCTGTCAACATGGGAGAGGGACCTGGGGATCTCAATCATGGGAGACGAGGCCCTCAAAATATTCACGCTGACACACGGACTTTCTGGCACTAGTGCGGCACAGGAGAAGAATTACAAGGTCCTCACAAGGTGGAATAGGTGCCCATCAGATATAGCAGCATTCTTTCAAAAGGAAACAGGAGTGTGTTGGAGGTGTGGTGGTGGTATCCTGCATATATGGTGGAAATGCCCTTGGGTTTTTGCGCTCTGGGAAGCGGTCTTCAAGATCCACATGGAGGTGGAGGGCATTGCTGTGCCAATCTCCCCGGAGTGGTCCTCCTGTCCCGGGACCTGGACCCTATAGCTGGGGCAAAGAGGGAGATCCTCAAAATCTTTTTGACAGAGGCAAGGACAATAATCCCCAGAAACTGGAAATCTCTGCAACCAGCAAGTGTGGCAGAGTGGTTTCGCGGAAATGGGCCACATTGCGAGAATGGAAGAGCTGATCTCCACGGACAAAGGATGGACCGAAGAGCTCTTGCCGACCTGGACTATTTGGATTAGGTACAGGGAATTGATGGAGGCGATGGCCTTCCTGGCGACGGGGGTAGCCCAGGGGCAGGGGAGTTGGTCCTAAGGCACCGGAGCTGTGGTGCACTCCCTTTGAGTTAGTACCATGAGGGGATTCTTCTCCCTTCTCCCGCTATCCTCCCCCCAAGCACCATAAGCGCCAGGGTTCTGTTGTCGCCCCCCCTTTTTTTTCTTCTTTCTCCCTTCCTCTGCTCCTCGCCTCATGCCTCTCCATATCTCCCCTTCCTCGCTCTCTCTCAATACCTCTATGTCCAAACTTCCTTGCTCCCTTCCCCTCCGATCCTATGCACCCCACCTTGCCCCCTTTTCCCATGTCCTTGCCTCTTGGAAGGTTTGTTTCCCCTCACCAGGGCCCTGGGGACCATCGGGACATGATAGTCTTTATGCAGAATACCCACGTCCGAGGGGACACAGGCACGGAGCGGGGGGGGGGGGGGGGGGGGGTTCTCGCCTGGTACCCATTATCTACGGGACATCCTCTGGGGGTGGCCGCAGCTTGCTTGCTCCGGGGAAGGGGATGATGCCATCTTCACCTGTATTCCTGCCTATCCGGGCATTCGCCACCAGGAGAATGGGATGCAAACACTGGGGGTTTGTTGGGGTGTTTTTTTTTGCGGACATATCCCTTAACCAGTGTTCTACTGCCCCATGGGTGGGGCATTGATGGGAGGGAACAATACTGACTTGTTGTGTGGGGATGGTCACGCTGGGGCCCGCATTGGTGAGTTTTCTACATGGTCTCACTTCTGTTCCTGCATTTTTGTATCGTGTACACCTCTGTATTGTGAAAACTCAATAAAAGGAGATTCAACTAAAAAATGTTTTTTAAGAAAGTCATATTGCGTCTAAAAGTCCCATACCTTCCGATTACAATGATACCTCATATGTATCGATATCCCCCCATTCCTGCCTAGGAGATCCCCCAAACGGAAAAGTGCTTTATGATTCTATTTTCAAATATAATATAACTACTATTCATACTATCAAGGGTTACATTTAGAAAACATGTGTGTAGGGGCCCTCCCTCTTTAATTATTAATGGTTAAAACTGTTTAAGATTAAAAATACGGCATAGTGTCCTCCCTTTCAGTAAAACCAGGCCCTGCACCAGCTATGTGGGTGTGTAGACCATGGCACGGAGGCCAGCCTTGGTGGCCACTAGCCTTGAAGGCTACAAGCCCACATAGTCCTCACTGGGGGTTAGGGGTTAATGGTAAGTTAGCAGCTGATTGGCAGGGGACTTGTCAGCCCAAGCCTTGTGAACTGAGCCCTTTTGGCCCCTTACCAGTTCACAAAAGTTAAATGTAAAAAACACGCACACACCAGGCTTTTTTTTAGGGTTAAAACCCTTTAAAATTTAAAAAAAAAAACAGCCTGGGATCCCCATTCCCCGGTCATCCTTTCTCCTGCCTCCCATACTTTGGAGAATATTTGTCCCCCACACTGATTTGTAGAAATGTAATATTGTTTTATGTATTTTAGTATTAATGCCTAAGCCTGACATGTATGTTCTCACTTGAGTCTAATACCTCTGTAATCGTGTTTGTTATGTCTTTTTCTTTCTGGAAATATTTACATAATCTCATAACTGTTATTTAAACCTAATATTTACTTTGTAGTTTTTTTTAATTAGACTTTTTTGGTGTTTACAGCAGAAAAAAACCCAGGAATTTTGTTGCAGTCCCCCGGGGCATCCCAAATTGGCATTCTGGGGCACCCCAGAGTTCCCTTTTCTCACTCACCTCTTCCTGGTTCCAACGGCACATGTGTGGGCTCTTGTCCAATGAGAGCCATCTGCTGTGACCATATAATCTGGCAAATGGCTTTCATAAGGGTCGATTCAAAGAAACATGTAACAGCTTGGATTTTGGTGCCGATCATCCTATTTTTCCCGTCCGCTCGTGCGTTCGTATGAACTTGCGAGTGATTCTATAAGCAAATACGTTTCTATCCTAAAATGTACGTCCGTTCGTATGGCAGTTCGGGAATCAGACCTATGTCAGTTTCCATCCTGAATTTTCCGTTTCATTTCTCAGGTTGCAACATTGGTTTTGCCCTTTTTCCTTTTTTGTCTGGACGTAAATCCTTCTGATCTTGCGGCTGCGCACTACAAACTTACCTCATTAAAGTGCATTCTAAATATTTGGTCTTTTATTTTTCTTTATTTCATTCATTTTGTAGTAACCAACCATTAATAAATGCATTTGCATAAGTAAATCTTACTTTGTTTAATTTTTAGTTAACTTGCATTTTTTACTTGTGGATTTAATTTTAATATTTTGACTTCAAATGGTACAACTTAAAATTTTGTGTGTGGTTACCCACACCCTCTACATACAGATTGCTCTCAAATATAAAAAAACACCCAGCAACTTCTGCATGTTATGAGTCTAGAAACAGCCAAGATGGCGGCTCAGGTATTATCGGGCAGCCTGCAAACAGAAAGGGCCTTGTGACTGTGTTGCTCTGCATTCTTTGATTTCTGACCTTTCCGTGCCCCCAGCTCTGCTGTGTCTGTGCAAAATACAGCAGTAACCCACATCCTGCACTTTATCCCGCTCTCCTCTCCTCAGTAAGTGTGATGCATCTGACCAAAGATGTGCTTAAATAATTAAACAAAGCAAAGGTTAACAACTACACCAATAAATGCAATCTAAAAATATTATTCTAGTACATGAATTTAAAAATAAATACCAAAGGACATAAGTTTCTTTAATTAACGCAAATATATTGCAAAATAAAGGTTTACATGCAAAGGACTAATTAAGGTCCACATTAAAATGCTTTTATAAGGCATACATGAATCAGGTATGCATTGCCATACAATTTATGGCCTCGGCCATGCTGATACATGCAGTTCATTGGAGCTCAAGACGCGCAGACTCCTCCACATAGCCAAAAAACCTGTTCAAGAACAGCAATACGACTGCTAAAAGGTGTCGGCAGTGGCTTTCTTTTAAAACGTATTTAGAGGTTTGAAAACTGTTCTCTGAATCACACCTAAACACATCCGATTATCCTAAGTTTTACGTTTTGATCCTAAGTTTTAGGATTTGATCCTAAGTTTTACGTTTTGATCCTAAAATTTAGGAACGAATTTGCGATGATCGTAAGAGCATATACGCATTCGTACGTAGGCTCGTGCGAGTCGTAAATGGCCAAAAAAACTGGAAAAAATGACTAACACCCACCCAAACTTACGATTCTCGATCCGAAATCAATTAACTTTTGCTCTTTGAATCGAGGGGATTAACTAGAATGGGAAGCATGCACTGTCGCATCCTCTGCATCCCTGACGGCATTGGCCCTCCTAACCAGGCCAATCTGAATGGCTGGGTTAGGAGCACATTTACGACGTCAGGGGATGGAGGGCATGCAGCAGCACTCGCTCCCCATTCACAACGATGAGAACCATTTGCCGAATGACGTAGTCATGACAGACAGCTCTCACTGGATGAGAGCCCACACATGCACCGTTGGAGCGGGCTAAGGTGAATGTTTACAGGTGCCCTGGGAGTTTTTACACATCAGGGGCATCCTGATTCGGGACGCCCTGGGGGAAGGTCAGCGGGCCAGGTGAGTTTTGTCCAGCTTTAAATGATTTAAATATATCATTTTTTACAAAAAATAATCGTGAAAAAGTAGTAGAGGTGGCCAATATGCATCTACATTTTGCCAAAATTCAGTTTTGATCGAATGGAGTCAACATGTCTATGAGTAATATCATGTTTTGTTTTTTTTTTGCTACATTAATATATTTTAGCAAGATGATCAATAATGGTATAAAAACACATTTTCATCATTTGTTAATGATAAATATAATTTGAAATGTAAGTATGCACCATACATAGGCTAATATGTCTCATTAAGTCATATTATTATATGTTCAAAGCATTCCAGACCACCCAGTGAAAATATACAAATTCCCTGCAGTTATTATCCATTATAGGTCATTGATTACTCTTGTTTTGAGCCAAAAGTTTCAAATTCCTATTAGTGGTCCATTCTTATTGAACTGTATGCAGTCCCATGTCTCCACTTAGGCCCTCTACCCCCAATGTAGCTATAGCTACCACTGGTGTAGTTATAGGCAACCCTCAGAACCCTTGGTGGAAGAGACCAGCAAACTGCCAGGCACATTTTGACTCTGCTGTTTCAGTCTTTAGTTTTCTAGCTGCATCCAGTTGAGTTAGAAGACAGAAAAAAATGTACTGTATGAGTCTTGAAAGGACCCTATTTAATGTCCACATCACATTTAGTTAGGCCACTGCTACCAGGAACACAATAAGATAGGACAGTATCTACAGGCAGGTTGCTAAACATCAAGACAAAATGTCCGGTAGCAATGGGCAAATGGTCAGTAGGGCTTTAACAAAGTGTTGGTCCAAATCACAGTACAAGAGGAACATAAAGTCAGAAGTCAAATATGGGAGCCAAGGTCCAGCTTAGAGCCTGGGGGGGGGGGCAAGTGCTGCTAAAATGCAGGGTACCATCCTACAGTTTCACTGAAGAGACTGTATGTAATAATTCAGACCTTGACCTCATTCACTGCTATAGATGCTGCATCCTCACACAATCCCCTCGATTCAAAGAGCAAAAGTTAATTGATTTCGTATCGAGAATCGTAAGTTTGGGTGGGTGTTAGTCATTTTTTCCTGTTTTTTTGGCCATTTACGACTCGCACGAGCCTACGTACGAATGCGTATATGCTCTTACGATCAGCGGAAGTCCGTTCCTAAATTTTAGGATCAAAACGTAAAACTTAGGATCCAAACGTAAAACTTAGGATCAAATCCTAAAACTTACGATCAAAACGTAAAACTTAGGTTAATTGGATGTGTTTAGGTGTGATTCAGAGAAACCTCTAAACGCGTTTTAAAAGAAACCCACAGCCGACACCTTTTAGCAGCCGGATTGCTGTTCGTGAACAGGTTTTTTGGCTAAGTGGAGGAGTCTGCGCGTCTTGTGCTCCAATGAACTGCATGTATCAGCATGGCCGAGGCCATAAATTGTATGGCAATGCATACCTGATTCATGTATGCCTTATAAAAGCATTTAAATGTGGACCTTAATTAGTCCTTTGCATGTAAACCTTTATTTGGCAATATATTTGCGTTAATTAAAGAAACTTATGTCCTTTGTTATTTATTTTAAAATTGAGGTACTAGAATAATATTTTTAGATTGCATTTATTGGTGTAGTTGTTTACCTTTGCTTTATTTAATTATTTAAGCACATCTTTGGTCAGATGCATCACACTTACTGAGGAGAGGAGAGCGGGATAAAGTGCAGGATGTGGGTTACTGCTGTATTTTGCACAGACACAGCAGAGCTGGGGGCATGGAAAGGTCAGAAATCAAAGAATCCAGAGCAACACAGTCACAAGGCCCTTTCTGTTTGCAGGCTGCCCGATAATACCTGAGCCGCCATCTTGGCTGTTTCTAGGCTCATAACATGCAGAAGTTGCTGGGTGTTTTTTAAGATTTGTGAGCAATCTGTATGTAGAGGGTGTGGGTAACCACACTAAAAATTTAAAGTTGTACCAATTGAAGCCAAAATATTAAAATTAAATCCACAAGTAAAAAATGCAAGTTAAGTAAAAATTAAACAAAGTAAGATTTACTTATGCAAATGCATTCATTAATGGTTGGTTACTACAAAATGAATGAAATAAAGAAAAATAAAAGACCAAATATTTAGAATGCACTTTAATGAGGTAAGTTTGTAGTGCGGAGCCGCAAGATCAGAAGGATTTACGTCCAGACAAAAAAGGAAAAAGGGCAAAACCAATGTTGCAACCTGAGAAATGAAACGGAAAATTCAGGATGGAAACTGACATAGGTCTGATTCCCGAACTGCCATACGAACGGACGTATATTTTTGGATAGAAACGTATTTGCTTATTGAATCACTCGCAAGTTCATACGAACGCACGAGCGGACGTGAAAAATAGGATGATCGTGAGCCAAATCCAAGCTGTTACATGTTTCTTTGAATCAACCCAAATGTTAATACATTTACCTCAGCTCTAGACTCTAACACTCCCATCACTTACAGCAACTGCAGCCACAAAAAACGGCAACCATGGCTAAATGAAAGCACAGCCAGACTCAAACTTCAGTCTCAAGCTGCTGAACGGCGGCAATAGAGGAAAATTATGCCCTTCAGGAACTCAGGACTGCATATTCCTCTCTACTCATTTCTGCATGGAATCCCAAACAATTATTCAATACTTTCAGCTCCATACTCCGCCCACCACCTCCCAAATAACAGCAGAAGAATTTTGCACATTTTTCAAAGAAAAATATTATAACACCCAACCTGGTTTTGCCCCCCAGAATTCCTTACCCCTACGAAAATCCCCATATCTTACTCCCTAACTTTCACCCCAATAACTGAACTAAGACTATACTCTCTCATTTCTAGAGCTTATCTCCCTTGATCCTTGCTCCCTTGATCCTATTTCATCCCACCTTATTCCTCAACTGTTTCCATTCCTCACTCCAGCCTTAAAGCGGACCTTCACCCTGAATAAGAGTCTATCATATATGTTTCCCACACCCTGTACATACAGATTGCTCACATTAAAAATCATCCTACCTGCATCTACTGCATGTTATGAGCCTTTAAACAAACAAGATGGCGGCTCATGGAACATCAGGCAGCCTGCAAACAGGAAGTGCCTTCTGACTGTGCTGCTCTGCATTCTGGGATTGCTGACCTTTTCCTGACCCCAGCTCTGCTCTGTCTGAGCAAAGCACAGCTATACCCCGCCCCCTGTACTTTATCCCGCTCTCCTCTGCCCCCAGTAAGTGTGATGCTTCTGAGGCAAGATGGCGGCGCCCATATCCTAAAGTCCTGAACAGAGTTGCAGCCCAGTGGGGGAAAGACTAATAAGTTAGTGACTAAAAACTTAAAATATTTTAGATGCTGGGGAATGGGTTTGAGGTTTTCAATAAATCATGCTGAAGGTCCAGTTTAACCTCTATATTCAACCTTTCCCTTTCCATTGGCACCTTTTCATTCTCTTACAAACATGCAGTTATTACTCCTCTAATTAAGAAACTCTCACTTGACCCCTCTGAACTGTACTTCTAAAACAACATGTCCACTATGAATTAGCACACTATTTATCCACCAGCTTGCTTGATCCCCTACAAACTGGAATCCACCCTCACCAAAGTCACTGATGATCTGCTCACTGCTGTTGACTACTCCCTGCTTCTCAATATTCTCTCCTCTCTTGGGGCTCAAGGCCTTGCACTCTCTTGGCTCATCTTCTACCTCTCTGATAGACCTTTCAGGGTATCCCAATCTAAGATGGTTTCTTCAGCGTGTACTGTCGGTGTGCCACAAGTTTCTGTCCTAGGGCCCCTACTTTTCTCAGTCTACACATGGTATTGGCAAACTTATAACTTTACTAGGCTTTCAATACCACTTTTATGCAGATGACACTCAGATATATCTCTCAGGCCCCAATCTCTCCTCTCTCCTATCTCGCCTCCCCTTACAGCTATATCCCCATTCATGTCATCTCACTTCCTCAAGCTAAACATGGATAAGAATGTCATGGATAAGGAACTGCATATTGTCCCACCATCTAACTCGCCTCCCCTTTCTAACACAGCTATCTCTGTTAACAATTATACAAAATCTGCAACTTTCCAAGCTCGGTTCCGAGGACTCATTCTGGAGTCTGCACTCTCATTATACTCATATCACTCATATTCACTCCCCAGCCACCTCCTGCCGTTTCCAAATTAAAAACATCTCACGTATCCATCCCTTACTCTCCTGACACCTCTAAAGTGTGAGTGCATGCCATGGTCATATCCCAACAATACTACTGCAACATCCTTCTTTGTGGCTTACCAACTAACTGGCTGGCACCCCTCCAATCTATTCTGAATAGGGATGAGCGAATCGATCCGGACGAACCCGGATTCGATCCGAATTTCAGGAAAAATTCGATTCGGATCGAATCCGAATTTCCCCGCGATTCGATCACTCGAAGTTTTCCTTTAACATCCATTCATTTACATTACAGGCATTCTAAGATGGCGGACGGGACATGTCTGGACATGTATCCCGCGCCAGTGCAAGCTGGGGCAGTCACATGCAGCCTATCAGCAGCCAGCAAGCCCGGTGACGTCACACAGCGGTATTTAACGGCGGCCATCTTGCTTTTCCTCATTTCTCTATTGCATTCGTGACAGACAGACAGAACGCTGTGTAGCTGAGGCAGTTAGACAGGCTGGAGACAGGGACAGACAGGGACAGGCTGGAGACAGGCAGGAGACAGGCAGGAGACAGACAGGAGACAGACAGAAAGCCAGGGAAAGGTAGGAAAAACGGAGCTGGCTGACAGGGAGATTTTTTTTTTTTCATCCAGCCTTTGTTAGCGTTTTCAGGCTGCTTATAGTAACTAACTGTGCATATATACTGAACTGATCTTAAGTCTGCTGTGAGGCATCCCATTCTGTGACTAAAGCAGCCTCTGTTTAAGACCATATAAGCATTTGCTCTTATCATATTTGAAATTAGGCCTGATAAAGACACTTTTGCTGGCCAAAGCACTACTGGACCCTGCCAGCTCGATTCCTGCCCGGGGCATCCCATTCTGTGACTACAGCAGCCTCTGTTTAAGACCATATAAGCATTTGCTCTTATCATATTTGAAATTAGCCTGATAAAGACACTTTTGCTGGCCAAAGCACTACTGGACCCTGCCAGCTCGATTCCTGCCCGGGGCATCCCATTCTGTGACTAAAGCAGCCTCTGTTTAAGACCATATAAGCATTTGCTCTTATCATATTTGAAATTAGCCTGATAAAGACACTTTTGCTGGCCAAAGCCCTACTGGACCCTGCCAGGTCGATTCCTGCCCAGGGCATCCCATTCTGTGACTAAAGCAGCCTCTGTTTAAGACCATATAAGCATTTGCTCTTATCATATTTGAAATTAGGCCTGATAAAGACACTTTTGCTGGCCAAAGCCCTACTGGACCCTGCCAGCTCGATTCCTGCCCGGGGCATCCCATTCTGTGACTACAGCAGCCTCTGTTTAAGACCATATAAGCATTTGCTCTTATCATATTTGAAATTAGCCTGATAAAGACACTTTTGCTGGCCAAAGCACTACTGGACCCTGCCAGCTCGATTCCTGCCCGGGGCATCCCATTCTGTGACTAAAGCAGCCTCTGTTTAAGACCATATAAGCATTTGCTCTTATCATATTTGAAATTAGGCCTGATAAAGACACTTTTGCTGGCCAAAGCACTACTGGACCCTGCCAGCTCGATTCCTGCCCGGGGCATCCCATTCTGTGACTACAGCAGCCTCTGTTTAAGACCATATAAGCATTTGCTCTTATCATATTTGAAATTAGCCTGATAAAGACACTTTTGCTGGCCAAAGCACTACTGGACCCTGCCAGCTCGATTCCTGCCCGGGGCATCCCATTCTGTGACTAAAGCAGCCTCTGTTTAAGACCATATAAGCATTTGCTCTTATCATATTTGAAATTAGCCTGATAAAGACACTTTTGCTGGCCAAAGCCCTACTGGACCCTGCCAGGTCGATTCCTGCCCAGGGCATCCCATTCTGTGACTAAAGCAGCCTCTGTTTAAGACCATATAAGCATTTGCTCTTATCATATTTGAAATTAGGCCTGATAAAGACACTTTTGCTGGCCAAAGCCCTACTGGACCCTGCCAGCTCGATTCCTGCCCGGGGCATCCCATTCTGTGACTACAGCAGCCTCTGTTTAAGACCATATAAGCATTTGCTCTTATCATATTTGAAATTAGCCTGATAAAGACACTTTTGCTGGCCAAAGCACTACTGGACCCTGCCAGCTCGATTCCTGCCCGGGGCATCCCATTCTGTGACTAAAGCAGCCTCTGTTTAAGACCATATAAGCATTTGCTCTTATCATATTTGAAATTAGGCCTGATAAAGACACTTTTGCTGGCCAAAGCACTACTGGACCCTGCCAGCTCGATTCCTGCCCGGGGCATCCCATTCTGTGACTACAGCAGCCTCTGTTTAAGACCATATAAGCATTTGCTCTTATCATATTTGAAATTAGCCTGATAAAGACACTTTTGCTGGCCAAAGCACTACTGGACCCTGCCAGGTCGATTCCTGCCCAGGGCATCCCATTCTGTGACTAAAGCAGCCTCTGTTTAAGACCATATAAGCATTTGCTCTTATCATATTTGAAATTAGGCCTGATAAAGACACTTTTGCTGGCCAAAGCCCTACTGGACCCTGCCAGCTCGATTCCTGCCCGGGGCATCCCATTCTGTGACTACAGCAGCCTCTGTTTAAGACCATATAAGCATTTGCTCTTATCATATTTGAAATTAGCCTGATAAAGACACTTTTGCTGGCCAAAGCACTACTGGACCCTGCCAGCTCGATTCCTGCCCGGGGCATCCCATTCTGTGACTAAAGCAGCCTCTGTTTAAGACCATATAAGCATTTGCTCTTATCATATTTGAAATTAGGCCTGATAAAGACACTTTTGCTGGCCAAAGCACTACTGGACCCTGCCAGCTCGATTCCTGCCCGGGGCATCCCATTCTGTGACTACAGCAGCCTCTGTTTAAGACCATATAAGCATTTGCTCTTATCATATTTGAAATTAGCCTGATAAAGACACTTTTGCTGGCCAAAGCACTACTGGACCCTGCCAGCTCGATTCCTGCCCGGGGCATCCCATTCTGTGACTACAGCAGCCTCTGTTTAAGACCATATAAGCATTTGCTCTTATCATTTTTGAAATTAGCCTGATAAAGACACTTTTGCTGGCCAAAGCACTACTGGACCCTGCCAGCTCGATTCCTGCCCGGGGCATCCCATTCTGTGACTAAAGCAGCCTCTGTTTAAGACCATATAAGCATTTGCTCTTATCATATTTGAAATTAGCCTGATAAAGACACTTTTGCTGGCCAAAGCCCTACTGGACCCTGCCAGGTCGATTCCTGCCCAGGGCATCCCATTCTGTGACTAAAGCAGCCTCTGTTTAAGACCATATAAGCATTTGCTCTTATCATATTTGAAATTAGGCCTGATAAAGACACTTTTGCTGGCCAAAGCCCTACTGGACCCTGCCAGCTCGATTCCTGCCCGGGGCATCCCATTCTGTGACTACAGCAGCCTCTGTTTAAGACCATATAAGCATTTGCTCTTATCATATTTGAAATTAGCCTGATAAAGACACTTTTGCTGGCCAAAGCACTACTGGACCCTGCCAGCTCGATTCCTGCCCGGGGCATCCCATTCTGTGACTAAAGCAGCCTCTGTTTAAGACCATATAAGCATTTGCTCTTATCATATTTGAAATTAGGCCTGATAAAGACACTTTTGCTGGCCAAAGCACTACTGGACCCTGCCAGCTCGATTCCTGCCCGGGGCATCCCATTCTGTGACTACAGCAGCCTCTGTTTAAGACCATATAAGCATTTGCTCTTATCATATTTGAAATTAGCCTGATAAAGACACTTTTGCTGGCCAAAGCCCTACTGGACCCTGCCAGGTCGATTCCTGCCCAGGGCATCCCATTCTGTGACTAAAGCAGCCTCTGTTTAAGACCATATAAGCATTTGCTCTTATCATATTTGAAATTAGGCCTGATAAAGACACTTTTGCTGGCCAAAGCACTACTGGACCCTGCCAGCTCGATTCCTGCCCGGGGCATCCCATTCTGTGACTACAGCAGCCTCTGTTTAAGACCATATAAGCATTTGCTCTTATCATATTTGAAATTAGCCTGATAAAGACACTTTTGCTGGCCAAAGCACTACTGGACCCTGCCAGCTCGATTCCTGCCCGGGGCATCCCATTCTGTGACTAAAGCAGCCTCTGTTTAAGACCATATAAGCATTTGCTCTTATCATATTTGAAATTAGGCCTGATAAAGACACTTTTGCTGGCCAAAGCACTACTGGACCCTGCCAGCTCGATTCCTGCCCGGGGCATCCCATTCTGTGACTACAGCAGCCTCTGTTTAAGACCATATAAGCATTTGCTCTTATCATATTTGAAATTAGCCTGATAAAGACACTTTTGCTGGCCAAAGCACTACTGGACCCTGCCAGGTCGATTCCTGCCCAGGGCATCCCATTCTGTGACTAAAGCAGCCTCTGTTTAAGACCATATAAGCATTTGCTCTTATCATATTTGAAATTAGGCCTGATAAAGACACTTTTGCTGGCCAAAGCCCTACTGGACCCTGCCAGCTCGATTCCTGCCCGGGGCATCCCATTCTGTGACTACAGCAGCCTCTGTTTAAGACCATATAAGCATTTGCTCTTATCATATTTGAAATTAGCCTGATAAAGACACTTTTGCTGGCCAAAGCACTACTGGACCCTGCCAGCTCGATTCCTGCCCGGGGCATCCCATTCTGTGACTAAAGCAGCCTCTGTTTAAGACCATATAAGCATTTGCTCTTATCATATTTGAAATTAGGCCTGATAAAGACACTTTTGCTGGCCAAAGCACTACTGGACCCTGCCAGCTCGATTCCTGCCCGGGGCATCCCATTCTGTGACTACAGCAGCCTCTGTTTAAGACCATATAAGCATTTGCTCTTATCATATTTGAAATTAGCCTGATAAAGACACTTTTGCTGGCCAAAGCACTACTGGACCCTGCCAGCTCGATTCCTGCCCGGGGCATCCCATTCTGTGACTAAAGCAGCCTCTGTTTAAGACCATATAAGCATTTGCTCTTATCATATTTGAAATTAGCCTGATAAAGACACTTTTGCTGGCCAAAGCCCTACTGGACCCTGCCAGGTCGATTCCTGCCCAGGGCATCCCATTCTGTGACTAAAGCAGCCTCTGTTTAAGACCATATAAGCATTTGCTCTTATCATATTTGAAATTAGGCCTGATAAAGACACTTTTGCTGGCCAAAGCCCTACTGGACCCTGCCAGCTCGATTCCTGCCCGGGGCATCCCATTCTGTGACTACAGCAGCCTCTGTTTAAGACCATATAAGCATTTGCTCTTATCATATTTGAAATTAGCCTGATAAAGACACTTTTGCTGGCCAAAGCACTACTGGACCCTGCCAGCTCGATTCCTGCCCGGGGCATCCCATTCTGTGACTAAAGCAGCCTCTGTTTAAGACCATATAAGCATTTGCTCTTATCATATTTGAAATTAGGCCTGATAAAGACACTTTTGCTGGCCAAAGCACTACTGGACCCTGCCAGGTCGATTCCTGCCCAGGGCATCCCATTCTGTGACTAAAGCAGCCTCTGTTTAAGACCATATAAGCATTTGCTCTTATCATATTTGAAATTAGGCCTGATAAAGACACTTTTGCTGGCCAAAGCCCTACTGGACCCTGCCAGCTCGATTCCTGCCCGGGGCATCCCATTCTGTGACTACAGCAGCCTCTGTTTAAGACCATATAAGCATTTGCTCTTATCATATTTGAAATTAGCCTGATAAAGACACTTTTGCTGGCCAAAGCACTACTGGACCCTGCCAGCTCGATTCCTGCCCGGGGCATCCCATTCTGTGACTAAAGCAGCCTCTGTTTAAGACCATATAAGCATTTGCTCTTATCATATTTGAAATTAGGCCTGATAAAGACACTTTTGCTGGCCAAAGCACTACTGGACCCTGCCAGCTCGATTCCTGCCCGGGGCATCCCATTCTGTGACTACAGCAGCCTCTGTTTAAGACCATATAAGCATTTGCTCTTATCATATTTGAAATTAGCCTGATAAAGACACTTTTGCTGGCCAAAGCACTACTGGACCCTGCCAGCTCGATTCCTGCCCGGGGCATCCCATTCTGTGACTAAAGCAGCCTCTGTTTAAGACCATATAAGCATTTGCTCTTATCATATTTGAAATTAGCCTGATAAAGACACTTTTGCTGGCCAAAGCCCTACTGGACCCTGCCAGGTCGATTCCTGCCCAGGGCATCCCATTCTGTGACTAAAGCAGCCTCTGTTTAAGACCATATAAGCATTTGCTCTTATCATATTTGAAATTAGGCCTGATAAAGACACTTTTGCTGGCCAAAGCCCTACTGGACCCTGCCAGCTCGATTCCTGCCCGGGGCATCCCATTCTGTGACTACAGCAGCCTCTGTTTAAGACCATATAAGCATTTGCTCTTATCATATTTGAAATTAGCCTGATAAAGACACTTTTGCTGGCCAAAGCACTACTGGACCCTGCCAGCTCGATTCCTGCCCGGGGCATCCCATTCTGTGACTAAAGCAGCCTCTGTTTAAGACCATATAAGCATTTGCTCTTATCATATTTGAAATTAGGCCTGATAAAGACACTTTTGCTGGCCAAAGCACTACTGGACCCTGCCAGCTCGATTCCTGCCCGGGGCATCCCATTCTGTGACTACAGCAGCCTCTGTTTAAGACCATATAAGCATTTGCTCTTATCATATTTGAAATTAGCCTGATAAAGACACTTTTGCTGGCCAAAGCACTACTGGACCCTGCCAGCTCGATTCCTGCCCGGGGCATCCCATTCTGTGACTAAAGCAGCCTCTGTTTAAGACCATATAAGCATTTGCTCTTATCATATTTGAAATTAGCCTGATAAAGACACTTTTGCTGGCCAAAGCCCTACTGGACCCTGCCAGGTCGATTCCTGCCCAGGGCATCCCATTCTGTGACTAAAGCAGCCTCTGTTTAAGACCATATAAGCATTTGCTCTTATCATATTTGAAATTAGGCCTGATAAAGACACTTTTGCTGGCCAAAGCCCTACTGGACCCTGCCAGCTCGATTCCTGCCCGGGGCATCCCATTCTGTGACTACAGCAGCCTCTGTTTAAGACCATATAAGCATTTGCTCTTATCATATTTGAAATTAGCCTGATAAAGACACTTTTGCTGGCCAAAGCACTACTGGACCCTGCCAGCTCGATTCCTGCCCGGGGCATCCCATTCTGTGACTACAGCAGCCTCTGTTTAAGACCATATAAGCATTTGCTCTTATCATATTTGAAATTAGCCTGATAAAGACACTTTTGCTGGCCAAAGCACTACTGGACCCTGCCAGCTCGATTCCTGCCCGGGGCATCCCATTCTGTGACTAAAGCAGCCTCTGTTTAAGACCATATAAGCATTTGCTCTTATCATATTTGAAATTAGCCTGATAAAGACACTTTTGCTGGCCAAAGCCCTACTGGACCCTGCCAGGTCGATTCCTGCCCAGGGCATCCCATTCTGTGACTAAAGCAGCCTCTGTTTAAGACCATATAAGCATTTGCTCTTATCATATTTGAAATTAGGCCTGATAAAGACACTTTTGCTGGCCAAAGCACTACTGGACCCTGCCAGCTCGATTCCTGCCCGGGGCATCCCATTCTGTGACTACAGCAGCCTCTGTTTAAGACCATATAAGCATTTGCTCTTATCATATTTGAAATTAGCCTGATAAAGACACTTTTGCTGGCCAAAGCACTACTGGACCCTGCCAGCTCGATTCCTGCCCGGGGCATCCCATTCTGTGACTAAAGCAGCCTCTGTTTAAGACCATATAAGCATTTGCTCTTATCATATTTGAAATTAGCCTGATAAAGACACTTTTGCTGGCCAAAGCACTACTGGACCCTGCCAGCTCGATTCCTGCCCGGGGCATCCCATTCTGTGACTAAAGCAGCCTCTGTTTAAGACCATATAAGCATTTGCTCTTATCATATTTGAAATTAGCCTGATAAAGACACTTTTGCTGGCCAAAGCCCTACTGGACCCTGCCAGGTCGATTCCTGCCCAGGGCATCCCATTCTGTGACTAAAGCAGCCTCTGTTTAAGACCATATAAGCATTTGCTCTTATCATATTTGAAATTAGGCCTGATAAAGACACTTTTGCTGGCCAAAGCACTACTGGACCCTGCCAGCTCGATTCCTGCCCGGGGCATCCCATTCTGTGACTACAGCAGCCTCTGTTTAAGACCATATAAGCATTTGCTCTTATCATATTTGAAATTAGCCTGATAAAGACACTTTTGCTGGCCAAAGCCCTACTGGACCCTGCCAGGTCGATTCCTGCCCAGGGCATCCCATTCTGTGACTAAAGCAGCCTCTGTTTAAGACCATATAAGCATTTGCTCTTATCATATTTGAAATTAGGCCTGATAAAGACACTTTTGCTGGCCAAAGCACTACTGGACCCTGCCAGCTCGATTCCTGCCCGGGGCATCCCATTCTGTGACTAAAGCAGCCTCTGTTTAAGACCATATAAGCATTTGCTCTTATCATATTTGAAATTAGCCTGATAAAGACACTTTTGCTGGCCAAAGCCCTACTGGACCCTGCCAGGTCCATTCCTGCCCAGGGCATCCCATTCTGTGACTAAAGCAGCCTCTGTTTAAGACCATATAAGCATTTGCTCTTATCATATTTGAAATTAGGCCTGATAAAGACACTTTTGCTGGCCAAAGCCCTACTGGACCCTGCCAGGTCGATTCCTGCCCAGGGCATCCCATTCTGTGACTAAAGCAGCCTCTGTTTAAGACCATATAAGCATTTGCTCTTATCATATTTGAAATTAGGCCTGATAAAGACACTTTTGCTGGCCAAAGCACTACTGGACCCTGCCAGGTCGATTCCTGCCCAGGGCATCCCATTCTGTGACTAAAGCAGCCTCTGTTTAAGACCATATAAGCATTTGCTCTTATCATATTTGAAATTAGCCTGATAAAGACACTTTTGCTGGCCAAAGCACTACTGGACCCTGCCAGCTCGATTCCTGCCCGGGGCATCCCATTCTGTGACTAAAGCAGCCTCTGTTTAAGACCATATAAGCATTTGCTCTTATCATATTTGAAATTAGCCTGATAAAGACACTTTTGCTGGGCATAGCACTACTGGACCCTGCCAGGTGTACTTACTGCTGGTTTTTAGGGCATCCCATTCTGTGACTACACCAGCCTCTATTTAAGAACCTAACCATTTGCACCTATTCTAATTGAAATTAGGCATGATAAAGACACTTTTGCTGTGCATAGTCTTACTGCTGCCTGCCAGGTGCTCTCTGGTTTTTGGGACATCCCATTCTTTAACATACCATTAGCCTCTGCATTTACTGTAAGCTGCACATTTATTTAAAGAAATTTGGCCTGTATGAGCCTGCTAACACACTGCTGCTGTGTGCATATATACTGATCTCAAGTCTGCTTGGGGCATCCCATTCTGTAACATAACATAACCTACCTACCATACTAAGCAGCTCTCTTATTTAAACTAAGCAGGCCTCTTGGAGGCTGAGTGTCCACTTTTGGGTGTGCATTTATATTCGGTTTCATATACAGTGGGGTATCCCAATTTGTAAGATAACCTACCCCAACCATGTAAACTAAAGGTTACGTCCTTCCAGAAGGAAAACTTATACCGAACACTATTTTTGTTAGGGGCATTGACCTTTGGATTGATCGGCATGAAATTAATTTTTTTTTTTCAAAGTATGGCGCTGTGAAGAAGGTCAAAATGATGTCTCATACTTGGATTATTGTTACTTTTTGTTCAGCTTGAAATATAACAGGCCACACGGGCATCCCAAGGCACATGCTATTTTAAACCTATCTGTTATACAACATAAGCGTTGATCAGGCTACTTCAGTTTGCACTTGTTTTTGACTGATTTTAATAAACCAGGCCGCAGGGCACCCCAAAGCTGCACCTTGCACCCTATCTGGTATACAACATAAGCGTTGATCAGCATCAGCTTCATTAAGCTACTTCAGTTTGCACTTCCTTTTTGACTGCTTTCATTTAACCAGGCCGCAGGGCACCCCAAAGCTGCACCTTGCACCCTACCTGTTTATACTAAATAAGCATCTACAGCCTCAGCTTTATTAAGTTATTGCATTTTGAATTGGTTTTGGTCTGCTTTAAATACACCAGGCCGCAGGGCATCCCAAACCTGCATGTTGCACCCCATCTGTTATACTAAATAAGCGTTGATCAGCATCAGCTTTATTAAGCTATTGCATTTTGCATTGGTTTTTGTACTGCTGCCAAAACACTAGCCCATATGGGCATCCCAAACCAGCACATGTCACCCTATCTGTTATACTAAATAAGCTTCTACAGGCCCTTTTTTTATTTATTTATTTTTATTTATATAGAGCTGCAATGGCTTATATTGTGAGGTTAATTTGCCATTTTGCAGCATAATATAGAGCAGCCCCTGTGTAAATCTGAGGGGCAATAGCTTATATAGTGAGGTAAATTTGCCATTTTGCTTCGTTATATAGAGCAGCCCAGTTGCCATCTAAATCAACTACTGTCCGGCCAGTACAGCTTTTCCAGGGCAAACTCTGCTAGTTGCGGGCACAAGTCAAGTTTGGCTTCCCAGCAAATCCAGTGGATCTTGAAGGTGTGTTGGCATGGTCATGTCAAGGTATGACATGACCTGCTGTTTGAGGTCCAGCTCCAGGTCTTCCTGCTTCTCATGAGTAGACTCACTATGCGGGTGTAGAAAGCTACTCACTAGCGACTGAAGACTGAGGTTGCTGCTGATGGAGCTGCTGCTGCTCCTTCCACCCCCCCAGCAGCCATGGCAGTGGAAGGTGATCGCAAAGTTCCCCTAGAGTCAGACCTGCGGGAGTATGGGCCATGGCGCAAATAGACATCGCCCAACTGACTACGTGGGATGTCTCTGTAGTAGGTCAGTTTTTCCTCCCTCTCAGTGGGCGTAAAAAATGCCCCCATTTTGTGCCGGAAGCGAGGGTCCAATAAGTTGGAGAGCCAGAAGTCTTCCCGCTGACAAATGGAGACAATTCTGCGCTCACTAGTACGCATGCATGTGAGCATGCATCGTGCCATTTGTGCAAGTGACTCGGAGGGACTACCTGTCTCCATCTCCACTGTAAACTGCCATGGTGTGTCTGGGTCCTCTGTCTCGCCTTACTCACAACCCTCTAGCTCCTGTGGCTGCACCTCCTCTCCTGTCAGATGACTAGATAAAATGGTCATTTTGTGAAACCTAAACTGTGGTTTGCTGTGCCCCACCCCCTCCTCCTCCTCCACTTCAGCCCCCACAGGCTTCATGTGGCTGTGAAATGTATGTGCCATGTCTCCAGTGCCCTGACCAGCCATGCTTTCCAACATGTGTTGTAGTACATGAAGCAGTGGAATCTCATCGTTCATCTCATAGTCCTGGCAACTGACTAATAATGTAGCTTCCTCAAAGGGCCTAAACAAACGGTCGGTGTCACGTATGAGCTGCCAATGGTTTACATTGAATTTACACAGGGGTGTCCCCCTATCCGTTTGGATCATCCAGAAATCCGTGATGGCTTTTCTCTGTTCCTATAGTGCAGTGGTCCTCAACCCTGTCCTCAAGGCCCACCAACATGTCATGTTTTTTGGATCTCCAAATAGCCAGCTCTATTGCTCTGCAGCTGCACTAATTACTCCACCTGAGCATCTTTGTGGAGATCTGCAAAGCCTGGCCTGTTGGTGGGCCTTGAGGACAGGGTTGGGGACCACTGCTATAGTGGATCCTGCATATGGAGGGTGGAATTCCAACGGGTGGAAACATCGCAAATCAGACTATGGTGGGGTACACCTTTGTGACGCTGAGGCTCAATAAGGTTGTGCTTGGTGGTGTAGGAGTGCCAGAAGTGCATGCTAACTTTCTTTCCTGTTGTTCGGATGTCTTTCAGATGGGGGCAAGACTTCAAAACTAGACTGAACACGTGTGCCATGTCAGGACGCATGACTCTGGCTTCCTTGTCGCAGCGCAAACAAGATGTTCTTCCAAGTGTCAGTCACCATGGGTCCAAATTTGCAGTTTTCGTGGATTAAGCAATGCTTTCATGGATTGAGTTCTCATTTTTAGTAGTTCCTCCCATGTGTGACTCTGATGGTCAAGGAAAACCATGTGAAGAACAGCGTGAAACAACAATCACCAAGGGGGCCTAAAAGGATATATATTGTCCACCATGAGTCTATAGTTACAGCTCCAGGCGTAGACAACACTGTGCACTTTGGTACACACTGACAGGCTAAAGGACTGGCCCACCTTCTGTTCAACAACCATGCCATGTGACTCTCCACCTCGGCTCGGCACAAGCCATCAGTTCTCTGAAAGGTCCACCACTGGGTAATGCAGCAGGCTGGACTTATGGTGACGCTGTCTGAGAGGAGAAATCCCTCAGACATCAAGATTAAAAATTCCAAGAATTTTTGAGGGCTAATTATTCAGAGGCAAATGATAGCTAGTTGTTTCTGATTTAATTGCAAGGTGGAAACACACCCTCAAACAAAACTTCACTTTCGCAATACTATTGCATTTGTCTATTCATAATTTTATGTATATACACTAACTAACCTACTTTTTCTCCACAGGATGCTGCATGGAACACTGCCACATCGCTGAGTAGCTGATTTTTCCTACCAACAGTCCGCAATAATTCGCTGCTGCTGCCGCCGCCACCGCCGCAGACTCCAGGGACCCTCTTCCACTACCTCGGCTTGCAACACCTCCTCCCACGACACTCTCCTCATCACTAGTTGCCGGATAGTGGAAGAAGAGGCGAGTGTCTCCTCCACTTCTTGGCTGGGCAGTAGCTGCTGAATTTTATGATTATCAGATCTTGGATATCAGATCAATGGATAGTGGAGCTGAACCCAAAGCATAACAGGCAGACAGTTGACTGGGGGTGTCAGATGCCACTTGTGATGCAGTGGACTGCTTTTGCAGCACTTCCAGACAAAGTTGCTTCATTGGCTGACACAATGACTGGTAAAGCTGTGGAACATATGGTTGAAAAGCAAGAATAACCATTTGTTTTTATATGAAAAAGACCCTGGTTTATACAGACTTTTTTTTTCCAGAGACTGCCCTGCGTGGAAATGAATGGCGCATGGATCAGCCAAGCTTTCCTCCCAACAATGCCTGATGTATTCCAGTAGATTGATGACGGGGCCAGACCAAGAAAGATGGATCGTGCAAAACAGATTTAAGGCGCTGCTCTCAAGTTACAGACATTCCTCCGCATCGGACCACAAGTAAGTATTGATAAAAAATCCTTTACGTTACTCTTACTTTTTATTAATATTCTTCGGATAAGACGGATCAGACATGATTCCAGATTAAAAATTCCAAGAATTTTTGAGGGCTAATTAGTCAGAGGCAATGACACCTTCTTGTTTCTGATTTAATTAAAAGGTGGAAACACACCCTCAAACAAAACTTCACTTTGGCAAACTTTTGCATTTGTTTATTCATAATTTTATGTAGATATTACTAACTAAGCTACTTTTTCTCCACATGACTCTCCACAGGGTGTGATTCATCCAATTTTTGGGCTCCTGAGGCCAACCCCAGGGTCTGTTTAAAGTAATGTTTGGGCTCCTGCTGCTGCTGCTGCCAACTTCTGCCAACTCCAGGGTGTGATTCATCCAATTTTTGGGCTCCTGAAGCCAACTCCAGTGTATATTTGGGCTCCTGCTGCTGCTACTGTCAACTCCTGCCAACTCCAGGGTGTGATTCATCCAATTTTTGGGCTCCTGAGGCCAACTCCAGTGTATATTTGGGCTCCTGCTGCTGCTACTGTCAACTCCTGCCAACTCCAGGGTGTGATTCATCCAATTTTTGGGCTCCTGAGGCCAACTCCAGTGTATATTTGGGCTCCTGCTGCTGCTACTGTCAACTCCTGCCAACTCCAGGGTGTGATTCATCCAATTTTTGGGCTCCTGAAGCCAACTCCAGTGTATATTTGGGCTCCTGCTGCTGCTGCTGTCAACTCCTGCCAACTCCAGGGTGTGATTCATCCAATTTTTGGGCTCCTGAAGCCAACTCCAGTGTATATTTGGGCTCCTGCTGCTGCTGCTGCCAACTCCTGCCAACTCCAGGGTGTGATTCATCCAATTTTTGGGCTCCTGAGGCCAACTCCAGTGTATATTTGGGCTCCTGCTGCTGCTACTGCCAACTCCTGCCAACTCCAGGGTGTGATTCATCCAATTTTTGGGCTCCTGAGGCCAACTCCAGTGTATATTTGGGCTCCTGCTGCTGCTACTGTCAACTCCTGCCAACTCCAGGGTGTGATTCATCCAATTTTTGGGCTCCTGAGGCCAACTCCAGTGTATATTTGGGCTCCTGCTGCTGCTACTGTCAACTCCTGCCAACTCCAGGGTGTGATTCATCCAATTTTTGGGCTCCTGAGGCCAACTCCAGTGTATATTTGGGCTCCTGCTGCTGCTACTGTCAACTCCTGCCAACTCCAGGGTGTGATTCATCCAATTTTTGGGCTCCTGAGGCCAACTCCAGTGTATATTTGGGCTCCTGCTGCTGCTACTGTCAACTCCTGCCAACTCCAGGGTGTGATTCATCCAATTTTTGGGCTCCTGAAGCCAACTCCAGTGTATATTTGGGCTCCTGCTGCTGCTGCTGTCAACTCCTGCCAACTCCAGGGTGTGATTCATCCAATTTTTGGGCTCCTGAAGCCAACTCCAGTGTATATTTGGGCTCCTGCTGCTGCTGCTGCCAACTCCTGCCAACTCCAGGGTGTGATTCATCCAATTTTTGGGCTCCTGAAGCCAACTCCAGTGTATATTTGGGCTCCTGCTGCTGCTGCTGCCAACTCCTGCCAACTCCAGGGTGTGATTCATCCAATTTTTGGGCTCCTGAGGCCAACTCCAGTGTATATTTGGGCTCCTTCTGCCCCTCATAGTGATGCCACTTCAACTCTCTGCAATTGTGCCGCTCTGCGATTCTATTAGCGATGCCTCTGATCTGCATGTGATATTTCTTCAAAGTATTATTTAACTAACCCAGCACGCATCCTGTGCGTGTTACAGCAAGGCTGAATGGTTTACAACCCTATTGAGGCTGTAGGAGGCTCAGAAATAGCCGTTTTTAATAGCGATTCGTCGCGAATTTATTCGGGTCGAAACGATTTTTGTCGGAAAATTCGGCGAATCAGTCGAATCGAATTTTTCAAAAGTTCGCTCATCTCTAATTCTGAACTCCGCCGCTCGCCTCATCCATCTCTCCTCTCGCTCCTCCAGCGCTGCTTTCCTCTGTCAGGCCCTTCACTGGCTGCCAATCCCACAGGAGAATCCTGTTTAAACCAACACTATCAAGCAAGATGCAGTCTCCACTCTGCCTCTGATCTTCTCCTGTCCTCCACCCTTATCAACTCCTCTCATGCTTGCCTCCAGGACTTCTCAAGTGCCACTCCAATCTTCTGGAATGCCCTCCACTGCTCAATCCACCACTCCCTAACCCTCCAAGCTTTCAAAAGTGCCATCAAAACCCACTTACCTTTCTTTGAGTGGCTGCAGCGCTGTCCTTCCTCTCCTGTCTGCCTGCTTAGTGAGGAAAATCACTTCCCCATTCCGCTTTCAGTCCCCACCCCGCTGACTTGGTCCATCAATAAACCTTTGGTGGGAACGGAAACACCCCCCACTCCCCGCCCAGATGTCCTGATTGGCTGAATCTCTCTGCAGCTCTGAAACCTGCTCTGTCCTCTCATACTCATCACAGTGTGCTTACATCACATTGCTGTTGCCACACCGACCTTTTCTTCATTTTTTTCTATGAATCTCCAATGCTCTATTACTTTTAAAGATAACTAAGGGACTACAGGGTCTTTTTCAAAACAGATTGAAGTTTGGGACAGTGCAACATGTAGCCCGAGACAATGGGACAACAATCAGGCTTGCCTTTAGTATAACTTTATGCAATTCTCTAAAGGGCACTTGCCGTAAAGCTCAACACTACTGTTTGGGACCTTTCCTCTTTGTCTGCACCCCTTTTTCTTTAGACTGTAAGCTCGCAAGGGCTCTCTCTCCTATTGTATCTTGTATTCCTAATATTTATTGTGATCTCTGTACAACTGCATTTGTAATAGTCTATGTACTGTATGTTGTTCCCTGTCTGTAATTACAGTGATATAGAAGATTATAATAAAAATAATTCAGTGGTATATACAGTCTGACATATCCGGGGGTGTAAATATGTGATATTTTAATGACTAGGCATTTGGCACCTAGTTTTAATAGAAGCTGTGAGACTTACAATTTTGAATTTACAGCCAAATCTGTGGCAAGTCATTTTGGGCTATACAATTGTTATTTTTCTGGACATCCCTAAATATAAAGATGGGAAAAAGTTAAAAATGCCAGTGCGTGCCAAAAGACTTATTGTAACTCCTAAACAGACTAAAGGAAGAAATGTATTTTCCTTCGTCTGTGACAACTTCTTCCCCTCTTTAGAGGGACTATTAGCATGAAGGAGATTTGTAAAGCTTCATCTGCTATTAATTATGGTTATCATCAGACCGGGGCTGGGGGATTTCTAGTTGCAGATGCTTGGCGTCTGACTCATTGGCCCAGGCTTACGTTCTAACTTCTTCCCGGCATTGTTTATAAGAAACATAAATTTAACATGGTTCTTCTGTAATCTTTTACGGGAATTTGTAGAAGTCAGATTACAATTAATCAGGTTTTAACTATATGGAGGTATAAAATACAAATACAGTTTTGTATTTTTTCAGGAAATATATTGGCATTTCCTTTGTTTGATATTGCCAATAATTTGGAGAATCTTGATAAGAAATGTAAAGTCCTACAGCATAAATTGTTAGTGAAATTTCAGTTTCAAATTGAACTTATCTTGGTAGACTACAGTGATCATCTCAAGTGTATGCTATATTTATTTCCAGTTGCTACGCACTATATGAACTTTTCTCTGCTGCATATAAAAAGGACCAAGACTGTGGTGTGGCTGGGATGACAGTCTCTGGGCATTAGATTGTCCTTTATGGTTGTAAATAGTATTATTTTATACTATTTTATACTATTATTTTATACTAGTATATTTGCACAATCCCAATTTCATTGGGGCTAAGAGCCTCTACCAGGTACATAGAGCCTTATGTAAGAAGTGTCAGCGCCACACAGCACCACTTTTTTTGGCCTCAACAGCACTCAGCACCGATGCGGTGGCTGTCTAGAACCTTATTTAACACTAGCGCTGAAAAGGATGCAGCGCTGGGCGTTGTTTCTAAATACCCCATGGAGCACGAGGGGCCGAACTGGACTGAAGTGTTTGAACTGGACCAACAGCCTGGCACAGTTGGAAAGGAAAGGTAGTGGTCATTTTGGAGCTTCCTCTGACAGCATCTCAACCATGCTGCTGCCTGGATTCAACTGACATAACTGACATTGCACAGTAACAGGAAGCCCAGCAGCACTTCCTGCTTGCAGTTGGCCTACAGATGCTCGAACCACCAGTTTGTTTCTAAAATTTGCTATGGAAACTTAGAAAAAGGTAAACACATTTTTATATGCAGCAATCTAAATTGCCCTGGGGAGGGATGCATATGAGCACTGTTTGTTTAATTGGTCTGGTTTTGACTGTTGGTCCGCTTTAATGCTTATAATTAATTTTAAACACATTTATTTGAACATAACTTGCATTGGGACAATAATTGAAATGCAGGACCTAGATGATCCAAAATGTTTTTTGTGGGGGTTATTAAAATTAATGGCTTCTTTTGCCTAACAATTGGGTCGATTCAAAGAAACATGTAACAGCTTGGATTTGGGTGCCGATCATCCTATTTTTCACGTCCGCTCGTGCGTTCGTATGAACTTGCGAGTGATTCTATAAGCAAATACGTTTCTATCCTAAAATATACGTCCGTTCGTATGGCAGTTCGGGAATCAGACCTATGTCAGTTTCCATCCTGATTTTTCCGTTTCATTTCTCAGGTTGCAACATTGGTTTTGCCCTTTTTCCTTTTTTGTCTGGACGTAAATCCTTCTGATCTTGCGGCTCCGCACTACAAACTTACCTCATTAAAGTGCATTCTAAATATTTGGTCTTTTATTTTTCTTTATTTCATTCATTTTGTAGTAACCAACCATTAATGAATGCATTTGCATAAGTAAATCTTACTTTGTTTAATTTTTACTTAACTTGCATTTTTTACTTGTGGATTTAATTTTAATATTTTGGCTTCAAATGGTACAACTTTAAATTTTTGGTGTGGTTACCCACACCCTCTACATACAGATTGCTCTCAAATATTAAAAAACACCCAGCAACTTCTGCATGTTATGAGCCTAGAAACAGCCAAGATGGCGGCTCAGGTATTATCGGGGCAGCCTGCAAACAGAAAGGGCCTTGTGACTGTGTTGCTCTGGATTCTTTGATTTCTGACCTTTCCGTGCCCCCAGCTCTGCTGTGTCTGTGCAAAATACAGCAGTAACCCACATCCTGCACTTTATCCCGCTCTCCTCTCCTCAGTAAGTGTGATGCATCTGACCAAAGATGTGCTTAAATAATTAAACAAAGCAAAGGTAAACAACTACACCAATAAATGCAATCTAAAAATATTATTCTAGTACATCAATTTAAAAATAAATAACAAAGGACATAAGTTTCTTTAATTAACGCGAATATATTGCCAAATAAAGGTTTACATGCAAAGGACTAATTAAGGTCCACATTAAAATGCTTTTATAAGGCATACATGAATCAGGTATGCATTGCAATACAATTTATGGGCTCGGCCATGCTGATATATGCAGTTCATTGCAGCTCAAGACGCGCAGACTCCTCCACATAGGCAAAAAACCTGTTCAAGAACAGCAATACGACTGCTAAAAGGTGTCGGCAGTGGCTTTCTTTTAAAACGTATTTAGAGGTTTGAAAACTGTTCTCTGAATCACACCGAAACACATCCAATTATCCTAAGTTTTACGTTTTCATCCTAAGTTTTAGGATTTGATCCTAAGTTTTACGTTTTGATCCTAAAATTTAGGAACGAACTTGCGATGATCGTAAGAGCATATACGCATTCGAACGTAGGCTCGTGCGAGTCGTAAATGGCCAAAAAAACAGGAAAAAATGACTAACACCCACCCAAACTTACGATTCTCGATCCGAAATCAATTAACTTTTGCTCTTTGAATCGAGGGGAATGTGTAATTTGGACACCATCAACTAAAATGCAGCCGAAATGCACTGTAAAGGTTATCCCCTTCGTCCCCAGCATTGATTTCTTGTAACTGTAATGAAGAAACGCTGACCAGCACTGGAAATCAACATTTCCAAAAAACGTGTTTCATTCATATACCAAATACAGTTTATGAATTTTGTAAGCTAGCTCTGGTACATTTAAGTGCCAGCTATGTGAGTCTCACGTAGTAGCATCTCCTACCGTTAAGTGCCAGCTACGTGAGACTCACATAACTGAATTTAAACCCCCACACAAAAAAAAGTATAAAAGTTACAAACTCACCTGACCCCTCCTTGGATCGAGCCGGGTCTTCTCTTCATGCTTCCAGCTCTCTTGCTTCAGGGGAGAGCCTGAAATAGCGCTTTGGCCACTGCCTCAGTTAACTGTAAAAAAAAAAAGACATTTACTCACCTGCAGCCGTGATACCTCCCGCCAGGTCTCCTCTTCACTGGGGGGCCCTCCAATGACCCATCCAGGCTCTACCGTAGTGAGGAGAGGGCGAGAAATCAGCCTTAGTTGCTGGGTCGTCAGCTGCTAGCCCTGCCCTTTGTAGCCAGGGCAGATGACTTCATCTATGATGTCACCCGGCAGCCGGCATTTCTCTTCCGCCCCTACAAATTCAGTAACGCCGGGTGATCAGAGGAGGAAGGTTGGATGAGTGAGAGGGCTGTGATCTCTTGCCCCCCAGTCCTCCACCGATCATCCGGCAGCTGTCATCGAAGATGATCACCAGGGGACAGAGGAGGATCACAGGTAACGAGTAAAGAAAAAAAAATGTCATTTGTTTTCTTATGTGTGGTGTGTGTTTATTTATACTGTTAACCCCTTGTGAACTGGTAACAGGTCCATGAGATCCCTACACCAGTTCACAAGGCTGGGCGCTGGCAAGTCACCTGCTGCTGCAGCTAGCGGGTGACTTGCCATTAACCCCCGGCTTCTCAATTACCTGCCTCCCCAAAGCCCGGGGGGGGAGGTAGAAGAGCCCGGACTCATGGAGGCTATGGGGGCTTGTAGCCGGCAGGGCGGGGGCCACCAACGCTTGCACCTGTGCCCTGTTCTACAAGCCCTGCATAGCTGGTCCTGGGCTGGTTATGCTGGGTAGGGGGGACCCCATGTCATTTTTTGGGGAATTGTTAAGGGTTTTTAACCCTTAAAAAAAATGGGCCCCCCCCCGGGCACTCTAGCATATTTATATGGATTTTTATCACTGGACCATTTTTCGCTCCTTTAACCCTTTCGCTGCCAGCCTACCTGCAGCATTTGCCACTCCCTGTTGCCAGACTGAGTTTGACTGTTTTGCGCTACACATGTTCAACTGTCATTTTCGAAGGGATTTCCAGGGATTTCCCAGGAAAATTATATATTGTTTTTTTCAACAGAGTCTGGGCTTTAACATGAAATGTCTTGTTTGTGTTTTTTAGGTGTATTCTCAACATTTTTGGGTGAAATGTGTGAAAAAAAATAAAAAAAATATATTTTTTTACAATTTGTAGAGTTTTTTTGTAATAAAAAATGTAAGTTTGTCAATAAAATCTTATTGCGTGAGAAACCCCAATTTCTCCCGCTTACAGCGATACCACATATGTATAGGTAGACACCCTTTCCTGCCCAGAAGCCTTTTATAGCTGCTGGATGACAAATGGTTAATTAAAAAAAAAAATGACATAGGGTCCCCCTTCCCGGGGAGGGGGACCCCATTTTTTTTTGGATTTTTAAGGGTTAAAAACCCTTAAAAATCCAAAAAAAAAAATGACGTGGGGTCCCCCTTACCCAAAGTAACCAGCCCGGGACCAGCTATGGGGGCTTGGAGGCACAGAGTGGGGGGGCCAGCTTTGGTGGCCCCCCCACCCTGCAGCCTACGAGCCCACATAGCCTATGTGGGCCCGGGCTCTTCTGCCCCCCCCTGGCCTTTGGGGAGGCAGGTAATGGGGGTGCGGGGGTTAATGGCAATGCCACCCCCCCAGCCATGTGAACTGGTATAAGGGGTCTCATGGACCCCTTACCAGCTCACAAAGGGTTAACTGTAAAAAAAAAAACACCACACAATAAAAAAAAGTATTTTATTAAAAAAAAATAATTTTTTTTTACTGTACTTACCTTCGATTGCAAGCTCTTGTCCCTCGCCGCTCAGCTGACAGATGCCGGTGATCGGTACAGGAGAAGGAGGAGGCAGGAGATCAGAGGATCTCCTGCCACCTCCTTACCCTGTGCCGATCACCGGCATCTGAGAAGTTGAGAAGGGTGAAGCCAGATATCGGGGGCCGGGATGACGTCATAAGCCCCGCCCCCAAGGGGGCGGGGCTTAGCGGCAAGATGGCGGCCGCCATCGAGGATCAAAGGGGAGAGAGCCTCTCAGGCTCTCTCCTGAAGATCGGTAAGTCCTGGGGGGGGATCGGAGGCCCCCCAGGTGAAGAGGAGGGACAGCGGGAGCCAGCGCACATGGAGGTAAGTGAATGTCATTTTTATTTTTTTTTTTTTTTTACAGTTAGCAGCTGCTGCTGCAGAAGCGGGGGGGGGGGCGGCCTATTCCGGGGGCTCTCCTGGAGCCATCCGACCCCCCACGGGGGATCGGATGGCACCAAATTAAAGGGGAGACCCGGCCGGATCCAACAAGGGGTCAGGTGAGTATTTTTTATTTTTATTTTTTAAACTAGAAGCGATCAAAGTCAAGCACGTAACACCTACGGGCTTGGCACTTAAGGCCCAGCCAAGCCAGCACGTAGGTGTTACGTGCTTGGCACTGAAAGGGTTAAAAAAGCAGGCCAGGTGATGAGATAAACAGTTCAGTCTTAATGATGACAAACTCAGAGGTCATAAAACCTGTATGAATATTTAGACCACAATTGTACTTTAAAAACAATTGCATTAATTTGTATTAGAAATGTTGTTGCATGGTGTGTAAGTAACTCATCCTCTTCCTATCTATCATATTTATGTGGTTTTTTATGATTCAACAATTTTTCTTGATAGTACTTCATTAAAAGGCTTTTAATATTATGTATAACGCACCTTTCGGCTTCTTCTATTTCATATATTTGGCTGAATTCTTATGTTATTATGCTGTGAGTTTGCTAAGGATACATACAGAAGGTGGGTGTGCATTAGAGGAAGGGGCCAAATTTTACCAAACTATTTTTCGGCAACACTGTAATCAAGGTGCTGATCAACTGAGAGGGTGGAGGGAGTGGCAAAATTTTACTGAGGTCACAGATAATCTTTAAGTATTTTTTGACTAATGTACTAGAATGTTTCTAACTTAACTATGTTTTAACTTAACGTACTAGAAATTGTGATCATGTTGTGAAAACTGATTGTCTAATTATCTGTAACTAATTTTTAAGATGCTCGCATACAAGTTGTGCAAAAAATTATCAAACTTGGATACAGTCTACAACATGTTTTAGATTATATTGAGTGCTGTAATCATCATCAAATGCTGGTGTTTGTTCTTAGCAGATCTGGGAATAGAGATAAGAGATAACCCTGGGGGCATTTGCAACCATTTTCAATTTTCATGTTGTCCCTCAGTACCCCTAGCATGACCCAGTTAAGCCTGTGTAAAATACAAAGCGAATTAACAGATTAGGGTTGATTCAGAGAGACAGAAAAAGACTTTCATTTTTGTGTCGATCTGCTTTTTTTTTTAAATGTTCCCGCTCTCGTATGAATGTACGAGCGATTCTATGCATGCATTGCAAGCCTTCTGTAAAGTCTTCGTCCGTTCGTATGCCAACGAGAATGTCATTTTCCAGCTTTCGTTTTCCATTTTTTTCTCATGTTACAATGTTGGCTTTCGTTATTGCCCTTTTTCCATCGTCTCCTCGAACGAATCCTTTACGTTTCCCGTTAGATTCTGTTTTCCTTTTACAATAAATAATCGTCCAGACGAAAATCCTTACGATCTTACGCCTGCGCACTACAAACTTAACTCATTAAAGTGCTTACCTACATATTTGGTTCACTCACTTGTGCTACAATGCTTAGCTAAATCACTTCGCGCTTTCATTCTTCTTCCATTTCTCCCTAAAACGTACCCAAATCACTTCGCGGTTAGGTTCTTCTTCCATTTCTGACCCCTAAAACTTACCCAAATCACTTCACGCTCTCATTCTTCTTCTATTTCTGACCCCTAAAACGTACCCAAATCACTTCGCGGTTAGGTTTTTCTTCCATTTCTGACCCCTAAAACTTACCCACATCACTTTGCGGTTAGGTTCTTCTTCCATTTCTGACCCCTCAAACTTACCCACATTACTTCGCGGTCATGTGAATCTTCATCTCTAAATATTTCTTGGCCCATTTGTTTTGTGGTAATGTATTTTGAAAATAAAATGACACTGAAACAGTTTTCTTTTTTTTTGTTTAATCCAAAATGCCATTTTTTATGCCTTTTTTTAAAAAGTTTTGTTCCTAAAAATTTATAAACTTTTTAAAATTTTTTTTTGTAAAAAATATAAAATTTAAAAATGTTTAACTTTTTTATAATAAAAACATTACAAACTATATACATAGCAATGGCACGACCCAGAACATTAGTCTTCTTCTGTGGTCCCCAACGAGTCACGCAGCTCCTGCATGTCGGCCACCAACTGAAGGACCCTTTCACTCATTGCTGCCACTCTGGCACGTGTGGTCCCTGTATAAAAAAGAAACACACATTATTTGTTGGCAAATACATGTTTCTCAGCTGTGGATGGAATGTTTTTTAGGTGGCAAGCTAACTCATGATGCCATATGTCATTATGCTAAGTAATTAATCTAAGGAAGAGGGCATATGTCATTATGCTAATGTAATTGACTATGGCTTTAGGTATCTTGGTGATCATGTAAATTACCACATACTCAAAAGAATGACATTACAACTTATTTTGTTGGTGGCCGACGTCTGCGTCGGGGACCACCCTGGGTTCTGGGACCTGCCACTGCTTCAGTTTTAGTAATTAACTCATTACTATTTGATACAAAAAACAATACTGAAGCATTAACAAAGCCAAATTATAGTATAAAATAATAATTACATGCAACAAACAAACACAGGACAAACAAATTAGGCAAAATGGGTATTAATCAAATTGGCCCGAACAGCTTGGCCAGAGGCACTAGGTGTGCCACGGTAGTGGTCTTCTGGGTCCTGTCTGGGTGGAGAGGGGGGCAGATCCACATACCGGGGGACACGCTGCATGATGGCAAAGTTATGTAGGACACAGCAGGCCAGTATGATGTCTATGACCTTGTTGGGGTCATACTGGAGTGCCCCCCCCGGTATGGTCCAAACACCGGAAGCGTGTTTTTAACAGGCCAAAGGCCCTCTCCACAACGGCCCGGGTTTTCCGGTGGGCCCGATTGTAGGTGTCCTGGGCCACATTCTGTGGCTGAAGGACAGGCGTCATCAGCCAGGGAAGAAGCGGATAGCTGGAATCCTCTGAAAGAATAAGAAAGTACTAACATAAATTACACATTACAACAAAAAATTTTGTGAAAAGCGGTTGCTTCCCCTAAGAGCCTATCTTATATTTTAGACACACCCTGTACATACAGATAGCTCTGCTAAAAAAACAGCCTAACACCATTTACTGCATGTTCTGATCCTTTAAACATGCAAGATGGCGGATAAGGGCAAATCAGGCAGACTGCAAACAGGAATTGGGTTAGGACTGTGCTGCTCAGCATTCTTGGATGTCTTACCTTTTCAGGACCCCAGATCTGCTTTGTCTGAGCCAAGCACAGCTCTAACCCGCCCCCTGCACTTTATCCTGCTCTCCCCTACTCAGTAAGTGTCATGCTTCTGAGCAAAGATGGTGCAGACCCTATCATAAAGTCAAGAACAGAATTGCAGCCGAGTGTTTGGAAGAATAATAAGTAATTTACTAGAAAGTAGAAATATATTCTTTTCAAATGGTGGCAAATCATTTTTTAAGGGTGTGTGCTTTGCGAAAGATCATGGTTAAGGTCCGGTTTAACATGTCATCAAGGTGTAAAAACAGCTATAGGTTCAGACATGGGTCATCAACTATATTCATAGGCATACATTGAAAAGGGAATGACATTATTTGCGTCAACTTACCAAGGAGCCATCCATCAGAGAATTCTCCAGACTCAAACCGACGGTACAATCCAGATCGCCGCAAGATGTACACGTCATGGGATGAGCCTGGAAACCCGGCGAGGACGCTAAGGAACCGCATGTCCGGGGCCACCACTTCTTGGACATTCAGTGAGTGGCCCATTTTGCGGTTCCTGGGAAAAAAGAAAAACAACAAAAATTAGCAAGGCTAGGTAAACTACTCAAACACAACTCCTAACATCCTCCAAAAAACATGTTGGGCAATACAAATAACACTAACTAAGTACCTAAGTATTTTTTAGCCCAAAAAAGGATATGTATGTTGGATCAACTAAAGATTACCTTTAAAATAAATAATTAAGGTCCACATGAAAATGTTTGGCTTTGGCCGACATGAAAAACATTGATGAAGCTAAAGACGGCCAAATGTATCACAGGGACAATTTACAAGGAGGGATTAATAGATATACAGTGTAAGCTATTTCACAGGGACAATTTACAAGGAGGGAATAATAGATAGTTAAAATACAATTTATGTAAATTATATTAAAAAAATGACAGATGAACTTGCCTATAGATGTACTCGTCGGCTGCCGGAGGGACCAATGCAACGTGGGTGCAGTCAATGGCACCCAATGACGCTGGGCATGTCGGCGATATTATAAAATGCCACCTTAAGCGCGTTCCAGGCTACCATGTCGTCTGGAAAATAAATATATTTCTGACTAATGGTAGCCATGCCTTCCCAAAACTTGGATAGCACGCGGTTCAGCGTAGGCTGGGAGATCCCCACGGAGAGGGCACCCAGCCTCTGGAACGAGCTGTTCGCCAAAAATTGCAGGCAGCCAAGCATCTTGGTCATACCTGAAATTGCTTGCCCCTTCCTTGTGGTGCGGGCTAACCATGACCGCAGCTCACTATACAACTTATGGAGGGAAGCGTGATCAAGTCTGGTCAGCTCGAACAGCTCAACGTCATGCATGCCATCGATATGCATGCGTCGCCGGTGCAATCTGGCCTCGTCCCATGCTGATACATTCAATGCCCATTAGCTGGAGTTGGTGATGTTCCTCCACAAAGGCACAAAACATGGTGATTGCAAGGTATCCGAGGTCAAAATGGTCCCGTAAGGGGATCGCAAATGAAACGGTTTTATAGGGTGGGGGTCCCTTGGCAATCAGCTCTCTGAATGAGACGCAAGCCCATACCAATAACCTAAGTTATCAGAACTAACGCAAATGATCCGATTTACTTTCGTTCATCGAAAGCGCATATACGCATGAGCTCGAATGAACGTACGAATGAAAATGCAATGAAAAAACCTAAAAAAATGACAAACACACACAAAAACATACACAGACAGCTACGGAAGTCCAGACGAATGTGACTATGAATCGAGGCTATTGTGCCACATATTCCTGCCTTTCATCATTTCTGATTCCAGCATCGTTTTGGGCACTTTTATTAATGTTCAAGCAGAACTCCAGACTTTTGTGTGGGTGAGGCAGGCTGCTGTGTGACAAAGTTGCTACAAATCAGAAAATCTGATCATATCATGCTCTGTAACTTATGAGAAGCCAGCATATGACTGGTTAAAATGAAAATAAGATCCATAAGGGGTTAACTGACTCAGGTACTATAAACTCAAGTGTGCACTGATTCAGTCTGCTTGTTTCTTGACCTGATGATCTAAGTAGCCTGGTTTTAAAGGAGTTTAAAAAAGCAGACGTTAAGATAGGAAGTTGCTGCAACTGTAATTGCTTAACTTTTTGTATTCACTGCTGTTTTGGCTACTGGGATAATGACTAGCCACACTGGGAGTCTACTTCCGTGCATAATTTGTCAACCAGTATGTATACACAAGTGGAGTAGCAGTCCCAGCGTGAATACCACTTTGATAAAGGTAAGCATGTTGCACACTTGGAAGCTCGAGTTCTGGGGGAGCAAAATGCAACACAATCCTGAATGGAGCATAAACAGTCCAGGAGGGCAGCATACAAGAAAATGAGGTCATATGTAACCATTGCATCAGAGTATAATGCATAAGCGCAGAATAATCAATAGCAGCTGATGTCCAATAAGCCGACGTTTCTGGGGTGAATGGAGCATGCTGCTCATTGAGAAAGCAGTAAGAGGGTAGATACATAGGGTGGAGAAATGGCTCAGAAGCAGCGGGTAAGCAGTTGCGTAAATGTAATTAGAACCGGATGGACACTCCTCCAAGAGTTCTTAAAGAACTCAGCTCTGTAATCTCATTACCCCTTGTTCTTGATCCTTGACGACTCACTAACAACTGGTACAGTACCAAGGGATTGGCAGAAGGCAAAAGGCTCTAGGTATTCCCCGGGTCATTACAGACATGTAAGCCTAAAGCAGACAAAAAACAATTTTTTTGACTAGCATCCCCTGAATTGATCCCCCTATGAAGAGTACATTTTGCCAATTTTAACTGCCCCTGCTTCACTCTAATCCCAGATAATGGCGCCTGATTTAGCTGTACAGCTCCACCTCCTTGCCATTGTTGTGTGCAGTGACTGGTCGCCTGACATCTCACAGCGAGGGACAGCAAAAATAATCCATGTTCCAAACAATTCTAAAATAAATTGAAATATACATTTCTAGTTCTACACCCTAAGAAGGGAATATAGGTAGGGGCTTTGGCCAAATGTATTTCATGAGCTCAGTGGGTTTTGGTCTGCTTTAACTTTTGGGCAGTTTCTGGGCAAAATAGTGCTTAGTGCAGAAAGGACAAAAATTCTGCCCCCTCTTGCCTTATGGCTTGCACCACTAACAGTGGCCTTGACTCATCTGCAGAAAATAGGATGGTTGGGATAAAGGTGCCTTCAATGGCCTTGGCGCCCAGAGAGATCACCCTGCTCACCATCCCCTAGAAACAGCCCTGCTTAACATCAATTGTGGGAAAATTGTTTGTGTGGTTCTTAACCCTTTATGTGCCAGCCTACCTAGAGTTTTTGTCACTCTCTGTTGCCAGACCATTTTCGCTATTCTGCACTACACATGTTGAGCTGTGATTTTTGGAGGGATTTCGCAGGAAAAATACATTTTGGGCTTTAACATAAAATGTCTTGTTTGTCTATTTTTTTTACAATTTGTGAGCTTTTTTGTAACAAAAAATGTAAGATTGTCAATAAAATCTTATTGCGCATGAAATTGCCAGTTACAACGCTACCACATATGTATTGGTAGACACCCTTTCCTGCCCAGGAAACTCCCCCAAAGATAAAATACAACTGCTATGCGCACCTTGCAGTTTTTCAAGAAAAACAACCCTTTACATTTACCCACCACAAATTATATTCTCTGGAAGTACGCACACCTCAAAATTCCAGACGTACCAGACTTGTTGACATGGGCGCAGTTTTCTGAAAGTAATCCCTCATTGAATTCTTTGTTGCACAGAGTTTCCCTAAAAAAAGAATAGAACATCAGAATCAAAGTCACATTTCCTAAAAAAACTAAACAAGAAAAAACAAGTTAAGCCTGAAAAGCAATGTCCTTTGAACCGAACAGAACAATACCCAACATGCATAGGTACTGTCAAGGGAAGAGTTGCCAAACACAAAGTAAAGCATATTCCTAAGGGTCATTTTACTTGAGAATTTCTGCTCTGCAGACAAAGTGTGCACCTTGTGCTTTTTCAACCAAAAAAACCCTTTACATTTGGAATACCCCCCACAAAGCATATATTCCCTGAAGATCACACATTAAGCTTTCTAAGCATACCCAGCTTGTTGTAGTGGGCTTATCTTTCTGGAAGTAATCCCTCAAAGAATTCTCAGGTTGCACAGGGTTTCCCTAAAAAATGTATAAAAAAGCAGAATAAAAAAAAACACTTTTCCTAAAATATCAATATGCATACAAGAAAAAAACAAGCTAAATCTGAAAGTGCAAGGTTCACAGAACAGAACAATGCCCACCATGCATAACTATTTATAACCCTTTAAATTGCCAGCTTTGAAATTTTGTCACCCTCTGTTGACAGGTCATTTTTCACCATTTTGCGCTATGTTTAACTGTGATTTTTGCAGGAATTTCCAGGAAAATATATTTTTTGTGGCAAAGTACTTTTTCTACTGTTTTAAAAATATTTTTGAGTAAAAAAACAACAAACATTTCTTTTAGAAAATTGCCTCCTTTATTTTAAATAAAACATATATTTTATTAAAGAAAACCATATTACATGTGAAAGCCCCTGGTTACAACGATACCACATATGTATCGTAGCCCACCCCCAAAGCTGAAAAGTGCACTTTAAAAGTTTGGATGCCCCCCCGGGTGAAGAGAAGACACGACCACATCAAACGAGGGGTCAAGTGAGTTTATACTTTTTTAAATAAGTGTTTAAAGTCAGCTATGCAAGTCTCACGTAGCTGGCATTTAAAAGTAGGATAGGCAGCTACATGAGACTCACGTAGCTGGCACTAGAAGGGTTAAAGGACTACATACAGGATTATGTGACTATGCATAATATTACAAGTTGACTTCTATGAGAAGGATTTGAAATGTAGAAAAAAGATCGATTTAGCACCATGCGAGAATGCATTCTCAAACTTTTTTTTGCAGCATAAACTTTGACACTTGTGCACACATGCACAATTCAGCAGGCTCCTTTTATTGATCCCATATTCTTTTAGATGCAATGCAGAAAATTCTCTCAAAAAGTTAAACTCATGTGATTCAGGGAGTGTTTTTTTGCAAGAATTTTTAGTTACTTACCAGTTCAAAAGTAGTGTAAAAAAAAAAAAAATTTAATTCCTAAGACAAACATGGCTTTAATATTCTTTATTAACCTATACTTACCTTATTCTGCCCTGTCCCATGCCAGCTCCGGAATCTCTACCATGTGACTTACTGGAGGAGGATGCCCCAGCAAAATCCCCTCAATACCCCTCCCCTCAAGTGATGTAGTTAGTCACATGGAGGGATCCAAAGAGGATCCCCTCTGGGAATAGGACAAAATGCCATAAATGTCTCTCTACCCTTGGTAGAAGAAAGAAAGAAGACAACAGTGGGGACTAGTATAGTGGAAAAGGAGATCCATGAGTTACAATCCAGCAGTGAAGAATTATGTGGACACAGAGATATGTAGCACTGTGCAGCCCATTTAAGATGCTCACAAGCTTCAGGCGGACTTGGACACTTTGAGTGTCTTGGCACATAAAGTCCAATTTGTATAAATGTAATGCACTTGGGGTTTTATAATCATAATCATGTGTTCTTAGAGGAGCAAAGCTGGGATAGTCACATTTTGAGGGATCTGGGGGTACTGGTAGTCCAAAGGCTAAATAACAGTATGTTACGACAAGCAGCTGCTAGAGGCATAGCTAGGTTTTATGTACCCAGGGCAAAGATTGAGACCCCCTCACCCTCCTGCCCACAATAACTCTCACCGCAGTGGCTGCTGCTCTTGAGCAATGACTATTTTTGGAGACTATGGGAAAAATACAAGTTCACCACAATCCTCCTCTGATCCCTGCAGCAGACAGGCAGTGTTTCATGGTAGAAGAGATCTGCCATGACCTTTGAGTCAGCCAGTTACAACAGCAGCAGTAGAAGCACTGCTTTAATTCTCCCACCAGCATTAAATATCCCAATTAACTATACACCCTCCCATACCTGATGCATATTGGAAACTTTACACTATCCCTACTCTTCCCCCATACCCCAGAGACATGGCACTATCCTTATCTTCCTCCCAGAAACAGGGCACAATCTTTATCGCCCCCCCCCCCCCCTAGAAACATGGCACTGTTACCATTTTCCCTCCAGAAACATGGCACTATGCCAATGGGGGTAACAAAGAAAAAAACCTCACCTCAGCTGCGGACCGACCAAGTGAATGGTCAGTGGGCGAGTGTGCGGAGCCAGGGGATGCCACTTTGTGTCCTTCTGTGTGGAGGGCTGCAAAAAAAACAGGAGCACTGCGCTGGAGCATGTATTTTTTTCTTTGCAACCCCCTTCCATCCTGCCTCAGCACCAGGAGAGGGTGGAAAGGGGGTTAGACTGGGATTCCGCTTTAACAGCGGTTAATGAGTCTGCAGTCTGTCTGCATGGCTGGTTAAACTGACCAGATTTGGGTCCCACTTTGGGTGGAGCAGTCCCACTTGAAGACCCAATGCCCCTCCAAAAACTCTGGAGACATCTAAATGTCCCACTTTGATGACATTATAGGGAAGACTGTCCAACCGAATGAAGGATTGCAGGTGTCTGGCCGGTTTACTTCTGCTCTGACTATTTTGCTGAATAACAGTAGTGGAACGCATGGATTGGCTGAGAATTGGCTTAGTTACTAACATCTTTTAATGGCTTGAATATCCTTGGAGCATGTGACCAGGGGTGGAGATACACCTACTTATACACCTGTGTAGCATAGAACACTGTGGATATTTGTTTATAAAAAGCCTGTAAATAAGCCACATCCCTAAAAAAAAAACCCCACCACAGCCATCACCCACAAACTGGTCTAGGCTATCCAACTTTGAGGCCCTCCAAAAATAGTCAGTTTAGCTAGGGTGCTTCAATTCTAGTGGAGGGTACAAGAAAGAATAAAGAACTATAAAGTTTTGTAACCCATAGAACATGCTAAATGCTGTATAACAGTGTTGCAATTAACAAATATTGGTTAATAAAATAGCTTTTTTCCTTTTCTGGATAAGCTAATAGGGTAGGAATGATCTTCCTTGTAAAAGTATCACATTTCTGGATGGGATCAATCCATCCCTTTTTTCTTCATACCCACCAGACAAAATGCATTAATTAGCTAAAACTCAAAGTGAAAAAACAAGGCAATGCCAACCTCAGTCTCCCTTCTCAGCTTTATCAGCATTATCTTATCGCTGAAAGTCAGCTGCCATGCATTGTTTTTCATCATCGCATCTGCCCAAACCAAACATGTCAGGATGAATGCAGTATTTCGCTCTTGTGGACTGCATCTCCTCCTCAGCACATTATTAATAGTGGACGTGTTTATACAGCTGCAATTTACTCTCAATTACAACTTGCTGTTTAGAATTAGTAGATGGTGCAATCTTACAAAGCTATGGAGGAGGATTGCACAGTATCCTGCCACCATTTTATCCTGTTGTGTAGTCGCCTCCCAGCTATGTGCTTTTCTCTTTCCTCCTCCCTGTTCTTTGGCTTGTCTTGTTTACTCTTGCTTACTGCCATTGCACTTCGATCTCCCCTGCCATCTCTTCTTGCCTTATGCCCGGTTTCCTCACTGTAGAGCTGTAAGCATTGATTGACACGTCACCCAATCTATGCACAGTGGTGCCACTGCTGATGTGGGTAATAAGTGACTGGCTGTGCCTCTACAGTGACCTGCAGAGTATATTTTTATGTTGGTGTCAGCCTTAGCACTGGGGGGAGATAGTGGTTAATAGTGTGATGTTTTTCCCAGGGCTATCCTGTCCCCTTTTTCATGCATTTATGCATTCATGCATGAATAAGGGGACAGGATAGTCCCAAAGTGTAGCGAAAATCATTCATTGTATGGACTTTACATACATCAGTTTCTTCTGGATGTTTTTAATGCAGCTTGGGAAAAATAAGGATTTTATGCAAGCGTTGATGGCAATACTCTTACACTTACCTAAAAATTCCTACAATCCCAAATTCTTATACTTAGCCAGGACCCTTCTGGTCTGAATTCCACAAAGCAAGATCTTGGATTTTATATGGAATGGGAAACACCCAAGAGTGGCAAAGAGGTGTCCCCAATGTAAGTAAGTACTACCAGGCGGCCCATTTATCCCAAGTTCTTTCATATTACGCGACCTTAGAAACCCCCTGCTGGGTACAAATTGAATCAACATTGCGCCACCCAATTCCAATAGCAGGCTTATTGTGGGAGTCCCCAAAAGTGAGGAGATCTATTCAAAATCCTATTTTAAACCATTCCCTAAAAGTCTGGGATAATCTCAAGCATATAGGAGGTTTGGCTCATTTACCTTTGATGCCACTGTGGGACAATCCTATGTTTCCCTCAACAGTGACAGACCCAGCGAGATTTCGTGGTTGGAAGAGGGCAGGGATCATGAGACTGGAGAACTGTCTACAGGGAGACAATATAGCCACCTTTCAGCATTTAAGAGAAAAGTTTCAATTGCAGCCAAAAGTCCTGTTTGGGTATATGCAGGTAAAACACTTTGTGAAATCGATAATAAGGAATATCAAAGAAACAAACGAGGCCACTTACTATACTTCATTTGAACAGCGTTGTAAGAAAGATCCTAGGGAAAGAGGGGCTATCGCTAAGATCTACGAATCTTTAAACAAGAAATGCAGCGCTTCTATCACAGGTTATAGTCTCAAATGGGAAAGAGATCTGGGCGAGGTCAAAGAATGGCAAACTATGTGGCGGGAATGGGAACACTGCACTTCAGGGAATTTAAAAATAAGGTTGGCCAGATAATGGTGATGGAGAAGCTGACGGCTATAAGGGAAGACGGTCTGGAGAGATTTCGTGAGGTGTGGACTCTCTGGATACAGGAATTTATGCCACAAGACTTTAACGCAAATCTACTATTGGTATAAGTCCGTAATTAGATTCGGACTTCAGGAAAGGTACATCTTCATCCTCTGTCTCCCCCCCTCCCCTTTCTTTTTCCTCCACTCCCTCACCCCTCCCACTCCCTCCCTTTTGCCCCCCCTTCTCTACCTTCCCCTTCCTAAGTTCTTTAGAGTAGCCTGTAGTCTTTTGTATATCGTGTCACCTATCCTTAGCCTGGGGTAGGGAATTGAACCGCTTAACAGGGAACTCACTCAGCAGGAGTGAGTGCTCGCACAGCCCGAAGATGCAGGGGATGCGGCTGCTCTCGCTCCCCATAGTAAACAATCAGAGCCATTTGCTTAATTAAATAGGCTCGGCAAATGGCTCTGACCCAATGACAGCACGCGTATGCGCCATCGGACCAGGGAAAGGTAAGTGTTTACTGGTGATCTTGGGAGTTTCACATAGTGGTGCATCTCAATTTGGGATGCCCCCAGGGAAAGGCCATCGGCCAGCCCTGAAGTCTATAAGCTGCTTTAAGTATGAATGAAAATGTATTTTATTTTTCAGATATCTCCTCCCTTCTTCCACAAAACCTGAAAATATAATTATATGTTATAAATGGAATGTGTTACCAATCTGTTTATGTACATTGGTATATGTAGTTAGTGTTTCGAAGCATTTTCTATGTTCCTAAATCAGCATCCGGCATATTCTGATACATGACTCCTTCAACGATTGTAGAATCCTCAACCATAAATCATTTTATAGCCAAGGAATTAACTTACAGAAAGACGTTCTCTACTAAGAGCCTTCAGTCATCAAGCATTTTGTAGCCAAGGAGTTAACTAACAGAACGACATTCAGTTGCCAAGCAACCAACACATCTTGACTTTCTCCTAGGGATACTTTCTGTGCTTAAGTCCTGAAATCTTTAAGGACAAAGTCACAAATTCACATTTATAATAACACAGAGCATTTATCCAATTTAATCCAACATTGATCTAATTTATACAAGATAACTATATGAATCAGTTCGTGGAGGCACCTACTAGGGGTGATGCTCTTTTGGATCTGGTAATATCAAATTATGATGATCTGATGGGGCTGGTAAAGGTCTGTGAAAATCTTGGTAACAGTTGGTAACAGTGACCACAGTATAGTTGTATTCAACATAACCTGTAAGATAGATTTTCATTCCAGGAGGGAAAAACACTGAATTTAAGGAAGGCCAACTTCCCCAGGCTCAGAGCTGCACTCCAGAACATAGACTGGGAACATCTGTTGATGATTAAGGATATATATGCCAAATAGGAGTGCTTTAAATCAATTGTGAGTACCAACATGCAAAATGTATTTCTATGGGTAACAAATATAAGTGGCTAAAATTAAACCCCTCATGGCTGACATCTGCTAACAATAAGGAAACAAGAAAAGGGCATTTGAAAAATACAGGCTGAGTTGTATCCATTGAAAAGTATAAATTAGTAAATAAAGCATCTAGGAAAAAAATGAGGTTGGCTAAAACACAAAATGAAAGATGTGGACAAAGAAAGCAAAACAAACTTTTTTAAAAATATATAAATTCAAGGAAAACTAAATCAGAAAAGGTAGGTGCCCTAATTAATGATAATGGGGAAATGGTCACTGTGGATGAAGAGAAGGATTAAATGGATTCTTTAGCTCTGTGTACACAAGAGATGCCACTGATAACAATAGCCCAAGTATAATACTCTACAAGCTAAACATGGATATCATCCACTATAGACTAAATGCTTTAAATGTGAATAAGACTGCAAGATCAGATGGATCTGGGGGCTAAATAACAGCATGCAATATCAAGCAGCTGCTTCCAAGGCCACCAAGATATTAGCATGCATTAAAAGAGGCATAGAATCATGGGATAGGGATGTAATTTTGCCTCTTTACAAGGCACTGGTGCGCCCTCACCTGGAATATGCCGTCCAATTCTGGGCACCAGTTCATAGAAAGGACGCTCTGACTAAGAAAAGGGTGCAGAGGAGAGCCACCAAACTAATGAGAGGAATGAAATATCTTAGTTATGAGGAAAGGAGGAGATGAGAGAAGATGATTGAGGGGGGACATGATTAAATATAAAATGTGGGGAAACAGTAATGCAGGTAAAATCCAAGGGGCACTCCCTTCGACTGGAAAAAAAAAGAATTCAATCTCCGGAGGCGACAATCATTTTTTAACATAAGAAAATCTGTGGAATAACCTCCCACAGAAGCTTGCTATGGTATCAACTGCTGACAGCTTCAAAAAAGGATTAGATGCTTATTTAGAAGAAAATAACATTAACAGTTACTATTAGATGTTATCAGTAAAAAAAAAATAATCCTACTCCAACACCCTTGGTTGAACTTGATGGCCATATGTCTTTTTTCAAGTGTGTTAACTATGTAGCTAAATCTAACTATGTAACTATGTAACACTGGACACACACCTGGATCCTTTCCACCAACATACATTTTGAACTGAAACTGCAAAAGATGGATCTCAGCCCAAAAGACCGTAATAGGTAATGATTTCAAGCAGCAGCAAAGTTGTGAATTTCTCTTTGGCCTATTTTCAGAACAGAAAAAAGAGAAACAAAATTAAGATTTGCGGCATTTTATATAATACAGGAATCTCAGATTTTTGGCAATCAAGTCCCCCCACTTTATACAGAGGAGGTCCCAATGCAGATGTTTTTGCAGGATTTGTAAGTATTGGACGGTTATCCAGCATTCTTGCAGAAACAGAATGTCTACTTTCATGGCAAATAAAGAAGCTATCCTGTTCTGTGTTAGTTGCGGTTTCTATTTTGCTAAAAAATTTCCTTCACAAGCCCTGCTCTGATAATGCCACGTTAACATTTGGACAGGCTTTCCAGCAGCAGATTTCAAGCCAGGAAACATAAAGAATGGCGGATGGCATTAGATGTGTCACTCCCAGCCTTCTTGCAAAATGTCTCTTTTTTAGTTTTGTATAGTTGATGCTAACTATACTGAGAAGAATAATGTAATAATGTTAAGGCCAAAGACAGCCTGCATAGTCAGTTACAATTAAACAGATAGAATACGTCCACTGAAAAACTGGCAAATAAAAAAATGTTAATTTGCTTGCCACAGGGCAGGAGACATTACTTTATTGCAGCAAGTACTGTTTATTGGATTGATGTTTTTGTTGTGGTTGGCGATGCCAAATGAGCTGTTTGTAGCTAGTTGTTTGCTGTTAATGAATTCTATCGATAGAGTCCAGAAAATTCTTCCAAGCGTGATTTCTGTTAGAGGCTGCCAGCCCCTACTTAATATCCAGAAAAATGAGCTTGTATATTTATAGTATATTTATTCTTAAAATGTACGGTAATTCACAAGATTCAAATCTGAATCAAGCTGACCAATAGATTCCCCTGGGATGTTTGTCTTGGTCTTGTATAAAAAAGGAGGAAGGAATTTAGATTTGCAATAGCTTTGTAATGTAAAGCCACTGAAAATCTGAATTCTTTTTTTTCCTAAATTCCATCCTTCGCTTTTTTTTCTCCCTGTTCTAGTCAGTGGGAGCCGTTTGATGAATGACCTAGGGCCTTATTTATCAAGGGATAGCGCCAGGTAGTGTCTCACTCGCGCCAGGTAGCGCCAGGCTCCAGAACGCCAGGCTGCGAACACAATCACGCATTTATCACGCTAAATGAGGCTAGCGCCGGCGAGAGCGTCAGCTAGCGCGGGATTCATCATGTTGCAGACTTCAGCGAACAGCGCCGCTGCTAATCCCATCACAGCGCCAGGTATGACCTCTCGCTACCTGGCGCTACCTGGCGCTCTCCAATACATTTCAATGGCAGACACTGCAATGTTTTTTTTTAGTGGTTTTTGTGTTCTTGTCTTTGGCCAAAAATTAAACACATGTTGTTTAGGATATGTTTGATTAATCTGTCTTGTTTTTAATGATTTTTGGATGAAATATGTAAATTTTACACTGGAATGTTGTGAGTGAAATATAAAATGCATTTCTTCACACAAAACACATTAGCCTCAAATTAGCTTGCTTTCACAACACACATGGCTTGTAAAGCTACTTTTTAGTCACTCATGTTTGGCGCTCACGTTCGCTCATTGAAATTGTCAGCGCCCAAGCTATTCGGCAGCCCTGTCCTTGTTGAATCTGTGGTGGTCAGAGTTTCTGCAGTCGCTGTTGTGATTCGCTATGTGGCGGCGCTAGCGTCGCTGTGCTGTTCATACATGTGCCTTTCTGCCATTTTCCCTGAATTCACTTGCAGCGACCCCAGTCATTCTTAATGAATACACTGTAGTTCTGAGCGTGCATGTCCACATTCTGCTGGATTTGTTCAGGCGTATAAGCTCATAACAACCCGTTATGCATTCTCCTGTGTGCAACATTATCATGTAGTTGGATAGTTTTATTGTGTTATTATTTTATTAAGGAATAACATTGTTATTTTTAAGCAAACAGCTCTGTTTTTGCTCTGATCTATGCATTACAGGATATTGAACACCCAGCTAAATCAAGCTAATAATTAATGGCGTCTTGGCCAATAGCTTGTTTTAATGCCTAAATATCCTATTCCCGCCACTTAGCTTGCACGTAGCGGACATTAGCTGGTTCCTATTGCGCGGAGCGTGAATATTTTTCGCTTTCGTCATATCCAGTTCCGGTTTGCTCCTTTGCGTTTCCAAGCTAATAATTAATGGCGTCTTGGCAAATAGCTTGTTGGAATGCGTTAAAATCCTATTTCCGCCACTTAGCTTGCATGTAGCGGATATTAGCTTCTTCCTAGTGCGTGGAGCGTTTTTTTTTCCTGTCGCTTTCGTCATATCCAGTTCCAGTTTCCTCCTTTGCGTTTCCACCATCATGCCTACCCGACGTGTCATGCGCCTCCCCAGCTCCTCCTCTGACTCTGGAACGAGACAGGCGGACTCGGGGGAGTCATCGGGGGAGGGTCCCTCTCGCGGGTCCTATTTAGAGGACCCAGGGGAGGAAGGGGATGACGCCCCAGAGGAGTGTGCTGCTGGGGGGCTGTCAGGCTCAAGCCTCAGCTCCTCACACTCTGACTCTGAGGAGTCTCACCAGACAAGGGGCCACTCTCAAGTGGGGAGTCCAAGTGGGGTGGAAGTAATGGACTCTCCCACACTCCCTGAAGGAGCAGGGAGTGAGAGGGAGGAGGGTGGCTCTTTGCCTGGGGGATCTTTGGATCAGAGTGTGAGGAGCCGAGGCTCCACGCCTCCTCCTCAGAGCCCTCCCTGGGCTTCAAGTGGCAGTTCATCCCCTGGTGAGTGCACATTTAGTCAGTGTTAGTCTGTGACAGGTTACATATGGCCATTTGTACTTAGCCCTTGCCATTCCTCTCTAATTTGCAGCGCATCATATAGGCGGCACCTCCAGGAGCTTTTGGCAACGCCTTCTCCATGGGCATAGTCATGGTAAGTGTTTGTTGTTATCCCTCACATTCCCTATGTTCTGACATTCCTTAAAGTGGACCCACACCCATTGTTGATTGGGCTTGGAATCTATAAGCTTCCCTGCCCAATCACCTCCCTCACCCAGGGCCCCCCCCAAAAGCCCACAAACTCCTTACCTCATTGGGGGTGGCAGAAGCCACCGCCGCAGCCTCCTGCGTGCCCCTCTAGATGTGTGTGCGCCTGCGCTCTCCGCTTCAGAATAGCCTGCGCGTGCGCACGCACTGGAGGAGTGACGCGCAGAAGGCAGCGGCGGCGGACGGTCTCTCGCTCAAATTGTTGTGCCCTGCCAAAGTGGACCAAAACACAGGATAGTATAAATCCTGGGTCTTGGCCCACTTTTAACATACACATGTTTCCTGCTCCATAGTACAAGCTGGTTTGCTAATGTACATTAACATCACAAACCCCACTACAGTGCAATCCAACTGGCAACCACCCCTATGTTTCAGCCCACACCATGATGGGGGCTAGCAAATGTGTTATTTTTGTAAGTTGTTCCAGCTAACACATGTTGCACACTAGTAAGATTCTACAATCAAATGCAAATTAGTCCTTACCATTGCGCTGTCAAGGTTATTGGCACATTATCTTTATGTGTCCATGTTGCAACCATAAATAATTTACATGAACTCATGGACCAGGAAATATGCTAATGTCGGACAACATGTGTGTAACCATGCAAGCATTTGTTTTGGCAGACTCCCTAACCAGATGGCTGTCAAATAGGTGTCATTGTCACTCTAATTTTGCTTTTCTCTTTTGCTTTCTCCTGACAGATGTGGCCACGCAGACGGAGCTGGTGTACATCACCACCACACCTCCTGGGACGGCCAGCAGCATGGGCCCCAGCCACAGCTGCGATGGTGAGTACATCCCACTTCATATGCCTAAAGACTTGGGACCCCTATGTCTTATAGTAAATTCTGGAGACATTTACAATGTACCTATGTGTTTAATCAACACACATCTAGGTTACATGTGTTTGTCCAACAATCCTACATGCATGTCTGCATGGTTGATTGTTGTCTCACATTCTTGTTTTTGCAACATAGTGCCAAATTGTGGTTTCTACCCCACAAATTTGGCCTGCTAAGGTGGAGACCTCTAAGATTCTTGGCCAAACAAGTTTACTCGTTAGGACTTAGGCCCTGATGTTTGGCTGTAAATAAACCAATAAATGTCCACACTGGGACTTAGACCTTATTTTAGTCCCAAGAGTTAAGAGTAAATGTATGCTTGGGATGTGGTGGCCACATTTAAGCCAGCCACTAGTACTCATATAATGGTAACACCTAAGGGCACAGTGGCCAACAATGTGATTGTGTGGCTCAGATCATTTTAGCCACTTACATTACATTGCTACATCTGTGTCTGTAGAGGTCACATTCTATATTTTTAATATGGTTTTTTTCAACTCTCTACAGCTTGTGCAAACCAGCATTGCAGACTGTGGCGGTCGATCCGGCGTCTTCGCCTTATGCTGCTGGCCTTGAAGAGGCGTTGTTAGGGTGGGGGGGATGTTTGGAGCCGCTGTGCGGCCAAATGTTGGGCCTGTTGCCCGCCTTTAACATTAAAATTTTTGTATTTTTGTACTTACACTGTGTAGTGCCTTGTCTAGCATAGTTTAAGTGTCTACAAACCCATTATTTGTAAAATGTTGGTGTACCTTTGTAGCCATTTAATGTCTAAACCATAGGAAGATATGGTCACCAATGTGTGGCATACATTTTTGGCTACAGGTACATATCTAGATCTAGAGACTCATCCCTGACTGTGTTCTTACCTATGTCTTAGGAAAAACACAAATTATAGGTGGGGTACTCAAATGTATTTGAAACAAAATCAAAACAACAATCAAATTAATATTCTTGGCTTGGGGGCCTGGGAGGTTGTGAGTCATTGCTAGGGGTGGTGTTGGGGGCCAACAGTGCAGTAAAAAAAATAGACTGCTGTTGTATGAGCTGTTGCGTCAACAACAAACTTTGTTCCTGGCGCTGTAAAGATCGCTCCATCAGATTGGACAGCCGATCCAGTTCCCGGTTGGTTTGCTGCTGGTGGCCTTGTTTCACGTCCTGGAGCTCGCGCTGCAAGCCCTCAATTTGTTGCCGACACATCAGCACCTGATTTTCCAACGCCGCAATGCGCTCAGTATTTCCATCACGCGGCTGTTGGCGACTGTAGTCCTCCAGCATCCGGACCCCTAGCTCATAAAAGTCCGCACTTGTCGGTGCCACACCTCCTCTTGCTCTGGGTTCAGGCTAAAAAAAAGCAAAAAAAAAAGATTTTAGTTAAGCTGAAACAATGCAGCTAGGCCCCTCCAGATCATTTCCCCAAAGTGTAACAATCCAACTTACCCTTGCTTGAGCCTCTGTAGCTTGGCCACATGGCACTTGAGAAGAGGTCCCAGGTTGGGGTTCTGGTCCCGCCTCCTGCAAAAACAACAAATACATAAAATGTGACATGTTGGTTCATGGACTACCCACCAACATGTCAATGTGGTTATTGTTCCTCTAAATCAGCCATGTTACCTCCGTGTCGTCCGGCCGAAGTAGGTCCGGGGTCTGGCTGCCAGAGAGGGGAAAATCCACATCTGAGAGATCGGGCAAGTTGGCATATGCTAAACAGGAAAGTCAGGTTAGTAGGTCAGTGGACCAAAATCAAATGTAAGATGGATAGACTATCGAGGCCTAGCCAAAAGGGATCTGGTCAACTCAGATTGCTAACATGTATGTAAGAGGAAGATGAGCCAATAATTGGGGTTAAAAAAAAAAGACACATTGCTCAAATTACACATACCCGCAATCTCCCAGATGTCTGGAGTGGGGCCCTCACTCGAGCTTTGCCCTTGAAAATACATGTTTAAACACAAGTTGGCCTACTAAATTTAACAAAAACTTGTTCAAAAATCCCTACTAGATAATCAAGCCAAACAAACTTACCCTCATCTCTGGCAGCCTCAACGTGAAGGGCCCTTTCCGGACAGCCACTTCTGAGATTCCGGCCAACTAAAATACACAATTAATGTCTCTAAATATTCCTAACACTACTCGGGTGAATGTTTGTCTTTCAATATACCCAACAAATGCAATCACTCAAAAAACTATACTAATGACCCTGGGGATGGCAAATCCACTCCAAATAGGCATCTTCAAGTTGACATAGCAAACATGTAGATTATTAGACTAACCAAATAGAACCATTGTAACAGCGTAAAGGATAATTTTTTTTAGGCAATACACACCAACAGGGTCCTGTTGACCTGCAACATCGGAAGTGGGGTCCAAAGATGAACCAGTCACTTGGCCTACAAAGAAAAAAGAGGAATGAAAGACATGCACTTGTGTTAAAGCGGCTAAAGCAAGGTTGACACATGCACTTACCGGCATCCAAAGAGTAGCTTTGCTCCTAAGGAGATGCTGGTGCCAATGGCGGTGCAGCTAGGCAAAAGCAAAGAAAACATTTAGCCATTGGTAATGTGCGGCACTAAATAAACCATGCATTAAGGTGTGTGTGAGCAGCTCAATCACTAATATTCCCTAATCACGGCCAGTGTGGCTTCCACATGTATATGCAGATATATGGCCACACATCTCTGGCTTCCAACATAGCTACACATGTTAGGGCCTTGTTAGTTAGTTGCAGAGAGGGGTAAAGTGGACGTGTAAATAGTCCGCAGGCACATATTATTATTCATCAACAGTGGTCAAATCTATTGTTTGAGGTGCTCACACACCCATTTTGGCCCAAAATAACCAGCCCCTAAATTACTGAAAAATACCTTCAATGGCAGACTGGGTTAGGCTGGAGGTTGTTTGAAGGGCAGGAGTTGGGGTGTCCACCTCCCCCGACTCATGGACATCACCATGTGCACCTATGCAGAAAGCAACAGACAGCAAAGTAAAACATTTATGAGGTATAATGTACTACTTCACATGTCCTACTGTTAGTTGGGCAGAAAGAGAAAAAGCAAATCACATAAATTAACATTAGCAGAAAAACATATTCAGAAAATATGTACCTTCAGTCCAACCTGTGGTGTCATCCCCAGCATCAACACCCTGCAGCCGAGCAAGTGGAATTTTGGCCTTCAGCATCTCCTCATATGGCCTGTAGGTACTCTTTGGACCCTGGATGGTCCCACTCTCGACCTCAAGATCATGATTCATCTTTTGTATAAGGGCCCTTTTCAAAGTGTAGAAGCGTTTCCTGCAGGATGGAAACTGCACTGCTAGTAAACTCAACACCAATGGCATACCACAATTTGCTCCTTTCTTGTTTGCCTATAGACTTGCTTTGGGAGCCAAATATCAGCTCCCATTTTGCAAGGGTAAGGCGCACAAGAGTATTATTCTCAGCCAAATTAAATTCTGGCTCCCTCTTGGCAACTGGGCGCTTAGCCTGGGGTGCTGCATCACCTTCAGGCTGGGCCCTTATCCTTAAGGGAGGTCTGCGCACAGCACCCACCACACTCCTACTTGAGCCAGCTGTGGCCGGCAGATGCCCAGAATTTGGCTCCATCCTGTAGCTGCACACACACACCAATACACAACCAACAAGCACGCATGCAGACTACAGAATGGTATCACCGTGTTTTGGGTTTGGGCAGGTTTTATGTGCTCTAACAGCCAATCACAAACAGGTCCACTTAATTGATTCACACATACTGGCCAGGTGCTTGTAGCCAAAGCTCCACTGCAGTGATTGAAGCATGTGTGGTAGTTAATTAACTAATTACAGAGCTCATTAACCAAACAACACACAACCAAAGACAACAATGCACTCATGTATATTAAACACTTGTGACATGTGGCTATACAAACGGCTATTTAAATCAAGAGCAGCTTACCTTTCATTGGTCCACCAGAATTTTCAGCCATGTCCGTTAATGCATGCAAGTTTCGGCTCACGTACGCTAGTAGCGCTACTAGCGTGCGCGTGCGCACTCCGTTTCACGCACACCTGGGTCAGCTAATTGGAGACAGGAAATAGCAGAGCAACGCAAAAGGCGGCAAAGAGGACCTGTCCTTTTTCTAAGTGAAGTATAAATGGCTGGACTGCCAACCTTCTGGTATTGTTACACTGTGGCAAAGGCTGTGGTGTGGTGGTGTGGTGCTTTGGTCCCTTAGCTCATTTGAGTGTCTGGCTGGGTTTTGTCCTCACTCTCTGTGGCTTGTTGGGTGATTTCTGACATCAGTGCTGTTTCTTTAGGAGATTGATTTTGTTGGCATATGCAAATATTGTGGAGCATACAGCAAGTGAGGCTTGATTGGGGCCTTTTGTGGGCTGTGCAGCAACTCCCCTCTTGGTTGTGCCTAACTTAGAAAGCTGACTTTCAGCAGTCTGGTGGGTCAGACCACTATACTTCTGGTTTTGTGGTGAGCTGCATTGTAGTGAGTGTGTGAGTAGTGTGCTTGCTTGTGTGTGTGGTGTGTTTGTGGTTTTGGTTTTTGTTTTGCTTCTTTTGTATATCTGTTGAGTGTGAGATGGATAAGAGGGTGATGTATGGGTTATGGGTGCAGGGATGTGTGAGAATGCTGGAAGAGCAGGAGGCCAGGGAGGAGGGGGCTGTGAGGCTTAGGGCACCCCGATCCTTTGGAATCCGCCTTTCAGTGTGGGATTTAAGTGACGAGCAGATCAGGAGCCGCTTCCGTCTGAATCGTGCTGCACTACAGTCCCTATATGATCAGATTAAGCACAAAATCGAGCCATCGACCAAACGCACCAGATCCATTCCAGGCATAGTACGCCTATGTGCCAGTCTCAATATTTTGGCACGAGGGACCTTCCAGGCAACCTCTGCCCTCCTCAGCGGGATCAGCCAGGCTACAATGAGCCGCATATTTATACAGGTAGTACTGGCTATTTGTGACCTGATCCCTATTTACATCCAGTTTCCTGAGGATGAGGATGAGGTTGCCAAAATAAAACATGCATTCTATCGCATGGGAGGGGTCCCGAATGTGCTAGGGTGCGTTGATGGTACACATATCCCTTTCCACCCTCCCCGTGCACAGGAGCTGCATTATCGGAACCGAAAGCAGTTCCACTCGATGAATGTCATGGTCGTCTGTGACCATGACATGAAGCTGCGGGCCGTGAGATCTGGCTTCCCCGGCTCATGCCATGATTCTTACGTCCTGCAGCGGTCAGTCCTGTGCAGGAAGTTTGAGAACAACGAAATGCCAGCTGGCTGGCTACTGGGTAAATAATTAACCATGTCAAAGTATTTAGGCCTAAATATGTGGCCTAGTAAGCTATTTGTTTACAAATGAAACCCAAAACATTTCCTAGTACTAATTGCTGTCTCTCTCATTGTGTTTTTTCTACAGCGGATAAGGGATATGGGCAGAGAACGTGGGTGATGACTCCGGTCAGAAACCCACAGACCTCTGCCCAAGAACGCTACAATGCAGCACATCGCAAATCCCGAAGCATTGTGGAACGAACCATCGGAATGCTGAAAGCGCGCTTTCTGTGTACGGCACGGCCAGGAGGAGAGATGCTGTACAGTCCACAAAAGGTCTCCAAGATAATCCTCGCATGCTGTGTGCTCCACAATCTCTGTATATGCCACAGAATCCAACCCCCTGAAGAAACAGCACTGGTGCCCGAAATCCCCAACTTGCCCGCAGAAACGAGTGAGGACACCCAGACTGGCTTTGAGCTAAGGGAAAGCATGATCTCTTAGTTTTTTGTGGTAAGCTAACTACCCTTCACTCTAATCCAAGTACTGCACTACAGGGGAACTATTTGTTGGCTACAATCCAAATTTGTCACAAACTACTATAAGGGGTGTGTAACATGACCCAAACCCACTATAAGGGGGGTGTAAGATGACCCAAACACACTATAAGGGGGTGTAAGATGACCCAAACCCACTATAAGGGGGGTGTAAGATGACCCAAACCCACTATAAGGGGGGTGTAAGATGACCCAAAACCACTATAAGGGGGTGTAAGATGACCCAAACCCACTATAAGGGGGGTGTAAGATGACCTAAACCACTATAAGGGGGGTGTAAGATGACCCAAAACCACTATAAGGGGGGTGTAAGATGACCCAAACCCACTATAAGGGGGTGTAAGATGACCCAAACCCACTATAAGGGGGGTGTAAGATGACCTAAACCACTATAAGGGGGTGTAAGATGACCTAAACCACTATAAGGGGGGTGTAAGATGACCCAAAACCACTATAAGGGGGGTGTAAGATGACCCAAACCCACTATAAGGGGGTGTAAGATGACCCAAACCCACTATAAGGGGGGTGTAAGATGACCTAAACCACTATAAGGGGGGTGTAAGATGACCCAAACCCACTATAAGGGGGGTGTAAGAAGACCCAAAACCACTATAAGGGGGGTGTGAGATGATCCAAACCCACTATAAGGGGGTGTAAGATGACCCAAACCCACTATAAGGGGGGTGTAAGATGACCCAAACCCACTATAAGGGGGGTGTAAGATGACCCATACCCACTATAAGGGGGGTGTAAGATGACCCAAACCCACTATAAGGGGGTGTAAGATGACCCAAACCCACTATAAGGGGGGTGTAAGATGACCCAAAACCACTATAAGGGGGGTGTAAGATGACCCAAACCCACTATAAGGGGGTGTAAGATGACCCAAACCCACTATAAGGGGGTGTAAGATGACCCAAACCCACTATAAGGGGGGTGTAAGATGACCCAAACCCACTATAAGGGGGGTGTAAGATGACCCAAAACCACTATAAGGGGGGTGTAAGATGACCCAAACCCACTATAAGGGGGGTGTAAGATGACCCAAACCCACTATAAGGGGGGTGTAAGATGACCCAAACCCACTATAAGGGGGGTGTAAGATGACCCAAACCCACTATAAGGGGGGTGTAAGATGACCCAAACCCACTATAAGGGGGGTGTAAGATGACCCAAACCCACTATAAGGGTGTGTAAGATGACCCAAACCCACTATAAGGGGGGTGTAAGATGACCCAAACCCACTATAAGGGGGGTGTAAGATGACCCAAACCCACTATAAGGGGGGTGTAAGATGACCCAAACCCACTATAAGGGGGTGTAAGATGACCCAAACCCACTATAAGGGGGGTGTAAGATGACCCAAAACCACTATAAGGGGGGTGTAAGATGACCCAAACACACTATAAGGGGGGTGTAAGAGGAACACAAACCACTATAAGGGGGGGGGGGGGGGGGAATTTGACCAAAATAACAATTAGGGTTGTTGTGCAAGTTTGGCCAAACTGTTACAAAACAATATTAAAAAAAAACAATAAATGCGAAAAAGCAAAATTATATCTAAATACTAACTGCACTTTTTATTCTATTTCAGCCACCAAGATAAAAATCCAGTGGATTCAGAATTTATCTTTTCCCACCAAAACATAAAAAAAATAAATACAAATTCACCAAAGAAACATGTTGCAATGTGTTTACTTCTGAAGGTACTAACATTGATTTCAAGCCAACAGCAAAGCAAAGCGCAGGCGCTGTGTTGAATAGCGTGTGTCCAAATTACAGCGCCTCAAAAGCTGATCTGAAACGGATATTCACCAATGTAGGCATTGTTCCCAACAACGCCAGGTAGCGACTGAGGAGGCCTGCTATAGCGAATCGCTGCCGCCCGCGGCGTACGCTAGCGGCGCTCATAGCACCATACTTCAGGCGCTCATCTGTCGCTACCTGGTGCTATTAATGAATCGGCCTCCCCGTCATCCCAAGTCAAATTTCTGGGTTTTGTTCTGCTTAAATATTGTATGAATGCTTTGTTGCTAATGTATGTCTTGAAAAGCCAGAAACATTTTACTGCATGTTGTATAATGCAAGTGACCAATAAACTTGACTTGTCTTTTAAAAAAAATTACTCACTTTTACAAATGTCCTCTTTCTGAAAAAGTCTATTATTTTTGTATATGCACCAGATGGTACATGCACAGAGGATTGTTGTAATGGTTATCCCCCTTGTGCACAAGTTTACACAACATGTAAAGGCCATGAATTAAGCTTTGCATTTTCCATAGGATTAGTACAGTGTAAAAATGCAGCTGCAACGCTGCAGACTTGTAACAGCCAGAGACAGCTGGCCTGCAGTTAAACCGGACCTGCAACATGATTTCATGAAAAGCCCAAATCCTTAAATAAAACTATTCCCCATTAATTCTAAAATTAATATATTTTTAAGTTTTTAGTCATTTACTTACAGAGCAGAGCTGGGGTCAGGAAAAGGACAGCAGTCCCAGAATGCAGAGCGACACAGTCAGAAGACACTTCCTGTTTGCAGGCTGCCTTAAGCCCCATGAGCCACCATCTTGGATGTTTAAAGGCTCATAACATGCAGTAGATACAGGTAGGATGATTGTTAATGTGAGCAATCCTTATGTACAGGGTGTGGGAAACATATAAGATAGGCTTTTAATTAGGGTGAAGGTCCGCTTTAATGGTATTTTTTTTTTTGCTGTCTGATCCTGGGTCTTGTAGTTTGTAGTAAAGAAAATACTAGGCCTGTTGTGCACTGTATACAATATACTTTAGTACTATAACCTCTATTGCTAAATCTCATGTAGTTTGGCACAGGTTCATCTAGGTGCGATTTTTTTCATCCCGATGTATCTGTTTAGAACCTTCACCTCCCCTCCCTTGAAAGTCTATTACTGTGAAAAAACAGTCAACATATGCAGTACATGAGATGCTCCCATGTATAAAGACACACAGTGCTGCAGGGGAGAGATGAGTGAAATCTCATACCCTATAGTACTCCCTGATGGGTAAGTCTGAAAAGACTTAAGGACTGCTGAATAATCTCCATGGGGGCATCACAATGTGGGCAGGGGTGGGCTGGCCATAGGGTATACCGGGCAAAATCCCGGTAAGCCGGGGCCAGGGAGGGCCGCGACCCCATGGAAAAGATGCTGGAGGCTGGGGGAGCAGGTTGGCCTGCCCAGCCCTGCGGTTCCTGCCGGCGCCGCCGCTCTCACACACACACACACAATAACACACATACATGCTTACCGACACTTCCCGGCTGGTCGGTGGGCGTGCCCCATATGGCCGGCGTCCATTGAAAACAATGGACGCTGGCCATATGGGGCACGCCCACCGACCGACGCGCAACAGCCGGAAAGTGCCGGTAAGCATGTATGTGTGTTATTGTGTGTGTGTGTGTGAGAGCGGCGGCGGCGTTGCCGGTTCGCTGATGCTGCCTCATCCACTGCCAGTCCTGCTGCCATCGCCTTCCACTCCAGGTGCCCACGCCGCTGGGGGACAGGAAATGCACCTCATCAAATGACAAGTCACAGTAAAATGGAGGGTGAGGCTGGTTTCACACTAGCGCTATTGCAGGATGATCACGATCGCCCCAGGATGCCGTTCATTGGCTGTACTGAGGGATGCCCCCCACTGGCTGTACTGAGGGATGCCCCTACTGGCTGTACTGAGGGATGCCCCACTGGCTGTACTGAGGGATGTCCCACTGGCTGTACTGAGGGATGCCCCTACTGGCTGTACTGAGGGATGCCCCACTGGCTGTACTGAGGGATGCCCCTATTGGCTGTACTGAGGGATGCCCCTATTGGCTGTACTGAGGGATGCCCCACTGGCTGTACTGATGGATGCCCCCACTGGCTGTACTGAGGGATGCCCCACTGGCTGTACTGAGGGATGCCCCACTGGCTGTACTGAGGGATGCCCCTACTGGCTGTACTGAGGGATGCCTCACTGGCTGTACTGAGGGATGCCCCACTGGCTGTACTGAGGGATGCCCCTATTGGCTGTACTGAGGGATGCCCCTATTGGCTGTACTGAGGGATGCCCCACTGGCTGTACTGATGGATGCCCCCACTGGCTGTACTGAGGGATGCCCCACTGGCTGTACTGAGGGATGCCCCACTGGCTGTACTGAGGGATGCCCCTACTGGCTGTACTGAGGGATGCCCCACTGACTGTACTGAGGGATGCTCCTACTGGCTGTACTGAGGGATGCCCCTACTGGCTGTACTGACGGATGCCCCACTGGCTGTACTGAGGGATGCCCCTACTGGCTGTACTGAGGGATGCCCCTACTAGCTGTACTGAGGGATGCCTCACTGGCTGTACTGAGGGATGCCCCACTGGCTGTACTGAGGGATGCCCCTATTGGCTGTACTGAGGGATGCCCCTATTGGCTGTACTGAGGGATGCCCCACTGGCTGTACTGATGGATGCCCCCACTGGCTGTACTGAGGGATGCCCCTACTGGCTGTACTGAGGGATGCCCCACTGACTGTACTGAGGGATGCCCCCACTGGCTGTACTGAGGGATGCCCCTATTGGCTGTACTGAGGGATGCCCCACTGGCTGTACTGAGGGATGCCCCTATTGGCTGTACTGAGGGATGCCTCACTGGCTGTACTGAGGGATGCCCCACTGGCTGTACTGAGGGATGCCCCTATTGGCTGTACTGAGGGATGCCCCTATTGGCTGTACTGAGGGATGCCCCACTGGCTGTACTGATGGATGCCCCCACTGGCTGTACTGAGGGATGCCCCTACTGGCTGTACTGAGGGATGCCCCACTGACTGTACTGAGGGATGCCCCCACTGGCTGTACTGAGGGATGCCCCTATTGGCTGTACTGAGGGATGCCTCACTGGCTGTACTGAGGGATGCCCCTATTGGCTGTACTGAGGGATGCCCCACTGGCTGTACTGATGGATGCCCCCACCGGCTGTACTGAGGGATGCCCCACTGGCTGTACTGAGGGATGCCCCACTGGCTGTACTGAGGGATGCCCCCACTGCCTTTATTGTAATGGGGTGATTCTGCGCACTGAATGGGGGAATTTAAGCACACCATTTGGTTCAGAATATTTTCTTTCTTATTTTAGTCCTTTAAACCCTGGGTGCATCTTATGGAACAAAAATAAGGTGTGTATATAGTGACATTAAGAACAGTGCAGCAGGGCCGGTGTGCCCCAAAAAGTCCTGGGCCGTTTTTTAGCCCCAGTCCGCCCCTGAATGTGGGCATCATAAAAAGTGTTTGTTATGATGCACTTTCCTTCTGCTCAGGCTGCTGCTGGCTCGGGCAGTGTCGGCTCAAGCGGTGCCCAGCACTTCCGCTCCCTTCTTCCTCGGCTGCATCCCCAGCTCCTCTGCTTGTGTTCATCCTCTGACTACCTGGCTTGACTCTTGGCTTGACCTTTGACCCTTCTTGTGCTTCTCCCTTGGTGCTGTGTATCGTGAGGACTGACTATCTGTGTATGACCTTGGCTTGCCCAATAACACCCAGTCTAACCTCTGGTTCATCCGCCTTCATCCCTGTAAATCCACAACCTTTGTGCTACCAAGTCCTGGGGGCAACAGTGCCTAGTGAGGCGTTTAAAGCGTCCCGGCGAACGGGGGATTGTCTATAGCTAAAGCTAGCAGCAGAGATTGGGGGGTTGTGGACTCACCAAGAAGGCAGATGCCATGGGCAGTGTTAAAGTGAAAAACAAGCTCCTAAAAAAGGGCTGTGCATGTGAAGGATGCAAAACTTGGCTCATCTATCCAATTTTGATGGTGTCTTCATAGGAGACTGCGGACACTACACATAAAGTTGTTCTCTACCAACAATTCTCACTTCGTAAGTAGCAGGAGAGCGCATCCGAACCGAAAAAATACGCTTATTAAGATGCCAACAATGTACAATAAAAAACAAGATTGAAAAGTTTCAGCCAAAAATAGGGAGTGATCTGCATCCTCCACATGTACAGAAGAAAGTATCTTTATGATGAGTACTAAACCAAATTTTCTTTCTGTTTTGCAAAAACTTGATTAGTTTATTCCAAACGCTGGGAGGTCCGAAACCAGTAAGATTAAAGTGGACCAACACCCAGGATTTTGACTATCCTGGGTCTTGGTCCACTTCGGTGGGGCACCCCCGATCGGGGTGCCCCGCTGTGTGAAACCCCCCCGATCACCCTAAAAACTCACCTCTCCGCGCTCCCAGCGCCGACGGACAAGCGATTTGACAGCCGCTTGTCCGTGGCTCCTCCGCCGCCGCCTCCCGCGCGTCCCTCTTGACGCACGCGCGCCCGCGTCGGCCATTCACAGACGGCCGGCGCGGGCGCGCGCACGCCTAGAGGGGCGCGAGGCGAGGAAGCTAAGGTAAGGGGGTTTGGGGGTTTTGGGGGGGTTTCACCCCGCGGGACATCCCGGTCTTGGATGTCCCGCGGGGAGGGAGGTGATCGGCCCGGGAATCATATAGATTCCCGGGCCGATCACCCGAGGGTGATGGTCCACTTTAAGGGAGGGTATGAACCCAACAATACAATATTGGCTACAACATAAGAAGTGCTAAGACACACAAAAGCACAACAGCCTTAAGAATCTTACCCCCAAATGCTGCATCAGCTGATGCCAGCCTGTCAATCTTGTAAAATAAAATCTAGTACGTACAGAAGATGTGGAGTAGAAGCCGTGTGCCTTGTTAGGGACATCAAAAGACACAAAAAGAGAATCAGATTCTCTAAAGTCTTTAGCATGGTGTAGGTAAAACATTAATGCTCTGACTATATCTGACTAAATGTAATATTTTTCCTTTAAATTTGAAGGATCTGGGCAAAATCTCTGTATTCTTATAAAAGGAGAACCTACCTTTGTTTAGAAATTCAAAGGCAGCCTAAAAACCACCTTGTTCTTATGGAAAACTAAAAATGGAGACTTGAGAGAAAGAGCCTCCAATTCTGAAACCTGCTGAATAGGATTATTGACCACCAAAGGACGACTTGCGTGATTGTAACAATGAAATTGTATAGCATTTCAAGGTGGATGCTATGTGGCAAAGAGAACCAAGTTGAAATTTAAAAGTTCGAGAGGCTTTCAAATGAAATTTGAGCTGCATCCTGTAAGATAGTCCTGACAGAATAATCATCTGCATCATACTTACAGACAAACCCTGGTCTGAGCCAGAGAACAGTAAATTTAGAATTTTAGTGACAGTGAAGTCACAAAAGATAGAATTGTGTTCCCTCCAATATCTAAGACAGATCTTTTAGGAAGAAGGCTTTTGAGCCTGCAAAAACATGTTAATGACAGCAGGAGAAAAACACTCTCACTAGCTGTGGCTTCAATGATAGGGCATTAAAGCAGACCTTCACCCTAAATACGAGTCTATCTTATATGTTTCCCCCACGCTGTACATATAGATTGCTCACATTAAAAATTATCCTACCTGCATCTATTGCATTTTCTGACACGTTAAACATCCAAGATGGTGGCCCATGGAGGTGCATGCTGCCTGCAAACAGGAAGTGTCTTCTGACTGTGCTGCTCTGCATTCTGGGATTGCTGAATTTTCCTGACCTCAGCTCTGCTATGTCTGGGCAAACCACAGCTATATCCCCGCTCCTCTGCACTTTTGGCCCCTCTCCTCTCTTCAGAAGATGTTACTACTGAGCCAAGTTGCCTGTATCCTAGCGTGCCGAACAGAGTTTCAGGCCAGTGAGGGAAACAATAAAAAATAAGTGACTAAAAACTTTAAATATATTAATATTAGATGCTGGGGATTAGTTTTTTAAGGGTATGGGCTTTTCATTAAATGATGCTGAAGGTCCACTTTAAGATTGTGATGTAGAATTGTGACAGCAAATAAAGTAAGCAAAAAAGAGGTTTATCTTTAGGGCATACATTCTTCTTAACCACTGAATCTATTAACCCAAGTTCAAATGATGACCATTTTACACTCCCATAAAAAAGAAAGAAAAAAAATGCAGTGTCCATGGATGAATGCACATGCGCCTAATATTAATAAGCAGAGTGCACGCATATCCCCCTGCGACAAAACTTTAATGCACTGAATGTGAATCCACCAGGTGCTAAGAATATATAAGCAAAATGCCTGCAGATTGCCCCCAGGCCTTAAAATTCACTATGGGCTTTATTTATCAAGGGATAGCAACAGGTAGTGCCTTGTAAGCAGCAGGTAGTGGCAGGTAGCGTCAGGTGAACGCCGGCCACTGCACGCAATACCACATTTATAAAGGCGATTCTGGTGAGCGCCTCTTACAGCATCACATAGCAACAGATTCATCATCACAGACGGCTCAGCGGATGCCGGCGGCGCTTTGGCTTTCAGAGCACCTGGTATTACCTGTCGCTACCTGTTGCTCTCCCATACATTTCAATCGACATTTCATTACTTCTTTTTAAACAGGGTTTTTTTTATTTTTTTAAATAAAATCATTGTGTGAGCTCTTCTGGCCTTTTAAAGGTCATTTAAGAAAAGTTTTTTGATTTTTATATTTTTAATGCAGAATTGTCATTACAGGTCTGGCATTAAAGTATTAATGTCACAATGTTATAAAAATGTCATTCCATATGTTTTCGCTTGGTTACTAGTGTGTAAACATTAGAAAACAGACTTTAATCACACAGCGTCTGGCGCTATGGGCTCCAGCGACCCAATTTTGAGCGCCGGCGTTCTGTGGGTGTGGATTTTTCATGAATATGGTGTGAGTCACTGAGAGTCATTCCTACTGAGCAATCACTGCCGTTCGCTACATGCAGCGCTCTACTGCTGTTAAATGTACTGCTTTGCGTACGCTGTGCCAAAAAGGAAAACACTATTAATTTAGGATATTAGCCTATTTTTTAGGCTATTCTTACAGTTACTGAAATAAATAATGTGAATTTTAAATATAAACAGTTGTACAATCTATATAATATGCCAAGCAGTTTTATACATTTTTCTAATATTTTTTACTCTAATATTTTGAGGCAGTAGCCTGTTATGTATGTTGCTGTTGCGTTCTATAGTGTAAACATAAGATTTTGTCGTTTCATAGCGTTCGTACCTTGTGAGGGGGGTCAAATGTTTTGCTTTCGCTTTTGTTTTATGCACTTCTGGTTTTAAACCTGTGAGGAGCCATGCAACCCCGAAGGCCTGCCTGCCGTCTCCCTAGCTCATCCTATGAGTCTGATCCCCCTGCCCCCCCAAAGAAGAGGCACCGTGTGGACCCCAGGGTTAATGGGCAAGTTGTTAACATGAAATGCGTTTTAATGCATTATGTACTCTGTGGTGGTATTTCAATGTGTTTTATTTTCATGCTGCTTTAAATATTTAATGGTTAATTGTGTTTTAATCCTTTTTTATATATTTCACAATATAGAAAAGTTTTTTTTTACATTTTAATTAATGGTAAAAATAATATTTTATTTTATTTTTATTATTATTTTAATTATTTTTTTTATATAATATAAATATACTTTACATTTCAAAAATATCCATGGACATTCCATTAGTTATATTTTGTAACATATAAGCGCTTTTTAGATTTTCTATATTGTGAATTCTACAAGCCCTTTATAGCAGGTTAATGGATTCAAAATTAATTTGTAAATTGTCGACTAATCTATAAATGCCAATCTTGAATATGTTAATGTAATGTAAAAGATTATTTATTTATTTATTTATTTTTTTATACTTCTAGGATTTCTGCGTAAAAGAATACGACTATGCCCTGAGTGCTAAGAGCCGTGTCCCGGCACTTCAACACCAAACTGACCCCCTGAGCCATCATCCAAAAGTGGTCGGATTTCAAGCGCCGGGACAATGAGGGCATCTACCGGCTCTATGATGCCTACGCATCTAGTAAGTTCAACACACTTACACAGACACTATTTTTACATATGTCCACATTAATCTGCTGATGTCTTACCATTTCTCCTTTGTTTGTTTCCTCTCTACAGATAAGCGTGCTCCCCTGGGTAAACACGGGAGGGTAGGTCGGTGGTTAGGTCGGATGAGTTTGCGGGGGAGGGCGATCCCACATAGAGGACGCAGGGGAGGAAGGGGATGACGTCCCAGTGGAGAGTGCCACTGGGGTGAGGACAGTATGGAGCCACAGCTCCTCACAATCGGACTCAGCGGAGTCCCAAACCCCCTGTGGCCACTCTCAAGTGGAGAGTCCCAGTGGGGAGGAGGCAAGGGACTCCACCACACTCCCTCGAGGATCAGAAAGTGAGAGGGAGGAGGGTGGCCCATCAGGTTTGGGATCTGCTGGGCCTATTGTGAGGAGTGGAGGCACCTCGCCTCCACCTCATAGCCCTCCCTGGGATCCAAGCAGCAGGTCATCCCCTGGTGGGTGGACTTATTAGTTTGGCTTGGTATTTCCAATGGTACATTGTTGTTATTACAATTTTTCTTCCCATTTCTAAATGTTTTTCAGGGCATCATAGAGCCAGCACCTCCACCTATGCTGCAGATGTGGCACTCGGGCATGGTCGAGTCACAGAACCTCTCTTCTAGTGTACCCCTACTTCAAAATATTATGGCATGATCATGTGTTAGCCAAAGTAGTTTTGTTTTAGCTAACACATGGCCAAGTGTGCATCCAAAATTTTTCAGATTGAACTATTCTGTCAAATACATTGTGAGGCATATTTTCTATATCAAATACAATGTTCTTATGATTGCTTCTGTTGTGTTTTTTCTCATAACAGATGTTTCCACACAGACGGACCCAGTCCTAATTCTCCTCACCCCAGCTCCAGCACCCTACAGCAGCATGGGCCCAAGCCACAGCTGCGATAGTGAGTACTGTGATTTGTTACTATAACCTTGTAAACATGCATATGTCTGTGTCCATGACCATGTACACATGTTAGTGGCAGTCTACAGTTTACTATCATACATGGAGACCCTCTTTTTGCAATCATCATTCATAATTGTATGTAAGCATGCTAGTTTGGTGGCCCTGCTAATGTTACTTGAGCCTACATGATAAAGGCAGCAGTTGTTTATGTGGTGGGTTTTAATTCCTACTACTATTGTAACTCCCTATTCACTAATTAGTAGATCCAATCATTATTGACATTTTAAAGGTGAATGTATTTAGATCATATTGGCTCAGGAGTAATTGACCAATACATGAACTACATTCTTCCGGTGGTCAAGTAGGCCTTATTTGGTTAGGTAGTTTATAATGTGAGACTAGGGTGGATAATCTAGAATGGATACACAGGTTTGTTTATTTAGCCATCTATTATTTAAAAAAAAACTTCCCTGTTGTGTAAGGTTTATAATATTTTGAATGAATAATCTTTAAACTAACTATTTTTCCAACTTTCATAGGTATATACTGAATATTTTGAGTGGCAGTACTTAATTTTGTCTTTTCTTTCAAACAGCTTGCACACGGGAACATCGCAGACTGTGGCAGTACGTCCAAAGATCGAGGAAAAAGCTGCTGGTGAATCAACAACAGGGTGGGGGGAATTAGGGTTGCTGCTGTGTGGCTATTCACATTTTTCCCATATTGGGTTGTTTTTTAAGAAATGAATACATATTTATAGTTTTTGACTTACATTTGTGTTTTGTTTTTCTTTACATTACTAAGGTCTGACTCTATACAAACACAAAAAGCACATATAAAAAAAAAACAATGCATTAAAAAATATAAGAACAAAAAAACAAAACACATTAACAAAAAACAACTACAAAACAATTATTTATAATCTTATCTTGCCAATGTTATCGTTCTAAACTTTTGTGGTGTTAGAGCAGCATAGGAATGCCCAGATGCTGCATTGAATTTAGGTGAGTGACTGTACAGTGTCTTTATAGCGACTCACAACAATTCATCAATACCGGCAATGTTACTACAACAACTGAGGTGCTCTGTAATAGCGACTCACGGCTGATCAGAGCGACCACTAGCAGTCGCTCTTAGCGCTGCTGTACAGACGCTCATCTGTTGTTACCTGGCGCTAGTAATGAATCAGCCTGCCCGTTGAAGTTGATTGGAATGGCATCCATTATGGGGGTCTGGACTGCTAAAGGTATAATGCAATATATAAAGGTATAATGCAAACACAACAAATTTGGCTGTGTAATGACAGCTTGATGTAGTGGTGCTGACCTACTAATACAATATATTTTTATTTACATGTTTCCAGCAGATACAGTGTATGTTGACATACACTCAAAAATTGTTCCTCATCAGAGGCAATAGTGTAGGATTGCAAACAGAAGTATGGTACAGTATGGAAACATGACTACAAATGTTAACATATTGTCTAGGATGACACACTGATCCAGTTCACATACTGAAGAAGCTTCTCCAACATTCAATAAGATATACATTTGTATGTTGGTCTACTGCTAAGCCTAAGAAACATATAATTGTGTTTCTGCTCAGGAGTATTTAAAGAGTTTCAGGTCTATGGAACCTTAACCCACCTCCTGCTGCTGACACACCTTTCATTCTGGTGTTCGGTGGGGACCTTAAATGCTGCCCACCCAGTATTGGTGGAGGTGCAGTTGAGGCAAATGTGTGGATCCATGTTCCTCCCATGAAATTCCAGTGGTAATAGGTAAGTACTTTTTTTTAGATGGGGTGGGTTAGGCTTCTATGGTGTCCATGTGGACTAGGACCCTTCCTAGCACAGAGATGACGTGAAGAGTTTAGGCCTGCTTTAACTCCTTATGTGCATGGTTCTCCTTAGTTTTTATTGTCATTCGACTCAATTTGGAACTAAGCGGTACATTTCTGCAGTGCAAGACAGGACCATGTTCAGATTTGTATTTTGTTTCTTCTAATTAAACTGATAATGTGTTGTTTTCGCAGCAAAACAAATAATAGGTAATAAAAGGTAGGAAACAATACACTACTTCAGAAAATGTTCTGTGCTCATTGTAACTGTGCCAAACCATCCAGGAGTTTTGTAATTTCTTTCAACTCAGCCTCTAGGAATACAAAGAAACTTGTCTAATTTATGCCACCATTAATGACATCATTACTTCACATAATCTCTCACAATGAATTTGGGCAACCCTAGGCCCTTTTATTAGCCTCTGCATTCGCCTGAGTGGTATTTCTGCATGCGGAGGTCTAGTTGCCATGGAAACCATTGACTTCAACAAGAGAATAGATTTTTACTGCCATAGTAGACATCAGCGCTGTTACCACACTTCAAGCAAGGCTCCATCCCCAGCAGAGAAAACACCAATTTTTTGCCTAATTAAAGTTTCGGATGAACAAGGTGCAGATTGTGTTCCAGTAATGTCATTCCTAAAAGCATATGGCACCCCTTTTTATTTATTTTCTAGCATCAGATGTGTGTAGTAATCTGTGATAAAAATACATTAAGTGAAGAGGCCTTCAATTTCACTGTTTCATGGAAGCACTGATAACACATATTTTCATACTTTTAAATGACTTACATGCTTCCAGTTTCATTAGGTTGGATAAAAACCAAATACCAATCTTCTGCATAAATGGATGCAGCAGAGGGCAACATGGCCTTCAAAGCTGCAAATGTAATGTTTTATAGCACTAACCAATGAAGAACAGACAACATAATGATCTTATTGCTATTCATTGGATACATTTAACTTCACTTTATTAAATTCTCTCATAGCAAACCAGAGATAGAGGTGCATAGTCTTTCTTTTGCTTTCAAATGGTGAAACTGGCAGCAAGAAAAAGCAATGAAACAAACATCACAACAAAAGGATGGGCTAACAATAAATATATATATATATATATATATATATATATATATAGTTAACATTAGGGCAGCAGGATAGGGATGATCATACTAAACTACACTGGGTACAGCAAATAGGTGCTCTATAATGAAATCTGATTTAGGGTATTAAATTAGACTTACCAGCCCATGGTAGATGAGAGGGCAGGAGGGTAGTAGTAGCTCCTTACAGGGTACATGGTCTAGTGCCTACTGAGAGAGGGCTTCCTAGACCACTAGGGATCATGGGTAGGTTATGAGAATTATCAGTAGAATGTAGTGGCTTTAAGGGCACAAACATAAGAGGGCACCACTAAATAGTCTACCTAAATCATTGTATGCTGGGAAACCGTAATATGTAAAATAGCCACTAGATGGCAAGGTTATCATGAAACTCTATGAAACACTAAAGCACTGTGAATGTGGAAGTGTTTAACATAACCATATACATTTACTGGCAGAATTGCTGGGTGATATTTATACATACATGCTGACTTGGAGCGGCCTTATTCAGAAGAAAGAAACCAGGAACCATAAGGTGTATGTTTTTATGATGTTTCGTAGGATTTTAGGAAGGGGCAATGCAAATGTATTAAAGCGGACCAAAACCCACTGAACTTGTGAAATACATTTGGCCAAAGCCCCTGCCAAGATTCCCTTCCCAGAGTGTAGAACTCTCTGTAAGATGCCAGGCGATCAGTCATTGCATAGGTGTGGCAATGATATCATTGCCACACACAGCAGTGACAATGAATGGAGGAGGCGGAGCTTTACAGCTAAAAAATACTCCATTATCTGGGATTAGAGTGTGAAGCATGAGCACTAAAAATTGGCAAAAGGTACTCCAAATGAGGGGAGGAATTCAGGGGATGCTAGTTAAAAATGTCGGTTTTGGTCCACTTTAAATAATGATTTGTCTGGGTGTATTATCTGTCCTTGGTCTAGAGTTGTCATTTATTCAGAAATGATGCTCTGCATAAGGATAGCCAGGGTTGTTCTTTTCGTAAAAAGTGCATTAACAGTGAGCAAAAGTGTCCAATAGGTTATTGGTTTAAAATAGATAGCTGGGGGCATGTCCTGGATATGGAGGAGTGAGGCTGCAGCACTGAGAGCTGCTGCATTCTGGGTCCTTACGTGTCATTCTGCAGCAGCGATTTAACATTGATCTGGCATGGCCAGAAAAAAGAGCAAGATGGGAGGTGGGGGAGACCAGTCACAGAGGTCCCTTACACAGAGAGCAGCAGAGGAAGAAAGCTGGAGGAGCTCCCGTGCCGGCAAGATGGAGACGGCGGTGCCTGCTGAGAACAGTGTGGCCGCAAGATCAGCTGAGCTTTTGGACTCCTCTGCGTCTGAGGAGTCCTACAGCTAGGGGGACCAGCCACCACAGAGTTCCTGCCACTCACCCAGCAATGGATCCGGAGATCGAAGCGGAGAGGAGGCTCCGGCGTCAACCAAACACCAGGCCGGCCCCTCCACTGGAACCGGAGGTGGTAGTTGTGAGGGGGGGTCCGGCGCCCTCAAGCCCCCCAGCCCTCCTGAACATGACATTCCCGGAGATCCGGAGGTCCCCCCGGAGTGAAAAGCCCGAGACCTATGTCCCCTTCCCCGCCCTGCTTCTCTCCAGAACCGACGCGTGGCCCGTAGAGCGCCTGGGAATCTGGCTGCCCTGGAAAGTCTGCTGACGGCTTGGGACCGAGACCATCCCCTTCACCCCTTGCGCTCAAAAGGTCAGTCGACGCTGAAAGAACCTGTGACCCCAACATCCACTTAGAAACAATCTCGCTTTTGAAGGGTCTACCCTCCAGATCGGATATTGAAGAGTTGATAGCGAGGTATGAAGTGGCGCCCAAAAAAGAACTGGCAGAGGTTAAACAACATACATCAGTGGTAGAGGGTTACCAAGCGAGAGTCCTCAGACGAGACAACGGTGAACCTCCTCCAGGCGCTGGAAGAGCGATGTGAAGTACAGGAAACCCTGCTGGTGACCCAGCAACTCCATATGGATGATATCGAGAAACAATCTGCACCTAAGGGGCATCCCGGATGCCTCGGTGGGAGAGGACCTAAAGCATATCGTGACAACAATATTCAACCCCAATCGAGTTAGACAGGGTGCACAGGGCACTGGGCCCCTGTAACACAGATCCCACAATCCCGAGAGACGTGGTCTGCAGAGTACACTTCTTCACCTTGAAGGAAGACATCGCGCGCAAGGCCTGGCGCAAGGGTAGCGCCGAGTTTGACGGCGCATCTGTTCAAATCCTGCCAGACTTTTCCAGAAGGACCCTGCAGATACGAAGGATTTTGAGGTCCCTTTTAGATCTGGTTCTCAACAAGGGAGCTTCGTACAGATGGGGGTTTCCCTTTCACCTTGTCGTGAGAAAGGACCATAGTGTATTTCTGTTGAAGGCCCCATGAGATCTTCCGGCCCTGTTTACCTTCCTCAGCTGTGACCCCATTGATGTGCCTAACTGCCTGGCGGCCAGTGAGGGGAGGTGAGGCCCCAGGGGTCTGAGAGGCCAGGGCCGCAACTGGAGTGCGCCTAGACCGTACGATGCTGAGTCTAAAAAGAGCCTTGGGGCATCGAGCCGGCCCTTCCCTGCCCTCCCAGGACGATGGTGGAAGTAAACGTTGTGAGCGCGTGATGCTGATCTTGCAATACATTATTTGCTTAGTTAAATGCTGTTTATGTCTTGCTTGATTTACCTTTTCTAGTTTAAATATGGTTCAGCTGTTTTCTGATGCTGCTTAAGTGAGTGGCTCCGCATTGAAAGACACTCTAGCCCCAGTAGGGCTGCTCTGTGGGTCCCAGTAACCTATGGAGCCTTTTTCTTTTCCACTTAGGAAAAAGCTAGTTAAGATTCCCCTGTCTTGTGTCTACTTTTTTCCTGTACCCCACCTAAGCTTATTTGTGGGCTTTACAATCTGCTCTCTCCAAGCAATCCCTCAGGGAGTCAGGTTTTAAGCTTTGGGGGGCCTGCTCTAGTCCCCCTGGGCAAGTTTAAAGATGTCCGCAATATCCGTCATAACGTCAAGGGAATGAACAGTCCTGGGAAACGATCATTAGTTTTGAGACACCTCAAGGGGCTCAATGCTCAAATAGCTTACCTACAGGAGAAACACTTCAAAGCTGCCAACCTCCCCCTGTTTGGCAACAGGCCCTTCCCCTGGTCCTATCATAGCTACTCCCCGAACTCGCGGTCCAGAGGAGGGAGTATAGTGATAGAAAGAGGTCTCCCGTGGGAACTGATTGAATGTAAGGCAGATGATGAAGGGAGGTGGCTATTTGTGAAGGGGAAGATCCTCTCCCAGGTGTACACTTTGACGAACATCTATGCCCCGAACGTGGGACAAGTTTCCTTCTTGGAGTCACTTGCGGCCTTTCAGGAGGGAGAATTGGTACTAGGGGAGATTTCAACTTGGCGCTGGAACCACTCCTGGACACCTCCAGAGGGGGCCCACACATAGCATACGTCAAATTGAAGCCCCTGATGAAAGTCCTACTGCTAAATCAGCTGGTGGACCTCTGGAGAATGAAACACCCTAGTGTGCGAGATTATACCTTCTTCTCCACCCCCCCATGGGTCCTACTCTAGGATTGATCTATTTCTGATCCCGCACTCCTCCTTGGCCCGGGTCCGTGACTCGTCCATCGGCTTCATAACATTGTCCGACCACGCCCCCATTGTACTCACCTTGGAGTGTCCAACTCCCGCCCCTAAAAGCTGGTCTTGGAGGCTCAACAACTCGCTGAACTCCACGTCTGGGATTTCCCCCGGGGTGCTTTGGGAGGCGCATAAGTGTTACATCAGGGGCATGTTCATTAAGCAGGGAGCCAGAATTTAGAGAGAGAAAGTGGAACACACCCTGGAGTTCCTGGGAGAGATTGGCAAATTGGAGACCCACCATAAAAAGTCATTGTCTGCCGCTCACCTGGTGACCCTGATCTCTTTAAAGGGAAAAATTGAAAACAATTAGTTGTGACAAAATTAAAGACCAAATGTTTAAGTGCCGCAGGGTATTCTTTGAGTCCAAGGATAAGTGCGGTAGGCTGTTGGCCAGGGCACTACAGACCGAAAGGGCTAGAACGTACATTCCCAAGGTTATGGGCCGTGGGGGGGGGATAGCCCACCCTACAAAAGACATTGCGGAAGCTTTTGCAAATTCTATGAGGGCCTATACAACCTCCTAGGGTCAAAAAGCGACCCCCAGGGGCAGCGGTCCGGGCAATATATCTTGGACTCTGGGATGCTTAAGTTACCGGAGGAGATTGTAACTGAGCTAGAGGCTCCGATCTCCATGGAAGAGCTTCATGGTGCTGTGGCCAATGTGGCCTTGGGTAAGTCCCCGGGCCCAGATGGCCTTCATCTGCAATACTATAAAAAGTTCTTTCCCCTCCTGGCGCATAGACTCTTAGCCTTGTTAAACTAAATCAAAGAAGGAGACCCCCTCCCAGAAGACTCCCTTAGAGCCCACATTGACTCTCTGCCCCAGTTACAGGCCAATTTCCCTTCTGAATGCAGGCGTTATGTTGCTAAAATACTAGCTTCTAGACTCGCCCACACCTTCATTGGGTGATAGGGCCTGACCAGGTTGGGTTCATGCCCCATAGGCAGGCCAGAGACAACACCATAAAGGTGTTGAACGTAATACACCTGGCGCAGACTAGCAAAGTGCCGACCCTCCTGCTCACGACCGATGCAGAGAAAACGTTTGACAGGGTTGACTGGAGGTTTATGCGGTCCACGCTTGACATGTGGGGCCTGGCCCTGATATGATGGGCTGGATAGACAGCATCAACAGCACTCCCTCTGCATTGGTCCGAGTAAACGGCCTGATGTCTGGGTCTCTTAGGATCGCCAACGGGACAAGGCAAGACTGTCCCCTGTCACCCTTGATTTTCATTCTCACGCTCGAACCCTATCTCTGCAGCATGAGGAGAAACCTGGATGTAAGTGGTCTGCAAGGGCCCTTGGGGCTCTACAAGGTTGCTGCCTATGCAGACAACCTAATTTTCTTCCTGTCTTGCCCAGATTCAGTCCAATCCAAAGCTCCTTCCCCTTCCGGTGGGCGAGGGAGGGAGTAGCGTACCTGGGTACTAGAATAAGCAGCAATCTCGCGGGTCTATTTGCTCTGAACTTCCCACCCCTGCTTAAAGGGTTTGAGGAGGAAACCACCAGATGGGCAAAGTGCAGACTCTCGTGGTTTGGAAGGTGTAATGCGGTTAAAATCACCCTCCTCCCCCGCCTGCTTTATCTTCTGCACGCACTGCCGGTTTCAGTGCCCAGATCCTTCTTAGTCAGGGTTCGATCCATGTTCACAACCTTCTTGTGGGCCGGTAAGAAGCCAAGGCTGAGTGGGAGCCTACTCACGTCAGCAAAGGAGAATGGAGGCTTGGGTCTTCCAATCCCAGTCCGGTACCACGCGGTACCTTAAAAGGACAATAGACTGGTGTCTTCATGGTAAACACAATCAGTGGGTGGGGATAGAGCACAGCTTCCTAGAGTCCCCGGAGTCTAGGGGTCTCCCTGGGTGGTCCACGTGGCAACGCCTGCAGTTGACTCACTTCCTTTCCTCCCGACAGGTACACAGAGAGGAGGAACGAGATCTCACGGAGCACGAAAGTGGACTCTTTGTGGACTCCCGGAAAGACACACTCTCTTGAGGATGTACAAGATGCTGCTCCCCCCCTGGTTTAGATGACCCCCCTTCTTGAATAAATGGGAAAGGGACCCGAAAGGTACCAAGTGTTCTGCTACAAGCGGTATAGGGTACCGCGATCCTTCATTAATGGTTCTCGAGCGTTTCTGCGACATGTTGGAGGTGTGGGGAGGAGAGAGGAGACCTGCTGCATATGTTCTGGTCTTGTACAAAACTCAAAGTGTTCTGGGACACGATTAGGGAGGTGTCGGGGAGGTTCTCGGTCTTGGCCATACCTGCGGACCCAGCACTTTGTCTTTTGCACGTGTCAGGTTCTTCGCGAAAAAGATACTGCAACTCTCTGCTGTGTCATCTGTTGAAGGCAGCCAAGGCGTGCATACCGCAGGTGTGGAAGAGTACGGAGATTTGAAAATGTTATGCTCTCTAGGGACAATAGATTTGAGAAATTTACAGCAACGTGGTAGAGTTGGATAGAGTTTACGGAATCCCCAGAGGGTAAAAAACAGCTTGGAAGGTGCTAGCGGCTAGGTGCCCCCCCTTACCCCCCCAGCCTACCTCTCTGTTTTGTCCCTTGTTCCTTTGTCAGTTCTTACCTTGCAATGGATAACAGCCATCCACCCGAGCCAGGTGGGGCTGACTCCAACAGACGGCGTGCCCTGACTCGCTGTGATACTCCTCTGCGGGCGATGGCCCTTGCTGGGGCACTTGGGCCGTGGGGTGTGCTCCCGCCGGCCCTGGAGCCCCTGGGGGGGCCTGTTGCCCCTGACACATGGATGTTGCTGGCATAACGCTGGCTTGCAAACTATTAACAGGCGTGAACACGCTCGTCCATACCTGGTTTGAAGCTTGGGTGCACGGCTGTGCTGCTACTTTACATGTCATTTGTACTACGTTATCTGTATTGCATTGTATGTCACTTTATTAGAATTGTTTGTCCATACATTTGTATATAAAACTTTAATAAATAAAGAATACATAAAAGAAAGACTACATAGCTTCCTTTTGGCACTAGACGTCGTCAGTTTTCCCTACCTTTCAGGAAATGTGCCCCTTATTTTAATCTCACATATCCCTGGGAGTTGGCTGCTTCCCCTGGTTTAGGAAGATATTTTTAACCTGGCCAGCAGTCCTTGAATCTATAAGGGGGGGTGTGCAAGGAAAAAGAGTTCATGGAAAATATGGTCTTGTCTGTTAACGGTTTGTCTGAGAATGGGCAATGGGGGCAATAGGATGGGGAGTGGAATAGCAGGAAGACCCCTATTTAAATCAATAAAGACAATCTGGAAAAAAAGTACAATAATCAACTGTACATGTGTATTGTATTGATGAACATAATAAAAATACTGTCAAAACTGTACAGTAAGTAATTTAAAGCAATTTAAAGCGCCAGAAAAAAAACAGACAGTAATGTAATGTACAGTGCAATTTCACCAGCATGTGGTACTCTTTGGCTCAACTGCAGACTTCCTAGTAGAGTTGCTTGTGGGCCAGAGGAAAGCACCATTCGGGGGGGGGGCCTGGTACTGGCAAGTGGGCACAATCTTGACATTAATGTTCTCTTCTGTTGAAAAAGAATCCTGTACAGCATTATAAACGTGACAATACAGTATAGTACCTGGACAGTACAATACATGCAGTAAAGGTACTACTGTACTCTACCTTAATTACACTACTGTACTCAGTGGCAGCCACCCCCTCCTGAAGGGCAGTTAAGTGTTTGAAATGATTTTGTAAAAAAAATATACATTTTTTACAATTTAAAAAAATATAATTTGTGTCATGAACAACCCCTGGTACAATTTTCTGCATAAAGGAAACCTCAGTACATATATACAGCAAAAAGGGGATCACAGGTGCACCTATATACATAAGAATATGCAAAACGTAAACTGTATTTAGGCAGTAGTGTCTGGCATGTGTAACAAGGTGAAAGAAGCAAAAGTAAAGATATATTAGATGTACAAGATCCACTTGGAAAACTGACAGCACATTAGGTTGATATAAGTGACACACTGATTCAGATTTCATACAATGTGCTCCAAGTTTACACTCTGGATATTACAATACACATCAGAAAAACAACTAGTAGATATAATGCCAAAGAAAGAAAAGACTCTATATATTTAATTACAACTGCACAATCTGACCCTAATGATATACAGGGATACTGTGAAGTCCCTAATGCAGTGATAGGCTGCCTATTCCCATACATTTTTTCCCCATCACTTATCATGCCTGATTAGGGGAGGATAATTAGATACATAGGCTGAGATCTACCTGTTCATAAGGGGCCAACCGCTATAAAAACTGACTTTTCTGGCATTTTCACAGCAAACGCACAGGCTCTTGTCCAATTAATGCTATGCTGTGCTGTGCAACCACTCACCTATCCCCTTCACCTCCTGATGCTTCCATCCCCTGCTGCTGTCCTCAACCACTCACCTAACCTCTCCACCCCCTGCTGCTGTCCTCTACCATTTACCTAAACTCTCCCCTCCTGCCACTGTCCTCTACCATTTACCTAACCCCTCCACCCCTGCCACTGCCCTCTACTACTCAACTAACCTCTCCACTACTGCCACTGTCCTCTACCACTTGCCTAACCTTTCCACCCCCTGCCTTCTTCTAGTGCTCACCTAACATATCCACCCCCTGCCACTATCCTCTACCATTTACGTAACCTCTCCACCCCCTGCTGCTGCCCTCTACCACTTACCTAAACTCTCCACCCCCTGCTGCTGTCCTAGACTATTTATGTAGCCTCTCCTCCCCCTGCCACTGTCCTTTACCACTTACCCAACCTCTCCACCCCCTTCCACTGTCCTCTACCATTTACGTAATCTCTCCACCCCCTGCCACTGCCCTCTACCACTTACCTAACCTCTCCACCCCCTGCTGCTGTCCTAGACCATTTATGTAGTCTTTCCTCCCCCTGCCACTGTCCTCTACCACATACCTAACCTCTCCAACCCCTCCGCTGCCCTTCACCACTTGCCTAACTTCTCCACCCCCTGCTGCTGTCCTCTACCCCTCACCTGACCTATCCTTGAGCGGGTGCATGCTGCAGGAACTTCTGCTTTGCTATTCAGCAGATAACAGTTCATTGAGCTGCCAGTGACTATGCTTGATGGTTTATGTGCAGTGAGCGGTCGCCGATTGACAGCTCTGCATGCACCCATCATTGTAGCGTTGCTGATGATGGATTTGCTACTCTAGGCTATCTGTCCTGCCCTGCGGTGGCTTTGGCTGCCCTGGCATGGGGGGCTCACTGCAGGAGATAGTTTGTTGCTGGTTCCGTGGCCCATCAGACCAAAGAGTAAAAAGCCTCCTCAACCAGCCCATGACTCAAAGTTTTGTGGAGGCCCCCTTTGCAGGACCAGTGGTGGAGGCCCTGGAGCGTGCGCCCTTGCACCCTTCTCATAATCTGGCCCTGCGTAGGACCGAAGAAAGGTGAGTTAGACTGGGCTACCCAGGGGGTTTCACACAGCACCACCCCAACCAATCCAATCCCACAATGCACAGTGGCAGGGAACTTCCTCTTTGCAGGTGGCCTACAGCTCCATTAGATGCCATTTCATTTTTAAACTGACCACAGCAGGAGTTACAAAAGTTAAATTAATTTTTATGTGCAGCAATCTGAATTTCCCTTGAGAGGGGTGCATATGAGCACTGTTTTTTGTAAGGGTGTTGGTCCGATTTAAGTGGACTGTTGCAGCTGCAGAGGAGCATTTAAAGCATGTTTTTTATTTAAAAAGGTGGGGTTGAGGTGCCAGGATACTTCCAGGGTAATAGATAAATGGAATGGGATGGGGGGGTGCCACACTGCCTATGGGAATTGGAGGGGGGAATGCCACACTGCCTATGGGAATGGGAGGGGGGGAATGACACACTGCCTATGGGAATGGGATGGGGGAATGGCACACTGCCTATGGGAATGGGATGGGGGAATGGCACACTGCCTATGGGAATGGGATGGGGGGAATGGCACACTGCCTATGGGAATGGGATGGGGGAATGGCACACTGCCTATGGGAATGGGATGGGGGAATGGCACACTGCCTATGGGAATGGGATGGGGGAATGGCACACTGCCCATGGGAATAGGATCGGGGGAATGGCACACTGCCTATGGGAATGGGATGGGGTAAAGCGACACTGCCTATGGGAATGGGATGGCGGAATGGCACACTGCCGATGGGAATGAAATGGAGGGTAATGGCACACTGCCTATAGGAATGGAATGGCGGTAATGCGACACTGCCTATGGAAATGGGATGGGGGGAATGGCACACTGCCTATGGAAATGGGATGGGGGAATGGCACACTGCCTATGGTAATGGGATGGGGGAATGGCACACTGCCTATGGTAATGGGATGGGGGAATGGCACACTGCCTATGGGAATGGGATGGGGGGAATGGCACACTGCCTATGGGAATGGGATGGGGGAATGGCACACTGCCTATGGTAATGGGATGGGGGAATGGCACACTGCCTATGGTAATGGGATGGGGGGAATGGCACACTGCCTATGGGAATGGGATGGGGGGAATGGCACACTGCCTATGGGAATGGGATAGGGGAATGGCACACTGCCTATGGGAATGGGATGGGGGAATGGCACACTGCCTATGGGAATGGGATGGGGGAATGGCACACTGCCTATGGGAATGGGATGGGGGAATGGCACACTGCCTATGGGAATGGGATGGGGGAATGGCACACTGCCTATGGGAATAGGATCGGGGGAATGGCACACTGCCTATGGGAATGGGATGAGGGGAATGGCACACTGCCTATGGGAATGGGATGGGGGGAATGGCACACTGCCTATGGGAATGGGATGGGGGAATGGCACACAGCCTATGTGAATGGGATGGGGGAATAACACACTGCCTATGGGAATGGGATGAGGGGAATGGCACACTGCCTATGGGAATGGGATGGGGGAATGGCACACTGCCTATGGGAATGGGATGGGGGAATGGCACACTGCCTATGGGAATGGGATGGGGGAATGGCACACTGCCTATGGGAATGGGATGGGGGGAATGGCACACTGCCTATGGGAATGGAAGGGGTGGAATGCCACACTGCCTATGGGAATGGAAGGGGTGGAATGCCACACTGCCTATAGGGAAATGGGAAGGGGGTAAATTACCTGCATTTTCAAGCTTATTCAACTGGACAAATTTAATTATCCATTTGTTACTTAAGTGCGATCACATTTTCCAACCAAAATTATTTTGTTTGCAAGTTTAAGGTTTATTTAGACCTGTATACTTATCTTAAAGTGGACCAACAGTCAAAAATGACCTAAACCAGACCAACACAGCAAAAAGTTAAAAAAAAGGTAAATTTTAGAAACAAAATGGCGGCTCATGTATTTGCAGGCCATCTGTAAACAGGAAGCGCTGCTGGGTTCCCTGTTACTGTGCATTGTCAGTTAAACCCAGGCAGCAGCATGGCTGAGATGCTGGGAGTGAAAGCTCAAAAATGGCCACTACCTTTCTTTTCCAACTGTCCCAGGCTGTGGGCCCAGTTTAAGGGATTCCACACTAGGCGAATAGTGCTTTGGCCACAACAACTAATCCCACTCTGTATCCCTTACAACCAAAACCTCTGTGATCATCTTTCCATACCTTTACCTAATTGGACCTGAATGTCAGTTCTTCCTGCCAGTCAGCCAAATCTTTCCCCTAATTCATCCATGCCCAATTGCTGAGACAAGTCCTGAGGAGTTAACCTCTCACTCTATAACCCCATGGAAATGCAATGGTTGCAACAACCTTCTTTAAAGTGGAACAAAACCCTTGATTTTCACTTTCCCTGGTTTTTTTCCATGTCCCCCGATTTGGGATCCCCCACTGTTTGAAACCCCTGCCATCACTGCATTCAGATTCACGTCTACCCGGTCCAGTGGAGCCTGCGTGGGATCCCATCCAATTAAAGCTGCCTGCTGAAGTGACGTAATTTAGAAAGCGGCTCTGATTAGAGTGAATGGGGAGTGAGAGCATCAGAGCTTCCTTGCCGAATTATGTCAGTTTAGCGGGTGGCTCTGATTGGATGAGAGCCCGCACCAATGGACCATGTAAAGGGGGCGCCCTGGAGGGGATTAACACAGCGTGGCATCTCAATTCAGGATGTCGTTGGGGAAAGCCAGCAGCCGGCCCTGGAGTCTTTTCGATGTTTTTTTTTTTTTCAACCATTCTTTTAGAAGTCTCTCAAAAGTCTTTGAGGCTCTTTATAAAACACACAAAAACATCAATAAGTGCAGTTCTGTTAAGAAAAAGTGTAAAATGAGTTCATGAATACCGTGACTTTAACAAAACTGGGGACAACTCTCAGTCTTTTTCTCTGTGCTTAACCATCTTTTCTTCCACAAAAAAAATTAAACATTATCAAAGACTCAGTTCTTTCAATCATTCTTGGCATATGCCAGACAACAATAGCTTCCATGCAGGTTCCAACAAACAACAAATTACTTTTATAGAGGCCCTACAGGCATGTTATTTTAATCCGCATTGCCTCCCTCCCTTCTTGCTATTACCACTTTTTAGTTGCAATTTTTGCTGAAGACAGGGTGGGCATCTTGCCATCAGATTGCTTTTTTTTCAGGAATATTGGGGTTCTTGTAGTTATAGCCTTAATATGGACTCATCTGTTCTGCTGTGGGGCCCTGTGCTTTTTAGGTCAACCTTCTTGGAAGATCTTGTAGTTTTGTTACTGGCATGTCCATGGCTCCTGAGCATCCATAATGCCTGGTACAGCAACATTCTTGAAGTTTAGAGTTGGGTTCAAGCAGTTAATAGCCTAGGCTGTGGTGAACTGTTAAGGTGGAAAGGAACTACCTTGGTTTTCTCTTATTCTCAAGGGATGGAACTCTTTGATGCAGGCCACATGGAATCCTGGGGTTGGGGCAGGTGTTACAGGTCTGGGAAGTTCAGGCGCCTTTTCTTGTGACCGTAAGAGGACCCATAGCATTGGTTCAAGCTTTGCATCTACTAATAGGTTAAGGCATTTAATATCCATGGCTAGTGTTGGGCAAAACCATAAAAGTTTAGCTAGGCAAGTTTGGCCGACTTTAAACAAAAGTTTAAAGAGCCCAAACCTCATTGCGGGCAGAGGGCCCGAACTCGGGAACCCAAAAATGACTTTAAAATGGTGGTAGAAAGGGGTAGAGTGCTACAAAATGGGAGTAGTAACACACCATAACCGTATAACCTTATAACAGACTACGTGACAGAGCACCCCCAACACCGTTTAGCAGACCGTGTGAAAGAACACCCCCATCATCCCTTAGAAGACTTTGTGTAAGAACACTCCCATCAACCATCAAGCAGAGTGTGTGACAGAACACCGGCTTCACCCCATAGCAGGCTGTTTGACAGAACATCTCCGACCTCGCTGGCAGGGCTGGGCACTGTAGACCGCGTGACTGCTGCAGCCATGCATCAACGTGGCCCAGCCCTGCCTATTCCACTCCTTCTCCCCTTCCTGTTTGTTTGGAAGGTTGGGGCAGCAAGATTGCCGGCCTGCTGGCTGATCTGATTGGGTGAGGGGAGGGCTAAAAGCTGGTTGATGTGCTGCTCAGCCAAACCCAAACCAGTTATAAACTGTAACTTTGTGCTTCGGGTTCGTCCAACACTATCAATGGTGGCATATATAAAGAGAGTGAGCTATATTCTCTTAGAAGAGAAAAAACTATATATATATATATATATATATATATATATATATATATATACAACTTTTTTGATTGGGATTGTGGGTTTGATTCCCTATTGTGGAAGTCACTCTTTTATATTTCTTGGTCCTTGGCACTGGCACTGTGGTTGGCAGTTATATGCTGAAAGCGCCTTCTCTTTTGATGGTACACTTGTTTTTAATATTTAATATTCAGTCTTTTTAATATTCTGTTGTCCTTGTCTAAAGAAATTGTGGTCTGCTAAGATTTGTTTAGTTAGTTCTAACTGGGCCGCCACTAGGAATTTCGGGGACCTGTAAAGCCCCATGTCCGCCCCCTTAAATATATAAATAGATATAAAATTTGCCCAAAAGAAAAAAAAACAGGCATGTTGGCAAACCTCATTTTCCTAACCTGTGGGTAGAGCTGTGGCAGGAGTCGAGTGGGCAAAGCTGTGGCAGGAAGAGGTGTTTAGTGGTAGGCAGAGGTGAGACGGGAAGCGATGTGCCAGACAGAGGTGAAGTGGGCAGAGCGAGGTAGAGAGAAGAAAGCAGAGGTGGAACGACACATGAGGTGACGTGGGCAGAGGTAAGGATGAGAAATGTGAGTTGAGCAGAGGTGGGTAAAGGTAAGCAGAGGTGAGGGAAGCCAAGGTGGAAACAAGAAGAAGTGTGGTGGACAAAGTTGAGGTGGGCAGGGGTGAGGTTAGCAGAGGTAGTTGGGAAGAGGTAAATAGAGGTGGGCAGAGGTGGTATGGCAAAGAGAAGCAGATAAGTTAAGGTCACCTCTAGGGGTGCTGGGGGCCACAATCGATGGCAGTGTGGGCCACATACGGCCACCCCAGGCCACAGGTTGTGCATCCCTGCTATGGATGTGGAAAATGGTGGGGCCCGAGTGCATAACTTGGGCCCTGAGGTTTGCTAAAGTGGAAAGCTAAACATGCTCCCCTCGCCATAGGTGAGGGAAAATGGTGTCCCCCATTCATGTGCCATAAAGTGGGTCCCATCCGGTGTGCGCAAATTGGACCTCCATTCATATGCCCATCTATGTGCCATTACAGGGCCTCCATCAGGTGCGCACAAATGGGACCCCCATCCATGTGCCATTACAGGGTCCCATCAGGTGAGCGCAAATGGGGGCACTATCCCTGTGCGATTATGCAGGCGGGTCACCTTTACCTGTGTCATTGCAGGGCCCCCATCCTGGGAGGTAGATTTTTCAGGCATCGATGAAGCACAGATGTACCCAGGGCACAAAGTCTATGAGCAGACCTGGTCTTCATCAGAGCCCCTGCTTTTGGGGCTAGAGAGCCGGTTGGAAGAGCATTCTAGTGTTACTTATTCATGCTTTTTGCTGCATACTTGTATCCTGTGCTCCATCTACATAATTTGTTCCCTTCTTATGTGTCAGCAGTAGATATATATTTGTTATTTTCTAACAGGACTGGGAAAAAGAATACTTAAAATTTTTATTTATATAGCACCAACATATTCCATGGCGCTTTACTATGGCAGGGTTTATATATAAACAGTAAAAATGACATAGCAACAAAACAGATAATCCCAGTGGAGTGCATAAATTGGAGGCAGGGAACATGCGCCCGGCATTTGTGGCTGGCCAGCACTGAACACTCCCTGTTAGAGGGCAGCAGGGATGCGGTTGCTGGTGCATGTGCCGTAGGACTGGGGAAAGGTGAGTTGGAGTGGGTGACCCCGGGGGTTTCTCACAGCGGACCAAAATACAGGTTAGTCAAAATTGTGGGTTTTGGTCCAATTTCCCCCTGTGTGAAATCTCACTGATTGTTGTAAAAACTCACCTTTGCGGCAACCCTATGGTACATGTTTGGGTTCTCATCCAATCAGTGCTATATGCTGTGCATAATAATGCACAGCATTTGGCTCTGCTTGGAAACAGAGCTTTGGGAAAGAGAAAAGGGAGAAGCTGCATCCACAGTCTCCCTGCAGGCTGTGGCACACTCCCGTCCCCACAAATTCAATGTCTTGCCTCAATTGCAAGATATCGGGGATGTGACCCACACATGTGCAGTGAGATCACATGTGATGTAAGTATAGTAGCGATCTCAGGGAGCTTAACAAATTAGGGCATTTCAAATTGGGATGTCCCGGGCTAGATAATCGTCCTCACCAAGATAGATTGCCCACGGCTGGAAACGCTGATGGACAGTGCACAATTACTTAATACAGGTTAAGAGTTTTATGTTGTTAAAGTGGACCAATCAGCTTGTTTGCCAGCCTTGGAGTTTAAAAGATTCCAGGTCTGGCAAACAAGCTGATTGGTCCTCTTTAACAACATTAAACCTCATACTTGTTTTCAGTAAGTCAGTGCTGTCTATCAGCCTTTCCAGCCATGGGGGAGGCTGCTCAGGTGGCTGCCACCACCGGACTGGATGGAATAATTTTTTCCCCTGCTGCCAGTATAAAAAAAAATATCCCATCCAGTCTGGTGGGGGGCATTCCGGCCAAATTTGAGCATTTCTGCATTCAAATAACAAAGCAGCCTGCACCTTCACAACCAGCAGCCGCAGCTACGTGGTGTGTTTATTTGCCCTACCTACTTTTCTACACTTCCTACTATTTTTTTTTAGGTCCACTGTGACTTTTGCTATGGGCCCTGTGAAACCTAAGTACGCCACTAGATAAGCCATTGAAACAAAGGGAATGAGCACCCTGTTTGCAAGCTTACAATCTAAGAGGAGAATGAGAGGTGACACAGAAGGTAATTTTTGCCTCATCTGTAGAAAACAGGATGGCTGGGAAAATGGTGCCCCAATGGCCTTGACCCCCAGGGCGATTGCCCTGCTCACCATTCTCTGGAAACAGCCCTAAGTTATATAGTGAAAACACACATTTTTTGAAAGGTTTAGCTTCAGACAAAGAGAAGACATATCATAACAGTCACTGGAGTTCTGAAGTTTGGCAAGGGTGAGGCCATGGGCTAAAGTATATAGTTGGCTGTCATCAGCATATATATGGTACTGAAAACCAAATCTCCCAATAGCCTGACCGAGAGGGGCTATGTAGAGAGAGAATCTAAAAGAAATTGGGATCTGACACTAGCCTTCCACTGGCTGTGTGAAACCCCCAGATAGCCGTTATCAGCCTACCTTTCCCCGTTCCAGCGGCCCATGTGCGGGCTCTCATCCAATCAGAGCAGTTTGTCGTGCCTTTGTAATTGAGAAACTGCTCTGATTGTCTGCAATGTGGAGCAAAAGTGGCCACATCACCTGTTGCACGGGTTGTGCGCTAGTGATGCGGCCGCTTGTGCTCCCTTTGAAGCCTATCAGAGTCTTTTGCCAAATTACATAGTTACGCCAAACATCCCTCATTAGACGAGAACCCTCCCATGTGCTGTTGGATGTGGAGAGGTGAGTTCTTCTGGGCGTGCTGGGGAGTTTCACACTGCAGGACATCCACATTTGGGATACCCCTGTGGCACAAAACAAGACCTGGGATAGTCAAAATCCTGGGTTTTGTTCCACTTTAAGGCCAACATTTTTTAGTTGGTCCACTGTACCTGTCCAGAAGATCAGTATGTGATCAATGTACCTGTGCCATGATAATAACAGGTATATCGAAAGGTCCTCAACCCCCCATAACCTCCTCTACTTTTTTGGATCGACCTACTTACCTAACAACAACAATTTCAAGTACATTTTACTGCAGCATTTTATCCCTGGCTGAACTGAGGCATCACAGAAGCCAGTATAACACAAGGACAATCCTTTTTTGCTGAGCTGATAATTGTAGGGTGTGATATCCTTCTAATCCCCCTATAATTATCATCAGACTGTTCAGTGTCTGCTTTCTTATTCCTTGATTACATCAAATCATTCAGAGAAGTACGAAAATCTCATACAAGTGGGAAACTAGATTTTACTATCCCAATTATTACAGTGAAGTATTTGCGGGATAGTACAGTAGATAAGAGTTCCACTTTATTACCAAGGACTGCTAAATTGTATAGGTTGTCAAACCTTTTTCATAACAAGCAATTAGCAGCCGTGCCCTGAAATTCTGGGAAATTACATTGTGTAGTTGGTTTCCTGTGACCTGTAAGGTCACAGGGTATTTTAAATTGCACTATCTATAGCTAAAGCCTACACCTGAGCTTATTGATAATGAGCCGTGATCGTCGATCGACATTTGTATTCGGCATCTGTCACATTATAAGATTCTATACAAGAGGATATAACATTCAGCTTTTTAAAGGAACAATGGCAATGAAATGTCAGTCTGACCTCATTCGCAATCATTGCCAGTTTTGAAAAGAAACAATAAGTTCCCCATCAGAGAGGCTGATTGTGTAGGTATAGCATTTAACCTTTTCATATTCATTCTTAATATCTGAAATTGGTGTAATTTATTTTGAGTAATTTATTCTAGGGCCGGCGCAGTTATTGCGGTATATCCTGTAATTGTTTTTCATTATCCTTATTTCGTTCCTCGTATTATTAAAACAAATTACAACACATTGTATGCACTGGAGAAAGCTTTGCTGTTGATAAACAACCTTTCCCCTGCTGCTCATCAAGCAATTATCCATCGGCAGCGAGGAGTTCTAACAGCTTTAGGTGCGCCTCTGCTGTATTTATAGTACCTCCTACATGAGTCGATCGCTTCCTTTCCAGCAAACAGATGTAGCTCAGGCTCCACAGAAGCTGTTTTTCACTTGTTATTATTTTTCTACTAGCTATCATCTTGTTATAGCTAAGCTTTGGCAAAATGCCTAAAGACAATTTTAAATTACATAAAAGTTAAAGGGGAAATATCTTAAAAATGTCTAATATAAAACTACATTAACATGCTGGGTGGCAGGAGAAAAGTTACTTGCTTTTAACAAAGGGTGAATGGATTTTGTATGGCAGGGATTGTACCACTGCACTATAACTGGCCTTTGGGCGGTCAGATGGAGCGCCTGCACCTTCATCTTAAGAGTGCCAGACATTTTCATTACTAGGCACTGGTGCCATTTGGTCTGGTGGAGGCAAGGGGGTATTCCTTGCTTAGCTCAGCCTCTGCCAGGATGCTTTTTTGGGGTGTAGGGGTTGTACAATGGCAATGGCATGGCTGTGATTGGCCAGGTAAGACGTGTGACCCAGCAGTATAAAAAGTGGGATCACTTGTCCTACAACACATCAGCACTCTTTGACTTATGGAGAGGTTGCTGCTGCTGAGTGAGGGCTGTGATTAAAAAAGGAGACAAATAGCCATCAACTATTAACTATAACAAGTCATCTCTTCCCAGCTGAATTGCATTGCCTGGGTATTCAATAAAAGTCATCTGTGCCCACTTGCATTATATAATACAACTCATCTGTGCCCATCTGCATAGCATATACCGGATATATAATAAAACTCATCTGTGTCAATCTACATTGCATATATTGGGTATATAATACAACTCGTCTGTGCCAATCTGCATTGCATACACTGGGTATATAATAGAAGTCATCTGTGCCCACCTGCATTGCATATACTGGGTATTTAAAGCAGTCCTTCACTCTGAATAAGAGTCTATCTTATATGTTTCCCCCACGCTGTACATACAGATTGCTCACATTAAAAATCCTCCCACATGCATCTACTGCATATTATGAGCCTTTAAACATCCAAGATGGCGGCTTATGGAACAACAGGCAGCCTGCAAACAGGAAGTGCCTTCTGACTGTGCTGCTCTGCATTCTGGGATTGCTGACCTTTTCCTGACTCCAGCTCTGCTCTGTCTGAGCAAAGCACAGCTATAACCCGCCCCCCTGTACTTTATCCCACTCTTCTCTCCTCAGTAAGTGTGATGCTTCTGAGTCAAGATGGCGGCGCCCGTATTCCTAAAGTCCTGAACAGAGTTGCAGCCCAGTAGGGGAAAGAATAATAAGTAAGTGACTAACAACTTGCATTAACTTTAGATGCTGGGGAATCGGTTTTTAAGGGTTTGGGCTTTTCAATAGATCAAGGTGAAGGTCCGGTTTAATATCTGTGGCAAATAATATATATTTTTGTGGCAGGGTTTTGGCTTTCACATGAAATGTCTTGTTTGTAATTTTTGAGCGAAAGAAGTAAAAAAAAAATATATATATATATATATATATATATATATATATATATATTTTTTTTTTTTTTTTAATTGTCTCCTTTATTATAAATAAAATTAAAAAAAAAGGCTTTTTTATATTTAAGGGTTAAAGCTGGCTTGCTAATAATATGCTTGACAGATTTAGCCCCTTCTACTGTAACTTCCTCAGATAGAGGGGATCACAGTCTTGTGTTGTTAGCTAAAGGGTTACTGGAACTATTCTTACCTGGGAAGGTCATTACTGCAGCTTGACTTAGCCAAAGCTTTATAATTTTGGGACTTTTAGTCAGTAGTTTTTACTCAAGGACAGGACACCCATCTCCACTGTAGCAACACAGAGTCCCAGGTATATGATAATTTTGGAAAAAACGTGTAGAGAAGTAAATATAGGGACACAAATTACTATTTTACATTCCAAAAGAGGGGAACAATAAGACAGAACAGCAAAAACCTGCCGAAAAAGGGACTTTACTTTAAACACCCAGTGCGACAGATCCAGGCTGTAAAAACAAAGTTGTTTAAGTAGGACATTGACGTCATGGATGTCATGGCAGTTGTGATGTGAGGCTAAATCAAAAAAATCAATATATAAATAAGTAAATAAACAATAAAATAAAATATTTTTTGATATTTCCATAATTTTATTTTTTTTTTTCTTCTTTTTTAATCTTTTTATTGTCATTTTTTGGTATAAAAGTTAAACAGTATGACATATTGTTCTTTTACAAATAAAGAGTTACAGAATACAAGTTGTCATTCTTCATACATCTTCTCAGACAGACATGTCATTTTCAGTAAGTTGCTAAGGCACATTTAGGGTATTCTAAGCTTCTAGAGTTTAATTATTTACCAACATGGGCGACTTAAAATTAACAGCTATTAACTGATGATCATCCTTACTCAAATTGACGGGCAGGCAGATTGTCTCGAGCTCTCCGCACAGGCCAATTCTCACTGCAACAGGGTTTCTCTCAGATCTGGAAACGAGTATTCCACCCAAGGGCCCCAAATCCTCATGAATTTCTCATGGGAATCTCTCAGGATGCTGGTCAGTTTTTCGTTAATAAAGATGCCATTCAACCTCTCTTTTACCACCTGAAATGGCACATTTCCTTTTTTCCATGAGCTTGCGATAGCTAATTTTGCCGCCAGCATAACCTTGGTCAGCAAGGCGTGCTGGGGCTTGGTAATACCTTCTGGCTTCACAAGTAGCAAAGCAACCCAGGGGTCCCTTCGTAAGTTCTTGTGCAGGAGAGTATATAGCAGGCCAAAGACCCGAGACCAGAACCTCCTGACCATCGGGCATTCCCACCAAATGTGGAGGACCGTCCCCTCTGCAGAACAGCCTCGGAAGCAGGTTGCCGGGTGCCCTGGGATTGCTTTCGCCACGCGAGACGGTACCAGATACCATCTCGTAAGCATCTTATATGCCGCTTCTAGCGTGGTTATGTTTATTGAGCATTTGTTAATCCCTGCCCAGATATCCATCCATTCTTTCCTATCCAGAACCAGGTTCAGATCCATCTCCCATTTTATCATATATCCATGTTTAAAATTGGCCGGTAGTGTTGTAAGATGGGCTTAAATCATTGAAATAAGGCCTGGTGTCGGTGCTCCCTCAAAGGTCGTTTTATCTATCCCCGGGGTTTTGTTCTTCAGTAGAGGAGCTAGCCAGTGGCGGATCTGGATATACCTGAAGCATTCGGCAGTTGGTGCCTTTTTTGTTTTGACAATAATGTGGGCCAAGAAACTATTTCCTCCCTATCTATTAGATGATGAACTTAATTAATGCCTGACCGCCTCCACCACATAAATGCCTCGGGATTCTCCATCCCTGGAGGGAACCAGGGGTTTCTAAATAATCGCATTGCTGGGAGATGCGGCGAAATCAGCTTCCCCGAGTATTTCACCCCGTCCCATATACGGAGGGAGTGGCTTAGGATTGGACATGTGATGCGGGGCCTGTACTGTGGTGGGGTCCAAATTAGGCTATCTATGGGGATGGGGTCGCATGCCATGGCTTCTAAGGAGACCCAGAGAGGGGTTTCCACTTCAAGATGTAAGCTATGTAGCTGCGCAACTTGCGCGGCCAAGTAGTATCTGTTCACGCACGGAACCCCCAGCCCTCCTTCCGTCCTGTGTCTAAACATAGTAGATTTAGCTACCCTCGGCCTGGTGCTTCCCCAGATAAACCTCATTATGCTATTCTGCATGCTTCTAATCTGGTGCGCGGGGATTTGAACAGGGAGTGTCCGAAATTGGTAGAGCAGTTTGGGTAATAGGGTCATTTTTACCGCGTTTATCCTTCCTATCCACGAAATCCCATGTCCCTGCCAAGAATCAAGCATAGTTTTCAGTGATCGAAGGGGGGGGGGGGGGGGTAATTAGCCTGGTACAGAGTATGGTAATGAGGAGTGACCTTAACCCCCAGATATGATAATGTCCCCGGGGCCCAACGGAAGGGAAAGTTGGATTGAAGTGACCCCGCATCTGGGAAAGGACGTTTAAGTTTAACCCCAAGGATTTCTCTTTGTTAACTTTGAGGCCAGAGATTTGCGAGAAGTCGTCTTGGAGGTGGAGGACATTGGGTAGCAAGATGTGGGGTCGTGAAAGGACTAGCAGTAGGTCATCTGCGAAGAGGCATGCTTTGTGGTAACATCCCACTAATTCCATCCCTGTTATATCCGGGTGTGTCCTGATTGCGATTATTAGCGGCTCCAGAGCCAAGACAAATAACACTGGAGAGAGCGGGCACCCTTGCCATGTGCCCCTGCTGATGGGGAATGGTTCAGAAAGGTAACCCCCATACTGAACTCTCGCTAAAGGAGACGAGTATATGGACCGTATCCAAGCTAGAAAGTTGTTTCCAAATCCCCATTTCTGAAGGGCAAGAGACATATAGTTCCACGATAGGAAATCAAATGCCTTCTGCATGTCTAACGACAGGAGAAGACTATGGGAGTCCCTCTGCTGGGCTATCTTGATCAAATGAGCTACTCTACGAATATCATCTGAAGCCTGCCTATTTGGTACAAACCCCACTTGATCCTTCCCAATCAGGGTACCCAAAAACTAATTAATCCTAGAGACCAAAACCTTCCCCAGGATTTTAAGATCAACATTAAGCAACGACATGGGCCTGTAGTTCTGTGGGTTTAAGTGATCCTTGACCGGTTTCGGGATCATGCTTATGAATGCCTCCAGAGAGGTCCGATTCAGTGTACTCCTTTCTTTAAGAGAATTAAACATTCTTGCTAAGTGGGGGGCTAGTTCTGTGGCATATTTCTTATAGTATAAGTTTGAGAAGCCATCGGGCCCAAGTGCCTTGGAAGCTTTAACCCTTTAAGTGCCAGCCTACCTTGAGATTTTGTCACCCTTTGTTGCCAGACCATTTTGCACTATTTTGAGCTCCCCATGTTCAACTGTGATTTTTGAAGGGATTTCCAGGGATTTCCGAGGAAAGTGATATATTGTTTTTTTCAGCAGAGCCTGGGGTTTAACATGAAATGTTAATTGTTTGTCATTTTCTAAGTTCATTCTCAATATTTTTGGGTGAAAATTGTGCAAAAAAATGTAAAAAAAACAATTTTTTACAATTTGTAGTGTTTTTTTGTAATAAAAAATGTAAGTTTGTCAATAAAATCTTATTGTGTGTGAAACCCCAATTTCTCCCGGTTACAGCGGTACCACATATGTATAGGTAGACACCCTTTCCTGCCCAGGAGACTCCCCCAAACAGAAACAACACTTTAGGAGATTTTCAGATAAAATAAATTCCCTAGAAGTATACACCTCAGGCTTTCTAGGCTTGTTGACATGGGTGCAGTTTTCTGGAAGTAATCCCTCAATGCATTTTTTGGTTGCACAGGGTTTCCCTAAAAATGAATAAAAAAAGCAGAATCAAAACCAAATTTTCCTAAAAAAAACTATATGCAAACAAGAAAAAAACCTGAAAATCTGAAAAAGCAACATCCCCCAAACAGACCAATGCCCAACATGCATAGGTTATGGCAAGGAAAGAGTTGCCAAACACACCAAAGTAAAGCATGTGCGTAACGGTAATTTTACTTCAAAATTTCAGCTCTGCAGACAAAGTGCGCACCTTGTGCTTTTTCTACCAAAACAACCCTTTACATTTAGAATATCCCCCATAAACCATATATTCCCTGAAAGTACACATGTTAAGCTTTCTAAGCGTACTGAGCTTGTTGTAGTGGGCTCATCTTTCTGGAAGTAATCCATTGAAGAATTCTTAGGTGGCACAGGGTTTCTCTAAAAAAAATTATAAAAAAGCAGAATAAAAACCATGTTTTCCTAAAATATCAATATGTAAACAAGAAGAAAACAAGCTAAATCTAAAAGCGCAAGGTCCCCTGAGGAGAACAATACCCCACATGCATAGGTACTATTAACCCTTTTAATTGCCAGCCTACTTGAAGTTTTGTCACCCTCTGTTGACAGGTCATTTTTCCCCATTTTGCTCCATGTTTAACCGTGATTTTTGTTGGAATTTCCAGAAAAATTATATACATATTTTTTTGCAGCAGAGTTTAGGCTTTAACATGAAATGTCTTGTTTGTAATTTTTCTACTGTTTTTTGAATATTTTTGCGTAAAAAAACAAAAAAAATAAATAAAATAATACTTTTTAGACAATTGTCTCCTTTATTTTAAATAAAACCTTTTTTTTTTTTTTTTTTTTTATGAAAACCATATTGCATGTACCCAATTACAACGGTACCACATATGTATCGGTAGCCCCCCCCATTCTTGCCCTGGAGACCCCCCAAACTGAAAAGAGCACTTTATAGCATTTACAAATAAAATACAACTACTATCCACACTATAAACATAAGGGGTTAATAAAAAAAAAAAAAAAAAATTACATAGGGTCCCCCCTTCCAGGGGGGGGGGGGAACCCATTTTTTTTATTTTTAAGGGTTAGGGTTAGGCTAACCCTAACCCTTAAAATTAAAAAAAAAAAAATGAGTCCCCCCCCCCCCCTATGACCCTACGTCATTTTTTTTTATTTTTAAGGGTTAGGCTTTTTTTTTTATTTTAATTAACGTTTTTTAAATGACGTAGGGTCCCCCTTACCCGTCATAACCAGCCCGGGACTAGCTATGGGGGCTTGTAGGAACAGAGTGGAGGGGCCAGCTTTTGTGGCCCACCACCCTGCAGTCTACAAGCCCACATACCCTGTGTTTTCCCCTGGGCTTTGGGGAGGCAGGTAATTGGGGGTGCGGGGGTTAATGGCAAGTCACCCGCTAGTTGCAGGTGACTTGCAAGCCCCCAGCCTTGTGAACTGGTACAGGGGTCTCATGGAGCCCTTACCAGTTCACAAAGGGTTAACAGTAAAAAAAAAAACAGACACAAAAATGTCATTTATTAAAAAAAAACAAAAAAAAACTTTACTCACCTCACCAGATTGTCAGCTCCTGTGTTGATCAGCTGTCAGATGCCTTGGTGATCGCTGGCCAGAGGAGGGGGGGCAGGGGATCAGAGCATCCTTTGCCCCTCCACTGCTCTGCCCAGCGATCACCAGGGCATCTGACAGCTGGGCCGAGGAGAGCCGGACGACACCCGGGAGTGACGTCATAAGCCCCACCCCCAAAAGGGCGGGGCTTAACAGCAAGATGGCGGCCCCTGTCGGGAGAGCACTTTCAGGCTCTCCCCTGAAGCTGAAGTGTCGGGGGGGGGCGATCGGAGTGAAGAGGAGACCCATCGGGAGGCAGCGCGACCACAGGTAAGTAAATGTCATTTTTAATTTTTTTTTTTTTTACAGTTAGCAGCTGCTGCTGCCGAAGCGGGGGTTGCCCTATTCCGGGGGCTCTCCTGAAGCCATCCGAGCACCCACGGGGGATTGGATGGCACCAAATTAAAGAGGAGACCCGCCCGGATCTAACGAGGGGTCAGGTGAGTATTTTTTATTTTTATTTTTTTAACTAGCAGGGGGAAATGCCAGGCACATAGTTTCTACGTGCTTGGCACTTAACGGTAGGAGAAGCAACCACGTAGAAACTACATGCTTGGCATTTAAAGGGTTAAGGCAGTGGTGGCAGCTTTTCCTAAGATCTGCGTTTGTGGGTAAAACAATTGTAGGAAGTACAATCATAATCCTGTCTGGATCAGGACATAAAACCTCCTGGATTCAAGAAACAATTGGCGGCAGCTTGGTGGGATCTATAGCTTAGTACATTAGTGCACTGTTTAATTAGTAAGTAATTTAAGTGTGTACTAATAGGCCGGAAGCTTGCTATAAGTGACAGGCCTACAGAAGCTGACTCAGTGCATTGTATGTTTTTTTGTATTTTTCAACAGATATACTTGGCTTCTGCTTCCCCCCCACTCTTGTCTTTCTTTATATCTCTCTTTTAATTGGCATAATGGCTGAGAGTATAAGCAGCTATAAAAAGCACAGCCGGGATGACCTGATCAATTTATGTGAGGTCATATCCACCACAAGAGGACAATCAAAGGAGCAATTGATCTCACCTTGGTTGAATTTGATCAAGCAGAGCAAGCTCAAAATGTTTCTCAAGAGACCCCAGAGGAAGGAACTAGCTAAGCTAAAAATGCAACAAAGGGAGTCTGCTAGCCTCATGGAGTCTGGGGGTGAATGGCCCCACAAAATCCCTCTGGATATGTTTCCGACCATGGAAGGAGAAGACTGTGTGGACTCTTTCTTCCAAGCCTTTGAAAAAAATTGCAGACAATATATAGAGCAGTGGGCTGGTTACCTCACCCCAGTGCTGAGGGGGAAGGCCCTAGAAGTTTTTGTAAGTCTCCCAGAGGATCAAGAACAAGATTATGATACTCTAAAAAAAAGCCATTTCCAAATGCTACTGTCTCACCCCTGAGGTTTATCGCAAATGTTTCCGGGCCCTACAGTGAGGCCTTACTGGCAGCTACCTGGCCTTACTACCAACTTCCTTGTTTTCAATCTGCATGCTGCGTTCCAGCAGTGGCTTAAAGACTGTCTGTGGACACTTTTGTCACCTTACAGGAGCTCATGATTAAGGATCAGTTTCTCCACACATGTCCTGTGGATGTCAGCCGGTTTGTCTTGGATTGAGCCCCCAAGACTGCGGCAGAAGCAGCCGAGATTGCAGATTCCTATATTGCCAACAGGATCCCTCTCCCCAGCAGGACTGCTCCCCTGATGGGAAGAGGGAAAAGCTGCTAGACTCTCTGCCCCTGCCCACCAAAGGAGCCAGGTAATCAGGTCTTCAGGAGACCCACCATCAGCTGTAGGCCCCCGGAGATGTTATATTTGCAACCAGGTGGGCCACCTCAGCATGAACTGCCCAGAAAACAAGAAAACAGCCCCCACCTATAAGAACAATGGTGGGGCCTCTTCAATTTTGTGTGCCTCCAGAACACCAGGTAACCTTGCTGAAAACTTGCAACCTGTCACTGTGGGTAAAACAGTTACCACTGCGTTACGGGACACTGGGTCTGAGGTCAAATTGGTCCGCCCTGAGCTTATAAGCCCCGAAGATCTGATTCCAGGCCAGACCATGGCTGTCAAAGGGGTTGGAAGCTTGAACCCTTCAGTTCCCACAGCCTGTGTCTTCCTAGACAGGGGGGCTAGGTAAGGCATAAGAGAGGTTGGGGTCACAGATAACCTCCCAACCAATTTACTATTGGGCACTGATCTGGGGTGATTGGTGGCCCGTTATGAGCCCATGCCTGTGGCTTGGGACCCCTCCAAAGTACTGGTGAGGGACACACTAGTGAGTGCTATGAGTTGAGGCCTGATCCAGGTCTCACATCTAAGAAGTATGTTGATCAGCATATAACAAATGTATGTGATACAATTTACACTGAGGGCAACACCTCTGCTGCAGTGGTGTCCCACAGCGGGCACCGTTTCTCCTCCAATTGGCCACTGCCCACCACTGCCGAGGCGCAACCTTCTCTGAGGCTGTTAAAACTGATACCAGTCTGGAGGAACTCAGGGGTGTGGTGGATAGGTCTCCAGAAGGAGATGGCAGGATGATGGTGTATTGGGAACAAGGCAGATTGTACAGATGCATTAGTGAGCATTTTTACACAAGTAGGATTTCCCCGTGAGATGCTCACTGATCATGGCACGCAGTTTGTCTCTCATCTGATGCAGTGTCTCTGTCAGAAAATGCAGGTGGCACATATTCTGGCAAGCCCTTACCACCCCCAGACCAATGGCCTGTGTGAACTATTTAATGGCACTTTGAAACAAATGCTCAAAGTGTTTGTGGAATCTCAAGGAAGGGACTGGGAAAGATATCTGCCCCACATATCCTTTGCCTACCAGGAGGTGCCCCAACCATCAACTGTATTTTCCCCTTTTGAGCTCTTGTATGGCTGGCGCATTAGAAGACCCCTTGATTTCATTAGAGAAGCTTGGGAGGGGCAGAGCATGGGTCCAGAAGTCGCAGTCATGGAATATGTTCTGAAACTCCGGGAGAAAATGTACACCCTAGTAGGACTGGTTTGATAGAATCTTACCCAGGCCCAAGCCTCCCAAAAACAGTGGTATGACCATAATGCCCGGGAGAGGGTGTATGGGGCAGGCCATAAAGTATGGGTGTTGGTCCCTATGCTACAGAACAAGCTGCAGGCTGAATGGGAGGGACCATACACCGTACAGAAAAAGCTCAATGATGTAACTTATGTGGTTATTTCTGGATGGCCAGGGCAAGCGTGTTAAAGTGTATCATGTCCACATGATTGAGGCTCATCATGACAGGGCAGCAATTGCCCTCCCAATCTGCAGTCAGCTCCAGGGTGAGATAGATAGTCGACCTCCTGGCTGCGACCAAGGAACCAGACTCCCTTGAGGTGGCCCAGATCGACCCTCAGCTGACCACAAAGCAACGGGGAGAACTGTCAAGTGTGTTAGAACCCTATTGGGGGAACTTACTGCCCACTCAGGATTAACCAATCTTGTGTTAAAACACAATCCCCCCAAGAACCAAATAATAGGCAAGGTGCAGAATGCCCAACTTACAGGCAGAGTGGCATTCTCCCCCCATTCCCCATGGGGAGTGTAGCATTCCCTGTCCCATTCCCATAGGCAGTGTGGCATCTCCCCTCCCATTCTCATTCCCCCCTCCCATTGCCCATATAGGCAGTGTGGCACCCCCTCCCATTCCCCATAGGCAGTGTGGTATTTCCCCCCCATTCCATTCCCATAGACAGCGCAGCATCTCCCATTCCCATAGGCAGTGTGGAATTCCTCCCTCCAATTCCTATAGGATGTGTGGCATTCCCCTCTCCATGGGCAAAAGAAAAAAAGGAAACTCACATTTCCATGCTGGGCAGGCCATCACAGCCACGGGAGGCTGATGATCCCGCAGTCCATGCTGTCTCTGCTGCTGCTGATTCTTCTCTTGTAGTGTCTCTACACACAGAGCATCGGCCAGGTCCACCCACTGCACAGAGCCGGGTGTTTGCTCTGTGTGTGCAGCCGCTGAAAAGGAAGCAATGTTGAGGACTGTGTTTACAGCAGGACAGCATGGAAGGAGGGGACATTGGTAGGGATCAGTTGCCCTTCTCATCTTCCTGTCGCTCCTTCATCTTCGGGCATCCTGTGGTTGTGGTGGCCTGGCCAGCAGCATGGGAGCAATTCACCAGATAAGATGCACTTACACCCCCCCACTATTTAGGAAAGATAAGTGCATCTTATAGAGCGAAGCCTGTGGTACTCTTCCGACCTAATCTGAGGCCTGCCTTCCTGGTATAAAAACCATCTGATCAAAATGAATAAACTGAGCCAGAAAGCAGTTAAGCCTTAATGTTAGTAAGAGGCTTCAAGTCAGTATTTGTCAGGGAAATTGGTACATAATTATTACAATCTCTTGGATCTTTTCCTGGCTTTGGGAGAACACTAATGTGTGCTTTATTTAAATCTCCTTATCTCACTTCATCAGTCCTTAAGCTATTAAACCATAAACCAAGATGATGTGATAGCATTTGTAGGAATGTTTTATAAGAAATGTTAGTAAAACCATCAGGTCCAGGAGCCTTAGAGACTTTCAATTGCTTTATTGCGATCTTGATCTTCTCTTCCTCTATAACTTTTCCTAAAATATGCTTATGAACCTCTGATAATTGAGGAAATGGGATATCTTGAAAAAAACATCTGTTTTAAATTTATAAAAAGTAGTAGGAGCAGCATATAAATTGTTATGAAGTTTAAAAAAAAAATCATCTAGGATCCTTACTAGTAAAATTCCCTCAAGATAATCTCAATTTAGGAAAATATGTAGTTTGCTTCCTAGAGGTTAATCTCCTTGCCAAAAATGCCAAAAGTGATAGAATGTTTAGTCCATCTTAAACAACATCTATACAACTAATGGAGCTGATTGTTAAATATGAGAAACAGCGCTTGGAGTCCCTCCAAAATGATATCAAGGAATTGGAGGCTAAAGTGGAGCCACATAGGAAGGAGCCTAACTTTTCCATAATGGAGAGCCAAATGGCGGATTATTTGAAGGAATTGAAACAACAAAATGATGCGAATCAAAAAGCAAAAGTTCAAATGAGATACATTTGATTATTCCAACAATCAGGTATATGAATGGGGACAGAGAGATACTCCTGGAATTTACCATCAGGGCCCCCATGGCACCTAATGGAGAACCAAACAAACAAAAAAAAGGGGCTTTCTGGATTTCATGGATGGGGGTTCAGATAGTGATAACCCCTCTGATCCAGGTAATATGGATTTTCCCAAGGCCCCTCCCACAAAATACAAAGGTAAAATAAACCAACAAGAAGGGCGGGACGCAAAGTCCATCATTCCCCCAGGATACACTATCGCCCATATGGGATACCCCCAGCAAGAGACACATCAGTGGGAGGAATCAGCCCATCTCCGGAATACTACATCAGGAATACAAGGATTAAGTGATCAAATGGGCCAGGATGGGAATATGGATAATATGGATCAATTATGCCTACCATCTCCTATGCTTATAATAAAAAACTGAATTTTATCCAGTTCAATCCAGATCCATTTATGTGGAAATATTTCAGGAAGCAGTCGAACATAATCTGAGCATATTGGCCAAAACAAAAAACAAAGCAGAAAGGATAATTAAACCATCCAAGAAAGACGAGCCCTTGCTTTATTGAAAGAAAACTCTAAGTTGGTCATTCGATCCGCAGATACGGACGTTAATATTGTAGTGATGGAGGCAGATATACATCTACATATGCCCACTAAACAATATCAACCGGAATTGTCTGATCTTGTGGATGCTGGTCTGGCATTCTTTTGACATCACATGAGGCTGATTCCATATTCCACCATCATCCGAAAACCCATAAACCTGAACATCCACTCAAAGGCTGACCCATTGTGTCAGGGATTGGCAGCTTGAATGAGGGCCTGGCACAATGGGTCGCCAGAATGCTTCAACCCATGGTCATTCGACTTATAGACTCATGTATCCCCCATAATCTGGCACTTATGGTCATCAAAATTCATCTAAATAAGTATGCAGCATATGCAGAAGATCTAGCCATGTTTATTTTAATGTTCTTGGAATATTTGTTAAGCCATAAATTCTTTCCATTCGATGGGGGGGGGGGGTGTAATTCCAGAGATAAGGTGCTCCTTTTTCCCCTTCCTTTATATAGGTTGGAATGGTCCCATAGATATGTTATTGGTCTATTTCAACAAAAGTCTTAAATGTACAGGATCTTGGGACCCTATTGATATAACATACCTGGAGTTTTGCCTGGACGTCGTGGAGGGTAAGATAGTGACCACCACTTACCACAGAAAAAACTGCAGGTAATTCTATCCTCCACGCGTCCAGTGCACACCTGGCACATACAATCCGAGACATGCCGATAGGGAAAATGGTGCGTGCTAAATGCAATTGCACCAGACAACAAGATTTTGTAAAGGAACAATGCACCAGTGCTGATAAATTACATGCCTGGGGTTATTCTGATCAAATGAAGAAGGTATCTGAGGTAGTAGTTACGAGAGAGGGAACCTATGTTAAAGGGCAAACGGAATTCATCTAAAAGAACTAGGGATAGAGCCAAATTTATTACAGCATTTAGCTTGCAATTCTCAGAGATCACTAGAAGTGTTAACAGGCACTTAAATATCTTGAGATGTGATCCCAAGCTTAATGATTACTTACATGGTGGTATATCTACTGTTGCGAAAAAGGCACCAACTCTGGGTTCATTTCATTTACCCAGTATATTTCAAAGTACACCCAGTGTAGGAGCGACATGGTTGCCCACCACTGGATGTTACAGATGTGGGTCAGTTAGATGTGCATATTGTCATGTAATTAAATCAGGGAAGGTTTCTATATAATATACATATAATAAATCTTATAATATTAAATCTTTCTTTAATGGTAGATCCACAGGTATTTTTTACCTCTTTTCTTGCACAGCATGTAGAGTACAACATGTTGGATCTACCAGCCAACAACTAAGATCTTGGGTGGGGGAACACCTGAGGGGGGCAGGATAGCATTGGCATATTAATCTTTCCAACGTTTTTAAACATTGTTAAAATGTTCATGCAGGTTCTATTACCACCTTATAAGTTCAGGCCATGAATTCAGTATGCTTAGGCCTGTGAGGAGGTGATGTAAAAAAGATGTTATTAATGCGTGAGGCCAAGTGGATTTTTAGAAGTGGCACACGCACCATGCAGGGTTTAAATATACAGACAGACATAAGATTATGCACAGGCTTATGAGTTATAAATGTAATGATTAGAGCAGTGGTTGTCAAATTATAATACTTTAATGTGATGTTCACAGATTGTACTTTACATATTGTTTCTACTAGGCATCAACTGGTAACATAGTAGCATAGTATGTAAGGCTGAATAAAGACTTTAGTCCATCCAGTCCGCCTGTTTATTTCCTTCCAGTGGTCTAGTAGCCATAGCTAGAAATGTTATTACATGCCAGGAAGACATCAAGACCACTTTTGAACATTTTTACTGTATCCATTATTACTACCTCCTCTGGCAGCGAGTTCTTTAGTCTCACTGCTCTTACAGAGAAGAATCCCCTCCTATGTCGGTGGAAAAAGCACCTTTCCTCTAACCTTAGTGGGTGCCCTCGGGTTATGGTTACACTCCAGAGTATAAATAGATTGTGGGACAGATCTTTGTATTGACTCCGAATATATTTATACATAGTTATTAGATCACCCCTCAGGCATCTTTTTTCTAAACTAATTAAACCTAACTTTGACAATCTTTCTGGATACTCTAGCCCCCGCCCTCTCCCTCCATGTATTTCTACCCATACAGACTCCACATGGTCATTTCCCTCACATATATCCTCTCGCAGAGCGGGCTGTAGAGAGGATTTTACAATTAGGCAGACTCCACCCCATTTGCATTTTTCACAGTCCCTCCTAAACACACAATAGCCCTGTAGATTTACTGCCCAGTCATCGCTTTCATCCAGCCAGGTCTCTGTTACCCCCACTATATCATATTGTTCTTCTGTTATTATAAGTTCTAGTTCATCCATTTTATTAGTCAAGCTTCTAGCATTCGTAAGCATGCATTTTAAATGCTTATGATAATTTTGTATATTGCCCTTATTCCTGCTAGATGTGCTAACCCCTTAACTCCCCGGTTTTATGTCTACACCCACTGTCACTTTCTTTCCTAACTTCCCCTTTGTAACTGCTTTTACCCTCCCCCCCAGTGCTTGCTTTAGACTATCCTCCAACCTTTTAGCCATCCTCTCCCCCGGAACAGATGCACCCTCCCCATTGAGGTGCAACCCATCCCTGCCAAAGAACCTGTAGCCCACTTATCTAAGATCCCAAACCCCTCCTTTTGAGCCACCTGTTTACCCCTCTGATCAGCCTCTCTGATGTGGCTCTTGGTACTGGTAGTATTTCTGAGAACACTACAGTCGAGGACCTTGCCTCAAGCTTACGGCCTAAGTCCCTGAAATCATTTTTTAAGGACCTTCCACCTACTTCTTCCTATGTCATTTGTGCCAATGTGCAGCATGGCCGCTGGGTTTACACCAGCCCCTCCCAATAAACTGTTAGCTCGCTCCGCGAGATGCCGTACTCTTGCCCCAGGAAGGCAACACAAAGTTTGGCGATCCCGGTCTTTGTGACAGATTGCCCTATCTGTTCCCCTAATAATAGAGTCACCCACTACCAGCACCTGTCTTGCCTGCCCTGTTCTCCCATTTCCCTTCCCTTCCTTACTGGAGCAAAGAGTGGTGTCTTGCTACAGCTGTGCCCCCCCTGAGCTAACATCATCCTCATCTGCCAACCGGGCAAGCTTGTTGGGAGTTGCCTGCCTCATTTTCCTGCTTTTCCTCTGCTCCCATACTACCACCCTCCCCTGGCCCATAGAGTGCCAGCTCAGTGAGATCCAGACTCTTTTCCATGACAACAATGTATCTCAGTGTTGCCAATCGCTTTTTTAGATCATGAATGATGGCTCTGCAATTCGCACACATCCAGAGCATAAGCACACATGCTCGACCGATTGTTCAAGAAGTGCATACATAGCACAAGATGTACGCTGGACAGCATTGTTAGGCATAGAGCACATTGTATCAATTTATCAATCCCGTTATTAAGTGAAGAATTTACTTAAATAACACTCTGGATTCAAAGGTAGATACTTACAGCTTCAGCACTGCTGCTTGTAACTTCTGCTTTTAACTCACCACGCAGCACTTAACAAAGTCAGCCTTCCAGAGACAGCTTCAAGAGTTGTGTGCTGACTTATAAACCACCTGCTTCAATCAGACCTCAGCAGGAATCCAGGGGATTTAGAGAGAGATTTTTTTTTTGTTTAAATTTGTGCCAGCATTAACACACACTGATTCACAAAAATAAACTTACTATAGTTTGTAATATTTTACTTATAAAATGAGCCCAGTTTCCCACAGCTTACCACAGGAGTTCCTGCTTCAACTCACCACTTACCAAGCAGCACTTAACAGAGTCAGCCTTCCAGAGCTTATAGGTATCAGCCTTCCAGAGTCAGCCTTCCAGAGATATCATTGGTCACTGTAGCAAGGTATTCTACATACATACAGATTTAGGTTATTATGAGCAGTCAATTAACCAATATTTATAATATGAAGTAATATTTAGCATTATTTTGTATCAATAAGTGTTATTTAGGTAATATGAAAGTTTCTGTCTCCTGCCTGACAGTCTATGGTTGTGTGCTGTCTGGCGGTGGTGCCCCGGTGCTTCTCTCTGGCAGGGGAGTGTATGAGGGGGTGGCTGCAGTGTGTGTTCACCATGTGAGGAGACAGCTTGGCATCTTTAACCATGGCGATGCACCTGTGGCTGCCCTTACCCCTCTGACGAGTGTGTTTGCCTGCGGGTGCAGCCGCCCACAACCAGCGCTCAGTGACCAGTGGCGTGCGATGTGTATCTGAGTCACCATATGTCGGATGTACAGGGAATGCATAGGGCACTGGTTAACGCTCATGTCTTTATTTAAATGGTGAGTAAACCAAGTTTTAGCTTGTTGAAAAAGGTCCACGCCTGAAACATATTTGTATCTTGACGTATATGGCCGATTTCTATGGATTTTAACTTTACTGAATAAAACGGTAAGGCACCGCTCCAGACACAGACCACAGGTGTGTAACTCGGGTGGAGCTATGAATTCTTTTGTTTGTTTCAATCCTAGAAAAAGTATGGTGAGCCTGAGGGAAAAAGGTGTAGTCTTTAGAGTTAAGATAAGTTCACACATCTGTGCAACGCAGTGCAGTCCTATCTAGAACAATGTGCAGTGTTTCCTTTATTTTGTAATGGCACTGCAGAGCTGAGAATAGCAGAGAAAGCACAGAGGTGCGAACAGAGAGCAAATCAACAAAAAAATTTGAAAACTATAAACAAGTACTTATATTGGCAATAAAAAATATTCATTAATGTAACTTAGTTTTACTATGAGTTTTTATTCTCTTCTTCCCATAATCCTATTAGGATCAAAGTGTTAAAGGACATCAACCTAGATGTTGAAAATTAATGTTGATAAAACAAGTAGAAAGTGATTGAATCTTCTTCAGCTCAGGTATACTTTGGAACACTTAAGGGATCTCCCAATTTTATTCTTCTTCCATAAAGGAGAAGAAGGTCAAGGTTTAGAATCATATCTAGAAGATTCCACCAGGCTAGATGATATTATGTCAAGATCAAGGAGTATTTTTCATCCCATAAGACGCACATAGGTTTCATCCTCATCGTAGATGTCCTGCGACGATCCGCTGTCCATGTCTTCATCCTCCAACACAATCTGTTGGGCATCTGCAAACCCTATGTCTGCAACTGGAGCAGGGACAAGTGGATGGCCCATGGAATTCAAGCCTAGTGTAATCATAGAGCATTAATGACTGCTCCATGACTTGTGGATGAGACAGCCTTGCTGATTTTAAGGGGGGGTGAGGAAAAGGGCTCTGTGCTTTCAGCCGAAGTGGAGTGGGTTGAAGACAATCCTATGGAACTCGAAGCACTGTGTGCCAGATAACCTATCAATGCCTCAACTTGGTCTTGCCTCAGCATTATGGCAGCAGTATTGGGGCCTACACAAAGATACTGCAAACCATAGTGTCCGCTTGCACAAGTGAAAATAAAAGGAGGGGGTTGAGAAGAAGGATAAATATTACTAACAATGTAATTCTTTTTGCTTTTCAGATGCCTGGTGAACTTGAGCTTGAAGCACTGTGTGCCATATAATCTATCATTGCCTCAAAAGAAAAAAAGGTACTATATAGAAAAAAAAGATAATAGAAGTTCACTACATCATAAAGAGACCATAACAGGTTTTCACGCCTTATATAAGGAATCTCCAACCTTTTATACCATGAGAGATGATCTGGAGCCATGTAAATAGATCAGATATATCATATAACTCTTAAAGAACAAGACATTTTTTTAAACAATTCAACATTTAGGGCAGGACTTGAAGGCATAAAACACAAACGTTTATTGCACATAATCCTCTCTAGTACCCAAAAAATTAAAACCAGATTTTTCCAAGTCATCCATCAGCTTTACCACACTGAGGGAGAGAGAGGCTCCACCCCCTGGGAGGAAACAGAAACTGAAACAGAGGAGTATTTTCAGACTCCAGAGTTCTGGAGAAGCCCGCTGAACATTGGACGTATATCCAGGTGAAGTTCACCCGAGGTCTTGGTAAAGCCGGGGCTTATTCCCACCAAGTTTTGACCAAGCACAAATTGTGCGATGTGCGCTTTAAATCCCAAACAACTGAGTAAGTTATGGTTGTGCCTACCTTTAAAGATCGTTTGAGGACTCACCAGGGTGCTGGTTCAGCGATTTTGGGTTTCCAGTTATTTTTCAAACATTTTCCCTCCAAATTTTCAAATTTTGGGGGCGGAGCCTGAGATCAGTGACCAGGCGCTCTGACATAATTTCCAGCCACGGCGCTGACACATGAGGCGACCTGGAAGTGAAAGGTGGCACTTCTCCCCAGCCAGCATACAGGCTGGAGGGAGTAACGAAGGGCGGAAGGAAGCAGCGGCAGCAGCAACAACAGCAAGCCCCCAGTGGCTTCAGGGACAGCAAGGCAACAGAGCAGCAAGGCAATGACAATTTTTGGGGAAACCTTCCAAGGTTTTTCCCATCCATTCAGCACTTAAGGCGGTTATTGAGGTGGAATGGAAAAACCCAGAGAGAAATGTTATGCCTAACTCATTAAAAAGAAAATTCCCATTCAATGAATAGGACATGGAACCATGGAGCAAGTGTCCAAGATTGGATGCGCCACTGGATCAAATGTCCAGGATGGCGGATTTAAGTTTTGATGACATGGGGGCATTGCGCGATCCCATGGATCGCTGAGTCGAGAATCTCCTAAAGAGAGCCTGGAACGATATCACATCCACGTTTAGGCACACTTTGGCATCTGATGGTATTCTCGGGAGCATGGAAGTATGGATTAATAGTCTAAGGGGTTACATGAAGTGTAATACCTCCATGGAGAGCTTATTGGCAACCTTGCTGACTCTACTCAGAGTCGTCTTTTTTCTTACTAATGCTTTATAGGAAGCCATCAGAGCTACGGCGAAGTCCGCAGCCTTAGTTTCCTGCACTAGGAGAGCCCTCTGGCTAAAGATTTTTTTTTTTGTCTCTCAGTGTGAACATTACACATAGCTTTCGTTCAGTATCAGGGCGTTTACATGATTCAGAGCCTCCATCGGGAGCGTCTTGCACAGTTCCCGTAGATGTGAAAGCCATCGAGAACTCTGTGAGTATCTCTCTCAAAGACAATTTCGCAGACGACAGTCTTGTATACGTTGATGTTAAATTCTCGTCTCGTAGCGTTCTTAGAGCGTTTGTGAATGTATTTTGCCACAAAATATGTGAATGTCAGGTGAGAATGCCCAAGTTTCCCCATTCTCCTCAGAAAAAAACATTCCTTTTTTTAAACAATTAGACCAGACACAGGGACATGTATACATTGTGGTAAGGTGCAAGGGGCCGTTATTGACGGCAGGTATGTAGCACCAATGTACCTGGCATTGGTGCAGTAAAGTCGTGTAGTCTGATTTCCAGCATCAGCTGCTGGTGGCAGTTTGCTGCTGTTGCTTTAGAATAGCCGAAAGGCTAACCTGGGACGGCTTTACTGGGATGGAGCAGAGCAGGGTGGGACTCCATCCCACTACCCAGGTCCAGGGTTTTGCGGGCTGTTTAAATAGCCTGGGGAATCAGCTGTGGCCGGTCCTTTGTCTAGAGCTCACATGGGAGTGAGACTCTGTGAGCCTGGCTGAAATCTCCTGTGGAGGCTGTTCATGCGGACCTGAGGCCAATTTGACTGTAAACAGGACCTTTGATCAAGGACTAAAAGCTGTTTGCCTGACTGTGTCATTTATGCTGCGGTTTCCTGAAAAGGTGATGTAACCTGTATGGACATATGCTTTTGTGGATTTTTGTGTGAAATAAACACAGACTTTACTTTGAACTGTTTGCCTCCGCCTCTATACTGCTGACACCCGGTCGCCTACCAGAGCTAATCTCCACATTTGGTGTCGGATGCGGGCACAGCAGTGAGGCCGTTGCTAGGAGCAACCGACGAAAAAGTTTTTGTTTTGTGCATGTCCTATATTAAACCTGCCAGGCTGCTACCTGGGACTGCAGACAAAATGGAGGCGGTCGTGAAAGCGCTCTTGGAGGCGAATCTGCAGCAGCAGGAGGCCAACAAGCAGCAGCAGGAGACCAACCAGCTGTTTTTGCAACATATGATGGCGCAGCAAGCTGCAGGTGCGCCCAAAAGTATTCCTGATGCCCGGAAAGCTGTCCGCTCGGCGCTCACAAAAATGACCCCTTCAGATGACGTTGAGACTTACCTGGCGGTGTTTGAAAAGGTGGCTGCAAGGGAGAAGTTGCCGCATGACCAGTGGGCTGATGTCATCGCTCCATTTCTGGCGTCTGGACCCCAGCAGGTGTTGTTTGATCTCCCAGAGGACCAAGCCGCTGACTACCCGACTCTGAAGGATGAGATACTGGCCAGACTGGGGGTGAATGTGTGGGTTCGGGCTCAGCGGGTGCATCAGTGGAGCTACCAGTCGGCAGAGCCCGCCCCAGTACTATAAACTGCTGCACCTGCTGCAAAAATGGCTGCAGCCGGAGTTGTTAAGCCCCACTACCATGTTGGACCGCTTGCTGGCGGACATTTTCTGGAGGGCTTTACCGCACCCTCTTCAGCACTGGGTTGGCCAGGTATCCCCTGACAACGCACTAGGGATGGTGGACCTAGTGGAGCGATATGAGGCCACCAGGAACTTGCAAGGCGGCTCCATGAGGAGGGATTCGGGGAAACCCCGGAGGTCCCCGCCCCAGCTCAGGCGAGTGGCGTCCCCTAAACCCCCTCAGGACCTACCCCCCAAAGTCCCTGCCCAAGTGTTGTGTTGGGGATGTAAGGAGCCGGGACATATCAGAGCCAATTGTCCCTACCAGGGGGAGCCCATGGACGTGAACTTTGGTTACCGCCCTTCCATGTATGCCAGGAGGCTGTGTGCTGCCGGTGTCCCTGAGCTTGTGGGGCAAAGTCACCTCTGTCAGGTGAAAGTGGGAGACACCCTGGCTGTGGCCCTTTTGGACTCGGGGAGTATGGTTACCCTGGCAAGACCCGCCTTAGTACTGCCCGATGAGTACACTGGGCGGAAAACCGGGGTTTTGTGCATTCATGGGGACTTGAGAGACTATGCCACAGCACAAGTGTCTCTCACCACTGTCTCCGGCAGCTGGAAACATGAAGTCGCTGTCGCCGCTAAACTCCCGTATGAACTGATTATTGGGAGAGATTTTCCAGGGTTCAGGTCACTGTGGGCCAAGTTGGCAGTTCCGGAAACCCGCGAGGCGGGTGTGTCCCCTATAGACTGGCCCTACTCAGGGGAGACCCCGGTGCCCTGGGAACCGGAATCAGGAGGCACCGTGGAAGAGGTGCCCGCCCCTAAAATGGAAGAGGGGGAGTCAACCCTACTAAATGTTATGGTTGGAGATGTGGAAGAGTTGGCAACAGGTCCAGAGTTGGCAGATCTCCATGTCTCCACAATTAACTTTGGTACCGCTCAACACCAGGACCCGACTCGGGCCTGGGAGAATGTTCTTGAGGTGGAAGGTGAACCACAACAGCCAGGGGCGGAGTTACAGTTTCCTCGCTTTGTGGTTCACCAGGAAATGTTGTACCGAGTAAATAAGGTACGTGAAGAGGTGGTGGAACAATTGGTGGTACCCAATCCATATCGCAAGTTGGTGTTGGATTTGGCCCACCAACATGTTCTGGGTGGACACCTAGGCCAGCAGAAAACACTGGACCGCGTTTTACAACGATTCTACTGGCCCAGTGTGTACAAGGAGGTGGAGAGATATTGTGAGTCCTGCCCAACATGTCAGATGACCAGCCCTCAGCCTCATTACCGTGGTCCCTTAGTTCCTCTCCCAGTTATTGAGATACCCTTTGAGCGGATTGCCATGGATCTAGTGGGACCAGTGCCAAAATCCGCTAGAGGGCACCAACATATTCTGGTGATCTTGGACTATGCCATGCGGTACCCTGAGGCAGTGCCCCTGCGTCACACCTCTGCCAAGCTCATTGCTAAGGAGCTTATGGAAATGTTTTCCAGAGTAGGTCTGCCTAAAGAGGTCCTGACCGATCAAGGTACCCCGTTTATGTCGAAAGTAATGAAAGAGCTCTGTAAACTGCTGCAGGTGGAACAGTTGTGGACATCCATTTACCACCCGCAAACAGATGGCCTAGTAGAACGGTTTAATCAAACTTTAAAGACCATGTTAAAAAGGGTGGTCGCCAAGGATGGGAAGAATTGGGACTTGCTGCTGCCCTATCTGATGTTCGCAGTGCGAGAGGTGCCCCAGGCCTCTACGGGGTTCTCGCCCTTCGAACTCTTATACGGTCGTCATCCACGGGGCCTGTTGGATATAGCCAAGGAGGCCTGGGAACAGCAACCCACACCCCACAAAAGTGTGGTAGAGTACGTTACTCACCTACAGGAACGGATAGAGACCATCTTGCCGCTTGTCAGAGAACACATGGAGGCAGCGCAGCGGGCCCAAAGCAGGATTTATAATCGGCAAGCCAGGGTACGGAACTTTAACCCAGGTGACAGAGTTGTGGTTCTGGTACCCACGGTGGACAGTAAATTTCTAGCTAGGTGGCAGGGTCCCTATGAGGTCATTGAAAAAGTTGGGGAAGTGACTTACAAGGTACATCAGCCTGGGCGGAGGAAGCCAGAGCAGGTGTACCATGTAAACCTGTTGAAACTGTGGAAAGACAGGGAGACCCCTGGGGGTGACAGTCCCCAACCAGGTATGGTGGGGGTGGAGCTTCCCATTCCTCGGTCTGTTATTAGAGAAGCAGTAGTCGTGGTGAAAACTGGCGACAACCTCTCCTCTAAACAGACTCAGGAAGCCTGGGAGTTTATTAGCAGAAACACGGACGTGTTTTCAGAACTCCCTGGGCGCACTTCGGTCATCCAACATGATGTTGTCACGGAACCTCAGGTCAAGGTCCGGTTGAGGCCTTACCGGGTACCTGAGTCCCGGTGACAAGCTATCGCGGAGGAAGTGCAGCAAATGCTCCGGTTAGATGTGATTGAAGAATCAAAGAGTGAGTGGGCCAGCCCCATAGTCTTGATTCCCAAGCCCGATGGTACGTTGCGGTTCTGTAACGATTTCCGCAAACTTAATGAAGTTTCCAAGTTTGATGCCTACCCTATGCCCCGGGTAGAGGAACTCATTGAAAAGCTAGGCCAAGCCAGGTACTTTTCGGTTTTGGACCTCACAAAAGGGTACTGGCAGGTGCCCTTGACTGAGTCTGCCAAGGAGAAAACAGCCTTTATTACACCAGAGGGACTGTTCCAATACAAGGTATTACCCTTTGGGTTACACGGCGCTCCCGCTACGTTCCAAAGGTTAATGGATATTGTCCTCAGGCCACATCGTCGGTATGCTTCGGCATATCTGGACGATATAATTATCCATAGCACGGATTGGGAAAGTCACCTACCCAAAGTCCAGGCCGTAGTGGATTCCCTCAGGAAGGCTGGGTTGACGGCAAACCCGAAAAAATGTGCTTTAGGCCTAGAAGAAACAAAATACCTGGGCTATGTGATTGGACGAGGAGTGGTCAAGCCCCAGGTGAACAAACTAGAAGCCATCCGTAACTGGCCCCGGCCTAACACCACCCGCCAGGTAAAGTCATTTCTGGGGTTGGTGGGATATTATATGTGGTTCATTCCCAATTTTGCCACCCTAGCGGCACCATTGACAGACCTGTTAAAGGGACGCAAGTCTGTCATGGTGAAGTGGAATGAACAGGCCGAAAAAGCGTTCTCCGCTTTGAAGTCTGCCCTGTGTGGGTCTCCGGTGTTGGTGACACCCGACTTTAAGAGGGAGTTCATAGTGCAGACCGATGCCTCCGAGGTAGGTCTCGGTGCTGTACTGTCTCAGGAAGTCAATGGGGAGGAGCATCCCGTTGTCTACATGAGTCGCAAATTAACACCCGCGGAGACCCGGTATAGTATAGTGGAGAGGGAGTGTTTGGCCATTAAATGGGCCCTGGAGTCTCTTCGCTACTACTTGCTGGGGAGAAGGTTCCGTCTGATTACGGACCACTCTCCCCTCAAGTGGATGTGCCAGGCTAAGGACAGAAATGCCAGGGTCACCCGAGGGTTCTTGTCATTACAAAACTTCAAGTTTACAGTAGAGCACAGAGCGGGACGATTATTGGGTAATGCGGATGCCCTGTCCCGAGCACATTGTTTGGCATGTGTCCACCCCCTCAGGGTTGAACAAAGGGGGGGGGGGTATGTGGTAAGGTGCAAGGGGCCGTTATTGACGGCAGGTATGTAGCACCAATGTACCTGGCATTGGTGCAGTAAAGTCGTGTAGTCTGATTTCCAGCATCAGCTGCTGGTGGCAGTTTGCTGCTGTTGCTTTAGAATAGCCGAAAGGCTAACCTGGGATGGCTTTACTGGGATGGAGCAGAGCAGGGTGGGACTCCATCCCACTACCCAGGTCCAGGGTTTTGCAGGCTGTTTAAATAGCCTGGGGAATCAGCTGTGGCCGGTCCTTTGTCTAGAGCTCACATGGGAGTGAGACTCTGTGAGCCTGGCTGAAATCTCCTGTGGAGGCTGTTCATGCGGACCTGAGGCCTATTTGACTGTAAACAGGACCTTTGATCAAGGACTAAAAGCTGTTTGCCTGACTGTGTCATTTATGCTGCGGTTTCCTGAAAAGGTGATGTAACCTGTATGGACATATGCTTTTGTGGATTTTTGTGTGAAATAAACACAGACTTTACTTTGAACTGTTTGCCTCCGCCTCTATACTGCTGACACCCAGTCGCCTACCAGAGCTAATCTCCACAACATGTATGAGGAAAATGTATACAAGTTTAAAAATGAACACACTATTGGTCTCCCTTACAGGCCAAATAAACGTGATCTGGATTTGCTGAGGTGTAAAAAACAAAACAGAAAAAAAACATTACAAATAAGTGCTAAATTTTAACATAGCCACAAAAAAAGCATTAACATAAATTATAACTCAGGTGTCATTTAAGCTATTTGTGTAATGTGGGTGGAAAAATACACAGCTACAGATTGTTTTAGAAACAATGGGGGTTAATAGCAGCATTGGAATGTTCAGACGCCACATAGATTGAGGGAGAGAGCTTCTGCAGCGCCCTCAAATAATACACATCTAGCAATGTAAAAGTGAATACTACAGCATCAATTGTCCGCCCGCTATGCTAGGTTATAGCTTCAGACAACCCGCTTGCAGAGTTCACTAGAGGCTGCTCTAAGCGCCACGACATAGACGCGCAAATGGTAAAATGTGGAGCTAGTCTAAAATCAGCCTCTTCATTTTTTATTGTGTCATTTTTATTTCATAAAATAATGCATTATTATATTATTTGCATTATTAAATTATTATTCTTAATGTATTTTTAAAATTGTATTTAAAATATTTATTTTTGGATGGTTAATGTTTTTGAAAATGTAATTTTGGAAAATTTAAAAGTAAAAAAAATTATACCTTGGTAACATTTTATTCAAAAACATTTAAAAATGTTTATTTTGGGGGGGTGTTTAAAAGAAGGTGACAGCCTCCCAGTGCCTTAAGAATCCAATTCTGTTTTCTCACACATCACACATCACGAAAACACAATCTCACCAACAAATAGTGGTCAAAAGTGTCGTCGGAAATTTCCTGTTGTAAAGCCCTCTCTCACACACTAAATCTGGGCTCTGAATCATGCAGAAGTGTCACTCATCCCGAATTTTACACATGAATTTGAAAAAAATACAACGCTATTACACACTACGGAAAATAATTTCACACAACGAAAAAGCTAATATGATGGAAAAAGCTAACGAGAAACTCACAAATGGCACAAACCCAAGTTCAGGTAAAAGAGGCTGTGAATTAACCCCAATGTTTCTAAGACCAAGCTTTGTAGGATCCATGTTCACGGTAATCTCCTCTTTGGAGAGGAGTTAGATGTTATCCTGTCTAGTTAAAATGAAGGGGTGGGGGTAAAGTTTCCCATTAGAAGAAGGAGGTTTTACTCCCGCACCAGTCATAAAGGCAGACCTGGGGTGTGTCTAAATCAGCCTAGGCAGAGTGACCAATAGAAGCGTTGGGCTCAGGCTAGTCCTCAAAGAGGGTTAGTTTGCTCTGCAAACCTCTTAAGGGGCCTAAGCATCAATCCTCACAACGAACTCACAGTAGGGGGCAGTCTTTCCAGTTTCGTAGCCACTTGGAGAACAGTCACCCAAAATCAGTTCATGCTACAAACACTAGAGAAGGGTTATCGAATAGAATTTTTTTAGTGACCAAGCTCCCATGGGATCACAAGAAAAGAGAAGCATTCCCTCTGGTTCTGCAGGAACTTCTGCAGAAAAATGTGATAGAAACAGTACCTCCACTCTCCCTGAGAGGGGGGGTTCAACTCTCACATTTTTTTGGTTTAGAAGCCCTCAGGAAAGGATCAATTGATTTTGAATCTAAAGAGATTGAACAAGTTCATTTAATACAAAAAGTTCAGATAGGAGTCAATATACTCATTCAGGAACATTATTTTAGAGGATGCCTTGATGGTGAATAGAAATGAGCGAACTTTTGAAAAATCTGATTTGGCCGATTCGCAGAATTTTCCGGAAAAATTTGTTTCGGTCCGAATTTATTCGCAAATAAATCGCTATTAAAAACAGCTATTTCTGGGCTTCCAAGAGCCTCCATAGGGTTGCAGAACGTTTTGCTTGGCTGTAACATGCATAGAATGTTGGGTTAGTGAAATAATATTGTAAAGAAGTATGACATGCAGATCAGAGGCGTGGCTATTAGATTCGCTGTTGCAGAGCAGCACAATTAGAGAGCCTTGAGGTGGCATCAGCATGATGAGCCCATATATTGCCTGAAAGACACACTCTGGACTTGGCAGCAGCATAGGGAGCCCATATATTGCCTGAAAAACACACCCTGAATATGGCAGCAGCATATGGAGCCCATATATTGCCTGATAGACACATTGGAGGTGGCAGCAGCATAAGGAGGCCATATATTGCCTGAAAACACACCCTGGAGTTGGCAGCAGCATTAGGAGCTCATATATTGCCTGAAAGAGACACTGGAGTTGGCAGCAGCCTAAGGAACCCATATATTGCCTGAAAAACACACCCAGGAGTTGGCAGCAGCATTAGGAGCCCATATATTGCCTGAAAGACACACTCTAGACTTGGCAGCAGCATAGAGAGCCCATATATTGCCTGAAAAACACAACCAGGAGTTGGCAGCAGCATTAGGAGCCCATATATTGCCTGAAAAACACACCCAGGAGTTGGCAGCAGAATTAGGAGTCCATATATTGCCTGAAAGACACACTCTGGAGTTGGAAGCAGCATAAGGAACCAATATATTGCCTGAAAGACACACCCTGGATTTGGCAGCAGCATTAGGAGCTCATATATTGCCTGAAAGACACACAGTGAAGTTGGCAGCAGCATAGGGAGCCCATATATTGCCTGAAAAACACACCCTGAATTTGGCAGAAGCATAGGGAGCCCATACATGAAAAACACATTGGAGTTGGCAGAAGTATCAGGAGCCCATATATTGCCTGACAAACACATTGGAGTTGGCAGCAGTATTAGGAGTCAGCAAAGGGGGTGGGAGTAGCTCCATCACTATTATTTATACAAAATCATCATTCATATTCAGGGCCTGGGAACCAATTTACCGCTCAGTTTAACCCTTTCATCATCCAAGTATTAAGCACCAAACATGTCTAGCTATGTGGAAAGACAGAGATTTGGTTGCACATATCTGTAGATACATGTGGAAGCCACACTGCCCCGGCAAGGCACTCTGTGTTTAGTGTGGTCCCTACTCTTATTTTTGAGTCCCCAAAGTTGGGACATGCAATGCAGCCAGAGCTACTCACCTGGGAAGCTGCCAGCCTCCCTTTAGAACATTCCATAGGGAGAGATCCATAGTGGCTGAATCTCTCCCTGTGTGTGTTCATGGCAATTCAAACTGAGCAAAGGGGGGGGAGTAGCTCCACCACTACTATTTATACAAAATCATCATCATTATTATTCAGGGCCTGGGAACCGATTAACCGCCCAGTTTAACCCTCTCATCATCCAAGTATTAAGCACCAAACATGTCTAGCTATGTGGAAAGACAGAGATTTGGTTGCACATATCTGCAGATACATGTGGAAGCCACACTGCCCCGCCAAGGCACTCTGTGTTTAGTGTGGTCCCTACTCTTATTTTTGAGTCCCCAAAGTTGGGACATGCAATGCAGCCAGAGCTACTCACCTGGGAAGCTGCCAGCCTCCCTTTAGAACACTCCATAGGGAGAGATCCATAGTGGCTGAATCCCTCCCTGTGTGTGTTCATGGCAATTCAAACTGAGCAAAGGGGGTGGGAGTAGCTCCATCACTATTATTTATACAAAATCATCATTATTCAGGGCCTGGGAACCAATTTACCGCCCAGTTTAACCCTCTCATCATCCAATTATTAAGCACCAAACATGTCTAGCTATGTGGAAAGACAGAGATTTGGTTGCACATATCTACAGATACATGTGGAAGCCACACTGCCCTGGCAAGGCACTCTGTGTTTAGTGTGGTCCCTACTCTTATTTTTGAGTCCCCAAAGTTGGGACATGCAATGCAGCCAGAGCTACTCACCTGGGAAGCTGCCAGCCTCCCTTTAGAACACTCCATAGGGAGAGACCCATAGTGGCTGAATCCCTCCCTGTGTGTGTTCATGGCAATTCAAACTGAGCAAAGGGGGTGGGAGTAGCTCCATCACTATTATTTATACAAAATCATCATCATTATTATTCAGGGCCTGGGAACCATTTTACCGCCCAGTTTAACCCTCTCATCCTCCAAGTATTAAGCACCAAACATGTCTAGCTATGTGGAAAGACAGAGATTTGGTTTCATATATCTGCAGATACATGTGGAATCCACACTGCCCGGCAAGGCACTCTATGTTTAGTGTGGTCCCTACTCTTATTTTTGAGTCCCCAAAGTTGGGACATGCAATGCAGCCAGAGCTACTCACCTGGGAAGCTGCCAGCCTCCCTTTAGAACACTCCATAGGGAAAGATCCATAGTGGCTGAATCCCTCCCTGTGTGTGTTCATGGCAATTCAAACTGAGCAAAGGGGGTGGGAGTAGCTCCATCACTATTATTTATACAAAATCATCATCATTTTATTCATTTGAATTGCCATGAGCACAAGCAGGGAGGAATTCAGTCAATATGGATTTCTCCCTGTGAAGTGGCAGCTTCCCAGGTGAGTAGCTCTCAAATATTTGTCTGCATTGCAAGTCCCAACTTTGGGGACTCAAAATTAAGAGTAGGGACCACACTAAACACAGAGTGCCTTGTCGGGGCAGTGTGGCTTCCACATATATCTGCAGATATATGCAACCAAATCTCTGTTTTTCCACATAGCTAGACATGTTTGGTGCTTGATATTTAGATGATGAGAGGGTTAAACTGGGTGGTAAATTAGTTCCCAGGCCCTGAATAATAATAATAATTTTGTATAAATAATAGTGATTGAGCTGCTCCCATCCCCCTTTATTCAGCAGTATTAGGAGCCCATATATTGCCTGAAAAACACATTGGAGTTGGCAGCAGCATTAGGAGCCCATATATTACCTGAAAGACACACAGTGGAGTTGGCAGCAGCATAGGGAGCCCATATATTGCCTGAAAAACACACCCTGGAGTTGGCAGCAGCATAGGGAGCCCATATATTTCCAGAAAAATACACCCTGAATTTGGCAGCAGCATAGGGAACCCATATATTGCTTGAAAAACACAACCAGGAGTTGGCAGCAGCATTAGGAGCCCGTATATTGCCTGAAAAACACACCCTGGAGTTGGCAGCAGCGTTAGGAGCCAATATATTGCCTGAAAGAGACACTGGAGTTGGCAGCAGCATAAGGAACCCATATATTGCCTGAAAAACACACCCTGGAGTTGGCAGCAGCATAGGGAGCCCATATATTGCCTGAAAAACACACCCTGGAGTTGGCAGCAGCATAGGGTGCCCATATATTGCCTGAAAAACACATTGGAGTTTGCAGCAGTATTAGGAGCCCATATATTGCCTGAAAAACACATTGGAGTTGGCAGCAGTATTAGAAGCCCATATATTGCCTGAAAAACACACTGGAGTTGGCAGCAGTATTAGGAGCTCATATATTGCCTGAAAGACACACAGTGGAGTTGGCAGCAGCATAGCGAGCCCATACATTGCCTGAAAAACACACCCTGGAGTTGGCAGCAGCATAGGGAGCCCATATATTGCCTGAAAGACACACCCAGGAGTTGGCAGCAGCAGAAGGAGCTCATATATTGCCTGAAAGACACACCCTGGAGTTGGCAGCAGCAGCATTAGGAGCCCATATATTGCCTGAAAGACACACCCAGGAATTGGCAGCAGCATTAGGAGCCCATATAAATATACCCCTGGGATGGCATCGGCCAACTGACTACGAAGAATGTCTTTGTAGTAGGTCAGTTTGTCCTCCCTCTCAGTGGGTGTAAAAAATGCCCCCATTTTGTGCCAGTAGCGAGGGTCCAATAAGGTGGAGAGCCAGAAGTCATCCCGCTGAAAAATGGAGACAATTCTGCGGTCACTACGCAAGCACATGAGCATGCATCGTGCCATTTGTGCAAGTGACTCGGAGGGACTACCTGTCTCCATCTCCACTGCATACTGCCAAGGTGTGTCTGGGTCCTCTGTCCTCACCTTCCTCACAACCCTCTAGCTCCTGTGGCTGCTCCTGCTCCTCCTCTCAGATGACTAGATAAACCATCCATTTTGCCAAAACTAAACTGTGCTTCACTGTTCTCCTCCTTCTCCTCCTCAGCTCCCACAGGGTTTATGTGGCCATGAAATGTATGCGCCATGTCTCCAGTGCCCTAACCAGCCATGGTTTCCAACATGTGTTGTATTACATGAAGCAGCGGAATCACGTCGTTCATGCCGTAATGCTGGCGACTGACAAATAAAGTGGCTTCCTTAAAGGGCCTGAGCAAACGGCAGGTGCCACGTATGAGCTGCCACTGGTTCACATTAAAGTTACACAGGGGAGTCCCCCTATCTGCTTGGATCATCAAGAAATCATTGATGGCTTTTCTCTGCTCGTATAATCGATCTAACTTATGTAGGGTGGAATTCCAACGGGTGGAAACATCACAAATCAGACTATGTTGGGGGGATACCGTTCTGACGCTGTAGCTCAAGAAGGGTGTGCTTGGCGGTGTAGGAGTGGCTGAAGTGCATACAAAGTTTCCTTCCCGATGTTAGGATGTCTTGCAGATGGGGGGATGACTTCAGAAAACGCTTGAAAACTAGGTTGAACACGTGTGCCATACAGGACACATGGCTCAGGCTTCCTTGTCGCAGCGCAGACAAGATGTTACTCCCATTGTCAGTCACCATGGTTCCCATTTCCAATTTTCGTGGAGTAAGCCATGTTATGATTTCTTGATGAATGAATTTCAGGAGCTCCTCCCCTGTGTGACTCGTTCTCCAAGGCAAACCATGTGAAGCACAGCATTACACCGCCGTGCCCTGCACACATGGTAGGCTGGAGGGGCATTGAGAATTGACCGTATAGTGGAGGCTGAGGCAAAGGATGAGGAGGCGGAGTCGCACACTGTGACAGGCAAAACGGCCTGGGAGCATGGAGGCCGATGTGGTGTGATCTTTCCAAGTTGCTGTGCAGGAACCACATTCACCCAGTGGGACATAAAGGTATTGTCCCTGACCGTAGGTACAGCTCCAGATGTTGGCTCTGCCATGCACTTTGGTGCACACCGACAGACTCAAGGATTGGCCCACCTTCTGCTCAACAAATTTGTGCAGGGCTGGTACTGCCTTCTTTGCAAAGAAATGACGGACTTTCCACCTCGGCTCGGCACTAGCCATCAGCTCTCTGAAAGGTGTAGAGTCCACCACCATAAAAGGGAGGGACTGCAGCACCAGCAACTTGGACAGGAGCACTGTCAGGGATCGCCGGACACCCTTCTTGCATGAGCCAACAATCCCCAATCTCCACCGCCTCTTGTGCCTATAGTCAAGCCCCCGCTCGCTGGAGACACGGGTTATGCCTCCCCAGACTCGGTTGCCCCCAGGACTTACTGGCACAAAAATTGCTGGCTTATGGTAAAGACGGGTGAACTGCGGGGTATCCCAAATCAGGAGTTCTAGGGAACAGAGTCCAAAAACGTAAACCCGTAAACCATAAAGGGGTTAGGCAGAGATTAGTTGAGACAGGCAGGGGTCAAAGCCGGGTGGTCACAGAAGCGTGGTATCCAAGGGGTAAGGCAGAGAATGGTCGAGACAAGCAGGGGTCAAAGCAGGGTGGTCACAGAAGTGCGGTATCCAAGGGGTAACAGAAGCAAGGTCAGGCAGGCAGAAGGTCGGTGCGGGCAGCGGACAGGAGTGGTCAAAGACGAAGGCCGGATCAAACACACAACCGCATAATCAGGGTTACCAGACCGACTACGATCTGCAAAAATTTTCTGCTGGCCGACGGCCCTGGTCAGGTTTTGCTGGATCTTTTCCCAAAGACCCGGCCACTGGGACAACCATTCTTCAAGCGAAGGTACACCAGAGGGTACATCTGACAGAGCAGAAAATTTGAGGTCTCTACCAAAGACACAACGGAATGGGGAAACCCCTGTGGAGGAATGAGGGGCGTTATTTAGAGCGAACTCTGCGAATGGAAGATACAATAACCAATCAGTCTGGACATCGGAAACAAAACATCGAAGGTATTGCTCTAACGATTGGTTGGTCCTCTCTGTCTGCCCATTTGACTGGGAGTGAAATGCTGAGGACAAAGAGACAGTGAATCTCAACCTGGTACAAAAAGCCCTCCAAAAACGAGAGACAAACTGAACCCCCCTGTCGGACACCACATCCTCCGGAATCCCATGCAACTTGAATATATGAGTTCAAAAATGTTGTGCAAGGTCTTGAGCGGTAGGTAATTTTTTTTAACGGGACAAAATGAGTCATCTTGCTGAACAGATCGACCACCACCCAGATGACGGTAAACCCCTGGGATAGCGGAAGATCGGTGATGAAATCCATGGCGAGATGAGTCCAGGGACGAGAAGGAATAGACAAGGGCAACAGGGAACATTCAGGAGAATGTCTCAGGGTTTTACTTCGGGCACAGACTTTACAGACCCGCACAAAATCTCGAGCGTCTTTTCTAAAAGACGGCCACCAAACATGACGAGACAACATGGAAATGGTCTTCCTTGCTCCAGGATGGCCTACAGTTTTAGAAGCATGAAATTGCTGTAGAATAGCAGCACGGTGAGACATGGGTACAAACAGGGCATGAGCTGGTTTGCCAGGCGGCGACTCAGACTGAAACTGATTCAGGTCGGAGAGACCCGGCTGGATAATAGCTACCACCAAGTGTTGAGGCAGAATGGGCAAATTTCTCCCCTCGGGTAAGCTAGTCGAGGAAAAACTTTGTGACAAAGCATCGGCTTTCACATTCTTTGGCCCTGGTTTGTAGGTAATAGTAAAGTTAAACCGGGAAAAGAACAGAGACCATCGAGCTTGTCTGGGGGTTAACCACTTAGCAGACTGAATATATTCCAAATTCTTATGGTCTGAAGACCGTAACAGGGAACTGAGCCCCTTCTAACCAGTGTCTCCACTCCTGAAAGGCTAGTTTAACCGCCAAAAGCTCCCGATTCCCAATGTCATAATTAAACTCAGCGGAAGTAAATTTTTGGAGAAAAAAGCACAGGGGTGAAGTCGCTCTGGGGAACCGCTGTATTGTGAGAGAACTGCCCCGACGCCAAGCTCGGAGGCATCGACTTCAACTATAAAAGCCTGTTGACATTCTGGGTGAACTAATACTGGAGCGGAGCTAAAGACTTCTTTCAACCTTTTGAAGGCCTGGACAGACAGTTCTGACCAGATAGATGGGAAACCCCCCTTCTTGGTGAGGTCTGTGAGAGGTGCAACTAAAGTGGAGAAATTCTTAATAAATCTCCTATAAAAGTTAGTGAATCTCAGGAATCTTTGTAGCCCTTTTAAATCCCTGGGTTGCTCCCACTTCAGTACTGCTGCAACCTTGGACTGATCCATAGACAGTCCCGTGTTGGAAATAATATACCCTAAAAAAGGGACTTCTGAGACTTCAAACATGCATTTCCTGCGTTTGGTGTATAAGCAATTTTCTCTGCGTTTTTGCAAGACAAGACGAACATGTTCACGATGTTTTGCTAATGAAAAAGAAAAAATCTAAATATCGTCCAGATACACTACTACAAAGCGACCCAAATACTCCCTGAAAATCTCATTTACAAAGTCCTGGAAGACTACCGGGGCGTTACAGAGACCAAGGGGCATCACAAGATACTCGTAATGCCCATCTTGGGTGTTGAAGGCGGTCTTCCATTCATCCCCCTGCCGGATTCTTATCAAGTTATAGGCCCCTCGGAGATCCAACTTAGTAAAGACTTGAGCCCCAATGACCTGTGTAAACAACCCATCAATCAGAGGAAGAGGGTATTTGTTTATAATGGTTATTTTATTCAAGCCCCGGTAATCTATGCAGGGACGGAGCCCCCCATATTTCTTTTCAACGAAGAAAAAACCCGCCCCAGCCGGGGAAGTGGATGCCCATATGAAGCCCTTTTTTAAATTTTCAGAAATGTATTCCTGCATAGCTCTATTCTCTGCCCGGGTCAAATTATAGATTTTCCCTCTGGGTGGCATGGTCCCCGGAAGAAGTTCTATGGGACAGTCAAAGGACATCCGCCGCTTTCTCAGAAAATACGTCGAGAAAGTCGTGGGAGGGGCCTGGAATCCCCACAGAAGACAGCTGTGTGACACGCACTGGAACTTCCAAACAGGTCTGAAAACACTGTGGGCCCCATTTAATAATCTGCCTCGCTACCCAATCAATTTGAGGGTTATGTCTTTGTAATCAGGGCAGCCCAAGTACTAAAGGAGTTAAGGGCATTTTAAAGACTAGGAAACTGATCAACTCTGAATGTCCCGCTCCCACTTTGAGTAACACGGGTGGGGTCTTAAAATGAATAAGACCCCCGGCAATAGGTGTGTCATCAATAGCTGACACCCGAATAACTTTGGACAGAGTTAGGAGCGGAATTTTCAGACTTCAGGGCTAACTCAAAATCAAGAAAATTCCCTGCCGCCCCACAATCCAGAAGAGCCTCCAAATTTCTAAATTCAAGGTCCACATAAACCTGGACTGGAACCAAAAACTGAGAAGAGATTTGAGGAAATACCTTGCAGCCTAGGTGGGTTCCCTCGACCCCACCTAGGCTCTGAAGTTTTCTAGCTGCTTCTTGGGGAAGACTCTGACCAGGTGACCAGTCCCCCCACAGTAGAGACACAGCCCTTCCGACAACCGCCGACGCCTCTCAGCTTCAGAAAGCTTGGTAGCTCCCAATTGCATAGGTTCCTCGATAGGTGACGAGACTGGGGCTCCAACTCTCCAGCTGGTATCGGGATGCGCCCCTCTTTCAAGGCGTCTCTCCCGTAAATGCTGGTCGATTCGGATAGCGAGTTGCATGGTTTCGTCCAGAGACTGGGGTACAGGATGATTCACGAAAATGTCCTTGATGGCATCGGACAAGCCCAGTCAGAATTGACTACACAAAGCAGGGTCGTTCCATTGAGAGTCCACAGCCCACCGACGGAACTCGGAACTTGGCGCAAGGTACGAAGCTTAGCATCTGCTGTGGCACCTCTGTCAGGGTCATCGTACAGGACTTCCATTGCGGAGAAGAAAACTTCAGACTGATGTGCTGGATCCTGAGGTGACAGACTGAATGCCCAGGACTGAGGGTCCCCTTGCAGGAGGGAGATGACCAGGCCCACATGTTGTTCTTGGGACCCTGAGAAATATGGACGGAGTTGAAAATAAAGTTTGCAGGCATCCCGGAAGTTGGAAAACTTGCTTCTATCCCCAGAAAATTTGTCGGGGAGTGGAATCTTGGGTTCCACTGGGTGGTCGGCCGGGGCCCCCTGAGGCCCTGGGTTGATTGGAGTTGGACGATTCTCCTGGGCCGCCACACAATGGGCCAGGTGCTCAACGGCCGCAGTCAAGGCCTGCACCTGCTCCAAAATTTGGTCCATGGTTCTGGCCCATTATACTGTCAGGGATCGCCGGACACCCTTCTTTCATGAGCCAACAATCCCCAATCTCCACTGCCTCTTGTGACTATAGTCAAGCCCCCGCTCGCTGGAGACATGGGTTATGCCTCTCCAGACTCGGTTGCCCCCAGGACTTACTGGCGCAAAGATTGCTGGCTTATGGTAAAGACGGGTGAACTGCGGGGTATCCCATATCAGGAGTTCTAGGGAACTGAGTCCAAAAGCGTAAACCCAAGGGGTTAGGCAGAGATTAGTCGAGACAGGCAGGGGTCAAAGCCGGGTGGTCACAGAAGCACTGTATCCAAGGGGTAAGCAGAAGCAAGGTCAGGCAGGCAGAAGGTCGGTGCGGGCAGCGGACAGGAGTGGTCAAAGACGAAGCCGGATCAAACACACAAAACGCAATTCCAACAGCACAAGCTAGTAATGGCTATAACGGGCACTAGTGGTCCGGGCAGGAAAATATTTATATGATAACTGGCCAATGGGAAGGGGAATGTGCGAGCGAGCCTGAGTACGGCCGTCGGGCGCACCTCCCGAGGAGGAGGAGGGGGCCGGCGGCGTGCCCGACGCTGGAGGGGCGGCCGCGCTGCCAGTGTGCAGGTGGAGACGCCGCTGGACAGACCTTCAGGTAAGTTTCTTACAAGCACATTTAGCTTCTGCGCCGTAGGATGAGTGGCCACATACTGTTGTCTCTTGGACATGGCTTCGCTGATGGATTGCTGGCGGAATGACTGCCTTTTAGTAGGAGGAGCAGGAGCATCTGGAGCGGCAGCGGATGGGTATGATGCACAGCTACCTTTGGCTGAGGTGCTGGAGCCTTGGCTGGATTTGGAAGCGGCATGGCACTGGCTGACACAGCAGGCTGGACCCCCACTTCGGAGCTTCGGTTCTCCCAGGCCGCTTTACGGTGATGCTGCATGTGTTGCCACAGGGCCGCAGTGCCAACATTGGGGCCCTGACCATGCTTCACCTTCTGTCTACACATCTTGCATGTGGCCAGGTTACCCTCCTGCAGATGCTTGATGAAAAGGAGCCACACTGCCGAGTAGCTAATTTTCCCACCAACAGTCTGCACTAATTCACTGCTACTGCTGCCAACTCCAGGAACCCCTGCTCCACTACCTCCCGGGAAGGCAGCCTGCTGCGCAGCAGGTAGTCTACCCCTCCTCCGGCCACGTGTGGCTCCAGACCTTAGCTCCCAATTCTGCCACCATGCTGACTGCCAACCCTACTACCACCTTGCTGCCTCAGCTGCTGACTCTGGGGCAACCCGGGACCCTCTTCTCCTGATGATGATGAAGCCCCTTCATCGGCTTCATCATCATCATCATCGAGTTGTGTCTGCACGTCACTGATGTCCTCCTCAGTTTCCACAAGAGCGTGTGCTGCAGGAGACAGAATGCTCGCCACACCACCTCCCACGCCACTCTCCTCCTCAGTGTTTGTCTGCCTAGCGAAAGAAGCGGCGGATGTCTCCTCCATTTCTTAGCTGGGCAGTAGCTGCTGACTGTCCTCTAACACATCGTCCTCACTGAATAGTGGAGCTGAACCCAAAGCATAAGATACGTCGGCTGGGAGGGGGGGGCGTAGGACAGAGGCAATGGAAGGACAGGGGCTGCTCCCGGGCCATGCCAACTCAGGGTTGTGTCTGAGGAACCTACCAAATGTTGAATGGGGGTGTCAGATGACGGTGTTAAACAATCGATGACGGCAGATGCGTTGCTGGTCGAGACACGACCGCTAGCAGATACCGGGAGATCAGGCCTTTCACCGCGACTCTTGCTGCCACTCACCCCTAGTCTGCTGCGACCTCTGCCTGATGAATCTAGGCCTCTCCTCGGTGCACATCCTGGCACATCCCTGCATGACTTTTTTACTGCGTTTAGGAGGGGAAAACAATACACTACACCTATTACATATACAGTATTTTTGTAACAGCAGGTGTGTAGAAAAGTTAGATCAAAATAGGCAGACACTGTAGCTAAAAGCTAATGCAAAAAGACACTGTCAGATGGTCTTACACAGGATGCCCCTGGTCAGAGATAAATGCACAACAGGCAGTTTTAAAACTTGTTTTTTGTTTAAAATGGAAAAAAGCTAAAGATGCAGGTACTCTTAAAAGCGCTAGTATTCGGGATGCCCCCCCGGTGAAAGGCAATGGCTGCTTTAAACTTGAAAACAATACTTTTTTAGACAAAAGGCAAAAGGTAAGTCGGCCGGTACTATTAAAAGATAAGTGGTAGCACTGACAATGCCCCCCGGTGAAAGGCAATGGGTGCTTTAAACTTGAAAACCAGACTTTTTTATACAAAAGGCAAAAGGTAAGTTGGCTGGTACTCTTTAAAGATAAGGGGTAGCACTGACAATGGCCCCCGATGAAAGGCAATCGGTGCTTTAAACTTGAAAACCAGACTTTTTTTATACAAAAGGCAAAAGGTTAGTAGGCAGGTACTCCTAAAAGACACGTGCTAGTATTTGGGATGCCCCCCCCCCCCTGGCAAAAGGAAAAGTTTGCTTAAAAAGTGACTTTGTTTACAAAATGCAACCAGTCAGCACACAGGTACTCTTCAAATATTTATGCTAGTATTTGGGATGCCCCCTCTTCAAATACATAGGCTGGCTGCTTTTACAGTTGAAAAGTGACTTTCTTTACAAAATGCAACCAGTTAGTAGACAGGTACTCTTCAAATATTTATGCTAGTATTTGGGATGCCCCCTGTTCAAATACATAGGCTGGCTGGGATGCCCCCTCTTCAAATACATAGGCTGGCTGCTTTTACAGTGTAAAAGTGACTTTCTTTACAAGATGCAACCAGTTAGTAGACAGGTGCTCTTCAAATATATTTATGCTAGTATTTGGGATGCCCCCTGTTCAAATACATAGGCTGGCTGGGATGCCCCCTCTTCAAATGCATAGGCTGTCTGCTTTTACAGTGGAAACGTGACTTTCTTTACAAAATGCAACCAGTTAGTAGACAGGTACTCTTCAAATAGTTATGCTAGTATTTGGGATGCCCCCTCTTCAAATACATAGGCTGACTGCTTTTACAGTGGAAAAGTGACTTTCTTTACAAAATGCAACCAGTTAGTAGACCGGTACTCTTCAAATATTAATGCTAACATGTTTTTTAAAGAATGACAACAGGAAAAGGAAAAGCTAAATAGGCAGGTGTATTATTAACACTAAAAAGACTTGAAAGCTAATGCAAACACTTTAAACTTTCCCTGTCTTTCTCTGTCACTCTCACAGCCTCTCTCCTTCTCTATCTGTCCCTCGCTTCTTCTGTTCTTTGTTCTATCTATCTATCTCTCCCTTGCTGTATCTCTCTATCTATCTCTCTATCTATCTCTCTCTCTATCTATCTCTCTCTCTATCTATCTATCTATCTATCTATCTATCTATCTATCTATCTATCTCTCCCTTGCTGTATCTCTCTATCTCTATCTATCCCTTGCTGAATCTATCTATCTATCTATCTGTCTGTCCCTCGCTCTCTCCCTGCCTGATCTGCTCTGGCCGCAATACATTGTCAGAATGAGCTTCCGCAAAATGGCCGCCTCTTATATAGTTCTGTGACATGATCGGTAAGCCTGTCTGTTGATAGGTAGCATGTGACGCCTACCCAGGATTCCTTGCCCCATGGGACATGTCCTGACATGTGGATCCACCATTTCAGATGAGCTGGATAGCAGTAAATGGAGTTTTAAGGAAGCGATTCGAGCGATCGATTCGCGGCGATATTTGGAATCGTTACGAATCAAATTTTTCCTGAAATTCGTAACGAATTCGGGTTCATCAGATTCGATTCGCTTATCTCTAATGGTGAACCTAGATTTATAGGACTCCTACTTAAATATACTCATTCTGAACGCATACCGCAAATCTCTGAGATTTGCGGCTTAGGCAAGAAATCACTTTCACCGAATTAATGGCTTACCTCAGACAACAGGGAGTCATGGTGATCCCCTATTTAGACTCCTGTTAAATATGTCAAGGTCAGCCCTCCTATTAGAGAAAAGATCCTGTCCCTACTAAAGAGCTTAGGGTGGGTAATCAATCTAGAAATCCACCCTAATGCCCAGTCAGCAATGCAGGTTTCTATATGCTTCCCCCGGGGCATGCCAGGATACCCTGCTGTGTAAAACCCTGGGGGTAAGCCGAAAGACTCACCTTTGTCCTGGCTCCCAGAGTGATGTAAACAACATCGGCCGCATACCCCGCACCTCTGGGCTGGGGAGAGCTCCTGTGCCCAGCCATTCAGATAAAGGAAAGCTCCTTCTCACCATTACCGCAAACTACATCTAAACAGAGCCATACTGCCAAACATTAATATGCGTGGCATACAGCGCCAATTGAAGGAGTGCCTGCTCATGTGCCTTAGTGCTGGGGAAAGACAAGTTTTTATAGGCGGTTGGGGGATGTCACAAATTAGAATGCCCCCGGGGGAAAGGAACAAAACAGGAAGTTGTGAAAAAAGGAAATTTGTATACTCACTGGTAAATTTATTTTCTCATCTGCTTCCTTTCTGGGGCACCACTAGTGCCAATGCATGGGTTAATCTGCCATAGACAGGGACTGCAAGATAGAAAAAAACTAGCTCCTCCCGGCCTATATAAGGCAGGCTGTGACAGGATATCCTCAGTTTATTAAAAAGCAGTGCAGCCACAGCCCCAAGAGGGGAGAATGCTCACCTGCATGCAACTAGAAAGTGCAATAAAACTAGAACGTGTAGAAAGCATCAACCACCACCGATGCAGTCGTAACACAACAGCAGGGCAAGTGTCGTGCCCTGGAGTAGAAGCCAATGAGAAAGAAAAATTACCAGCGAGTACACAAATATTCTTTTTCTCATCTCTTCCATTCCAGGGCACCACTAGTAGCAATGCATGGGGCATCCCAAAACAGTATCCTCATTAAGGGTGGGACTGTGCTAGAACAAACAACAACTGACTGTGTCAACAAAACCAAGAAGAACGGAACTGACACCTCAAGCTTAGACACCCAAAGAGGGTTTCACCACCATGTGCAACACCTTACGCCCCAGAGCGGCATCGGCTGATGCCTTGACATCAAGTCTGTAAAAATTGTTGAAGGTGTGGAGAGACGACCAGGTAGCCGCCTTGCAGACCTGTTCCGTATCCTGGTATTGGAAAGCCCAATGTTGGTGTAAGCTTCCTCCACCTTACAGGCATAGGTTTGTATGTTACCTGCCGGATCCATCTGCTAAGAGTGGACCTGACAGCCGCCTGGCCTCTCCTTGGCCCTTGGCCCATCCTGATTAAGACGGAAGGGAGAGACCACCTTGGGCAAAAAATCCTGCTGAAACACCGCTTTGTCTTCATGCAGCACCAAAAAAGGTGATCTGATCGAAAGCGCTGCCATCTCCGAAACCGACCGGATGGAAGTGATCGCCACAAGAAAGACCACCTTCAATGTGAGCGTAGTCAGGGAAGCCTACAACATGGGCTCAAAAACGCCTCTGAAACGCTTATAGGACCAGATTAAGATGAGGAATCGTCCTCATGGGACTTTGAAGTCACTGGAGGGGAAAGTTATGGAGGAGGATACCCCACATGGGCAAAATGTAATAATAGCTGGCTCAAAAAAGAGGTTGGGATTAGGTAAGAATAGTAAAAATGAAAAAAAAAACTTTTTGGTGGTGGGTTTATTTTTCAACCTGGTTTAAACTGCTAAGGGGTCCAAAGGACCCCTATAAAAAATCAAAGGGCAGGGGGCAGCTAGCACCTGCCCAACATACCGGCATGTGGCTTGCTAAAAGTGCGACTGCAGGTAATTGTTACATCATTTGGCACTGTCCTAAACTGTTATCCCTTGTTCAGCCAATGACATTCTCTTTAGCATTCCGCCCCCCAATCAGCTCAGCAGAACGGTCCCTTTCCCTCCTCCCGCCCCTCGTTCCACCTCGTTCTCCAGATTCATCAAATTGCTGTCAGTGCAGACCTGGCCCATTTTGCTGATTATGGAGTATCACAGGTTCAAGGGCCACGCCCCTATTCTTTTCAGAAGAAAAATCATGAGGTCAAACTGCCTTCCTCGATATTTTGGCAATTTCTTTTTTAATTTGAAAATGGAAAACAGTTTAGGACAGGGCCAAATGTAGCCCGACGCAATGGTGTAACATTTACCTTTGCCTGCAGTAGCACTTTACGTAGCACAGGAGCTGTGCTATAGGGGTTGGAATAACTTGGGCCTGTACGCCCTATGGCAGTTTGGCTCTTGAGAACTGGATTACCAGCCCCTATGCTTGGTGTACCGGGCTGGTATGCTTTAAAGGAGGTGGGGCCACACTTTTTTCCCTCAATTTTTTTATTTGGGCTTTTATTTAAGGCTTACCACTCTGGCACACCAAGCACAGGGTAGCTGGTAGCAATAAAGGGCAAGTAAATGAACAAAGAAAATAAGCTCAATCATGAGGAGAGCCTAAAAAAGCTGAACCTATTCATCCAGGCTAAAGGGTAATACAAGAGGATATATATCCTCATATACATATACATAGTATTTATATATTATTTACCTGTGGAATATTTTGGCACTATAAACATATAGATAATTATTTGTAGTATATATATTATATAATATTGTATAGATGCTATATATCATGTACAGTAAATTCCATACCAGAAAAAAATGACTGAGGTTGTTGCGGTTGAAATAGAAAAATCTATACTCCAGCTGATTAAAGACTTGGTTAAAGTGAGGGTGGTGAAACCATGTACTAAGTCAGGATCTGCTTTAGCAGCCAAAATAAATACAGTAAAAATAAGGACGAGATATTTTCCTTAAAGCAGAACAAAACCCAGCAGCGACCGGCCTGGAATGTAAAAGAGAGCTGGGCTTGACTGACAGTTTTCAGGGCACTAGTCTAGCCTTTCGCTAGGAGAGGGGGTGTCAACCTCACACAAGCCTTAGGATTTAATTTGTGATCAGGATTGGAGGAGAAGTGCTGGGAGGCAGATAAGTCTCCCTTCCTTTTAGTGACCAGAGCAAAGAGAAAGCAAGGAATGACAATGAATCAATTAAGCTGCCAGGCAACTGATTTTAAATTTGAAACCACACCAACAGCCTGGCACAGTTGAAAAGAAAAGTCGGCCATTTTGGAGCTTCTTCTCCCAGTATCTCAGCCATGCTGTTCCCTGGATTCAACTGACACAAGTGACAGCAAGTCCAGGAGCACTTAGAAAAGGGTGAATGAATGTTTATGTGCAGCAATGTAAATTGCCCTGGGGAGGGATGCATATGAGCAATGCTTGCTGTGTTGGTCTGGTTTAAGCCATTTTTGACAGTGGTCTTCTTTAACTGGTCAATCCCTTTAGGTGCCTTTGGTGGCAGTAGAAGTTGATGCTATTTTCTGTCTGCAGCCTTTTTGTATATCTTATTGCACAATCCAACAATACTTAGCTCCCTTAGTTCCTATTCTATGTTTAAAATTTGTAAAAAAAAAAAAAAAAGTGTTCTTTCAGCTTTCTCTACGCTGCCACTGAACTTGACGTGTAAAAATGGATTCCCATTGTACATTCAGAATCTATTTGTCATAGCCAGGCATTATTGAGATTTATGTTCTTCAATATTTATAACAATTTTTTTATAAGCCATAGAACTAGGATTATGTCCTTTATAACATTTTCTAACGGCTAGATATGTTGTGATATGTGTGTTGAAAATTCCAGTTTAGGTTTATATGATACTCACAATCGTTATCTATGTTTTCTATTCTATTGTAAGGCTATGGGTGGCCAGCTGTGATCATTATGTAAATAAGGCCTTTCTTTAGTTTATTTACCATATTGTGGTAGTAGGGTCTATTCAGCACTAGCAGAAAAAAATTCCCTTCAGTGTGAAATTATTCTGGCATGAGAGTATTTTGTCTCTCGGCTTTGAGAGAAAGTATATCCGTGAGATTTTTTTTTCTCACAGCCGGTGTCAAATAAATGGCAGCATCTTCTTTGTAGCTTTTTTAGTTGAAAGGTGTGCCCTCTAGCAATGCTGGGTTAACAGCAACTATGCATTTTGGTATGAGTCCACTGGATGCCGGAGGCCCCAAGCTCTTCTGCACCCCCTGGTGCCCCAAGGGGGTAATCAGAGTATCAGCATGTCATCCATTGGTGCTGGCCCCCTGGACCTCTTACCAGTTCACCAACAGGGTACTAAAAAGACACCACACAAAAATATTCCAAATGTAACTTTTTACTGGTCCACATCTTCTTTAGGTCTCTTCTCCGTCCCTCACCAGGTCTTCTTTCGCATCACTTCGGTGGTCTTCTAAAGCACAATCTGCCATCTGTTGAACAAGAGTCACACAGATCCCCCCTGCTTCTTTTCCAGTTATCATCAATTCACATCACGTCACTGGAGGGAAGGGGTTTGAAGGAGGATTTCCAGGAGTATTCCCCTCAAAGTCACATGGGGGGGATTCCAGAGAGACTATGCTACCATTCATACCCTTGTCTGGAAGTCAAGACAGGAGTGCCTTCACTCTAGCTAGATGCCAGTGGTGAGAGTTGGTATGGGACAGAGGTCGGAAATAGGTAAGTATAGTGAAAATAAAAAAAATTAAATACTTCTAATGGTCCCTACATTTTTTTCTCTCTTGACAGAAAAGCCTGCAGGCTTGAGCAAGTACACAAACATTATGACAGCCTCTGGCTGGGGCTACATTGCATTTCCACGATATGGCTCACTGTTGGCGACAATTCTGGGGAAAACAATGCAGTGGTAGTGTTTCAGAGGTAGGAACTGAAGCACCACCTAGTGTTTTCCCTGGTGGGGAAAATAAGCTGCACTGAGGAGAGAGCATTGCAATGCTGGTGCTGTGCCAATGTCTATTGATAGTGGGGTTCTGTGCAAATGTATTTGGGATCTGGGGGCATTGGGTCGCTACATATTTATTGGGTTCTGTAGGGATGGGGTGTCCACTTGCACCCTGCCTAATATTTGTTCTCACTTTACTAAATTAATAATGGGTACTGTGGGATCGGCTGGCGCTCTGCACAAAAGTTTTGGAATTTAATCTGGCTTGTGATAATAAATACATGGGAGAGGTAAAAGGTATTTTGTATGCTTCTGGAGCTTCTCTTTCAGTCAGCAGCCTGGAGGAATCTGGTGTTTAGGAATTGCAGTGATGGTTTTAGAAGCAAACATTTTTTCTCTGTGGCTGGAAGGAATTGCAGTCTCAGCAACTCCGTCAATTGATGTTAATTTATTTTCTGTCAAGGGCATGGACTGGATGTGAGGTGGCAGCTGGTCCAGATGGTACTCATTCATATCTACTACATAAGTTGTGCTTAACAACAGCCTGTGTGATATTATGTGAATGGCCTTGGTGATGAATCCACGCTTCTCTGATGAGATGTGTTATTTGTGATGTTGATGTAACACTTTTGGGTAAAGCTGTTTTATACTGATACTGTATATGGTTTGACTGTTAAGGATAAATTGTGTGTCGTAGTACTGTGAATTAGTTATTATAGAGGGATATTACTACCAGCTGCTGTCTCACTGAGGCTATTAGTAAATATATATTTAGTAACATTATTAATAGACTTGCAGATGGTTTTGCATATAAAATGCCTATGTGTGTAGACACAAATTAAATGAAGTTATCATTGCAGAGCACACATATTCAAATAATACTAGCTGGAAATCAGTTTATATAAACCAGTCTAGAGTATATTTGTAACAATTATCTAACCACATTGGCAAACGCTATTGATGTTGCAAACACTTTCAAAACGCTGTGCAAATGAGAAATGCTACTGCATACAATCACCCGCCATGTGAACAAAGCATGTCATACTGCATGCGGCTGAGGCAATTATTATTTCTGTATCTGCCTACTGTAGCGCCGGCCATCGACTCTGTTTCCCTTGCATGCTGAAATACCTATGCAGCGATCCATTCTTTCTTACCTAGGTTAAATATTGTATATATGGTACACTATGTAATATACTATCAGCATTAAATTACTTTTTTTACTTGCATAGCTTGGGTGTTCGTTTTTCCATTTTGTTGTTTACACAATTATGAATATAGACATAGGATTGTTACATATTTACATAGCACAGGTGACAAAAGGCATATGACTAGTGAAATGCGGCCCGTGATTTGCGTCATGTGGTCTGTGTTTCCACTGGCGGTTCGAAAAGCGGAGAAAACTCCAGACCTTCTTATTGCTTGCTGAGCCGTATCAGTCTGTCATTTGGGGTGTGCACTGTGCTCTGCTCTGAATATCATAGAAATCACACAGAACCCTTTTCACCAGCCAATTGATTTTGGGGTACATCTTCTTGAAAGTTTGTTGAGCTGTGTCAGTCTGTCATTTGGGGTGTGCACTGCTTTGCTCTGATATTCCATAAAACATCCTATAATATTGTTATTGCCAGGCCGCCAAGTTGTTTGGGGGTTTACCTTCTTCTTTAAACTTTACTGGGCTGTGTTATTTTGTCTCTTGGGGTGTGCTCTGCTCTGAATACATATTTTATTAATAATAAATAAATGTCTGGGAAAGGAGAGGGTGGGAAAGGACAAGGTAGAGAAAAAGATATCCCTTCAAAACCTTCTGCCACTAAGTATGCTGGTGCCAATACCAGCACTGTGGGCAGCAGCCATGTGCCCAGGCCTAGCAAAATTAGCACCAGCCATTTGCTCATACCCAGCCCTAGTAGTGGCAGCATCCCAGTCTCAGTGCTAGTAGTAGCAGTAATGTATGCAGTAGCAGCAGCAATATACGTGGTAATAGTAGCAATATCAGCAAGCCAGAGTTGTCCATCTCCTCCATGTTATTTCAGACAATACAAGCAATACAATTGTGGTTTGGTTAACCCCCTCTCGCGAGGAGGAAGAATCTGACTCTATGATGAATTTGAGCACTGCAGGTACTTGGCCCAGTTAAAGACGTCTTTCTGGCCTTTCCCTTTCATCTTCTCTCTCTTCACTGCCCCTTCCTAGTGGGGCGCCAAAGAGACAGCACCAAGAGTGCTTAGGAATAGGATAGTGATAAGGAGAATTTGTTTATGGCAGGCCGCCTTTGGAGTATGTTAGACAGGTGGCGAAGGTGGAAGCGGTGTCCGAGAAGGATAGCTGTGGTATTAGGGGTAATGGTAGCCATGGACATACTGTCAGTATATGAAGGTGGTTATGGGGGGCAAGTAGACAATGAGACATTTAGTGGCGGGGATCATGTGAGGAGGACTATGATGGTGTTGTTTTGCACAGGATGTGGGAGCCAGGAGATGGCATCATCAGAGTGGGAGGGTATTTGTGGAACTGGCAGGGATAAATGGCCGAGCCAAGGTAGGGCCAGATCATCTGCAAAACGAAACAGGCCTAGGTCTCTGGTATGGTCTGCTCGGGAGCAGGTATCTGCGACACTGATGCTGCTTTTGCAGACTTAAAAAAAAGCCTGCTAGAGTAGGAGCAAAGTCGGGTGGTGCTGGTGGAAATGCTACATCACGAGTCAAACTCAAGGCCCCGGGGCCAGATGGGTCCTCCAAGCCTTTTTATGTGGCCCTCTGACAGATTCCTGCCAGACTGGTGGCTGGGAGGTGCCCCTTCTAGTCGTACCAGTCACTCTTCTGACACCGACGTAGCTTCTGACACCGTCAGTACATTCTTTCTCCTGTGTTACTGAATGATGCACTGGTACGCTCTTCACAGTACTGACTCCCAGGAGCATGCCTATAAAAGCGGCTAATGTGTTGGAGGGGAGAAGAGAGTAGTGTCTGCAACTCGCCTTACAAGGGGGGGTTCACCCAACCCACCCAACATAGTGCCACAGCAGAGGGTGCTACATCTTCTGCAAGGGCTCTTGCGAGCTATTGCTAGGTGGGAGGGAAACATTAATGTAGTGCTGTCCTGGGCAAAATAATTCTGTATCTGTCTTGGACAAAAAAAAAAAAACTTGGGCATATCCTAGGCAAAGTCATTCTGCATCTGTCCTCGCCAAAATATTTTAGTGCCTGTTCTGGGCATAATCATTTTGTATCTGTAAACACAGATTTGAATGATATCATTTCTATTTATTTTTTTGTCTGCTATTAACCAGCTCTTTGAAGGAGATGAGAATGCCGATGCGACCCTTGGGTTTGAAACCCCGGTGCTAGATCTACGGTGCCATGTGTCAATTTTATTTGTACCTTCCCAGAGTTATAAAACCTGGCACAGTACAGGATTTGCAAGCAGATTTGCAGCAGTTAGCCATGGCCAGAGCAAAAATCTAGTATATACGGCTCTACATTCAGGCACCTGAAGCGGCATCACAAGACTCAGTGGGACAATTAAAATGACCTTCCTCAGTTTCTAAAAAGCCAATACTGTTGCTACCCCAAGAAAAACATGATCATTTTTTAAGCTATCACTTCTTCCTTAGTTTCCAAGATTTCTGCCCACATAAAAATGGGATATTTTTTCAATTTTCAGGAAAGCTAATGGTGTTGCTACCCCCATAAGAATGGGACCATTTTTTGAGAGCTTGTAAACTGCCATTGCTTCTTCTTCAATTAAATTTCCAGGATGCTAATCAAATGTTATCATTTATCTGATGTGTGCTCTAAACTATCAGTCCTTTGATTATGCATATACTAATTAGCCCATTAAAACATATTTTGATGCAGTCCTAGATGACCTCAGAGTGTTATATAGGACTTTTAGGGCCATCAGACAGTGTTTTCCATGGGTTTTATGCTAAAGTTTGATCAGCACTATTTCAGTCCTAATTGAACGGAAAAGTTAGGCGAACCAGCAAACTGAACATTTGAAAAGTTCGCTCATCTCTATTTCAGAAGTCATATTTTATTAAAATCATTTTCAAAAGGCTACACCCTTACTTTGGAGAGAATAACTGAAAAAACTGCCCCAGTTCAGCGCTTCATTCCAAAGAAATCTCTTGTTATCTCCTGCCCTGCTACCCTCTGGTTTTGGGCCTTTGATGGGTAATGTTGCATTATCCCAAAACAGACTGTGTTAAGGTTCACGTTCTTTCCTCATGTTTCGATGACTAGCCTGAATTCACGCCCTGCTTGCAAGATTCAGGGCACACTTCCAAGATGATTCGATCACTTCCATCCGAGAATTTACAACACTCATGACAGTAGTGAATCACTGTCAGCGAGTTGTAAAAGTTTTTATTGCTGAAAACCATGCTGCTATAGCAGACATGATTTTTATCAATGAAAACTATAGCCGGCAATTGTTTTTTTACTATAGTTATTATTAAAGCATGCCCTCCTCCAGAAGCCATCTAGCCCAGGTGCCAGCCCCCCCCCCCCTGGCACCTGGGGTGCTCCCCCCCAGGACCTACTTACACGGCAAACCAAGCATAGGAGCTGGTAATTTCAGGGCTCAAGGTCCGAACTGCCAGCTCCTGGCCTTGATCATTACCAGCCCTTACCCTGTAGCACAGCTTCGGTACCAGCTATGGGCCACTGAGCTTATAGGTGGTGTGGGTAATAGGACTTGAACTTTTAGGGGTCCACGGGATACCTTACCAGTTCAAAAATAAAGTAAAAAGTAAATACAACACAACATTATTTTTTTAAATATTTTATTATAACTTATATTTACCTTTCCAAGTCCAAGGTCCAGCACAGCATCAATATGAATTATTAATAAACCATGGGGAGCGGCCTTTTATTAGTGAAAGGCAGGGTCTTTCAGGGATCTCCCCCACATGACTTACAGGTCACGGGAGGGGAGGGAATGTATGTGGTCAAAGGGAGATCCCAGAGAGGCTACTCCTCTTTGTATTAAAGGAGCCTCCCCCTGCCCTACACCCAGTCTCTCACTGGTAGCGAATATGAAAGGGGGGGCCTTATGAATTTATTACAGAGCATTTGTGATTTGAAAAGTTGTTGCAAAATTCAATTCAAATTCAAAACTTTAACTTAAACCCGATTAACATTGACCAGTTTCCAAGTCTGAAACTGTTACGGAGGTTACCAATGTATTTCTGAGCTAATTTAGGGGAATTTATGAAACTGCAAGACATAGCAAGGCCGTTATTTAACTAAAAAAGGCTTACATCAGCCAATAAATTGCACCCATAAGGAAAAGTATGTCACTCTATGTTCCCCATAACCACAATTCAAGAATATCAGCTGAATGTGAGCCATGGGTTCCATGTTTCATAAAATTGTAATAGTTTATCTAATAAATTGCTGGAGATATTCTCATTTACCTCATTTATCCAGTTAAATTGCTTTGCTAATGAGTGTGTATGATTTCTTTTTTTCCAAGAGACCCCAACTGAATAATGTTCTTTACAAAACTTTCTAACGGGAAATTGAAATTGGCTTCAATTCATTTTATATAGCAAAGTGCTGTATAAGTGGGACCAGCTAGGAGCCCACAGATAACTGGTATACATATACTTGCTTCCTTCAGTATCCCAGATAATTAACTGCCACAGCATAAGCAGATTCCCCCAGACCCCAAAAATGTTATGCAGAGACCCATCGCACATTTCTAAATCTCAAAGGATTAGTGGGCAAAATGCAAGCAGATCCCACCCAGTGTCTACAAATATTAGGCTGAGTGCTAGTGATCACCCCTCTACCAGACCCTATAAATAACTGCCAGAGCTTTGATACCTCTGACCCCAACTGTAGACTTCCACACATTAACCAACATTTAGCAGACAGAGGGCAGCAGTCCTACATGACGAAAAGTATGTACTGTATTCAGCTAACTCTGATGTGATCTTTTCACATATGTTTGTGAAGGGTCTCATCTTCAAGAAAATAACACAGCAATCCAGTTGCATGGATTTATTCACACTCTATAGACTTTTCACGGTATCCCAATGTATTGATTATGATTAGAGATGAGCGAACTTTTGAAAAATTCGATTCGACTGATTCGCCGAATTTTCCGACAAAAATCTTTTCGACCCGAATTTATTCGCGACGAATCGCTATTAAAAACGGCTATTTCTGAGCCTCCTAGAGCCTCAATAGGGTTGTAAACCATTTTGCCTTGCTGTAACACGCATAGGATGCGTGCTGGGTTAGTTAAATAATACTGTAAATAAATATCACATGCAGATCAGAGGCATCGCTAATAGAATCGCAGAGCGACACAAGTGCAGAAAATTGAAGTGGCATCACTATGAGGGGCAGGAGCCCAAACATTGCTTTAAAGAGACACTGGAGTTGGCAGCAGCAGGAGCCCAAAAATTGGATGAATCACACACTGGAGTTGCAAGCAGCAGCAGGAGCCCAAACATTGGCTGAAAGAGACACTGGAGATGGCAGCAGCAGGAGCCCAAAAATTGACTGACACACCCTGGAGTTTCAAGCAGCAGCAGGAGCCCAAACATAGCTTGAAAGAGACACTGGAGTTGGCTGCAGGAGCCCAAAGATTGGATGAATAACACCCTGCAGTTGCAAGCAGCAGCAGCAGGAGCCCAAATATTACTTTAAAGAGACACTGGATTTGGCAGCAGGAGCCCAAAATTGGATGAATCACACCCTGGAGTTGGCAGCAGCAGCAGCAGGAGCCCAGACATTACTTTAAAGAGACACTGGGGTTGGCTTCAGGAGCCCAAAAATTGGATGAATCACACCCTGGAGTTGGCAGCAGCAGGAGCCCAAACATTACTTTAAAGAGACACTGGAGTTGGCAGCAGGAGCCCAAAGATTGGATGAATCACACCCTGGAGTTGGCAGCAGCAGCAGCAGCAGCAGGAGCCCAAACATTACTTTAAAGAGACACTGGGGTTGGCTTCAGGAGCCCAAAAATTGGATGAATCACACCCTGGAGTTGGCAGCAGCAGCAGCAGGAGTCCAAACATTACTTTAAAGAGACACTGGAGTTGGCTTCAGGAGCCCAAAACTTGGATGATTCACACCCTGGAGTTGGCAGCAGCAGCAGCAGGAGCCCAAACATTACTTTAAAGAGACACTGGGGTTGGCTTCAGGAGCCCAAAAATTGGATGAATCACACCCTGGAGTTGGCAGCAGCAGGAGCCCAAACATTACTTTGAAGAGACACTGGAGTTGGCTTCAGGAGCCCAAAAATTGGATGATTCACACCCTGGAGTTGGCAGCAGCAGCAGCAGCAGGAGCCCAAACATTACTTTAAAGAGACACTGGGGTTGGCTTCGGGAGCCCAAAAATTGGATGAATCACACCCTGGAGTTGGCAGCAGCAGCAGGAGCCGAAACATTACTTTAAAGAGACACTGGGGTTGGCAGCAGGAGCCCAAAGATTGGATGAATCACACCATGGAGTTGGCAGCAGCGGCAGCAGCAGCAGCAGGAGCCCAAACATTACTTTAAAGAGACACTGGGGTTGGCTTCAGGAGCCCAAAAATTGGATGAATCACACCCTGGAGTTGGCAGCAGCAGCAGCAGCAGGAGCCCAAACATTACTTTAAAGAGACACTGGGGTTGGCAGCAGGAGCCCAAAGATTGGATGAATCCCACCCTGGAGTTGGCAGCAGCAGCAGGAGCCCAAACATTACTTTAAAGAGACACTGGGGTTGGCTTCAGGAGCCCGAAAATTGGATGAATCACACCCTGGAGTTGGCAGCAGCAGCAGGAGCCCGAACATTACTTTAAAGAGACACTGGAGTTGGCTTCAGGAGCCCAAAAATTGGATGATTCACACCCTGGAGTTGGCAGCAGCAGCAGCAGGAGCCCAAACATTACTTTAAAGAGACACTGGGGTTGGCTTCAGGAGCCCAAAAATTGGATGAATCACACCCTGGAGTTGGCAGCAGCAGCAGCAGGAGCCCAAACATTACTTTAAAGAGACACTGGAGTTGGCTTCAGGAGCTCAAAAATTGGATGATTCGCACCCTGGAGTTGGCAGCAGCAGCAGCAGCCCAAATATTACTTTAAAGAGACACTGGGGTTGGCTTCAGGAGCCCAAAGATTGGATGAATCACACCCTGGAGTTGGCAGCAGCAGGAGGAGCCCAAGCATTACTTTAAAGAGACACTGGGGTTGGCTTCAGGAGCCCAAAAATTGGATGAATCACACCCTGGAGTTGGCAGCAGCAGCAGCAGGAGCCAAAACATTACTTTATAGAGACACTGGGGTTGGCTTCAGGAGCCCAAAAATTGGATGAATCACACCCTGGAGTTGGCAGCAGCAGCAGGAGCCCAAACATTACTTTAAAGAGACACTGGAGTTGGCTTCAGGAGCCCAAAAATTGGATGATTCACACCCTGGAGTTGGCAGCAGCAGGAGCCCAAACATTACTTTAAAGAGACACTGGGGTTGGCTTCAGGAGCCCAAAAAATGGATGAATCACACCCTGGAGTTGGCAGCAGCAGCAGCAGGAGCCCAAACATTACTTTAAAGAGACACTGGAGTTGGCTTCAGGAGCCCAAAAATTGGATGAATCACACCCTGGAGTTGGCAGCAGCAGCAGCAGCAGGAGCCCAAACATTACTTTAAAGAGACACTGGGGTTGGCAGCAGGAGCCCAAAAATTGGATGAATCACACCCTGGAGTTGGCAGCAGCAGCAGCAACAGGAGCCCAAACATTACTTTAAAGAGACACTGGGGTTGGCTTCAGGAGCCCAAAAATTGGATGAATCACACCCTGGAGTTGGCATCAGCAGGAGCCCAAAAATTGGCCTAAAGACATAAATATGTTTTGCACCATTTGGAAAGTGTAAAACGTGGCACCATGCTGTATCTAGTCGCATGCATCAGGCATTGGTGGGTGGAAATCCTGGCTGATCCATCCCTGATTCATTTTGACAAAGGTGAGTCTCTCCACATTTTTAGTTGACAGACGAGTTCTCCTCGCTGTAACTATGGCCCCCGCCGCACTAAACACCCGCTCAGATGGCACGCTACTTGCCGGGCAGGACAGCTTTTCCAGGGCAAACTCTGCTAGTTGCGGCCACAAATCAAGTTTGGCTGCCCAGAAGTCCAGCGGATCCTCAAGGTGTGTTGGCATGGTCATGTCAAAGTATGACATGACCTGCTGGTTCAGGTCCTGCTCCAGGTCTTCCTGCTGCTCATGAGTAGCCTCACTATGCGGGTGTAGAAAGCTACTAATTAGCGACTGAAGACTGAGGCTGCTGCTGATGGAACTGCTGCTGCTGCTCCTGCCAACTCCCCCAGCAGCCATGACAGTGGAAGGTGAGCGCAGAGGTCCCCTCGAGTCAGACCTGCGAGAGTATGGACCATGGCGCAGATAGGCATCGGCCAACTGCCTATGTAGAATGTCTTTGTAGTAGTTGAGTTTGTCCTCCCTCTCGGTGGGTTTAAAAAATGCCCCCATTTTGTGCCGGAAGCGAGGGTCCAATAAGGTGGACAGCCAGAAGTCATCCCGCCGACAGATGGAAACAATTCTGGGGTCACTACGCAAGCACGTGAGCATGCTTCCTGCCATTTGTGCAAGTGACTCGGATGGACTACCTGTCTCCATCTCCACTGCATACTGCCACGGTGTGCCCGGGTCCTCTTTCTCGTCTTCCTCAAAAACCTCTAGCTCCTCTGGCTGCTCCTGCTCCTCCTCTCCTGTCCGCTGACTAGATAAACCAGCCATTTCGCCAAGCCTAAACTGTGTTTCGCTGGGCAACTCCTCCTCCTCTTCCTCCTCCTCCTCCAGTTCAGCTCCAACGGGGTTCATGTGGCCGTAAGATGTAAACGCCATGTCTCCAGTGCCCTGACCAGCCATGGTTTCCAACATGTGCTGTAGTACATGAAGCAGTGGAATCACGTCGTTCATCCCGTAATCCTGCCGACTGACAAATAAAGTGGCTTCCTCAAAGGGCCTGAGCAAACGGCAGGTGTCACGTATGAGCTGCCACTGGTTGACATTGAAGTTACACAGGGGAGTCCCCCTATCTGCTTGGATCATCAGGAAATCCGTGATGGCTTTTCTCTGTTCATATAATCGGTCCAACATGTGAAGGGTGGAATTCCAACGGGTGGAAACATCGCAAATCAGACTATGTTGGGGGATACCGTTCTGATGCTGTAGCTCAAGAAGGGTGTGTTTGGCGGTGTATGAGTGGCTGAAGTGCATGCAAAGTTTCCTTGAAGTTGTTAGGATGTCTTGCAGATGGGGGGAACACTTCAGAAACCGCTTGACAACCAGATTGAAGACGTGAGCCATGCAGGGGGCATGGGTCAGGCTTCCTTGGCGCAGCGCAGACAAAATGTTCTTCCCATTGTCGGTAACCATGATTCCCATTTTAAGTTTTCTTGGAGTAAGCCATGTTTGGATTTCCTGATGAATAAATTTAAGCAGTTCCTCCCCTGTGTGACTCCGTTCGCCAAGACAAACCATGTGAAGCACTGCGTGACACCTCCATGCCCTGCACACATGGTAGACTGGAGGGGCACTGAGACTTGAGCCTACAGTGGAGGGTGAGGAGATGGCGGAGGATGAGGAGGCCGAGTCGCACAGTGTCACAGGCCCAACGGGCAGGGAACGCGGAGGCCGAAGCGGCGTGACCTGTCCAAGTTGCTGCTGCAAAGGGACCACATTCACCCAGTGGGCCGTAAACGACATGTACTGTCCCTGACCGTAGTTACAGCTCCAGACGTCGGCTCTGCCATGCACTTTGCTACACACCGACAGGCTCAAGGACTGGCCCACCTTCTGTTCAACAAAAGTGTGCAGCGCTGGTACTGCCTTCTTGGCAAAGAAATGACGGCTTGGGACTCTCCACCTCGGCTCGGCACAAGCCATCAGTTCTCTGAAAGGTGCAGAGTCCACCACCTGAAAAGGCAGCAACTGCAGCACCAGCAACTTGGACAGGAGCACATTCAGCTTCTGCGCCGTAGGATGAGTGGGCGCATACTGCTGTCTCTTGGACATGGCTTCGCTGATGGATTGCTGGCGGGATGCATGACTTGGAGGAGGAGGAGGAGGAGCAGGAGCGACAGAGGATGGGTATGACGCACAGCTGCCTTCGGCTGAGGTGCTGGAGCCTTGGCTGGCAGAAATTGGGAGCGGCGTGCCACTCGGTGAGGAAGCAGTCTGGCCCACCTCTCCGGAGCCTAGGTTCTCCCAGGCCGCTTTATGGTGACGCTGCATATGTTGACGCAGGGCCGTGGTGCCAACATTTGGACCCTGGCCACGCTTCACCTTCTGCCTACATATCTTGCATGTGGCCATGTTACCCTCCTGCGGATGCTTCAGGAAGAACTGCCACACTGCCGAGTAGCTACTTTTCCCACCAACAGGCCTCACTGATTCGCTGCTATTGTCGCCAACTCCAGGAACCCCTGCCCCACTACCTCCCGATAAGGTAGCCTGCCGCGCAGCAGGTGCTCTACCCCGGCCCCGTTTGGCTCCAGGCTTTACAATTGTGCCCCCATGCTGCCTGCCAACCATGCTGCTAACACCTTGCTGTCTGAGCTGCTGACTCCGGGGCAACCTGCGCCCCTCTTCTCCTGATGATGACGATGAAGCCCCTTCATCACCCGGCTCCCAAGTGCGATCGGCTTCATTGTCATCATCATTATCACCGAGTTGTGGCTGTACGTCACTGATGTTCGTGGATTCGTCAACAGTGTCTGGCGCAGGAGCTGGAATGCTCGCAGCACCCACGACACTGTCCACATCACTATTAGTCTGCCTAGCTAAAGAAGCCACCTCCATTTCTTGGCTGGGCAGTAGCTGCTGACTGTCCTCTATCTGATCGTCCTCCTCACTAAAGAGTGGAGCTGAACCCAAAGCATAGGATATGTCGCTGGGGGAGGGAACGGCGTAGGACAGAGGCAATGGGAGGACAGGGACTGCTCTCGGGGCATGCCAACTCAGGGTTGTGTCAGAGGAACCTACCGACCCTAGACTGGGGGTCTCAGACGTAAGTTGTGATGATGTTGTTGATGAGCGCGTTAACCAATTTACCCCGGCAGATGCGTTACTGGTGGAGACCCGACCGCTAGCAGATACTGGCAGATTAGGTCTCTCAGCGTGACTCCTGCTGCTACTGGCCCCCAGTCTGCTGCGACCTCTGCCTGCGGAATCTTGGCCTCTGCCACTTCTCTTTTCACTTCCAGGCACTTGTCTGCCCGACATAGTCTAACTGGCGTGGTAGTAGGTGATATTTTAAGAACCCCCAGGCAGCGGTGGGTCTATATGAAACAGAATATAATGCACACCAAAAGTGAGCAGTAACACTCAGCCTCCAACCGGCCTGCTTAGTGTAAATAAAGAGGGGTATGGTATGTTACAGAATGGGATGCCCCAACAGCAGAGCACCTGGGAGCAGTAGTACTATGCACAGCAAAAGTGTCTTTATCAGGCCAAATTACTTTTAGAATAAGTGCAAAGGGTTATAGTAAATTGAGGCTGGTGTAGTCACAGAATGGGATGCCCCAACCGCAGTGCACCTGGGAGCAGTAGTACTATGCAAAGCAAAAGTGTCTTTATCAGGCCAAATTACTTTTAGAATAAGTGCAAAGGGTTATAGTAAATAGAGGCTGGTGTAGTCACAGAATGGGATGCCACAACAGCAGTGCACCTGGGAGCAGTAGTACTATGCAAAGCAAAAGTGTCTATATCAGGCCAAATTACTTTTAGAATAAGTGCAAAGGGTTATAGTAAATAGAGGCTGGTGTAGTCACAGAATGGGATGCCACAATAGCAGTGCACCTGGGAGCAGTAGTACTATGCAAAGCAAAAGTGTCTTTATCAGGCTAAATTACTTTTAGAATAAGTGCAAAGGGTTATAGTAAATAGAGGCTGGTGTAGTCACAGAATGGGATGCCACAACAGCAGTGCACCTGGGAGCAGTAGTACTATACAAAGCAAAAGTGTCTTTATCAGGCCAAATTACTTTTAAAATAAGTGCAAAGGGTTATAGTAAATAGAGGCTGGTGTAGTCACAGAATGGGATGCCACAACCGCAGTGCACCTGGGAGCAGTAGTACTATGCAAAGCAAAAGTGTCTTTATCAGGCCAAATTACTTTTAGAATAAGTGCAAAGGGTTATAGTAAATAGAGGCTGGTGTAGTCACAGAATGGGATGCCACAACCGCAGTGCACCTGGGAGCAGTAGTACTATGCAAAGCAAAAGTGTCTATATCAGGCCAAATTACTTTTAGAATAAGTGCAAAGGGTTATAGTAAATAGAGGCTGGTGTAGTCACAGAATGGGATGCCACAATAGCAGTGCACCTGGGAGCAGTAGTACTATGCAAAGCAAAAGTGTCTTTATCAGGCCAAATTACTTTTAGAATAAGTGCAAAGGGTTATAGTAAATAGAGGCTGGTGTAGTCACAGAATGGGATGCCCCAACCGCAGTGCACCTGGGAGCAGTCGTACTATGCAAAGCAAAAGTGTCTTTATCAGGCCAAATTACTTTTAGAATAAGTGCAAAGGGTTATAGTAAATAGAGGCTGGTGTAGTCACAGAATGGGATGCCCCAACCGCAGTGCACCTGGGAGCAGTAGTACTATGCAAAGCAAAAGTGTCTTTATCAGGCCAAATTACTTTTAGAATAAGTGCAAAGGGTTATAGTAAATAGAGGCTGGTGTAGTCACAGAATGGGATGCCACAACCGCAGTGCACCTGGGAGCAGTAGTACTATGCAAAGCAAAAGTGTCTTTATCAGGCCAAATTACTTTTAGAATAAGTGCAAAGGGTTATAGTAAATAGAGGCTGGTGTAGTCACAGAATGGGATGCCACAACAGCAGTGCACCTGGGAGCAGTAGTACTATGCAAAGCAAAGTGTCTTTATCAGGCCAAATTACTTTTAGAATAAGTGCAAAGGGTTATAGTAAATAGAGGCTGGTGTAGTCACAGAATGGGATGCCACAACAGCAGTGCACCTGGGAGCAGTAGTACTATGCAAAGCAAAAGTGTCTTTATCAGGCCAAATTACTTTTAGAATAAGTGCAAAGGGTTATAGTAAATAGAGGCTGGTGTAGTCACAGAATGGGATGCCACAACAGCAGTGCACCTGGGAGCAGTAGTACTATGCAAAGCAAAAGTGTCTTTATCAGGCCAAATTACTTTTAGAATAAGTGCAAAGGGTTATAGTAAATAGAGGCTGGTGTAGTCACAGAATGGGATGCCACAACAGCAGTGCACCTGGGAGCAGTAGTACTATGCAAAGCAAAAGTGTCTTTATCAGGCCAAATTACTTTTAGAATAAGTGCAAAGGGTTATAGTAAATAGAGGCTGGTGTAGTCACAGAATGGGATGCCCCAACAGCAGTGGACCTGGGAGCAGTAGTACTATGCAAAGCAAAAGTGTCTTTATCAGGCCAAATTACTTTTAGAATAAGTGCAAAGGGTTATAGTAAATAGAGGCTGGTGTAGTCACAGAATGGGATGCCACAACAGCAGTGCACCTGGGAGCAGTAGTACTATGCAAAGCAAAAGTGTCTATATCAGGCCAAATTACTTTTAGAATAAGTGCAAAGGGTTACAGTAAATAGAGGCTGGTGTAGTCACAGAATGGGATGCCACAACAGCAGTGCACCTGGGAGCAGTAGTACTATGCAAAGCAAAAGTGTCTTTATCAGGCCAAATTACTTTTAGAATAAGTGCAAAGGGTTATAGTAAATAGAGGCTGGTGTAGTCACAGAATGGGATGCCACAACAGCAGTGCACCTGGGAGCAGTAGTACTATGCAAAGCAAAAGTGTCTTTATCAGGCCAAATTACTTTTAGAATAAGTGCAAAGGGTTATAGTAAATAGAGGCTGGTGTAGTCACAGAATGGGATGCCCCAACAGCAGTGGACCTGGGAGCAGTAGTACTATGCAAAGCAAAAGTGTCTTTATCAGGCCAAATTACTTTTAGAATAAGTGCAAAGGGTTATAGTAAATAGAGGCTGGTGTAGTCACAGAATGGGATGCCACAACAGCAGTGCACCTGGGAGCAGTAGTACTATGCAAAGCAAAAGTGTCTATATCAGGCCAAATTACTTTTAGAATAAGTGCAAAGGGTTACAGTAAATAGAGGCTGGTGTAGTCACAGAATGGGATGCCACAACAGCAGTGCACCTGGGAGCAGTAGTACTATGCAAAGCAAAAGTGTCTTTATCAGGCCAAATTACTTTTAGAATAAGTGCAAAGGGTTATAGTAAATAGAGGCTGGTGTAGTCACAGAATGGGATGCCACAACAGCAGTGCACCTGGGAGCAGTAGTACTATGCAAAGCAACAGTGGTTAACCAGGGTGAAACAGCTAACAAAGCCAGTGACCCAGGCAGTAACACTCAGGCTGCATGAAAAGAAAAAAAAATCCCTGTCACTGCATCCGTTTTTTTCCTACCTTTCCCTGCTTCTCCCTGACTTCCTGCCTGTCTCCCGCCTGTCTACTAACTCTCTACCTATCTCTCCCTGAATACAGTCTGCAGTGTCCTTCTGAGTCCTGGCTCTCACGAATGCAATAGACAAATGCGCAAAAGCAAGATGGCCGCCGCCTTATATAGCGCTGTGACGTCACCGGGCTTGCTGGCTGCTGATAGGCTGCATGTGACTGTCCCAGCATACACTGCCCCAGCTTACATGTCTGGACATGTCACATAGACCATCCTAGAATGCCTGTCATTGAAATGAATGGATTTTAGAAAAAAACTTTGCTCGATCGAATCGCGGGGAAATTCGGATTCGATCCGAATCAAATTTGTCATGAAATTCGGATCGAATCCGGGTTCGTCCCGATCGATTCGCTCATCCCTAATTATGATCAATGCCCTGGGTATATTAATAGTTAATATGTGATATGCTCTATTTCTAACCCATTCACAGTACTGGCATTGGGTAAATGTATTTTTATAGAATGATCTAACTGATTTATTTTAAGCTAACAGACGCTTTCATGCTATCTACTCTTACATAAGCATTGCAAGTGTTAACAGGTGCAAAAGTTTGGTGCTGTCTGAGATATGTTATATATACAGTGTAGCATGCAACATGTAGCATATGGTTTTCTGCTGTGTTTAGGGCTGTGTGTGCCATGTTTCCAGCTGTCGCTGCCCCCTCCCCTCCTTTGCCCATGCTGTGTCTCTATCTCAAAGACCTTGGGACTATTTATATTTTCCGACACACCCCTTCACTAACGCCAAGTGGGAACTGCCTGTGGACACTTAGGACTGCAATATACTCACACACTGACACACCAAACAAAACACGTGTATACAAAACACAGAATAGTTATTACAATCAGAAGTAAACTTAAAATTAGATGCTCTTTTAAAATACATCTATTCACATATTCATGGGTGTCAGTTTCACATGAGACTTATAACAAAAACTTAAAAGAGTTGTGCGTACCTTATTGCCTTTTAATGGTCTTCACAAGACATAATGGGCTCTGAAGAGAATTTACTGAAAATCGGAAGGCGGCTGGAAAAGAAAATCAGCGAGCAGAATGTGGTGAGTGGGGTACATGTGGATATAAAAATGTATTGTAAATATTAGGTCGTTTGTAATATGATCTGTTGGCAGGAGGCTTGCATCATTACTGTTTATATAGTGCATGCATTGATTTGTGAAACCACAGAAAAAGAAATGTGTATTTGTTGCTTAGATCATAAAGCTACTTTTTATGCTTTAGTTTATAAATTGGCACCTTACTATAGGTTTTTGTGAGCTGGTAATGGCAGCTGTTTGATATTCCCACCTTCTATTGTGACGTAAATCATGTATGGTCATATTTTTCTTATTAACTACTTGTTCTGTAATCCCGGGGGAGGGCTTGTCAATCAATTCCCTGACAGTCCCCATGCGATCAAGAGGCAGTTCGGGGAATCAATCCACCTAACAGAAGTTTTAATTTTTGGTGGGCGCAGCTTTAGATATTGTTTCTATGAAATTATTTTGCCATGGGTATTAATAGTGAAACAAAGAGCATGTGTCCATCAGTTTCCTCCTGCCTCTAAGGTTACTTTCTCACATGTGTTAGCAGGCGTCAGCAAGCTTAAAGCATAACCTGATATAATATCTATCACTTTTTCTGCAGGCTAATTGTTTAATGTAACAATTCCATTACATGGAAGATAACCATTGCCTCTGACATGTCTTCACGCTTCTTGACACTTCCCAAAACTCCCCTCAGAGCATTCAGCAGGTGTCCACCAAGTAGTCCATTGACTTCCACCGAGAGAGTTACTCTGCATCAGAGAGGAAAAGCTGCTGAACGCTCTATGTAATGTCAATAATAACATGATGTGAAGTGAAGCTACTGTTACCGACGCATGCTAATAGGTATTCCATCATCAGCCACAATACAGAACATTTAAAGGAATTTTTAGGCATTTCTCTCCAAACTTTTGGATGCTGATCTCACTAAGAATTAATATAACTAATGTAACATAATTATTTTATTAATATATCCCTTCTCAGAGTATTTGTAAACTTGACTTTGCAGTAAAATTCACGCCCATCATCAAATAAGCTTGGTCCCATATCCAGGGCAGTTTCTAGGCTCCTATGGTACCCCTAACAGAGCAATAAGAGCCTAAGCAATGCTCATCAGGCACCCTCCAGATCGAAAAGAAATAAGCAGAGCATAAGCAGATTCCCAAAACCCAAAATAAGTCTGCAAAAAGTGCTCCCCCGACCAAATTTTAATATGTGGAGTTCCAGCAGACCAAACAGAATCAGGGCTCAGGAAAATTGCAACTTTCATTTGCAGCATCCCATAGCTCCCCCCAAATTATTATGTACAGTATAAACCTTAAGCCCTTTTCACACCAGGCTGATGCGTGTTAAAAGCAGGGCGATCACCCAGCTGTTGCCACCAAATTGTTGTTTGCAGATGAGCCCATTCATTTAAAGGTACTATGTAGGCAAAGTGCATAAACTATCATACAGCAGTTCAACTCATTATGGCTGCCCTCTCCCTTCCTGTCAGAATGCAGTTGCTCCTGGGAGTAGAAACAGAATTCATTTGTTATAGACCACCAATCATAGGGCTATGATTCTTTAGCTCCACCCCTGTTTGTCAACTCAGCAAAAAGGAACACACTAGTATTATGTAGCCTGAGCTATTACAGCCAGCTTGCATTCCACCTCTCTGTCCTGTCCCCCCATGTGGTGAACCTAATTAGCATATGTATTGTGTCATGTTAGTTAGCATTATAATCACCGCCCCACCTAAGTTGCATTTGAATCAACCTTGGCTGCCTGTGTGCTTGTGGACTAGGTGCCACTATAGCAGCCCTGGAATAAGACAATAGAGCCTGCACTTCCTCCCGTCACTATTGATCATCAGACTGTGGACATTGGGAGAGAGGGAGAACAGTCAGGGTGATGAGAATATCTGTGTCTTACAGACCTCACCTATATTTCAAAAGAGAAATCTGAAACTGTAAACCTTGATATTTCGCTAATTTCTTCTTCAATTTAAGTTTCAGTTTACAGTTTCAGTTTACTGTCAGTTTCTAACAGTACCAAATGTAGCCCGACACAATGGCCTAACAATTGCCTTTGCCTTCTGTATCCCTTTAAGCGACTGGTGATTGCAGGGGACTTGTGAACGCACTGCAAAAGCCATGCATGAAGTGTTTGTGAATGAGAATGCTGAAATTATCTTCATTTGAGTGCTCATTGAAAGCAATACATTAGTATTGCTGTGGTTTAGCCTGGTGTGAACTTGACCTAGGCCAAATAATGTATATGAGGAAACCTAGGAGCTGCTGACTTAGGGTGCAACAAATCCACCCCACCTGATATTCTTGGGAATTTGTTTAAAGAGATAAAATATTTCTGTGTTCTGTGTAGGAAGAGGACATTTTTTCTGATGCAGAGTAGACATGCTACTAAGCTATAATCAGGGCCGGTTTATCAGTGGGGCGCAAGGGGCTAGAGCAACAAAGCTATAAGCCAAAGCCACCAAAAGGCGGGGCAAAGAGTCTAGAGCAGCAAAACCGCTGGCAGCAACGCTACAGTGATGGGTGCATGCAGAGCTGTCAATCGGTGGCCGCTCACTGCACATAAGCCACCATGCACGGTCGCTGGCAGCTCAATACAGGGAACTGTTTCTGCTGGACCAGCTGGGCGACTACACTACCCCCCGCCCAGAATGGCAAAGCAGGGGTTCCCGAGCAGCACGCACCTGCACAAGGGTGGCACAAGGGACTCGATCTGATGTTGCAGAAAGTGGGCAGCCACCAATCAGTTACTTGACTGGATTATTATGTTAAAGAAAAAATACTGTATCTGGGGCCTCCACCAGATTTTGTGCCCAGGGGCCTCCACCACACTTAATCCAGCCCGGTGTAAAAAGCAATTCTTGTGTATATCACTCAATGATTTCATTGGGGTATAATATGACCTGAAAGGTATACATTGGCCTAGGCCACTTTACCCCCAGGTTCCATGATAGAAAGGTATAATCTGGCCTGGAGGGGTATAGTTTGGCCTAGGCTATTTTACACCCCGGGGTATAGTTTGGCCTAGGCCATTTTATACCTGGGTATAGTTTGGCCTAGGCCAGTTTACACCCCGGGGTATACTCTGGCCTAGGCCAAATTATACCCGGGGTTAATCTGGGACAGGGTTATTCTGGCCTGTTACACCGGGCTATAATACTTACTATCCCAGGTCCTGCATTCAGCTCCCCATCCTTGGTGCAACAGTAATATATAAAAGCCGCAAGGCACCATGGAAAATGGGGAACAGAATGCAGGAGCTGGGCTAGTAAGTACATCATAGCACACAGGGCCAGTTTTAGACAAAGTTTGGTCCTGGGCAAAACAGTGGGGCCCCAAGTTCTGAAATATCATAACAACCTGAATTCCCAGTCCCATATTTTCTCCCCCACATGCTCAATATCTGCTTTTCTCCCCCATGTTCACAGTCTTTGCTTTTCTTCCCCTTGTGTACAGTTCCTGATTTTCTCCCCCATGTGCCCAGTCCCTGCTTTTCTATCCCATGGGAACTTTCCCTGCTTTACATACCCAAATGTCCATCCCCTGCTTTTCTTCCCCATGTGTCCAGTCCCTGCTTTTCCTCCCCAATTGCCCAGGTCCTGATTTTCTTCCCCAAGTGCGTAGTGCCTGCTTTAGGAATTCCATTGATTGAAATGTGACCAGGCTTATTACTACAGGGATACAAGGGTAGTAACCATGCAATAGGCCTAGAATAGGGCTACTCAAGTACTTTTAGTTGAGGTCCATTCACCATTGTCTGCGGCAGATCTGGAAATTAGAGGGATGGATGGGGGCAGAGCTAGCAATAAAAGGGAAGGTTGGGGCAGAAATGGGAATAAGAGGGATAGATTGGGGCAGAGCTGGGAATAAGAGAGGTGGATGGGGGCAGAGCTGGGGATAAGAGGGAAGGATAGGGGCAGCGCTGGAATTGAACGGATGGATGGGGCAGAGCTTGCAATAAGAGGGATAGAAGGGGCAGCGCTGGAAATAAGCTTAATGGATGGGAGCAGAGCTTGGAATAAAAGGGATGGATGAGGGAAGCGCAGGGAATGAGAACAATGGATGGAGTCAGAGCTGGGAATAAGAGGGATAGAATGGGCAGAGTTGGGAATAGGCTGGATGGATGAGAGCAGAGCTGGGAATAAGAGAGATGGATGGGGGCAGAGCTAGCAATAAAAGGGAAGGTTGGGGGCAGAGCTGGGAATAAGAAGGATGGATGGGGGCAGAGCTGGGAATAAGAAGAATGGATGGGGGCAGAGCCGGGCATTAGAGGGATAGATTGGGGCAGAGCTGGGAATAAGAGGGATGGATGTGAGCATAGTTGGGAATAAGAGGGGTGGATGGGGCGGAGCTGGGAATGAGAGGGATGGATGGGGGCAGAGCTGGGAATAATAGGGAAGGATAGGGGCAGCGCTGGAATTAAAGGGATGGATGGGGCAGAGCTAGCAATAAGAGGAAAGGTTGGGGGCAGAGTTGGGAATAAGAAGGATGGATGGGGGAAGAGCTAGGAATAAGAGGGATGGATGGGGGCAGAGCTGGGAATAAGAGGGATGGATGGGGGCAGAGCTGGGAATAAGAGGGATGGATAGGGGCAGAGCTGGGAATGAGGGGGATGGATGAAGACAGAGCTGGGAATAAGAGGGATAGATAGGAGCAGAGCTGGGGATAAGAGGAATGGATAAACAGAGCCGTTTGGTTAATTAACATGCAGAACAAACAGGTCTGATTGGACGAGAGCCCACGCAGGACTAGGGATAGATAGGAGCAGAACTGGGGATAAGAGGAATGGATAAACAGAGCCGTTTGGTTAATTAACATGCAGAACAAACAGGTCTGATTGGACGAGAGCCCACGCAGGACTGTGAAAAGGTGAGTTTGTATGGGTGATCTGGAGGGTTTTACACAGTAAGGCATCCTAAACTGGGATGCCCCCAGGGCAAAGAACTCAGCATAGTAAACATTCTGTGATTTGTTCTGCTTTAGACTGATACAACACTAATTTTATCCAAGATATATTTGTGATTACATGGTATGGTGTACCTCCTACCTCCTGACCACCTTGCCACCAGCAGCCAATTGTGGGTGGCCCGGTTTTCCTGAGGAACCTTGCAAGGAGCCTGTAAGGTTAAACTGGGCTTTTAGGGGAGGGGTATGCCAAGCAAGGGCATTGTCAATCAAGCTGATATCAGCTGAAATCAATGTCAGACCCCGAGAATACTTGTCTTCGTTGTGACCCTGCAACCCCCAATCTCCACAGCCTTTAGATAAGCCCCCATTTGCCGGGACGCTATATGCGGTTGCCTCCAGGACTTGATGGCTCAAAGATTGTAGGCTCCCGGGGGAGTGAGGACAGGTAGACCGAAGGTCAGACTGGGTGAAGTAGGTAAGTACTGGAACAGTTCGGGTGCTCTGGAACAGGTAAGTACTGGAACAGTTTGGGTGTTCTGGAGAAATAAAGTGAAGTCAGATGTCAAGCCAAGGGTCACACCAGAAGGTCAGAGAGCTGCGCAGTACAAAGGGAAGAGACGGAGACGAGTTTCAAGCAACTGGCCATTAACGAAGTTCAGGAAATCACGGGCAAAATCACAAAGCCAACTAAACGCTATCATGGGCACTGAAGTGGTGATCCCTTTATAGGACTGGATTGGACAGGGAGGCAGTGACTTGTGGGTTGATTGGTGCACTTAGAGACCTCTGGGCTGATTGCCCCATCTGAACTTTAAAGGCATACCGCCAAAAACTGGGCCTCCTAGTTTTGGCTTCTTTTAACAGCCTCCGGCACGGCCGCGCTGTGTGCAGTCCAGCCGGTGGACATAAGCTGACTGTGCTCGTGCACCGAATGACAGTGGGCGAGGGAGGAGGGCGCACTCGGGGCCGCCGGCACCTGAGGCAGAAGGTGCTGCTGGGCAGGAGAAGCCCCGGCCAGTTGCCTAAGGACACCGCGAGCACGGACTGAAGGTAAGTCCTTCATGACAATCAATGTCTATTTTGTATTAAATAGGCGTGTGATTTTTTTAACACGCAAAGTCAAATATAACATGCTGCCCCCTCCCAACCATTGCCCCTTACACTTTTATAAAACATGCAATTGCTTCTAGAATTCCCTACAACAAAATAGTGTTTTTTTAATAAAATATACATTCATCTCTGATTATGGTGAAACAGCTTAATATAATTCTAAAGCCCCCATAGCTAAATAAGGTCTTTTTAGAATGTAATTATTAGAATAAGTCACCATTACCTCTGCAAATACAGCTGTGTTTAAAAAATTACCTTCTTTGAAAGATCTGTATATCATACTAGATGTTCCCATTAACAGAACCATTTATTTTTAGAATAAAAGAAAACGCCCCCGTTATTTTGACAGTGAACAGACGTGAAATTTAGGGGGTTATTCATCAGACCATAGTGCTAGGTAGCGACTGTCAGCGACAGGTAGCGAGCGGTGAACGTCGGGCGCTGTACACAATACCACATTTATCAAAGCGATCCCGGTGAGCGACTCTAACATCGCCATGTAGTGTCCGATTGATCATCACAGATGGCTCAGCGTATACGACCGGCGCTCTGGCTTTACTATAGTAAATGTATGTCAAGGATGAAGTCCAGTTGCTTTGACCTTTAACTGAACTGAGGATAAATTTGCTTTGATAATTTAATCTAGAATAGGGGGTTTAGCAAAATACATGATGTAGTGCATATTATAAATGACCACAAAGTATTCACACCCCTTAACCTTTTCTACTTTTTTAAACGTTACAGCCACAAACTTAAATGGATTTTATTAAGATTTTATTGAGAAATGATACATGCATTACCAAATGTTTAAAAAAATCTAAATTAAAGTAGGGCATGCATATGTATTCAGCACTCTGTACTTTGATCCCCCTGAATAAAATCCAGTGTGCCCAATCAGAAGTGACATAAATAGTAGATAGAGTCCACCTGTATGTACAGTAATTTATTCTATGTATAACTACAACTTACTTTGATGGCCTCAGATGTTTGCTAGAGAACATTAGTGAACAAATAGCATCAAGAAATCCAAGGTACACAACAGGAAGCTCAGGGATAGTTTTTTTAATTTGGAAATGCATGTATCACATAAACTGGCTGATTTACTAACCGATTTGCCGTTGTTTGTGGGTATTCACAATTTACCAAACCCCCTTAGGAATCAATTTATCAATAAACTTTTTGGGTCATTTTTTGCATCTGTACCTGGTAATGTTTTCAGGAAGATTACTTTAATTTTCAGAACAAAATCTCCTGCGACTAGCCTGCCGCAAAACTTTTTTCTAAGAGGCCGATTCATCAATAGCGCCAGGTAGCGCCAGATGAGCGACTGTAGCGTGATTTTTTCAGCGCCAGCCAGTATTCGCTGTGCTTGGCCGGCGTTAGCTTGATGACAGCGACTCAGTCGGTGTGCGGTAATGTTGAATACGGGCTGGGGAGTCGCTGTTTCACAGGTTCAGCGTTGTATGTGAGCGCCTGACAACGAATGGCCAGAGCGAACGGCTAGCTTCATATTCATCAAAAAATCACGCTCCGAATGTGCTGTCGCTGTCCATTCCTTGTTTAAACCCCAGAGCGCTGGCGGCGATCTGTATTAACTAGTTTTTAACCCCTAAACAACCATATTTTTTTAATGTAACATTATACATGTTTTTAGAATCATTTTGTTATATGAATACATTAATCTCAGACCTGTTAGATCAATTCTGCACATATTTTTTTTTGTTTTTTTTTTTACTTAAAAATAAATCCTAACATTGCAGAAGTGTTCTCCGATTTTTTGACATTTAAAAAATTTAAAAAAAAATTATTACCAATTAATCATGAATTATTATAGCTTGCTCCATTGAAATGCATTGGACATCGCCAGGGAGCGACAGCTCATACCTGGCGCTGTGAGGGAATTTGCAGCGGCGCTGTTCGGTCCAGGCGGCTTCATGATGAATGCCGCGCTAGCCGTCGCTCTCGCCGGCGCTAGCCTCATTTTGCTTGATAAATGCGTCATTGTGACCGCCGCCGGGCGTACTTGAGTCGGTATTCGCCGTTAGCTGCCGCTACCTGGCGCTCGTCAGACACTACCTGGCGCTAGCCCGTGATAAATAAGGGCCAAAGTTAACCACCCTTCCAGCCCAGCGAAACCTAGCAAACACCAGCAAATAGTTGGCTCTCCCTCTGTTTGCCACTGCAAATATAGCTGTTAGATTGCTAGAATTATGGCTCGTGTGCTGCTATGCTCCCCAGTTTCAGTGCACGCTGTGAACCAAAGATAGTGTAAACTAATGAAAATCCCAATAAAATATATTTAAGTTTGTTGCTGTAATGTTTAAAAATGTTAAAAAGTTCAAAGGGTATAATACACTTTAAAGCGCTGTTTGGCACTGACAATATCGTGGAGGCTGATTCACTACTAGCGCCAGGTGTCTGCAGATGAGCGTTAGATGAGCGTTAGAGTGACCGCTAGTAGACGCTGTCTGATTAAAGTCTGTTTTTGAACACATATCCATCTGTAACAAAGCAAAAACACAAGGAATTACTTTGTTTTAACACTGGCACATTAACACTTTAGTGCCAGACCTGTAATGACAATTCTGCATAAAAATACGAAAAGTCCAAAAAGTTTCTAAAAGTGTTTGTTTGCAGCCAGGAGAGGCCACACAATGGTTTGAGCAAAAAAAAAAAAGACACTGTTTAGACACAAGCAAATGAACAACTATTGAAATGTATGGGAGGGGGACACTGAGCGAAAGGTAATACCTGGCGCTCTGGAAGTTAGAGTGCCGGCGCTATACACTGAGCTGCCTGTAGTAATACATGTGACGCTACATGGCGCTGTTAAGAGTCGCTCACCAGATTCGCTTTCATAAATGTGGTTTTGTGTACAGCGCCCAGCGTTCACCAGTCGCTGCCTGCCGCTACAAGGCACTACCTGGCACTATTCCTTCTTAAATAACCCCCTTAGCCTTATTTATGAAGCGTCAGTGCACTCAGCGTGGTATTTATTAAAGAAAGAAATGAAAGCCCCAATGTGGCCGCCGGCTAGCATCTTCTTTAACAATAGTGCTGCAAATGATGCAGCACTGGGCGCTTTGGTTGAAGAAGCGAAAGATGAAATCTGGCACTGCAGCTCCCAGTTCCCATAGAGCACAATGAGCTAAACCGGATTATAGTGTTTAATTCTTATAATTATTAGTACACATTTTTTTAGTACAGAACTTGCATTGTGGCTTGTAATTTATTGAAACGCAGGACCTGTATGGAAAATCACAGCGGCAAAGATTTCAAAGAGGAAAAAAATCATATACGTGCTGGGGAGTGCTGAAATAGTGGCAGTACAAAATGGTGCTGGCATAATCGGCTGGGATAATGGTGCTGCGATAATCTTCTGACACATGTATTTGTTAAATGTTCAAGCACTGACATAGCCCGGCAATTCCCAAAGTGCAACAATCAAAGCTAAATAGTAGTGTCTGGTGCAGTGACTGCTAGCGCCAATGTAGTACACAGCACTGCGCCAGATAAGACGCTAATGCAGGCGCTATAGCCACAAGAAGGATGCTAAAAGGGGCACATCATAGAAAAGGCCTTTTGTCTGGTTACGATACATGCCTATTCTGTATTTTGTTCATTTCTGAAAATGTTCTGTTAGTCTCTTCTACATCACACACATTTTACTTTTTCCCTTTAGGATCACATTTTGGATCTTTTAAAGGAACTACAGAGATTTCCTGTAACAGTCCCTCTTCTGCGGGTAAGAATGTTTCCTGCTTCTGATTAGAGTCCTGAACAAGCCAGTAATGGGGTTCTTCCATATAATCTTCTATATTGTGGAATGCTCATTGTACTACATATGGTTTTTTGATAGTGAGCACAGACATGATATTTCTTTCTTCTACAGAGCACAAGAATTGGGGTTATTATCAATAAGATAAGGAAGCAAAACAAGGATCACCAAATTGTAGATCTTGCCAGAATCATTATCAGGGACTGGAAAAGGCTGCTAGGTAAGTGATCTGGGGACACAGACAAAATGAAAGCTAGCCAACAGTACAGGGTTAATATATCTCAATTGTTTCTTTTTGAAGGTTTTTTTGTAGAACTAAATTCATCTCCTGAGGAGTGCGAGGGCAAATGGATTAAATGTAGTGTGTGTGTGTGTGTGTGTGTAGGGGGGGGGGGGGGGGAGATAGTGCAAGAGGTTAAATGTAAAGGATAAGGTAAGCATATTATATCTTACCAGCTTTTCTGCTCCCAACATAACCACAGCAGTAATGGGATAGCTGCAGACTCTATTTACCTCCTTTCTCCCTCTCCACATACGGTGATGCAACAATGCACCCTTTTTTTCCTATAGCAGTAACATCAGCATCCTCTGCAGGTGACTGCCCTAGGCACAGGCCTAAGGTTGTCTAATGGGAAATATGGCCTCCCTCTGATTTGTAGTAAGTACTTTTTGCTTAAAGTGGACCAACACCCAGGATTTTGACTATCCTGGGTGTTGGTCCACTTAGGTGGGGCACCCCGATCGGGGGTGCCCCGCTGTCTGAAACCCCCCCGATCGCCACAAAAACTCACCTCTCCCCGCTCCCACGTGACCTCGTGCCAATGACAGCGCTCAGAGCAGCTCTGGTATGCGCGTCCAAAGCCGCTTGGACGCGCATACCAGAGCGCTGTCATTGGCTGCGTCTCTCGCTTCCCTCTAACAGGGAGCGCGCCTGCGCCGGCCATTCACAAAACGGCCGGCGCGGGAGCGCGCCCTGCTAGAGGGAAGCGAGAGACGCGGCCGCGTCTCGCGCATGCGCCGTTGGATCGCCGGTAAGGTGAGGATTGTGGGCCTCCTGGGGGGTTCCTCCCCGCGGGACATCCCGATTTCGGATGCCCCGCGGGGAGAGATCTGATCGGTCCGGGAATCTTATAGATTTCTGGGCCGATCCCCCCTGGGTGTTGGTCCACTTTAAGCAAGCCTGTATTCTCAGGATCAGTCCACGTGAATCTGGCTAGTGACCTCTTAAAAGCAAAATAAAAAAGGAACCTGATTTAAGAGTTTAGAGACGAGGATAATATTTAGGAATTGGCAAACATTTGCATTTAGCATTGCAGGGGCACAGAACATGAGCTGGGCTGAGTCTTGGCTGATCAGTACAGTGTGGCCTGGTAGAAGGATTGGGGAGGGAGGATTGGGAGACAGGAAGTGGAGTGTTGTGTTAGAAGAGAGATAAAGAATTCTGGCACAGGCTCTGGTTGAGGTGGGCTGCACGCTGTGTGATGTGGTCACCTGACAATTCTGCTCATGTTAGCAAATGTTCCTATGTTAGCAAATGTGCGTTTTCTGAAAGCAGTTTTAACTTTGTGCAATCGGTTGCTATTAGCAACATATACCAAGTGTGTACACCAAGAAGGTAAGGTGAGGGTGAACCTTTAGCTTGCCAAGCAGCAGTGTTCTTTGCAGCTATCTGCAATCTGTTGCTATTGGCAACGTACACCTGCACTGTGAAAACTGCTTCCATAAAACCCACATTTGATAACACTGGAAAAAAATAAAAAATGCTAGATGAGCTGAGCACCGTTAAGACATCAGAAATAGACATAGCCCTTAAAAACAATGGGAAAAATGTAATCTGGATTTTTTTTACAGTGCAATTAAACATTTTTTAGCTGGGCAAATTTATAAAAGTGTTTCACAGCTAAACATGGGGAAAATATTTTTTTCTCAGAAATAAACGTGAGAAAAAAAGCTAACAGTGCTGAATCAGCCCTAATGGCAGTTAGGTTGAAATTCTCCTTATTGATGATCTGTGTGTACTGTTACTGAACGCATGATCGCTGAGGCGGGGCTGCTGCACAGGGAGCAAAATGGCCAACTGCATCCAATTCACGTTGTCGTGAATATTGGGCAAAGGCTTTAGTAAAAGAAACACAGGCAGTTTTGAGGCACTGGCTGGGCTGGGGATGGAAAGTGACCACATAAACTTCCCACTGAGTATAGGTGCACTTTAATGAAGTAACTTATAATAATACTAGTAAACGGGCAGGCTGATTCATCATTAGCGGCAGGTAGCGACAGATGAGTGTCTGTAGCAGGCATTTTCAGAGCACCCGCTAGTAGTCGCAGTGCTTGGCCGTGAGTCGCTACTTTATAGCGACGGGGTCGCTGTTCAGTAATGTTGAATACACTGTGAGGAGTCGCTATTTGACCAGTACAGCGCTGTATGGGAGCGCATGTTAGCGACTGCTCATAGCGACCGACTCACACCATATTAAGGAAAAAAACAGCCTCACAAATCTCTGGCGCCGAAAAATACTTGTTTGAAGCCCAGAGCGCAGGAGGCGGTGTGTTTAAAGTCTGTTTTTCAGCATCTATCAACTAGTAACAAAGCAAAAACATATGGAATTACATTGTAACAACATTGTAACATGAACACTTTAATGCCAGACCTGTAATGTCATTTCTGAGGAAATATATTCCTCAATGTTTGTATTTCAATGCCAGAAGAGGTCACAGAATTATTTGCGATTTTTGGGGAAAAAAACAAAAAAACAAAAACCCCGTTTAAAGAGAAGAAAAGGTTCATCCATTGAAATGTATGGGAGAGCGACAGGTAGCGAGAGGTCATACCTGGCGCTGTGCAAGGCTGAACGCCAGCACTGTTCACTGAGGCTGTGAAAATGATGAATCAGATGCTACATGGCGCTATCCCAGTCGCTAAACAGATTCTGCTTGATAAATGTGTAATTGCGTGCTGTGTCCGGCGTTCACCAGTCGCTACCTGTCGCTACCTCTCATTAACCAGCCACTACCTGACGCTATCCCTTCTTGAATAAGGGCCTAAGCATACATCCCTCAACTTTGAGATTGCTACACCAAGAAGGAAAAGTCTTGGAATTCTGGAATTCACAGAATCGAAGGACAGGTTAAGGACAGCAGGCCTTGCCATGCCATCAATGAGGTCAATGGTTGTCTGATGAATGTTATGCCACTCTGAATGCATTTGGGCATGCAGATTATTAAGATTGTCTGCTGGTAGCTCCCTGTGCAATTGATGACCAATGACGTCCCAGATGTGCTTGATGTGAGATAAAGTCCAAAGGTGCTGCTGGCCACGGTAGAACATTAAAACCACACAGGCTACTTGGTGTTGTCCTATGGAAATGCTGTATCTTGGGTTCCAAAGTAAAATCAATGTAAAGTGGAGCTTTTATCATATTTAACATGAAGACTACAGTGGTCCAGGTACTGTACATTATGCAACCCCACTCCACAATCCTTCGAGGTGGGACTAGAGTAGGCCTTGTCATGTCATTGTCCAAAAGCGGGACTTAATTCTTTGGAGGATAGACCTCCATTCCAGCCTCCGCTGATGTCTTGCTCTACAACATGACAGCCTTTGGAAGTTGTGGCATGAAGTCAATAGAACACCTGTAGCTGGATATTTAGCTTGTAGCCCAATGTCATGCAAACACCTTTTGATGGCCATTTTCACTTGCACTACAGCATGGATCACACCGTGATGAGCCATCAGTCCAATACGAAGATTTGTCTGTGCTGAGGTTTGCCTCTGCACATCTCCTGCTGTCATTCCTTTTCATTGTTGCTCCCCCAGCCACAGGGACACGCAGTGCTAAACAGTGCGGACATCAGTCTAGGCATGTAGCAATCTGCCAGAGTGATAAATCAAGGGCTCTCGGTTCAAGGATTTTGCCTTTCTCAGTTTTTGACAAGTGGATATAACTGGCACATCGATAAACACAAGGCATCTCATATTCATCTTGCAATATGCAATAAAATTTTCATGTTACTAAAACACATTGCTTTCATTCTCGTTTTTTATGCCGCTTCCACACTCCACACATTGGAGCTAGGTGCTTGGCCTTCTTGTTGGTGCAATTTTAATGTTGAGGGGGGGTAATAAACTAGCCATTAGGTGAACAATCTATGCCACAGTGCAGCAGGGAGATGTAAGCCTGATGGCCACTATGGGTGGGGGGGGGGGGGGGGGGGGTAGATTACCTGAGATTAACAGGAAAAACAAATTCCAAGGAAACAATATCTTGTCAGCCCAGAATGAAAGTTTGAAAAAGTTTAATAATAATTTTACCCACAATTATCCTCTGATATTCTTCAACTATGTACTGCTCATGTTTAGGTTAATCTTTGTATAAATAAGCAATGGACCATACTTTTTTCAGCCAAGACACATATTTAACTAGAGTTAGGTGATGTTTTACAAGGATATAAGGTTGACCTCATTTTTGCATAGAGTTTTTTTCTACTTCTTAATAGCATCCGTATATGCATATGTGATCTCAGGGTTTATAAGTCTTAAGTTGTGCACACAAAAAAATGGACTGCACTGGTTTGCTCCTTGGATCAGCTTTGCAAATAATTGTTCTTTTTTTGTAATACAGTTTTTTTTTATTTAACAACTGTCTCTCTCTGTCTCTTTGTCAGAATCCTCATACAAAAACAATGGTGTTTCTACTCTTGACGTTAAGCAATCTCCCTCCAGAACGGAGTCTACAAAGTAAGTGCCAATGTAGAGGTCGAGGATTTTACCCTTCACTTGTTGGTTGCCTGTTTTTTTAATTACTCTTCTCTTACTCCTTTCTCCTACTCCCCCATTACTGACATTAATAATAAGTATGCAAAAAGAAGAAAAGAAAATTCATTCAAAGAGGTGAGTAGTACAGAAAATACTGACATTAAAATAAATACATATATGTGTGGGCTTTAAGTTTTATTCTATACTGAAGCATAAGTATAATGTATTAAAGTGGATTAAACACCATGATTTTCACTATCATATATAACTACACACTATAAATATATAATTTTGGATTCTTGTCCCGGTGCTGAATGTCCCACTGTATAAAACACCCCAGATCACTCTAAGAACGTATATTTCCACCAGTCCATCCCACAGTGAATGTGTGTTTGTTCAACCAGCACTGTATGTGACAAACAGCTTTGAAACAGAGTGCTGGCATAGAAAACTTAGAGAAACTTAAAGAAAGGGGAGCTGTCACATCCCCAGGCTCCCTTCAGTCTGCGGCCCAATCCCAACCCTAGCCTGAATTACCAGGTCAGACGCAGTTTAGCTACAGGAAGGCTGAAAATGGGGATGGGTTGCTCACATAGCAGGGCATCCAAAATTGGGATGCCCCAGGGGTACTTGATAAGCTGGCCCTGGAGTTTTTAAGAGTGCAGGGCCAGCAAAATTGCTGCCTATGTCCATAATATTAGAATTTAGCCCCACTTCCTGTCTGCTGTGATCAAACCTGAAAGTCAAAGGAGCTGGTCACCCCCTTTCGATTCTGATGATCTCCTTGGCCTTAATTCAATAAACTTTCCTTGAAACATTTCCTGGAGAAAAGTTGTATGTATGCTTTATTTCAAAATACGACATGAGCTAAATTAAGATGTGATTTAGAAAAGTGTCAGCGGTATTTTCGGGAACTGATCTTGAAAACCGGGAAATTGCAACGTTCGTATCATTCACAGCTGCGTTCCGAGAAAAGTTTGTTCATGCGTAAAGCGGCTGTATTTGCTTTGCGTACGCATATGGTTTAACTGAGCATTTATGGGATTTGCAAGCGAAGTAGTTTCAGAAGACAAGATTTTACCTCTTTTCGGACGCAGCTTGCTGTGGAGCCCATTGTTCTCGATGTCCTGTGTCCTTGCGTGGCTTTCCGGTGTAGGCCTTTTTTTGTTGTACTTCTCGTTGTCCCCTGCAACTGCACACATGATAGTCTGCATGTCCTTCACTATACTTACCATTTCTCCCCTGCTGGCATCTAGGGCATCCCATGTAGTCTGCATGTCCTAGCACATACTTACCTTTATCCCCCCTGCTGGCATCTAGGGCATCCCATGTAGTCTGCATGTCATTGCACATACTTATGGTTGCCATGTCGTCTGCTCCTACACACTACTACTACTTCGGCCACTTCTGTTTTGGTGTTCTGTTTTACAGTGCTGTGTTTGTTTTCCATCTGCTTTATGTAATTGCATAGAAAACATGCCACCACGCAGCATATAACTTTAAAACTATTTCATTAAAACTTTTTATTAACTTTAAAAAAAAAAAACTAAAAACGTATTTTTATTTAAAAAATATAAAACTATACAGTTTTTAAAAAAAAATTCTGGTACCAACATGGCACCTGCAAAGAGAAAAAATATACATTAGTACTTGTTTGTCCACATGTGTGCCTGTACATGCACACACATTTTTACATACTTACCCAAACTAGTTGACACATATTCCTAGGAGGCCCAAGCCTCATATACACAAGTGTATGCTAATGCTATCTAATCCAGCTCTCCCATCCCACAATAGTAGCAGAATGCAAGCTCAGATGCACGCCTTCCGCTCTGTTCACTACTACTGTCTGATAGGGCTCCCTGACCGTGTCCAGCAACAAGGTGAAGCAAGCTCTCCCATCCCACAATAGTAGTTGATTGCATTGAAATGTCAAACCTAAATAACTTAGGCACTCCTGCTCACAGTTGAACAAGGTGGGTGCCATGTCGGACCTTTGGATGTCATCTGTATGACGCACTCCTGTGGCAAGACGCACAAACACTGACTCGCCCTGGAGGCCCCCAGAGGTGTGCTTTCATCCATATGCTCATGTAGCCTATAGGTTGCTTGCACCCTTGAATAAATAGTTTGCAATACAATTACCCACACAGTTAGGTATAGAAGAACACAGCTGAGGGTCAGATTTGCTTGGTACTGCTGATTTAGGAGCTCACTAGGCCACACCGTAGCCACCACCACAGCCCCCAGAGCCAGGAACACAGGCATGACCGAGGAACATGTAGCACTCGGCCCAGGTACCGCAGCCCCAGCCCTAGAACCTCCATTCTTCCCGCAGGCACTCCCCTGCTGATACTTCAGTCGGTCTGAGTGGGTCGCCCGCAGCACTTTAAGGTATCAGCAGAGAGTCAGAAAACCAGGGCTTCTGGGGATCCCAGCACAGCCCACCATGGAGTGGAACCAGCAGTCAAGGCACCGGAGCACTATGCCGACCCCAGGAGAGGCCTGAATGCGGGCCGCACTGTGGAGTCCACAGCGGAGCCCCATGCAGAGCCAAAGGCTGAGCAGTAAGTATCGCCTTAGCCAGGCCTGCTCTTTCCCTGGCCAGTAAACTAGAATCCATCTGTTCTGGGCATGGAACTGGGCATAGTGACTCCCCCTTCAGCCAAGACACCACCAAGCAGACCACAGCATTGTCCATTCATCCTGGGTGCAAATTAACTAAGGGCAAGTTGAGTGGCCAATTTAATGATGCCCGGCTGGGGGTTCTGTGGCATGGTGTTGCCAAAAATTATCGACTGCATGGGTCCCTGTCCCGCTTAAACCCCAAAGCATTGCGGGAGCAGTCATGGTTGGAGATTGCCCGCAATGTTACGGGGTGGGTCTAGAACCCAAGGATGGTGCCCAGACCAAGAAAAAGTGGGATTTCCAGGGATTTCCCAGAAAAGTGATATATTGTTTTTTTCAGCAGAGCCTGGGCTTTGACATGAAATGTCTTGTTTGTCATTTTCTAAGTGTATTCTCAATATTTATGGGTGAAAATTGTGCAAAAAAAATATATATATATTTTTTACAATTTGTAGTGTTTTTTTCTAATAAAAAATGTAAGTCTGTCAATAAAATCTTATTGCGTGTGAAACCCCAATTTCTCCCGGTTACAGCGGTACCACATATGTATAGGTAGACACCCTTTCCTGCCCAGGAGACTACCCCAAACTGAAACAATGCTTTAGGAGATTTTCAGATAAAATACAACTATGCTATACAATATGCGCATCTTGCAGTTTTTCAAGAAAAACAACCCTTTACATTTGAAATACCCCCAACAAACTATATATTCCCTAGAAGTATACACCTCAGGCTTTCTAGGCGTACCAGGCTTGTTGACATGGGTGCAGTTTTCTGGAAGTAATCCCTCAATGTATTCTTTGGTTGCACAGGGTTTCCCTAAAACTGAATAAAAAAGCAGAATCAAAACCACATTTTCCTAAAAAAAACTATATGCAAACAAGAAAAAAACTGAAAATCTGAAAAAGCAACATCCCCCAAACAGAACAATAACCAACATGCATAGGTTCTGTCAAAGAAAAAGTTGCCAAACACACCAAAGTAAAGCATGCGCATAACGGTAATTTTACTTCAAAATTTCAGCTCTGCAGACAAAGTTTTCTACCAAAACAACCCTTTACATTTGGAATATCCCTGATAAACCATATATTCCTTGAAAGTACACATGTTAAGCTTTCTAAGCGTACCCAGCTTGTTGTAGTGGGCTCATCTTTCTGGAAGTAATATCTCGAAGAATTCTTAGGTTGCACAGGGTTTTACAAAAACATGTATAAAAAAGCAGAATAAAAAACACCTTTTCCTAAAATATCAATATGCAAATAAGAAAAAACAAGCTAAATCTGAAAGCGCAAGGTCCCCCGAGCAGAACAATACCCAACATGCATAGGTACCTGTAACCTTTTAACTGCCAGCCTACTTGAGATTTTGTCACCCTCTGCTGACAGGATATTTTTCACCATTTTGCGTGATGTTTAACTGTGATTTTTGCAGGAATTTCCAAGAAAATTGCATATTTTCTTTTTGTGGCAGAGTTTAGGCTTTAACATGAAATGTCTTGCTTGTATTTTTCTACTTTTTTAATATATTTTTAAGTAAAAAAAAAATTAAAAAAAATATATATTTATATATATATATATTTTTTATAAAAACATTTATTTTATTATAGAAAACCATATTGCATGTGAAAGCCCCATTTCTCCTGATTACAATGATACCACATATGTATCGGTAGTCCCCCGTTCCTGTCCAGGTGATCTCCAAAACTGAAAAGAGCACTTTATAACATATATAACAAATAAAATACAACTACTAGCCACATAATTAAGGTTTAAATAAAAAAAAAATTGGTGTGGGGTCCCCCTTTACGGGGGGGGGGGGGGGACACCATTTCTTGGGGGAATGTTAATGGTTTTAGGGGAGGCAGGTAATGGGGGGTCTCGGGGTTAATGGCAAGTCACCCACTAGCCGCAGGTGAGACCAGAGCCTTGTGAACAGGTATAGGGGTCTCATAGATCCCTTACCAGCTCACAAAGAGTTAAGAGTAAAAAAACACATATAACATATAAACACACAAACACACAATAAACACACAGAGACACACGTTAAAAATAACTTTATTAAAAAAAAAAAAAAAAAAAAATTATATATTTTTTTTAAATACTTACCTCCCATCCATCCCTGTGTCCCACGCTAATCACTTAGGCTTCTGGGTTACAGGTAACATAGGGTTAATTTAAAAAAAAAAATGACATAGGGTCCCCCCCCCCCCCAGGTTAAAATCCTTAAAAATAAAAAAAAAATGGCGTGAGGTCCCCCCTACCCAGCGTAACCAGCCTGTGACTAGCTATGGGGGCTTGTAGAACAGGGCGCAGGGGCCAGCTTTAGTGGCCCCTGGCCCTGCCGGCTACAAGCCGTTATAGCCTAGGGCCACGGCTCTTCTGCCCCCTCCTCAGCTTTGGGGAGGCAGGTAATTTGGGGGGCCAGGGGTTAATGGCAAGTCATCCGCTAGCCGCAGGTGACTTGCCAGACCCCCGAGCCTTGTGAAATGGTATAGGGGTCACATGGACCCCTTACCAGTTCACAAAGGGTTAAAAGTAAAAAAAACACACAGACACACATTTTAAAAATAACTTTATTAAAAAAATATATATTTTTTCTTACTTTACTCACCTCCGATCTTCGTCTTCTGTGTCCCGCAGCAATCAGATGCAGGTGACGGCTGGGCAGAGGAGGGGGGAGACAGGCGATCGGAGGATCGCCTACCTCCCTCCTCCTCTGTCCAGCCGTCACCGGCATCTGACAGCTGAACCACCGGGTGCGCCGACAACACCAAGCGGTGACGTCATAGGCAACCATCGGAAACTACGGAGGGAGGGGGGCTGTTATGCCGCCCCCATAAGATGGAAGAGCGGGGGGGTGATCGGAGCCCCCCCCCGTGAAGAGGAGAGCCGGCGGGAGCCGGCGTGCACAAAGGTAAGTAACTGTCATTTTTATTTTTTTGCAGGCAATCCCGACGGCTGCTGAAATGGGGGGGGGGCACCTTATTTTGGGCTCTCCCCTGCAGCCGGATGAGCCCCAATGGGTGATCGGAGCCCCTCGTGGCTGGCGGTTAACTGCAGGGGAGGCAGCCACGAAAATTTTACGTGGCTGGCGTTTAAAGGGTTAATCACACCCAGACGCAGCAAGGAAAATAAGATATAAAAAAATGTTAAAAAAGTGGAGAAAAAAGTAAAATTTCAGAAAAAGAGTCCACCAAATGCTGGCGGCCCGCATGGCTCTGGGTTCCAGCATACAGGTGTCTCCTCCAAATATGCTGCCACCCTCTCACTTAAGGCAAAGTTATGCAAGCTGATGCACGCCATGATAATTTTCACAACCTTCTCTGGCTTGAATTGAAGGGCTCCCGATTGTGATCGAGACAGCAAAATCTGGCCTTCAACAACCCAAAGGCACGCTCAACTACAGCTTGCGTGTGGCAGTGGGCCCCATTATAAGCTTCCTGGCCAGGTGTCTGGGGCCTTAAGATGGGCGTCAGGAGCCAGGAACCTCCTAAATCACATAAAAGACAAATAAAAATAGAAATTAAATTACTTACAGACAACACAACATCAAAACAACCTAGACCTAATAGCAAGTATTACAAAAGAGTAGCGCCAAAGAAGCTAAAGTAAAGGCAGTTTTGCACACTACAAATGCAGCATAAACAATAAACAGGCAGCAATAAACAGACTTAACCACAAGACATCAACCAGTCAGCTCGCCACCCTCAAAACGGGTGTATAAACCGGAACTCCTCAAGATAAATGCATCATGGGACGAGCCTGGGAAGCCGACCAAAACACTATAAAAGCGAAGAACCAGCCCCACGACACATTGGATGTTAAGCGAGTGGCCCATCTTGCGGTTGCTGAAAAGAAGGCACACAGACTGGCAACAACAAATGAACAGCAAAAATACAGTAAAACAAGGGTCAAATGGACACACGAAAGGTGTTGGGGGGGGGGAGCTAGACTTGCCTAAAGAGAGAGGAGTGGGCTACAAGGAGGAGCTATGTGGATCTAAACAGTCTGAGACACAGCAAAGGTGTTTGGGGAAAGGGGAAGATAGGCTAGCCTCAAGAGAGGAGAGTGGGCTACAAGCAGGAGCTATGTGGACCTAAACATACCGAAACATATACTCCTGAGCAGCTGGGGGAACCAGGGCCACATGCGTACCCACAAATCAGTGCTCTGAATCCCATGCAAGTGCAGGCTAAACCTGTAAAATTCGCTGTAATTATATGGTGAACACTCGGTTTGGCATTTCGGTTTACTGAAATTTCCTGCAAAAAGGAGAACTCAGCTACAAAAACAAGGCTCCGAATCATCTGACACAGAAAATAGACCAAATGTAATTCCCACTGGCGGGAAAGCGTGTAGGAGAGGCTCTGAATCAGGCCGACTGACTTCAGCAATGTCACAAAAGGGACTTTCCAGGAAAAAAACAATAAAAACACATCCTCACCTTTTTTCCCCCCGAACAGCTGATCTGTTCAAGTCCAGTTCCCAAGATCGATTCACCAGGCATCCATGCTCACCAGAGGCACAAGGGACCAATGGCCACCTCCCAAATAAGTCACAATGATTTTAGTACTCCTTTATAGAAAAAGTTCACTTTTGTGGACTTATGTAGGCTCCAGGGCTAGGCAGCTTTAGCAGTAACTAGAAGATCCTCTGACCTTAACGTTGGTCCCCTGCTGCCGATCATCCTCCTGCAACCCCCGTTTGTGAAGGTGGCAGCTGCACTGCAGGGTTCCAGTTGGAGGGTGGGAGTGGCTTGGGTACGTCTGGCTCCTATTAAAAATTAGGGTAAAAGGATTCTCTAGTTACTGCCAGAGTCTAAGAAAAAGTCAGCAGAAGTCAAAATTTCCTCTAAAGCGGACCACAACCCTCCCACAGTGGCCCTGGAGTCTTAAAGACTCCAAGGCTGGCTGTCAGCCTTCCTCTGTGCTGTGTGAAACCCCCAGGGTCACTGGTGAACCTATTTTTCCCAGCGTCTCCCACAATGCTGACTTGCGGTGCCAGCAGTTGCAGCCCGGCTTTCCTTTATCTGTGGCGTGTTCACACACTCAGCTACTCAGATATGCTGGGGACGGCAGAGCTTCCCAGTCTACAGGCAAGCCGTGAATGTGGCCAGTGGGCTGGGGAACAACAGCCAGAATTCTTGAGATCAGCCAATCTGCTCAGGGAGGTGGCATGAAATGGGTTTTGTGCCAATTTAAGTATTATACTACTGGAGTAGAACATGGGAAATGTCATGGATATCTCAAGGGAGATATCCATTAATAAAGAGTGGCCAATAATTAGGCTATTTCTGAGCCTCCTAGAGCCTCAATATGGTTGTAAACCATTCTGCCTTGCTGTAACACGCACAGGATGCGTGCTGGGTTAGTTAAATAATACTTTGAATAAATATCACATGCAGATCAGAGGCATCGCTAATAGAATCGCAGAGCGGCACAATTGCAGAGAGTTGAAGTGGCATCACTATGAGGGGCAGGAGCCCAAACATTGCTTTAAAGAGACACTGGAGTTGGCAGCAGCAGGAGCTCAAAAATTGGATGAATCACACCCTGGAGTTGGCAGCAGCAGCAGCAGCAGCAGCCCAAACATTACTTTAAAGAGACACTGGGGTTGGCTTCAGGAGCCCAAAAATTGGATGATTCACACCCTGGAGTTGGCAGGAGTTGGCAGCAGCAACAGGAGCCCAAACATTACTTTAAAGAGACACTGGCGTTGGCTTCAGGAGCCCAAACATTGGATGATTCACACCCTGGAGTTGGCAGCAGCAGCAGCAGGAGCCCAAATATTACTTTAAAGAGACCCTGGGGTTGGCTTCAGGAGCCCAAAAATTGGATGAATCACACCCTGGAGTTGGCAGGAGTTGGCAGCAGCAGCAGGAGCCCAAATATTACTTTAAAGAGACACTGGAGTTGGCTTCAGGAGCCCAAAAATTGGATGAATCACACCCTGGAGTTGGCAGGAGTTGGCAGCAGCAACAGGAGCCCAAACATTACTTTAAAGAGACACTGGCGTTGGCTTCAGGAGCCCAAACATTGGATGATTCACACCCTGGAGTTGGCAGCAGCAGCAGCAGGAGCCCAAATATTACTTTAAAGAGACCCTGGGGTTGGCTTCAGGAGCCCAAAAATTGGATGAATCACACCCTGGAGTTGGCAGGAGTTGGCAGCAGCAACAGGAGCCCAAACATTACTTTAAAGAGACACTGGAGTTGGCTTCAGGAGCCCAAAAATTGGATGATTCACACCCTGGAGTTGGCAGCAGCAGCAGGAGCCCAAGTATTACTTTAAAGAGACCCTGGGGTTGGCTTCAGGAGCCCAAAAATTGGATGAATCACACCCTGGAGTTGGCAGCAGCAGCAAGAGCCCAAATATTACTTTAAAGAGACCCTGGGGTTGGCTTCAGGAGCCCAAAAATTGGATGATTCACACCCTGGAGTTGGCAGCAGCAGCAGCAGGAGTCCAAACATTACTTTAAAGAGACCCTGGGGTTGGCTTCAGGAGCCCAAAAATTGGATGATTCACACCCTGGAGTTGGCAGCAGCAGCAGGAGCCCAAGTATTACTTTAAAGAGACCCTGGGGTTGGCTTCAGGAGCCCAAAAATTGGATGAATCACACCCTGGAGTTGGCAGCAGCAGCAAGAGCCCAAATATTACTTTAAAGAGACCCTGGGGTTGGCTTCAGGAGCCCAAAAATTGGATGAATCACACCCTGGAGTTGGCAGGAGTTGGCAGCAGCAGCAGCAACAGGAGCCCAAACATTACTTTAAAGAGACACTGGAGTTGGCTTCAGGAGCCCAAAAATTGGATGATTCACACCCTGGAGTTGGCAGCAGCAGCAGGAGCCCAAGTATTACTTTAAAGAGACCCTGGGGTTGGCTTCAGGAGCCCAAAAATTGGATGAATCACACCCTGGAGTTGGCAGCAGCAGCAAGAGCCCAAATATTACTTTAAAGAGACCCTGGGGTTGGCTTCAGGAGCCCAAAAATTGGATGAATCACACCCTGGAGTTGGCAGCAGCAGGAGTCCAAACATTACTTTAAAGAGACCCTGGGGTTGGCTTCAGGAGCCCAAAAATTGGATGAATCACACCCTGGAGTTGGCAGCAGCAGCAGCAGCAGGAGCCCAAACATTACTTTAAAGAGACCCTGGGGTTGGCTTCAGGAGCCCAAAAATTGGATGAATCACACCCTAGAGTTGGCAGCAGCAGCAGCAGCAGGAGCCCAAACATTACTTTAAAGAGACCCTGGGGTTGGCTTCAGGAGCCCAAAAATTGGATGAATCACACCCTGGAGTTGGCAGCAGCAGCAGCAGGAGCCCAAACATTACTTTAAAGAGACCCTGGGGTTGGCTTCAGGAGCCCAAAAATTGGATGAATCACACCCTGGAGCTGGCAGCAGCAGCTGCAGCAGCAGGAGCCCAAACATTACTTTAAAGAGACACTGGAGTTGGCTTCAGGAGCCCAAAAATTGGATGATTCACACCCTGAAGTTGGCAGCAGCAGCAGGAGCCCAAATATTACTTTAAAGAGACACTGGAGTTGGCTTCAGGAGCTCAAAAATTGGATGAATCACACCCTGGAGTTGGCAGCAGCAGCAGGAGCCCAAATATTACTTTAAAGAGACACTGGGGTTGGCTTCAGTAGCCCAAAATTGGATGAATCACACCCTGGAGTTGGCAGCAGCAGCCCAAACATTACTTTAAAGAGACCCTGGGGTTGGCTTCAGGAGCCCAAAAATTGGATGAATCACACCCTGGAGTTGGCAGCAGCAGCAGCAGGAGCCAATATTACTTTAAAGAGACACTGGAGTTGGCTTCAGGAGCCCAAAAATTGGATGATTCACACCCTGAAGTTGGCAGCAGCAGCAGCAGCAGGAGCCCAAATATTACTTTAAAGAGACACTGGAGTTGGCTTCAGGAGCTCAAAAATTGGATGAATCACACCCTGGAGTTGGCAGCAGCAGCAGCAGCAGGAGCCCAAACATTACTTTAAAGAGACCCTGGGGTTGGCTTCAGGAGCCCAAAAATTGGATGAATCACACCCTAGAGTTGGCAGCAGCAGCAGCAGCAGGAGCCCAAACATTACTTTAAAGAGACCCTGGGGTTGGCTTCAGGAGCCCAAAAATTGGATGAATCACACCCTGGAGCTGGCAGCAGCAGCTGCAGCAGCAGGAGCCCAAACATTACTTTAAAGAGACACTGGAGTTGGCTTCAGGAGCCCAAAAATTGGATGATTCACACCCTGAAGTTGGCAGCAGCAGCAGGAGCCCAAATATTACTTTAAAGAGACACTGGAGTTGGCTTCAGGAGCTCAAAAATTGGATGAATCACACCCTGGAGTTGGCAGCAGCAGCAGCAGCAGGAGCCCAAATATTACTTTAAAGAGACACTGGAGTTGGCTTCAGGAGCTCAAAAATTGGATGATTCACACCCTGAAGTTGGCAGCAGCAGCAGCAGCAGGAGCCCAAATATTACTTTAAAGAGACACTGGAGTTGGCTTCAGGAGCCCAAAAATTGGATGAATCACACCCTGGAGTTGGCAGCAGCAGCAGCAGGAGCCCAAACATTACTTTAAAGAGACCCTGGGGTTGGCTTCAGGAGCCCAAAAATTGGATGAATCACACCCTGGAGCTGGCAGCAGCAGCTGCAGCAGCAGGAGCCCAAACATTACTTTAAAGAGACACTGGAGTTGGCTTCAGGAGCCCAAAAATTGGATGATTCACACCCTGAAGTTGGCAGCAGCAGCAGGAGCCCAAATATTACTTTAAAGAGACACTGGAGTTGGCTTCAGGAGCTCAAAAATTGGATGAATCACACCCTGGAGTTGGCAGCAGCAGCAGGAGCCCAAATATTACTTTAAAGAGACACTGGGGTTGGCTTCAGTAGCCCAAAATTGGATGAATCACACCCTGGAGTTGGCAGCAGCAGCCCAAACATTACTTTAAAGAGACACTGGGGTTGGCTTCAGGAGCCCAAAAATTGGATGAATCACACCCTGGAGTTGGCAGCAGCAGGAGCCAATATTACTTTAAAGAGACACTGGAGTTGGCTTCAGGAGCCCAAAAATTGGATGATTCACACCCTGAAGTTGGCAGCAGCAGCAGCAGCAGGAGCCCAAATATTACTTTAAAGAGACACTGGAGTTGGCTTCAGGAGCTCAAAAATTGGATGAATCACACCCTGGAGTTGGCAGCAGCAGCAGGAGCCCAAATATTACTTTAAAGAGACACTGGGGTTGGCTTCAGTAGCCCAAAATTGGATGAATCACACCCTGGAGTTGGCAGCAGCAGCCCAAACATTACTTTAAAGAGACACTGGGGTTGGCTTCAGGAGCCCAAAAATTGGATGAATCACACCCTGGAGTTGGCAGCAGCAGCAGCAGGAGCCAATATTACTTTAAAGAGACACTGGAGTTGGCTTCAGGAGCCCAAAAATTGGGTGAATCACACCCTGGAGTTGGCAGCAGCAGCAGCAGGAGCCCAAACATTACTTTAAAGAGACCCTGGGGTTGGCTTCAGGAGCCCAAAAATTGGATGAATCACACCCTGGAGTTGGCAGCAGCAGCAGCAGGAGCCCAAATATTACTTTAAAGAGACCCTGGGGTTGGCTTCAGGAGCCCAAAAATTGGATGAATCACACCCTGGAGTTGGCAGCAGCAGCAGCAGGAGCCCAAATATTACTTTAAAGAGACCCTGGGGTTGGCTTCAGGAGCCCAAAAATTGGATGAATCACACCCTGGAGTTGGCAGCAGCAGCAGCAGGAGCCCAAGCATTACTTTAAAGAGACCCTGGGGTTGGCTTCAGGAGCCCAAAAATTGGATGAATCACACCCTGGAGTTGGCAGCAGCAGCAGCAGCAGGAGCCCAAACATTACTTTAAAGAGACCCTGGGGTTGGCTTCAGGAGCCCAAAAATTGGATGAATCACACCCTGGAGTTGGCAGCAGCAGCAGCAGGAGCCCAAACATTACTTTAAAGAGACACTGGAGTTGGCTTCAGGAGCCCAAAAATTGGATGATTCACACCCTGGAGTTGGCAGCAGCAGCAGCAGCAGGAGCCCAAATATTACTTTAAAGAGACACTGGAGTTGGCTTCAGGAGCTCAAAAATTGGATGAATCACACCCTGGAGTTGGCAGCAGCAGCAGGAGCCCAAATATTACTTTAAAGAGACACTGGGGTTGGCTTCAGTAGCCCAAAATTGGATGAATCACACCCTGGAGTTGGCAGCAGCAGCAGCAGGAGCCCAAATATTACTTTAAAGAGACCCTGGGGTTGGCTTCAGGAGCCCAAAAATTGGATGAATCACACCCTGGAGTTGGCAGCAGCAGCAGCAGGAGCCCAAACATTACTTTAAAGAGACCCTGGGGTTGGCTTCAGGAGCCCAAAAATTGGATGAATCACACCCTGTGGAGAGTCATGTGGAGAAAAAGTAGCTTAGTTAGTAATATCTACATAAAATTATGAATAAAAAAATGCAAAAGTATTGCCAAAGTGAAGTTTTGTTTGAGGGTGTGTTTCGACCTTTTAATTAAATCAGAAACAACAAGGTATCATTGCCTCTGACTAATTAGCCCTCAAAAATTCTTGGAATTTTTAATCTGGAATCATGTCTGATCCGTCTTATCCGAAGAATATTAATAAAAAGTAAGAGTAACGTAAAGGATTTTTTATCAATACTTACTTGTGGTCCGATGCGGAGGAATGTCTGTAACTGGAGAGCAGCGCCTTAAATCTGTTTTGCACGATCCATCTTTCTTTAGTGTTGGTCTGGCCCCGTCATCAATCTACTGGAATACATCAGGCATTGTTGGGAGGAAAGCTTGGCTGATCCATGCGCCATTCATTTCCACGCAGGGCAGTCTCTGGAAAAAAAAAAGTATGTATAAACCAGGGTCTTTTTCATATAAAAACAAATGGTTATTTTTGCTTTTAAACCATATGTTCCACAGCTTTACCAGTCATTGTGTCAGCCAATGAAGCAACTTTGTCTCCAAGTGCTGCAAAAGCAGTCCACTGCATCACAAGTGGCATCTGACACCCCCAGTCAACTGTCTGTCTGTTATGCTTTGGGTTCAGCTCCACTATCCATTGATGAAGATCTGATAATCATAAAATTCAGCAGCTACTGCCCAGCCAAGAAGTGGAGGAGACACTCGCCTCTTCTTCCACTAGCCGGCAATTAGTGATGAGGAGAGTGTCGTGGGAGGAGGTGTTGCAAGCCGAGGTAGTGATGTCTGAGGGATTTCTCCTCTCAGACAGCGTCACCATAAGTCCAGCCTGCTGCATTACCCAGTGGTGGACCTTTCAGAGAACTGATGGCTTGTGCCGAGCCGAGGTGGAGAGTCCCATGGCATGGTTGTTGAACAGAAGGTGGGCCAGTCCTTTAGCCTGTCAGTGTGTACCAAAGTGCACAGTGTTGTCTACGTCTGGAGCTGTAACTATGGACTCATGGCCCCCTTGGTGATTGTGGTTTCACGCTGTTCTTCACATGGTTTTCCTTGACCATCAGAGTCACACATGGGAGGAACTACTAAAAATGAGAACTCAATCCATGAAAGCATTGCTTAATCCACGAAAACTGCAAATTTGGACCCATGGTGACTGACACTTGGAAGAACATCTTGTTTGCGCTGCGACAAGGAAGCCAGAGTCATGTGTCCTGACATGGCACACGTGTTCAGTCTAGTTCTGAAGTCTTGCCCCCATCTGAAAGACATCCGAACAACAGGAAAGAAAGTTAGCATGCACTTCTGGCACTCCTACACCACCAAGCACAACCTTATTGAGCCTCAGCGTCACAACGGTGTACCCCAACATAGTCTGATTTGCGATGTTTCCACCCGTTGGAATTCCACCCTCCATATGCAGGATCCACTATAGCAGTGGTCCCCAACCCTGTCCTCAAGGCCCACCAACAGGCCAAGTTTTGCAGATCTCCACAAAGATGCACAGGTGGAGTAATTAGTGCAGCTGCAGAGCAATAGAGCTGGCTATTTGGAGATCCAAAAAACATGACATGTTGGTGGGCCTTGAGGACAGGGTTGAGGACCACTGCACTATAGGAACAGAGAAAAGCCATCACGGATTTCTGGATGATCCAAACGGATAGGGGGACACCCCTGTGTAAATTCAATGTAAGCCATTGGCAGCTCATACGTGACACCGACCGTTTGCTCAGGCCCTTTGAGGAAGCTACTTTATTAGTCAGTTGCCAGGACTATGAGATGAACGATGAGATTCCACTGCTTCATGTACTACAACACATGTTGGAAAGCATGGCTGGTCAGGGCACTGGAGACATGGCACATATATTTCACAGCCACATGAAGCCTGTGGGGGCTGAAGTGGAGGAGGAGGAGGGGGTGGGGCACAGCAAACCACAGTTTAGGTTTCACAAAATGACCATTTTATCTAGTCATCTGACAGGAGAGGAGGAGCAGGAGCAGCCACAGGAGCTAGAGGGTTGTGAGGAAGGCGAGACAGAGGACCCAGACACACCGTGGCAGTTTACAGTGGAGATGGAGACAGGTAGTCCCTCCGAGTCACTTGCACAAATGGCACGATGCATGCTCACATGCTTGCGTACTAGTGAGCGCAGAATTGTCTCCATTTGTCAGCGGGAAGACTTCTGGCTCTCCAACTTATTGGACCCTCGCTTCCGGCACAAAATGGGGGCATTTTTTACGCCCACTGAGAGGGAGGACAAACTGACCTACTACAAAGACATCCCACGTAGTCAGTTGGGCGATGTCTATCTTTGCCATGGCCCATACTCCCGCAGGTCTGACTCAGGGGGACCTCTGCGATCACCTTCCACTGCCATGGCTGCTGGGGGGGTGGAAGGAGCAACAGCAGCTCCATCAGCAGCAGCCTCAGTCTTCAGTCGCTAGTGAGTAGCTTTCTACACCCACATAGTGAGTCTACTCATGAGCAGCAGGAAGACCTGGAGCTGGACCTCAAACAGCAGGTCATGTCATACCTTGACATGAGCATGCCAACACACCTTCAGGATCCACTGGATTTGCTGGGAAGCCAAACTTGACTTGTGTCCGCAACTAGCAGAGTTTGCCCTGGAAAAGCTGTACTGGCCGGACAGTAGTTGATTTCGATGGCAACTGGGCTGCTCTATATAATGAAGCAAAATGGCAAATTTACCTCACAATATAAGCTATTGCCCCTCAGATTTACACAGGGCCTGCTCCATATAATGGTGCAAAACCATGAATTTACCTCATAATATAAACTATTGCCCCTCAGATTTACACAGGGGCTGCTCTATATTATGCTGCAAAATGGCAAATTTACCTCACAATATAAGCTATTGCCCCTCAGATTTACACAGGGCCTGCTCTATATAACGAAGCAAAATGGCAAATTTACCTCACTATATAAGCTATTGCCCCTCAGATTTACACAGGGGCTGCTCTATATTATGCTGCAAAATGGCAAATTTACCTCACAATATAAGCTATTGCCCCTCAGATTTACACAGGGCCTGCTCTATATAACGAAGCAAAATGGCAAATTTACCTCACTATATAAGCTATTGCCCCTCAGATTTACACAGGGGCTGCTCTATATTATGCTGCAAAATGGCAAATTTACCTCACAATATAAGCTATTGCCCCTCAGATTTACACAGGGCCTGCTCTATATAACGAAGCAAAATGGCAAATTTACCTCACTATATAAGCTATTGCCCCTCAGATTTACACAGGGGCTGCTCTATATTATGCTGCAAAATGGCAAATTTACCTCACAATATAAGCTATTGCCCCTCAGATTTACACAGGGCCTGCTCCATATAATGGTGCAAAACCATGAATTTACCTCATAATATAAACTATTGCCCCTCAGATTTACACAGGGGCTGCTCTATATTATGCTGCAAAATGGCAAATTTACCTCACAATATAAGCTATTGCCCCTCAGATTTACACAGGGCCTGCTCTATATAACGAAGCCAAATGGCAAATTTACCTCACTATATAAGCTATTGCCCCTCAGATTTACACATAGCCTGCTCCATATAATGGTGCAAAACCATGAATTTACCTCATAATATAAACTATTGCCCCTCAGAATTACACAGGGCCTGCTCTATATAACGAAGCAAAATGGCAAATTTACCTCACTATATAAGCTATTGCCCCTCAGATTTACACAGGGGCTGCTCTATATTATGCTGCAAAATGGCAAATTTACCTCACAATATAAGCTATTACAGCTCTATATAAATAAAAATAAATAAATAAAAAAAGGGCCTGTAGAAGCTTATTTAGTATAACAGATAGGGTGACATGTGCTGGTTTGGGATGCCCATATGGGCTAGTGTTTTGGCAGCAGTACAAAAACCAATGCAAAATGCAATAGCTTAATAAAGCTGATGCTGATCAACACTTATTTAGTATAACAGATGGGGTGCAACATGCAGGTTTGGGATGCCCTGCGGCCTGGTGTATTTAAAGCAGACCAAAACCAATTCAAAATGCAATAACTTAATAAAGCTGAGGCTGTAGATGCTTATTTAGTATAAACAGGTAGGGTGCAAGGTGCAGCTTTGGGGTGCCCTGCGGCCTGGTTTATTAAAAGCAGTCAAAAACAAGTGCAAACTGAAGTAGCTTAATAAAGCAGCTGATGCTGATCAACGCTTATGTTGTATAACAGATAGGGTTAAAATAGCATGTGCCTTGGGATGCCCGTGTGGCCTGGTATATTTCAAGCTGAACAAAAAGTAACAATAATCCAAGTATGAGACATAATTTTGACCTTCTTTACAGCGCCATACTTTGAATAAAAAACCTTAATTTCATGCCGATCAATCCAAAGGTCAATGCCCCTAACAAAAATAGTGTTCGGCATAAGTTTTCCTTCTGGAAGGACGTAACCTTTAGTTTACATGGTTGGGGTAGGTTATCTTACAAATTGGGATACCCCAGGCAGCAGTGTCATTGAAAGAGACAGATTGTAATGCAGGCCATACGCAAGCAGAGAAACTCAGGCTGCAACAGGCCTATTTAGTTTACATGGTTGGGGTAGGTTATCTTACAAATTGGGATACCCCACTGTATATGAAAACGAATATAAATGCACACCCAACAGTGGACAATCAGCCTCCAAGAGGCCTGCTTAGTTTAAATAAGAGAGCTGCTTAGTGTAAATAAGAGGCCTGCTTAGTTTAAATAAGAGAGCTGCTTAGTGTAAATAAGAGAGGTAGGTTATGTATGTTATGTTACAGAATGGGATGCCCCCACAGCAGACCTGAGATCAGTATATATGCACAGCAGCAGTGTGTAAGCAGGCTCATACTGGCCACATTTCTTTAAATAACTGTGCAGCTTAGAGTAAATACAGAGGCTAATGGAATGTTACAGAATGGGATGCCCCCACAGCAGACCTGAGATCAGTATATATGCACAGCAGCAGTGTGTAAGCAGGCTCATACAGGCCAAATTTCTTTAAATAACTGTGCAGCTTAGAGTAAATACAGAGGCTAATGGTATGTTACAGAATGGGATGCCCCAAAGCTGACTTGAGATCAGTATATATGCACACAGCAGCAGTGTGTAAGCAGGCTCATACAGGCCAAATTTCTTTAAATAACTGTGCAGCTTAGAGTAAATACAGAGGCTAATGGTATGTTACAGAATGGGATGCCCCCACAGCAGACCTGAGATCAGTATATATGCACAGCAGCAGTGTGTAAGCAGGCTCATACAGGCCAAATTTCTTTAAATAACTGTGCAGCTTAGAGTAAATACAGAGGCTAATGGTATGTTACAGAATGGGATGCCCCAAAGCTGACTTGAGATCAGTATATATGCACACAGCAGAAGTGTGTAAGCAGGCTCATACAGGCCAAATTTCTTTAAATAACTGTGCAGCTTAGAGTAAATACAGAGGCTAATGGTATGTTACAGAATGGGATGCCCCCACAGCAGACCTGAGATCAGTATATATGCACAGCAGCAGTGTGTAAGCAGGCTCATACAGGCCAAATTTCTTTAAATAACTGTGCAGCTTAGAGTAAATACAGAGGCTAATGGTATGTTACAGAATGGGATGCCCCAAAGCTGACTTGAGATCAGTATATATGCACACAGCAGCAGTGTGTAAGCAGGCTCATACAGGCCAAATTTCTTTAAATAACTGTGCAGCTTAGAGTAAATACAGAGGCTAATGGTATGTTACAGAATGGGATGCCCCAACAGGAGTGCACCTGGGACCAGTAGTGCTATGCACAGCAAAAGTGTCTTTATCAGGCCTAATTTCAATTAGAATAAGTGCAAATGGTTATGGTCTTAAATAGAGGCTGGTGTAGTCACGGAATGGGATGCCACAAAAACCAGAGAGCATGCACAGCAAAAGTGTCTTTATCAGGCCTAATTTCAATTAGAATAAGTGCAAATGGTTATGGTCTTAAATAGAGGCTGGTGTAGTCACAGAATGGGATGCCCCAAAAACCAGCAGTGCACCTGGGACCAGTAGTGCTATGCACAGCAAAAGTGTCTTTATCAGGCCTAATTTCAATTAGAATAAGTGCAAATGGTTATGGTCTTAAATAGAGGCTGGTGTAGTCACAGAATGGGATGCCACAAAAACCAGAGAGCATGCACAGCAAAAGTCTCTTTATCAGGCCTAATTTCAATTAGAATAAGTGCAAATGGTTATGGTCTTAAATAGAGGCTGGTGTAGTCACAGAATGGGATGCCACAAAAACCAGAGAGCATGCACAGCAAAAGTGTCTTTATCAGGCCTAATTTCAATTAGAATAAGTGCAAATGGTTATGGTCTTAACTAGAGGCTGGTGTAGTCACAGAATGGGATGCCACAAAAACCAGAGAGCATGCACAGCAAAAGTGTCTTTATCAGGCCTAATTTCAATTAGAACAAGTGCAAATGGTTGTGGTCTTAAATAGAGGCTGGTGTAGTCACAGAATGGGATGCCACAAAAACCAGAGAGCATGCACAGCAAAAGTGTCTTTATCAGGACTAATTTCAATTAGAATAAGTGCAAATGGTTATGGTCTTAAATAGAGGCTGGTGTAGTCACAGAATGGGATGCCCCAAAAACCAGCAGTGCACCTGGCAGGGAGCAGTAAGTCTATGCACAGCAAAAGTGTCTTTATCAGGCCTAATTTCAATTAGAATAAGTGCAAATGGTTATGGTCTTAAATAGAGGCTGGTGTAGTCACAGAATGGGATGCCCCAAAAACCAGCAGTGCACCTGGGACCAGTAGTGCTATGCACAGCAAAAGTGTCTTTATCAGGCCTAATTTCAATTAGAATAAGTGCAAATGGTTATGGTCTTAAATAGAGGCTGGTGTAGTCACAGAATGGGATGCCACAAAAACCAGAGAGCATGCACAGCAAAAGTGTCTTCATCAGGCCTAATTTCAATTAGAATAAGTGCAAATGGTTATGGTCTTAAATAGAGGCTGGTGTAGTCACAGAATGGGATGCCCCAAAAACCAGCAGTGCACCTGGCAGGCAGCAGTAAGTCTATGCACAGCAAAAGTTTCTTTATCAGGCCTAATTTCAATTAGAATAAGTGCAAATGGTTATGGTCTTAAATAGAGGCTGGTGTAGTCACAGAATGGGATGCCACAAAAACCAGAGAGCATGCACAGCAAAAGTGTCTTTATCAGGCCTAATTTCAATTAGAATAAGTGCAAATGGTTATGGTCTTAAATAGAGGCTGGTGTAGTCACAGAATGGGATGCCACAAAAACCAGCAGTGCACCTGGGACCAGTAGTGCTATGCACAGCAAAAGTGTCTTTATCAGGCCTAATTTCAATTAGAATAAGTGCAAATGGTTATGGTCTTAAATAGAGGCTGGTGTAGTCACGGAATGGGATGCCACAAAAACCAGAGAGCATGCACAGCAAAAGTGTCTTTATCAGGCCTAATTTCAATTAGAATAAGTGCAAATGGTTATGGTCTTAAATAGAGGCTGGTGTAGTCACAGAATGGGATGCCCCAAAAACCAGCAGTGCACCTGGGACCAGTAGTGCTATGCACAGCAAAAGTGTCTTTATCAGGCCTAATTTCAATTAGAATAAGTGCAAATGGTTATGGTCTTAAATAGAGGCTGGTGTAGTCACAGAATGGGATGCCACAAAAACCAGAGAGCATGCACAGCAAAAGTGTCTTTATCAGGCCTAATTTCAATTAGAATAAGTGCAAATGGTTATGGTCTTAAATAGAGGCTGGTGTAGTCACAGAATGGGATGCCCCAAAAACCAGCAGTGCACCTGGCAGGCAGCAGTAAGTCTATGCACAGCAAAAGTGTCTTTATCAGGCCTAATTTCAATTAGAATAAGTGCAAATGGTTATGGTCTTAAATAGAGGCTGGTGTAGTCACAGAATGGGATGCCACAAAAACCAGAGAGCATGCACAGCAAAAGTGTCTTTATCAGGCCTAATTTCAATTAGAATAAGTGCAAATGGTTATGGTCTTAAATAGAGGCTGGTGTAGTCACAGAATGGGATGCCACAAAAACCAGCAGTGCACCTGGGACCAGTAGTGCTATGCACAGCAAAAGTGTCTTTATCAGGCCTAATTTCAATTAGAATAAGTGCAAATGGTTATGGTCTTAAATAGAGGCTGGTGTAGTCACAGAATGGGATGCCACAAAAACCAGCAGTGCACCTGGGACCAGTAGTGCTATGCACAGCAAAAGTGTCTTTATCAGGCCTAATTTCAATTAGAATAAGTGCAAATGGTTATGGTCTTAAATAGAGGCTGGTGTAGTCACAGAATGGGATGCCTCACAGCAGACTTAAGATCAGTTCAGTATATATGCACAGTTAGTGTATAAGCAGCCTGAAAACGCTAACAAAGCCAGTCAGCCAGCCAGTAACACTCAGGCTGGATGAAAAAAAAAAAAGTCTCCCTGTGACTGCCTCCGATTTTTCCTAACTTTCTCTGTTTTTCGCTGACTTTCTGTCTGTCTCCTGCCTGTCTCCTGCCTGTCTCCAGCCTGTCTCCAGCCTGTCCCTGTCTGTCTAACTGTCTGTCTAACTGTCTCTCTCCCTGCCTACAGCAGCGTTCTGTCTCTCACGAATGCAATACAGAAATGAGGAAAAGCAAGATGGCAGCCGGCCTTAAATAGCGCTGTGACGTCACCGGGCTTGCTGGCTGCTGACAGGCTGCATGTGACTGCCCCAGCTTGCACTGGCGCGGGGTAGATGTCTGGACATGTCCCGTCCGCCATCTTAGAATGCCTGTAATGTAATGAATGGATGTTAAAGGAAAACTTCGAGCGATCGAATCGCGGGGAAATTCGGATTCAATCCGAATCGAATTTTCCATGAAATTCGGATCGAATCCGGGTTCGTCCGGATCGATTCGCTCATCCCTAGTGAGAAACAAGCAAACAAACACTCTGATTGCTATACATACAGTGCAGTGAGGAAAAACATACAGACACGAAGTCCAGCACAAAGTAGTCCAAAAAGCAAACAGAAGTGAACCCAATGGTTCACAAGGAAGTTCAGGATTCAGGAGCTCTGCTACAGCGTTCAGGTTCCAGATGACAGAGTTAAAAGGCTGAGCCCTGACTACATGCCAGACTCAGCATATAAAGGCCAGCAGCTAATTAGCCCAGGTTCTGGCTGATCTCCAGGAGCTCTGCAGGACAGCACCACCTGCTGGTCAAGCTGCATACTACAGAGAAACAGGCGAAGGCTAAGGAGGAACTCCAGGCATGACAGGAAAATGGTCTTTTGCTCCCATTCCTGGACGTGGCTGAGCTGTGAACAGCTGAGTCATGTTTGGGCTCTGCTGTGGCTGGAGGCAACTGCGTGACCGCTGAGGCTTGCTTGCGCTGACAACCCCAATAGGATGGTCGAGCAGGAAGAATGGCAATGGGGATAAACGCTGAAGCCTTACTAAGGCTTCCACCCGGCACTGCAGCAAATAGAGGAGAGGAACTTTCTTCCAGTTTTAGATCCTAATAACATATTAGAGCTTTTTAGAGGGCCAACCTCTATGTTTACTAGACAGGATGTGACATTAGGGACCAAGTTTAGCATGCTGCACCATTTTAACTGGCCTAAGATTCACCATAGTACACATAGTGTGTGGTATTATGCTGGTAACAAGCAGCAAGCAGGTATGTAAAGTCATCCCACACCCTCAAACTATTCAAACCTTACTGGTGTCTTCTGCTGCCCCCACAGATTGGAGTGTGTGTTTTATCTTTTGTTGAGCTTGTAAAATTCCATGACAATGGTCCTGCATGTTGCCAGCCCTGGTCCTTCGTCCCTTGGAGAAGTCTGCAGTCTATCCTGGAACAGAGCAAACTGGGAAAATGTTTGCTCCACAAACAGACGTGTGGCTTAGGCGAGACTTATAGGTGGACACACAAAGACGCCAACCCTGGCAAAATACACCAGCGTGGGTATTCAGAGGAGCACCTGGTAGAGTCTGGGTAATGTATTTCTCTCAGGTACTCCAAAATGGTTGGGCCTGTAGGAGAAAATAATTAAGCTCCACCAGCAGCTGGAGGGGGCCAGGGGCCATATTTCTATCTCACTTGTGCTGTACAATAAATAAAATGCATTAACTGTTTTGATCCCCTCTTTAATATTGCTTCTACATAACCATGTCAGGGAATGCTGATATTGCCGAAATATATTTATTACTTTACAGGCAGCCTGGCACACACAACACACAATTATTCTGAAGTAAAATGTGTTATTAGCTGACAAATTAATAAGAGGACAAAAACAATATTTTTATATACTGGTAAATTATAAATGTGAAAAAAACATAACTGGTGCTTAATTATCTATTCAGAATGTTTTAAAACAAACATTTATATACACATATTTATGTCCTCTTCTCATGTCCTGAAATATTTGGACACAATCTGAATATAAAAAATAGTTTGAAAATTAAAAATAAAAAAATAAAACTGTTAAAATATCTTGCTCTGTCACCTGCCCATTATATGCTATGGGAGCATTGAATGCTGCACCAAATCCCTAGCCATACTAGGTGCTGTACTCCGATGATTTAATAAATACATGTTTGACTGTACTACTGGATGTGGAAAGATTTTGAGAAATACATCTAGCTCATATGCCTGTGCACCAATGCAGTGTACGCTGGCACAGTCTGCCATACAGCAATTTAAATCAGGTTTCAGATCTCTCACATGGAGTCTCACCAACAGCAAACACGCACACATGAAAAAAAGGGTTTAGAGGGGAGTTTGGCTTTAAAATGTTAGAAAACCATGTCTAATGTCTGTGCTTTCTCTCTTTGCCCCCAGCAAGCTTTCCTCTTCTACACATAAAAAGCTTCATTCAGAGAAAGAAAGGTATATATTTTATTTTTAATCTCAATAATGAAACAATTTTTAATAAAATGTGTTGTTCCTCATTGCCTCCCACTAAAACAAATAACCTTACATTGCAAAACCACATTTATGAAAGTGAATCTGGTGAGCGACTCTAACAGCGCCATGTAGCGCCCCATGTATTATTACAGGTGGCTCAGAGTATAGCGCCATGTAGCCATGTAGTACCTGTCGCTCTGTAGCGCTCTCCCATACATTTCAATGGGGCTTCATTAGTTGTGTATAAATAGGTTTTTTTGGCAATTTATTTTTTTTTCTTTTGCTCAAATCATTGTGTGGCCTCTCCAGGCTGCAAATAAACACTTTTATACATTTTTGGGACTTTTTACATTTTTATGCAGAATTTTATTTACAGGTCTGACACTAAAGTGTTAATGTCACAGTGTTAAAACAATGTCATTCCTTGTATTTTTGCTTTGTTACAGGTGTATATGTGTTCAAAAACAGACTTTAACCACACAGTGTCTGGCTTTATGCTACAGCGACCAGCTTTAGATTGCTGTGTGTGTCTAGTGTTTTGTTAAATATGGTGTTGAGCACTGAGTGCCGGACACACTGAGCTGGCGCTACCTCTCGCTCGCTTCAGCGCTATACTGTTGTTACAGCGCCCAACTCACATCACATTAATCAATGCCGGCCAGGTTACTAGAGCGACCGAGGTGCTCTGTTACAGCACCCGATAGCCGCTTACAGCATCTACTAGTGGTCGCTCTACAAACACTCATCTGGCAATAACTGGTATTAGTGAATCAGCCTCCATGTTGCTGTGTGTCTCTGCGCAGTGCCATTCGTGCATACACATATTGCTAAGATAAATGACACTTCACAAGCAAATGTCAGTTAACTCAACGTTATGTGGCTTTATAATTTTAGATAATAGTTTTACAGGTCCTCCTAGACTCATTTTATTTATCCCTGACTTTGTAGTCAGAATGTCACACATCTCTTCTTGTACAAGTTCCAGGATATTAAGGGAGTTGTTCTTCACAGTCACTGCAATTTAACATCAGGCTGTAATGTGATTCTTAAAGACAGTGAGTGTTCTCAAACAAAGTATACCAACAGTATGTAATCAACAACTGAGCGGGTCCAAAGCATTGCAGCCACTCTGCATGACAGGGGAAGAAACGCCAGCCTGACAGGTTGTGAGAGATCAGATTTAATGGTCATCACTCAGTAACGATCAGTTCAGCTATAGACCTCTGGTTCATTATATGCAGAAGATAAATGGTATTGGCTGGGTATACAGTAAAAACCTGTATAGTATTTGGCTTCCTAATACAAGCTGCTGGTGTTCTCCAAATAGCTCATGTCTTCAAACTTGCCTATCCCTAGGGACAGCATGTCTCATTTTAGGCGGCTTGTCCCAATAACATGTGAAACCTGGCAAATGTACTTGGTTGGAGTAATGCAGCAACAGGGGAGAAAAGGGGAGTCTTCTGTTTTTATTTTGTTACCTTTAATGTCTCTTTAAGAACATGCAACATACAAACTAGGAGGAGTAACACTGAGGGGTATCACTGAAGCTTCTGAAGGTCCTTAAGTATCACAGACAACAAAAAAAAACTATACTCACCTTATCACCATTGATAAGCTGACAGCAGAAGGGCAGGCTGATTCATTACTAGCGTCAGGTAGCGTTAGATGAGCGTCTGTAGCAGGCATTTCAGAGCGCCCAGTGGGGGTTATGCTATTTATTTGCTTGCAGTGTGCATTGCGGTGCAAACAAAATATTTTCTCTACTTTTTCCCCAAAAATGACATGTAGCTGTGATGGGGCATTTTTACAGGTGAGGTACATCACTTTTCAAATGAGGTTGGTATATATTTTAGAAACAACAGTTCCCGATGGGCTATGCAGAAATATGTGTAGAATTCTTTAGCATAGCTGTTATACTGCTGTTATATCCAAACTTTAAAATATATATACCTACCTCATAGGAAAAATGATGCACCTCATCTGTAAAAATGCGAGGTACAGATCATTTTTTGGGGAAAAGGTAGTAGACACATTTTTTTTTAGCCTAAACATTAAAAAGATCACTGAGATGCAGGTTGCAATCCACACCACAATGTACATTGCAAGTTACACTGGCTTCACCAAATAATTAGCATGAGCCCCATTGATTAGCTAGACACAGGGCCTTATTTATGAAGCGACAACCCCCTATTTTTTGGCTTAGCGGCACTCAGCGCGCGATTAAAGAAACAAAAAGCAGGCTGTGACGATTCAGCCGCCAGCTAGCGCCTTGTTTAATACTAGTGCCTGGCGTTCTTGTTGAAGTAGCGCCAGTTGAAACCTGGTACTGTAGGTTAAGATCCTATAGAACACAATGGGCAGAACTGGATTGAAATGCTTTATGTTTATAATTAATATTACACACATTTATTTGTACTGAAATTGCATGGTGCTTTGTCAATAATGGAAATTCAGGACATTCATCATAGAAAAATCAACCAAAACAGTCTAAACACACTGTAAAGGTTGTCCCCAGCAGTGATTTCCTGTAACTGTCATGGTGAAATGCTATAAAGAGGAAAAAAAATCATAAATACGCTGTACAGCTCCGAAAAGAGGGTGGTGCAAAGTGGGATTCACTGGCGCTGGGATAATCGGCAGTCGGGTCCAGCAGGCACTGACACAGGCTGCCCAATACCTAGTACAACAATCAAAGCTAAATTGCTGCTAAATAGCTAGCGCCATTGTAGTTCACAGCACAGCACTAGAAAATCCAAAAATGCAGTCACTCCAAAACTTGTGCTATAGCTACCAGAAAGATGCTAAATGTTTCCCATTATAAATAAGGCCCTAAGTGCACCTAGCTGTTTTGCAGGAGCTGGTGGTGTCGCACAGAACTGTAATTCAGAGCTGAAGAGGGAGAAGTCTATTCATCACTAGATTTCCTGACCAAGGGGTAAATAATAGGGTTTTTTTAAGAAGGGATAGCGCCAGGTAGTGTCTCGTAGCGGCAGGCAGCATCTGGTGAACGCAGGGCGCTTTACACAAAACCACATTTATGAAAGCGAATCTGGTGAGCGCCTCTAACAGCGCCGTGTAGCGTCCGATGTATTATTACAGGCGGCTCAGCATATAGTGCTGGCGCTTTTGCCAGATATTACCTTTCGCTCAGTGTCGCTCTCCCATAAATCTCAATGGCTGTTCATTTGCTTGTGTTTAAACAGCATGTTTGACATTTTTTATTTATTTTTTTGCTCAAATCATTGTGTGACCCCTCCTGCCATTTTTAGAAACTTTTTTGACTTTTTATATTTTTATGCAAAATTGTCATTACAGGTCTGGCACTAAAGTATTCATCTCACAGTGTTAAAACAATGTCATTCCATGTGGTTTCTCTTTGTTACTGGTGTGTGTGTGTGTCCTTTATTGTGGAGAGCTGGGTGTCGGACGCACTGAGCTGGCGCTACCTCTCGCCCGCTGCAGCGCTGTACTGGTGTTGGAGCCCCCAACATACATCACATTCATCAATGCGGGCCAGGTTACTAGAGCGACTGAGGTGCTCAGTTACAGTGCCCAATATCCGCTTACAGCGTCTACTAGTGGTCGCTCTAAGTGCCGCTATACAGACGCTCATCTGCCGATACCTGCCGTTAGTAATGAATCAGCCTCCACGTTTTCCTACAGATGTGGTTGAAAAAATATAATGTATAATATAATGCATTATATGTAATTAACCTTGAATTGATTGAATTTGTGATTTTCTAATGGGATAGCTAATTGTGTATTGACAATCAATGCTATGCTATATTTATTTCATGGAGCAGTGCAATCATTTCAGCTTTAACATAGTACGATTGCAAAAATAGTGGTAAAGCCCAAAGTACTACAAAGTAGCACACTTAAGTCACCCTCTGTTGCCAGACAATTTTTCACTATATGTCACTATATATGTTTAATTGTGATTTAATTGTAATTTTTCCAAATGTCACTACCAGTGGCGTAACTATATGTGATGCGGCCCTGGTGCAAACATTAAATGGGGCCCCATCAAGGTGCATACAGTAAAGTATGTTTGCTCTTTGCTAATGCCAAGTGAGCACAAATCAGATAAATATGTTGGAGGAGCAACAATTATGGGGCCCCTCTCAACTTCTGGGCCCTTATGCGGTCGCACCTCCTGCACCCCCTGTAGTTATGTCCCTGGTCACTATTTTCAGCTGGAAACCGAGAAACGGGGACCTAAGTCGGCTTTGCTTCCAGATGCCGTCTTCAGTGATGCAGCATGGGACAGAGGAAAGGGAAAGTATCCGTCAACCCTTCTAACACCATCCCCATAAAATGTATGTGGCTGCCTCTCCTACCATTAAACGCCAGCAACAGAATTTTCTTTTGCCTGGCATTTCCCCTGCTAGCGGCAAGTTAGGTCTCAGAAGAGGCTGGTGACTGGTAGGTGTGGCTGGCAGGGGTCTCTGATTCCCTGCCACCCGCACCCAGCTTCTGCCGATCACCGGCCTGCTGTCATCGGGTTGACACAGTGTGCATGTTAAAATGCTAAGGTCTCTGTATTTCTAAAACAAATGCTATTAATAAAAAAAATCCAAAAACTGCCACAAGAGGCCAGATTCAGGAATAAAGTTTAAGGGACAACATAGCCCAAAACTTACATAGTAAGATTAACTGTTGAAAAAATTATGCCAAAAAGGCATAAGAGACAAACAGAAAATATAGAAATAGGAAACAGAAGTAAAGACATAGTAACATAGTATGTAAGGCTGAATAAAAACTTTAGTCCATCCAGTTCAGCCTGTTTAACTCCTTCCAGTGGTCTAGTAGCCATAGCTGGAAATGTTATTACATGCCAGGAAGGCATCAAGGCCACTTTTGAACGTTTTTACTGTATCCATCATTACTACCTCCTCTGGCAGCGAGTTCCATAGTCTCACTGCTCTTACAGAGAAGAATCCCCTCCTATGTCGTGGAGAAAGAACCTTTCCTCTAACCTTAGTGGATGCCCCCGGGTTATGGTTACACTCCGGGGTATAAATAGATTGTGGGACAGATCTTTGTATTGACCCCGAATATATTTATACATAGTTATTAGATCACCCCTCAATCGTCTTTTTTCTAGACTAAATAAACCTAACTTGGACAGTCTTTCCGGGTACTCTACCCCCCGCACTCCTTTTATTAACTTTGTTGCCCTTCTTTGAACGCGCTCCAGTTCTGATATGTCCTTCTTAAGCACAGGTGCCCAGAACTGTACACAGTATTCCATATGGGGTCTGACCAGTGACTTGTACAGGGGTAAAATGATGCTCTGGTCATGAGCACCTATGCCCCTCCTGATGCACCCCATGATCCTATTTGCCTTGGCAGCAGCTGCCTAGCATTGATTACTACAGTTGAGCTTATTGTCAACTAAAACCCCTAGGTCCTTTTCCATTGTTGTTTTACCAAGTGTTTCTTTATTTAGTGTGTAATCATGACACAGATTTCTCCTTCCCATGTGCATAACCTTTATCTGTGTTAAACTTCATTTGCCATTTAACTGTCCATGCTTCCAATTTATCTAAATCTGTTTGTAGCTGCCTGCTGTCCTCTTTTGTTTTAATTACTTTACTCAGCTTAGTATCATCTGCAAAGATTGAGACTTTACTGTTTAATCTATACCCAATGTCATCCACACACACACCCACATAAAAATAACAGGTGCAGCAAACACACAGAATACACTTACCTTTATAATCTGGCCACGCGCTGGTGGGACTTCTTGCTGGGGCCGAGCCAGCTTCAGACCTGCTGGAAGTGCTGCTGGAGCTGCGGGTTTGCCTGCATGTTGGGGGGGGGGGCATCTTTTCATGGCAGAGGCAAACCAGAAGTGCACAAAACTAAACCAAAAGCAGAACAGTCATAGTGGAGCATGTCAGCGTTTTTACCAGTGAAAGCACCACTATTTGCCTGCATTTATGAGAACGCTAGATTGCACTAGGTGTGAGGCTAGTAAGCGGCTGCCACATTTTACATAGAAAGAAAGCTGCACAGGATGAGACAAAGCACCATTTCTGAATGCCCGAAAGCTGGCACTCGACTCTAGATTTATGAGCACAGAACACAGCACTAGAGTAGGCACTGTAGAACTTGGCTCTAAGGTGCACAGCGCCTGATGCAGCATTTAAAGATACTATAACACATCCAGAGGACACTCAAACACAGCAAAACACCTTGAACTGACACTGGGGACATGCAAAGCCACTGTCACTTGAAGGACAGGTAAAGATATGCAAGCTAAATGAAAAAAATGGTTCGTGTTTAAATACATCCCAAGCAGGCCAAGGGTTCCTGGCTTGTTGATTGTAGTGAAAAACAAAGAAAAAATGCTATATAGAAGTTGTACAGATAACATCACTCTAAAAATCAATGGAAGCGTGTGGTGGAAAACCACTGAGCATCTGATAGGATGTGTCACTGCAGGACAGACAGCGGCGGCACCATGATGACGCTATTTTGAAATGGAACGCTACCTGATGCTATTAGAGGTGCTAGACATTTTGCCTGTCATAAATATGGCTTTCAGCATGAGCACTAAGACACATGCCACTACACGGTGTTAGCGTTTCTTAAATAAACCCCAAAGTGTAATTTAGAGAACAACAACTAAAACGCAGCCAAAACACACTGTAAAATTTGTCCCCGGCGGTGATTTCTTGTAACTGTAATGAAGAAACACTGACCAGCACCAGAAAAATACAGGGCCAAAGATGTCAAGGAGGAAATATTTCATAAGTATGGGGTAATTGGCTGGTGGTGGGTCCAACAGGAGCTGACATGGGCCGACAAATACCTCAGTGCAATACTCAAAGCTAATTAGCACTCAGGAGAAATAGGGCTTTACAGGCAATATGATTTTATTGTAAAACTTGAATTTTTTTATTACAAAAAAAACTACAATTTGTAAAAAATAAAAGTTTTTTTCAAATGTGTGTTTTTTTCACTTTCACTTTTACTTGATCTGGTAACAGGTCCCAATGTCCCAGGGCCTCTATAAGACCTCATCACTGTTTATCTGCCTTATTTTTTATATTTGTGCTCTCATTGCATCACATACAGAAAAAAGAAGCTTGATTTGTCTCTGATATATCAGTCTTTAGTTGTCTAGTTGTATCCAATTTAGTTAACATGACAGAAAAAGGGTCACTGTATGAGCCATAATGGGGCCCTATTTAATGTTCACACTGGGGCATGGTCACATTTGGTATCACCACTGCCTAGACCAGTGCAATACCATTTCCTGTACCATGGTATTGCAGGTGAACATGGTGACCCATAGCATGGCCTCTGGGCTGAGCACCAGACATGTGCTGTAGGGCATAAGGGCTAATAATGCCTAGGATGGGGGCTGGCATTTCGGTCCTTGAGCCCTGGAATTACCAGCTTGATTTTCATGGTTAGTAAGCTTTAGAGGAGGGGATGTCACACTTTTTAAAATTATTTTGGTGGCAATATTTGTTCTAAAAGGTAGCCCCTCCCACCTCATTTTTAAATAAATTAAAAAAAAGTGTGCCCCCCTTTGGGGGGCCGTAGAGTAGCCAGACTAAGTGCACCCAGTAGTGTTGCAGGAGTTGGTTACATTCAACTGTAATGATGAGATGATTAATAAACATTGAGAAAATTCTAGAGCTCCTGACCAAGGGTTTAAATTTTTTTGCCTAAAGGTGTGGTTGAAAATGTAATTATGTGTAATTAACTTGTGATTTTCTAAATATAGCTAATTGGATATTGACAATCAACGTTATGCTATATTTATTTAGTGCAATCATTTCAGCTTTAACACAGTTTGATTGCAATAAGTAAAGCCCAGTGCATTACCAATAGCACACTTAAAATACAGTACGCCACCTGCAGATACTGACAGAAGAAAGAAGAGAGAGAGAGGGGCTATCTCCAAGTAGGGTCAAACTGGCTACTACTTTCTGATCAATTTTCTTATCTTTGATGATCTGTTATTTCTGCTTGTCCTTTGCATTTTATACCTATACATTTCTGCTAGCCCCTAATCCTATCTAATCCTGTTGTTGCCCTAACCATCAATTTAAAATGACCTGACTAAAATTAACAGTGACCCTATCACTGCAAAAACTAAAGGTCACTTTTCGTTTCTTCCCTTGTTGAATTTACAACAGCTTTGCTGAACTACTGACTGCTATACTACATTCTGTTCTGGATTATTTCTTCCCTCCCTGCTTCCCTCTCTTAAGTTCCTAAAATTTGAAACCATCTCTGAAGGTTCTGGTCACATAAACATACAGCTCTGTGGACTCCAATCTTACACCACTATAGGGTCGATTCATGGTCATGGGTCTATAAATCCCAAACCAAGGTGGACTACACTCTGAAATGGAGAATAGAGATTCGTCCAAGACACAGACACTGGATAGACAAAATCGCAGCTGAGAAACAGTAAAGAAAGGGGAGAAATATTTAGGTGTTTATTTATAGAAGCGTATTTCTCCTTATTTTTAGGTGTTGTTTTTTATTTTTTTTTATTCCAGGTCACCTCCAGTGTTTTTCCAGATGTTTAGTCCCAGATGCTACTAATGTTTAATTAAACATGTTTAATTAATTTTTAAGGTCCAATGCCCACCTTTTTTGGTGTTTTTATCATAAAACATTTTAGATTTGTCAACTTTGACAACGTTTAGCCATTTTTTTTTCTCACTAAAAACCTTAAAAAAGGGAAAAAATACTAAAAACTAAAATTGCGGCTGACACTTTCATTGCTAAAGAACCTGACGGATGCTGCTGGCTTGTGTTTTTGGAATGAAATAAGCCTGTTAGTGAAGTCAGCAGTTTACTCCAGCTTTTTGCAAGAGGAAGATAATTCTTGGTATTTACACATTTGGCCAATTTACACATTTGCACCCACTTTTCTGCTCCTCTAGACACCCCATAAATCAGTCGCCATTTTGCACTTTATAGGTGCAAGTTTCCGCATTGGTGCACGCTCGGGCGCAAATTTCCACATTAAAACATGCACTTCAAATTTAGACGACCATGAATCAGGAGGAAGTCCAAGCATGACTTTGAGGTAAAAAAAATACAGGAACATGAATTGACCCTTATGTGTCTGTGCCCTGTGGTCACTGTATGAAGCAGCTATAGAGCCCAAAGTGAGTGGAAATGTTAAGGTCGACCCAGAGCCAAAATGTAGTGTTTAACATAATCTGACCAGGAAGTTTCTTTTGTTGTATCTTGGCATTAATGTACATAATGTTTTTATACACTGCTTTATATGTATCAAATGTAATATTTTTTTATTTTAATTGCTCTACTCAACCTTTGTGGCCAAAGGCCCTCCCGGATATCTATGTGACTGTTAAAGGGCTACTGTGGGCAAAGGCAATTGTTACACCATTGGATCAGGCTACATTTGGCACTATCCTGTTTTCCGTTTTTAAATTGAAGCAGAAATGGCAGAGATATCTGGATTTACAGGTTCAGCCAATGACATTCTCTTTTTCATCCTGTCTCCCAATCAGCTCAGCAGAGCGTGACATAATTGCTGGCACCTTCGTCCACCCGCCCCTTCCACCGCCTCCTCTTCCTTCAATTTAAAATGGGAAATCAGTTTAGGACAGTGCCAAATGTAGCCCAAGGCAATGGTGTAACAATAACCTTTGCCTGCAGTATCACTGTAAGCTGCTCAATGTGCTTCTCCCGGCAGTTATATTTTTAGGCTACAGTAGATGAGGGTGACAGGAGGTCATGTAATGTCACCATGCCCCTTTGCTGGCTAATATGTCTAAGTGTTAGAACTTTCTATGACCTGTGGGAAAGAATGTGAGAAGAGAAACTGTGTGGTCCAGAGGAGAGGTGAAGAAAAAACACTACACTCGAGTGGTCTGGTCAAGCCCAAAAAAGCAGTTACCTTTAGAAAAACAGTACATTTTAATAATTGCACTGCCGCAATGTCCTATTGCTCTGTACAAATGTTTGCTTAGCTACTGGATATACTTTGTTCACGTTACATTTATGTCATACCATGAATGTCCTGAACTAAACTACCACCAAATAGACAAAGCTTAAACTGGACCAACACCCATTTTAGAAAACATGGGTGTCGGTCTCCTGGGGGGGGGGCACCTCGATTGCTGGGGTTCTCCCCCTCGATCGATCGCTGTAAAGCCCGCAAACCTCACCTGACAACTTGCTCCCTCTGGGAAATGCAGCCCTGCGATTGCTCTGCGGCTGTCACATGGCTGGCATCCTGCAAAGTGGAGGCCTGAGCATGGGAGATGGGACAGCTGCTGGCCAATCATGAGGCTGCATTTCCTTGAGGGAGGGAGTTGTCGGATTGTGGGATTTACAGCGCTTGATCAAGAGGCCCCTCTCGCAGTGGATCAACACCAATGTTTTGTAAAATGGGTGTTGGTCCGGTTTAAAGTCGTAAGTCAGGAACACATGAACAAGCATAAGGCTGTTTCTATACAATGTTTTTTTATTACTTGCTATTTTGTATTATTACGCTATATACATTAATAATGATGAACTAATGTTTATACAGTATGTGTAGAGTATTGGATTACTGTTAAGAAATACTGTAGCTGTATTTTGTGAAGCATGTAAACATATTATATTGGAGATGTGTCCTTTATACAATCAATACTACTGTTTTGTCATCCAGAGCATGTTCAGATGTTGCTCAAAGCCCAAGCCGACTACCTACTGCTAATGACCATTCAAAACTAAAAAGGTAAGCTGTGTGATAGTTATGCTTACATCAATTAAGGAGCATGGACTGTTGTCTTTAAAGTACAATAAAAAGCACAACTATGTGCTCATGTTGCTGTTGTTGTAGCCCCTTAGCTACTCACTGCAAGCGGTTATGTTTTCAAGGTAAATATTGCCAGCACATCTCCAAGGTTAAATGCCTTTGACTTTTGGCTAATGTTAATTATTATGGGACAATGTTTAGAAAGGATGTTTAGATATTTTAGAAGAGTCTCAATAGGTCTTGGCTTTACCCTTGGAGACATGCTGGCTACCATGATCTTTTGTTTATGAGTGGACTTCACACCCACAACTTACTCTGGGCAACAGGTGGTACCAGTTTCCTTTTACTGGTCTGTTTTTAGGTTACAACATTCCCCAAGTTTAGTAATTGCAGGCTTTGTCTTGGTTGCCTAATGGAGAATAGTGGTTAGTTAGGGGCCATTCCTGCCTTTGGCTGGCACGCCATGTACAAACACATAATATGTGAGGATGCAGCCTCTACCAGAATGGCCATCTCCCCCCACCATCATCCTGGTGAACTATGTACCCGTTGATTTGGCCTTCAAGCTTTCCAGTGATCTTTATTTCTAAAATAGGCCACAGAATTTATCAAGTACATCTTCTGGCATTTCTGTACAGGAAGGGTATTCTACTCAAATGCCTATGCAACAGTATATGTAGTAGAGTGTGGCGGGAGGTCATGTAATGTCATTATGCTCCTTTGCTGGCTTCTGTGTGTAGAAATTGTAGATTGTGTTCACATTACACTTTTGCCATACAGGGAATGTTCTGAATTAAGGTCTACATCCCAGAGTCAACAAACTGCTGAGAAAGAGCTAAAGATTAAAAGGTATTAGCATGTGTTTCTATACAATGCTATATTTTTTTCTATTTTAATTGCTCTACTTGACCTTCTTGACCAAATTATTGTTTATATGTACAATGAGTATTGAGTTATTGCTGAGATCAGGAGAAATATCAGGAGAAATATTGTGTACTGCAGGGCTGCTCTGTGTGTGTTTGTGTGTGTGTGTGTGTGTGGGGGGGGGGTGTAGCGTGCCGTACAGCTCTGGAGGTGACCCAGGTTCAACTCACCCTGGTGGGCATCCCCACCTCTCTAGGATTCCCCTCCCCCATCACCAGGCAACAATAGTGGGTGGTGGGCACCTCCTCTCTTTTCAGATGTGCCGAGGAAGGCGGCATGTGGAGCATGTGCGGACTCCAGATTCGGCAGCCAACAGGGACAGTCCAGACAGTGCTGAATGAAGGGGGTTGGGGGGGAGGATGACCAAACTTAAAGGGGCTCATCGGTGGAGTAACCGTAGGAGGTGGGACCCCACCGGGGTCCACGAAGTCAGGGGTGCCCCATCATTGTTCCTCCTTCACCTTATTTATCATATTTGTGCTCCCTTGGCATTATTCAGAGAAAAGATGCACCAATTGTTTTTGCTGTATCAGTCTTTAATTAGATGACCTCTAATGGGGGTCATCTTGATTTGGGATGGGGCATGCATATGCTGTAGGTTCGATGAAAGGTAAGAACAATGGGCGATCTGTAGGGTTTCATGCAGGGGGGCATCTGAAACTGGGGTGCACTAGAGGACGGATCAAAACAGGATCAAAAATGTAAGTCCTGGGTTTTGGTCCACTTTTTGTCTAGCTGCATCCGAGTTGAGTTAAACAGGGGATGCTGTGGATGCGGCAGTGCACGCTCCCCATTCACAATGAGAGCTGTTTGGCAAGTGACTTGGTCACGGCAGATGGCTCTCATTGGATGAAAGCCCACACATGCTCTGTAGGTGCAGGAAAAGATGAGTATTTACGGGCCCTGGAGGGTTGTATTTATACATTTAAGTAGGTTCAAATCAGGTGGGGGCCAGACATTGTAGCTCCATGGGGCCCAGAAATTCATAGTGGCGGCCCTGGTGTATGTATCTTAAGTGAATTATGTAAAAGCTGGTCAAATTGGACATGTTTCCTATTTGTTTTATGCAAGTATTACTATTGGTTTGTCACCTAGAGCATGTTCAGATGTTCCTCAGACCCCAAGTCTGCAACCTACTGCTAATGATCCAAAACTAAAAAGGTAAGCAGTGTGACAGCTATGTTTACAGCAAACAGAGAATGTAGACTGTTGACTAAGCTGATTATTTTTTCAGAGGGACAAATTTGGGATGCTTTAAGTGGATGGAAAGTCTTTTTTGCATAAAACGCTTTGTTAGGATGTCACAATTTGTCTCCTCTGAAAAAAATCGACAGCTTATCTTAAAGCCCCAAAAATGCACTACTGGATGCCCATGTCACTGTTGTTGCAGAATTTAAAATCCCTGTCCAAGCATAAGGTGCCTGCCTTTTCGGAGTGAAGCGGATGGCTTTGCTTCCATTCCTGAGTTTGGCTCTTGGCAGGCAATGTGTGCTTGATGAGTCATGCACTTGGCCTGATGTGGCCTGGCCAGCAGCTTGCCGGGTCTGCTTATGCTGGTAGTGTAAAGGGTACAGGGACGGCTGCTCTGCTAAATATGTGCGTGGTCATGGAGGAATTAAATGGAAAGGGAGAACAAACTCTCGAGGCCTGTTACAGTGCCTATAGCAAGCTGTAAGTAATGGAGAGGCACATTGGACAGGCTTCAGGTGTGCTGCTTTTTGTCCTATTTTTGCCACTGCCTGTGCTATCCCTTTAGGCTAATCACTGCAGATTGTTCATTTTGCAAGGTAATTATTGCCAGCACATCTTCAAGGTTAAAATCCTTTGACTTGCTGATGCTCTTATTTATTATGGGATGAACCACTGTATTTTAGAAAAATATCAATAGATATGAGATTAAAAATGTGAAGGCATTCTGGCATAATTGTCAGGCATAACGAAATAAATCATGAATCCAAGCATAGAGAGGGGGATGCCGTTCTGGCCAAGGACCCAAAGCACAGAGAGATCTGCACAGGATCCCGGGTTAGGTAAGCTGCATTTGTTCTCTTAACCCTCGCTTTGCCTCAGCATCAGAAGAGGGAGTCTAGATATAGGGGTAACTGGACTTTAAGGCCACAGCCACTACAAGAATAGCCACCTCCTACACCCCTACCACCACTAATATATACCTGTTCACTGACCGTTATTTCTAAAGTACTGTAGATCACATCACTTATCAGGTATTTCTGGTGGTATTTCTGTTCAGGAAGAGTATCTTATTTTGCTTAAGTATGTTGAGAGGACATGTAATATCATCATGCCTCTTTATTACTAATGTCTGTAGGATGTGTAGGAAAGTTCATGTGGAAGGCTTCATGTGGAATGGAAGGCTGTATGGTCATGAGGAGAGGGTAAAACATGGGATTTTCACTTTTGCCCAAAAAGTTACCTTTCTCTTATACCCATAATATATGTGAGAATGGCTCAGCCAACCAGCCAACCATTTCATTTAGATTTTTCTGGTCTCACTGAGCTCAGAGTGGCAAGGAAAGCTGCTGGCTGCACCCCCACGCCTCCTCGTACCCCCGCCAGCCATTCAGCATTGCCGGACAAGAGTACACGCCTAGACTAAACATATATTGGGGATGTGGCCACTGCCCAGGGATGCGTGTGGGAGTGGCTGTAAGGTGAGTATATGTGGCAGTCCTGAGGGTTTTACACATCAGAAGATGCCCACAAAGAGGGAGATCACTGGCCCTGGTCTAATATGGGGTGGTCAAGTCCAAAAGAGCACTTTTTTTCATAAAAAGCATTGTTTCCCATGTTTATGAACATTTTCCTGCTGTAATGTCTGATTGTCCTACAAAGTTTTGTTTAGTTATTGTAAGTTATTGTATGGATTTTACTGCAGTTCAGTAGCCAATTGTTCACATAGAAATTGTTCACATTACACTTTTCCCATATAGGGAAAGTCCTGAACTAAGCTCCACATCCCAGGGTCAACAAACTTCTGCTAAAGAGATAAAGCATAAAAGGTAAAGTCATTTGGGGGACGAGTGCTGGCAAATTAGAAGGGGGAACTAGAAACCCACCTGTGCAAGAATCATTACATCAGCAAATGGGGAGTTGTGTTTCATTTCTTACTACGCCTCTTGTGAATTGGTAGGGGGTCCCAGGGGCCTATGGGGCTGTTGGTTTTCTTTTTTGACAGAACCTTCCCATGCTAAAAATAGGCAGATGGATTTAGGATATCTTCCAGAGGGTGATTGTTCACATTAATTTTTTTACCATACAGGGAATTTACAGAATTAGGCTGTTCGTCCCAGAGTCAACAAACTTCCAGCAAAGAAATGAAGCCTAAAAGGTGAGATCCTGTTTCCACACCAAAAACTGGGAATTGTGGGGGGTGATTTCTTTAGTTTTAAGGGTTTAGGACTTGTCAGGCCTACACTGAGTATGCGCCAACAGCAGAAATTGTGCCTTCACCACATAGCCATTGTGTGCTGATGTATGCAAAGTGCATGTTCATGCACTTGCTAGCAGCCCATCTGCCCCTTCCCTCCTCATATAGACGTTTAATGAAGAAAGTATGATTAAATGGGTAGGGGGAACAATTATTCGAAAAAAGTTCCTTGTATGGTTGATTTATCTTATGTGAAAATTGCCCATTAGGTTTTGATTTCCTTTTAAATACAAACGAGAAAGTATATCAAAACTTTGGGAACCAAAGAAGCTTTAATGTTATAGTATTTAAATGGGTAACAAGGACTGTAAATCTCACTTCAATATTTTTTCTTCTGTGTGTGCTGATATGGAACTTAAGTGCTCTGTAGAGTACAAGATGAGAGCTGGGTATAGCAGCTGTTCTCCCTCCCACTGCAACACACTAATGTGCAGAACACCATGTATAATATCCATAGCTACTCCTCATGGAAAAACAAAAATGGTAAACTGGACAGCACTAATGGAGGCCATACTGATCATACTGACTTTAGTGATGTGCTCTAGCTGGGGGCTGACTTCTTAAGTTTTACCCAAAAATTGCATTGTTCAGTTTTGAATTTCCACTTCATTTTAGTTATGTGCAGTGTGTGTTATTGTGTGAGTCTCTCATAGTCTATGAACTGTGGTGTCTATTTATTAAAAAAAAAGGAAATATTTTTTTCTTGTATCATCAACAATGACACTCAGAGGGTATGTTTGTGAAGTATGTAATCAGAACGCTATTATCACATAGAAAAACAGAGTTGTTCCAGTAGCACAAACTGTTATTATTACTGATTTACTTGTAAGCTATTGGGGTTTATCTGCAGGAGCCACTCTACTGATGTCCATTCTTCATCTCATCCATCTAAGAAACCAGAAAGGTAACTGTGTCAGGAAAATCCATATAATTATATGCTGTGGGAGGTTAGCCTGACTCACCCTATATTCTTCCCTTTTTTCTATTCTATAGAAGACACTCTTTGAATACCTTGCTTTCATCATCTTCTTCAAGCAAAAGCTCTACCACCAACAAAGTAGAAAGGTGAAGCGAATATTAATTATAGATGTAATGATTGGTAATGTAACTGTTATTATTCAACAAAATATACTTTTTTTACCCAGAAAATTATCCACTAGTAACTCAACATCCACAGTACGTAATGGATCCAACAAATCATCCTCAAATGACAAAGAAGAAAGGTAAAACTGAAAAAAGATCAATATATCACTTAACATTTGTTTTTAACATTTGGTTTCTAATGAGTACTTTTGTACTGTAGCTCAAGTAATGTGTTGGCAAGCTCGCCTACTTGTAGCAGTCCTCCTTCACTTGTGCTTCTACCACCCAGCTATTTAACTGGCGACTCTGTCAGAGACAAGTGTTTGGAGATGGTGGCAGCAGCTCTGAAGACTGATGGTAGGTCTAGAGCTACTTTTTGCATGCATCATTGTTGAGGTTTTCAAAATATTGGTGCGAGGCAGTCCATGTGGATGAATGAGCACTTGCCTTTTGTTCGCTTTCCACCCTGCATCAGCACTTACTAAATCAGGCTGTTTCTTTATTCCCAATTATCACAAAAGGATGCACTCCACCATAGTGTTATACATCTTATTTTAAAAGTTCATTATGTGTGTCAGTTAATATACTTTTATTTTACCTTCTCAAGAAAATATACAAATATTTGACAGTTATAATTTACAAATAAAGGATGGTGGTAGATTTGACCAAACTTCTTTCACCCTACCAGTGCCTATCGATTGGCGAGGCTGGCTCTATGCACCTTTGCACACTGTCTCTCAAAGAAGAGAAATTGGGGAGGGGGGGTATAATGATTGTATTGTGTTCACCTAACTTCATATAAAGTACATACATTTAAGATCCTTTCATAATACTGTATTAGATAGTCATGTATGGTTCCCAGGGGTGCACCTGTTACGAGGCCAATCTCTGGACCCATTTTTTACAATCAATCATTGGTGCCTTGGTGGCTTTGTCCCCACCACCACACAAAGCATATTGGAAGGAGCTAGGCAGATTATCGCACTGCCCTATTGAAAAGTGGAGCTGCACATCCTGTATGGTCTTCCATAGTTTGCCTCAGGCAGCAGAGAGTCTAGGTTTACCCATGAGGGTACCTAGTGAAGAACAATGAACTGGATGCTTGCATTACATCCTATATAGAATGCTCTCATTCTCATGGTCAGGGAAGTCAACAATCAGCTATGGTCATTTTAGATTTTCTTAATGCTTTAATTAATAATAGGGGATGGGTCAAACTGGCCTTACAATAACAGCAAAACAGTTTCTTTTGTTGACCCTAGAGCAGGGTGTGATGAATCGTACCTTGTGGCCCTGACGGACATCGCTGTAACATCAAGATCAGTATAGTTCCTTGATACAGGCCATAGGTTAAAACCCTAAACTGCTGCGGGGCTCTTTCACTACCACCCCAAGATTAGGTTATAATAAATAGATATATATACAGGACAGAATAGCTAATACAATTGGGTAAGTTACAATCAGAGTTAGCAGAGAAAATGTATGTCAGTTACCTTATCACAGACCAATGTTATGCAGTGATGTAGACAGCCATAGGGGGTGTGTATAACCTGCTGGATCCTGGTCCCCCCTTCCAAATGCCCAGAGAAAAAGAAAAAAAGGGGTCCGGGGTCCTCAGACCTTTATATACTGGTGGGAGACTCCCCTCCGCTCCATGAGGTGAGCCATAATTCCTGTCTCTTAGCAGTGGTTAGCTAAATCTCAAATGTCTCCTAACTTTCCATCGAAATGGTGCTGGAGTCAATGTGTCCAACTGGGCAACCAGACCAAGACCACATACCGCTTTCCCATTTAGCTTCTACCTGAAGTTCTCAGAATCTCAGCAACTGAGCATCCGGGTTTGACAGGAGACTGACGTACGCATGAGTTATGATCTGCAGTCCGAAAATGTGGACAACACGCATGTAAGTTCCATAATTCTAAATACCTTGAGGATCCCAATAGCCTGGAATTATGCTTTGAGGTATGCTGCACCACCAGGGAGACCCAAAATTCTGAATGCCTGATTGGATGGTGACCTTGGTGTCCATGTGATAGACGGCCAGCTTTGTCCTTCCGGGGTATTGGCTGAACAATTCCTGGAAGGAGTGTAGGGTTGTCCATGGCTGGGACCATTGGTCAGCTGATGGAAAACCTTCTCATCTTTTGTCAGAGGACCCTGTACACATCTCCCAGACAGGAGCTTAGAGAAGGAAAACCCCGCTGAGGTCTTTGGGACCACCCGGCAGGCAAATAGCAGGTGAGACAGATACTGCTCCCAATCAAGCCCCAATCAAGCATCAGCTTAAAGGTGCTGTTAAGGTGTTTTTAGAGACCATGCATCTGCAGGTGATATAGAGTGATCACCAGGTGTTGCATCACCCAAGATACGGAGCCCATCTTGTTGGCCCTAATGGGTGAATAAGCCAATGTTTTTGAATCCTGGGTGGCATAGTCCACTACTGTTAGAATGAAGCTCCTCCTGGAGCTGCTGGTGATAGACCACGGACTAAGCAGATCCACAGTCACCCGCCTGAAAGGCTCTTCCATGATGGGCATAGCTACCATTGAGTTGTTGGGACGCAACTAAATCTTGCCCACATTCTGACAAGTGTGGTACAAACGGCAGCGGTCAGCCACAATGGGCCCCACTTTTGTCTTAGTGACCCCTAGCTGTCCAGCAATCAGAGTCTCTTGTGCAAATTGCAACTCCTGCCTGGACAGGCATAGGTTACCACTGTTCTTAGGCCACACATCCAGTGAACCTTGTCGGACCATCATCTGGTTCTTCTGGTCTCCACCTGTTGGGCAGAAGGAGTGGATCCATTGGACTCAGATTCCCTGGGGTTCCCTCTGTGCATAACAGCAGCCACATCCACTGCATCCTGATGGACCAGAGCCTGCTTGATATCCTCATAGCTATGGATGGTCTTTCTGGGTAGGTACTTTATTTCAGGGCCTTATCCTTGAGACGAAGGGTTAGGAATATGACCCACTGGTCCTTAGGCAGATAGTAAATGGTAAAATGCCAACAAGAAGAGTTTAAGTCCCTACTTGTCCAGCAGTGGGAAGTCCTCTGCGCGAAACTTTGGGGCACAGCTCTTAGGGGGCTCACAGTTGGGCTGGTGGGGCTGAAGTACTTGTAGGTGGTGCTCACACTTGGTTTGCTCGCAATGTTCAGCTTGTGACATTCAGCTTGCTTGCAACATTCTATAGACCGTGCTTGCTTTTATTTGGGCTTCTCACAGCATGCTACTATGAGAGTCTCGAAGGTAGCCCTGTCCCTGGCCTGGAGAATGTCAAGAGCATCTCCCTGGTTCTTTCTGTGGTGCCAGTAGCCATGCTTGCAACTGTTAGTCATTGACACAGAGCTGCAACCTGAAGCAACCATACACCTTACTGTCTAGTGCTGAGCTGGTCTTAAGATCCCAGCAGCAGAAAAGCTACTGCTGGCAATCTTTAGTGTTTAAGAGTGTGGGTCCCACTCTCACGCACACTATTATCTTAATCCCACCTTGTTGTCATTAAATGAGAATCATAATATGTGGCCATGATGTCACTGCAACCCCAAGATCACACACTACTGTCCCTTGATACAGGCTGTTCAAGTCCCTGCCCTTTCACCAATCCACCAGTGAACTGAGCCCTTCCAATCCTGTAGAAATGCCACCAGTTTTGTTTGATATAGCACCAATCCGTTTACAGGATTTTATCAGGCCAGAAGCCAACGCCAGTAGTATTTAATATGATCGAGAAGCACGGAAGAGTGAGTTCAGGTTAAGATAACATGATAACAGAGCAGCCCAAGATTAGGTTATATATTTAACCACTTTAAGAACACACTGGACAAACTATATACATACAGTACTATAAATATATACATTCACAGGTCAGAAGGGTAAATTCAAGTGGCAAGTTACAATCAGAATGAGCAGATGAAATTTTTGTCAGTTACCCTGAGATTTTATGCCTTGGCGCAGGCAACCAGGCGTCAGACATCCTGCGAGTTTCTGGTTCTTCCTGCACAAAATTCCATCATGATGTCCCTCACACAGAGACAGATAGGGTGTTCCTTCCCTGAACATTTAAACACATAGCTGGTCACTCACCCCCCCACCCCACCCAGGATGAGCTTCAATCAATTCCTCTTAGCAGTGGTTAGCTAAAACTTAAATGTCTCCTAACTTTCCTGTTCGAAAGTCATAGGGAGTCAGTGCTGGTGTCAATGGGTCCAACAGGGTTCTGAACACGCTTTGAGACCAAAATCACTCTTTTATTTTGCTCCTAACCTGAGTTCTCCAGATCTCAGCCACTGAGAATCTGGGGATGACAGGAGACCAATTTATGCTTGCATTATGATCTGCGGGGTCCAAGAATGAGATTAGTTTATGGCTAGTATGCATGCAAGTTCCATAATTGTACATAACCAGGAGGCTCCTAAATGTCTGAAATTATGCTTGGATGTATGCTAGCGAGCACAGGCTCACTGCAGTGGTTTCCTTTGAACCCAGATGGTGCCCAAGCCTGTCTATTTCAGGTGTGAACAGTTCCAGCGAGATCCTTTGAAGTAGGTCGCTTGACGCACCTATTTGACGCTTCCATTGAAATGAGATCTTTTGTTTACTGACATGAGCAGATCATAACCATAAATTATATCTATATTTTCCCACTATATTTTCCCACTATATTTTCCCACTTTCCATCCCCCTTGGTGGTACTTATGAACTGTCTGCAGAATGTATACATAAATGTATACATAAATATACATACATAAATAGTTACATACTTGGAGCAGTTTTGTATTTATGGAACAAATCAGGTTTGGATAAGTTATAGACAGCAGCAGATCAGGTTGGGGTACAGACCAGTCTGCGGCCTTGGCAAGCACCACCTGATAGCATCTTGCATACTGGGGGTACTTATAATAAGAAAAACCTTATGTTCGTAAACAAAAACTAAGGCTGTACCTTGGAGCCATGCTTTGCTCCTGCTGGTCATCTGCACAACCCATTCTCACCAGCTAGAGTTTCAGGGGAAAAAAAACAGAATCCCACTATTTAGAGTAAGGTCAACAGACATGTCAAGTGCAGATCCCTATTTGAGCCATTTGACAGAGCTAAGGTGTGGATTACCTGCCATATTAAGAAATGGAAGAATGATCTGGCTTGCCAACAACAAACAAACAACAACAACAAAAGTGATACTAGTCATCTCTGTATTTGATACCCTCAAAAATTATAACCTTATACCAACTTATCTTTCATCTAAACATTCACAGTTATCAAGATATTGACAAAACTCAATTTACACATTATATCCGAAAGGTTCCTGTTCATCTGGGCTATGATGTACAGTACTTGCCAGTAATAACTTCACTGTATATTTATGAAGGCATTTTATCTTTCACAATTACTGTCAAATCATGTGTGGCTGTTACGGAAGCTTGTCAGGCCATGCACAAAGAAGAGGTGTCATATAAACCATCTGCTAGCTTGGAAAACAAATCTTATGGTGAACATGCTGCGGTGTCAGACGCGACAATCTGTTAATGGTTTTTTAACTGATTTCCTGACAGCTTTCTTATGACACTTCTCGTGAGCAGAAACAAGCTGCGTACACCAGCAAACCTTGATTTTTCCAGTAATATTTATATTTTTTTTTGCAATTTGCAATAATTATGACCATACACCCTAAGTGTGGCCAGAATATAATCCATAAGACAGTAGAGGTGATTAGAACAGTATTGGAGAGGCCAATTAATGACCGAATCTCAGTGTTTGCATGTGATAACTGCACATGACAGACCCAGTTGAAAAGCTCTCAAGGAGGATATCAAGAATGTGTTAAAGTTGTGACTTATGTTTTTATAAGATCACTATAAAGAGTGTTCAAATGAAACAACATGTCAATAGGCAAACCTTGGCCTGTATTTCCTATTATCCTTGGGCAGCATGATACTGGGGGCAGTACATTTTGAACTTTGGCCCTTTTTTCTCCTTTTACGATACGCGGTTATTTCCAAACTTGGCGTAACTAAATATGATGGCCTTTTAGAATAATAACCATGGCTATCAAAGACAGATTGAATGTCCAGTTTTAGGTCATGCAGCACTACTGCATGACAGTTTCAAAACAAAATGTATTTAGCTCACCCAACCTTAGCTTCCCATAATAGAAAATATGATTCAGGAAAGAGTTGGGCATGGCCCACCCCTTCATTGCAATGAATGGACGGTGCTGTGTGACTGATACAAAGGGAGGGGCAGTACACCAGGCATCCGGAGTGCCATTCTCTGAAACCGGGATTTAGTAACCCTTTAAGGACTCCAGGGCATGGAGCCTTGATAGATCAATAACACCAGCAGATAAATAAGCAAATAAACAAGGGCAGGTCCAGCTAACTTTTGCCACTTGGAAGAAATAATTTGGAATCTCAGTTTGTCTGTCTTATACCTACTGTCACTTTAACAGTATAAGGTTCTCTATTTAAATTTAAAAGAACAACAGTGTAATTTTACAATGAATAGTAAAAAATAAGACATTTAAATGTCTGTTGAACTGATTGCCTGTTTGCCTTGCTCTGAACCTTCAGCCTTTAAATATTTTCTTTTAGGTGATTATGTGCACTTTGGAGCAAACTGCGAAAGACTTGCATGGGAAATAGAAGAATATATCCTTTTGTAAATGTGAATTTAAAAGTCATATCTGTCAAAGAAAGACACCAGTCAGGATAAAAATCATCAAGTATGTAATATCAGGTTGTGCAATGTTTATTTTTTAATGATGAAAAGCAGATGCTTTCCCAGCATCTGAAGGCAAGTCTGTAAATGTCTAACACTAGGTACTAGCAAAGCATCAAGCTGTACATAAGTACATTGGATGGATATATTTAAAGTGGACCAAAAACCAGGATTTTGACTATTTTGACCCCGATTGTGGGTGCCCCGCTGTGTGAAACTCCCTGAGATCGCCGCAGCCAACTCACCTTATCCCGGTTCCCACGGCGCATCTAAGAGCAGCGGCTCCGACGACCGCATTCGTCCTCTTTCCTCTAGCAGTGCGCGTGCCTGCGCCAGGCATTTGTGAATGACCGGCGTGGACACGTTCCCTTTTAGAGGGAGAGGGAGGATGCGCCCGTCAGAACCGCTGCTCCTAGACGCGCCGTGGGACCGGGATAAGGTGAGTTGCTGCGGCAATCGGGGGGTTTCACACAGCGGGGCACCCCCGATCAGGAACAAAACCCAGTATAGTTAAAACTTTTGACTATCCTTGGTCCACTATAAAGGGGTCATGGATCCCTAAACCTATATAATATAATAATACCCATATCTCTCCATACCCAGCCACATTCCCTGTCATCTGTCCTTTAAAAGGAAAGTTTAGTTTCATGCACTTTCCCACAGACCTCAGATCAGGGGGCCATAGGGACATTAAGCATTAAGCATTCTTTGCTTCTTACATGACGGCCTGAACTACACTCCTGCAGTATTAGTATCTGAAGCCTGGTGCCACAATTCCCTTTCTCTATGGATGCCTTGGCTGAGCTTCGCGCACTGCTGCATACTTCGGGTGCGCTGATAGCTAAAGAGGAAAACCTTGTGACAGCACCCCTAATCTGAGGCCTTAGGCTGAAAAAAAAGGAGAGGAAACATTATTATAGTTTTAATGGACTTTCCCCAATTACTTTTGCTTTACCAGTTGGGGTCATGCTAAATATTTAGTAAAGCAAGTTCAACTTGCGGGGTGTGAACTGCAGCCTGCATCTCGCTGAGCATTTTATTTTTAAAGTGGACCAAAACCTACCCTAGAGTCTATGAGACTCCAGTGCAGGCATACTCCCTCTGGGGCATCCAGATTTGGGGTGCCCCGATGTGTAACCGCCCCCCCCCCCCCCAGCGCGAACATGCTACCTATTAGAGGGCAGCAGGGATACAACCACCAGCGCACTCGGCTGTACTCATCTGCGCTCGGCTAGACAAACCTAGACGTGTTAAGGTCAGCACAGTCGAGTGCGCTGATTGGACAGGAGGCAGCCGTAGTACCAGAGAGAGAGATGAGTTAGACTGGGAAACCTGGGGAGTTTTTCACAGCAGGCCATCCCACAACTGGATTCCCAGGGGGACAACACCTGGGATAGTCAAAATCCTGGGTTTTTTGGTCCACTTTAACACACAAAAAAAGTGCAATAAATATTTGCTTTAATTTTTCCTAAAAAAATCACCTGCACATGTGAGGCATTTATACAGAGGTACATAATTTTTCCAATGAGGTAAGAATATATATTTTTCATACCACATTGGGTGCTGTTGGCTGTTGTTTCCAACCTTTTAAACAATTATTCTTACCTCATTAGAAGATTTAGAACAAATATTTTTATCGCACTTTTTTGTGTTAAAAACAAAATGTTCACTGAGACATAGGCTGCAGTTCACACACAAATGTACACTCAAATTTAAACTGGCATTTTAGCATTACCCTCAATTTTTCAAGAGCCAGGTTTATTTAGGGAACAGATAGCTGTGTGCCGGTGTGCTGTGCAATAAAACCTGTTATTTATTTGCAACATAATATTCCCCATGGTTTCTAGGGCTGGGTAGTGACAGAGGCATGACAAAGAGCAGGGATAGGGCAAGCAGGGCGATCACCCCGGGCTCTAAGGCTATTGGGGCCGATTTTATACCAGCCATCCTGTTTTCTGCAGATGAATCAGGGCCATTGTTAGTGGTGCAGGCCATAAGACAAGCACCCCACCCAGCAATATTGGGCTCAGTCATGGGAAGAGGGCCCTGCCCTACTGCCAAGCAAGAAGCACGACAAGACACGTCCCTGTATGGGACAGCGGCCCCATAGGATGGATGAGGAGGGGGGCAGAATTGTTTCCTTCCTGCACTGAGCTCTATTTTGGCTGTCCTTAGTGAAATATTATAGTATCTAGTTTTTCCAAACAGCTACGGTATATCTTTTAAATGGTATAAGACATATGTTAAGGTGGAGGCTTACATGCAGATATCTGGACTTCTTCTTTAAAAAACAAAATATACAAAGCAAATCAATACAGCATGTTGAAGTCAAAATCTTGTGATCTACAATATTATATACTGTTTTGTATGCTGCAAAACAATGAATAGGAAAGTGTCTGGAATTCAGACTTAAACCAGTCCAAAAAGACGGGGAGGCCGATTCATTAATAGCGCCAGGTAGCGACAGATGAGCGCCAGTAGCGTTATTTTCACAGCACACGCTAGTATTCGCTGTGCTTGGCCGTTGTTCGGCTGTTGACAGCGACTCAGTCGGTGTGCGGTAATGTTGAATACGGGGTTAGGAGTCGCTGTTTGACAGGTTCCGCGCTGTATGGGAGCGCATGACAGCGAATGGCCATAGCGAACGGCTCCCAGCATATTCATTAACAAATCACGCTCAAAAAATTCTCGCGCTGTGAAATGCTTGTTTAAACCCCAGAGCACTGGCGGCGATGGGTTAAAAGTAGTTTTTTAACCCCCAAACAACCATATTTTTGGAAAAAAAAAAACAAGTTTTTCAAAACATTTTGTAATATGAATACATTAATATCAGACATGTAATATCAATTCTGCACAATTTTTTTTTTTTTTTTTACCTTAAAAAAATATCTAACATTGCAGAAGTGGTCACAGAATTTTTGACATTTAAAAAAAAAAAAATAAAAAATAAAAATAATAGAAATTAATTAAGAATATTTAAAGATTGCTCCATTGAAATGCATTGGAGAGCGCCAGGTAGCGAGAGGTCATACCTGTCGCTGTTCAAGGTCGCTCGCTGGCGCTGTGGGGTGAGGCTGGAATAATGATGAATGATTCGCTATCTGGCGCTCTGTCAGTCGCTAAGCAGGATCGGCTTGATAAATGTGTGATTGCGGAGGGGAGCCGGCGTTCTCGTGGCGGTGACCGTCATTACCGTTCGCTCACCATTTGCTACCTAGCGCTATCCCTTGTTAAATAAGGGCCAAAGTCAAAATTTTGATCGGGACAATAGGATTCCTAGAAGGCATCCTGATTTGGTAAATAAGCCATGCCCGAGCCATAGACTTACTGAGCTTGCTCTCCACACCTGTACGCAGCAAAGGGAGCTGGGGATGTCCATTTCAGCCATTAAAAAGTATCCTGTTTGTTCTAGCTGATATGCTATATGAGGGTCCTTTGGAAGTCCAGTCTTTACGTAACCCCCTGCCCTGCCCTCCTCCCCTGAGACAAGATGGGGACTTGCCCACTATCCAGTGGTATTCTTTTGGCACATCGGGCTGTGGGAGCAGCCACCTTGGTGCATTTTGCACTCTTTTTGCACACTCATCCAATTACTTGAATTGCTGTTGTGTCTCAAACACAGCAGGGGAAGATGCTCTTTGCGACCACCACCGTGCGCCAATTACAGTGCTAAATTACAGGTGAGGTAAGGAGGGCATTTTTTGTAACCCCCTGGCCTGTGATTTAATAAACAGGTGTAGCATTGTGATGGTTGTCTCACTACAACAGTGTAGAGTTAGTGATTGTGACTCTGAGGCCAGAACTATTTTGCTTGTTGTTGTGAGTGGTGTGGTTACATGTCTACATTTTCCATGACATTTTCACGGATATATAAAGAAATGAAGGCAACAGATATGAAATACAGAAACAGAATCAGGAGTCGGATCAGTAACCTAAAGGATCCAAAAAACCCCAATCTCCGCCGCAACGTTCTGTGTGGCACTGTATCAGCAGAGAAAATTGCAACCATGACAGCTGAGGTGACTGCTTTGTATAGCATCATGTATAGGGGACTTATAATTATTCTTTTTGTATTTTATTTTTCACAGCAAATTAAAGCAGGCCTAGAGTCAAGTAAGGTAGGCTCTAGGTTATGAGCCTCCTCCTGGGGATCCCAATTTGGCCTGAGGCATATGAAGCCTAGTTATTAACCCTGTTTGTGCTCCAGTACAGTTCTCACAACTGCATGATCTAAGCAGAAAAAAGGCTGCGGTTGCTGCATTAGTTGACCCCAGAAAGATAAGTATTGGAGGCCTCTTTTCAGGATTCCCAGGCCTCATTTAGTAGTGGATTGTCACAAAACTGATGGACCCCCTTCCAGCCGATCAAGCTAAATTTTAATGCAATCTAAACAATTAAATGGAGGTGGTGGAACCCCAATCACCATCTATTCAATCTCTGCTGGTGAGTAGTTGCAATGATAAAAAAATACCTTTATAGTGGACCAAAACCTAGGATTTTGACTCTCACCTCTCACCTCTTCCCAGTCCTACGACGCATGCATGGCCACTCCTATCCTCTTGAGCCCCTTCGTCTAATATGAGCGGACCTGAGCTTGCTGACGTTACCCCCGCTATCCTCTAACAAGGAGCCTGCCCTCGCTGGCCATTCACAAATGCCTGGCTCGGCACGCGCCCTGCTAGAAGGATAGAGGGGGGTTTCACACAGAGGGGCATCCCGAAACTTATAGATTCCTGGGCCGATCGACGTTGGTTTTAGTCCACTTTAAACAATCCACTCCACATACATGCAGAGCACAGAAAAAATCCACACTTATTCTGTCACCCACACTGGGCTATCTCAGCCCAGGCAAGGGCAAAATAAGGCAGCAAGGAGCTCAGCAAAAGCATGCCTCATGTGATATTTCCTGCTATGCACTGTAGATACTGCAGCAGGACTTCACACTCTGTCCCTCCTTTCCTATCTCTTTTTCCTTGACCAAACTACAAATGTGGTCACAGAGCCACCCATGTCCCCAGCGCTCCCAGCATGCACAAGCCCAGCAAGTGCGAACAGTGTGGCTTGCCAGTTTCACTGACATTAAGAGTGCTGACATACAGGGGCTGCCATGGAGCATGGTTTTGGAGGAATAGAATTGAAAGGAGGAGCAGCAGCATGTACAGCGGGCAGCAGGAAATGTGAGAGAGGCACATGGGACAAGGCTTCAGATAAGCACTTTTTTTTGCAATCACCTGAACTGTCCCTTTTAACACTGGGAGAGTCTGATCAATTCTGCTGCTGAATGACCAGATATTATCAGCTTGCAATGATCTGCTGCTGGCTCAAACTCATTCCAAGCAGCTAGAGCTAAAATAGTTATGAATTATTCATTTTTACAGTTGTGTAATAGGTTATGTACAATCAATTTTACAGTTTATAAGCGCTTCTACAATCTCCAGACATAAAATTCATTTTTAGAGCCAAAAAAGATCTGTTCTTAGATGGAAAAATGTAACAAAAAATAGACAAAATAAAAAATGACAATATACATACAATTGGCAGAAAACAATTATAAAAATAAATTGGATAAAAGACTAAAGGATATATATATACACAAGATACATTCTCATTTTTGAATAATTCGATTCGGCTGATTCGCTGAATTTTCCAAAAATATTGGCTTTGGTCCAAATTTATTTGCGGCGAGTCACTATTAAAAATGGCTATTTCTGACCTACCAAGAGCCTCTATAGGGTTGTAGAACATTTTGCCTTGCTGTAACACGCATAAGATGCATGCTGGATTGTTGAAATAATAATGTAAAGAAGAATGACATGCAGATCAGGGACATCGCTATTAGAATCGCTGTCGGAGAGCGGCACAATGACAGAGCCTTGAGGTGGCATCAGCATGAGGAGCCCATATATTGCCTGAAACATACCCCAGAGCTGGTAGCAGCATGAGAGGACCATATATTGCCTGAAAGACACCCTGGAGTTGGTAGAAGCATGAGGTGCCCATATATTGCCTGAAACACACAACCTGGAGTTGGCAGCAGCAGAATGAGGAGCCCATATATTGCCTGAAGGACACACCCTGGAGTTGGTAGCAGCATAAGGAGACCATATGTTGCCTGAATGAAACCCTGGAGTTGACAGCAGCATGAAGAGTCCATATATATTGCCTGAAACACACACCCTGGAGTTGACAGCAGCATTAGGAGCCCATATATTGCCTGAAAGAAACCCTGGAGTTGGCAGCAGCATTAGGAGCCCATATATTGCCTAAAAAACACACCTTTGAGTTGGCTACAGCATAAGAAGATTATATATTGCCTGAAAGACACACTGGGGTTGGCAGCAGCATTAGGAGCCCATATATTGCCTGAAAGACACAGCCTGGAGTTGGCAGCAGCATGAGGAGACCATATATTGCCTGAAAGACACACCTTGGAGTTGGCAGCAGCATGAGGAGCCCATATATTGCCTAAAAGACACACCTTGGAGTTGGCAGCAGCAAGAGAAGAACATATATTGACTGAAAGACACAGTGGAGTTGGCAGCAGCATTAGGAGCCCATATATTGCCTGAAAAACACACCTTTGAGTTGGCTACAGCATAAGAAGATCATATATTGCCTGAAAGACACACTGGGGTTGGCAGCAGCATTAGGAGCCCATATATTGCCTGAAAGACACAGCCTGGAGTTGGCAGCAGCATGAGGAGACCATATATTGCCTGAAAGACACACCTTGGAGTTGGCAGCAGCATGAGGAGCCCATATATTGCCTAAAAGACACACCTTGGAGTTGGCAGCAGCAAGAGAAGAACATATATTGACTGAAATACACAGTGGAGTTGGCAGTAACATGAGGAGACCATATATTGCCTGAAAGATACACCCTGGAGTTGGTAGCAGCATAAGGAGACCATATTTTGCCTGAATGAAACCCTGGAGTTGACAGTAGCATAAGGAGCCCATATATTTTCTGAAAGGCGCCCTGGGATTGGTAGTAGCATGAGGAGCCCATATATTGCCTGAAAGACACACCCTGGGGTTGGCAACAGCATAAGGACACCATATATTGCTTGAAAGACACCCTAGAGTTGGTAGCAGCATAAGGTGCCCATATATTGCCTGAAACACACACCCTGGAGTTGGCAGCAGCATGAGGAGTCCATATATTGCCTGAAAGACACACCCTAGAGTTGGCAGCAGCATGAAGAGCCCATATATCCTGAAAGACACACCTTGGCGTCGGTAGATGTATAAGGAGACCATAGTGTGCCTGAATGAAACCCTTGAGCTGACAGCAGCATAAGGAGCCATATATTGACTGAAAGACACACCCTGGTATTGGCAGCAACATATGGAGACCATATATTGCCTGAAAGACACCCTGAAGTTGGTAGCAGCATGAGGTGCCCATATATTGCCTGAAACACACACCCTGGAGTTGGCAGCAGCATTAGAAGAACATATATTGCCTGAAAGACACACCCTGGAGTTGGAAGCAGCACAAGGAGCCCATATATTGCCTTAAATACACACCCTGGAGTTGGTAGCAGCATAAGGAGACCATAGACTGTAACCCTGCAAGGGCAGGGCAATCCTCCCTATTGTCTCCTGTGCTCACAACACTTGGTTTTAACCTGTGGCATCTAATTTTGTATTGTTCTCTGTACTATATGTTTTACCCTGTCTGTAATCATACCATGTAAAGTGCTACGGAAGTTGATGGCGCTATATAAATAAACAATAATAATAATAATATATTGCCTGAATGAAACCCTGGAGTTGGCAGGAGCATGGTGAGACCATATATTGCCTAAAACACACACCCTGGAGTTGGCAGCAGCATGAGGAGCCCATATATTGACTGAAAGACACACCCTGCAGTTGGCAGCAGCATGAGGAGTGCATATATTGCCTGAAAGACACACCTGGAGTTAGCAGCAGCATGAGGAGCCCATATATTGCCTGAAAGACACACCTTGGAGTTGGTAGCAGCATGAGGAGCCAATATATTGCCTGAAAAACACACCCTTGAGTTGGCTGTAGCATAAGAAGACCATATATTGCCTGAAAGACACACCTTGGAGTTGGCAGCAGCATGAGGAGACCATATTTACCTGAAAGACACACCCTGGAGTTGGCAGCAGCATGAGGAGCCCATATATTGCCTGAAAGACACACCCTGGAGTTGGCAGCCGCATGGGGAGCCAATATATTGCCTAAAAGACACACCCTGGAGTTGGTAGCAGCATAAGGAGCCCATATATTTTCTGAAAGACACACTGGAGTTGGCAGAAGCTTAGGGAGACCATATATTGCCTGAAACACACACCCTGGAGTTGGCAGCAGCCCATATATTGTCCGAAAGACACCCTGGGATTGGTAGCAGCATAGGGAGCCCATATATGAGGAGAACATAAAAACATTTTGGGCACATATATGTTATTCTAACATTATTATATTCTAATATTATTAAAAGTTACGTTTTATGTAAAGCATTTCCTCAATATTTACTTGTGGTCTGATGCGGAGGAATGTCTGTAACTGGAGAGCAGCGCCTTAAATCTGTTTTGCACTATCCATATTTATGAAGTGATGGTGTGGCACCGTGATCAATCTACTGTGATGCATCAAGCATTGGTGGGTGAAAATCTTGGCTGATCCATGCCTGATTCATCTTCACACATGTCATTCTCTCCATAGATACACACTACGCACATCTAAGAGTTGTACCAATATTTTCCGGTTAAAGTCTTCAGGGCCTAGTTACTGTGAAAGGCCAGCCATAGGTACACACCTCCTGCTGTTGTTGACAAATCCTGTTTTAAGTGTAGTGTAGTGTTTTGTCCTCCCCTCATATACGCACTAAGTTTGTCAGGCAGAGAATTGCCAGGATTGGCACTGAGGAGTGGCAGAGGCCTAAATTCATCAAGCAGAGGTCACAGCAGACTAGGGGTGAGTGGCAGCAGGAGTTGCAGCGAGAGGCCTGATCTTCCGGTATCAGCTAGTGGTCGTGTCTCGACCAGCAACCCATCTGCCATCATCCATTTCATCACAAGTGACAACTGACACCCCCAGTCAACTTTCAGTTGCTTCCTGACACAATCCTCACTTTGCATGGCCCAGGAGCAATCCATGTCCTCCTATTGCCTCAGTCCTATGCTGTTCCCTCACCCAGCCAAGTATCGTATGCTTTGGGTTCAGCTCCACTATTCAGTGAGGACGATCTGATAGAGAGCAATCAGCAGCTACTGTCCAGCCAAGAAGAGGAGACATTCACCTCTTTCTTCACTAGGTGGGCAAGTAGTGATGAGGAGAGTGGCTTTGGAGGTGGTGTTGCAAGTGTTTCGGCTCCTGAAGCAGACACTATTGAGGAACCCGAGGAGGTCATCAGTGACATGCAGACACAACTCAATGATGATTATTATTATTATTCATTTTATTTATATAGCGTAAAAAAGGTAAAACATATTGTACAGAGAACAACACAAAACTAGATGCTACGGGGTTCAAACCTGTGATCACAGTGTTGTGAGCACAAAAGAAAATAGGAAAGAGAGCCCTGCCCTTACAAGCTTACAGTCAAAAGGATGGGGGTGGAGATAAAAGGTAGGGATCATAAGTTGTAGAGCTTTAGTTGGGCTGCATGTGCTGTTTCATGGTTATAGGAGTTGCTTAAGCCAGGTTATATACTTGTTGAAAGAAGAGAGTTTTTAGGGCACTTTTAAAGACTTGGAGTGATGGAGAGTGACAGATTAAGCAGTCAGCATGGTGACAAAAGGGGAAAGTCTGGAGGCAAATGTGCCCAGGGCCGGGGTAGGCCATCTGCTGCGTGGCAGGCTACCTTCCCAGGAGGTAGTGGAACAGGGGTTCCCGGAGTTGACGGCAGTAGCAGTGAATTACAGCTACTCTGTGTTGTGGCAGTTTCTCATCAAGCATCCGCAGGAGGTTAACATGGCCACATGCAAGATGTGTAGGCAGAAGACAAAGGGTGGCCAAGGTCCCAATGTTGGTCCCACGGCCCTGCGTCAACATATGCAGCGTCACCATAATGCGGACTGGAAGAACCCAGGCTCCGAAATGGTGATCCAGCCTGCTGCATCACCCACTGGCATGCCGCTCCCAGTTTCAGCCAGCCAAGGCTCAACCACCCCAGCCGAAGGGAGCTGTGTGTCTACCCATCCTCTGTTGCTCCAGATGCTCCTGCTCCTCCTAGTACAAGTCAATCATTCCGCCAGCAATCCATCGGCGAAACTATGTCCAAGAGACAACAGTTTGCGCCCACTCCTCCAACGGCGCAGAAGCTAAATGTGCTCCTGTCCAAGTTGCTGGTGTTGCAGTCCTTCCCTTTTCAGGTGGTGGACTCTGCACCTTTCAGAGAACTGATGGCTTGTGCCGATCCAAGGTGGAGAGTCCCAAGCCAGTGACAATACATGTCCTTTACGGCCCACTGGGTGAATGTGGTTCCTGCATAGCCACAACAGAAGCTTGGACAGGTCACGCACCTTCTGCCTCCACGCTCCAAGGCCATTGTACCTGTGACAGTGTGCGACTCCGCCTCCTCATCCTGCACCATCTCCTCAGCCTCCACTGCACGGACAAGTCTCAGTGCCCCTCCAGCCTACCATGTGTGCAGGACACAGCGGTGCTGTGTTACTCTGTTCTTCACATGGTTTGCTTTGGTGAACGGAGTCACACAGCGGAGGAATACTAAAATTCACTAATCAATAAAATCAAATCATGGCTTACTCTGCAAATGGGAACCATGGTGACCGACAATGGGAAGAACATCTTGTCTGCAATGCGACAAATAAGCCTGAGCCATGCGCCCTGTATGGCACACGTGTTCAATATAGTTATCAAGTATTTCCTAAAGTCTTCCCCCCATCTGCTAGACATCCTAACAATGGGAAGGAAACATCCTACATAGTCAGTCAGTTGGCCGATGCATAGTTGTGTCATCGTCCATCCTCTCGCATGTCTGACTCGGGGGGCCCTCTGCACTGACTTCCACTGCCTTGGCTGCTGGGGAGGGGTGGCAGGAGCAGTACCAGCTCCATCAGCAGCAGCCTGAGTCTACAGTCACTGATGAATAGCTTTCTTCACCCGCATAGTGAAGCAACTCATGAGCAGCAGGTAGACCTGGAGCAGCACCTAAACCAGCATGATGGCATACCTTGACATGACCATGTCAACACACCTTGAGGATCCGCTGGACTTCTGTGCAGCCAAACCTGATTTGTGGCCACATAGCAGAGTTTGCCCTGGGAAAGCTGTCCTGTCCTGCCAGTAGTGTGCCATCAGAACTGTGGCATGGGCCATAGTAAACCCAAGGAGAACTCGTCTGTCCATGAAAAATGTGTCTGGCCTTTCACAGTAACTAGGCTCTGAAGACTTAAACAGTAAAAAAATGGTGCAGTTCTTAGATGTACGTATGTGGTGTGCACTGATAAGGGCGGTACAATGCTCTCCAGTAAGCTTAAAACAGTATTTTTACACAGCAGCGGCAGGTGTGTAACTATGCCTGGCCTTTCACACTAACTAGCCCATCAGCACTTGAACATAAAACTAATTGTAAAAACTCTCAGATGCCCTTAAATGGGATACCCCCAGTGAGAGACAGTTAAATGCACTACAGCAAGCTTTAAAACAAGGTTTTAGTAGAAAAGCAAGAGAACTATATTTTTGGGCAGGTGTGTGGCCTATAACACTAACTAGCCTTTCAAGACCTGGGCATAAAACCAAATGCAAAAACTCCCAGATGCCCTAAAATAGGATGCCCCTGGTGTGGGTCAGTTAAATACGTTACAGCAAGCTTTAAAACAAGGTTTTGGTAGAAAAGCAAGAGGTGGATATTTTTGGGCAGGTGTGTGACCTGTAACAGTAACTAGGCTTTCAAGAACTGGGCAAAAAAACAAATGCAAAAACTCTCAGATGCCCTTACATGGGATGCCCCCAGTGAGAGACAGTTAAATGCACTACAGCAGGCTTTAAAATGAGGTTTTGGTAGAAAAGCAAGAGCACTCTATTTTTGGACAGGTGTGTGGCCTGTAACACTAACTAGGTTTTCAAGGCCTGGGCATAAAAACAAATGCAAAAACTCTCAGATGCCCTTAAATAGGATGCCCTTGGTGAGGGTCAGTTAAATAAGTTACAGCAAGCTTTAAAACAAGATTTTGGTAGAAAACCAAGAGGTGGATATTTTGGCTAGGTGTGTGGCCTTCAACACTGGCTTTCAAGACTTGGGCATAAAACCAAATGCAAAAACTCTCAGATGCCCTTAAATGGGGTGCCCCCATTCAGGGTGATTTAAATGCACTACAGCAAGCTTTAAAACATGGTTTTGGTAGAAAAGCAAGAGCACTATAGGTAGGTGTGTGACCTGTAACACTTTCTAGGCTTGCAAGTCCTGGGCATAAAACCAAATGTAAAAACTGTCAAATGCCCTTTAATGGGATGCCCCCATTCAGGGTGAACTAAATGCACTACAGCAAGCTTTAAAAAAAGGTATGGTAGATAAGCAAGAGCACTATAGGCAGATGTGTGACCTGTAACATTAACTAGGCTAGACATGGGCATGAAGACAAATGTAAACACACTGTACACTGTCACTCTCTTTCTGTCACTTTCTCTTTCTTTCTTGCCCTTTCTCTTTCTTTTAATGTCTTTTTCTCTCCCTGGCTCTATCTCTCCCTGACCCACTCTAGCCGCAATACACCGCTGAAATGAGCACCCACAAGATGGTCGTCTGGCTGCTGATAGGCTGCATGTGACATTCCCAGGATACCTTGCCCCATGGGACATGTCCTGACATTTGGATCCACAATTTTAGATGGCCTGGACCTCAGATCTTTTCAGAAAGTAAAGAAGGGATTAGACATGGAACAACCTGGGGAGGTGATGGGGATGGCTTCACAATTTTCTTTCACTATAAACCTATGCAGATATGGATATTCAAATGATTCAAATCTGAATATCCCTTGATGGGCACCCAATGCAGCATTAGAACATTCACCACCCTCAAGCAAGGCAAGAGATTTTGAACGGCTCCAAACAGGGCTGGTAATTTTTCCTTTAAAATAATAGTCCAGCCAAGTAACTGATTGGTGGTTGCTGGAACTCGCCCACTTACTGGAACGTCAAATAGAGTGAGAGAAGGTGTTGTATGAAAGTGAAATACAAATTTTGAATGTCGTGGGGCACACCAAACTGGGATGCCCCTGCGGGTAAAAACATTCCGCTATCTCTACTTTAATCAAAGCAGCCCTTTAAGACCAGTAATTAATCTGTAGATAAAGGCAGATCTTGTTTAATCAACAAATTATTTTTTGCATGACACCTTTGATTTTAGAACTCCCCTTTAACAGAATAATGCTAATACAAATTTCTGAATAAAGTGAACAGACCAAAAAGGTTGCCGTAGGCAAAATGATCCCAAATTAGTTGCTGCCATGGAAGCTGGAGTCTACGTTACTCAAATATTCAACATTTCAGTGTAGCTTGCTGCCCCTAAATGACCAGCAGCTTATGTGGTTTGCCTGGTAATTTTAACATAAATATGAGCTTACTGGACTGGCAAACTTGAATGGCTACCAGCAGTCATGTGAGTGGCAGCCATGACAGTAAATGCGGAAGAGGTAAGTTACAGCTGTCTGGTATCTGGCTTTCCAGGGGGTGCGGCTGGCAAGTGGTATTAGGATGCCCCCATACTGCCATATTTAGGGTAAAACATTATGTAAAGAGAGACTTTTCACATTATATTATAGTTAAATAGGTGGAGGCCCCTGGGTGCACGCTCCTTGCACCCCCCCCTCCTCATAATCCAGCCCGGGCTCCAAAAATGATTAAGGAAAAAAGACACAGGTTCTACTATTTATTTCCGAGGGTTTCTGGGTGGTTGAGAATGCCCCCATACTGCCATATTTAGGGGAAAAATACATTATGTAAAGAGAGACTTTTAACATTATATTATAGTTAAATAGGGCTTAGGCGTATTTTCTCCTTATTTTAATAAATCTAGCATTATGCAAATGTTTTGCATAAGTAAACGTATTTTTAACTAAAAAGTGCATTTTTGGGGGCCTTTGAACTTTTTTATTTTAGTTTCGCACAATGTTCCCTGGGCATTTGCTGAGTTTCCATGCCTTTTGGGAGCATTTATCTGCTTTAGTTGCTTTTCAGAGACTAAAAACACATCCAGATTTTTTTCCTTTAGACTTTAATAGTATTTGCTTCTGAAAGCAGACGCATATTCAAGCAATGCCTTTGGGCAGCATGGTAAACCTTACTTGTTTTAAAAACATCTCAGCGTCCTCAAACCTAGGCAAGTACTATTTGGTATTATTATTTTACCTGGCAGTGCACACACAGAACCGTGGTGTGCTTACATCAATTACATAGATGGCACTTTATATTCTTTGAATTTTATTACAGCAACATCATATTTTAACTTTTGATAAAGGAAATTATTAGATCTGCTGTAATGCTGCCTCTTACCCAACTGAGGATATTTAGCCTCACTTTTCGTCTGTAGTGACTAAGCCATGGGCATCATTTGAACCAAAGGGGTTGTCACATGATTGTGACCATTTTTCCATCTGGATGCCACCATTAAATTCTCTCTGATCTTCTCCTCTAAAAAAAGCAAACTAAAAGCAAGGTTAAATGTTTCCCAATAGGGCCACATACCCTTAGAAGAACATGACATTGTTATGTATTGTATACCTTCAGTTTAGAGATATTGTGTTAAAGCCTGGTCCCCTAATTGACTTGGATATTCCAAATTATAGGAAATGGCAAGCGATGAGCTGAAGGAGCTCAGGAATACACTAACTCAAGAAGCTATCAGAGAACATCAGATGGCAAAGACTGGAGGAACCCAGACAGACTTACTGCAGTGTGATAAGTGCAAAAAGAAGAACTGCACCTACAACCAGGCATGTCCTATTTTTGAGAACTATAGCTATTAGCTTATGTTTTGTCAACCTTGTTGATCTTTTTTGTGCCACACAGTCATTTGTAAGTTAAATATTGTTAGCAAAGTAAAGTTGTTCATATGAAGTCTCACAGTTTGTCCCTTGCAAAATCAAAACCACAGCAACACAGTATTTAAACAATTGTTCATGTCTAGTGTCAATATAAAGTGCAGCAGAGAGCCAATTTAAAATGATCAACTGCATATAGTAAACCTGAAGGGTAAGGAATATTAGACACTCTCATCCATTTTACATTTAATCCTTTTGGAGCTCTTTTTGAGTGGAACATGGCAATAACTGTACACACATGTGCTCATAATTTTCCATATCTAGGTTTGTTTTGCACAGAGTGATGGGGAGGCCGATTCATTAATAGCGCCAGGTAGCGACAGATGAGCGACTGTAGCGTGATTTTTTCAGCGCCAGCCAGTATTCGCTGTGCTTGGCCGGCGTTAGCTTGATGACAGCGACTCAGTCGGTGTGCGGTAATGTTGAATACGGGCTGGGGGGTCGCTGTTTCACAGGTCCAGCGTTGTATGTGAGCGCCTGACAACGAATGGCCAGAGCGAACGGCTAGCTTCATATTCATTAACAAATCACGCTCCGAATGTGCTGTCGCTGTCCATTCCTTGTTTAAACCCCAGAGCGCTGGCGGCGATGTGTATTAACTAGTTTTTAACCCCTAAACAACCATATTTTTTGAATGTAACATTATACATGTTTTTAGAATAATTTTGTAATATGAATACATTAATCTCAGACCTGTTAGATCAATTCTGCACAAATTTTTTTTAAATTTTTTTTTTACTTAAAAATAAATCCTAACATTGCAGAAGTGGTCTCCGATTTTGTGACATTAAAAAAAAAAAAATTAATACCAATTAATTATGAATAATTATAGATTGCTCCATTGAAATGCATTGGACATCGCCAGGGAGCAACAGCTCATACCTGGCGCTGTGAGGGAATTTGCAGCGGCGCTGTTCGGTCCAGGCGGCTTCATGATGAATGCCGCGCTAGCCGTCGCTCTCGCCGGCGCTAGCCTCATTTTGCTTGATAAATGCCTCATTGTGACTGCCGCCGGGCGTACTTGAGTCGGTAGTCGCCGTTAGCTGCCGCTACCTGGCGCTCGTCAGACACTACCTGGCGCTATCGCTTGATGAATAAGGGCAATAGTTAGATCATGTCAGTTTTTACTGATCTTTAAAACTGTCCTAAAGTTAAAAAAAAAAAAAAAATAGGGCAACACAAAAATGACAGTTGTATTCATGCCCTTTCTGTGAATCAGAACTGGCTATCTCCCCACTCTGATAAATGCCAACAAACACTATCCACTGGCAAGCTCAGCAGCTGCTGGCTGATGTGCTCTATGATTGTGGTTGTGCTTCTTTTTCCGACTATGGGCCTGAAAAAGGCTAGTTAAACTATCTAAAATTATAGGGTCTAAAGCCAAGACTGTAACACTGGTGATTTCAGAGTAGGGACTTGAACAGCCTTATGACTTTGATTATCACTTTCTTGTTACCCAGGTTACAAGCCCACTGTTTAAAGGGGCTGCTACTTGTTGTCTAGGCTGTGACTAGAGTCATGATCTCTTTAGACAAACAAACACAAACTTTGTAGACATTTTGGTTGCACCTACTTATTATCATGCCCATAAAGGGCATTCATAGGTGCCGTATGTGCTGCAATCAGGAGACCATAGCAGTAAACTGAGCCCTAATTCTAGCAAACAAAGCAATAATTCACCTTGATGGAAGGGTGGCATTTGCCTAGAAAACAGTTTAGCAAATGTGCCCAGAGTGGTGGGCTGGCAAAACCATCTTGCTTGGACAGCAGTTGGGGATTAAGTGCCCTGCCAGAGCACTTCAGTCATGTTCCAGCTTGGAATCAAGCCTGAACTAAACATAGTCCCCAATCTCCCGAAGGCAGGTTCTCCCTTTCTGTCCAAGTTTCACCCATGAGTCTGTTGCTATAAGCCAGAGTTCACCAACCATCTCCTTGAGAGCCACCGACAGGTCAGGTTTTGCAGATCTCCACAAAGTTGCATAGGAGCGTGTTGGGGGAAACTGCTGTAAGCAAAACTTTCTGCACTGATGAAACCTGGGGCTCAGAGGAAGGAACATGTTTCTAACATGAAGACAGATATTTTTACCACTAAACTAGCATACTTAGATTTTAAGGTATCTTCCAACATTAAAAGCGGTATAATGATGAGGGATTTATATAGATTATAGATACATATAGATAAAATTAATAAAAAATAATCACAGCCATGTTTATTTTAGTCTTTATAGATATGGAACAATTAATGCTATGTAATGAATGTAAGTTGTTTTTTCTAAAATTTTCTAAAATTATATAATTGACCTTCCCGTAATGAAAGATTTAGTGCAGCCTTTATGGTTTCTAGTGTAGATCCCAGGAAAATCATATTTCTAAGAAAACAAATACAACGAATAGCTCTTTTACAGTTTATAGTGTGCTTCAGTACACACAAGTACTAATTACTGCCATATGCTGCTCATAACTATAACCCAGAAGTAATAAGCTTCATCAGATTACATTTTCATAATAGGAATCTTGCAGGGTTGTGAACACTTATTAAGATGTCATCTGGTGGGATTTAGCAATGTAATTAACGTATCATTACCTTTTGTCCTTAGGTGCAGACCCGCAGTGCAGATGAGCCAATGACAACTTTTGTGCTTTGCAATGAATGTGGCCACCGCTGGAAAGTGAGTAGTTTGCTTACTGTCTGCTTGCTCTTCAGGTACCATTTATTATAATTACATTTTTGTCCACATTAAACATAGGAATTTGACCTAGTGGCTAGTGTTCTCCGTATGTGTAAGTGTGCTTTCGGGGGGTCCATAAGAGATTAATGTATATTGGCAGTATCATAATTTTCAGTAGGTATAACGAATGTTTGGTTTTCTTATACCTATACTTATAGACTTACCAGGAAGCTTTGCTGCACAAGTCACACATCTTTATACACCTATCTAATGGTCCTTTTAGACAGAGTGATTATCAAGTGAGAAATTGCTAAAGTGACCACAATTTAGCGATAATCGCTCTGTGGAAATGACTGCTGCGATCAAGCGATGAATGAGAATTTGTTAATTGGTTGGCCTTTGTATCCTGTCGGCTGACCCAAAATTTCTCATTCATCGCTTGATGGTTGGAATGTGTAAACAGAAGTCACCCTAGAAAAAAGTGTTTTGCTATGAGAATAAGTAACCACATTAGCAATCGCTCCAGCGACCAACACATTTTCATTGCCTGAACACAGTCACTCAATCGCAGGATATCTGTATGGTTGGGCGCTCATTGAGCAAACAGCCAATTGATCTGCTCATGTAAACTCAGCATTACCATTTGACCATTTTCTTTCTATCTAATCCATCATATATTGATCTGTCTAATCTGTGTTGTGTGCATTGATATATGTATCTGACCATCTACCATTCTAGTTTTCTTATCTATCTATCTTTGTTCTTTCTATTTTACCTACATATCTTGTCTATTATTTACTCAGTGCAGAGCTAGTAACATTTTAGCAGTGTGGAGCTGCTAACCCCCAAGGTCACCTGACTGTGCTTGTCTTTTGCCTAGCTGGGCGACTTGTCTGAGTACTGTACAATTCCAGTTTACTCACTGGACCTGAACTGCCTACATATAATTGAAAACTAGAAATGGGGTGTTTCAAAATTGTTGATAGTATACCATGGCATATATGGTTAACACAAAAAAATTACCAAAACTACATATATTTGGCCCGCTAATTTACATTTCTCTTTTTCTTTTGCAGTTTTGCTGATTTCTTAAAATGCTTCCAGAGCCATGTTGGACTGATATCTACACCAACTTCATAGATATCACAAATACTTTCTTACATTTTATATTGCTTTTGTATAGACAATAATATAACTATCGTGCCTCTGGGGAAGTACTAAAAAACAGCACTACATATTTGTGGTATCACTGCTTTCTATTGCAACTTGCATTAAATATAGTGAAAGCGACTTTATGCTCCTTATAACACATGAAAAGTAATTTACATTTCTAGGCCAAGACAATATGTTTAATCTGTAGATTTAATGCAGGTAACACACTTAATGTGACTCATAAATTAGTCATTATTATTTCATTTACTAAAAGTTTTCTTACCAGTGTGGTTGTTGGGCAGATTGAAGTGCTGTGATAAGGAAAGCAATTTAATTGCTAGTTGAAAACAAAATTGCTCTGATCAAACCAACATTGTAAATTTGAAATGTTTCTTAAAAAAATAAGTAAAACATTAGGTGAGATGGCCTAAAAACAATAAAACTCATTACTGGAAAATTAAATTGTGTTATTGATTTCTTTGTACTATATCATTGCACTGCATCAATGCACATTTAATGGTGGCCGTTACCCAGTTTTCTTAGTTTGGTATAATAGACCTAGGGCTACATGCTGGGATCAGCACAACAGCAGATTATCTGAACTACAACCACCACTATGTCATATAGGGAGTCATCAGGGACGGAGGGACAAGTACTGGGCCCAGGAGCTATGAAGAAGTAGGCCAGTGGCCTTGATTTCTGCAGCAGAGCTAGATTCTCCCTAGTCTTCGAATGGCCGATGAGAAGAAGGAAATACCCCCTGAGAATATCATGAGGGGCCCCCACCATGCAACACTTCTTTGCCATTGTATTTTTATTAATTTGGTGTTGCAGCAGGGCTTTGGCTCTTTTTTTGCCTCCATGCACAAGAGGAGTGCATGACAGCCACCTGGCTCCCCTAGAAGTAGAAACACCTCTGCCGTCGCATCCAGTGTGAGTGAGGTGCTCAGACGAAGCCTCAGCGCTTCTCTTTAGGAAACAGCCAGATGGCTGTCACACACTCCTATTGAGGGGGTCGCAGGGGCCAGCTGCGCTGCCTAATAATTCATTGGACTGCGTCCCTGCACAGGAAATTGTATCCCCCCCCCCCTTCTTGCAGCATGTTTGTCTGTTGCTGGTCATCTTTAAAGAGGAAAAAGAGCATGGGAATGTTGTTCATTTACAATGGACTTCTACTTTTAGGCTTTTGCTGATCCCCCAAACAGACATTTGGACCTGAATTCAACTCAAGTGCTCATCATGCGCTCCGCACAATGTGTCCTAATGTGAACCTCGGGCAAACCCTTCCCCCTTCTTTCCTTCTGTCACATTTAAAGAGGAGCAACCACCCCCTCAAGCCTAAAAGACCCGAAGGGTGGTGATCTCCCTCTTTATGGGGCATCCCGAATTTGGGTGCCCCACTGTGTGAAATCTCCCAGATTTACCTACCTCTTCCTGGAACCCTTGCTGCGTCTCAGCTCCACATCCCCATCATAGCTAGCTAGCTGTGAACAGACCCATGCTAGGGACCTGGCCGACTATGCTCGCTTCATAGGATTAGCTTCATTTGCTCTCAAAGCATGCTCATAACCTGGCAGGGCCTGATGTTACAAGATTCCACCATCTAGGACAGGATTATTTTTTGGTGTTCTAGCTAGCCATTGCTAGTCCGAGGCTCATCCCAGAGGGTGGGGGAAGAGTCCCACCTGTGTATAAAGGTCTGGAGGCCCCTTGATCCCTCACCTGGGGGGGGGGTATGTTGTTCAGGAGGGACCAGGATCCAGCAATCTCTAAATGCCCCCTGTAGCCATTTGCATCACCTCTTTCTATGAGCTCTATGGACCATCATCTCTACTGACCAGCAACCTACAGTAACTGACATACATTTAATTTGCTTATTCTAATTGTAACTTACCCAATTGTATTTGCCCTTGAACTGTATTGTATTAAGTTATTGTTTGTATATAGTTTGTTTAGTGTGCTCCTAAAGTGATTAAATCTACAACTTAAACTTGGGCTGCTCTGTTATCTTGATCTAAACCCACTTGTCTTTGCTTCTCAGTTAAATTATTCACTATTGGTCTAGCTTCTGGCTCGATATAATCTAGTTGACAGATGAGGCTATAACAAACAGAGCTGATAGTATTCCTACGGGGCTGGCAGGGCTTTCTGTTCACTGGTGGTATCGAAATGGCATTGCGGCCTGTCAGAGTCATGAAGACCTGTATTAAGGAAACATACCACGTGACCCCTGTGGGAATGATGTTAGTCACGGCCATGAGGTATGGATTTCCTCACACTAGCATCTGATTCCAACACCTTCTAAATGCTGCATTTTCTTTGTAATATGCATCTCAGCAGTCTGATAGCTAGGGGGGCAATTACAATAGTGTCAGCACTCTGTATTTGTTCTGTGCTTGTTGAAGCTTCTCAGAGCTCTTTCGGCCATTTTGTAGTACAGCAGGGTTCAGTAATATTTAATAGTTAATCTATAATACCAATGTGTTCTTTTTCATTTTTATCTCCCACAATTAGGGATGATTCGCCGAATTTTCCGTCAAAATTTGTTTTGGTCTGAATTTATTCGCGATGAATCGCTATTAAAAATTGCTATTTCTGAGCTTCCTAGAGCCTCAATAGGGTTGTAAACCATTCTGCCTTGCTGTAACACGCATAGGATGCGTGCTGGGTTAGTGAAATAATACTGTAAATAATTATGACATGCAGATCAGAGGCATCGTTATTAGAATCGCAGAGCGGCACAATTGCAGAGAGTTGAGGTGGCATCACTATGAGGGGCCCCTATATTGCTTGAAAAACACACCCTGGAGCTGGCAGCAGCAGGAGCCCAAATATTGGCTGAAAGACATCCTGGAGTTGCAAGCAGCAGCAGCAGGAGCCCAAACATAGCTTGAAAGAAACACTGGAGTTGGCAGCAGGAGCCCAAAAAATGGCTGAATGACACCCTGGAGTTGCAAGCAGCAGGAGCCCAAACATAGCTTGAAAGAGACACTGGAGTTGGCAGCAGGAGCCCAAAAATTGTCTGAATGACACCCTGGAGTTGCAAGCAGCAGCAGCCCAAACCTAGCTTGTAAGACACACTGAAGTTGGCAGCAGGAGCCAAAAAATTGGCTGAATGACACCCTGAAGTTGCAAGCAGCAGCAGCAGGAGCCCAAACATAGCTTGAAAGAGACACTGGAGTTGGCATCAGGAACCCAAAAATTGGCCTAAAGACACACTGGAGTTGGCAGCAGCAGCAGCAGGAGCCCAAACATTTGCTGAAAGAGACACTGGAGTTGGCAGCAGGAGCCCAAAAATTGGCCTCAAGACACTGCCTGGAGTTGGCAGCAGCAGCAGCAGGAGCCCAAAAATTGGCCTAAAGACACACCCTGGAGTGGGCAGCAGCAGGAGCCCAAAATTGGCCTAAAGACACCCTGGGTTGGCAGCAGCAGCAGCAGGAGCCCAAACATTGCTTGAAAGAAACACTGGAGTTGGCAGCAGGAGCCCAAAAATTGGCTGAATGACACACTGGAGTTGCAAGCAGCAGCAGCAGGAGCCCAAACATAGCTTGAAAGAGACACTGGAGTTGGCAGCAGGAGCCCAAACATTGTCTGAATGACACCCTGGAGTTGCAAGCAGCAGCAGCCCAAACCTAGCTTGTAAGACACACTGAAGTTGGCAGCAGGAGCCAAAAAATTGGCTGAATGACACCCTGGAGTTGCAAGCAGCAGCAACAGGAGCCCAAACATAGCTTGAAAGAGACACTGGAGTTGGCATCAGGAACCCAAAAATTGGCCTAAAGACACACTGGAGTTGGCAGCAGCAGCAGCAGGAGCCCAAACATTTGCTGAAAGAGACACTGGAGTTGGCAGCAGGAGCCCAAAAATTGGCCTCAAAACACAGCCTGGAGCTGGCAGCAGCAGCAGCAGGAGCCCAAAAATTGGCCTAAAGACCCACCCTGGAGTGGGCAGCAGCAGCAGCAGCAGCCCAAAAATTGGCCTAAAGACACCCTGGAGTTGGCAGCAGCAGCAGGAGCCCAAACATTGCTTGAAAGAGACACTGGAGTTGGCAGCAGGAGCCCAAAAATTGGCTGAATGACACCCTGGAGTTGCAAGCAAACATAGCTTGAAGGAGACACTGGAGTTGCAAGCAAACATAGCTTGAAGGAGACACTGGAGTTGGCAGCAGGAACCAAAAAATTGGCCTAAAGACATACTGGAGTTGGCAGCAGCAGGAGCCCAAAAATTGGCTGAAAGAAACACTGGAGTTGGCAGCAGGAGCCCAAAAATTGACCTAAAGACACACCTTGGAGTTGCCAGCAAGAGACACTGGAGTTGGCAGCAAGAGACACTGGAGTTGGCAGCAGGAGCCCAAAAATTGGCTGAATGACACCCTGGAGTTGCAAGCAAACATAGCTTGAAGGACACCCTGGAGTTGCAAGCAAACATAGCTTGAAGGAGACACTGGAGTTGGCAGCAGGAACCAAAAAATTGGCCTAAAGACATACTGGAGTTGGCAGCAGCAGGAGCCCAAAAATTGGCTGAAAGAAACACTGGAGTTGGCAGCAGGAGCCCAAAAATTGACCTAAAGACACACCTTGGAGTTGCCAGCAGCAGGAGCCCAAAAATTGGCCTAAAGACACACTGGAGTTGCCAGCAGCAGGAGCCCAAACATTGCTTGAAAGAGACACTGGAGTTGGCAGCTGGAGCCCAAAAATTGGCCTAAAGACACACTGGAGTTGGCAGCAGCAGGAACCCAAACATTGGCTGAAAGAGACACTGGAGTTGGCAGCAGGAGCCCAAAAATTGGCCTAAAGACACACCCTGGAATTGGCAGCAGCAGGAGCCGAAGAATTGGCCTAAAGACACACCCTGGAGTTGGCAGCAGCAGCAGCAGGAGCCCAAAAATTGGCCTAAAGACACACTGGAGTTGCAAGCAGCAGCAGCAGGAGCTCAAACATTGCTTGAAAGAGACACTGGAGTTGGCAGCAGGAGCCCAAAAATTGGCTGAATGACACCCTGGAGTTGCAAGCAGCAGCAGCAGAAGCCCAAACATAGCTTGAAAGAGACACTGGAGTTGGCAGCAGGAAACCAAAAATTGGCCTAAAGACACACTGCAGTTGGCAGCAGCAGCAGCAGCAGGAGGCCAAACATTGCTTGAAAGAGACACTGGAGTTGGCAGCAGGAGCCCAAAAATTGGCCTAAAGACACACCCTGGAGTTGGCAGCAGCAGGAGCCCAAAAATTGGCCTAAAGACACACCCTGGAGTTGGCAACAGCAGGAGCCCAAAAATTGGCCTAAAGACACACTGGAGTTGCCAGCAGCAGCAGGAGCCCAAACATTGCTTGAAAGAGACACTGGAGTTGGCGGCAGGAGCCCAAAAATTGGCCTAAAGACACACTGGAGTTGACAGCAGCAGGAGCCCAAATATAGCTTGAAAGAGACACTGGAGTTGGCAGCAGGAGCCCAGACATTGCCTGATAGACACATCCTGGAGATGGTAGCAGCAGCAGGAACCCAAAAATTGGCCTAAAGACACACTGGAGTTGCCAGCAGCAGGGGCCAAAACATTGGCTGAAAGAGACACTGGAGTTGGCAGCAGGAGCCCAAAAATTGGCCTAAAGACACACTGGAGTTGGCAGCAGGAGCCCAAACATTGCTTGAAAGAGACACTGGAGTTGGCAGCAGGAGACCAAAAATTGGACTAAAGACACAGCCTGGAGTTGGCAGCAGCAGGAGCCCAAGCATTGCTTGAAACAGACACTGGAGTTGGCAGCAGGAGCCCAAAAATTGGCTGAATGACACCCTGGAGTTGCAAGCAGCAGCAGCAGGAGCCCAAACATAGCTTGAAAGAGAATCTGGAGTTGACAGCAGGAACCCAAAAATTGGCCTAAAGACACACTGCAGTTGGCAGCAGCAGCAGCAGGAGGCCAAACATAGCTTGAAAGAGACACTGGAGTTGGCAGCAGGAGCCAAAAATTGACCAAAAGACACACCCTGGAGTTGGCAGCAGCAGGAGCCCAAACATTGCTTGAAAGACACACTGGAGTTGGCAGCAGGAACCTAAAAAAATTGGCTGAATGACACCCTGGAGTTGCAAGCAGCAGCAGCAGGAGCCCAAACATAGCTTGAAAGAGACACTGGAGTTGGCAGCAGGAACTCAAAAATTGGCCTAAAGACACACTGCAGTTGGCAGCAGCAGGAGGCCAAACATAGCTTGAAAGAGACACTGGAGTTGGCAGCAGGAGCCCAAAAATTGGCCTAAAGACACACCCTGGAGTTGGCAGCAGCAGGAGCCCAAAAATTGGCTGAAAGAGACACTGGAGTTGGCAGCAGGAGCCCACACCTTGCCTGATAGGCACACCCTGGAGTTGGCAGCACCAGCAGGAACCCAAAAATTGGCCTAAAGACACACTGGAGTTGCCAGCAGCAGGAGCCCAAACATTGGCTGAAAGAGACACTGGAGTTGGCAGCAGGATTCCAAACATTGGCTCAAAGAGACACTGGAGTTGGCAGCAGCAGCAGCAGCTCAAAAATTGGCTGAAAGGCACACCCTGAAGTTGGCATCAGCAGGAGCCCAAAAATTGGCCTAAAGACATACATATGTTTTGCACCATTTGGAAAGTGTAAAACGTGACACCATGCTGAATCTAGTCGCATGCATCAGCCATTGGTGGGTGGAAATCCTGGCTGATCCATCCCTGATTCATTTTCACAAAGGTGAGTCTCTCCACATTTTTAGTTGACAGACGAGTTCTCCTCGCTGTAACTATGGCCCCCGACGCACTAAACACCCGCTCAGATGGCACGCTACTTGCCGGGCTGGACAGCTTTTCCAGGGCAAACTCAGCTAGTTGCAGCCACAAGTCAAGTTTGGCTGCCCAGAAGTCCAGCGGATCCTCAAGGTGTGTTGGCATGGTCATGTCAAGGTATGACAAGACCTGCTGGTTCAGGTCCTGCTCCAGGTCTTCCTGCTGCTCATGAGTAGCCTCACTATGCGGGTGTAGAAAGCTACTCATTAGCGACTGAAGACTGAGGCTGCTGTTTATGGAGCTGCTGCTGCTGCTCCTGCCAACCACCCCAGCAGCCATGGCAGTGGAAGGTGAGCGCAGAGGTCCCCCCGAGTCAGACCTGCGAAAGTGTGGACCATGGCGCAGATAGGCATCGGCCAACTGACTACGTAGAATGTCTTTGTAGTAGGTCAGTTTGTCCTCCCTCTCGGCGGGTTTAAAAAATGCCCCCATTTTGTGCCGGAAGCGAGGGTCCAATAAGGTGGAGAGCCAGAAGTCATCCCGCTGACAAATGGAAACAATTCTGGGGTCACTACGCAAGCACGTGAGCATGCTTCCTGCCATTTGCGCAAGGGACTCGGAGGGACTACCTGTCTCCATCTCCACTGCATACTGCCACGGTGTGTCTGGGTCCTCTGTCTCGCCTTCCTCACAATCCTCTAGCTCCTCTGGCTGCTCCTGCTCCTCCTCTCCTGTCAGCTGACTAGATAAACCAGCCATTTCTCCAAGCCTAAACTGTGCACTGTGCCACTCCTTCTCCTCTTCCTCCTCCTCCTCCAGTTCAGCTCCAACGGGGTTCATGTGGCCGTAAGATGTAGACGGCATTTCTCCAGTGCCCTGACCAGCCATGGTTTCCAACATGTGCTGTAGTACATGAAGCAGTGGAATCATGTCGTTCATCCCGTAATCCTGGCGACTCACAAATAAAGTGGCTTCCTCAAAGGGCCTGAGCAAACGGCAGGTGTCATGTATGAGCTGCCACTGGTTGACATTGAAGTTACACAGGGGAGTCCCCCTATCCGCTTGGATCATCAAGAAATCCATGATGGCTTTTCTCTGTTCGTATAGTCTGTCCAACATATGCAGGGTGGAATTCCAACGGGTGGAAACATCGCAAATCAGACTATGTTGGGGGCTACCGTTCTGGCGCTGTAGCTCAAGAAGGGTGTGCTTAGCGGTGTATGAGTGGCTGAAGTGCATGCAAAGTTTCCTTGAAGTTGTTAGGATGTCTTGCAGATGGGGGGAAGACTTCAGAAACCGCTTCACAACCAGATTGAAGACGTGAGCCATGCAGGGCACATGGGCCAGCCTTCCTTGTCGCAGCGCAGACAAAATGTTCTTCCCATTGTCGGTAACCATGGTTCCCATTTTCAGTTTTCCTGGAGTAAGCCATGTTTGGATTTCTTGATGAATACATTTAAGCAGTTCCTCCCCTGTGTGACTCCGTTCGCCAAGACAAACCATGTGAAGCACAGCGTGACACCTCCGTGCCCTGCACACATGGTAGACTGGAGGGGCACTGAGACTTGAGCCTACAGTGGAGGGTGAGGAGAAGGCGGAGGATGAGGAGGCCGAGTCGCACGGTTTCACAGGCACAATGGCCAAGGAGTGCGGAGGCCGAAGCGGCGTGACCTGTCCAAGTTGCTGCTGCTGCAAAGGGACCACATTCACCCAGTGGGCCGTAAACAACATGTACTGTCCCTGACCGTAGTTACAGCTCCAGACGTCGGCGTTGCCATGCACTTTGCTACACACCGACGGGCTCAAGGACTGGCCCACCTTCTGTTCAACAAAATTGTGCAGCGCTGGTACTGCCTTCTTGGCAAAGAAATGACGGCTTGGCACTCTCCACCTCGGCTCGGCACAAGCCATCAGTTTTGTAGAGTTCACCACCTGAAAAGGGAGCGACTGCAGCACCAGCAACTTGGACAGGTGCACATTCAGCTTCTGCGCCGTAGGATGAGTGGGTGCATACTGCTGTCTCTTGGACATGGCTTCGCTGATGGATTGCTGGCGGGATGCTTGACTTGGAGGAGGAGGAGGAGCAAGAGCATCAGGAGGAGAGACAGAGGATGGGTATGACGCACAGCTGCCTTCGGCTGAGGTGCTGGAGCCTTGGCTGGCAGAAATTGGGAGCGGCGTGCCACTCGGTGAGGAAGCAGCCTGGACCACCTCCACCTCGCCTTGGTTCTCCCAGGCCGCTCTATGGTGACGCATATGTTGACGCAGCCTGCCGCGCAGCAAGTGCTCTACCCCGGCCCCGTTTGGTTTCAGGCTTTACAATTCTGCCCCCATGCTGACTGCCAACCATGCTGCTAACACCTTGCTGCCTCAACTGCTGACTCCGGGCCAACCTGCGCCCCCCTTCTCCTGATGATGATGATGAAGGCCCTTCTGCACCCGGCTCCCAAGTGCGATCGGCTTCATCATCATCATCGAGTTGTGGCTGCATGTCACTGATGTTCTCGGTTTCCTCAACAGTGTCTGGCGCAGGAGCTGGAACGCTCGCAACACCCACGCCACTCTCCACATCACTATTTGTCTGCCTAGCAAAAGAAGCCACCTCCATTTCTTGGCTGGGCAGTAGCTGCTGACTGTCCTCTATCTGATCGTCCTCCTCACTAAAGAGTGGAACTGAACCCAAAGCATAGGATACGTTGCTGGGGGAGGGAACGGCGTAGGACAGAGGCAATGGGAGGATAGGGACTGCTCTCGGGCCATGCCAACTCAGGGTTGTTTCAGAGGAACCTACCGACCTTAGACTGGGGGTGTCAGATGTAACTTGTGATGATGTGGATGACCGCGTTAACCATTCTACCACGGCAGATGCGTTACTGGTGGAGACACGACCGGTAGCAGATACTGGCAGATCAGGTCTCTCACCGCGACTCCTGCTGCCACTCAACCCTAGTCTGCTGCGACCTCTGCCTGCTGAATCTTGGCCTCTGCCACTACTCTGTGAACATCCAGGCACTTGTCTGCCTGACATTTTTATGTATTTGAAATGCGCAATAGGCACTTTAAAAAATGTGTTTACTTTAAAAACCAGAAGCTAAATAAACTGAGGAAATGTTTCTCTGTAACAGATACTATGAAAATTGGCAATATGGGATGCCCTGTGGGCAGGGCTGTTTACAGCAGACACAGAAACAATTGAAACTGCAATATATTTATAAGAAATAATCCTTTAAAAGCTGCTTGTAACAGATAGGGTCAAATGTGCAGGTTTTTGGATACCCTGCGGCCTGGTGTACAGCACACACAAAAACAATTCAAACTGCAATATATTTATGAGAAATAGCCTTTAAAAGTTGCTTTAGTGTAACAGATAGGGTCAAGTGTGCTGGTTTGGGATGCCCATGTGGGCTGGGGTTTTTACAGCACACACAAAAACAATTCAAACTGCAATATATTTATGAGAAATAGCCTTTAAAAGCTGCTTTAGTGTAACAGATAGGGTCAAATGTGCAGGTTTGGGATACCCTGCGGCCTGGTGTTTTTACAGCACACACAAAAAAATTCAAACTGCAATATATTTATGAGAAATAGCCTTTAAAAGCTGCTTTAGTGTAACAGATAGGGTCAAATGTGCAGGTTTGGGATACCCTGCGGCCTGGTGTTTTTACAGCACACACAAAAACAATTCAAACTGCAATATATTTATGAGAAATAGCCTTTAAAAGCTGCTTTAGTGTAACAGATAGGGTCAAATGTGCTGAAATAGTATGCCCATGTGGGCTGGGGTTTTTACAGCACACACAAAAACAATTCAAACTGCAATATATTTATGAGAAATAGCCTTTAAAAGCTGCTTTAGTGTAACAGATGTAATTTTTGTGCATTTTTTGGAATAAATATTAAAATATTTTATTGGTTGTGCTTCTCTTTTTCTTGATCCCTTGGGAGACTATTGTCCCAGGTTTCAAAAATCTTTTTAAATAGTTTATGGTCAGTGAGTGAGCACGCCTTTATTGTTGCTTATAAGTGGTGCACCACATTTATATAAACTGACATACCCCACTAGCCAATGGCTGAGCTTAAGCCTCACTGAAGCGGCCGCTCAAGCTCCCATGCTGCAGGCTTGGGCCTAATCAAATGGCTCATCCTGCGTCTGCGAGTGCCTTTCAACTACAAATTGACATATTTGGAGAAAATAGATTGAATGTGACTTTACCTGTTCTTGGCTAAGTTGGTGCATTAATGTTTGGGTTATTTTGATATTAATGAAGGTTTTTAAGATCAAACATACAAAAATAAACTGCATGAGGCTCAAATCAGGTGTCAATTTTTTAGTAATTAAGTCATTACTTTTTTTGTAAAACAAGAAAAAGGCCTTCACAAAGGCAAATCATAGTGAAAATAACAAAATAACATAAACAAACAAACAAAACAAATTTTAGGCAAAATAGCTGGTAATCAAATTTGCCCGCACTGCTTGGCCAGAGGCACTAGGTGTGCCAGCGTAAAGCTCATCTGCCTCCTGGCTGGGTGGAGAGGGGGGCAGATTCACATACCGGGGGACACGCTGCATAATCGCAAAATTATGCAGCACGCCGCGCGCAAGGATGATGTTTATGACCTTGTTGGGGTCATATTGGAGTGCCCCCCGGTATGGTCCAAACAGCGGAATCGGGTTTTCAGAAGGCCAAAGGCCCTCTCTACTATGGCCCAGGTCTTCCTGTGTGCCCGATTGTATGCCTCATTCTGCGGCCGAAGTACGGACGTCAGGAGCCAGGGAAGAAGTGGATATCCTGAATCCCCTGAAAGAATAAGAAAATACTTACAGATTCGAAACAACAATATTGTTTAAAGCGGTCATTCACTCAGAATAAGAGCCTATCTTATATGTTTCCCACATCCTCTACATACAGATTGCTCACATTAAAAATCATCCTACCTGCATCTACTGCATGTTATGAGCCTTTAAACATCCAAGATGGCGGCTCAGGGAATATCAGGCAGGCTGCAAACAGGAAGTGCCTTATGACTGTGCTGCTCTGCATTCTGGGATTGCTGACCTTTTCCGGACCCCAGCTCTGCTCTGTGTGAGCAAAGCACAGCTATAACTCGCCCCCTGCACTTTATCCCGCTCTCCTCTCCTCAGTAAGTGTGTTGCATCTGAGCAAAGATGGCGGCGCCCGTATCCTAAAGTCCTGAACAGAGTTGCAGCCCAGTGGGGGAAAGAATAATAAGTAAGTGACTAAAAACTTGAAATATATTAGGTGGAAATGCTGGGGAATCAGTTTTTAAGGGTTTGGCCTTTTCTAAAAATCATGGTGAAGGTCCGGTTTAACATGTCATCAAGGGAAAAAAACAGCCATAGGTTAATACATGGGTGATCAACTAGATTCATAGGCATACAGTGAAAAGGGAATGACGTAATTTGAGGAAACTTACCAAGGAGCCATCCACCTGATAATTCTCCAGACTCAAACTGACGGAATAAGCAGGAGCTCCGCAAGATATACGCGTCATGGGATGAGCCTGGATGCCCGGCGAGGACACTAAGGAACCGCATGTCTGGGGCCCCCACTGCTTGGACATTCAGTGAGTGGCCCATTTTGCGGTTCCTGAAAAAAAAATAAAAATTTAGCAATACAAGGTAAACTACTCAAACACTAACTCCTAACACCCTCAAAAAATATGTTGTACAATCCAAATAACAGTAACTAAGTACATAAGTAGTTTTAATAACAAAGATTATATGTATGTGGGACAAAATAAAGATTAACATTCTAATGACTAATTAAGGTCAGCATTAAAATGTTTTGATAAGGCCTACATTAAAAAAATGATGAAGGTATACATTGGAAAGTGGTTCACAGGGACATTTTACAAGGAGGGATTAAGGTATACACTGTAAACTGGTTCACAGGGACACTTTACAAGGAGGGATTAAGGTATACACTGTAAACTGGTCCACAGGGGCACTTTACAAGGAGGGATTAATGTATACACTGTAAAGTGGTTCACAGGGACACTTTACAAGGAGGGATTAAGGTATACACTGTAAACTGGTTCACATGGACACTTTACAAGGAGGGATTAATAGATAGTTACAATAAAGTTTGCCTAAACTACATAACAAAATGACATAATTAACTTACCTATAGATGTACTCGTCGGCTGCGGGAGGGACCAATGCAACGTGGGTGCAATCGATCGCACCCATGAGCCTGGACATCCTGTTACCCAAACAGTCAGCTAGTTTTTTGCTATGTATTTTACTCTGATTGCAGGGCTAGTGCACCCAGTGGCTTATCAGGTTTTGTTCATACATTCAGCCTCATGATTTTATGTATTTATGCTGTGTCGATATTTCTTTTGCTCATATGCCCTTAGATAAACTCACATCAAATCAGACAAAAACCCAGCCCCCCCCCCCCCCCCCACTTAGTTCTGGTCCACCCTTACAGAGAGATCCTGATTTGGGGTGTCCCACTCACTTATACGCCCGAACTGAATAAAACTCTTGCCAAGCTTGTGGTTTTCTTCACCTGGTAGGAATAAAATTCAGGGGTGTCAGGTTTATTGTTTCATTACATATATTTACATATATTTCATCCTCCTTCCCTCCTTCATTAAAATAAAAAAACAAATCTGGCTAGGTATTTCTTGATGCTGGGTGAAGTCTGCACCCAACATCCAGCATATTTATATGGATTTTACCCATATGGATCACTGGGTCATTTTTTGTGATAGTGAGCCTTTAAAGTGGACCTATCACTGGAATTTTCACTATCTTGGTGATATGTCTGTATTCCTGGAAAATTCAAATTTTAGATGCCCTGCTGTGTGAAACCCCCCAGAACGCCCACACATCTCACCTTTCGGTTATTCCCACAGTACATGCACAGCCTCTTGTCCAGTCAGGGCTTTTTGCCATGAATAAAGCACCAAAGGGATATCATACCTGAATGGTTGGACTTGGGGTACGTTTAGCCGCAGGGAGGCCAGGAATGTGTCAACAAGCCAAGAACCACCTTGGGAGTGCCAGAATGCTAGGTAATTGCGAGCATGTGTGGGTGGGGGAGTTCACACAATGGGGCATCCTGAATAGGTATGCCTCAGGGACACTTAACCATGGTGTTAGGTCCAGAGGGTGCAAACATGTTGCTGGGTGCAGCGTCAATGATCATTCTAGCACCAGTCGTGTGCCCACTCCTGTGCGTACGTCACCAAGGATGCCAGCAGGGGCCTACACATGATTGGCATAATTATACCGGGTCCTTGGGGGGTTTCTCACTGTGAGACATCTCAAATTGGGATGCCTTAGAGGTAAGCTTTCATGTGGCTCAAGGGCAAGGTGAAGGGTGTTTTGGTCCGCATGATTATATGATTCAACAGGGAAATCAGTTATTTTCACTCTGTAGAATATCCCAAATCAGGATAACCCTAGGACAGGGAATCACCCAGCCTTAAACTCTAGCTGAAACAGGTTTGGTCCTCCTTCTACACTACAGCATCCTCCCTGTCATAAATTTGCCAGGAAGGCTAAAGGATAAACACAGTACATTGCACACTCTTTTATTAAAGAGGAACTACACCTGTAATGTTCACTCTTCCGGGTATTCCTTTCCAGCAAAGCATCACAGCAGGTCATCCCAAATTGGGATGCCCCAGGGATAAAGAAATAGGCCTCCATGGAGTCTAAAAGACATTGTTCCTCTTCAGTTGGCCTGTAGGTTTACGTTCTTTTCTCTTTCTATAGGTGGTCAGCAGGGCCAGCTTTTGGGGTGTGAGAGGTGTTCAATTGCACAGTGCACCGCGGTCAGTGGGGCAATGCACAGCTGCACCGCGTTCTCGACACCCCATTTCATGTCTGCTCAGTTTACATGTTCCTTAGTCACTCACCCCCCACGCCTGCCTGCTAAGCTTACAGGTTAGCCCTCTTCTTTCGCATTGGGGAGGGATTATTATTATTGTTTATTTATATAGCGCCATCATCTTCTGTAGCGCTTTACAGAGTAGTAATTACAGACAGGGTAGAAACATATGGTACATATACTGTTTCAAATACAGTTTTACAGATTTGACAGTGGATATTCTGAGTACAAGATACAATAGGGGAGAGAGCCCTGCCCTTGCGAGCTTACAGTCTAAAGGAAGAGGGGTGAAGACGAGGGGGAAGGATCACAAACAGTCAGTATTGAGCTTTGTGGCATATGCCCTTTAGAAGATTGGTTAAGACAGATTATATGCTTGTCTGAATAAGTGAGTTTTGAGGGCGCCTTTGAAGGTTTTGAGCGTTGTAGAGTGGCAGATTGGGTGGGGAAGGGCATTCCAGAAGATTGGAGTTGCACGTGAGAAGTCCTGGAGGCGGGCGTGAGAGTAGGTAACCAGGGTGGAGGACAGGAGAAGGTCGGCAGAAGAGCGGAGGCTGCGTCTAGGTTGATATTGTTGGATTAGAGATGAGATGTAGGGAGGGGCCTGGTTGGAGAGAGCTTTGTAGGGGAGAGTTAGAGTTTTGAACAGGATTCGTTGTGGGATTGGCAGCCAGTGTAGGGATTGTCAGAGAGGCGCAGAACTGGCGGAGCGAGAGGAGAGATGGATGAGGTGAGCAGCGGAGTTCAAAATAGATTGGAGGGGTGACAGTCTGTTAGTTGGTAAGCCACAAAGAAGGATGTTGCAGTAATCCCATCGGAATATGACCAGGGCATGCACTAACATTTTAGTGGTGTCAGGTGAGAGGAAAGGACGGATGCGTGAGATGTTTTTAAGTTGAAGGCGACAGGAGGTGGCCAGGGAGTGAATATGTGTAGTGAATGTATATGAACAGTAGCGAATATGTACAGTGAATATGTTTGAAAGAGAGTCCAGAGTGACTCCCAGGCACCGAGCTTGGGGAGTTGCAGTTATTGTATGATTGTTGACAGAAATAGATGTGTTAGAGAGGGGAGGGGAGTTAGAGGGTGGGAAAATGACCAGTTCTGTCTTGTCTATGTTTAGCTTGAGGTAGCGAGATGACATGAATGAAGAAATAGCTGAGAGGCAGTTGGGGAAGCAAGATAGGAGAGAGGAGAGATTGGGGCCTGAGAGATATATGAGTGTCATCCCCATAGAAGTGGTATTGAGAGCCTAGATTTGCCAAGGCCATAGGTGTAGACTGAGAAAGGGGGCCTAGGACAGAACCTTGCGGCACACCAACAGAAAGGGAACGTGAGGATGAGACTGTGTTAGAATAGGATACACTGAATGATCTGTCAGAGAGGTAAAAGGTGAGCCAAGAGAGTGCAAGACCTTAAACCCCAAGAGAGGAGATAATATCAAGAAGCAGGGAGTAGTCGACAGTGTTAAAGGCTGAGGAGAGGTCAAGAAGGATGAGGATGAAGTAGTGACCTATTCTTTTCGCAGTGAGCAGATCATTAGTGACTTTGGTGAGGGCAGTTTCAGTGGAGTGGTTACGTTGGAATCCTGATTGTAAGGGGTCAAGTAAGTTGTTAGTGGATAGGTATTGTGCCAGTTCTGAATGGACATGTTGTTCAAGAAGTTTGGAGGAGAAAGAGAGTAGTGAGATAGGGCGGTAGCTGGAGAGGGCAGAGGGGTCGAGAGAGGGTTTCTTGATTATCGGATTAATGACTGCATGTTTGTAGGAGGAAGGAAAGGTGCTAGTGGAGAGAGAAAGGTTGAATATAGAGGTTAAGGCTGGAGTGAGGGATGGAGACAGTTGAGGAATAAGGTGGGATGGAATAGGATCGAGGGACCAGGTAGTCAGGTGGGCCCTAGAAATGAGAGTGGTTAGTCCAAGCTCAGTTATTGGAGTGAAGAAAGTAAGAGAGTAAGGCAGGGGGTTTGTTTGAAGTGGTGAGGGATTCTGAGGGGTAAAGCCAAGTCGAATGTTGTTAATTTTTTCTTTGAAGAATGTCGAAAATTCTTCTGCTGTTATTTGGGAGGTTGGATGAGGAGGTGGTGGGCAGAGTAGGGAACTGAAAGTGTTGAAGAGTTGTTTGGGATTCCGGGCTTGTGCAGAAATCAGTGAAGAGAAATATGTTTGCTTAGCAGATAAAAGGGCAGTCCTGAGTTCCCAAAGGGCTTGTTGATAGAATAGAAACTTACGATTGGATTTGGTTTTCCTCCATTGCCGTTCAGCAGCTCGAGACAGCTGTTTCAATCTGGTTGTGCTTGCATTTAGCCAGGGTTGGCGGTTTTTGGGGCGGGGACGGCTATAGGTGAGGGGGGCGTCTAGAGGGAGTCTAGAGCTGAAGAGAGTGTATTATGGTAGTGTCATGATGCAGTGTCTATGTCAGTGTCTACGATGTGAATGAGGTCAAGGTCTGAAGAGGTTGAAGTGAGGCAGATAGGGACCGAAGATGTAAATTAGAGCAGCTTGGGTGCACGGTTGGTTGGGTCAGATGGAAGGAGCACCATTCTCGCCTCTGCTCCGCCTTTAATGTTAACCAACCTGGCTGATTCCCTATCCCCAGTGACTCACATTTGGGATGCCCTACTGAGTGAAAGCCTTTGGGATCACCAGCATTCACAATATGCAAATGCGCATGTGCATGCTTACATCCAATCAGCAATCTATGCTGTATATAATAGTAAGGGGCATAAAACTTTTTTTTTGTTCAAAGAGTCCGGCACAGAGAGGGGTGAAGCTTGAGTCCCTGGTTTCCTTGCAGTGCATCAAGTTGGGGATGTGGTCCGTGCATGTGCCATGGGATTGCTTGCAAGGGAAGTATACAGCCATCCTGGTTGGTTTCACACAGTGAGGCACCCCTTATTGGCATGCCCTGAAGAGAGGGAATTGGTCAGCCCTGGACTCTTTTAAACTTCTGATGGGCCCTACGTACTCCAGTCTGACCCTGCCGCCACCCTTTCCTAGCAGTGAAGCAGGGCGAGGGGGAGATACATAAAAAAAGCACTTACCTGCCCAGGAATCCAGTGGCGAAGGTCAGGCAATTGCGGCGCTAGTTGCCACCATCTTTGATCCTTCCCGGACTGCTGATCGTTGCCCCCGACGGGGGGTCCTAGCATGGTGGTAGTGATCGGGAGTCCAGGGAAGATCAGTGATGGTGGCGACCAGGTAAGTGCTTATTATTTTTGTAAGCCCCCCTGCCCTGCTTCAGTACTAGGGAAAAAAATCAAAAAACAACCATCCAGGGCTGGAGTGGCCATTTAGGAAAACACTAAAAAGAAATTACAAACAAGACATTTCAAACTCTGCTGAAAAAAAAAACAATATATACTTTTCCCGGAAATCCCTGGAAATTCCTGCAAAATTACAGTTTAACATATATATAGCAAAATGGTGAAACATGGGCGGGCAACAGATGGTGACAAAATCTCTAGGTAGGCTGTCAGTTAAAGGGTTGATGTTGCCTGATTTCTAGTCCTCCCAGAGAGGTCTTTGGTCCATATGTGCCAGCACTGCAGAAGCCAATTAAGTTTTCCCTCACATTCTTATCCTGGGCAATAAAATCACCTCCTACAGTCTACTGGCTCTCCACAATACATATCTAGAGACAGAAAGAAGATGATTTGTTTGGAACTGACATGTTACTTTTTCTGTGACTTGATGTCTACAAGAAGGTACCAACTAGTGTTGAGCAAATAGTAGCAAAATAATTCATGCCCCTCCATATGCAGGTAATTTTCCTTTCCACAGAAAGCCGAACATTTAGGCCTCGATACAATAAAGGTAGAAAAAAATTCTCATGGTAGTAAAAAATTCAATTCATGAGAAAAAAGCCTGAGAATGTCAGTGTTACTGAATCACCAGATAAAAAGACAATGAAAGTCTATGGCAGCTCTTAATACAGTGTAGAAAGGAGTAAACAGTTCTCTACTATCTTAGGAGTAAATAAGTGCCATTGACTTTCATTGTTTTCTTAGCTGGTGATTCAGCAACAGTGAAATTCTCAGGCTTTTTTCTCATGAATTGAATCCTCTACTACCATGAGAATTTTTTCTACCCTTATTGAATCAAGGCCTTAGAGCATCTGAGAGTTTAGGTACAGTTTAATGAAATGTGTCTGAAAAGGGCTGATTTCAGAACCGTGGGATTTTTTTCTCCTGTTTTTCTGTGAGAATTTTTTTTATTATACAAAAGTCTTAAAGGAGCCACAGCACTCAAACCAGTTAACTTGCTGACCAACCTACAATCTGTCTCTAAACTTGGTTAAAAACAGAGGGCTTGGTCAGACACATCTGCAGAAGTATGCTTAAGCTGCACCACCAGCGCCAAGGTGCCCCTGTGAGGTGCAGTCCTAACTCTAATATCTGAGAGCCCCATTTGGGACATACAATGCAATAGATAAATTGTGAGCAGGCATGGGGTCTAGGCTGTATTGCAAGGTCTTTGACCCTTCCACACCATGGCATGGTTTAGGGCAACCTCAGGTAAGCCGCAAGGGCATCATCGTGGCAGAGATATGGGCAACCACATTCCAGCGCTTTAACATCAACCTTCGGCCCAAGTCCCTCCGCCAAAGGTGGTCAGACATCAAGTGCCGTGACCCGGCATAGGTGTACAAGCTTTATGATGCCTATTCCTCCGCTAAGTGAAGAATGTTGCTTGTTGTGTGAGAACAATCAAGCACTTGTACTTAATGGCTCTTCTTGTTTTGTGTCTTCACAGATAAGCAGCCTTCCCTCCCCAAGCCTGGCAAGGTGGTTCTCCCCCCACTCTCCTAACCCCAGTCCCAATACAGCTGCAGGGGAGGGTCCGTCACGCTATTGAAAGGTGGAGGATCCACGGCAGGAAGGGGACGAGGATCCGGACATCCCAAAGAAGTTGGCCGGTGAGGAGGGGACTGTGTGGGTCATCAGCTCCTCTAATGAGGACATGCCGGAGTCTGGTTACCAGGTGGGCCAGTCTCAGGTGGGGAGTCCTGAGGTGGAGGGGGTGATGACCTCCCCACTGCTCTATGAGGGTGTAGAAGTGGGAGTAGAGGAGCAGACCAAATAGAGGGAGCCAAGCCCATACTTCCTCCCCTTGCAGCCCTCCCTGGTTAAAGGGCAGTACTCCATCCTTTCTGAGTTGCCTTTCTGTATCTAATTGTGTTTATCTTTTTTAGAAGTCACAACATACTTATTGTTTTTTTCAAACACACCCACAAAGAATTTTTTAGGTTAAAATACCACATTTTTGCATTTATGTATGACTGCAGCAACAACAGTATAGTGTATGAACCATACTTTAAAGTGGATCACAACTCACAGCCCTGAAATCTATAAGATTCCAGGAAAGCTTGTAATACAAAATGTAAGTTTGTCAATAAAATCTTATTTCGTGTAAAAGCCCCATTTCTCTTGGTTACAACGCTACCACATATGTATTGGTAGACACCCTTTCCTGCCCAGGAGACTCCCCCAAATTGAAACAGCGCTTTAGTAGATTTTCAGATAAAATACAACTATGATACGCGCTATGCGCACTATGCCGTAATCCCTCAATTAATTATTTGGTTGCACAGGGTTTCCCTAAAAAAAAGAATACAAAAACAGAATCAAAGCCACATTTTCCTAAAAAACAATATGCAAGCAAGAAAAATCAAGTTAAATCTGAAAAAGCAACATCTCCCAAACAGAACAATACCCAACATGCATAGCTACTGTCAAGGAAAGACACCCCAAAGTAAAGCATGTGCGTAAAAATAATTTTAATTGAAGATTTCAGCTTTGCTGACAAAGTGCGCACCTTGCAATTTTTCAACCAAAACAACCCTTTACATTTGGAATATCCCCCATAAACCATATATTCCCTGAAAGTACACATGTAAAGCTTTTCTATGCGTACCCAGCTTGTTGTAGTGGGCTCATCTTTCTGGAAGTAATCCGTCAAAGAATTCTATGGTTGCACAGGGTTTCCCTAAAAAATGTATAAAAAAGCAGAATAAAAAACACCTTTCCCTAAAATATCAATATGCAAACAAGAAAAAACAAGCTAAGTCTGAAAGCGCAATGTCCCCTGAACAGAACAATATCCAGCATGTTGTACTATTAACCCTTTTAATTGCCAGCCTACTTGAAATTTTGTCACCCTCTGTTGACAGGTCATTTTTCACCATTTTGTGCTATGTTTAACCGTGATTTTTGCAGGAATTTCCAGGAAAATTTTATATATTTTTTTGAGGCAGAGTTTTGGCTTTTACATGAAATGTGTTGTTTGTAAATATATATTTTTTAGTCAAAAAACTAAAAAAAATAAAAATTATTATTTCTTTTAAATTTTCTCATTTATTTTAAATAAACAATTTATTTTACTAAAGAAAATGATATTGCATGTTAAAGCCCCATTTTTCCTGATACATAACGGTACAACGGTACCACATATGTATCGGTAGCCCCCCTGTTCCTGTCCAGGAGACCCCCCAAACTGAAAATAGCACTTTATAACATTTACAAATAAAATACAACTACTATCCATACTATAAAGGGTTAAATTTAAAAAAATTGTCGTGGGGTCCCCCTTACCGGGGAAGGGGGACCCATTTTTTGGGGGGGGGGAATTTTTAGGGTTAAAAACCCCTAAAAATCCCTCCTCCCAAAAAATGGCATGAGGTCCCCCCTACCCAGCATAACCATCCCTGGGACCAGCTATGGGGCTTGTAGAACAGGGCGTAGGGGCCAACTTTGGTTCTTCTGGGGGGCTCAGAGTTAATGGCAAGTCACCCGCTAGCCGCAGGTGACTTGCCAGACCCAGAGCCTTGTGAACTTGTATAGTTGTCTCATAGATCCCTTACCAGTTCACAAAGGGTTAAATGTAAACAAAACACACTGACACACAGAATAAAAAATATATATATTTTTTTTTATACTTACTTCCCATCTATCCCCGGGCACTGGGTCCCACACTGATCACTTTGGCTTTAGCGCTCCTGCTGCTGCTGGAAGCCTTTTTTACCTGCTGGGTGAAAGGTAACATAGGGTTCATTAAAAAAAAAATGACATAGGGTCCCCCCTCCCGGGGTGGGGGACCCCATTTTTTGGGGGAATTTTAAGGGTTAAAAACCTTTAAAAATCCCACAAAAAATGGCGTAGGGTCCCCCCTACCCAAAATAACTGGCCCAGGGCCAACTATGGGGGCTTGTAGAACAGGGCGCAGGGGCCAGCTTTGGCGGCCCCTGGCCCTGCAGGCTACAAGCCCACATAGCCTTTGTGAGGCCTGGGCCCTTCTGCCCCCCCGGCCTTTGGGGAGGCAGGTAATTTGGGGTGCCGGGGTTAATGGCAAGTCACCCGCTAGCCGCAGGTGACTTGCCAGCCCCCAGCCTTGTGAACTGCTATAGGGATCTCAGTTCACAAAGGGTTAACAGTAAAAAAACACACACTGACACAAAATGAAAAATGACTTTATTAAAAAATACATGTTTTTTTTTACTTTACTCACCTCTGATCCTCAGCTCCTGTGTCCCTCGCTGATCTGATGACAGATGGTGTCATCGCTGGCCATTGGAGGGGGGAGGCAGGCGATCAGATCATCGTCTGCCTTCCCCCTCCTGTGGCCAGCGATGACAAGTGATAGAAATGACAGCCTGGAGCCAGGACGACACCCGGGAGTGATGTCATAAGCCCCACCCCCAAAGGGGCGGGACTTAGCGGCAAGATGGCAGCGCCCATCGGGAGACGGCCTTTCAGCTGAAGCTGGAAGGCCAGGGGGGGTGATCGCCTCCCTGGTGAAGAGGAGACCCGGCGGGAGCGATCGGACACAGAGGTAAGTAAATGTCATTTTTATTATTATTTTTTTTTACATGTATTTCCGGCGGCTGCTGAAGGGGGGGTGGCTATTCCGGGCATTCCCCTGCATCCGGGGGGGCCTGGGTGGGGGATTGAAGCCCCCCCCCGGATGAAGAGGAGACCCGGCCGGATTGAATGAGGGGTCAGGTGAGTGTTTTTGTTACTTTACTTTTACTGTAGCAGGGGGGAAAGTCAAGCACATAGATTCTACGTGCTTGGCACTTAGGTTTAGTGGAAGCGAGCGAGTAGAATCTACGTGCTTGGCACTGAAAGGGTTAACACCCGATTGTCTGTGGCGGATTTAAGTGAGCAAATCCACAGCCGCTTTAGGCTAAATTGTGGTGCCCTTTTGGAACTTTACTACCAAATACACCACAAACATGAGCCCACCATTGGCCGAAGCCACGCAGTCCCTGGAATAGTGCGCCTCTGGTAAGTACCCTTTTGTTTTTTTATTTGTCAGTTGGATTATTTTAAGGAAGTGTCTACTTTTTATACTAATAAATGTTGATGTTGTAAAATATCTCTTTCCTACTTTAGAGTTTCATGGGAATGTAGAACCCATTTATCAAGGAGAATTACAGGTAAAATGTATCCCACATAAGTAGAAAGGCTTGTCAGTTGTTCTAAAGCAAAGCTAACTAATAAACAGGCAGATATGACGGAACTCTGTTTTACCTGTTCCTTGCTCATCCCCCGGTGTCTCCCATGGCATCCCCTGCTGGCACTCTACCTGTCTCCCGCTGGCACTCTACACCCATGTTTCACTACAGGCTTGTGTGTGCGTGGATGCCAGTGCACTATATGCTCTCTGGCAGCTGTGTGCGGCCAGGAAGTTATAAATAGGCCAATGAGCTCCAGTTTTATATAGGGCTGTCAGTCCTCATAATGTATTGGACTAATAAGCCCTGTTAATGTTGTTTTGACCTCTGCCCCTACTCCAGAAAAATGCCAACTTCCCTTATACCCTCAGCCTATTGGTCAGTGTCACTATAAAGCTGACCTAGCCCATTTTCGAGGTGTCTGTTATAGCGTTCTTCAGGTGTTGGGTCTGGGAATAATTGTGGTTTATGAGTATAGGACAGCAAATGACAAGAAATTTGCCAATTTTTCTGTGTATGATTTTAACTTTAACTAATGCGAGACAAATTAGACTAATCATTTGTCTCTGATTAATAAGGTGTTGTCAGTCTGTTTTAATTTAAAGATCAAAAGCCACAAGAAAACAGGGAAAATCATTTTGTATACCCAAGAAACATTGCTACATTATTAACACCAGGAAGCCTATATTAATTTCTCCTGATCTCTTGAGGGTAGATTAAGCAGACAACTGAAAAATATTCTTACTTTGACTGCCAGTCACTTTGTGGTGTGAAGTAAAGCACATGTTTATTTCTCTTTTTTTTAATTGCTTAATTAGAATGGTTTTCCCCAGTGGCATGCATATTAATGTTGTTCTACACATTGTTATGTCACAACTACAAGTTATCTGTGGGTTCTATGTGCAGTCTGCATAGCACCTTAATGTCCTTCCAATTATCATGTTTTATTTTTTAGACTAAATAATACACAACCAAAGCACATTCAACATAGAAAAGACAGAGACTATAAGACATCATGTACCACAGGATTAGGCTGTAATGCATGGCTAAAATACAACATAGTGCAGCTAGTACAAAGACATGATATGTAATGAGACTTTGAAGTATTCAATAATGCTGCTGTAACCTACTAACAAAGTAGGTTAGTGTGGGTCTAGGTCCATATTCCTGTACCTCCACAAGGAAATAAGTTGCAAGGCAGGTGTTTTTTTCAGCTCCAGAAAGATAATCTTAAAGTGATTCAGCTACCAAATATACAAAACGAAGGGGTACTTAACACAGCTGATCCCTGCTAGTCTGACATTCAATAACTCCCCTCAATGCTACATTAGAGTCTCCGCATCCCGTGCTGCCCTGGGGAGCAGAGGGTTTGGCCAGAGCAAAGACACAGACAAAGGAAATGCTGTAAACAGGGGGGGAGGTTATTAATAAGTCAAGAAAACAAACAAAAAGATCTTCATTCAGATGTGCAACCAAAGGGACAAAAACAAGGCTAACTAGAGGAATAACTAATAAAGTAAATAACTGAAGCCCTAAGGTGCTGGTGCAGTCACCCAAAGCCTCAGAACAGGTGCCAACAGCAAGCAGCCTCAGGGAAGCCAGGGAGAGGCCTGCTTGCCACAAGACTCCACAGGGGTACAGACTCAGGTTGCGATACAAACTCCAGTTCATGTACAGATTCAAATACAGACTCCAGGTTCCAATACAGATACAACAAAGAAAATAAAATCCTGCTGCACCAGGTGGAGGGCTGAGCCCTTTAAATAGCCCTTACACCAGGTGCAGCACATAATAGGGAGAGAGAGCAGCCAGAGCTCTGCTGACACCTGCTGGTGGCTAACGGTACTGCAGACGGGGTAAGAGAGCAGCCAAGGCTCTGCTGACACCTGCCGGTGGCTAGCGGTACTGCAGATAGGGTTAGAGAGCAGCCAGGGCTCTGCTGACACCTGTTGGTGGCTAACTGAAGATGGGGTAAGAACTGACCCCAGCCACCAGCCGGGCATCAGCCGAATTCGGGGTTCTAACAAATTGTAAGAAATGCTGCCTTACCTGTCCCTCGCACCTGCAGCACATCTGATCTCATCTCCCACCAGTGCTCTGAGCCAGCCATCGCTCTGCTGGCCCATCATCTTCGGACATCCGACCAGACGTCTGTGAGAGTATCTGCTCATCCTCTCTCTCCCCATGCCTCAGTTTGGGCTCACGTGCGTGCCAGCTCCATATATGCTCTCTGGCAGCTGTGTGCTCCTAGGAAGTTTTGAATGGGCCAATGAGTTCCAGTTTTATCTAGGGCTGTCAGCCCTCATAATGTATTAGGCTAATTAGCCATGTTGTTGTTGTTTTGGGCCTATGAGCTCTGACCCTACTCCAGCCAATCACTAGCTTTCCTGACACCATCAGCTGACCTAGCCTATTTTCCATATGCCCGTTATAGCATTCTGCTTTGGGTGTCCTTCTCTGTTTTCTACTGTGTCTTGAGCATTATTGTGCATGACCCTGACCTTCCGCTGATCTTGTCTCTGTTACTTCCCTATTTTTTTCACCTGCCAAGGAATTTTTTGGGAGGCAGCTCTGTTTTAAGTGTGCAGACCCTGTCTCTCTCTAATTTGGGAACCTTTATGTTAAATACAGTTTTTTTAAAAAAAAAAGGGGGACAGCTCTGGAAGTTGGGGTCCATGGTGCCTCAGTGTGTAATGCAGTTTCTTTTTCACCTGCCAAGGAATTTTTTTGTGGTGGCAGCTCTGTTTTAAGTGTGCACACACCGTCTAAGTTGGCGGTCCACGGTGCTTCTTTTTTAAATACAATTTATAGAAAACAAGGGGGCAGCTCTGTTTTAAGGGTGCACGCACCTTCTCTCTCTAAGTTGGGCTCCAAGGTGCGGTTTCTTAAATTTAGTTTTAAAAATAAAACTTTTTTTACCTGCCAAGGAATTTCTTTTTGGGGGGGCAGCTCTGTTTTAAGTGTGCAAGCACCGTCTCTAAGCTGGGGTCCATGATGCCTCTTTGTTGAATACAGTTTAAAACATTCTAGATCTTCTTATTTACAGTGCGCTGCCTTGTGGCAATTCTTTTGTAACTTCCCTGGAGAACAAAACCTAAGACTAGGAACTACAGCTCTACATAGGCACCTGGATCGACCTCACAAAGCTGTGTTGGACAATCGAAATGCCGTTCTTCAATTTCCAGGAAGCCAATCCTGTTGCTAACCCTCTGAAAATGGGATCATTTTTTGAGTCAATATAAGCTACTGCCAGTGTCAGGCAACACAACAATTAGATGTCTTCTTTCCTTTGGCTTAGTCTTTAAAATCTGTTCTCTGCTACCACCAACTGCTGCCGTCTACTTTCACCATCCCTACACAACCACCACAGGCCTACACAACTGCAGGTTAAAACCATGATGCAAAAATGGGTACATTTATCAAGGCTTGTAAAAAAGACATTGTTCGGTCTTCAACTAAGTTGTCAAGATGACAATCCCGCTGCTACGGCCATAAATGGGATATTTTAGGGGCTTTCCCACTACTGCCAGCCCTACACAACCACCACAGGTCTCCTGTCCCTCTGCCTAGTCTTTCAGTACTGCTAATGCCACTACTACCACCCTCTGTTACTACTAGGCCTACAAACCGCAGGTCTATGCCGTGATGCACAAAATGGTACATTTATCAAAACTTGTAAAAAAAAGACATTGTTTGGTCTTCTTCAACTAAGTTGTCAAGATGCCAAACCTGCTGCTCCCACCGTAAAAATTGGATCATTTTTGGGGGCTTGCACGCTACTCCCAGCCCTACACAACCACCACAGGTCTTCTGTCCCTCTGCCTAGTCTTTCAGTACTGCTAATGCCACTACTGCCACCAACAGCACCAAATACCGGCAGTGTGCAGGCTTCCCAATTACAGGCTGTGTGCATGGCATTCCATTTAAAGGCAGTGTGAGGCATCCGAAAACAGGCAGTGTGCAGCATGGGCCAAAAACTAAGGCAAAAAAAAAAAAAGTATATTCCCCTGCTCCCACGCAGTGTCTCCCACCAACTTAAACAAAGAGACAGACAGACACACACCCTCACATACACATTATTGGCCTCCTCCATCTTTGTCATCGCTGGCCTTGACCGTCGCCTTCGCAGTAGCCACCACCTCCGTAGCTGTCGCTGTCCGCTGCCTCGCAGGTTTTGAGCGAGCCAGTTCTTGCTTCTGGGTGGGTGTGGCCTATGACTCCTGCCAGCATCATTAGATGCTTGCAAAAGTCACAGGCCTCGCTCCACCAAGTGGCTAGAACTGGCTCTCTCTGTAGGCATTGGCAGAAAAAGAGGAGGAGGAGAGTGGTAGCTACGAAGGTGGTGGCTACTGCAAAGGCAACAGTCAAGGCAGTGGCCAGCAGAGGCAGCGGCCAGGGGAGGCAGCGGGCGGCAATGACAAAGACGGAGTAGCCAGGGAATCAACCGATAAGATGCACTGATATTTTCCCCTCACTTTTGGGGAAAAATAAGTGTCTTATATGGCCTTTCGTTCTGTCTTCGTTGATGCGTAAGCTGTGCGTACGGGTTTCGTGGCTTAGGCAATGGATGAGCGTTTTTCAACTACCTTTCTACGTATTGTTTCGGTTTCCAGCGAGGTCCAACTAGTTCCCCTTTGAAAACAACCATTTTTTCCCTTAATTTAGCCCATAAATTCCATTCTTTTTACGTTTAGCCGGAATGTATATGCATGCATTCTACTTTTCGTCTTCCTAATGCTTACCTTAACCACTTTCATATTTGACATGCATTCTTCTTTTCTTCTTCCTAATGCTTAAATTTACCACTTTTTGCTCTCCAGTGAAGCTCATTCTCCTTGATAGCTGTATATTTGGGATGCCCACATGGATATAATGTCAACAGTACTATGATTGAAAATTATTATTATATTATAAAATGTTCAGTAGCTTTCGCCTGTATTCTGCAAATGGTGGCGTTCTATCCACCCTGCCTTCCTAGACACTTGGGCCCTTGATTGGCTATGCCCGATCGGCCTGACTAACTTAACCTATGTCTAATTGCATGCAAATGCAGGCATTTGGTGTACTTACATGCATGATGGTCTCCTGCTGGCTGCAGGTGAGCAGTGAGGGTGCCATTTCCTGACTACCATGGTGTCAGGGAAACAGATGTATTTGTCCACCAAGGTAGCCATGCCATCCAGAAATGTTTTGAGTGTGCGGCTGAGCGTAGGCTGGGACATGCCCACAGAGAGGGTGCCCAGCCTCTGGAATGAGTAGTTCACAAGCAATTGAAGGCAGCCAACCAGTTTGGTCATACCTGGCCTTTGCTTGAGGAAGTCGGGTCAGGTCGAATAGCTCAACATTATGCATGACTTAGCCGATGCAATTGAAAGTCCGACATGCACATGCAAAGCAAGCAGCGACATTGAAGATGCTCATACTCCACAAGGTACTCCTCAGAGGGCTCCATTATGCTTTCCCGCACATCCTCGACAACACACTCCCGCCAGGAAGGAGAGTGAGAGAACCCGTTTTATTGGCGTCTCTTGAAGGCCATGCATAATCAAGGCTCTGAATCATGCGCAAGCCCATACTAATCACGTATTATGCACATCAATGCAAAAACAACATGAAGCAAATATAAAATAGATACACGAACGAAAAGGCTTGAGCACATGTATGCAAATGCCAATACGATCAAAAAAACACAACGGAAGCTCGAAAATGGACCACAAAATACACATACACACACTATTTCATGTGTAGGTGCACTTAAAAGAGGCTGTAAATCGACCATATTAGCTTGCTCAAGCGAAAATAATACGCAAAAAGCGGAAAAAGTTCTCCTGAAAAAAATCTTAATGAAGGGACTGTAAACCCAATGACAATAATTAGGCAGCAAACAACTCATTCGATGCCTGTTCAATGTGCCTCTCCTTAAAGGAGCGCTATTGCAAAAATGGTCCAATGATAAAAATCCAAATAAATACAGTATGCTGGATGGTGGGAGGAGAGGTCACTTATACACCCGACATCAAGAAATATCCAGCCAGGCTTTTTTATCTATTTTAATGGAAGGAAAAGGAAATCTGGGGTGATAGGCTCTGTCACCCCTGATAGACTAAACCTGTCACACCTGGATTTTATTTCTACCAGGAAAAGAAAACCACAAGCTTGGCGGGAGTTTTATTTAGTTCAGGTGTATAAGTGTCCCTGCTTCTCATTAGCGTACGTGATTATATGGATTTTTAATATTACATTGCGCTAGCAATAGCGCTCCTTTAATTTCCTGCAGTACCGTGTAGAAGTTTTAGCAGGGCTCCAAAGTTTGCCCCTCCTTTCTTCTTCATGGTCTCACTGCTGTCTCTGACCACAACAGAGCACGAGCAGGACTCAAGTAAGAAATTCTGCAGGTGAGGTCTGAATTAAAATGGTCCTGGAGGAAGCCCCCAACTAGGTGGAGAAAGAAGAGGATGCTGCCCAGTGGGGGACAGGATGTGGAATACACGAATCAGTAAATCGTTTGGAGCAATGTTTGGTTTTTTTTTACTAATATGGGTGAACTGGTAAGGGGTCCAGGGGAAAAATTGTACTGCTTGTTTGATTTCACATGCGGAACATTTTTGGGTTGTTCCCTGATTCGTTAAATACTATTTTCTGCATGCAAATAGAGCCGCATGGTGCTTAGTCTAGCCTATTGTGGCATAAATGACTCACACATAGTCTGCTATGGGGTGATGGGGGATTCTTTCACACAGTCTGCTATAGGGTGATAAGGTGATTCTGTCACACAGCCTGATATGGTGTGATGGGGGGCTTAGACTAGAGCCTCCGTATCACGTGCTACCTTGGGCCAATACATAGAATGGGGATTCATGGCGGGTTGAGATCGCAACCTGCCATCAGTAACAGAGTGCTGCTATGCCTGTTCCATTTATTGCAATGCAGGGAGTGTGCCAAGGCCTGACAGAGCCACACTCAATTGCACTAAATTGAGAGGGCACGGCCCCTGTGACTGAGGGTGGAGAGAGGGACCAGGCCGTTAAATGGCATTCAGGCTCCATGATGATGCAGTTTATTTACTCTGCTGTTTGGTTAATTTATTTTTTACAGTTAACCCTTTGTAAATCGGTAAGGGATCCATGAGACCCCAATACCAGTTTGCAAGGCTTGGGGGCTGGCAAGTCACCTGTGGCTAGTGGGTGACTTGCCATTAACCCCCAGCACCCCCCATGCAGGACGGGGAGCCACCAAGCTAGCCTTTGTGCCCTGTTCTACAAGCCCTGAATAGCTGTTTCCCAGGCTGGTTATGCTGGGTAGGGGGGACCCCATACCATTTTTTTTAGAATTTTTTAAAGAGTTTTTAACCCTTAAAAATAAAAAAAGCATGGCCCCACACCATTTTTTATTTAGCCCTTTATACTGTGGATAGTAGTTGTATTTTATTTGTAAATGTTCTAAAGTGCACTTTTCAGTGGGGAATCTCCGGGGCAGGAACGGGGGGTTACCGAAATATATGTGGTACCATTGTAATTGGGAGAAATTACAATTACAATATGGTTTGCATAAAATAAATGTGTTATTTATAATAAACAAGACACATTTTTAAAAAATATTTTGTTTTTTACTCAAAAATATGAAAAAACACTGTAAGAAGCACAAACAAGACATTTCATGTTAAAGCCTAAACTCTGCCAAAAAAAATCCTTGAAGTTTCTGCAAAAATCACAGTTAAACATAGCACAAAGTGGTGAAAAATGGCAGTTAAAAGGGTTAAAAGTACCTATGCATGTTGCATATTGTTCTGTTCAGAAGACCTTGCCCTTTCAGATTTAGATTTATCTTGCTTTTCTTGTTTGTATATTGATATTTTTTGGAAAATGTGTTTTTTATCCTGCTCTTTTATAATTTTTTGGGGGAAACCCCGTACAACCAAAAATTCTTTGAGGGATTTCTTCCAGAAAGATGCACCCAAGCTGTGATACAACCAACTCTGTACTCCTAGAAAGTATAATGTGTGTACTTTTAGGGAATATATGGTTTGTGGGTTTTTTGGGGGGTTGAAAAGAGCAAGGTGCACTCGTCGAAATTTTCAAGTAAAATTACCCTTGCGCACATGTTTTTGGCAACTCTTTCCTTGACAGCACCTATGCATCACCTATGCATATTGGGTATTGTTATGTTTGGGAAACGGGCAGGCTGATTCATCACGAACGCCAGGTAGCGACAGATGAGCATCTGTAGCAGGCATTTTCAGAGCGCCCGCTAGTAGTCACTGTGCTCAGCCGTGGGTCGCTAGTTTATAGCGACTCAGTCGCTGTTCAGTGATGTTGATGTGATGTGAGGAGTCGCTATTTGACCAGTACAGCGCTGTATGGGAGCGCATGGTAGCGACTGCTCATAGCGACCGACTCACACCATATTCAGCAAAAAAACTGCCTCATAAATCTCTGGCGCTGAAAAATGCTTGTTTGAAGCCCAGAGCGCAGGAGGCGGTGTGTTTAATGTCTGTTTTTCAGCATCTTTCCACTAGTAACAAAGCGAAAACATATGGAATTACATTGTAGCAACATTGTAACATGAACACTTTAATGGCAGACCTGTAATGTCATTTCTAAAGAAATATATAAACAATCAATGCCAGGAGAGGTCACAACATTATTTGAGATTTAAAAAAAATAAAAACAAAAACAGTTTAAAGAGAAGGAAAGGATCGTCCATTGAAATGTATGGCAGAGCGTCAGGTAGCGAGAGGTCATACCTGGCGCTGTGCAAGGCTGAACGCCGGCGCTGTACGCTGAGGCTGGGAAAATGATGAATCAGACGCTACATGGCGTTATCCCAGTCGCTAAACAGATTCTGCTTGATAAATGTGTTATTGCTGCCGTGTCCGGCGTTCACCTGTCGCTACCTCTCATTAACCAGCCACAACCTGACGCTATCCCTTCATGAATAACTGCCTTAGTTTTTTTCTTGTTTGCATATTGTTTTTTGTAGGAAAATGTGGCTTTGCTTTTTTATTTTTTTTTATGAAAACCCTGTGCAACCAAAGAATTCATTCAGGGATTACATCCAGAAAACCGTGTCCACGTCAACAAGCCTGGTACACCTGGAACGCTTGAGGTGTATACTTACAGATAATATAGTTTGTGGGGGTATTTCAAATGTAAATGGTTGTTTTTCTTGAAAAACTGCAAGGTGCACATAGCAGTTGTATTTTATCTGAAAATCTCCTAAAGTGCTGTTCAAGTTTGGGGGAGTCTCCTGGTCTCCTGGGAAGGAAAGGGTGTCTATCAATATGCAGTACTGTTGTAAATCGGGCTTGTACATGCAATATGATTTTATTGAAAAACATAATCTTTTTATTACAGCAAGAAAAAGAAATGGGGGAACCCACCCTCCCCCAAATAGGATACCGGGTTACTAATGAGTGGCACTACTCATGAGTATACAGAAATATAAAAAGTTTATTATTCTAAATGATTACAAAAACATGACATACTGACACTATTACATATACACAACAGACATGACATAACAATATAAAAACACCAGGGGGCACCAGAGGTCTGCCAAAATCATCATATAACCCAAAAATCCAACCTATAACTCAAAAAATAATAACTCACCTATCTCAAATATGTGCAAATCTGCAGTCAATTGTGCAATTGTGCCTTATATAAAGATATCACACAGTAAAAAATACCAAAATTACTCTTAATATAACAGAACTAGCCAGGGTGTACAGAGGAAACAAACAATTATCAAGAAATAACACAAAGAAATAGTAACTGTGCATATATACAGACCAACCGGGGTACCCCTGTAGGGATGAAACGCCAACGCGTGTCGTAGTGACCCCACACTACTTCATCAGGGCGGAAATGAAGAGAGCCCCACATCAAGTCCCTTAAGTATGAATGCACGTGACCGCCCAATGGAAGGGAAAACCAATGTGAATCCGTGGTTGCCATGTGCTGCCTCCCATCCTCCACCTCCAAAGCGTCCCGTATGGCCAGCGCGCAACCCCGCACAGCTGTAGTATAACAGCAAGGCTCAATTACCGTGCTGAGGCTGGGCCGGGACTCGCGCATGCGCACTCCGGCCGCAAGTGCGCCACGCGAGTCCCGCCCGCCGTTGCCAGGCAACGCGCGACGCCGTGCATATGGATTAAACCGGCCCAAAAACAAGACACTTAAAAGGGGTACCCATCCCATCCATCCTACAGAGGCAGACCGTATGCCCATAAGGTGATTATATATCAGAACTGCCCCTCAGCAGGTGGCCGAAGCGCACATACGAGTCACCGTCCCCATATCCGTGACGTCACCGGCGCTCCGGCCAACCGCCGCGACCAAACCGCCCAGCAATAGCAGGGCAGCAAAGGAGGAAAGGATGGAGCACGGGGGGGGGGGAGAAAGACGGGGGGCAGAACACGGGACCATGACAATAAACCCATACCTGGGCGGTACCGGTACGGGGCGACGTCACGGATATGGGGACGGTGACTCGTACGTGCGCTTCGGCCTCCTGCTGAGGGGCTATAAACTATATGTCATTTCCTTGGAAAATTCTTGGAAAGCCCTTCAAAAATCACAGTTGAACTTGTATAGTGCAAAATAGTGAAAAATGGCCTGGCAACAGAGGCTGACAAAATGTCTAGGTAGGCTGGAACTTAAAGGGTTAAAGCAAAGCAAAACTATAAAGAGGCAGATATGACAACTTAATTGTAAGAAATGCTGTCTTACATGTCCCTCGCGCCTGCGGTGCCTCCGGTGGCATCTCCCACCAGTGCACCGAGCCGGCCATCATTTTGTCTGCCCTTCATCTTCAGGTGTCCAACCAGACATTTGTGGGAGTATCTGTTCATCATGCCTCAGTTTGGGCTCATGTGTGTTCCAGATATCTATATGCTCTTCGGTGGCAGTGTGCTCTTTGGAAGTTTTGAATGGGCCAGTGAGCCCCAATTTTATATAGGGCTGTCAGCCCTCATAATGCATTAGGCTAATTAGCCATGTTGTTGCTTTGGGTCAATGAGCTGTGCCCCTACTCCAGCCAAACTTTCCTGATACCACTAGCTTTTCGGTCAGTGTCACTATGAAGCTGACCTAGCCAATTTTCCATATGCCCGTTACAGTGTTCTGCTTTGGGTGCATTCCTCTATTTTCTTTTGTGTCTTAAGTATTACTGTGTGTGATCCTGACCTTCCACTGACCTTGTCTTTGTTACTCCCCTGGTACCTTAACTTGAGATTTCTAGTGTATGACCCTGGCTCTCTTCTTGGACTTTGGATTTGCTTTATCCCTGTACTTTAGCATATGGTTTGGACTGACCTTCTGTGAATATCCTTGGCTTTCCAAAATACTCGTTTACCCTTCCTGTGTGTGCTTGAAATTTGTGGCCCCCAGAACTCAGGAGATATTGCTTGAGCCTAAGTCCTTGTTGGCAACAATATCCAGGTAGACAATTCCTGCTCTCTGGGGCTTCAGCCACTAAGGGGGGATTCCAGCATCCCAGGGGCTTGTCTACTAAGGGTGAAGAGGTGGTGATAGATTGGGCAATATGCCTCTGACCTGGGTGCCATATGGCCTTATAATCATGTTGGTTAATTTTGCATTGAAACTAACAAGTTGTTTAAAATGTCCTGTGAAGGCCCCAAAACATCAAAAGAAGAAAAATAATGTAAACAATTAGAATGGTACTTGCACTTGCATACATTATCACTGTTATTTATCCTGGCTACACACCATCCCTAGGGTCTATGTACAGTTTTGCAGGCAGCTAAATGGAAGCATAAATATGCAGGTAAACACACAATGCAGTAACAGCTACCAACAGTGTGCAAAGGCTGAGCTGTACATCTGAAATATATACTTAGGTGAAGCTAGCTTGGTACAAAATTATATGTAAACATTCTCTATAACTATTGAGAGAAATACAACAGATGTATGTTTAGGCCATGTTTTTTTTACTGACAAAACCTTCACAAGGAGAGAGGTAGATGTGTTGGCCAGCTTTAGGCATAAATGTCCTGAAGATCAGAGGTAGGGCCTTTGCATGAGGCTCAGGCTTTACTTTGGTGTATACATTTGCCTAATGAAAATTTTGTTGGTTTATCAAAAGCTTCCACAACCTCTGTGATGGCCATCTCGCCACATGAGACTGCAAACCATGAAGTGGGGAACTCATTTTAAGTGAGCATTATCCATTATACTGTTTGTAGTACACCAGTTCCCACTAGATCATTAGCAAACCATCCTTAGCTATTTACACAACTAGCATCTAGGAATGTTATCTTCTCTAAATTCCAAATGCCCATTTGGAACAAATACAAACCCAAATAATGTTCCAGTGATATTTTGTTGTGGGCTCTCTCACATTAGATTCAAATCAGCAATGTGTAAGAACGCATTTTCGCATATTTACAGATGTGAAATAATGCAAACATAATCTAATATAATCTTGCACCATGCCTGCCCCATGTGCCCCATGTGCTTCTCCTTAATTTCCAGTGCAGTACAGGTTAGAAGCCTTTGCAGGGCTCCAAAGTTGGCCCCTCCTTTCATTTTCATTCCTCCAGGTCTCACTGCTGTCTCTGACCACAACAGAGCATGAATAGGACTTAATCAAGAAATTCAGCTGGCAACGTCTGAATTAAATGCTCCAGCTGGCATTAAGGTTGCCAGCAATGGACCAGGAGGAAGCCCCCAAACTGGTGGAGAAAGAAGAGGATTTCAGCCAGTGGGGGACAGGTTGTGGAAACCTGGATCAGAAAGTAGTTTAGAGTAATAACTGTTTTTTGTTTGCTTTTCTACTACTATGGGTGAACTGGTAAGGGGTCCCGGGAAATAAAAAGAACTGTACTGCTTATTTTATTGAAATAAGCCATGCTGACATTTGACACTCTCATGTGAGTCAAAAATATTTTTCATGCAAGCTCTCACATGCAGCACCATCTCTCACATGCAGGACATCGGTTCCCTGTTTCGCTCTTATGCATACGAGTGGAGCTGCATGGTGTGGAATCAAGCTTATCGTGTCTGTGAGCATAAATGACTAGGGATAAGCAGACCCAACTTACAAAGTTTGGGCCGTGCCGAACTTATCGAGTTCAGGTCTCCGAATACGAATTTCACACTGAAATCTGTGTCTGAGGTAGTTCAGCCTGAAGCCTGGAAGAAGGTTGACTAGCTGCACAGTGAGGGATAGATAGGTCGTTTTAAAGCATGCTATTGCTTACTTAGAGATGCCCTAAATGGCATTAACTGGGAAAATGTCCTTAAAAACAAAAGCATGGACACTAAATGGGATACTTTCAAAGGAATCCTTAATTTTCATTGTGACAGATATATACCTTACAGGAATAAAACTATTAGACACACATGTAAACTGATGTGGCTAAACGAAAAGGTTAAGGGGGCAATAAACAACAAAAAAAATGCATTTAAACATTTAAAGCAGGAAGGGACAGCGGAAGCGTTAAAAAATTATAAAGAAGAAAATAAACAATGTAAACAACAGATAAGGGCAGCTAAGCTGGAGACAGAAAGACTGGTCGCGAAAGAGAGTAAAACTAACCCCAAATTATTCTTTTGCTACATAAACCGTAAAAGGTACAAACCTGAGGGTGTGGACCCCCTGAAAAGCAAGGAGGGGACACCTATAGAGGGAAATGAGGAGAAAGCAAATTTACTAAACAACTTCTTTGCTTCTATATTCACAAAAGAATGTGACATGCCAAGTGAAATGCAGGGGAATAACCGAAACCCTCCATTAAATGTCACTGGTCTAACCAAGGAAGAAGTCCAGAACCGTCTCAAGCAGATAAAAATCGATAAATCACCGGGACCAGATGACATACATCCTTGTGTTTTAAGGGAGTTATGTACAGTAATAGACAAGCCATTATTTCTAATATTTGTGGACTCAATAACTACAGGGTCTGTTCCGAGGGATTGGCGCTTGGCAAATGTGGTACCAATATTCAAAACGGGATCTATGGCGGAACCTGGGAACTACAGACCGGTAAGCTTAACATCTGTGGTGGGCAAGCTGTTTGAAGGTTTCTTAAGGGATACTATCCTGGAGCACCTTAGGGAAAATGACCTTACTACTCCATATCAGCATGGATTTATGAGGAATCGCTCCTGCCAGACAAACCTAATATGCTTTTATGAGGAGGTAAGTTCAAGATTGGATCAGGGGGAGTCATTGGATATATATCTTGACTTTTCCAAAGCATTTGATACTGTGCCACATAAAAGGCTGGTACAAAAGATGAGAATGCTTGGACTAGGGGAAAATGTGTGCAGATGGGTGGGAAATTGGCTTAATGATTGGAAGCAGAGGGTGGTTATCAATGGTACACACTTAGATTGGGTCACTGTTACTAGTGGAGTACCACAAGGGTCAGTTCTGGGACCAATCCTCTTCAATATATATATAAATGACATTGGGTATGGATTAAACAGTAAAGTCTCAATCTTTGCAGATGATACTAAGCTGTGTAAAGTAATTAAAACAAAAGAGGACAGCAGGCAGCTACAAACAGATTTAGATAAATTGGAAGCATGGACAGTTAAATGGCAAGTGAGGTTTAACACAGATAAATGTAAGGTTATGCACATGGGAAGGAGAAATCTGTATCATGATTACACACTAAATAAATAAACACTTGGTAAAACAACAATGGAAAAGGACCTAGGGGTTTTAGTTGACAATAAGCTCAACTGTAGTATGCCATGTCAATGCCAGGAAGCTGCTGCCAAGGCAAATAGGATCATGGGGTGCATCAGGAGGGGCATAGGTGCTCATGACCAGTGCATCATTTTACCCCTGTACAAGTCACTGGTCAGACCCCATATGGAATACTGTGTACAGTTCTGGGCACCTGTGCTTAAGAAGGACATATCAGAACTGGAGCGCATTCAAAGAAGGGCAACAAAGTTAATAAAAGGAGTGCGGGGACTAGAGTACCCTGAAAGACTGTCAAAGTTAGGTTTATTTAGTTTAGAAAAAAGACGATTGAGGGGTGATCTAATAACTATCTATAAATATATTCGGGGTCAATACAAAGATTTGTCCCACAATTTATTTATACCTTGGAGTGTAACTATAACCCGAGGGCATCCACTAAGGTTAGAGGAAAGGTGCTTTCTCCACCGACATAGGAGGGGATTCTTCTCTGTAAGAGCAGTGAGACTATGAAACTCGCTGCCAGAGGAGGTAGTTATGAAGGATACAGTAAAAACTTTCAAAAGTGGCCTTGATGCCTTCCTGGCATGCAATAACATTTCCAGCTATGGCTGCTAGACCACTGGAAGGAGTTAAACAGGCTGAACTGGATGAACTAAAGTCTTTATTTAGCCTTACATACTATGTTACTATATATTGTACTTTTCAGGACATTTATTTAGGGGCACAGTGAGTGGAGTGAGGGTAATTGTAGTTGAGGCCATGTCAAGCTCTTTTTGTTTAATAACAAATAAGTAATTCAGTGTCCACTATTTCAGGCCACATTGCAGTTTAATATAAAATAATAGTGGAGTATACACTTGCTTAGGCCCCTTTGGTGTCACTGCAGTTTAATATCAAGTAATAGTTGAGTAAAAACTTGTATAGGCCACTTAAACAAATAGTAATTGAGTGTCCACTAGTTCAGACCACTTGGGTGTCACTGCTGTTTAATAACAAGTGTTAGTGGTGTATCAATTTGCTCAGGCCACTTAAGGGTCACTGCTTTTTAATAACAAGTGTTAGTGGAGTGTATACTTGTTCAGGCCACTTAGGGTTCACTGCTGTGTAATAACATGTGTTAATGTAGTGTCCACTTGTTCAGGCTCTTTTTTGTTTAATAACAAAAGGTAATTGAGTGTCCACTAGTTCAGACCACTTGGGTGTCATTGCTGTTTATTAACATGTGTTAGTGGAGTATCCTCTTGCTTAGGCCACTTAGGGTCATTTTCCTGTTATTTTTTTTTTTTTTTTAATTGTCCATTTTGGGCCACTGTAACTGTGAAGAAAGCAGAAAATAAGGGACAGGGACATGGCCATGTTGCTGCTGCTGGTGGCGATGGAGCTGGTGCTGCGGGGAGAGGATGTCTTTCATTCTTGCCTGCTAAACCTTCCTCTAGTGCAAGCAGCTGCCATGGTTTGGAGCGTATTTTTGTAGGCAGACCTACAAAAAAATGCTTACAATTTATGTTGGAGGATGAGGATGTGGCCAGCTGACCATCACAGGACACCCTAGATGATGATGAAACACTAGTGCAGATGCAATTGTTTCAGCCTCTAGTACCACCCCTCCAACAACAAGGTCACCTGTCTCCCCCAAAGGGAGGATGCAAGACCACACAAGCAGAAGCAGCACCACCACCATCACCAAGCCTGTCCACAGCATCTTGGAGGGAACGCAAAAGCTGGGCCTATATCACCCATGAGCCCTGGCCCCGAATGCAAGCATTTTCGAATTGCTGGCCTTTGAAATGCTCCCATTCCTCCTGGTGGAGATGGACAATTTTAAATATCTGATGGCGGCGGTTGTTCCACAATATGTTGTTCCCAGCCGCCACTACTGTTCTCGCCAGGCCATCCCTGCCCTGCACCAACAGGTTGTGGAGAAAATAAGATGTGCCCTGGGCAAGCCATTAGTTCCCCTGTCCACATCCCCACTGACATGTGGACAAGTAAGAATGGGCAGGGAAGTTGCATCTCTCTAACTTCCCACTGGGTCAGTGTAGTGGCTGCTAGGACTGAGGCAGGAAACACTGTGGTGCATATCCTTCCACCACCCAGGTTTAACAGAAATCAGGGGGTGCCTCCTGTTATCTCCTCCTCCTCCTCCTCCTCATGCAGTCATGCTCCTCCTCCTATTCCTCCTCATGCAGTCAGCACAGCCTCTGCACCACCAATGTAAGCAATGCCACTGCATGTGGTGCTAAAACTCATCCGTCTGAGCAAATGACCCCACACCGCCCAGGAGCTGTAGACCAACATCCAGGAGCAGACAAATAAATTGCTGCTGCCAATGTACCTGAAGCTCGGCAAGGGGGGGTGCCTTGGGCCAAGCGCATCCCTTGCCTAGACCAAGTGCTCAACTTGGTGGCTGATCCTGGAGCTTCTGTATAAACTGCGGCGTAGAGTTTGCACGTACTTTCGGTGTTCCCACCATGCTGCCGCTTGCTGCAGTGCTTCCAGTACACCACCAGTATGGTGAATGCTGATGATGACATCATCAGCAAAACATCCCCATCTTTTGCCTGCTGGAAGAAAAACTTCAGGCCATGATGGAGGTTGTGATGGTGGCACAGGAGGAAGCAGAGGAGGAAAGGCCATTTTCCCGGGTGTCAGGGCAGTGCATCCGTGGCTCATGGGGTTTGTTGCTGGGCCAACAGCGGCCATGGTCTCCATTGTCCAGCCAGCGGACATTTTGGATTAGTCAGAGGGTTTGGAGGGGGAGGACTTTCCCTCACAGTGGGATAGCACCCAGTGCAGCTTCCGGGCGTTATAGTGTGGCTTGAGGGAGGAGGAGGAGGAGACATCTGACACTCAGGGCCGTATTTAGGATTCGGGCTGCCCTAGGCACCTTTTGGTCATACGCCCCTTATTGTTACCCCCGGGGAAACCTGATTTGGGTTGCTCCACTGTATGAAACCCCCAGGATCACTGTGAAATCTCAACTCTCTGGTGATCCCATGGAACATACACAGGCTCTCCTCCAATCAGCGGCCAGCACTGCATTCAGCTTTTCTTTGCTGCTCTGACATCAACGTGGCAAAAGAAAAGCTCACTGGAGTGTCAGCCGCTCCACCCTCACTCCATAAGTGACCCTGAATTAGAGAGATACTCACCTTTTCCTAGCAGAGCTC